>CM053032.1:184484346-185784346 GCA_028564925.1 Lithobates sylvaticus
ACACACACACACACACACACACACACACACACACACGTCACCTGTACACACGCACAGCCTACAGACAAGTCACCTGTACACACACACACACACACACACACACACACACACACACACAGCCATGTCACATGTACACACAGCCTCCAGACAAGTCACATGTACACACAGCCTCCAGACAAGTCAACTGTACACACACACACACACACACACACACACACTTGACATGTCACCTGTGTACACACACACACAACCTACAGACATGTCACCTGTGTACACACACAGCCTACAGACATGTCACCTGTGTACACACACACACACAGCCTACAGACATGTCACCTGTGTACACACACACACACAGCCTACAGACATGTCACCTGTGTACACACACACACACAGCCTACAGACATGTCACCTGTGTACACACACACACACAGCCTACAGACATGTCACCTGTGTACACACACACACACAGCCTACAGACATGTCACCTGTGTACACACACACACACACACAGCCTACAGACATGTCACCTGTGTACACACACACACACAGCCTACAGACATGTCACCTGTGTACACACACACACAGCCTACAGACATGTCACCTGTGTACACACACACACACAGCCTACAGACATGTCACCTGTGTACACACACACACAGCCTACAGACATGTCACCTGTGTACACACACAGCCTACAGACATGTCACCTGTGTACACACACAGCCTACAGACATGTCACCTGTGTACACACACAGCCTACAGACATGTCACCTGTGTACACACACACACACACACAGCCTCCAGACATGTCACCTGTGTACACACACACACACACACACACACACAGCCTACAGACATGTCACCTGTGTACACACACACACAGCCTACAGACATGTCACCTGTGTACACACACACACACACACAGCCTACAGACATGTCACCTGTGTACACACACACAGCCTGCAGACATGTCACCTGTGTACACACACACAGCCTGCAGACATGTCACCTGTGTACACACACACACACACACACAGCCTACAGACATGTCACCTGTGTACACACACACACAGCCTACACACATGTCACCTGTGTACACACACACACACACACACACACACAGCCTACAGACATGTCACCTGTGTACACACACACACACACACACACACACACAGCCTACAGACATGTCACCTGTGTACACACACACACACAGCCTACAGACATGTCACCTGTGTACACACACACACACACACACAGCCTACAGACATGTCACCTGTGTACACACACACACAGCCTGCAGACATGTCACCTGTGTACACACACACAGCCTGCAGACATGTCACCTGTGTACACACACACACACACACACAGCCTACAGACATGTCACCTGTGTACACACACACACAGACTACAGACATGTCACCTGTGTACACACACACACACACACACACACACAGCCTACAGACATGTCACCTGTGTACACACACACACACACACACACACACACAGCCTACAGACATGTCACCTGTGTACACACACACACACAGCCTACAGACATGTCACCTGTGTACACACACACACACACACACACACACACAGCCTACAGACATGTCACCTGTGTACACACACACACAGCCTACAGACATGTCACCTGTGTACACACACACACACAGCCTACAGACATGTCACCTGTGTACACACACACACACAGCCTACAGACATGTCACCTGTGTACACACACACACACACACACACACACACACAGCCTACAGACATGTCACCTGTGTACACACACACACACAGCCTACAGACATGTCACCTGTGTACACACACACACACACACACACACACAGCCTACAGACATGTCACCTGTGTACACACACACACAGCCTACAGACATGTCACCTGTGTACACACACACACACACACACACACACAGCCTACAGACATGTCACCTGTGTACACACACACACACACACACACACACAGCCTACAGACATGTCACCTGTGTACACACACACACACAGCCTACAGACATGTCACCTGTGTACACACACACACACACACACAGCCTACAGACATGTCACCTGTGTACACACACACACACAGCCTACAGACATGTCACCTGTGTACACACACACACACACAGCCTACAGACATGTCACCTGTGTACACACACACACACAGCCTACAGACATGTCACCTGTGTACACACACACACACAGCCTACAGACATGTCACCTGTGTACACACACACACACACAGCCTACAGACATGTCACCTGTGTACACACACACACACACAGCCTACAGACATGTCACCTGTGTACACACACACACACACACAGCCTACAGACATGTCACCTGTGTACACACACACACACACCGCCTACAGACATGTCACCTGTGTACACACACACACACAGCCTACAGACATGTCACCTGTGTACACACACACACAGCCTACTGACATGTCACCTGTGTACACACACACACACAGCCTACAGACATGTCACCTGTGTACACACACACACACAGCCTACAGACATGTCACCTGTGTACACACACACACAGCCTACAGACATGTCACCTGTACACACACACACACACCTGTGTAACCTACAGACATGTCACCTGTGTACACACACACACACATGTCACCTGTGTACACACACACAGCCTACAGACATGTCACCTGTGTACACACACACACACACAGCCTACAGACATGTCACCTGTGTACACACACACACACAGCCTACAGACATGTCACCTGTGTACACACACACACACACAGACAGACATGTCACCTGTGTACACACACACACACACACAGCCTACAGACATGTCACCTGTGTACACACACACACACACAGCCTACAGACATGTCACCTGTGTACACACACACACACACACAGCCTACAGACATGTCACCTGTGTACACACACACACACACACAGCCTACAGACATGTCACCTGTGTACACACACACACACACACAGCCTACAGACATGTCACCTGTGTACACACACACACACACACAGCCTACAGACATGTCACCTGTGTACACACACACACACACACACACAGCCTACAGACATGTCACCTGTGTACACACACACACACACACACACAGCCTACAGACATGTCACCTGTGTACACACACACACACACAGCCTACAGACATGTCACCTGTGTACACACACACACACACAGCCTACAGACATGTCACCTGTGTACACACACACACACAGCCTACAGACATGTCACCTGTGTACACACACACACACACAGCCTACAGACATGTCACCTGTGTACACACACACACACACACAGCCTACAGACATGTCACCTGTGTACACACACACACACACACACACAGCCTACAGACATGTCACCTGTGTACACACACACACACAGCCTACAGACATGTCACCTGTGTACACACACACACACAGCCTACAGACATGTCACCTGTGTACACACACACACACACAGCCTACAGACATGTCACCTGTGTACACACACACACAGCCTACAGACATGTCACCTGTGTACACACACACACACAGCCTACAGACATGTCACCTGTGTACACACACACACACAGCCTACAGACATGTCACCTGTGTACACACACACACACAGCCTACAGACATGTCACCTGTGTACACACACACACACACAGCCTACAGACATGTCACCTGTGTACACACACACACACAGCCTACAGACATGTCACCTGTGCACACACACACACACAGCCTACAGACATGTCACCTGTGTACACACACACACAGCCTACAGACATGTCACCTGTGTACACACACACACACAGCCTACAGACATGTCACCTGTGTACACACACACACAGCCTACAGACATGTCACCTGTGTACACACACACACAGCCTACAGACATGTCACCTGTGTACACACACACACACAGCCTACAGACATGTCACCTGTGTACACACACACACAGCCTACAGACATGTCACCTGTGTACACACACACACAGCCTACAGACATGTCACTGTGTACACACACACACAGCCTACAGACATGTCACCTGTGTACACACACACACAGCCTACAGACATGTCACCTGTACACACACACACACACAGACATGTCACCTGTACACACACACACACACACACACACACACAGCCTACAGACATGTCACCTGTACACACACACACAGCCTACAGACATGTCACCTGTACACACACACACACACGTCACCTGTACACACACAGCCTACAGACATGTCACCTGTACACACACAGCCTACAGACATGTCACCTGTACACACACACACAGCACACATGTCACCTGTACACACACACACCTGTACACACACACACACACACACACACACACAGCCTACAGACATGTCACCTGTACACACACACACAGCCTACAGACATGTCACCTGTACACACACACACACACACACACAGACACACACCTGTACACACACACACCCTACAGACAAGTCACCTGTGTACACACACACACAGCCTACAGACATGTCACCTGTGTACACACACACAGCCTACAGACATGTCACCTGTGTACACACACACAGCCTACAGACATGTCACCTGTGTACACACACACAGCCTGCAGACATGTCACCTGTGTACACACACACAGCCTGCAGACATGTCACCTGTGTACACACACACAGCCTGCAGACATGTCACCTGTGTACACACACACAGCCTGCAGACATGTCACCTGTGTACACACACACAGCCTGCAGACATGTCACCTGTGTACACACACACAGCCTGCAGACATGTCACCTGTACACACACACACAGCCTGCAGACATGTCACCTGTACACACACAGCCTACAGACATGTCACCTATACACACAGCCTACAGACATGTCACCTGTACACACACACAGCCTACAGACATGTCACCTATACACACAGCCTACAGACATGTCACCTATACACACACAGCCTACAGACATGTCACCTGTACACACACACACACACACACACACACACACGTCACCTGTACACACACAGCCTACAGACATGTCACCTGTACACACACAGCCTACAGACATGTCACCTGTACACACACACAGTCACCTGTACACACACGTCACCTGTACACACACACACAGCCTACAGACATGTCACCTGTACACACACAGCCTACAGACATGTCACCTGTACACACACACACACACACACACACACACCCTACAGACAAGTCACCTGTACACACACACACACACACACCCTACAGACAAGTCACCTGTACACACACAGCCTCCAGACAAGTCACCTGTACACACAGCCTCCAGACAAGTCACCTGTACACACAGCCTCCAGACAAGTCACCTGTACACACAGCCTCCAGACAAGTCACCTGTACACACAGCCTCCAGACAAGTCACATGTACACACAGCCTCCAGACAAGTCACCTGTGTACACACACACACACACACACACTTGACATGTCACCTGTATACACACACACACACTTGACATGTCACCTGTGTACACACACACAGCCTACAGACATGTCACCTGTACACACACACACACACACTCCAGACATGTCACCTGTGTACACACACACAGCCTACAGACATGTCACCTGTGTACACACACACAGCCTGCAGACATGTCACCTGTGTACACACACACAGCCTGCAGACATGTCACCTGTGTACACACACACAGCCTGCAGACATGTCACCTGTGTACACACACACAGCCTGCAGACATGTCACCTGTGTACACACACACAGCCTGCAGACATGTCACCTGTGTACACACACACAGCCTGCAGACATGTCACCTGTGTACACACACACACAGCCTGCAGACATGTCACCTGTGTACACACACACAGCCTGCAGACATGTCACCTGTGTACACACACACACAGCCTGCAGACATGTCACCTGTGTACACACACACAGCCTGCAGACATGTCACCTGTGTACACACACACACAGACATGTCACCTGTGTACACACACACAGCCTGCAGACATGTCACCTGTGTACACACACACAGCCTGCAGACATGTCACCTGTGTACACACACACAGCCTGCAGACATGTCACCTGTGTACACACACACACAGCCTGCAGACATGTCACCTGTGTACACACACACAGCCTGCAGACATGTCACCTGTACACACACACACAGCCTACAGACATGTCACCTATACACACAGCCTACAGACATGTCACCTGTACACACACACAGCCTACAGACATGTCACCTATACACACAGCCTACAGACATGTCACCTATACACACACAGCCTACAGACATGTCACCTGTACACACACACACACACACACACACACACGTCACCTGTACACACACAGCCTACAGACATGTCACCTGTACACACACACAGCCTACAGACATGTCACCTGTACACACACACACAGTCACCTGTACACACACGTCACCTGTACACACACACACACAGCCTACAGACATGTCACCTGTACACACACAGCCTACAGACATGTCACCTGTACACACACACACACACACACACACACACCCTACAGACAAGTCACCTGTACACACACACACACACACACCCTACAGACAAGTCACATGTACACACAGCCTCCAGACAAGTCACCTGTACACACAGCCTCCAGACAAGTCACCTGTACACACAGCCTCCAGACAAGTCACCTGTACACACAGCCTCCAGACAAGTCACCTGTACACACAGCCTCCAGACAAGTCACATGTACACACAGCCTCCAGACAAGTCACCTGTGTACACACACACACACACACACACACACACTTGACATGTCACCTGTATACACACACACACACTTGACATGTCACCTGTGTACACACACACAGCCTACAGACATGTCACCTGTGTACACACACACAGCCTACAGACATGTCACCTGTGTACACACACACAGCCTACAGACATGTCACCTGTGTACACACACACAGCCTGCAGACATGTCACCTGTGTACACACACACAGCCTGCAGACATGTCACCTGTGTACACACACACAGCCTGCAGACATGTCACCTGTGTACACACACACAGCCTGCAGACATGTCACCTGTGTACACACACACAGCCTGCAGACATGTCACCTGTGTACACACACACAGCCTGCAGACATGTCACCTGTGTACACACACACAGCCTGCAGACATGTCACCTGTGTACACACACACAGCCTGCAGACATGTCACCTGTGTACACACACACAGCCTGCAGACATGTCACCTGTGTACACACACACAGCCTGCAGACATGTCACCTGTGTACACACACACACAGCCTGCAGACATGTCACCTGTGTACACACACACAGCCTGCAGACATGTCACCTGTGTACACACACACAGCCTGCAGACATGTCACCTGTGTACACACACACAGCCTGCAGACATGTCACCTGTGTACACACACACAGCCTACAGACATGTCACCTGTGTACACACACACAGCCTGCAGACATGTCACCTGTGTACACACACACAGCCTGCAGACATGTCACCTGTGTACACACACACAGCCTGCAGACATGTCACCTGTGTACACACACAGCCTGCAGACATGTCACCTGTACACACACACAGCCTGCAGACATGTCACCTGTACACACACACAGCCTGCAGACATGTCACCTGTACACACACACAGCCTGCAGACATGTCACCTGTACACACACACAGCCTACAGACATGTCACCTGTACACACACACAGCCTACAGACATGTCACCTATACACACAGCCTACAGACATGTCACCTGTACACACACACACAGCCTACAGACATGTCACCTATACACACAGCCTACAGACATGTCACCTGTACACACACACAGCCTACAGACATGTCACCTATACACACAGCCTACAGACATGTCACCTATACACACACAGCCTACAGACATGTCACCTGTACACACACCCTACAGACATGTCACCTGTACACACACCCTACAGACATGTCACCTGTACACACACCCTACAGACATGTCACCTGTACACACACCCTACAGACATGTCACCTGTGTACACACGTCACCTGTACACACACACACAGCCTACAGACATGTCACCTGTACACACACACACATCTTATAGACATGTCACCTGTACACACATCTTATAGACATGTCACCTGTACACACACACACACACACCCTATAGTCATATCACCTGTACACACACAGCCTCCACCAGTCTACAGATCCATGGCAGCAACAGGCTCCTCCCCTTCTCCTCCGAGTGACAGTTCCAGACAGCTATGGAGGAGAGCCGTACATTACAGGTACAGGGAGCAGCTTGACCCACACATACAGCACGGCGCCGGACTATTGACGAAGCACAGCCAGCTGCACCTTGCACTTTCTTTTCGAACACAAACTACAACCCGGCTGGATGAGGTCATAGACGGAAGTAACGCCCCTAAACATCACAGCTGACAAATCAAAAGCGCCTGGTTGGCCGGTCCTGTCTTCTAATTGGTTACATGAGAGCAGGTGGCTGCAGGGCGGGAAAGAACCATTTGTTAACTCTCCAATAACCAGACCTCTACCGCTTTCAACTCACATGTTCCCATTTCCAGTCACTTTCTGTTCACTCCATTATCTAACTGTCTGTTATCTCCATTCCGGACCAGCTCTGATATTTCTCTCATACATGTGAAAAGCAGCATTTTTTTGGCTAGAAAAATACTTAAAACCCCTTAATACTACATTACTTTATATATATATATATATATATATATATAACCACTTGAGATGTAGTGCATGCAGACACAGTTTTCTTGTAAAGTATAAAAGATGATTTACGCAGTGTAAATAGATGCCCAATCGTCAGTAAAAAAAGCAGTGCCATGCTTTAAAATTGCGCACGCCCATGGAACGACGACAAACTACAGTACATTAACCACTAGCCGACCAGCCGCCGCAGTTATACTGCATCAGGTTGGCACGGCTGCACAAATCGCCGTAGCTGTACATCGCTCCTTTAAGACGTCACAGCAGGCATGCGCGCCAACCGCCGCCTGTCCCCGGAGCCGATACGCATGCCCTCCACCTGTCCCCGGAGCCTGAGGACCACTGGGCGATCGGTCGTGACAGAGCGAGAACCGGGATCTGTGTGTGTAAACGAAGTACTAAGTATGAACACCGATCTCTCTCCTCCCCTAGTCAGTCCCATCCCCCCTACAGTTAGAACACACTGAGGGAACACATTTAACCCCTTGATCGCCCCCTATTGTTAACCCCTTCCCTGTTAGTGACATTTATACAGTAATCAGTGGCTATTTTTAGCTATGATCGCAGTATAAATGTCAATGGTACCAAAATAGTGTCAAAAGTGTCCGATCTGTCTGCCGCAATGTCGCAGTCCTGATAAAAATCGCAGATCGCTGCCATTGCTAGTGTAGCGCCACCCCCGAAGGAGCCTCTTGGTGAATTTGGATTCTCTGATCTCCGCCTCAACTCCAAGGATGACCTCAGCCCCTCTGACACACCTGGTTAAATAAAATTACTGAAAACACATTTAAGGACACATGTGGTAAATACCGTTATCCTGGTTGTGGATTATCACCAAAAATAGACACACACCTGGTAGTGACAAACAAGTTGAATATATTAGCACGGTTTAAAGCATATGGAAACTTACAACACTGTTAAATCTTGCTATAAATAACCAATACATTAGAAAAGACAACTTTCAATATTTAGCAACTGCAGGTATAGAAAGGGCAGTAATCTATATGGCCTTAACACAGGCATGGGAGGGAGGAGAGAAGACTTGTCAACTTCTCAGCATCTTCTGGGCCGCAAACACCTTGAGAGGCAAACACACAATGAAAAGAAAAGGGTTACACAAGTACAGTAAGCACAGTTCTGTAATGTTGCAGGTTCTGAGGTGAAGAATACTAGTGTCTTCTGCTAGCAAACAGTGGGGCCCTTGTTTTAATAGAAGATTTAAACAAGCTTGCATGGAGCAGCAATCCTCTAGAATGTTCCGTTAGGTAGAGATTTAAAAGGGCAAACTACCAGAGATGGCAGCTCCAAACAAGCATCCCGTGGCACTAAAAAGGGAAATTGGTGTCTGCATGCAGTGTCAGTATGGTGTCAAAAAGGATGTTGGGTTTACACCTGCTCCCCCGTACTATGTGGGATGACACAACAGTAGTCCTAGTTGCTGGTTCAGGCTTTTGATGCTCCTAGCGATGTTGTAAGGCACTGGATCTCTTGCTGATTGAGATAACTGGTAGCGAAACTCACAAGGTGAACAGACAGGGGCCGACCTGATACCGGGATGGGTATCTCGATCCCTGAAAGGCGTGGGTCGTCTATGCTGAGCTGAGTGGTGCTGGGCTGCTGAGTAGGGTCCCTGGACTAAATAGTAATGGACCACGTGGCTGTCTCTGCTCCTGGCTTCCCTCAGGTGTCCTCACTCCTGCGTCTCCAGGCAACACTCTCCTGGCAGTCTCTGGAAAAGCTTGGCTTTCTCCACCTCTGATGCTGCCAAAATCCCTCTCTCTCAGTCTCTTCAGTCTCAGAGGTTTTCCTCACACCTGCCAGCTCACCAAACTCTCTCTCTCCCTCTCCTCAGACCGCTCTGTATATTCTCCTCACAGACTCTTCTTCCCGGGCCTCAGGATATCCCTCTTCCTCTGTTGGGGGACACAGTCCCTGGTGTCAGCATGTGTCTCTCTCCTCACTCTGGCACCTCAGTTCCTTCCTCTCACACACTCCTCCTCTCCTCACTGTTAAGTCACTGTGTCCCAGCAAAGGACTTTTTGAGCCTTGGTATATCCCTCTCTTTTAAGCAGTCTCCTCTCCTCTGTCTCCTGTCAGCACTCTCTCCCTCTTTTACCTCAGTACTTCCCTCTCTTCTGTCCCCTCAGCACTTCCTGAAACTCACCCTTTTCCTAGTTTTCTCTCTCTTTCTCTCTCTCAGTTTTTTGGAAGGACCAGTCAGCATCTCTCTGTCTCCATCTTGTGACCAAAAGGAGAAATTGAATTACAACATGCCTGCTACATTAGTAAAAAAAAAATAATACTAAAAATGACATAAATCAATCCCCTATTTTGTAGACGCTATATCTTTTGCGCAAAACCAATCAGTATCCGCTTATTGAGATTTTTTTTTTACCAAAAATATGTAGAATACATATCAGCCTAAACTGAGGAAAAATTTTTATTTTTTTTTTTTTTAATTTGGATATTTATTATAGCAAAAAGTACAAAATATAGTTTTTTTTTCAAAATTGTCTTTTTTTGTTTATAGCGCAAAAAATAAAAACACAGATGTGACCAAATACCACCAAAAGAAAGCTCTATTTGTGGGGAAAAAAGACATAAATGGTTTGGGTACCACGTCGCACGACCGCGCAATTGTCAGTTAAAGCAACGCAGTGCCATATCGCAAAAAATGGCCTGGTCAGGAAGGGAGCAAATCCTTTTTGGGGCTGAAGTGGTTAAATCATCCACAGGCGATGCTTTATCAGGCTTTACAGGTTACCCGCTTAGAGGTAATCAGGAGGTCTGGTGCTGGAATATTGACATTTGCGGCGACCCCTCACATGTGTGTTGCGATCACTGTTTACATATGCGTGTAGGACCTGCGTGCTCTGGAGGCATTGGGGGGGGGGGCACAGGTTGCCTATGGGTAATTTAGATAGTGGCTGACCCAGGCTGGGAAGGGATTAATACTGTGCCTTGCTGTTCCCTGGCTTTTTGGACCAAGCTTATCCGCCTAGTATTATAAAAAGGGAAAGGCCGGGGTCAGTGGCCTTTTTGCTGATTCCCGCTCAGCAGAAGATGTGATTGCTGCAGAGTAGGACTGCTGCACCCTGCAGTCCATTGAAGGCACCAAGAATCTGGAGATCTTCCAGCTTAGGAGAGCACCGAACATGGACTTCTACCTTTTGGAGGTAAGCCTCGGCAGCCTAGAGTGAGATAGTAAGGGGGAAGCTTTATTGTTTTTGTTCATGTTGGACTGTATTGCTGAAGCATTTCAGTAAAAGTTGTATCAACCGTTCCAAGCCTGGTCTGAAGTTCTTTAAAGGGGTGCATAATGGTTCCTGGCATATCAAAAGAACAAGAGTCAGTAAAAACCTCAGGTATGAAGTAAAGCCACCACAAAAGGTCGACTCAGCAAGTCAAGCAGAAGGAGTAATGCAGTTGCTAGGGGTAACTAATGCAGCACCAACCCCTATGTAATTCTTCACACAGCAGGTGAGCTGCGCTTTGATATGTCCTGCATGCTGCATCTTTGGTGCACCAAAAAGGCACCTTCCATTGTAAGTCAAGGAAAACATATCAAAAGTGCATCAGTGTGAAAGGGCCCTTAACCGCTTGCCGACCAGCCGCCGTCATTATACAGCGGCAGGTCGTGACGAATTGCCGTAGCTATACGTCGGCTCGCGGGATTGGGATAGCAGGCGCGGCTCGCACTCGCCCGCTGCACTGCGGTGGTCCCGATGCTCGTGGCCAACGGTCACGAATGATGTTATGAATGATGTTATCCTGCGCTACCTGTTATGTCCTGTGTGTAAAGATCAAAATATGGTGGATGGCTGCAAGTAACCAAACTGTGTTCCCACAATGTACACTTAAATAAACAAATACATGTTGCTGCACCTATCCCGTAATATACTGTATGTATCGCATTATAATTAAATCACCAAATAATTTTTAAAAAGTGCATCAATCATGAGTATATAAAGTCAAAGTTCTCTGTATATTCCCAAATCTGTATGGAGTTTCCAAACTTATACGTGTGTAAAATAAATATATATATTTTTTAAATGAATACAGTTAGTATATAAAACTGTACATATATATATATATATATATATATATATATATATATATATATATATATATACACACATTTCAAGAGTCCTTCAAAATTAATTTAAGTTGTGATGTAGTTTAAAAATTAATCATATATTCTCCATAATAATGTACCAATTCTTTAGTGACTCCCACCACCATTTGACTTATGCGCTCACCTCACCATTTGACCTCTCATACCAGGTCAAATCATGCTTTCCCCTGCTATAGGGCATAAAAACTGGGCTCCTCTGCACTCCTCCTGCTCCTGTGCACATTTTGGTATTCTGGGTCTATTACCCTAATTTGCGTGTGTCTCCGTTTAAATTTGCGGTTCCATCACTCTATGCAAACTCATGCAAGAAATGGAATCTTCATAGTATAGTATGTAAAAACAAGTATTTATTAAAACTTGTAGCAACTTACAGTACATTTAAGTTGAAAACTTTCTGCTAAATACCCCTGAGGAAGTCACGTGACCGTGACGACACGCATTGGGTGGAGCCGAGTGAGGTAGCTGAGACCGGAAGTGACGCAGGAGCCTCTGAGCCCTGATGTAATTTTCAGAAGAAGGTTTTTAACTTAAATGTAAGTTGATACAAGTTTTATTAAAAAAAATGTTTTTAAATACTATTTCATGAGGATGCCCTTTCTTGTATGAGTTTGCATAGAGAGATGGAACCACAAATTTAAAGGAACACACACACGAATTACGGTAATAGATCTAGAATACCAAAATGTGCACCGGAGGAGGAGTGCAGAGGAGCCCAGTTTTTGTGCCCCATAGCAGGGGAAAGCATGATTTGACCTGGTATGAGAGGTCAAATAGTGAGGTGAGCGCATACGTTGAATGGTGGTGGGAGTCACTGAAGAATTGCCATATTATTTTGGAGAATACTGTATATGATTCACTGTTTGAACTACATCACAACTTGAATTAATTTTGAAGGATATTGAAAAATGTATATATATTATATACTCACTGTATTCATTTAAAATATTTTTTTTTGTTATTTTACACATGTATAAGATTGTAAGCGCAATACAGATTGTCCCACTTCTGGTAATATGACTTAATATACTCATAAATGATGTACTTTTTTTAAAAATGATTTGGTGATTTAATTATTATTTAAAACATATATTAAGAGATAGGCGCAGCACCATTTATTTGTTTATTTAAATATCCTGTTGAAAAGCTATTCTTTCTGAAGAAGCAGGCTCTGTCCTGCAAAACACATTGAAGAAATGATCAAGATGTCATAACTGGTACTTTTTATTCTGAAGTTACACTATTGAGAAGAAGCCATCAAGATGTTGATAGGTTGGACTTGATGGACTTTTGTGTCACCTACTATGTAACTATGTCATAATTGGAACCTCTTACTCTGAAGTTACACTATTGAAGGAACTGCCATTATGGGGTAATGTAACCCATCTTGTAACTGTCGGTATGGGGATTTTAAATTGTATAGTCTTTGTTATATTTGTAATTTAGTCTCTCACTTTGGAATTTTTTTTTTGTTTATTGAATGCTATAATAAAATTTGATTGCTTTTATACATAGATGCTTTTGATATGGTACTGTTAAAGTACTATTTAACTATGTACTTTAAAGTGGTGTTTCCACCAAAAAAAAATGGCTTAAAATTCCTAAAAAAAATAAAATAAAAAGTAATTGGAAATTTTTTTCACTCACCTCTAAATGCCTGTTGCTAGGGGGTCCCTCGTAGTCTGCCTCCTTTAGTGCCTGGGCACTGACATCACTTCCCCTCAGTCATCTGGGACAAGTGGCAGGTCCCAGATGACTGCGCGGCATATCTCAGCGCCGCTCGCGCATGCTAGTGGGTGCCCGGCTGTGAAGCCACAGCCAGGTGCCCACAGTAAGAATGCCGGCACCGCGAGCGGAGCGGGGAATGAGGGGGGGGGCTTCGTTCCCCCGCATCGCTGGACCCTGGGACAGGTAAGTGTCTGATTATTAAAAGTCAGCAGCGGGAGTATTTGTGGCTGCTGACTTTAAAAAAAAATTTATTTAAGGGGCACCCCATTTTAAGGGTTTTTCTTTATGCAAATGAGATAGTAAAGAATGTGGCACCAGCAAATCCATGAAGCACAGGAGGAGACCTTTTTGCCTTCCTCCCCCAACTTTAACTAGGAGATTAATTAGAAACATGCTAACAGGAAGAGAGAGATGACCTCAAGGGTACATTTTTGCTCTTTTACAGTCCAGTCATAGGGAGGGAGGTGACCAGCTGTGTTGCCTCACTACAGCAGAGGTCAACCTAGCTGTGCTGTCTTTCAGAGCTGTGTAAATATCAGGACTGGGTGGACAGAAAAACAAATCCCTTGGCAAGCAAAATAGTTCCAATTTACATTTTTCAACCATGCATTTCGTTTTTTGTCTGGAGTTCAGCTTTTTTTCAACTAATAGTGTTCTTGGTATACTAAAGAAAAATGATGTTCATGCTCCCAAATATTAAAGAACATTTGGAATAAAAATCAGCTACAAAATTTACAAATGCAAATGAAATATATACATTCACTCGCACAGCCCTATCAATTTTACTTTAGAAAGATGGATTGTTCAGAAGTTCAGGGAAAAACAAAGTAAATGTCAACATTTATAGAGATTCAATTATTTTTTATTACAAGATTAATGATCAGGATAGAAATACAACATTCCAGCAGCCCCAAAGGACACAGTGCAGAGAAGAATTCAGTACATCGGATTGTATCTTTACTGGGGTCATTGACAAAGTCGTGCACAGTTCACATACACATCGACATTAACAACACTGTGGGGCTGATTTACTAAGATGAATGCGCTGCACCGGTTCAGACCTTAATTTGTAATTTATAAATTATTAATTGGGCGTATGAACCGGTGCACGTATAAGCGCAACACATAATATGCGGACGCACCGCGATAATAGTATACCATTGATAATGGCGCACGCCGTTAATAGTCCATTCACACAGGGGCAACACGACTTCTAGCGAGACTTGGGGTGACTTACAACACGACTTGGGGCGACTTACAACACAACTTGGGGCGACATACAACACGACTTTAAGTCGCCCCCAAGCCAGGCGACTTTAATTTAAAAAAAAAAAAAACAGCATGGGTTCCCCTCCAAGAGCATACCAGGCCCTTCATGTCTGGTATGGATATTAAGGGGAACCCCACGCCAAAAAAAAAATGGCATGGGGGTCCCCTACAAAATCCATACCAGGTCCTTCAGGTCTGGTATGGATTTTAAGGGGAACTCTGCGCCCAAAAAAAAAAATGGAGTGGGGGTCCCCCTCAAAATCCACCCGCCATCTTCCTCCATGGCGTCCCTTCTTCCCTGCTTTGTTCTCGGGCCGCTCTGCGCAATGGGAGGCTCCCGCTGTGTGACGCTTCTCTTCTTCTGACAGTTCTTATATAACGGAGGGCGGGGCCACCCAGTGACCCCGCCCCCTCTGACGCCCAGTTCCGTTACATTAGTGTCAGAAGAAGAGAAGCATCACACAGCGAGAGCCTCCCATTGCGCGGAGCAGCCCGAGAACGAAGCAGGGAAGAAGACGCCGTGGAGGAAGATGCCGGACGAGAACACCGGAGCAAGAAGCAGAGGATCGGAGGAAGAAGGAGATGGAGGAAGAAGAAACCGAAGGATGAAGGAAAGAAGAAGGAAGAAGGAAGAAGATGGAAAGAAGAAGACTTTAATAAAGGAATTGTCAAAAACTGTCTCTTTTTAAAAAATGTTGTCACTTTATTGGTGAAATGGTAGGGGTACTTTTGTACCCCCTTACCATTTCACACAGGGGAGGGGGCCGGGATCTGGGAGTCCCCTTGTTAAAGGGGGGGCTTCCAGATTCCAATAAGCCCCCCCACCCACAGACCCCCACAACCACCGGCCAGGGTTGTGGGGATGAGGCCCTTGTCCTCATCAACATGGGGACAAGGTGCTTTGGGGGGACCCCAAAGCAACCTCCCAATGTTGAGGGCATGTGGCCTTGTACGGTTCAGGAGGGGGGGCGCCCTCTCGTCCCCCCTCTTTTCCTGGGGCCTGCCAGGTTGCGTGCTCGGATAAGGGTCTGGTATGGATTTTTGAAGGCGTGGGGTTACTCTTAATATCCATACCAGACCTGAAGGGCCTGGTATGGAATTTCGGGGGACCCCCACGCATTTTTTTTTCTTAATTTTTCTTAATTTTTTTTCTTAATGCTAACATGACCTGTATGCAAATATCCTTAAAAAGACCCATAGAAGTGAACCAGCGAAAAAAAAAAAAAGTCAAGAGAGGTGCGCTCGTTCAACTTATGCAAATTAATTTACGTGGCTTGACATTTACTAAGATTTTGCCGGCGCAGTGAACCAGAGCACTTGAACACGCGCAAATGCCGCTTACACATGCGCAGTGCAATAATTGATCTCACGCAGTTCTAAGTGTACTTGCTGGCGCAGCAGGCTTGTTCAGGGAAAGTCACTTTCTCATTCTATTTTGGGCATATTTGTTACTTGGACAGTTATAACAATACTTCCTCACATCACCCCCATAATATTGGCACTTCCAGCTTCTTTTAAGTCTGAGTTGAAGATAATAGTAAATGGGAAATTGCGCTGTTACAGGTGCAAAAGTTTTGTAAATACGAAAACGTCCGTTGCGCATCGCTGTGCGCCGCAACTCATGGCGCAAACCGTTCGTAAATCAGCCCCTGTGTGTGTGTGAACTATTTGAAGCTCGGTACTGTTTTCTATTTGTACCAGATTCCAAAAAGTTGATCATTTTATTTTACTTTATTGGGAGTAGCAGGCTTTACTTTGCCGACAAGGTCATGGGCTAAATTAATAAAGATCACTGAATGTGCAGCTTAAGCATTACTGAGAGTAAAGCAATTCCCTGCTTCAGTAAACCCTACCATGTTCTGTAGCAACTTGCTGTGTAATGAGTCTCAGTTAAACTGTGGATAAGCTGACCGTGACTTTGCTTTAATGCAAAACACCAACAAAAATGCGTACATCAGCTCAGAAAAACAGCAATTTTATATGCATTTTTCATACTCACGCTGGGACTGTTAGGGGTCACTGTCTTTGCTTTTAACCCAAATGTGGAGACACTGTAACTGTATTTGAGAGTTTTTTTTTTTTTTTTTAGCTTACAATTAAAATCCTTTTTCTGCATTCACTGGAGGACACAGCTCTGCTTGGCTTGTTCTTCCATGTTCAGGGGTTCCCAGGTTTAGTACAGAACAACTTCAGATGCTGACACCATAAAAGTCCTTTTAGAAGGTTTTTATTTGCAGGGGTAGCATCCAACAAACACAGTCTCTTATGGGAACAGAGGGCAAGGGTGAAGAAGCTCAGGCACCTTGAACTGCTGACAATTGAAAAGTCTCTAACACAAACCCGGAGAGTAGCCACTCGCAGCTGGGCGCTTCAAGGCTGAACAAATCTCTAGCCAGAGATTATGGCAGTCAGCAATTTGATCCAGAAACTTGTAAAGTCTCTGACCTTGAATAAAGTCTCAACCGAAAGTGAATAGGAACCTTTTCTCAGTACCTGGAACGTTCTCCGTCTCCTTGGCAGTATTGTGAAACTGTGGATTCGTTAGTGTCATTAACAGCCCAGCAACCAGGCACTTCTTGGGATGCCAGCTGGTTGGCCCTCCTCCGAAGAGTCCTCCCCCGGTCACTTACACGAGCTGCGATGCCCCTCCAAGTTGAGAGCACACCCGGATGCCTTGAATCCTCCCTCAGTTACTGAACCTTGGATTAGCCTGTTCCGAGTCTCGGGAACAGATGGATCCTTGCCCCAGACCAAGCGAGTCTGTGGGGCTAGTCAAACTGACCATGTTGCGGGACGGCAAACGCTCCCGGGCCCAGGACCCCTCATGGGGCTACCCCGTTCCAGATTCAGAAACAGGCAGCTACGGCCGAACCCCGAACACGTGATTTCAGCACCGTAAGTACCCTTCCCCAGACTCCTCAGTGGGGCCAGACGCACCCACTGATTGGCTCGGGGGAATGCTGATATTCAAAATGTCCAACCAGGCCTGGTTCTAGGCCTGTCATGTGTACCTCACTGTACCCATGACCAGGCAGAGCCCTAGTACAGCCCAGCCAAACTGATTCTAAAGTTAACCTGCACAATTAACCCTCAGAACCCTATTACTGTTCTGAGGAAAAAAAAAAAATTTCACATATAGCGAACACTTTGAAAAAGTGTCACCGCTACAGAAGTCTTTGTCGAAGCCAGCTGGGCCCCTTTTGCTGCCCCTCCCAGTAATAGCTTAGCAGCCTTGACAGCATGGTTACCTGACTGCAGAGAGTGCCCACTTGTATACCTTCAGTGCTGCTGCTAAAAAAATTGAGGATAAATTGATCCACAATACCTGCAGCTACAGACATCATTGAGGGCATGTTTTAAAGCTCACTTACATCTGGATACAATTCAGTCCTTTTAAACCAAAGCAGTTAAAACCCTTTTGCCACGGTTTGTAATAGTATTTTAAAAAAGTTTCTCCAATAGTACAAAATTGAGTTCACCCAAACGCCATTTCCTGATAAATGGTGCAGAGTACTTGTGGAATTTATTGTCCACAATGCCAGAGGAACCAAAAAAAATTTACCAAAATACATGCATTTGCCCTGTGCAAGGGCTATATGAGATACACAACATTCAAACAGTCCCAACTGCCAACCACACCTTGGACACACCCTGACATTGTCAGGGGTTAGCCTTTCAAAAAGGAGATACAGTAGATAGTGTCACAGGCAGATAGTTCCTTGTTTTGTCCAGTAAGGACAATACAAAGGGACAGGAGGCTGACAGGCCTAACCTCCATCTGCATTCCTCTGAAGGTGCTTGCCTCGGGCAAGTGCTGAAATCTGGAGACAAAGCAAAGTAGCCATATATCTTGATAGCTGCAGTGCTGGGTTGCCATGCACCAAGGTAGGGGCACCCTGGCCTGCACTTCAGCTAGTTATAGGGCACCTAGGGACAGGGCCAGTGCTACCACTAGGCAAACTAGGCAGCCGCCTAGGGTGCACTGCTGCCTAGGGTGCCTGGCCACAGGTGTTACTACTCTCTTCTCTCTGCAGTAAGAGAGTAGGAAGAACCATGGTTAACCATGCTCCCCTCTGTGCTGTCAAGATGCTGTAACCTCGATAGTTTTTCATGTTGGATGTTTTGATACCAATAAAGCAATTTTCCTTATCCTTGGAGTGCGGTCAATCGTTTTGTCTCCTGCATCAGTTACCCAGATCACGGACTGGACCTGCACCTGGTCATTAACCACTTCCCGACCGCCCCATGTATATATACGTCAACAGAATGGCACGTACAGGCAGAATCACGTACCTGTAGTGGTGAACATGTAAAGGTTAGTGCACAACAGTACACTGACACCAGTACAGTTAGGCACATATTCCACCCCCCTGTCACCCCCTGATCACCCCCCAGATCACCCCCTCCCCCCCAGTCACAGTGTCACTAATTGCAGTGATCATTTATTTACTGATCACTGCATTTAGTGTCAGTGTGACTGTAATAACTGTCAGGGCAGTTAGTTTTAGGTCCAAGGTAGCCCCCTACCCCCCCCTAATAAAGGTTTAACCCCCTGATTGCCCCTAGTTAACCCCTTCACCCCCTTTTTGCCAGTGTCACTAAGCGATCGGTTTTCTGATCGCTGCATTAGTGTCGCTAGGTAACCATTTTTTTTTTTTTTTTTTTTTTTTTAACCGCCATGTTTATATAGGTTCATAAATAGGTTTATAGGTCAGGTACCCCCATATTACAACCTAAATAAAGGTTTTAACCCCCTGATTGCCCCTAGAGTTAACCCTTTCACCAGTGATCACTGTATAAATGTCACTGGTGACGCTGGTTAGCCAGTTAGTTATTTCGTTATTTAGGTTCCCCGTCAGGTTTTTATATAGCGTCAGGTACCCCCATATATTACCTAATAAAGGTTTTAACCCCCTGATTGCCCCTAGTTAACCCTTTCACCCCTTTTGCCAGTGTCACTAAGCGATCGTTTTTTCTGATCGCTGCATTAGTGTCGCTAGGTAACCAGTTTTTTTTTTTTTTTTTTACCGCCATGTTTATATAGGTTCATAAATAGGTTTATAGGTCAGGTACCCCCATATTACAACCTAAATAAAGGTTTTAACCCCCTGATTGCCCCTAGAGTTAACCCTTTCACCAGTGATCACTGTATAAATGTCACTGGTGACGCTGGTCAGCCAGTTAGTTATTTAGGTTCCCCGTCAGGTTTTTATATAGCGTCAGGTACCCCCATATATTACCTAATAAAGGTTTTAACCCCTGATTGCCCCTAGTTAACCCTTTCACCCCCTTTTGCCAGTGTCACTAAGCGATCGTTTTTCTGATCGCTGCATTAGTGTCGCTAGGTAACCAGTTTTTTTTTGTATTACTGTTACGGGTGACGCTGGTTAGTTAGCTTGTTTTTTATACTGTCAGGGCACCCGCCATTTATTACCCAATAACGGTTTAACCCCCTGATCGCCCGGCGGGTGATATCAATTAGGTTTTAGGGTCTAATAAGGTCTGCGTCGCCCCAGATTAGTGCCAGTACCGCAAACACCCACGCGCAAAGCATACACCTCCCTTAGTGGCACAGTATCTGAACAGATCAATATCTGATCTGATCAGATCTATACTAGCGTCCCAGCAGTTTAGGGTTCCAAAAAAAACGCATTGTTAGCGGGATCAGCCCAGATACCTGCTAGCACCTGCGTTTTCCCCCTCCGCCCAGCCCAGCCCACCCAAGTGCAGTATCGATCGATCACTGTCACTTACAAAACACTAAGCACACATAACTGCAGCGTTCGCAGAGTCAGGCCTGATCCCTGCGATCGCTAACATTTTTTTTGTGGTAGCGTTTTGATTCAGTCGCTTCAGTCAGGAGCTTTTTTACCTGTGAATCTCAAAAAAATAAAAAAAAATAAAATAGTTGTCGTTTTATTGTTCTCTCTCTCTCTCTCTATTGTTGCTCTTTTTTTACTCCATTCTATTCTGCAATGTTTTATTATGTTTTATCATGCTTGCTTTTCAGGTATGTAATTTTGTTTACTGTGTTTTAGTGTTAAGCATTTTTTTGTTTTCAGGTGCGCCATTCAGTTGCAACGCGGATTTATTTATCTTGACAGCAACAGCGTTTGCTCCCACGATACATAAAGCCGCGACTCCAACGCTGTAGGAGGTGATTTCACCACCACAGTTAAAAAAAAGAGCATATATGCCGAAGCATGGGGGCAGCAGGGGGGGGGAGGAGCGATTGGCTCCTAATGCCACGTACATACGGTCGAAATTCCGACCGTGTGTACACGGCATAACTTTTGCGGGAGGATGCCCCCATGCATCGGCATATATAAATGGTGCATGTATGCCCATCATTAGAAGTGGGTGGATGAAGGGAGGTATTCTAATGGTGGGCACACCCACCAATCAATCTCTTTTTTTTTCGTTCAGCCAAGAGGCTGCATGAAAAAAAAAAGATTACAATATATGTCCAGTATGTTGCTGGACTTTGAATGGTTATACCAGAATGATGCCTGCAGGTTTAGGTATCATCTTGGTATCATTCTTTTCAGCCAGTGATCGGCTTTCATGTAAAAGCAATTCTAGCGGGTAATTAGCCTCTAGACTGCTTTTACAAGCAGTGGGAGGGAATGTCCCCCCTCCCGGATATAAACCGCGCCATTGGGAAATTGGGAAAGCATTTTATCACACCAATCTTGGTGTGGTCAGATGCTTTGAGGGCAGAGGAAAGATCTAGGGTCTAATAGACCCCAATTTTTTCAAAAAAAGAGTACCTGTCACTGCCTATTGCTATCATAGGGGATATTTACATTCCCTGAGATAACAATAAAAATCATAACAAAGAAAAAAAATGGAAGGAACAGTTTAAAAATAAAATAAAAAAGCTAAATAAATTAAAAAAAAAACAAAAAAAAAAAAAAAAAGCACCCCTGCCCCCCCTTCTCTTGCGCAAAGGCGTACACAAGCGTTGGTCTGGCGTCATATGTAAACAGCAATTGCACCATGCATGTGAGGTATCACCGCGAAGGTCAGATCGAGGGCAGTAATTTTAGCAGTAGACCTCCTCTGTGAATCTAATGTGGTATCATGTAAAGGCTTTTAAAGGCTTTTAAAAATGTATGTAGTTTGTCGCCACTGCGTGTTTGTGCGCAATTTTAAAGCATGTCGTGTTTGGTATCCATGTACTCGGCCTAAGATCATATTTTTTATTTCATCAAAAATTTGAGCAATATAGTGTGTTTTAGTGCATTAAAATAAAAAAAAGTGTATTTTTTCCACAAAAAATGCGTTTGAAAAATCGCTGCGCAAATACTGTGTGGAAAAAAAAATGCAACACCCACCATTTTAATCTGTAGGGCCTTTGCTTTAACATTATATATAGTGTTTGGGGGTTCAACGTAATTTTCTTGCAAAAAAAAAATATGTTTTCATGTAAACAAAAAGTGTCAGAAAGGGCTTTATCTTCAAGTGGTTAGAAGAGTGGGTGACGTGTGACATAGGCTTCTAAATGTTGTGCATAAAATGCCAGGACAGTTCAAACCCCCCCCAATGACCCCATTTTGGAAAGTAGACACCCCAAGCTATTTGATGAGAGCAATGTTGAGCCCATTAAATATTTTTTTTTTTTGTCCCAAGAGATTGAATAATGAAAAAAAAATATATATATATTTTTTTTACAAAAAGTTGTCACTAAATGATATATTGCTCAAACATGCCATGGGCATATGTGGAAATACACCCCAAAATACATTCTGTTGCTTCTCCTGAGTACGGGGATACCACATGTGTGGGACTTTTTGGGAGCCTAGCTGCGTACGGAACCCCAAAAACCAATCACCGCCTTCAGGCTTTCTAAGGGTGTAATTTTTTTATTTCACTTCTCACTGCCAATCACAGTTTCGGAGGCCATGGAATGCCCAGATGGCATAAAACCCCCCAAAATGACCCCATTTTGGAAAGTAGACACCCCAAGCTATTTGCTGAGAGGTATTGTGAGTATTTTGCAGATCTCGCTTTTTGTCACAAAGTTTTGAAAATTGAAAAAAAAAAAAAAAAAAAATGTTTTTTTCTTTACTTTCTTCATTTTCAAAAACAAATGAGAGCTGTAAAATACTCACCATGCCTCTCACCAAATAGCTTGGGGTGACAACTTTCCAAAATGGGGTCATTTGGGGGGGTTTTGTGCTATTTTGGCATTTTATGGCCTTCGAAACGGTGATAGGTAGTGAGGAGTGAAATCAAAAATTTGCACCCTTAGAAATCCTGAAGGCGGTGCTTGGGTTTCGGGGCCCCGTACGCGGCTAGGCTCAAAAAGTCCCACACATGTGGTATCCCCAACTCAGGAGAAGCAGCAAAATGTATTTTGAGTTGTATTAGAAAGAAAAAAAAAAAATATTTTTGTCTTTATTCAATCACTTGCTAAAAAAAAAAATATTCAATCAACATGCCTCTCAGCAAATAGCTTGGGGTGTCACTTTCCAAAATGGGGTCATTTGGGGGGGTTTTGTAATTTTAGCACCTCAAGAAATGAAATAGGCAGTCATAAATTAAAAGCGGTGTAAATTCCAGAAAATTTGCTCCCTCTTTGTTGTTTGCGGCGGAGGACTGTGTCTGTGTCCTGACTCCCGAATGAATGGAAGCAAGCAAACATTAATTGATGGGCGCTGGTAAGGCTGCATCTGATGGGCGCTGGTGGGCTGCATTTGATAGGCGCTTCAGTAAAAAGGTGGGGTATACATGGGCAGGAAAAGGAGGTGGAGTCAGGGGTGGAGCCAGGCGGCGGCAGCAAAATGAAGTTTCACCTAGGGTGTCAAAAATCCTTGCACCAGCCCTGTCTAGGGAGATAGGAAAAAGTACTACACATAGTTTATCCCTTTCTTCTTTAAAGTGGTTCTTCAGTTTAGAAAAAAAAATTAAAAGTCAGGAGCTACAAATCCTGTAGCTGCTGACTTTTAATAAAAGGACACTTACCTGTCCAGGGATCAAGCGCCATCCTCGCTGGAGCAAATTCTTCACTAGCCTTTGGGTTCCCAGCTCCAGCACCTTCACTGTACGCAGCCAGCTGCGCTCCTTGTGGCTTCACAGCTGCCCATTCCGCATTTATGAGCTGCATTGCACTTTGTGAATGGTCCCCTAGTCTTATGGGACCTGTGGTGTGTCCCAGAAGACTGCAGGGAGGGAGGGGAAAAAGAACAGGGGGGGGGCTGGGGAGTGGGCAGAGGCGTAGCTTGAAGCTTGTGGGCCCTGATGCAAAAGTTGACCTGGGCCCCCCCTCACTACTTACAACGTGCGTGCAGATACATCCACCACACGCCAAGATACTCAAAGTGGCTTAAGAGTTTTGAGTTCCCAGAGTTCCTCTTTACTTCAGAGGACAGGGATTACCGCTGGAGAATCAGAGGACAGTGATTACCGCAGGAGAATCAGAGGACAGGGACCCCTGGCAGGTCACTTGGCAGAGCTCCTTTCCCGCCCCAGCACTGTATACAGCCCCCCCCCCCCCCACTACACAGGGCTGAAGTCACATTCCTTTTCACACAGTCTGTCAGTCTTCACAGGGTGTATCTGTCTTTTATGTTGCCCTTCTGAGCTGTGAAATTCTCTGGTCTGAACGGCAGTGTAGTTGCAGTAGGCAGATACACAATGTGCAGATCATGGCTAACTGGCTGTGTTATAAAGGAAGGTGATTTCAAAGGGAGGAGGAACAATATAGAGTGCTGTAATGGGAAAGGAGCTCAGCAGCGGGCATAGCATGCAGGGTGGAGGGGGTGGTCAGGATGCTTTGGGGGGGGGGGGCAACTTAGATCTGGGAGGGAAAAGACATGTGACACAAAATCTGGAGCTTGCAGCCATTCAGGGCCCCCCCCCCCCCCCCCGAGAAGGTGTTAAGGGATTTGTTTTAGCAATTTCTGAAGGTTTCTCTGTCAGTGTTGGCAGGTGTTGGGGGAAGGTCACCTCCCGGAGGTGCATGTCATTTCCCCAGTTGTCAGGGATGTGGGGTAAGTAGACATCCCCAGGTGGGGGGGGGGGGGGGGGTACAGAGAATCCCAGCTGGTGACTAGGAGACACTGAGCAGTGTCCTACCAGTGACATCGGTCCCATCGTGGCTACAGGACGGCACTCTCCTCCTCTTGCCTCGCTAGAAGCCCAGTACTGGAGCGTGGCTGTGGGGCCCTAGGGCAGATCGGATTTTGTGGAGGATATGATAATATGACAAGGAGGTTGCAGGGGCCCCGTGGAGCTAGGGGCGGGGTTGTGATTGTGATCCTTGCAAACCCTTATGCTATGCCCATGGGAGTGGGTACCTAGTTTTGACAACTACTCGCTCCCACTAGGTGATCTGAGCGGACCTGTCAAGACTAGGTACCGGTCCCCCCCCCAAATGTGGCAGACTAGGGGGGACGAGGACCTTTCACACTGGAGGCGTTTTTCAGCGCCTGAAAAAAGCCTCGTCTGCAATCCCAGTGTGAAAGCCTGAGGGCTGGCAGGACATCAAAAACCTGCAAGCAGCTTCTTTGAGGCGCTTTAAAAGCGGTGTATACACCACTGGTAAAGCACCCCTGCCCAGTGATTTCACTGGGCAGCGCCACCGAAGCGCCTGCAAAGGCGTTTTTAACCCTTTATTCGGCTGCTAGTTGGGGTTAAAAGCACCCAAAAAGCGCAGCAAAAACGGCAGTAAAGCGCCACTAAAACTTGTAGCGCTTTACCGCCGACGCCCAGGCACTGGCAGTGTGAAAGGGCTCTTTAAAGTGGAAATTCCACTTTTAGGTGAAGTTCCGCTTTAAGGACCAGTGATTTCCAAATCAATGCCACAAGTGATTGTTCCCCTATAAGGGTCACTCCATTTAAAAGTATATTTTTCAATACGAAGGGTTTCTGGAAAGCTGAATCTCCAATGGGACTCTGCTGAGTTTCTGGTTCTGCTTTCTCTATCAGAGAGGTACATCACAAGGAGTCTCTGTTGTTTAAAGTAACTGCAAAATGCATTGGTAAGAGTGAAACACCCTTGAAATAATCACAGCAGGTATATGGACCTGGGAAATCAAATGCTGATATCTAACTGCCAGAGTTCTGGGTGATTTGTCATTGGCAGGGTTTAGATTGACATGTCCTGCTAACATACACAAAACTGAAATGTCATGTTTTGGAAATGTATTCCCTTCAATGGAATTTATATAAATAATGAGAACACAATAAACAGCATGTAAAAATTAAATTAGTCAGTTGTGATATGTATGAAAGCAATTCCATAAGAGTATCTACATTTGAAGGTAAATTAATGCCTATCTATTTGTAAAAAGGGCAAACTTTAAAGTATAGCCCCATACACACGCGCAGATTATCCGAGGACCAGGTCCGTCAGACCATGTCCGTCATACTTTGTCTGATGTTGGTTTTGCGTACACACGGTCGGACAAAGTTGTCGGAAAATCCGATCATTCTGAACGTGGTGACGTTTGTTGCCTACGACGGGACTACGTAGAGGCTAGTAGCCAATAGCTTTGGTCTTGTAATGTGATCTGAGCATGCGTAGCACTTTGTCCGGTCGGACAACCATACACACGATCGGATTTGGTGTGATCGGACCTTGTTGTCGGAAAATCTATCCAGCAGGAGATAGGACTTTGTCCGTCGGACAATACGACGTACACTGTCCGATGGTGCATACACACGGTCTGATTTTTCAACAACATTGTCCGATCGGACAGAATCCATGCGAAAATCAGACCGTGTGTATGGGGGTTTAGAATGTGTAGGTGTCAGAATGACTGTAACTCATCATAGTTCCAAATCTGTGAAAATTCATATTTTTCCAAATGATAATTTTAAATGCCACCTCCACTTAAAATAAATATTGTGGTTTTGTGTGGTTGCTGTTAAGCTGAGTCACATATCTTGGCTTCCTATATCTTTTGGGGTCTTTGGCGGCAAGATCTTCACACCAAAATTCACATTTTCATACAGCTACTGCAGTCATGATTAAAGTTGTATTTCAAGCAAAAGGTACACAATTGAAATACTGACATGGGAGCTGTTTTATCTTGCAACAAATTTTTTTCTGTAGCTACACAGTCCTCATGTTTAATGAGCTCGGGAAGACAGCACAGACAGGCTGGTGACCTGATATTTCTCTAATGCAGTTAAGCAATACAGCTAGGTCACTTCCTTGCCCCCAGCCTGGGCTTGAACGGTCAAGGAACAGCAGTAGACTGATGAGCTCTTCTCTATTCTCCCACTTCCTCTCAGCATCATACTTGTCGGTGTATTTTATGCAGCACACCTGTCTGGACTCCTAGTGTTGCCCTTCTCACTCCCAGACTGAATTCTAACATGCAAATACAAATGAATGACCATTTATACTATAAATGAAAACGCTGGTAACTTTACTCATTCAAGAGAACAGGAGACAAGGAAAGAGGCACCTCTGAGTGTAGAAACTTTAGGAAGAAGACTTTAATGATACATAAGGTTATTATTATTATTTAAGGTACTTATATAGCGCCGTCAATTTACGCAACGCTTTACATATACATTGTACATTCACATCAGTCCCTGTCCTCAAGGAGCTTACAATCTAAGGTCCCTAACTCACATTCATATACTAGGGCCATTTTAGCAGAAGCCAATTCACCTTCCAGCATGTCTTTGGAGTGCCAACTCACATTTAAGTGGTAAGTATGAGCATGTGGGTGCCAACATGTGGGTCCCTGTAGAAGAAAAGCGGGTGGGAAGTATGTTTGAAAAAGGAGCGCGGCTTGCCGTAATATTGCAGCGCGCATGCTCACGAAACGTTTTGCATAACGTGTGACGTCATCCTCTGTTGCCATCCTTCCCATTGCGCCTCACGCCTTGCTCTGAGTCTTCCCACTGCAGTCGGCTTTTCTTCTACAGCGGTGGATTACTATGCAGACAGCCCCTTTGCGTGAAGGACCGAGGAAGCAGGATCTTCATCACCAGGACTCACCCTTGTTGGGACCCACATGCTCATACTTACCACTTAAATGTGCATTGATAACCTTATGTATCATTAAAGTTTTAGAAACATCTACACTCAGAGGCGCCTATTTCCTTGTCTCTTGCAGTGCTTTTGGAACCTGGTTTCTGTTCCTATATGATGGCAGCCTAGAGTGCTCTGGACTTTTTATTTCCCATATGTTATTGATTACCTACTACTAATGTAGACTGTGTATGTTATGACAGACTTTTTTGCATTTGGGATACTAATGGTTCTAAGTTTTTTGTGCCTTTACTGGAAATCACTTCCTGGGACCTCCTCCTCTGATATGTTTTAGCCAAAAGTCTGGGCTTATTTGTAGATTAAACATGTTGTCCAAATGGATAAAAAAACACTGTTTGAATTTTTTTTCATAGTGCAGCCTGTCTTTTTTTTTGGATTTGTACAGTCTGTGGAGCATAAGACCAGCCCCTGCCAGTGCTCAGCATTGGGGAGCAGGTCCAGTTTCAGTTTGAACACAAGTTCAGACAAAATTTTGCTTGTTTGGGTGTTTATCAGAACGATGGACCTTGTTCAGTGGGAGCAGAACTTCATACATAGTAGTGGGTTTTTTCTCCCGCTGCTATACAGGACAGCTTCCTTCTTCCACCATCAGCAGTTGTTAAGGAAGTGGCAAGTACCGGCATCATGCATTTGCTTGCTAAGAACCTGTGTTTTTTGAAAAGGGGAACCCCACGCAAAAATCAAGAAAAAAATGTGTGGGGTCCCTAAATATCCATACCAGAATCTTATCCAAGGATG
Organism: Lithobates sylvaticus; assembly: GCA_028564925.1. Taxonomy (NCBI): domain Eukaryota; kingdom Metazoa; phylum Chordata; class Amphibia; order Anura; family Ranidae; genus Lithobates; species Lithobates sylvaticus. The sequence goes on from CM053032.1 coordinate 184,514,009, forward strand.
CAACCTGTCAGGCCAGAAAGGAAGAGGAAGAGCCTGTGCCCCTCCCCTTCCCCTCCTAAATCATACCCGGTCACTTGCTTTCAACATGGGGGTTACCCCTGGAAAAGAACTTTCAAGGGCCTCCTCCCCACAACCCTGGTCTAGTAGATGCAGAGGTCTGTGGGCTTATTGGAATCTCAGAGCCGACCGGATTTTCCGACAACAAATGTTGGATGTGAGCTTGTTGGTGGAAAGTCCGACCGTGTGTATGCTCCATCGAACATTTGTTGTTGGACTTTTAGCCCAAAAATGTTGGCTAGCAGGTTCTCAAATTTTCCGCCAACAAATGTTTGTTGTCGGACTTTTAGATCGTGTGTACACAAGTCCATCAGACAAAAGACCACACGTGCTCGGAATCAAGTATGAGCCGGAGATATAACTAGCGTTCGTAAAGGAGATATCACGTATGTCTTGTACGTCACTATGTTCGGAATTGTTGGCCAATATTTGTGTGACCGTGTGTATGCAAGACAAGTTGGAGCCAACATCCTTCGAACAAAAATCCACGGTTTTGTTGTCGGGAAGTCCGATCGTGTGTACGGGGCATAAGAGGGCCCTCAGATACTGCCTGCCCATGTGATTGAGTAAAGCTGTACATAGTTCACATTCAAGGTGAATAGGGGAATCCTCCCCGCTGTGCTATTATATTCTGACAATGGAGAGACTCCCCTCTGTCAGAATACACAGATCAGTGCTGCAGCTACTGATTGAGTGGCTTTTATCGGACAGGGCAGTTGAATGGATGCTAACCAAAGAAGATCCATTTGGCAACACTTGGATCGAAATTCGGTCCCTGCTGAACCAGCCGAATTTCAATCCATCTATGGCAACCTTAAGGGTATATAATACCCCTAACTAGTCACAAAAATAAACACAAACACTTTTTGACAATTCCTTTAATAAAAAATAAAAAACACAACAAAAATTGGCCCACAATATACATCCATTGTCAATCATGTCGTCCAGGGATGCAAATCATTGTCAATCTGGATGCCCGACGTCTGCTGACCTGCCAGAAAACAAAACCTCTTTAACTGCCAACATTATCCTCTCCCAACAACTGCATACCGGTGTTGTATCATTAGCCGTCCCCCATCACGAAGTGTCCGCTGTGTACTGCGCATGCGCAGTACACAGGACACCCTGATTCCGAAAAATTGCCGAGGATGAACGGCGCCTGTGCCGTGAGTCCACTTTCAAGCCCCACCATCCAAGTGGACATAGAGTTAGAATATAAAAGAGCCGAGCGCAGCGAGGCTGTGCCCGAAGCGTGGCGAGCGAAGCGAGCCCGCGAGGGGCCCTCTAAGTTTGACTAACCCTATGTCCGCTTGGATGGTGGGGGCTTCACCTCGACTCACGGCGCAGGTGCCGTTCATTTTCCGACAATTTCCGAAAATCTTCATACTCCGTACTGCGCATGCGCTGCGCATGCGCAGTACACTTCGGACACCTAGTGACAGCCGGACACTTCGTGATAGAACACCGACAAATGACAGATCTGGCAGATGATAGCTGAGTATAAACAAAGAGGTGGGATCTTACAAGGGACGGCATTACCATATTTGGTCAATAACATCACAGGGATTCAGGGTAGTGACAGGGCACCCTCCCCCTGGCATGTTATTTAAAGAAATCTTGCATTTTTAATGTTGCCCTTTGGACACTATTAAAACTGCTGCTCCCCATCAAACATAGTTTTTAAAGAACTGTTTTTGCTTTGGTACAGGTCAATCCCCTATGTCAGTGATGGCGAACCTTGGCACCCCAGATGTTTTGGAACTACATTTCCCATGATGCTCATGCACTCTGCAGTGTAGTGGAGCATCATTGGAAATGTAGTTCCAAAACATCTGGGGTGCCAATGTTCGCCATCACTGCCTTATGTTATTCATTTGACAATCCCTTCCTTCCTATTTTGACCAAATGTAAGTTTGCATGTCCCATACCTGGTCGATCCTTGTGGAAACTGTAGTAGGTACTGCTGCTACAGTGATCACCACTTATGTCTTGGTCCTGTGTGTTGGAAGTGCAACATAATATACTAGTGTGTGTGTGTGTTTATACTGTATATGCTTGGATATCCTGAACAGGATATAGATTCCAATGGATTTTTTTTCTCTGCTCTCTTGTGTAATGCTGTTCTCCTATGCAAGTAAAGCTAAATTCCACATTACTCAAGATCTCAGTACCTTGTCTTAACACATAACCAACACTGTGCCAAGGGGCTGCACTGCTGCAGAGTGAAGACAGGAAGTTGCTCGCTCGGCACGAGGCCATTCAGAGAACACTTTTAATTTTCTCAAAGAATGCAAGGGGGTTGATTCACTAAAACTAGAGAGTGCAAAATCTGGTGCAGCTCTGCATAGAAACCAATTGGCTTCCAGGTTTTTTTGTTAAATCTTAATTGAACAAGCTGAGGTTAGGAGCTGATGCCCTGCCCAGCTGCACCACATTTTGCAATTTCCAGTTTTAGAAAATCAACCCCTAAGTGCTGGTTCACACTGAGGCAGCATGACTTGCAGCGTGACTGCCTCAGGCGACCTGCACACGACAGCAGCAGTGACTTGCAAAACGACTTCTGTCGCCCCAAAAGTAGTACAGGAACCTTTTTCTAAGTCGGAGCGACTTGAGTCGCTCCTATTAGAATGGTTTCATAGTACAGAACGGGGCGTGACTTGTCAGGCGGCTAAGTCGCCTGACAAGTCATCCCAGTGTGAACCGGCTCTAAGTGTTTTTCTTTAAATTAAGTGGAGAGGTGGGGCAGTGATGTCAACTCATGGCCAGCAACGGCAGTAAGGTAAGTGTAAATCTAACTTTTTTTAGGTACACTTTACATATACTTACAATAGTTAAGGGTTGGGGCAAGTAGGATTCCCCACTTCTTCAGGAGAGCAAAATGGGAAAACAGGAGAACTAAGTACTGTAAAAAGTAATGAAATATGTAAATATATAAATAGCACCAATTAAAAACAATGGTAAATATCCCATATATTCTATGGCTTTTAATAAACATTGGAGATAGGATAGCTGGCCTTGAGTGCCCCCCTTTAGTTTGCTAGCTCAGCCTATAAGGTGTCATGGTTAAGCAATAGTTGTCTGCTTACCTGTCTCCATGTGTTCATCTCTAGAGACCAGCCGACCATCATCTGACTGCTTTTATAATCCCTCCTCTGGCAGGGCTCCACCCTAGCTCCTATCAGAGGACTCTATAGTAACCTGTGCACTGCAGGCCAACCCTGCTGATCAACCTTTGTGTGTTTGGCTTTCTGTTACCAGCCGTGTGCTATTCAGTGTTCTGTTACCGACATTGGCGTGTCCCTGACTATCCCTGTTTGCCTGTGACCCTGACCTTCTGGCGTGTCCCTGACTATCCCTGGTTGCCTGTGACCCTGAACCTTGGCGTGTACCTTGTTGTCCTTTTCTGCTTGTGGCCCTGACCTTGGCTTATCCCTCACTATCCCTGTCTTCCTGTTGCTTACTGTGGGTGTGAGCTGGGGGACCCTGGGGGTCGCAACCTGGAGCCAGTTGCAGCCCAGTCCATCCTCACCACTAGAGGCTCTGGTGAACACCAGCTGGCTCTTAGACTCCGCGCCCCAGGGAATCTTACTCTCTAACCCCAGTGGGATACGTCTTGGTGTCCAGCGGCCCTATGTTTTCCGAATCACCTGGACTCCCGTCCGCTGCAGTCAGCCATAGGGTCCACTACCTTGCGGTGCACTCCTGATCCCTACGGGGTGCATCTGTCACCAAGTCTCAGGGTGACCTGACATAAGGTAGCTATCCTATCTCCAATGTTTATTAAAACCCATAGAATATATGGGATATTTACCATTGTTTTTAATTGGTGCTATTTATATATTTACATATTTATTAATTTTTCCAGTACTTAGTTCTCCTGTTTTCCCATTTTGCTCTCCTGAAGAAGTGGGGAATCCCCCTTGCCCCAACCCTCACCTATTGTAAGTAGATGTAAAGTGTACCTAAAAATAAAAAATGTTATTGGTGCTATTTATATACTTACATATTTCATTACTTTTTCCAGTACTAAGTTCTCCTGTTTTCTCATTTTACTCTCCTGAAGAAGTGGGGAATCCGTGAAACATGTTGGGAGCTTGACCTTTAATATTCAATGGTAACTGGAGACACCTATCATTCTTAGTGGAACTCCAACAGAGGTGGGATGACCACTTAGAATGAAAATGATATGTAATATCCAATGTTTTAAAAATGAATTTCTTACTGTATGTAAAACAAACTTTATTGATTTTAAAGAATCATGTAGTAATGTCTTGTGACGGTACCGGGAAAATCCTACTTGCCTCAACCCTCCCCTTTTTCTAGAATTTAATATTATTGGGATGTTGGTACCTTTCATTTTGTCTATATATACCTGAGCAATTATTGTTTAATACTTACAATAGGTGATTTGTAGGTGAGAAATGGGCCCAGGCAATTTGAGCAGACTGTGCATTTTACTGCAAAGTCTGCTTAAATGGGGGTAGCTGCACAAACTACTGTGGGAAAATCTTGCCTCATTAAAAGAGATTTGAAATCGACTGGCAATTCAGCTCAATAGTACCAACCCAAAGCCAAAAAAAACATTTGGGGTTTTGGTGTCCTTTAAAGAATAAGTGCACTTTCAGACACTTATTTGCCCTTGTGCCCTGACCTAAATCGCCCACCCCCTCCACCAATTCATATTACAAAGATCTGTTGCCTGTGGCCTTTGTTAACAATCTCGGATGATGGATCACAGTAAGGCCCCTTGCACACAGGGTGGATCCGATTGACGGACTCCACTTGCTCGGCGGGGATCGATCCGGACCTGTCGGAGTCCTGCTCACCTCTATGGGGAGATCGGATGAAAATGGCCTGCCTGTCCATTTTCATCCGATCCCATCCGATCCACCAGATGGATGAAAATAGGACCATCACCATCATCCATCTGGATTTGGCAGGATCAGATCGGAGTCAGTGGACATGTCACTGCTGACATTCGCTGCCCCATAGGGGTGAATGGAGCATCCAGTCAGGTGCCCCTGAAAAACTGACAGGCGAACCTGATCGGACAGCCCGTGTGAAAGGGCCCTTAGGATCTGTGCAGGTTGAGGTATTGTTTAGGTCAGAACACAGGGGCCAAAAAATGATTGTGCGCTTTCATTTAAAGTGCCCCTTTTCTTTAAAGTGGTTGTAAAGCCTCACATATACCCAGTGAAGTGATTGGCCTCAGGTGATACACAGAGATGAAACAAAATTTCCTACATAAGCTGTGTCCGTTTATTTGCAGTGTTCTCTTCTCTACATCCATTCAAAGTGCTGAATTAATATAGCTTGTCTGAAAGTTCAGAAAAAAGGGGTCAGGAAAGGTGAAGTCACACACTGCAGAGCTCAGTGAAGAGAGCTCTAAAAGCTGATTGGACGGAAGGGACACACCTTCCTTCAAAAAACACACAGGAACAGAGCTGAGGCGGTCAATCAGCTAGAGGTCCCTCCCCTGTCACCATTTTTCTCTCGGTGTCAGGAAAAGTCAAAAGTGATTCATGATGATAGCAACGGAACTAAGCAGCAAATCAAAATTACACATATGCCCCATACACACGATAGGATTTTCTGATGGAAAATGTTTGATAGGAGCTTGTTGTCGGAAATTCTGATGTGTAGGCTCCATCGTACATTTTCCATGGGAATTTCCATCACACAAAATTTGAGATCTGGTTCTCAAATTTTCCGACAACAAAATCCGTTTTGTTCCGGCACACAAAGTTCCACGCATGCTCGGAATCAAGCAGAAGAGCAGCACTGGCTATTGAACTTAATTTTTCTCGGCTCGTCGTACGTGTTGTACGTCACCGCGTTCTTGACGTTCGCAATTTCCGACCAACTTTCTTTTTGTGACCGTGTGTATGCAAGACAAGTTTGAGCCAACATCCGTCAGAAAAAATCCATGGATTTTGTTGTCGGAATGTCCGATCAATGTCCGGTTGTGTGTACGCGGCATTAGTACTCTTAATTGGGACAAGCAAACACTATAGAAAGATATGCTTTGTTCATAATTCACCTACTTTAAGGTGTGTCGGGGGTGTGGTGAAGATGGCAACCAGATAGGACGTTGGGAATGGAAGCTCCGCACCTGGCAGGCTATATAATCCGGTTCTAAGAGACCTACAAATACCCTGATCTGCCCGCAAAGCTGGGGAGAAGATCAGGTGTGCGAAGAGGAAGCTCCAATTCACAGAGGAAGAGGCAATCTGCTCCCAGAACTCCACTTCTGGTTCAGGGTGGGGTGGCACACACAAGCATAGGGTCCCAGATGGAGCAGGCTGAGCCGCCACCGCTGGGAGCGGAACAGTTTCAAGCGCTCATGCAGGCCATCACGGGATGCCAAACAACCTCAACCACTAAAATCAAGCAAATGCAGCTTGAAATGGTTCTCATACGGCGCGACATGGATAAGCACCGAGACAGGCTGACATAGGTGGAGCGGAGGGTGGGGGAGACTGAGGATACGGTCCGAGACCACACTGCCTCCCTCCGCACACTGCAGGTAAAGATGAAAGCGCTGGAATCCCGGGCTGAGGACCAGGAAAACAGAAATCGCAGAAACAACCTGAGACTGGTGGGCCTTCCAGAGAGAGTTGAGGGGCGAGATCCGGAGCCATATACGGAACACTTGCTATGCACACTCCTTCCCCAGGCGCCATTTCCCCCCTCACTTTGCAGTAGAACGGGCTAACAGAATGCCATCTGTTCAAGGCCCGCCAGGCGCTCCGCAGCGCACATTTATTTTCTGCCTCATTTTAAGGTGTATCAGCAAAATGTCTTCAAAATTTTAAATAAGCTACAGTATATGTACATTTTAATGCTGTCATTGTACATTATGAACAATTTAATGTCAGTTTTCATATAAAATTATTTTATTTCATTGAATCGATTTACTGCTAAACAATTTTCTTATTTATAAAGAACAGCCTCTTTCAAGTAACTGAGCCAAATCTCGCAAGGATTGTGTTATAGTTTACATTGTGCTAGCAATGAAATAAAAACATCTGAATTTCACATCCTCCTATTGAACAAGGACAAAGCAGTATTACGAACAGTACCACCATCACTAAATCCATTACAAAGACTCAGCATCAAAACAAGTCAATTTATCTAGTGACAACACTTCAGTGATGTTACAAAACGCAGTAAAAAAATAAAAATAAAATTATACCCATATGACCAGCTGGCCAATGGCACCCCTGTATTGTCATTTTAAAAAGTTCAACAAGGCACCACACAACAATTTTAAAGAACACGACATTTCATAGACTTCCATGACTTTTTGTTTGTTGTACAGTGTAAACTTAGAGATGTTAAGGCATGTGCATGTGCAAAATATAACACTACAATTCAGACTGGCATTAACAATTGACACAGCTTACGGGACAATCCGCTCTTGTTATAATACACAGTGACATTATAAGAGACACAGTATATTTACCATGTTCACTGAGACAAGCTAAATATGGCCCTTTGTTTGATAATTGCTGTTTTTCTTATTGTTAACCAGCTTCCTGTTAGGTGGATTTTATAATATCAGGAAAGAGGTTAAAAAAGCAAAATTAGACCTTTATTTTCTATCCATAAATGAATAACAGTGCCTGAAATCAGTCCTTTGTTCGAAACCTCTCCTCCTCTAGAAAGGTCCATATTAAATTGTTGACCAGTTCTGGCTGATCCTGCTGAAGCCAATGGCTGGCTTGTGACAGCACCGATAACTGGAAATAATTCTTTGCGTAGATCCTGGTCAGTTCAGCCATCTCCACTTCAACAAATGCATCGTTTTCACCCCACAGAAGGAGAGTTGGCATGGTTACCTGGTGGTGTTTCAAAGGGAGGCAGCTTTATTGAGAAAAAGAGAGAAATTATTTTGATTGTGATTTTCTTCCCAAAGACATATATTCATAAAGCTTTGCTAATTTTCACTGTGTTGCTAGATGCACATTTTGAAGCACACAAAGCTATATATCCTATTATATTATGTAATAATGGCCAATGTTATACTACCAAATCACTAGATTAACAATGCTTACACCATAGCTCCCAACTGTCCCTGATTTCCAGGAACTGTCCCTGATGTGGAACAATGTCCCTCTGTCCCTCAGTCCTTCTCATGTGTGCCTCATTTTGGCCTGATCTATATAGATGTATATAAAATGCACGTTTTATCTATCAAAAAGTGTTTTTCCAGTGCTAAACCTTTCATCTGATTTCTAAATTGCTGCATTTGTAATTTCCAAAAGCCAATATAAAGGAATAGTAGTGGTAAAAAAAAAAGCACTTGTGGGTTTAACCAATCTTGTTTTTTTGTACAATTCTCCTTTAAGGGGGCGTGCCCTATGCCTGCATACTTTTACTGATAGTTGTCCCTCATTCCCATCTCAAAAAGTTGGGAGGTATGTTACACTGTACAAAAGATCCAAGACTTGGAGAGATATATCAAGAAGGGCGCAAAACATTTGCTACAAACGTATCATTGCACGTCTTTTTATTTAAAGAGGAAGTAAACTTCCTCTGCAGACATTTACCTACAGGTAAGCCTATAATAAGGCTTTCCTATAGGTAGTGTAAGTACAGTATCTCCTAAACATGTACCCTTTAGGAGATATTTACATTACATGCAGCCAGTGACATCACTGGCGCATGCGCTCTGAAGCAGCGGCCACGGGTGCTGTTCTTTCCAAGCCCTGTGCTGTGAACGGCGGCTCCCGCATGCATGCGCGGAGTGACGTCATCGTGGCTCTTCGGCCACTCCCAGTGCTGGAGCCTACAAACCAGGAAGAAACTCCGGGTAAAATGTCAGCCATCTCATCGGTGAGCGAGCTCCGCTGGAAGGCTTCGTTCTGAGGTAAGTATTTCATAATGGGCTAGTATTCCTTGCATACTAGCTCATTATGCCTTTGTCTTTCAGATTATTTTCTTTTCTTTTTTTTTTAAAAGAGTTCACAACCTCTTTAGTTTCAGTCATGTGTTAGTTTATTAAAAGTCAGCAGCTACGAAAAAAACCTTAGCTGCTGACTTTTAATAAACACACACTCATCTGTCCCACGATCCAGCGGTGAACTCACCCCAGCCGTATTCTCCCCGTATACTCCTCGGCAGGGCCGGCATCTCTACTATGGGCAGCCGGCTGTGACAGCTTGCGGCTTTAGAGGCGGGTGCCCACTGCACATGTGCGAGAAGCGCTGCACTCTGTGACTGGTCCCGAAGTCTTCTAGGACCTGTCATGTGTCCCAGAAGACTTCAGGAAGGATAACTTCTGCTTCCGATCATTAGTAAACCATAAAAACTTGCGCTACGTGATAAAGTTAAATAATTGAATTAAACCTACAGCAGCTGTCCATAAGGTGCTATAACCTCAAAATTCTGATATAAATATATAAGTACAGCGCTTACAGCAGTGACCATTTAGATAAACACTATTATGAACCTACATACACTCTTGACATATAAAGTGTTAAAGTGCTCAAACGAAGATGAAATCATCAAATTAAATCAATATTGGGAAACACACAGTCTCTGGTAAAGTGCTTAGTGCTCAAAAAGAAAACAAAAGTGAGAATAAAGTGCTGTGGTGCTGGAAACCAATTGCAGTGTCTTGTGCCACACTTCCCTCGTGTGTCCCCACTCACCAAAAACAATGGACCAATTCAACCGTAACGGAAGTGGGGGCAGGTACCTGTCAAAATCGGGTACCTGCTCCCCCACTCCTCCCCAAAAGCTCATAGGAGGAGGCCTTAAAGTGAAAGTTCCACTTTTGGGTGGAACTCCGCTTTAAGCGGAACTTCACTCTCTCAATTATCATGAACTATTTTTAATCCTTATGCTGCTAGCATTATTAAATAGATAGGAAAGTATATCATATTTACTTGTATTACGCTTTTTTGTTTTACATTTCTTCAGTTACTTCCTGGTCTCTGTCCTAGGCAGATGATACCATACATCCCAGGAGTCTTCAGGAGGCGAGGAAGGGATTTCTCAGCTAAGCACGCTGTCATGGATATGCAGTAATGTCTGTCTGTCAGCTTACCTCTCCATGTGTTCAGCTTTAGAGGCCAGCCACTCTCACCTGACTGCTTAAGTAATCTCTCCTCAAAGCATGGCTCCACCCCAGCCCCTATCAGGGAACTCTATATTAACATGTGCACTGCAAGCCAGCCTTGCTGTTCAATGTTGTGTTTTTGGCTTCCATGTGCTACTTGCTCTGTGTGCTACGTCTGATTCCAGTTACCGATCTTGGCTTGTTCTTGACTATTCTTACCTGCTTGTTACCCCGACCTTTGGCTATCTCCTGACTATCCTTGAGCCAGACTGCAGCTAAATCCATCCCCACCACTAGGGGCCTCTGGTGAACACCCGCTGGCTCTTAGATTCCGCACCCTGGGGATTCTCATGCTCTAGCTCCCAGTGTCTTTCATGTTAGTACTACAGAGCTCCAGGTAAGCTGAGGATATCCCACAGCAGGTAACCACAGGTGCTGGCCCGGCTCGCCACCGTGACAAACATGGAAGTTTGGAATAGGCATCACGCATCTTGTGCTTAGTCATAACCTAATATGACTTATTATGACTAAGCACAAGATGTGTGAAACATGTTAACATTACAACAATGATGTTTTTTGGCATCCTGTGGTGGTGTGTGGCTGCCTTTTCCAAATTTCCTAAGCACACCCCCCTGCCTGCATGCCTAAGCTAAGGGCAAATGGACTCCAGGGAATAAATGCTACATGAGAATCATCTGCCCTTAATCAAGATGGCCACAACCAGAAATGATAGGGGGCGTTTTTTTAAAGTGATTTCTCAGTAGAGACATGTAGGCGAGTATGTTATGATTGTTAAAAATTTATTAAATAGCATTTTTGGTTTGTAGCGTTCAGATACAGTTTAGCTCTGCTTTAAAATGTCCTTTTCTGGGCACATAGGGGAGCCATACTCATGGAAGCCCCCAGCCATCTAGTGGAATGCAGCTCACCTACAGGAATAAATGGGAGTGCAGGATGTGAGCTCAGTAGGAAGAAGACCTGGCCAGGGCATTTCCTTGAAAAGGTAGTAGACAGGACTGCACAATGAATATGGTTGGAAAGGGGAGGAAGGAATATATGATACTTAGTGGGGGGGGGGGGGTACTGATGGAGGTGGGGGGATTAGTTAAAGGACAACTTCACTAAAGGACATTATTATTGGAGAAAAATCCAGATTGCTCCTATTACTACTTTATAAGTTATTTCATAATGTTTATAAAAACTGTTTGTGAAAGGCTGCATTTGTCCCTTTGGTATTTTTGTGATTGAAAGTGGTCAAAGTTGCATATCAATTGCTGAGTATGTAGCCACCATTGAGGTGGATGTAATATTGACCCCTAAAAGGATAAATGCAGAAAAAACTTGCAGACTTATGGCAGATCCGACACAATTAATTCCACGTTGCCTTCCTTCTGCACTGCATTCTCTGAAGATCATCTACTTGTGTTTGGACACCTTAAGAAACAAATAGCATCCCATTCGGCATGATTAAATAATATTCGGAACAGCTGTAGATGTTTCACAGATCATTGAAGATATCTAGCTACTCCTCTGAAGGTCAATGTGTATATTATAATTAAAATTAAATTAGTTGATCTTATATCCAAGTTTGGAGGGTAAATGAATTATGGAAAATAATGATCTGTATCTGGAAAGGATCAGAGGAGGCTACTGGTTTCCTCAAGAGGTAAGGTACCAATGCACAGAATAGGCAGAGTTGATTGTGCGGCCTTATTCAGAAAGACAGTACTGTGAAATTATAGGCACGCAGACAGGAACATTTATGTAAATGCCATAACAAGTTCAACTTCATACAGGCACGCTGACATGATATTAAAGTGCACCTGTCATAAAAGAAATATAAATGCTGTCATTGCTCACCTCTCCTTTTGCAGAGGCCAGTTGCATGGCTATTCTGCTAATCTTTTGGCTTTAATATTTATTCCTTGATGTTTATTTGCTGCATGTTTTGCAAGCATATTATGCATAGGAGTCCTGTGCTTCCACATGCAGGCAGTCCCATTCATGTCATTCAGGATGCAGCAGATGTACGGAAACAGCCACAGCTCTCAATTTGACATCCATGTGGGTGCAGGTGCGTCTTCACAAACGCAGACAGTGTGGGTATGGGCACATGCACCCACACAGATGTCAAATTTAGAGCAATGCAGCTTATAAAGCAGCAAATTGTGTCCATGCAGCTCCCTAAGTGCCAATTGACATAAATGGGACTGCCTGCACACTCAACAGCTTACGCTATAGGTGGCTGCAAAAGCAAATTTTTTCCCCCTAAACCAATAAACATGGTATTGCACAGTGCAGCTCCTTACCTTCTCTTCTGGGGTCCCCTGCCACCACTGTTCACTTCTCCTCTTCTCTGAGTGGCCCCCTAGTAAGCCCCTTACTATGGGGGCACTTGTGCGGGCGCGCTCCCGAGCCGAGCTGTGTGCGTCCATAGGCACACACAGAATGGCTTGGCCCTGCCACCCTCCCTCCTCACAGGATTGAATTGATAACTGCAAAAGCTAATGGCTCCCACTGCTGCCTGTGTCCTGTGTGAAGAGGGAGAGAGCGCAGCACAGCTGTAGATGGGCACAGTGCTGGATCAAAGAGGAGCCAGCTGACCATGGAAGGTTTTTTTACCTTAATGCAGAGAATGCAAAAAAAACTAATGCTTTTAAAAACAATTTAAGTATGCAAGGCCTAGCCCAGACATAGCAGGCAACTAAGATTTTTAGAAGGTGAGCAATGGCAGCCTTTATCTTTCTATGCTAGCACTTATATTTTAATGCCAAACTCCAGTCATGTATAAAAGACACAGATTGATGCAGATAAGAATTTTTAAGAAAAACAAAATGGAAGGCACGTACACCTAGTGCATTACCAATGATAATTTAATGAATAAAAAATTCATAAAAAGTGGGTACTCACAAAGTCACTCACAAAGTCTAGGCTTAGCCTAGCTCTGAGGAAGGGGGTGCGCCCCCAAGACACGTCAGCTACACCTCATGGTATGGTCCTGCACATGTCCATACACTGTGTGTGTTTTATAAGGCTCATTGAGAGTTGTACTTGGTGAGTACCCACTTTTTATGAAATTTTTATTCATTAAATTATCATTGGTAATGCACTAGGTGTGTGTGCTTTCCATTTTGTTTTTCTTGTAGTTCAAATAGGATTACCCCATATGAGGAAGACAGCATCTACCCAGTCTTGGGATACCATTTTCCTTGTTGCCTTCTACTTCAGAAGACCCCTTAGCGCTGGAAGTGACTGTGTTTTTTTTCGTATTACTACAGGTAAGAATTTTGTTTAACCCGTGGCGGTTGCACAAAAAAAAAACACGCGTGAATTAACCAAAAAAGTGCACTTAGCGTGTGTCTCTGGTCCAGCTTCTGAAGAAGTTGGACCCCTCCCTGACCCGGGTAAGGCACACTCAGGTCCACCTAGCCAAAAGGCCTGGCAAGACCCTTTCCTCATGATCAACCAAAGCCAACTACTGACTACTAGAGGAGGAGCTCTGCTGAAGAGAATTCCCTCAAGGTAGGAGAGGAAGGAACCTAATGGCCACACATCCTCCCCCTAGACTTTAGGGTAGGCCTGAGGAACCACAATTTCCATCCTGAGTGAAAATGGAACACATATGCAAATGCAGAGTGACACACACGTGGACAGAAAACATAAATATGCAAAACAAAAAGTGCCACTGCAGGTGCATTGGCTAGGCCTTGCAGCTTGATAACAAAAACGGCCTCAATCTCCGCAAAAAATGCCTAGCCCATAAAGCATTGGTGCAGAAATAAAGAAAGTGGTGTCGTAGCCTAGTGCTCATTCTCACAGTGGGGTCCCAAACTCATACTGATACTAAGAACACCCCCAAAGCACCACTTCCGAGGGGTGCTTGACAACATAGGTACAGTAGGTTTTGTGATGGACCCCCGTCCTCAACAGGATTATGTCTGCCGTATATAAGCTTCCTTGCCCGGTACCAGACCCCTTAGCTCTCCCACTCACTTTGTTGAAGCATCAGTGTAGGGTAAAACATCAGACTGTTTATTCAAACACATGGATCTGGCAGGTAAAACAACTTACCGTACACACATGTATTTTATGTGTATTTAGATGTTTTCTTGTTGTCCGGCATTAAGACATAGGCATAGTTCACCATGAAAAAATTGTAAAATACATGTACTTATTTAAAGATGTAGTGTCTAGCTAGTTACATTATATTAAACAAAAACATCTGAAAGTGTTTGTTAACCCAAAAAAATAAATAGAGATCCTGTTCCCTTAAAGCAGATTAAACAGCACAGAGTGATCTTCAGGCCGGTCACGTGACTCGCGGCTGGTCTCCAGGGCTACTGCGGAAGGGGCTGAGCGGCCATGTGACCTCCCCAGTTGACGTCAGAGGGAAGTCTCAGCCCCTCCTGCAGTAGCCATGTATCGGAGCTGTACAGCGGCCGCGAGTCATGTGACCGGCCTGAAGATCGCTCTAAAAAGGTATTTACATGCCTCGTCTTTATAATCAACATATACAGTGTGCTATGCCACTCTATAATAGAGGGGCTGGCAGTTCTTTGTATAATTGGGTTAACAAACACTTAAACTAGAAGTGATGGGCGAGAGTGTGATTAAGCAACATTTGTAAATCAAGTTTGCCCTTCCTTGGGGGAGACGTTTATGTTTTTTTCAATGCATATATTTTTGCCATCTGAATATGTATTTTTGTATAACCATTTCTGAACATCTTTGAAAGACCGCTAAACTGTAATAATTTTTGTAGATATTGCTTGAATTTATTTTTTCCTCCCAATCTGGCTTCCTGCTGTTTACATCTAGGCATAATACCCTAGACAGCTGTAGATCTTTGATAGTGCTGGGCAATTTACATATTTAATGAGAGCTATTTTGCATATTTGGAACAGTATCTCTTTTAATTATCCCAACAAGTGAACAGAAAAATTATTATATATAAAGTTACAGTAACCCATAGCAATCAATCAGAAATAATCTCATAATCTTTCAACAGTAAATTCAAATCTGATTGGTTACCACTTCAGTTTGTAGAAACACATCTTGAAGTCCAATAGGAGCATGATTTAGGTGGCACTAAAACAATGAAATGTAGTCAGCACTACATGCATTAACCACTTAAGTACCGAGCCTCTTTCTGAGATTTGGTGATTACAAGTTAAAAATGTTATATTGTGAAAGATAATGTTACGCCGAGTAAATTGATACTCAACATGTCACGCTTCAAAATTGTGCCCGCTCGTGAAATGGCGACAAACATTTACCCTTAAAAATCTCCATAGGCGACATTTAAAAAATTCTACAGGTTGCATGTTTTGAGTTGCAGAGGAGGTCTAGGGCTAGAATTATCGCTCTAACAATCGCATGTATTCAGCCCCCCTAAGTCAATACTTTGTAGAACCACCTTTCCCTGCATTTACAGCTGCAAGTCTTTTTTGGGATGTCTCTAGAGAGCAACATTTTTGCCCATTCTTCTTTGCAAAATAGCTCAAGCTCTGACAGATTGAATGGAGAGAGTCTGTGAACAGCAATTTTCAAGTCTTGCCACAGATTCTCAATTGGATTTAGGTCTGGACTTTGATTGGGCCATTCTAACACATGAATATGCTTTGATCTAAACCGTTCCATTGTAGCTCTGGCTGTATGTTTGGGTCTTATCCTGCTGGAAGATGAACTCCTGCCCCAGTCTCAAGTCTTTTGCAGACTCTAATAGGTTTTCTTCTGAGAAAATATATATTATTATATATATATATATATATATATATATATATATATATATATATATATATATATTTGGCTCCATCCATCTTCCCATCAACGCGTTTACCTGTCCCTGCTGAAGAAAAGCATCCCACAACATGATGCTGCCACCACCATGTTTCACGGTGGGGATGGTGTGTTTAGGGTGATGTGCAGTGTTAGTTTTCTGCCACACACAGCATTTTGGTTTTAGGCCAAAAAGTTAAATTTTGGGTCTCATCTGACCAGAGCACCTTTTTCCACATCTTTGCTGTGTCCCCCACATGGCTTCTCACAAACTGAAAACTGGACTGCTTATGGCTTTCTTTAAACAATGGCATTCTTCTTGCCACTCTTCTATAAAGGCCAGATTTGTGGAGTGCACGACTAATAGTTGTCCTGTGGACAGATTCTCCCACCTGAGCGGTGGAGTTACCATGGGCCTCTTGCTGCTTCTCTGATTAATGCTTTCCTTGCCCGGCCTGTCAGTTTAGGTGGATGGCCATGTCTTGGTAGGTTTGCACTTGTGCCATGCGCTTTCCATTTTCGGCTGATGGATTAGACAGTGCTCCGAAAGATGTTCAAAGCTTGGGATATTTTTTTATAACCTAACCCTGCTTTAAACTTCTCCACAACTTTATCCCTGACCTGTCCGGTGTGTCCCTTGGCTTTCATGATGCTGTTTGTTCACTAGGGTTCTCTAACAAACCTCTGAGGGCTTCCCAGAACAGCTGTATTTATACTGAGATTAAATTACACACAGGTGGACTCTTTACTAATTAGGGACACTCTGAAGGCAATTGGTTCCACTAGATTTTAGTTAGGGGTATCAGAATGAAGGGGGCTGAATACAAACGCACACCACAGTTTTCAAATATTTATTTGTAAATAATTTATCATTTTTCTTCCACTTCACAATTTTGTGCCACTTTGTGTTAATCTGTCACATAAAATCCCAATAAAATACATTTACGTTTTTGGTTGTAACATGACATTTTTTTTTCTCTATCTCTTTTGTTTAGTGGAAATGTATGTTCGTTTTAGTTTTTGTTGTAACATTTTGCAATATAACACATTTTTACATAAGAAAAAAGTATATATGGGGGAAATCACCTGTATAGTATTGCTACATGGTTGGTAATCGATAGCCTGTGGAATGGGGAATATCTCCATACCCTCAAAATGGGTAATGCCCACAACCGGTATTGGACGATGATATGTATCTGGGTGTTGAAGACATTTCTTATGATATATCTGTATATATACAGTATATATATATATATATATATATATATATATATATATATATATTATACAGATATATCATAGGAAATGTCTTTAACACCCAGATACATATCATCGTCCAATACCGGTTGTGGGTATTTCTTCTTTTAGGGTTTGGAGATATTCCCCACGGGCCCTCCAGGCTATCTATGACCAACCATGAGGCAATATTATAAATAGTGATTTCTCCCATATATATTTTTTCTTATGGAAAAATGAATTATATTGCAAAATTTTACTCACCTTCTTTAATGAATTTTTGCAATGGATTTCTTTAAGAAATTGTAAATGGTAAATGTAGGTATTTTCTGTAATATCACACAATATGTAATGTGACTTTTTGATAAATATTAAATATTAATTTCTTCTTTAGATTTGATATTTTTATTTATATATAGCTATAATATTGAACAAGATCTGAGGCCCTGACGAAGTGGGTCAATCCGCGAAACGTGTAGGCTAGACAAAAAAATCAGATCTCAAGTCCAAGACAACATTATACTGGACAAACCGTTTGCTAATCGGTTTTTAAAAAACAAACCTTTTTTTAAAGAGTTGTATAATGTTTTGAATAAAGATAAAAAAAAAAGATTTTTTTTTTATAACTAGTGAGTCAAGTGGTTATTAAACCCAAGAAGGTACATGGAAAGTCCCAAAACAATTTTGTAGTTTATACACATATTAGTTAAACCCTAGCTTATTTTTTTTCTGAAACTGACACGTCTGGGATTGTACCCCTCCCGTGTCCCCTTTAGTGCTCTGTGTGTTTTCAAGTTAACCTCCACATCATTACGGGATACAAATAGCTCATCTGATTTATAGGTCTTATGATGATAACCTGTTTCATCCTTTCAAAATTAAATTATGTAATCCAAGCAAAAAGTGGAGTAAGCTTTGCTAGGAGGTAAGACAGAGGTTAGGCTGAAGTAGCACGGTGTCATGCAGATGTAATGTCTCAAATTTAACAATACAGCCTATACTCTTAGCTGTGGGCCCAGGAAACAGAACAGAAAGAACAAAAATCCTTTTTTTTTTAAATTAAAAGCATATTGAGCAAATTCTTGAAGGAAAAGTACAGCCAAAGCTTGTTTGGCTGTACATCTCCTGTGGAGTCAGTTAGTTTTGCACTCCTGTGACCTGTTTTCAGGCTGACAGAGCCGGTCCAGGCTAAGTAAAGATCACAACCATATGGTCAGGATCCACCCACATGCCTGGACTGGCACCCGACCCAGCCGGCCACTCCCACAGCCCAGCGCTCCAGTGAGCTTGGAGGGCAGAGCAGAGAGACACTGACTGTCAGTCATCAGCTTTCTGCTCATGGAGCTGTGAGAACCGAGCCATCGGCAGTGTTTGATCACTCGGTTCTCAGTCTTAGAGCCAACGGGGGACAGATGCAGCATCGGACTAATGCTGAATCCACCTATGTAAGTATGATTTAAGAAAAAACAAATCCTATACTTCTCTTTTAAGTTCCATTATGTTGATTAATGAATGTGTTTTTTCATAAATCACAGATCCTCCTAAAGGTAAAGAAGATGTCTACGAGTGAAGAGCATGATAGCTTGAACTATGGTACTTAATACTAGTAGTAGCACTTGACTTTACATCAATAAAACGCTGACACTGGGGGGGGGGGCTGCATATGTTAGGCTAAGCACTCATTAGTTACAATATTAAGCGTGTAAGTGTATATGTTAGTCAAAAAGGGTAATCAGATCCTTTAGATCCACACAACAGGCAGAGAATACTAATAATAACTAGACAGAAAGAGAAAATAATATTTCCTGTATATATTACCTGAATATATTTCGATAATGGTTTAAAGGACCACTTAGGGCTCCTGGTTGTGAAAATATATAAAGGTAAGCTTCCATATCTTCCTCTGTGAACCTGCAACTTTGTTTCCTGATGCCAGTTTCATCACTGGTGAAAAGATCTTTAAGGATCTAGAAAAAAAGTCAAAATACAGACACAATATCAAGTCGCAAACAGATACACAAAAAACAGACATCCTCTTTGTAAATATACTGTACATGTATATATCTATATATACAATGCTATGTAACAATTACTTTATATGAGGAATCTACACCTTTGAAGGGTTAGTTCACCTTTACCAAAAACTGCCTTTTTTTAGGTAAGGGGTATCTGTACTTAAAAACAAACTGCGGCTTTGTATAAAGTTGGATGATGCACCTGTGTTAGAGGTGTAGGCCATTTGTCTACTTCCCGAAGCCTGGCCAATAAACTCCTAGAAATGGCATCATCCTGTCCTGCCTTGTTGCCAGGACATTGCAAGGACATTTCCAGCGATTACTGCTCACCCCCACTATCCCAGGAGCAATGTGGGTAAGAGAATGTGTGCTAAGGGGCCCTTTGTAAGAGTAGAGGACTTGTGCTAGAAGGGGGGTTGGTTTTAAAATAAAACCCCTCCCACTTCACCTTCTAGCACCAGTCGTCTCCGTTCCCAAAGTGTCCCCTAGCACACACCCCCTTCTCCCCCAAATCAAAGACATGCCAGCTGCCACAGAGGGGATGATCGCAGTGTTTGGGACCCCACACTACACAAGAGATGCAGGGCAATGGCCCTGGGTGCCCAAGCTAGTGTGCCCCTGCCAGGCAAGTGGAGCCAAGTACCTCCAGCCCAGATTTACGGGACACCTGGATTTTGTTCAAATCTTAGGAAGGTCCAACCAAAACTGGGACAGCTGGGAGGTATGGATTCATACTAGAAGGGGGAGAGGATTTGTGTTTGGGGGTTTTTGTGGGAATTTTGGTGGGAGAATTTGTGATAGAACTGGGGAGAGGACTTGTGCTGGTATGGGGGATTTGGGGGAGGAAAGATTTGTGTCGGGATGGAGGTATGTTGTGCTTGGAGGATTTGGGGTTTTCAAAGGATCTGTTCTGGATAGGATTCATTCCAAGCATGGGGCGAGGTTGTGCTGGAAGTGGGAATTTGGGGAAAAAGATTTGTGCTAGAAGTGGGGAGAGGATTTGTGTTGGGGGGGGGGGGGGGATTGGGAGAAGGGAATTGCGCTGTTTTTTTTTGAAGAGGTGGAAGAAGGGTTTGTGCTGGGATTGGGGGTGGTAGTAGATTTGTACTAGAAGTGGGGAGAAGATTTATGCTGGAGGGGAGAGTTGGAAAGGGTGGAGGAAGACTTGTTCTGTCGAAGGGGGAGGAATATTATTATTGGGAAGAGGGATTGTGGGGGGAGGTTTTGTTCTGGGAGAGAGAAGGAGGATTTATGCTGGTGGGGGGGGGGGGTTGAATGTGCAGATTAGTGCTTGTTTTTTTTTTTAGGGAGTGGGGATTTTTGCTGGAAGGGTAAAGTAGGGGAGGGTTTTGCACTCCCCTTACTCCTATACTGTGCATTACACATCCTGACTTTTGCACTCTTTTTGTTTTGTACTTCTGACCCCTACTATGCATTACACCCTTCTGTTCCCTGCGTTCTGTGCATAACACTCCTGTCCCCTGCATTCTAGCCATTACATACTCTTGACCCCTGCATTCTCTGCATAACACTCATGTGCCCTGCATTCAGTGCATTACACACTCCCATCCCCTGCATTCTGTGAATTACCTATTCCTGGACCCTGCTCTCTGTGCGTCATGTACTATTGAACCCAGTACTGACCACTGTGTGTTAAATACTCCTGATCTTTGAACACTGAATTGCATTGCACACCTTTGACCCCTGCACTTTGCATTATGTATCCTAAACCCGACACTGACTGCAGAACTCTGTGCATTGCACACCACCAACCCCTGCACTCTGCCTTACAGACTCCTGCACTATATACATACTGAACATTATATACTTCCCACCAAATTGTTCATTGCCTCAACAGTTGCTGGTTACTATGCAGTTCATTAGGCTCAGACAAAGTGTTAGCTCTCTCTATATTTTCAGTGTGTGCAAAACCATATTAAATAGAAGCTTTTTTTTCAATGGCTGTACTGAAGTATGTATGTGTCTGTGAGACTCTTGCTTGTGGCACAGAAATCAAAGTTTCTTTTATAGGTACAAGTGAGCCCGGGTTTTGTCTAACCATGCCCTTAAGCCCCTCCCACTGTTAACAGTTTGATCACACTCACTTTTTGCCACAGCACACTATGCGTGCCAAATGTCACTGCCTCCCTAAAGTGTCCCTGATTCTGAAGTTCAGAAGTTGGAAGGTATGCATTAGGCAATAACTGATGCCCCACCAAAGACTTTAATAAATAAACTGTTAACATACCAGTCAGTTACCAGTCAGTTGGAGCTTAGAACTTATTTTATCTAAGTTTAACAGCTCTTCTATTTAGTTTCTAAGGCTAGCCATACGTAGCTCAAATTTCAGCGATTTCTATGAATCGGACAAAATTCAAGTCGTGGTGGCTCTGCTGACACCCCCCCCCCCCCCCCCCCAAAGTTAAACAAACTTTAGTTGGGAAATCAAAGGTACCCATAAAAATATGGCAGCCAAACAGTGACTGCACCCCACCTGTCAAAATACAATAGCCAGAAGCAGGAGATTTCTCCATCCATGATGTTTATTGTGGATGGGGGAATCTTCAGACCAATAGGCTGAATGAGAGAAAGTTTTACATTTATGGCCAGCTTTAGGGTAAAGTCTAAGCAGTGTAAAAAGCAAACATCATGTTTAAAGCGGAAGTCTAGGTATGAATACAAGGCATTCTCTGATTGAATGGGGTGGAGAGTTAGGAGGAAATTATAATCTTCAGCTCCCCCAATCAGAGAACGCCTTGTATTTATAAAAAAAAATTCAAAACACTCTGTGAATGGCCACAGTGGCAAGCAAGCAACCCCCTGTACTCACTATGTGTAAGGAAAGCCGCACGGCACAGGACCTGGAAGAATGCAGGATCACTGTAGTAGTTTCAACTACTACAGTAATTGTCACCTCTCACAGCAGTCCCTCAGGTAAGAGATATGCATACTTACATAACTATGCAATAACGATCATACCTAGACTTCAGCATTAATCATGTACAAGCAAATTGCTGTTTTTTTTATCTTCCTTGCATGCAATTGGATATTCTTCACAAATTAAAATTTCACCACATTCACTAAGCTCTAAACTCTCATGCAAAGTAAAACTTCCCTTGCAAAGTGCAACTTCTCTTGCAAAGTGCAACTTCTCTTGCAAAGTGAACAGCATATTTGCCTTTAATAAATCAATCTCATGGACTTTAAACTTGATAAAAGATATATTTGGGATCCAAAAACACTGATTCATGTTCATGATAGAATAAAAGATATGTTTTGTCTGCATAAACAAAGCTCTTAGTACCAACTTACCTTCAATGCTGAATTCTAAAAACTGTGTTCTAGGAAAATACTGTCAGGCTTAAGAAGAACCTTTTAAAGAAATACGTACAGTAGGACATCAGCAGAACACTTTCCAAAATGTGCTTTCTTTCTTAAAACAAATTTAGTTAATTCATGATAAGCGATTGTCCACCTAGCCAAATACCACACTCTCAGACTACATACTGCCTAACACAATGTTGCATTCAGAGTTTATGAGTACAGACTGAAACATATATAAAATATATATGTTTCAAATCAGGATTTTCCATTTTAAATAGGAGACAAGAAAAAACATAATCTAAACACATTTGGAAAGCATCTGCAATTACATGAGGTACACATATTTATATTTTTCAGCATTTAAAGAGGGTGGTCCACTTTAAGACAACCTATCCTTAGTTGAGATCCCTAGTTGCCACTAGGGTCAAAGCTGTCTCCACTGGAAGATTTCCCTCTATCCCTGTTCTGGTGACCATCCAAAATTGTGGGTTTTCTTTCACTTTCAGTGATAAAGGTAAACAAAACAAATAGGTTGAATCTCCCCAATGGAGACAAACATCAGTAAAAAAAACTGTCAGGTGTTCTAATCCTTCTCCACTCAAAAATAGGTTTTGAATAGTATATACTTTAAGAAGCAGATAAAACCAGTCTGATCAATACCCTAACCATAGGATGCTAATTTGAAATGGGATTGTATTGGTATGTACTGTATACAGTTGAAATCACTGCACAGTTGTATTATAATCCTATGGTTCTTCTGTGTAAGGGTACCATATCCTTTATAAAAAATGAGATGAAGAACTGCTTTACTAGAAAATCTTACATGCCCTAGAGCTAAATGTCAAGCACTGAAAGTAATTGGGAAGTTTAGGCACAGGGACACAGATTAAGGAAGGATCTCCAAAAGTTACAACCCCCTTTCACTTTTCAGCAAGGCAGTTTCCAAAGGTAGAAAAATGAGACATGCGAAAATCTACCATTTCTCTATCATTCATTGAGGAACACATCTAAAGAGTAAGCAATTTAGGCTTCAAGTTTTTTACACTGTTAACGGTTCCAAAGTCAAAAGTTAGCATTCCACCCATCCTAGACTTGAAGGCTCTCAACACATTTATTTGTCCTCAGAAGTTCAGGATTGAGTGTATTCAGTCAGTTACTGCCTCCCTCCATCAGGGGAGCCAATAAATGACTGAATAGACTCAATCCAGAATTTTTTAAGAAGAACGAAGGTATTGAGAGCCTTCAAATCAAATGGGTCAAATGTCTCCTTTTGGATTTGGACCTGTATACAGGTTGGGGTAAAAGTCTTAAAACCTAGGTTGCTTATTTTAAAATGTGTTCCTCAATGGACTTTAAGAAAAGGACTTTACAGTGAGTACAAAATTCCCATGTTTCCATGTGATAACAAACAATTCATCATGAAACTGTAAAATAAAAATAATGTAAAGGGGTTGTTATAATGGCCACATCATGCCCAAAGCACATTACGTATAACTTAAGTGAGCTGTAAAATGGATATGGAATGCTGATTCTTTTTTACATTTTTTTCTGTTAGACTGATTTAAGTGTGATAACTTTGAATAATGACATCTGTAATGTAACAGTCTAGGTCAGCTCACCTTGTAATCATTTACAGTATACATGAGTTCGGGGAACCAAGGCATTTGGAAAAAGAAGTAGTAACCAGATTTAATCAATTGTGAAGGGTGTTGTAGAATATATTCTGAAACAAAAATGCCCATGAATTATTTTCTAAACCACTGCTGAATACGTTATTTCAAAATATAAAAACTGGGTGGAAGAATATTATTCATGAAGGGTAGGGCCAAGATAATGTATCAAACAACAAAACAATGTTAAGGCATTATGAAGACGCTGGACTAATAAAACTTCAATATACAGTACAGCAAGGTTCCCTTCTCATTTAGAACACAAAAACCTATAGAAAAAGGGATCTTTTATACTCATAGAATTAATAGTACGTGTAAGGTGACTGTTTTATATGCTGGGACTTGGCATTCAATACAAAGACTCTAATTGCAATCCAGTTTTTAATTACACATGAATTTTACAGTCTTTCTCAGTAAATGGTGATCAAGATACTGATATTTTTTAGGTAAAAAAATAAACAATATATATATATATATATATATATATATATATATATATATATCTCAATTAAGTAACTGTATTCTCTTTTGAGAAAATGTAATAAACACCTTTTAACAAAATGTTGATAATTTGTAATTAAATAATTGCTAATAAATTAACTTTTTTTCATGAAAACAATTTGAATTATGTTTTTAATTTCTCCCTCCATCGGACCTATTAATTAAACCAATGCAATGATAAAGTACCAAATACATAGTGGATAATCTGTCTGGTTACAGTTGCTTACTGCTCTTTGTTCATAATTAATGTTCTTTGCATAGAGTAACTGAATAGCCTGTCTATCGATACATATTACTGATATTCGTCCAACTGGGGAACATTAGTATTATCCATAGCTTTTCCAGTGTCTCATTTACATCCATGAGATGTTCAGCATGCATTGACAATACCTATCAGCACATGGTCGTAACAGATAGCTATACATAACACAAGGAGTGACTCTGTGTCCTTCCATGAACACCACCAAATTAATTTCACACCAACCAAGCAAGTCAAACTCCAGAATTCTACAAATAGGCACATTCTGACTTTGTGAGCCATGACATTCAATAATGAACCTTACTATGAGCGCTGTCAGCAACTCACTGACCTTATATTAATCACACCACAAATATGTTAAATTGTACCCACATCTTTTTCAGAATTGTATGAGTCTGTATTTATCTATGCCCAGATACGGTATAATAAAGGAGGGAAGAGCTGTCAAATTATCACTTTCAAATAAGTGCAATTTGCAATTTGCCATAGCCTCTCACAGGAGGCTAGGCAGCAGTGGGAACCATTGGCTTCTGCTTCTGTCAATCAAACCCAGTTTATCTACTCATCTGGGAGCTGAATCTTCCTTGCTCTCATGCCTTCATATAATCAATACTTACTATATTATATGAGAAAAGAAAGAAAACGAATTTCAGCTCGAGGTTAGTGCAATTTCGTCTGCATCACCAATACATACTAGAGAAAAACAGCCAGCACAAACATCAGCCACTGATTAGAGATCAGGAAATGAACGCTTGTACTTCACTTATAGTGAACCAAAAGCAAACATTTATTATATTGCAGGTTATCAATTCTTACATGTGATGGGAAAAAAAAAACAGTTTTGCTGTAACTGATTATAACGTGTGTGCTGGAGTGAGGCTTCAATTTGTTAGTTTAAATCTGCTAATACATTTAACACTACCCCCCCCCCCCCCCCCCCCCCCCCGACTGCCAATCCTGAAGTCTGCTGTGCCCTCTGTGCTCATTCTTCCAGAGTTGTGTCTCACTAATGCAGGATTTGTGTTACTGGCCAGATCACCAGGTCAAAACAGAGGGGAAAAAGCCAAAGAGAGAAACAAACAAAAACAAATGCAATCTCCACATCTAACAATCCGATAGCTGCAATATAATACATTTTTTGGTTTTGGGTTTAATACAGTTTTTTTACACATACAGAACTCATAATAAATATTCTAAATACAACAATATGCAACATATTTACTAAAGACGAACAAACTGTGAACTCTGCAAGTACAGTTGTTCCAGAGCTTAGTCAATGAGATGAAGCTTCATTTGAAAAGAATACCCAATCACATGCAAGGAAAAAAAAAAAAAAAAAAAAAAAACAGCATTTTTGCTTGCACATGATTGGATGATGGAAGTCAGAAGAGTTTCCCCTCAGTTACTAAGCTCTACAGCAATTGCACTTGCAAAGTAAACAGTCTATTTGTCTTTAGTAAATCCATGACACTGTTTCCCCTTCTAAATTAATTGCATCTAAGATCTTTGCAACGACTGCAAATCCCTAGTGTATCTAATCCCAAAACTTTTGTAGCACCCACCACAGACAGAGCCGCTGTTTGTTTTTGGGTCTCTCCTGAATGTCTTCAACAGCAGTGCACTGGGCAGGAGGGCAGTTTGAACACTGGACAGCAGAATAGCTGGAACACTGGACACTACAAATGGCAGAGTACTTTAAACCAGCAGTTCCTTAACTGGTTGCTGCCCGCCCACCGTCAAATCTTCAAAGCGTCCGCGGCTCTTTAACCACGTGATCGGCTGTGTCCAATCACAGCTGGTCACATGTAAACACAGAGATGCCGGTAATCGTCTCTCCTCGCCTCACACCGACAGAGTGTGTGGCGAGAAGAGACAATCAGTGGCATCTCCTCACAAGGGGACATCTAGGAATGTAATCAGGGCACTGATCATCAGTGCACATAAGTGCCACCTCATCAATGCCCACCAATTCAGCCTATCAGTGCCCATCGGTGCCGCCTCATCAGCCCACATCAGTGAAGGCGAAAAAAATAATTTAGTTACAAAATTTACTGACAGAAAAAAAGTAAAAAACATTTTTTTTTTAAATGTTTTTTGTTTTTGTTTTTTTTTGTAAAAAATTAAAAACCCAGCAGTGATTAAATACCACCAAAATAAAGCTTTATTTGTGTGAAGAAAATGATAAAAAAATTTGTTTGGGTACAGTGTAGCACGACTGCGCAATTATCATTCAAATGGCGACAGCCCTGAAAGCTGAAAAATGGCTTGGGCAGGAAGGGGCAAGCGGTTAAAGTGGTTGTAAAGTCAGAAGGTTTTTTATCTTAATGCATTCTATGCATTAAGATTAAAAGCCTTCTGTGTGCAGCAGCCCACCTGAGCCCCATTCTATGCATTAAGATTAAAAGCCTTCTGTGTGCAGCAGCCCACCTGAGCCCCATCTCTATCCAGCGATGTCCACGAGTTCCTCGGCCATATAGGACTCCTTCTGATTGTCACAGCAGCGGTGCCATTAGCTCATGCTACTGTCAATCAAACTCAGTTGGCTAATCAGGAGAGAGAGGGGGCGGGGCCAAACCGGGGCTCTGTGTTTGAATAGATACACACTACAGCCCGGCTCAGGTGCCCCCATAGCAAGCTGCTTGCTGTGGGGGCACTCAATGGGAGGGAGGGGCCAGGAGCTCCAGCCAGGGACCCGACCCGAGAAGCCAACTGCACAGAGCAGGTAAGTATAACTTGTTTGTTATTTTAATAGAAAAAGGGAGACTTTACAATCATTTTAACTACTTGCCTACTGGGCACCTTTAACCCCTTCCTGCCCAGGCCAATTTTCAGCCTCCATTGCTGTCGCATTTTGAATGACAATTGCGCAGGCTGTACCAAAACAACATTTTTATATTTTTTTTGAGACAAAAAGCTTTCTTTTGGTGGCATTTAATCACCACTGGGTTTTTTTATTTTTTGCAAAAAAAAAGAAAAGAAAAATGATTGAAAAATTAAAAAAAAGGAAAGTTTTTCTTAGTTTCTGTTATAAAATGTTGTAAATAAGTAATTTTTCATCCTCACTGATGTGCGCTGATGAGGCTGCACTGATGGTCACTGATAGGCTGCAGTGATGGGCACTGATGAGGTGGCACCGACAGGCACTGATGAGACGGCACTGATGAGGAGGCCCTAATATGCAGCACTGATATGCAGCACTGATATGCAGCACTGATGAGCACTGATAGGCAGCACTGATAGATGGCATTGATAGGCTGCACTTATGGGCACTAATAGGTGGCATGGATAGGCGGCACTGATAAGCACTGATTGGCGGCACCGGTCGGCATTGATGGGCAACTGATGAGCGGCAATGATGGTCACTGAAAAGCAGCAATGATTGGCATCACTGATGGGCACTGATTGGCATCACTGATGGGCACTGACTGGCAACACTGCTGGGCACTGTTGGGGCTGCACTGATAATCAGAGCACTAATGATCAGTGCCCTGATTATCTGTGCAAATCTCCCCTGTGAGGAAATGCTGCTGATTGGCTATCCTCTCTTCACATGCTGTCAGTGTGAGGAGAGGAATGCTGATAACTGGCATTTCCTTGTTTACATGTGATCTGCTGTGACTGGACACAGTGAATCACATGGGTAAATAGCCTCGTCATCGCCTCTTTACTGAGATCGGTGATGCACCATGTCTGTGCGGGGAGAGTGGGACGACATCATATAACGTCGTCCCAGAACGAGAAAGCCACCTTGTGCTCGCCATATTACAATACAGTGGGTGGGATGTGGTTACTAAACCCAGGATCAAGAAAAAGGATTGCTGCGTCCCAAGGTGGCAACCTACAAAACACCTGTCATATAAGTGAGTGCCACATCCTACATAGTATCAAAAATTGTTTTCCTTTACCCAAGATAGAGAGAGGAAAAAAGAATGGACTTTATAGGCACTTGTTTATGAAAAATATTTTTAGTACAAAATTTATTGAGTAGCATATATAATTAAACAAAAAAGGACATACAGTACATATATAACACCAGTATTGACAAAAAACAATATTAAAATTAAAAGGCTGAGAACTCGGAAAGGCTACCCCTATGGGTATTACAGTACCACACGAAGATTCGCTAGATGTGGGGTCGGTGTGCATAGGGTATAAACACCATGAATTCTTCCCACTGGAATGTGGACTTGCCCAAGGAGGGGGTTGATCAACGGTTCCACCAATTAAAACAAGAAGAACTTTTTGCTCGACATGTTTCGCGACTCCTAGGTCGCTTCCTCAGGAGCTTATGTTCTACTGATGCAGAGCCCTGACCCAGAATCTCTCTACTCGCTGGCGCCGGTGGGCCCGCCAGATGGTTTCGCGTGAACCCCCCTAAAGAACAGGAGGGGGGGAGGAGGAAAGATAGACACCGTAGGCCACCAAAAAAGCAGCGTCGCCACCTCTACCGGGTGTGCTCACGACCGGTGAGACCCTCGAGGTTCGGCACTGCTGTGCAGGGACAGGGTTATGGGGACATAAATGTTAATGGAGTAGGTATTTGTAAGAGGTATAGTAGATTGCTTAATGCTTCACTCTGCTGGAGACCCGGAACTTGGTACCCAAAAGGAAGGGTTCGCTCTTGCAGGGAGGGTGGAGTAAGATGGTATAAGTCCAGCAGGACGGTAGTGCGGCTGTCTGGCAGGTGTATGGCCGCCGCTCTCACAGGGCATCTGTGAGAGCGGCGGCCATACACCTGCCAGACAGCCGCACTACCGTCCTGCTGGACTTATACCATCTTACTCCACCCTCCCTGCAAGAGCGAACCCTTCCTTTTGGGTACCAAGTTCCGGGTCTCCAGCAGAGTGAAGCATTAAGCAATCTACTATACCTCTTACAAATACCTACTCCATTAACATTTATGTCCCCATAACCCAGTCCCTGCACAGCAGTGCCGAACCTCGAGGGTCTCACCGGTCGTGAGCACACCCGGTAGAGGTGGCGACGCTGCTTTTTTGGTGGCCTACGGTGTCTATCTTTCCTCCTCCCCCCCTCCTGTTCTTTAGGGGGGTTCACGCGAAACCATCTGGCGGGCCCACCGGCGCCAGCGAGTAGAGAGATTCTGGGTCAGGGCTCTGCATCAGTAGAACATAAGCTCCTGAGGAAGCGACCTAGGAGTCGCGAAACATGTCGAGCAAAAAGTTCTTCTTGTTTTAATTGGTGGAACCGTTGATCAACCCCCTCCTTGGGCAAGTCCACATTCCAGTGGGAAGAATTCATGGTGTTTATACCCTATGCACACCGACCCCACATCTAGCGAATCTTCGTGTGGTACTGTAATACCCATAGGGGTAGCCTTTCCGAGTTCTCAGCCTTTTAATTTTAATATTGTTTTTTGTCAATACTGGTGTTATATATGTACTGTATGTCCTTTTTTGTTTAATTATATATGCTACTCAATAAATTTTGTACTAAAAATATTTTTCATAAACAAGTGCCTATAAAGTCCATTCTTTTTTCCTCTCTCTATCTTGGGTAAAGGAAAACAATTTTTGATACTAAACCCAGGACCCTGCATTCACTTTGTGTGATCTCCCACAGAACACAAAACATGGAAATGCAATTATTTTAGTCAATATAAACTGCTAAATACCTTTTCTCATCAGCAGTATATAGCAGTCTTGTGACTTCAATCAGTGTCTGGTTAAAGCTTGTAGGAGGAATTTTCCTTATACTCTGACTGTCTTATAAGGCTGCAGGACCCCTGACCATCTGGACAGTGCTGATTGGTCCAGTGCTGATCACATGCACTCTCCCAAGAAAAAAAAAGAAAGAAAACTCTCTAGCAATACACACCAAACCAAGCATGTGCAGAGTGACTCCAAAGGCTCTGTACTACCAGGAGATGAATTTTGGACAGTGGAAAAAAAAGGGGAGGATCAGAGAAGACAGGATCAAAAAGAATTTTTGCAAAATGCAGAGGATTAACCCCTTAGGTTCCACAGTGAGTATAACAAGTAAGTTTTATTGCAACTGATTTTCCTGTTGTGGGTTTAGTAACCTTTTAACTGTCAAAAATGACAATTGGGAGCTGCTATGTAAATACAGAAGATGTAATTGCTGCTGTAAAAAACAGACCATCTAATACATTGTTTATCAACACTGTTCAAATGCGAGATAAAGAGATACAGAGGATTTTTTTGGTATAAAATGTGTTCCTATTTAAACCCCTTATTGAGCTTAGGCCCAATTAACTCCTTCACATTCTAGCTTAGCTATTATTTTCCTGATTTTTTAATTTCTGTTGTTCTAACCATTATTATTTAAATGTCTTTCATTTTGTTTGTTATTTTTCTAAGTGTTGCATTTTAAAATCTTAAAATGTAAACATATTATTTTATTTGTAGCTATGTGTGCAATGCTTGTAGAATAATCATTATTTTAAATGGCACGAATAATAGACTAAAATGTATACTTTTTATATGCAGTAATGATATTTTTTTAAACATTAAAGACAAAACATATTTTTTAATTTTTTGGAGGGTTATAATCCCGTCAGTTTTTTTATGCCATCTGTATCCCATTGGGGAGGTTTCCTTTCACTTCCTATTCAATAGCCAAAACAGGAAGTAAATGGAAATCCTTCCAAAATGAGGGAATCCCGCGGTGTCACCTGGGTCACCAGAACTAGTGTTCCCATTGGAAGATTTCCCCTCCTTAACTGTTCAGATGTCAACCCAAATAATCCCCCTTCATCTGGGCTTTAGCACTAGTCAGAATGAAGCCGCTGACACAGGTTTTCACTTACTGGTCACTATTCTGGTCTTTGCTCTTATCCTATAAACATTCCGACATGCTTAAAGAGGATCTTCTTAGCTGTAGCTGCAGACTTTTGAAAAAAAGGATCCAGCGCTGTACTCATCCAGGCTGATTCTTCGCCGGTCTGCAGGTCTCTGGAGGCGAAATGTTTACTAAGGGAAGCTGACTGTGACTCCTTACTTCCCACTGTGCATGCACAGGCCGCGCTGTACTGTATGAATTGTTCCACAGCCTACTGGGACTGTGTACTCAACCCATTACCCACCCAAAAAAAAAGTGGGAGAGGAAGAGTAAGGAGGTGGTAAAGTGGAACTTCCCTTTAAGGGTCGGAGAGTAACTCCACTAGAGGTGCGCATCTTTACTGGTCTCACAATTTGATTCGATTACGATTATCCTGTCAACGATTCGATTCGATTCCGCGATTCATCATAATGCATCACGATTACTGCCCTTTTTATTTTATATGTTCTTAAAAAAAAGACAACACTCTCTGCATGTAGCAAAGTCTAAACACAGCAGACAACTTAAAGAGGAGCTCCAGGCTCCCCCAAAATACTAGAGCAGATGGTCAGAGACTGCAGACATGGTACAAGAGATGGTCAGAGACTGCGGACATGATACAAGAGATGGACAGAGACTGCGGACATGATACAAGAGATGGACAGAGATTTACGACAGAGATGGCCGGAGACCCGAACAAGGCCGGAATCGGCTCCGTTCGGGTCTCGGATCTAGTAACTCGGAAGCAATGTCATGACATCACTTCTGGTTTGCTCAAGACTTAAAGGTGCCAAATTTTAAAAAATGACAGCATGCTTTTAAGTGCAAAGGAGGGATTTGGGGTCTTATAGACCCCAGATCCCTCCATAAAGAGGACCTGTCACTGACTATCACTGTCACAAGGGATGTTTACACAGTGATCAGAAAAACGCATACTTAAGTCGCGCCCGCAAATGTAAACAGTGTTCAAACCACACATGTGAGTTATCGCCACGATCATTAGAGCGAGAGCAATAATTCAAGCACAACTCCTCTGTAACTCTAAACTGGTAACCTGTAGACATTTTTAACCACTTCCCTACCTGCCCATAGTAATATGACGCCCGCAGATGGAATTTCCCATCCTGGGCGGGCGTCATATGACATCCTCCCCTTCCCGGCCTCCTCGGGGGCGCGCACCCGCCACGTCGCTTGGGGCCCGTTGTGCGTGCCCGGCGGCCGCAATGTCCGCCGGGCACCCGCGATTGCCCGGGAACACAGCAGGACCGTGGATCTGTGTGTAAACACACAGATCCATGTCCTGTCAGACAGGAGACTGATGGTGTGTTCTCAGTACAGAGGAACACTGATCGGTCTCCTCCCCTTGTGAGTCCCCTCCCCCCACAGTTAGAATCACTCCCAGCGAACATAATTAACCCCTCCCTAGCCCCCTAGTGTTAACCCCTTCCCTGCCAGTCACATTTACACAGTAATCAGTGCAATTTTCGCTGTGTAAATGTGAATGGTCCCAAAAATGTGTCAAAAGTGTCCGATCTGTCCGTCACAATGTCACAGTCACGAAAAAAAAAATCGCAGACCGCCATCATTACTAGTAAAAAAAAAAAAATGCCATAAATCTATCCCCTATTGTGTAGACGCTATAACTTTTGTGCAAACCAATCAATATACGCTTATTGTGATTTTTTTTTTTACCAAAAATATGTGAAGAATACATATCGGCCTAAACTGTGGAAAAAATTATTTTTTTTTTTAATGGAATATTTATTATAGCAAAAAGTAAAAAATATTGTGTTTTTTTCAAAATTGTCGCTGTTCTTTTGTTTATAGCGCAAAAAATAAAAACCACAGAGGTGATCAAATACCACCAAAAGAAAGCTCTATTTGTGGGGAAAAAGGGATGTCAATTTTGTTTGGGTGCAACATCGCACGACCGCGCAATTGTCAGTTAAAATGTGACAGCGCTGGAAAATAAAATTGGTCTGGGCAGGAAGGGGGTGAAAATGTCCTGTATTGAAGTGGTTAAAGTGTCGCCTATGGAGATTTTCAAGTACTGTAGATTGTCGCCATTCCACGAGTGCACGCAATTTTAAAGCGTTTTTTTTTGGGACGGAATATAAAGGATGCTTACCTTTATTGGGGGACTCACCTGTTCCATCTTCCATCTCGATCGCCGCCGGTTTTCGTCCGATGAAGTTCCTCGTCTTCTTCTTTTGTGCCTGGGGCCATCTTGCCTGTGGGCATGTGAAACACCCACAGGAACTTTAGATGGCTCAGCATGCACCGCCGTTACTCGCGCGTGCGCAGTAACGGCACATCTGCCGACATCTCACGAGATTTCGGCAGATGTGGCCGAAATCTCGGGAGATTTCGGAGGATGTGGCCGAAATCTCGCAAGATTTCGGAAGATGCCCGCACTGACTCCTGGGATCAATGACACCAGATCCCAGGAGACAGTGCGGCGTGACGACGATCGACGCAGAGACCCCGCCCGCTGCCGCAGAGAGAGAAGACCGGAAGTCTTCAATTACAAGGTAAGTAAAAAAAAATAAAAATAAAAAAAAAAAAAACATTTCATTTAGTACTCTTTGCCTGATTTGGAAGGCAAAGAGATTTACTAAATGAAATGGGTGCAGAACCGCTTTAAGCATGACATGTTAGGCATCTATTTGCTTGGCGTAACATCATCTTTCACATTATACAAAAAAATTGGGCTAACTTTATTGTTTTTTTTTTTTTTTATTATTCGTGAAAATGGATTTCTTCCAATCCATTTCTTTGAAAGACCTCTGCGCAAATACAGCGTGACATAAAATATTGCAACGACTGCCATTTTATTCTCTAGGTCTCTGCTAAAAAAAAAAAAAATATATATATATATATATATATATATATATATATATATATATAATGTTTCGGGATCTAAGTAATTATCTAGCAAAAAGTATGGATTTTAACTTGTAAGCAACAAGTGTCATAAAAAGGCTTAGGCATGAAGGGGTTAAGTTCCATTTTAAGCCCTGAGGAAGGGGAATTTGTGGCCACGAAACATGTTGGCTCCCTTTTGTCTTTGCAGATTAAATACAACACTTTTTTGGATTCCAAGAATATCTGTGTAGCACTCATCCTGGTTCAAATACATCAAGAAAAACCTGACAGGGATTCTCCTCTCTATTCTACCCAAAACAAAAAAAAAAAGTGGCTTTAGATATACAGTACTTATTAAACAGCAGAGAAGGACATATTTCATGCTGCCTTAACCACATTTCGGCATGAAATTTTTTTCCATGTGGCGTGTGTGTGTAATAATCTTCACAGAGATACACATTACATTACAAGTGATGTGGGTCATGCTGTGTTACTGACATTCTGATAAATAATACATTGTAAACCATGGAAGCCTCAACAGTTAGTAGTGCCTGAGGAAAATATCATTTATTCCCAGACATGCTCCCAGTGATGTACAGGATGCATTTCTTATGTATCTGTTTATATTCCAATTCAGAACAACAAGCGGCTGCTAGATAGAACCAGAAGAATAGAACCCTGCTGAGATCATAGCAGGGCGAGCGGATGCAACGTTGACAAACGCAGTTTATTAGGGACTCATTTGTAAAGATGAACATATGTGTGTTTGTATGTTCTATATATTGTATAATAAGCATTAAAAAAATAACCTTGTGTTATTTTTTTTTTATTTCATAAGGTCAGTAACCCATACCTGCCAATAAAAAATAATGTTTCATCTTTTTGACTGTTGTAAGCTTTTAATAAATGCTAAAATCTAATCTTAAAATTGTCGTGGATTACTGTATATCCCATTGATTTTGTAAATAATAAATAAGCCGTCAGATAGGAATCCAACATATTAACTGAAATTGCTGTTGATTTTGCTAAGTGTCCTGGCAGATAATGCTGTACAGAGCCATAGCTTGGCTGCCTACCGCACATAGAGCCGCTCCAGGCCAGAAGTAAAATCAATCCATTAACTGCTAAAGCTATTGAAACATTGCCACAAAGTCAGAAAATCCAGTCAATCAACCTTTAATCTGAGCTTTATACAATCAATTTCAATTTGATTCTTTTCTAAGAGAAGCATGTGGGGTTCTATAGTTTGCATCCCTGTAAAATTTTAGTTGCCTGGCTACTATGGTGACCCCAAATGGCTTTAAGACCACATTCGCATTGGCGACTAGCGCCGGTGCGAATGACAGCGACAGGGATCTGCTGATTGCTGCAGCTATTTCAGAGGCTAGCTGTGGCTTCTGAGCCCTGTACACTTCACTGACAGATCAGTAGCGGTCACAGCTATCCATAGCTGTCCACTTAGCCAGCGATTATCAGTGGTGGCAGATTCCTGCTGCTGTCATTTGTGCCAGCACTAGTCACCCGTGCAAATGTAGCCTAATACTTTTTTAATTAACTGACCTAAAACAAGTGTGCAGATCAGGAAAACAGAGGAAAGTCAGATCAGCCCATCTGCATGCTTGATCTGGGTCAGTGACTTGACGGATCAGCATAACATCCAGACTACAAGCATTTGCAGAACCAGGTGATTATAATGAATCGGACCCATTCGGTACTGTAATCACCCAGAGGGAATAGTTTTTTTTCTCAACAGTTAGTTTCTCTTTAAAGTGGTTGTAAAGTCACATTACTGACTTAAAGCTATCCCCACTGGTTTATGAAAATATAAACTACAGTGTTTGTGTTTTTCGAAAATGACAATTCTAAATACCTTTTCTCACACCACCAACAAATGTTTGCTAGCAGGTTCTCAAATTTTCCGCCAACAAAACGTTGTTGTCGGAAAGTCCAATCGTGTGTACACAAGTCCGTCGCACAAAAGTGCACACATGCTCGGAATCAAGCAGAAGGAGCCGCACTGGCTATTGAACTTCCTTTTTCTCGGCTCGTCGTATGTGTTGTACGGCACCGTGCTCCCACGTTCGGAATTTTTGACCAACATTTTTTTGTGATCGTGTGTATGCAAGACAAGTTTGAGCCAACAACCTTCGAACAAAAATCCAAGTTTTGTTGGCGGAAAGTTCGATCGTGTGTACGGGGCATAAGGGTTTAACTATAGCCATAGTAAACCATTCAACTGCTATGAGACCAGGAAGTCCAGGAGCCAACACTGTCTGACCGAACAGTGATACATGGAGGTATTTTTAATATTTTGGAATATATTGAATGAAATTAATGTATATATAGTTTGGGAAGCTAGAGAAGCAATTAGTTATCTGCATTACATAAGCCTTACGCCGCTAGAGCCATTTATTTCAGTCAAGAACCTCATTGCTCCCAAAAGCAGTGCATTTTTCAAAGACTTTCCCAATAAATATATTTCAGTCCCATTAAGGGCTTAAACTCCTTCGAAAGACAGCTACTAAACCTTGTTTAAAGAGGCAAATATGGAAGAATAAAAACAAGGATTGTTTACAGATCTAAACAGTCTGGAAATCTGGGTGTAATCAACCTAATTATTATTATTATGTAGTTAAATTGTGTTAATGTTGTTGGAAGCTGCAGTTAGCTTGCCTGCCACTAGATGGTCCTGTTCCCATTATGGAGATTAAGGAAAAGTTGTAATTAGGTGCTGGCTCTGCTTTTTCGAGAAATCCCTCCTCTAGTGATGTAATGGTTATAGTTAGTTTCCACATAAATGCCAGTGGTGGGTGGAGCTCAGGGCAGATGGGGCATGGGAGCTACCCCCCCCCCCCCCCCCCCCCCAGAGCTGTCAAGATGTAGTTTCCTGCAGTACTGATCTAAAGGGTCCTTTGCAGGGCAGAAGTTCCAGGCAAGGTGGTACAGACCATGGGAGGAATAGCTGCAGTCACCCTGTCTCCCTTGACCTTCTTCTGCAGGTCCTGCATTGGGATGCTTAAGGCCATGGAGCCCTGGACAGAGCCCTCTGATGTGAGTAATGGTGATGTTGGGAAATGAGTATGCCATCTGAGAGTGTGACCAGCTAGGCAGAGGTATGGAAGAGACATTGGAAAGAGACCTTGATCCACCCTGACCCTTAGCTCTGTGACTTGGTTATGGAAGTTAATTGCTGTGGACTTGGCATACATGGGGAAATAATCCCAACTCTGTGGTGCTCCCAAGTAGAGGAATGGAGGTATAGAGGGAAGATGGCTTAAAAGATATGTACTGCTACAGAATGTATAATCTTGCATGTGGCATACCACGCCAAAGATTCTGCTAATATGTCAATGTGTAATGTCACTGAATATTTACAGTAAATTGCAGAAAATGCATTTGTGTGTGAACATTAGTATATTCTCAAATATTAAGGTCTCAGGCCAGCAGTATAACACACTATTGCAAAGAGTTTAACTGAACAACATGTGGGTGGTTGTCCTATCTGAGAAGAAGCATGGCGGGGACTTGTACAGTTTGGCGCCAACACCTGCTCAATCAGTCCCTCTTACCAGCCCCTCTTTTTCATTAAAGTATACACAGTGTTACACAATAAATCTGGCCTGGAATAAATCTGGCCTGTATCCCTATGTATTTATTTTCTATTGGTCCACCTAATAGATCATACGCCAATGTACTACACCTTAAAACAATTTCTTTATTTCTGGGACTCATTGTAAAACAAAACCCCCTACAATCAAACCCTAAGTTCTTATATCCTGCCCTGAGCAACTCAGAATTCCCTCCAGATCTGGGCAGAGAGAACTTGAATTGGTGGCTAAATAAGATTTTAAATTGTAGCGGGAATTTTATATTCTGTAAAGGTATTCATTTCTTGGAATATATTAAAAGAATGCACAGACTACTAGACCTAAACCTTTTACAGTGGCAGCAAATCCCATACATTGAAAGCTACTTGACAGTCTATGTCATAGCTCCCAGGGGGCAAAGAAACGAGTTCTACTATATATTCTACCTTCACTGCTTGTTCCATTAAGCTTCGTACATGATAGGGTGGAAGACAGATGTACATAGCTCCCAACTGTCCCTGATTTCTAGGGACTGTCCCTGATTTCGAGGGACTGTCCCTGATTTGGAACAAAGTCCCTGTCTCCCTCTTTACTCCTCATTTGTCCCTCATTTTGGTCTGATCTATATAGTTGTATATAAAATGCACTGTTTATCTTAAAAAAAGTGTTTCCCAGTGCTAAACCTTTCATCCAATTTTTAAATTGCTGCATTTGTATATTTTAAAAATGTAATATAAAGGAGTAGTAGTGGTAAAAACAAGCTTGTGGGTTTAACTATTTTTTTTTGTATAATTCTCCTTTGAGGGGCATGGCAGGGGGTGTGTCCTATGCCTACATACATTTGCTAATAGGTGTCCTATTTTCCCCTCTGAAAAAGTTGGAAGTTATAGATATAGAGGCAGAAGTAGCAGCCTTTAATGCATCTTTAGTGGAAGCTGACCTTAAAGTTTTCACACATTGGTATCTGCTGCTTAAATGGTGGGAAACCACCAGTGGCGGCTGGTGATGTTTTAGGATGGCGGGCGCCAGACCAGCCCCTCCTTTTTGACCCCTCCCAACTTATAATCCCCACCCCTTATAGCATCCACCCACTTTGTCCCCTGTATTCCACTTGCTTCCACCCATAGTGTCAGGAGTATACAGCCCCAGCATCACAGAACAGATTACACAGCCCCAGCACCACAGGACAGAGTATACAGCCCCAGCATCATAGCACAGTATACAGCCCCAGCATCACAGCAGAGTATACAGCCCAGACTCACAGCAGAGTATACAGCCCAGACTCACAGCAAAGTATACAGCCCAGAATCACAGCAGAGTATAGCCCAGAATAACAGCAGAGTAGACAGCCCAGACTCACAGCAGATTTACAGCCCAGAATAACAGCAGAGTATACAGCCCAGACTCACAGCAGAGTATACAGCCCAGACTCACAGCAGAGTATACAGCCCAGACTCACAGCAGAGTATACAGCCCAGACTCACAGCAGAGTATACAGCCCAGACTCACAGCAGAGTATACAGCCCAGACTCACGGCAGAGTATACAGTCCAGAATCACAGCAGAGTATAAAACCCAGAATCACAGCAGAGTATACAGCCCAGAATGAAAGCAGAGTATACAGCCCAGACTCACAGCAGAGTATACAGCCCAGACTCACAGCAGAGTATACAGCCCAGAATCACAGCATAGTATACAGCCCAGACTCACAGGATAGTCTACAGCCCAGACTCACAGCAGAGTATTCAGCCTAGAATCACAGCAGAGTATATAACCCAGACTCACAGCAGAGTATACAGCCCAGAATCACAGCAGAGTATATAACCCAGACTCACAGCAGAGTATACAGCCCAGAATCACAGCAGAGTATACAGCCCAGACTCACAGCAGAGTATACCGCCCAGAATCACAGCATACTGATCATCACTGTTCACATCATTGATTATCATCACATTGCATCACTGATCACCTTCCCCTTACTGATCATGATGGAACACAGTGTGCCCTTGTACACCTTGTGCCCCCTAGAGTCCATGGGGTTATATATATACAGGCTCTTATGTGACAGCCCAATGACCTGTAGTACATAGACAGGTCTGTACTCACCACCCGCACTGTCTGCCCGGACACCTCCTGATCAGAGGACTTGTCTGCTGTTGCTGGGCTGAGCAGTCAGTTGCTGGGACAAGGACTTGCTGGGTCCAGCACCCTGTCCCCCTTCTTCTTCATGTCCAGCAGCTCAGGGACATCCTGCAAGGCTAGCCTGCCAACCATAGCTGCCCGTGCACCAGGCTGGGATGAGGGCACAGTGTAGAGAGGAGGGAGGGCTGTGTGCTGTCTTACCAATTTGTGAATAAAAAGCTCAGCTCGGGCTGTGCGTTCCACGGAGCTGCCAACGTCACTTCCGGTTTAACACTGGCACAGGGAAACCTGAAGTGGTGTTGCAACTCGGAGGGAAAGCACCACCCATGTCCTAGGGTGGTGCCAATCAAAAACAAACCACCTGCAGTAATACTACGGGGTGGAAGTATTCCGGTTCAATGCATTGTGCCACAAGGTAGGTCAAAACCCTGCAAATGAAATGTCTCGTCTGCAATCACGTGATTGCATAGACGTGTCCTGCGCCCGAACACAGTGCATTTAATAAACCTTTTTTATTTGTTTATCTGTGACCGACTGGGGGGGGGGGGGCGCACCTGTGTGCCCCTATGGATGTGCCGCCACTGGACTATATGGTTAATTTCATCTGGATGGCACATGTGTGCTTACTTGTTCATTTATTCCCCCATCATGCATTATTACATGCTATCTTCCTGTTTGTTTTTCTTACAACTGAAAGAAGATTATCTGTGCTGTTCTCTCAAGGTTTAAAGTGTTTTTTTATTGTGTGTAAACCATCTACTAAGAATCTTCAAGATACAAACCCCTCTCTTAACTCACAAGCAGGCAAAAGTGGTATGTAGATTTATTTCTGTCTAGTTATTATTTTCAAGTCATGTTTGTTTTAAATGTAATTCACTGTATGTCTGATGAGTTGTCCTTCATATTTGTTCACTTTATTCAGTTCTATGGTGTTGATATAAATGTCGGTGTAAGAACTTGATATGTACAATAAACATCAGTGAGACAAGAACCTCAGCCTTCTCAATGTGACTAAGTGTGGCACAATACCCTTGGACCTAGCTAAGAATGCAATCTCATGGACTATGGAGCATTCCCTTGGATTAACAGAAAATAAATATGAAAATGTTTGGGCAACATGGGGTAGATATACAAAAGACAAATACTTTAGGCTATTCACTTTGCAAGGGAATTTACGCTTAGGTCAGTGAATGAGGTGACACTCTGCTGACTTCCATCACCCAATCTGGAGCAAAAACAAATGTTTTTAGTTTTTTCTTGTATATAATTTGATATTCTTTGCAAAGTGAATTTTCACCACATTCATTATGCTAAGAGCCAAAGTTAGAGGTCAATGGTCCCACCCTCCTGAGGGGGTCAGTGTGTGAAGGGGGCTGTGACAGGTGCACGTTGCACTGTACTGTCCAGGTCAGGACAGACAGAGGCCCAGCCTGTGAGGATGTAGCAGCTGGGAGCTGCAGGAGAAACAGTCAGGCTGACAAAGGTACAGTGGTTTGCACTGTGTTTGATGGCCTGAAGGACCAAGGCATGAGGTCTGAGCAGTGAGGCTGCAAAGAGAGCCACACGGTTAAATTCTATGTTTTGTTGCATTGAAGGAGAAAACCCCACTAGGTGGGAAACTATTCAAGTGTGAATTGTTTGCTTTGTTTTAAATAAAAGCGGGCAGAAAAAGTCCTAAAACGTACTTCTGGCATGGACTAAACTCACTGTTTGGCACTACCAATGAGCTACAAATTGCCCAAGTTGTCATAACAGGTACAGAGAATAAAAGCAATCAAATCACAAGCACAAACACTAACCTAGTTTTTCCCAAATCCCTAACCCTAAATGAATTCCTTAAAGCTGTCTTATACGGCCCCAAATCTAACAGTCCTCAACAATTCTGCACAATTAACTTACAGTGTTGAGCTTTTGGTGTCAAAGATACTGATCCAAAGAATATACCACCTTGTATTTTTAAAGGTTTAGGTTCAGAACCATAAGGAAAATAGAGATACCAACAAGCATAGTGATTTAACAGGGCAGCCATTTGCATTAGATCAGGGGTGCCCAACTAGTGGCCTGGGGGCCACATGTGGCCCGCGGAGCCCTCTGATGTGGCCCGCGACCTCCTGCTCTGGGATAGAATAGAAAGAATACTGTTATTAAAGGTCAGTTTATTACTAAAATAACAGTGTATATCTGTTCTGCAGTGGTTACTGGGCTGCTTTCAAACTGATCTGCAGGTTCAGAGTAGTTTTCCTGCAAGCTTTCTGAAAGTGCACCAAACCTGCAGAGCGGACATGGACATTCCATCCACCCGCTCCGTTCATTGTGGCCCGCGACCGGTTACCAAGTCGCTTAAGTGGCCCTCTCTCTTCCAAAGGTTGGGCACCCCTGCAATAGATGAATGCAGGATAGCAATTAAATACACAATAAGAGCAAATAAGCCATTTTTCTGAGCATCTTCAAAAAAGCATCTTAATTCTCACTAGCATTTCCTAGCATAGCAATAGCACAAGCCTAATCAAAATAAAAAGCCAATATGATGCCCAACTCAAGCCTAGATGTATGCCAAGTCTTAACTCTAAATCTTCCCGAACCTGTAAAACTACTTCTACCTCTGAAAGGAGTTCTCTAAACAACAAATTACATTTCTAAAACAAGTGTCATAACTTATATCACTGGAACAGCTGTAAATATTATAGGCTTAATATGGGCATTATGCCCATACATTTACTACTATCAAGTATTGGGTTAAGTCATGTTATGTTTGTTAGTTATTGATGGTACAGGTAAATAGGTGCAAGTAAATATGGTCTTGTACTTTTGTTTATAATTTTACCAGGTAACAATTCATTTGTATTTTTTTAAATTAAAATGTGAAGATTAAAATGATAAAATAAATAAGACGTTAAACATTTACAGTTTGTTATTAGTATATCTAGTGGAAAGAAAGAGATGTACTTTTATAACTCACCTGTAAAAACAGTTGGATGGGGAAAACTTAGAACTATAAGCTTGGTGACCATCTCTGGATAACATATGGCAATTAACCATGCAATCATCCCACCCCAGTCATGGCCAATAAGGACACATTTTGAATAACCTGAAAGACAATAGGAAACATATTTATAGCTAGACATATGGCACTGTAGGCATGTGAACATAATACGAGGGGCGTTCAAATCAAACCATGGGGGTGAGTTACGAAAGCTGTGTGCCATCAGTAGAGGCGTATGGCAAGGCGACATGGCGCCATGACATGGCGCACAGCATCTCCAAATCAATATTGACAGAAGATGGAGGTGCCAATAATATGGGGTGATGTGAGGAAGTTTAGTAACAACTGCCCAAGTAACAAATAAGCCCAAAATAGAATTAGAAAGTAACTTTTTCAGAGAAAGTCTGCTTTGCCCGCAAGTAGGTTTAGAACTGCGTGATATCAATGTAAGCACTGTGCATGCGCAAGGGGCTGTTGCACTCATTCACATGTGTCTGTTCACTGCGCGGCCAAAATCTTAGTGCAATTGCACGGGTTGAACAGGCGCACCTCTAAACTTGACAATTTTTTTTTACGCTGGTTCATCTTTATTTTTTTTAAGGAGACTTGCACACAGGTCATGTTAGCATGTTAGGTTGCCAACGTGTGACATGTACCTTGTTAAAATTATGTAAAAAGACTCTTGCTCCTCTAGCTCCTCCTAAAAGGGCATTTAACCTCCCCCCTCTTATGCATATGATTTCCTTGGGCTAGCTTTTGCTTTTAAAGGGGAACTCCACACTCCATTCTCCAATGCTCTTGTCTCCCCCCTCTAAGCCCTTGGATTTCCATGGGCTAACTTTTCCTTTTTAAGGGGAACTCCACACTCCATTCTCCAATGCTCTTGTCTCCCCCCTCTAACCCCTTGGATTTCCATGGGCTAACCTTTGCTTTTAAAGGGGAACTCCACACTCCATTCTCCAATGCTCTTGTCTCCCCCTCTAACCCCTTGGATTTCCATGGGCTAACTTTTTCTTTTAAAGGGGAACTCCATACTCAACTCTATTCTCAAAAGGCTGTAAGCTGCCTTCACCAATCCAAATCACATCCTTTTTCAGAGCATACAACAGGGCCAGCTAGGAAAGAAGTGTGATCGCTCAACCCCCTCCTGAACCATACAAAGCCACATGCACTCAAAATAGCTGGCTGCCTTTGGGGCATGTTGGGCTCAGCCCAATACCAACCACAAAGCACCCACAGTTAAAAGGGGTTTTCCACATTCCATAAAGCCCCCTCTCTGCAGCCCCTCACAACCCCAGCCTAGGATTGTGTGGAAGAGGCCCTTGTCTCATTGAAGATGGGAACAAGTGGTTGACTTTTGGGGTGCCCGAGCCCCTCTTGCCCCCAAGCATCCACCCCCCTTTCATGGGCTGGCTTGCTGTGTGTTTGGCAAGGGGTTTGTTAGGGTCTGGGAGGGGCACAATATTTTTTTTTAATTTGGGGGTGGTATTTTTCACACAGGGGTTCTCATTTTAAGCCTTAAAATACCCAAATGGCCTTGTATGTATTGGGGAGCAGGCT
This sequence comes from Lithobates sylvaticus, assembly GCA_028564925.1. Lineage (NCBI taxonomy): Eukaryota > Metazoa > Chordata > Amphibia > Anura > Ranidae > Lithobates > Lithobates sylvaticus. Next base: position 184,558,849 of record CM053032.1, read on the forward strand.
ATTTTTTGTTTTGGGTTAAAATCTTGCAGCTGCAATGTAGATTTGTAAGTTTTCTCTAAAGCCGTACATCTTTGAAGCAGCATTTTGGATACATGCTACAGTTGCACCACTTTACAGGCAGAGTAAGCCCCCCCCCCCCCCACCAAGTTACTAGCTTTTAAGCAATTTTTCTTTTTTAAAGGCACTTCTCATTGTTTCGTTTTTGTGGTTGTCCAAATTGGTGACATTGATATATGTCCCTCAGGGTGGGACCTGGGCCCCCTACCAATTTTAAGGCCAATAACTAGGATATAAGCCAGCCAAGTGGAGACTAGCAAAATTAACAAGTCAGTTCCCATAGACTGCAATGGTATTTGTTGTATAACGTTTGCCCATTTTAGGCTCTGTGTTTGCCCCCCTGGACCAGGGGGTGTTTGTCCCATCTGTTATTTTGTAGCATGCTGGATGATGTGCTTAATTTTGGACAGGGGGTGGCTTATTGTGTGTGTGTGTGTGTGTTTGTGTTTGGGGGGGGGGTATTTTTCATTGCAATATTTTTGATGTTGTCAATGTGTGTTGTTTGTAGGTTGTTAGTTTCACTTTGATTTAATTGTCTGTGCTGCATTATTTTGCAAAATCTTCCTCAAGCTGTTGTGACTAACACTCACTGTTCTCTGAGGAAGAGATGATCCTTATTTGCTAATTAAGATAATTTTAATTATTTTTACATGGGGTGGTGTTTGTGTGGGCCATGTGTACGTCTAAATGATTTCGGCTCAAAACACACACCTACTTCCTGTGTACAGATTCCCTTCCGAGCCAATGTATATTGCTTCCTGCTTCAGTGTGTGTCTATATATAAATATGTGTGCATATATAAAATATATCTATATATATATCTATAGATGTAGGTTCTTGTGTTCATCAGCAGAGAGAAGTTGGGTAGATGCCACACTCCCAATTCTGGAGTCATAATAATGGTCCAGCACACAGGTCTTCAAACTACGGCCCTCCAGTTTTTCAGGAACTACAATTCCCATCATGCCTAGTCATGTCTGTGAATGTCAGAGTTTTACAATGCCTCATGGGATTTGAAGATTCCTGATCATTCTAGCATGTCTTTAAAAAAGGTGTTTTTTCACATGCCTTGTATTTTGCCCAAGAAATATTGTTTGGAAAATACAAGTGTGTCATGGCACATCTACATTCTAAATGTGGCACTTAAGATGGTCATGCACTATGCAATCTAATTGGCCAATCTCTGTACAACTCGATATTTAGGCAAAATAGGTAATAGGAAGACGCACTTGAACAATTAATTCAAATTATAGGAAATCAAACAGGCTCTTGCACTAAATCTAAATAATTTAAGATCTAACTGATTGCAGTGTATGGTCACCTTTAAAGATCAAGATCTGAAAATATAAATTTATTGGGTTTAAAAAACTTCTCTGTTCTTTGTAATGTATTGAAAGATATGGGCCAAAAAAGAAAAAAAACACACAAGATATATTAGAAGTGATAGGAATGAGGGTTAATAACTGAGAACACCTACTAATTGCCTAACAAAGCACATCCAATGAGATGAAATTAACCAATTATAATGTTGGTGCGCTATTAACAATGAGAAAACCGCAGTTACCCTAGCAACAGTTGCAGTTTACATATGCGGGTGTTTATTAACGCTATTTGCGCTTTAATGTGCGCCAGTTCGCACGTTCAATTGTGACTTAATGACTTTTCTTGTCACCAATTAATGTATGAACTGGTGCAGTGCCTTCTTCTTAGTAAATCAACCCCCAGGACTTTTAATTTTACAGGTATAAAAAGGGATGCTAGCATGGTGGTACTACATGCAGTAGTAAGTGGCAAGTGGGTCCTATTACTGATAGATGGCATGCATGGTAAGGGGCCAGTCCAGAGACTGTTAATCAAGATGGCAGACAACAATGTTAGTGCGTGCATGGAACAGCATGTGGTGATTACGTTTCTTGTCAACAAAGGCGTAAAAAACCCGCGCATAGCCGCAGTAAGACACTTGAATGGTGTAAATCAGGGGTCTCTAAACTTTATAAACAAAGGGCCAGTTTATTGTCCTTCAGACTTTAGGGGGACCGGACTGTGGCCAGTGGGAGTGAAGTTTTCTTGACATTAGGGAGTAAACATTGCCATATTTGGTATTAGTGGGAGGAATAGTGCCCCATCCTTGGTATCACTGGGAGGAATAGTGCCGCATTGTTGGTGTCACTGGGAGGAATAGTGTTATTGGTGTCAGTGGGAGAAAAAGTGCCACATTGTTGGCATCAGTGGGAGAAATAGTTCCCCATTGTTGGTATCAGTGGGAGAAATGGTGCCCTATTGTCAGTGTCAGTTGGCAGAATAGTGTCCCAAGGGCTGGATAAAAGCAAGCAAAGGCTGCATCTGGCCCCCGGGCCGCAGTTTGGTGACCACTTGTGTAAACATTTCAAAGATGGCAGTACATTCGTCAGTCACGATTCCGGCTGTGGTGGTTCCCAGCCCACAGTAGTCATTCCTGTGAACATTCAACACGTGGAACGCCTGATTGTGGATAATCGATGCATAACCTGCTGTAAAAGAGACAAATCTTTCTGTGGGAATGGGGAACAAAATCATTCACAAACTTTTGCATTTTTTCAAAAAGTTAGCACATGCAGGGTACCGAGACAGCTTTTGACCGACACAGAAGACTGTTGGACCCTGAGTGATGTGTATACACGTCTGCGAAAAAAAACGGCCTGGTTTGACCGGTGTGTTTCTCCAGGACAGCGCACAAGCTCATACTGCTCACTGCGCATTACAGCAACTCGGCTTGGAGGTATTGCCTCATCCCCCTTACAGTGTTTTCAGCCTCTTTGGACCCCTAAAAGAGTTCCTCGGAGGTCAGCATTTCAGCACTGATGACAAAGTGAAGAGGATGTCCTAGGATGGTTCAGATGTACTGACAAATCTTTCTATACCAAAGCTTTCCAGGCATTAATTAAATGCTGGGATAAGTGTATAAATGTAGCAGAGAAGTATGTTGAATCACTAAGGCTCGTTTCTGGGGATTCCCAGAAATTAGGAATTTCAACAGCAAAGGTGTATGTTGGCAGTGCCTACTTGCACTATACAGTATGTCAGCATTAAAAAAAATACCTTTGTTTGTACACAATATAAGCAGCACTCCAAAAATGTTTTAAAGATATATCAGTGGAATTAAAAGGCTTTTTTTTTTTGTAACACCTGGATCTCTGATGATGTCTTCTCTGTCTTTCTTTTAAATGGTGGTGGTATATGTGAACATGTTGCTGTAGTTCTAGGTAGGCTGTACTTTGGAACATAGAGATGCCATTGTGGCTATAATAGAATATTGGAAATTACAACCTATTTATGTTACAGATAAGGGAAACATTTCTTATTATTACCGAAGAAGCAGGCACTGACCTGTGAAACGTGTTGAATGTGGAGAACCCATCTTTTGTCTTTTTGATTGTAGCCAATTATTGGTATCATTCATGTATATCATGGGTAACATCTGTTCTTATGGTTATAACAATTGTGACTGCCACTAAAGATATTACAGGACACAGAGCTTACTAGCTGCTTGGCAAAGCTCCTTATGTGTTCCAGATCAAGCATTTTCCCCCACAAGGCTCTACTGTATATTTTGGGCCTTTCTTCTTCTATTTGTTAAAACAGTTGTTCAGAGATATAAGGGAATGTCCTCCCGTATTGGATACTCACATATTGTTCCATGTATTGCTGTAAATGTGCGAGAAGGGTAATCTGGGTTTTGTAGTGAAGCGACCTTTGTGGCAAAAAGGCATCATGTGACTAGAAATACTTTTAGTTGAATCAAAAGGAAGGGTAGAAATAGGGAAATCCCCAATATTGGGGTAATTAGAAGTAGGATTAGGGACTTAATACGAATTAGGTAGTCGCCAGGGTAGCAGAATGCATGATTAATATAAAGTCCCAAAACCCTGCTTCCTATTATTCCTAGAAATACTTGTACCCTGTATGCTCCATCAGGGCCGAGACAGCAGTCTGTGGTACACATGGGACAGGGGGATGTGGATGAGGGATGCTTGGGTTATTATTGGTAATTACTTGCATGCACTCCACACTGTATTAACTCATTAGACTATACATGTAGATTATTTGCATTACACCCCTTTAGTAACTTCAGATCAGGCAGGAACAAGGTTTCAAAACTTTACTTGAAAAAGTGCAAAAGGCATTACAAAGTCCATCTTAAGGAGACAATATTCTTCCCTACATCCCTAACCTTAACAGGCTAACCCCCGGCATACCTGCAAAGGCAGAGTCCATGTAAATACAGTCCATCAGAGGCATCCTCCAGCAGCTGGTGTCTTCGGGGCAAACCCAAAGTTCTGATGCGTTTTACATTCCAGTAGTAGTAAGTGACAGTAATAGCAGTAAGTAGTAGTATGTGACATTTTTTTGCTTCCAACGGGTCCTGTTCTCTGTCTCTTTTCCATTATGGTCCCTGGACCTCTCTGCTTGATGGCTCTCTATCTCCATCCACATCCAATCAGGATAAAGAGAAATTGGCCACACAACACCATAGGACGCATCCAACCACACGCTCTGGACCACTGTGCCTCTTTTATAACATGATAAGTGTCTTTGTGTCAGCCATGGCTGTCCTGCCACCTTATGCAAAAGTCTAGGATAGCTATGCAACTATCCAACCCACTAACTGACCAACTTTTTGGGCTGCTAAAGGCCAAAACAGTACCTTTACATGCTAGTATTTTAATACTATGAGTACAGAGCTCAGGCTGGGGATAAGAAGGCCAGACACTTGGGCCAACAGTTTTTTTTTGACAGGGAGAAAATGAAAGTAAATAACCATAAGTCAAGTCATCCCTAAGAGGTATGATTGTACTAATATAACAATTTAAGAATGAGAATGAAAATTCAATTTGCAATAAAGCTGATTTGTTTCTCTTACCTAAAGAGTCTAAAATTTCTTTTACATCCACAATAATATAGTCTAGTTTGTAATTCTCTTTACAAGTAGGAGCATCTGTTTCCCCATATCCTCGCAAATCAAGAGCCACCACACGATATTCGCGCTTAAACTCCCGCAGTTGATGGCGCCAAGAATACCTGCATTAAATGAGAAATATAAGAAATATAAGTAATGATGCCAATCGACCAGAGCATCATTTATTTTTAGCATCCAAAAAGTTGTTATATATTATTTAAAAATAACGCAACTAATAATTCAAAAAGTAATGCAGTTACATAGATACATAGTAGGTGAGGTTGAGTCCATCAAGTCCAACCTATTATTAGTTCCATGCACCCATCCCTGCCCATGTGCAGGCCAGTTCCTACAGCCTATGTGTCTCCACTGACTAACATAGGCTGCCTGCATGCAGCTCCATACTGCCCTGGACTCATAAACAAACAGCTCTTGCATGCTTTAAAGGCTTCTGTACCCGTGTGAGTGAGCCATTAAACTATCATGAAATGTAAATTCCCTAATGCTTCAGTATTTGTGGAAATACCACATATTCCTGGGCTTGCGGTGGCAAAACCTCAGAGTGGTTGGACTCCCATTTATTATCTAATTTCTACAGTTTTACACTTAACACCCACACTGCTTAAAGTATAACTAGGCAAAACTTTTTTTACGTTTTTGATAGAGTGAAGACCGATTACATCACCTGCCAGGTTTTTACTGCTGTCCATGTTATGGAGATCCACTCCCTCTATTGGTTCTGTTTACCGTTATCACCAAGAGTAAAAATGAAAGAAAATCCCACATTTTGGGTTGTCACCAAAAGAGGGGAATAGAGGGGAAACTGGTGACCCTGATGACAATCAGGGATTCCCTCACTTTGGAAGGTTTTCCTCTCACCCCAGTTTTGGCCATGGTACAGGAAGCGGATGGAAGTGTCCACAATGGGTCACAAATGGCAAAAACATTGCCTGGGGTTATAAACCTCCCCTTAACCTGACCAAAATGTTGTGCCTTTAGTTCCACTTAAATGTACACGTTTGTAGAGTTCTTCTAAAATGCAAAAGTAGTATAAAGTTAATGAGCAGATGGCTAATGAACAACTCTTATCCCTCCAATGTATTATTATGAGGAACAATGTTATGAATATGCTATTTATTAAGTCAGGCATTTGTATCTACTTAAGGCAGACTGTGTCTACAACTGGGACATCATTATACAACCAGTATGAAATTTGTGATGAGCCCAGCAGGATTTACACTGCAGGCAATAAAACATGTCTATGCTTTGGGATTATTAATAGCATAACTAAACTCAGAATGGGACAAGGCACAAAATGAAGTATATGCAAACAAGCGGGATGAAATGCTTATGTCAAGTGAAATGATCTGACAAGTCTTCACACAAAACAGTACAAGTGTAAGACTCAAAATAAACTTAATAATAAGGGTCAAAAGATGCATAAAAAGTGAAAAGTCTGAGTTTTAAACTCATTACCAGGTCTTTGTACACAGCAGTGATATTCTTCTGTTGAAAATCAATACCAAGAACAGCAGGCTCAGCTGTGATTTGCGGTGGATGGCCAGACTGCAGCTCATCTGATATTTCCCATCGCAGCTTGTGCTCTGCAGTTATGTGGGCAGTACCCTGTCCAGAGGAACAATAAACTACCCAGCTACACATCATTAATCTGACTCTGTGACTTCAATCATAATTATTGCTATCCTGTGTCCTATTCTTTAGTACCAAGAGCGTGACTGTCCCGATTGTTGCCACTGCTAACCTAAAGCAGACTTTTCTTCACAGCATTAAAGCTGATCTTTATGCAAACAGATACAGAAACAGATACAAAAATTAAAAATTTGTGGTTGCTGTTTTACAAAAGAATTTGCATTTATGTCCATTCAGTTCTAAAATGTAAACAGCCCAATAGCCAGGCAGGTGACTTTTCTTTTTCTCTGCCGCAGTTCAACAATAACGTTAAGTTATTTCTCTGCCTTCAGCCTGTAACTGGACTGCAATGGAGCAGCAGCAGACTGATGAGCTCATCACTCTGCTCACTCTGTTGTTTTCTCCTGTCCCCATGTTCCTTGTGAGCATGAAGAACAGATGATCGGTTCCTCTCTCTCCCGCTCCAAGGTAACTGTATAGAGATATACTATATACAGTACATACCTCCCAACTTTCTGAGATGGGTATGAGGGACACCTATCAGAAAAAGAATGCAGGCATAGGACACACCCCTGCCACGCCCCCTTAAAGGAGATTTGTACAAAAAAAACAAGATTGGTTAAACCACAAGTGCTTTTTTACCACTACTATTCCTTTATATTGGCTTTTGGAATTTACAGATGCAGCAATTTAGAAATCAGATGAAAGGTTTAGTGCTAGAAAACACTTTTTGATAGATAAAAAGTTGTATATACATCAGACCAAAAGAAGGGACAAATGAGGAGGAATGAGGGAGAGAGGGACATTGCTCTAAATCAGGGACAGTCCCTCAAAATCAGGGACAGTTGGGTGCTATGCATATATAGAGAGGGGTGAGATTTCTGAAGGGTATCTTGGGACAAGAGTCTCTCTATCAGATCAGCTTGGAGTACAGGTGAATGTGGAAACTGAGACCAAGCAGCATTGCCTGGAAACAGCAGAACATCATCCAGCCAGGTAACTGAAATTTAGACTATAGATTCTGAATCAAAAACATCGTGCCATGGGGCATGACATCTTGAAAAGTTTTCTTTACCAAAACATGGCATAGCTGAGGATCCAGAATAGTTCTAAAGTGAGACACCACCAAGGCTAAAAAGGAGACCAGTGATTGGCCCCACCTAGCTATATCCCTCACTCAAAGAATGGTCATAGTAGAAGTTATTTAAATTCTTATACAAATAAATAAACTTCTAATAATTTCTTAAATGCTGTGATGAAATGCCCTTTCATATGTGCATTGTTAAATATAGACTTGCATCTAAAATATATTCATGCCACATCTAACTCCATATATTGCACTAAATCTAAACGAAAGCTGGACTTATTTTCCTCCAAAAGCAACTCCAGACACCCAAACCTCTCCTCATCAGCAGAGTCCACGTTATTGTTAACTTTCCTAAAGCAATACCTGACGTATGTGATGGTGTGATGAGTGTGTTATACCCTGGAAGCAGCGGTCGGTACAGGAGCAGTTAGTGTCAGCTGTGTTACCCATTTGATCCTATTGAGGTTTTGGCTGGAGTGCATGGCTGCCTGGGTGATATTCTGGACACATAATCCCCAAACGCTGGCTATCAGTGAGAGCTGAGATGTAAAAAAAGGTGAAAATGGTATTCTATAGTATAAAAAATATGGGACCTGTTTATGATTTACAGGGCTTTAGCAAACTAATCCAGTTAGTGTTTACATCTACTTTATGTTAGATGTTTTCCACCTTTCCCTTAGGAAGGTGATTATGCATGTTTTTCTTGCTGACATTATGCAAAAGCCAGTAGTTTAGCTTTCTGCCAGAAAAACAGATTAGAATATTAACTCGTGTGACAGCCAGCAAGGGCTGGGAAAACACATCTTTGATATACTCAGTTTATATTATGAGGTGAAGAAAATCTAAAGTTAGAAAAGAAGGATATGTATGCAGTCATTTACCAGTCATTCCAGAAACTGGGATTCAGGGCCGTTTTTTCCACTGGGCATGCTGGGCAGTTGCCCAGGGGCCCCACTTGTCTGGGGGGCCCCATCCAGGGCTGATCTTCAGCGCTGCAATCTGCTGCTTAAATTGACTGACTGCACTGGTTGCTCACTTCACCAGCCAGCATCTAGCTACCAACCAGTGACGTCAATCAGAGGCCGCGGCTGCCCCAGCATTCATAGCGCACCGCGGCTGCCCCAGTGGCTAGTGAACAGGCTCTGCCCACCTCTGCCATGTTCTTAAGACAACACGGAGAGGGAGCGGAAAGACGGCCCTTGATAGCTGGCGCTGCCTTGCGGCTGTGAGTGACACACTGTACTGCACCAGGCCGGCGGCCTCAAGTAAGTCTAACAATGTCTACTTAAGTAAGTTCAAGTTGTGCATCAAACAGAGCCACAGTCTGTGCCCCTCAAAAGCTGCCACTGTGCCCATCAAACAGCCACTGTGCCCATCAAAGCTGCCACTGTGCCCATCAAAGCTGCCACTGTGCCCATCAAACACAGCCACTGTGCCCAAACGCTGCCGCTGTGCCCATCAAAAGCTGCCACTGTCCCCATTAAATGCAGGCACTATGCCCATCAAAGCTGCCACTGTGCCCAAATGCTGCCGCTGTGCCCATCAAATGCTGCCACTGTGCCCACCAAACTCGTGTTATATTGTCCAAACGTTTTAATTGTTTAACGTGTTAATGTTTAAACACTGATTTTGTTGGAAGTACCAATAAATATAGCCTTATTGATCATTTGCATTTTTATTCTCGTGCGTGATCGTGTAGACAGGGCCCCAGTGCACTGTATTGCCCGGGGGCCTAAAATGCTCTTAAGATGGCCCTGCTGGGATTGGCAGGGAAAGTAAGATAAAGGGTAGCAAGCAATGGATCTAGAGATGGGTGAGACATAAGTAGACCTGATTTGTATCATTAATGTAGATTTCAAGATGAAATTAAAATCCAGGGCCCATAATCAGCATTCAGTTCCCTTCCAAAAGCCTCTGTCCCGGGTGAGTCCATCACATTAATCATTCAGAGTATGGGAGGGGGTCTTTGTTAGAAATCCTGGAGATTGGTTTGGAGTTGTACATGGAACGCTTCAAGGCTGCAGCTTTTATTAGTGACAAACACTGACAAATACGGACTGGCAAGAAGCACGGTGGGTATAAAAGAAGGAACTAGGCAAAAGCAGACCAGCAGCAACAAGGAGCATAAAGACTTAATGGAAAGAGCATGACAAAAAAAAAGTTGGTGGAGCACAGGCAACAACTGAGAAAGCAATGTGCAGTGGAATGCTTGTGGGGTACTCTATGGAACATTGAGTAAAGTTCACAAAAGCTACTGCATTGCCTTGTTACTGACTACAGATGGTCCAGCTTGGACCAATGTAAGTATACAGTACATATTCCATACCTGGCTAATTCCTGCGGAAGCTCCCACTACTACAGTTATCATCGCTGTCTTCCAGGTCCTGTGCCAAGTGTCTGCCCTGCTGCATAGTAACCAGAGGGGGTCAACCACTCGACATAGGCACCATTCAGAGAAAGCCTTGGATGTGATTGAGAATTTAATGTCACCACCCCTTCTTGCTGCCTGGTTCAATCAGAGAAGATTTTGCATTCATTGATCAATGATTGGCAACCATGAGTTAATACAGTGAGGATCACTATAGTATCGGAGGCTATGGCAGTGATTCTTAATTTCCACAGGGACCAGTCAGGTATGGAATACGAATATTTACTCTGGTCAAAGCTGGACCAATGTAACTATGCAAAAAATACATGCCTGGAATTCAGATTTAGTAAACCATCAGTGGTATTTTTTTTTTTTTTAATACATCTAGTATAAGTAAGTTCATTTACCTTTGTATTAGCCTCTTATATAAGCACATATGGCAACTCTTAAACCGAGAGAGGAAAGGGCAGAACTGTGAGCCAATCAGGTGTGCAATATACAAATGTGTTGGCTAGAAAATGCTTATGGGTGGAGCAGAGTGAGCAAGGAGATGATGTCATCAGTCTGTTGCCTCTCTTTCACTATCCAGTCAGCAGGTAGAGATGGAAAAGGGTTACCAAGGAATCCCTAACTATAAGTGGTATCATTCACCAGGCTGTGCTTTGTGACAGAGATGTATAAATCTCAGGAGATATGCAAAGAACACAATAAAAATTAATAATGAAATAATATAATTTATTATATGCATACAATTTGCACCAGGAAGTACCAATTGGTTGATTTATATAAACCTGAATTATACCTAAATAAAAAACAGTTTTTGCTGTATTTGATTAGAGAATTGTTAAGCCCCTTCTTTTTTTTTAATTCTGTCTGTATTCTATTGAGGAGATTCCCCCTTGCTTCCTGTGACAGAGACAAAAAAAAGGGGGAAACTCTGCAAAGTAAGGCAAAATCCCCTCTTAGAAAATAAAGTAGTCACTTAAACAGAGGTATGTTTTGGGAGGTATTCTCACCTCCTGTTCTGGTAATAATTGGAAATTTTGAATTTCCCTTCACTTTTTGTCCTGATGACAAATCAAGACAGTGAAGACATCTAATGGAGACAACAATAAAACCTGGCAGGGGTTCTAACCCCTTTCACACTGTACCAAAACAAGAAACAATGTTTTTTTAATTTGTTTCACATTTAAGTGACTTGTCACATTGTAGATAATTTCTCTACTAGAACATATCATGTTGACTAATACAAACTGATTTATCTCTCTAGTGAAGGATGGTTGTCAATGAATTTAGAAATTATAGTAATAACATAGAGCGTACAAATACAAATTAATTCACTATCTAATTTCTCTAAACGCAAAGATGAGTACCCATGAAAAGAGTTTTCTAGAATGGAGCAAGAAAAGTTGTTGTAAGAAAAAACCCTAGATAGCAAGCAATTGTGATACAAGTTTGAAAATGACTTACTAAGCTATTGTTAGACTTGCCAGGCTTCACAGGTTTGTTGCACAATTGCAGCAAGTCCGCATTGCATGACTCCAGATCAACTCTCTTTGTAAACATTCTGCAAGTCTGCTGCAAGTTCTGGTTCAGTTATGTTGTGCAATAGTCATCCCACCAAAGGGGTCACTGTGGCTGAATTTTCATGCTGTAGACTTGCAGAGCTCTTGCTGTACACACACCACTGCAACTTTGCTTTTGCTAGAGACTTGCCATGCAAATTTGCTACAAATTGGAAAAGTGTCAACTAGAACTTGTGCTTCTGCAAGTGTAAAACTTGCCAGTGAAAATGTGCAGCAAGTTACCAGACTTAAAATTCAACACTGCCACAAATTTGTGGCAAGTTATTCTTGCTATCTGGGACTTTCTTAGCATTTTCTTTTTTTCTGCCCTATGGTAGATTATACTTTCTTTATTGAAAATATGCCTAGTACAGTAATATTAGTTATGATAATTGGCAATTTTGATCTCTAGGAGGCAAAAACTTTCTTATCAACCAAATTTTACAATTTAGGCAGCTAAAGAATCTACCGTATGCCTATGAACTATACATTGCAATAATAATAAAAAAGTCTGTCAAAGCAAATTTACAATAGCAATTGAATTTATATGTGATACTGGATAAGTTCACCTTTTTGGGCAGAATTTCACTTTTCATAATAAATAGAAGCATTTTGCAATGCCATTTGCCAGATAGCAGGCAATTGTGCTGCAAATTTGAAAATGACTTGCTAAGTTATTGCTAGACTTGCCAGACTTCACAAGTTTGTTGCACAATTGCAACAAGTCCGAATTACATGACTCCAGATCAACTTTCTTTGCAAACATTATGCAAGTCTGCTGCAAGTTCTGCTTCAGTTATGTTGTGCAATAGTCATCCCACCACAGGGGTCACTGTGACTTGCAGAGCTCTTGCTGTAGGCTCACCACTGCAACTTTGCTCTCGCTACAATCTTGCCATGCAAATTTGCTATAAATTGGAAAAGTATCAACTAGAACTTGTGCTTCAAGTGCTCTGCAAGTGTACAACTTGTCAGTGAAAATGTGCAGCCAGTAAACAAGACTTACAATTAAACACTGCCACAAATTTGTGGCAAGATATCCTTACTATCTTTAAATCTTTTTAAATTATTTTCAGATCCCATCACTTCCTGTAGATTCTCTCAGCATTAATTTCCTGTGGGCCATCTCCCAAAAGCCTTCACTTCCTTGTTGCATCACAGAAGAGGCCAGTCCTTGCACTATATCAGGGGTGTCCCATGGGCTGCATGTGGCCCCAGGGAGTTTAGCATGCAGACTGAGCCCATCCTGAAGGAATGCTGTGGAAGCCAGGCAAATGCACACATGGAAAAATGCTGGGGATGCTGCGAAAACATAGTTGATGGGTGAAGGGTGTGTGCTAATGAGGTCAGCTGGTAAACTCCTTCCTGTGTCTTACTGGTTTCTATTTTTCTGCAACTGAGGTATACTAATGCTATATTGGTACATAGGGGAGCTGGATTTAAAAAAAAAAGTTGAACTTAGCCTTTAAAAAATGTAACTGGTGTCCTTCAACACACTTCTTCTGAGCCCAAACTGTCATGGGCACACCCCTTAGGGGTGCATCCAGGGGCGGACTGACAACTCATGGGGCCCCCGGGCAATAGGAGATTATGGGGTCCCCAGGCAATCAAAGATTATGGGGCCACACAGTATACACACACACACACACACACACAGTATACACATACATGTACACACAGTATACACAGACATGTTTCTATTGGCTGAGAAGGTACTGGAGAGGCGGGGCAGCTATAATCTCTGGATTTTTAGACCAAAAGGATGTCGGTAAGGGACATTTCAGAGACAGATGTAAAAAAAAAACACAGATTTTTACATACTGTCCCTGGTTTTACTGAGGCTGGCAACCCTGATGGGGCCCCCTAGTGGCCCGGGGGCCCTCGGGAAGTGCCCGAGTGACCGAGTGGTCAGTCCGCCCCTGGGTGCATCATCATACCGACCTGCCATTGTAAAAAGGCTGTACAAGGCAGGACAAAAGACTACCCATCACCACCAATGGAGGAGATGTGGAATGGCCCAGGATGATGGGCCTGAGATGTGAAAACGTTTTATTCAAATTTTAAATGAACATGACGTTTAGACTTGTGAAAATGTCCTAATAACACCGGATTCCTTTATTTGGAAATATAGCATAAAAATGGATAAGACACCCGGAGACATCAGCTTTATTTTGAAATATTGGCTGATCCTTCCAGTAGCGGGGGGGGGGGGGGAGATTTCAGTACTGTGAAGCAGAATGGATGTGACTCCATCACACAGAATGTCACATCAATTAGAACTGGAGTTTCTGCAGTGAACTGCTGCAGTCTGGAATTCTTCTGTCCAAAGAAAGAGATTTATTCATAGCACATTCCATAAAGTGTGTTTCAAGTAGTCCGAAATATGCACTTCATTGGCGTTGTAACTGCAATATTTTGCTCATATTAGGTTTGGATTTTCCCAGCAACTCTTAGCAATAAGTGCTAGGTACAGTAAATCACACCCACAAAAAAAAACTAAATGTCAAGGGAACTATATCAACTGCTAGTCAAGATGAATCATTCATGCTGATTCTTACATGCTGATTTCTGATTCAATAAGCTAATGAGTAATAGAAGTTGCATAACAGAAGGCAGGCGACTCCAGGGGCATTTCTATTACAAGATAAGTGAAAATGTTGCCTCAGACAATCACTCGCCTCCAAGCCCCTTAATTGCCCCTAAATACTAGTGTATTAGTATGGCAGGATGGGGGGGGGGGGGGGGGGGGGGGGGGGGGGTCAGCAATTCAGGTCTGTTCCAGTAGGTGAAACATAAGTGCTCTTGGTTACATCTATACTACTAGAGCTATCAAGAAAAGTCAATATAATGCAGATAGACTTTTCAGAGATGTCAGAGATTGTGTGCAGGAACTGGCTCCCCCCAAACTTTATGGCTGAAAAGTGCTAATACAGGCACAGGTTGGGGAAGGGTCTCAGAAAAACATACTGGCCATGCCCTGACCACTCAGTAATACCCACTGCATGGTGTTCACATTTAAAGTGGTAATAAAACCAAAAGCAAACATTTATTATATTGCAGCTTACCATTGTTTAGATGTGATGGCTGCATTCATTTTTATTTTTTAGACTTTTTTTCTTTTATTATCTGGTGATCCAGTTCTCCAGCAGAATGTATCAGTTTACATGGGTGAGACAAACCCTTTAATACTGGAAGGGTGCTTAAATTATCAGCTTTTATTTATTCATGGAAAACTTTTATCCGAGAAGGAAAAAAAAGCTATCTGCTGATTATAAAGTGTAAGCTGAAGTTTGGCTTCAATTTGTTAGTGTATCTGAATCTGAAGTACATTTAACACTCCCCTCCTCCCTGGACTGACAATGCTGCTGTCTGCTGTGTCTCCTATGCTCCTTCATCCAGTGCCTTGCTAACATGGGATATGGTCTGTTACAGGCCATATCACCAGATGAAACAGTGGGGAAAAAAGACAAAGAAAAGAAACCTGATGCAGCCACCACAGCAAATGATTGGTAAGCTACAACAGATTTCATTTTTGGTTTTGGGTTTAATACCGCTTTAATTAGAGATTGAAGACTCTGCACAAAGTAGCCATAGACAATCCCCTGCTGCCCTGAATGGGCAAAGTGAAAGACATCTCAAAGATAAATCCTTAAAGTGATTGTAAAGGCTCGTTTTTATTTTTTTTTAACCACTTTCAGACCGGACCATTTTGCTGGCTTAAGACCAGACCACTTTTTGCGATTCGGCACTGCGTCGCTTTAACTGACAATTGCGCGGTCGCGCGACATGGCTCCCAAACAAAATTGACGTCATTTTTTTCCCACAAATAGAGCTTTCTTTTGGTTGTATAAGCGATTATTGATTGGTTTGCGCAGAAGTTATAGCGTTTACAAAATAGGGGATAGTTTTATAGCATTTTTATTAATTATTTTTTTTACTAGTAATGGTGGCGATCAGCGATTTTTTTTTTATTGTGACTGCGACATTATGGCGGAGACATCGGACATTTTTGACACATTTTTGACACATTTTTGGGACTATTGTCATTTATACAGCAATTAGTGCTATTTAAATGCACTGATTCCTGTGTAAATGACACTGGCAGTGAAGGGGTTAACCACTAGGTGGCAGTGTAGGGGTTAAGTGTTCCTAGAGGCGTTGTTACTAACTGTAGGGGGGCGTGGCTGTAAGCTAGTGAACACTGATCTCTGCTCCAATCACAGGGAGCAGAGATCGGTGTCACTAGTTGCTAGGCAGAACGGGGAGATGCTGTTTACTTCCGCGTCTCCTCGTTCAGTCATCCCGCGAGACGATCGCGGGTATCCCAACGGCGATCGAGTCCGCGGGACCCACGACTGGACTCACGGGGGTCCCGTCCGGTGGCGCGCGCTCGATGCCACGGCGGCATCTTAAAGGGGACGTACCTGTACACCCTTATGCCTGTCCATGCCATTCTGTCGACGTACATCATTGTGCGGCGGTCGGGAAGCGGTTAAATAACAAACATGTTATACATACCACCTCTGTGCAGTTGGTTTTGCACAGAGCAGCCTGGATCCTCCTCTTTTCGGGTCCCTCTTTGCTGCTCCTAGCCCCTTCCTCCTTTGAGTGACCCTCAACCAGCAGCTTGCTAAAGGGTTACCCAAGTTTCCCAGTCAGAGCTCTGTGTATCCATTCAGACATGAAGCCCCGACCTGGCCTCTCTCTCCCCTGATTGGCTGACTGACTTTTATTGACAGCCGTGGGAGCCAATGGCGCCGGTGCTCTGTCTCAGCCAATCAGGAGGAGTGTCCTGGATGGCTGAGGGGATCATGAACATCGCTGGAGAGAGAGGGGGCTCAGATAGGTAATTAGGAGGGTGCTGGGGAGGCTGCTAAACACAAGTTTTTTTTGTTATCTTAATGCATAGAATCTTCTGCCTTTACAACTCCTTTAAAATATTCAAATACAGGCATTTCAAAACATAATTTAGCTTCAGAAACACAAATATAATTTTTATTTTTTTTTTTAAATTGGGGTGGATAGAGACCAGCTTTAAAGGGAAGCTAAAATCAGCAAAATGAAATATGCTAAAAGGGAGAGCTTTTTGGTAGTAAAGACTTTTCATTTCTGACAACTAATTATTTGCCCTGGCTCCTGGCAATATTTTCCTTAGGGTACTAAATGTGGGCACATGTTAAATGCAATCTTAACCCCTTGCTTATTCCTGGCATATGTAAGATTGAGAAAATGGAGCCAAGTGCTGGGATAATGTAACTCCCGTGTTCACACGCAAGATTTACAACATCAGTGACCTCCCAATGACTAAGGACTGAAGACGCTGGACCCGGAAAATTAAGAAGATGGCTGAGATGGGGAATGGAGAAGTGACAGATAACAGAGCTGTCAGTGCAAATCTAGAGGTAAGTCTACCTTAATGCACAAATGCTGCTCATCCATGCACATTATGGTTAGGGCGGTCTACCTTCAGGCAAGCTACAGCTCAGATTTAAGATAACTAAAAATAAAAAATAAATCCATTCTAAAATATCTGTTTGTGTGGTGTCCATGCACACCACAACACTGTGCAGTGAAACACAGAATGAATGGACTGAAACTTATGGCAATACATGCAGGTTGTATTCTATCACGGCACAATGCATTGCATACCTTGCATTGTGTTACACTGCATTACAGCACACATGCATTTCAGAGGAGTGTTGGGGTGCCACTCACAATGAATGCCATGTAATATGCGTAGCCATTCTTTATCAAAGGCAATAGTGTTAACAGGCCCTTAGTGTTCAAGATGAACATCTGGAGCTCAGGGAGCTCATAAGAAGTGGCCATGTAGAAGCCACACTGATAAACAGCCAATATGTCAGAATTTCTTCAATATGGGCCTTTAATATAACGAGATATGACTTGATATTGATTAACTGCTGTTTTTTTTTTTTTTTTTTTTTACCATGTGCACTCACATGCTATTATACACACATGTATTATCTAATAATCAGGTTTTTAAAAATTGAGGTTAAATGGATAAGTATGTTAGAATGCCTAAAAGATGACCCCCTAGAGTCTACTGGGGGGTACAAGCTATTACAATTCATCATTGACTCAATTTCAGTGTGGGTTGGTAACACTCTTAGGCCAGAGATCGCATTATACTCCAGAGCCCCATATGCACATCCAGAAAGACTGCTTCTCTCCTCAGCTGCTGAAATGGCTAATGCCTATGTGTCCTAACACATGACTCCCAAGTCCAAAGCGCCTACTTATCTCCACCAGCTTGACTTGATTCATGACACTGTACTTTTAACTGTGTTTGTCCGTAGGCCTTGCACATTGTGGCTTACAATCTCAGTCCCTAAAAGGGTTCTGTACAACAGGAGGCTCTAACATAGAGACTGTGCCGCTTAGTGAGATTATTATTATTATACAGGATTCATATAGTACCAACAGTTTGCGCAATATAGTTACAATTCAATACAGGAGGAATCAGAGGGCCTGCTCATTAGAGCTTACAGTCTAGAAGGGAGGGTCAAGTGAAACAAAAGGTAATAACTGTGAGGGATGAACTGATGGAGAAAATAAAGAGAGCAGAAGGTCTTGAGAGGAACAAAGAGAATGATTAGGTTGGTATTTTGAGACTAGGCAAGGGATGTAGCTGGGGGCTAAGTTGTGGATGGCTTTGTAAGTAGTTGGTGGTATTTTGAATTTAATTAGTTGGGTGAGTGGAAGCCAGTGGAGAGATTGACAGAGAGGAGTAGCAGACACAGAGCGATTGGTAAGGTGGATGAGTCTGGCAGTAGCATTCATGATGGATTGAAGGGGGGATATACTATGTAGAGGTAAGCCATTGAGAAGGGAGTTGCAGAAGTCGATGAGAGTCGACCAGGGAGTAAATTAAGAGCTTTGTTGTGTCAATGGTTAGAAAGCTGCGTATTTTCGGAGATGTTGAGGCTGCAAGATTTGGACAGTGATTAGATGGGGGGCTTAAAGAAGATATTTGAGTCCAGGAATACACCTAGGACCTTGGCATGCAGGAATGGGCTTATTGTTGTGCCATCTATTTTGACAAAGAGATCAAGGGAAGGGGGACATGGGGGATGAAGAATCATAAGATCGGTTTTGGTAAGCCATTGAGAAGGGAGTTGCAGAAGTCGATGAGAGATGACCAGGGAGTGAATTAAGAGCTTTGTTGTGTCAATGGTTAGAAAGCTGCGTATTTCGGAGATGTTGAGGCGGCAAGATTTGGACAGTGATTAGATGGGGGCTTAAAGAAGATATTTGAGTCCAGGACTACACCTAGGACCTTGGCATGCAGGGATGGGCTTATTGTTGTGCCATCTATTTTGACAGAGAGATCAGGGGAAGGGGCACATGGGGGATGAAGAATCATAAGATCGGTTTTGGATAGATTGAGTTTGAGGAAGTGGCGTGACATTCAGACTGATATATCTATTAGTAAATTAGTGATACGTGAGACGACAGAGGGAGTGAGCTGAGGGGTAGAGAGATAAATTTGGGTGTCGTCAGCGTAGAGATGGTATTGGAAGCTATGGGAGGCTGACTCAGGGAGGAGGTGTAGATTGAAAATAGGAGAGATCCAAGAACAGAACCTTGGGGGACCCAGACAGAGAAAGGAAGAGGAAAGGAGGAAGTAGAATTGTAAGTAATGCTAAAGATGCGGTTGGATAGGTAGGAAGAGAACCAGTGAATGCCAGAAGAGAGTGAGAGATTGAAGATATGGGCTAGAGAGTGTAGAATAGAGCCAGAGGGTGAACGTAGCATTTGCGAGGGAACAAGATCCAGAGGGCAGGTGGTTAGCTGGACGTTAGCAAGTAGTTTAGCAACCTTGTAATGGGGGAAGTAATGATTGTATCTGTGGACGTGAAGTGTAAAGCGTGGAGGGTATCTGAACAGCAGAGATCTCCTTGCGAAATGTATCAATATTCTGTTTGAAGTGATTGGCGATCTCCTGGGCAGTGAGTCAGTTAGTGGGTGGAGGCAGTGGAGGGCGAAGTAAAGAGTTGAAGGTAGAGAAGAGTTGATGGGGATGGGATGATAAGTTGTTAATAAGAGTGATAAAATAGGTCTGATGGCAGTGAGGAGGCTGGAACTGTAGTTTTGGAGGGCTAATTTATATTGTTTGAAATCTTTCTAAGACTTAATCCGCGTACACACGAAGGGACTTTTGCCGGCGGACCTAGTCCAGCGGACAATCCGCCGGACTTTCCAGCTGGCTTCGCCGGACTTTCCGAGTGTGTGGACTTGCCCACACACGCCCGGACTTCTCCGGCGGACAATCCACTGGACAAAGTCCGCGGGACTTTTGAAAATGAACGGACTTGCCCACACACGGAGCAGTCCGTTCATTTAGAACGTAACTTCAGGTACGTAGCTAGCGTAGGCAGTAAATGCCGGCGCGTTAGCTCCGTCACCTGGCATGGATTTAAAGGGACTCCCCACGCCGAAAAACGGCGTGGGGGTTCCCCCCAAATCCATCTCAGACCCTTATCCGAGCACGCAGCCCGGCCGGCCAGGAAAGGGGTGGGGACGAACGAGCGCCCCCCCTCCTGAGCCGTACCAGGCCGCGTGCCCTCAACATGGGGGGTGCCCTGGGGAAAGGGGGGCCGTGCGGCCCCCCCACCCCAAAGCACCTTGTCCCCCAATATTTTATTGCACTGCTCCGGGGGTCTTCTTCCGTCTTGGGGGTCTTCTCGCCGGACTCCTCCGCCATTTACCAAGCTCTTTTACCGAGCGGAGAAGTCCGGCTACCTTCTTCGTCGTCGCCACCGTCGTCTGGGGGTCTCGATCCGCCTTCGGGGGGTCTTCCGGGGTCTCTTCTGTTCTTGCGGCGGTCGTCGTTTTCCGCGCCGCCGGTGCCGGTTCTTCTTCTTCTTCTTCCGATGTTGACACGTTGCTCTCTCTGGCCGGAATGGCAGAGCCGCGCTGTGCTGGGACTTATATAGGGACATGGGGACAGGGTCATATGCTCATGTCACATGGTGACCCCGCCCCCTGTGATGTCACAGTCCCAGCATCCTCCGGGACTGTGACAAGGTGCTTTCCCCAGGGCACCCCCCATGTTGAGGGCACACGGCCTGGTACGACTCAGTAGGGGGGGGGGGGGGGCGCTCGTTCGTCCCCACCCCTTTCCTGGCTGGCTGGGCTGCGTGCTCGGATAAGGGTCTGAGATGGATTTGGGGGGAACCCCCACGCCGTTTTTCGGCGTGGGGAGTCCCTTTAAATCCATGCCAGGTGACGGAGCTAGCGCGCCGGCGTTTACTGCCTACGCTAGCTACGTAACCTGAAGTCACGTGCTAAATGAACGGACTTGCCGATGAGCGGCAAGTCCGTTCATTTAAAAAGTCCGGCGGACTAGCCTACTAACGGCGGGATTGTCCGCCGGACTGCCAAGTCCAGCGGATAATTTTAAAACCAAACTTAAAACTTTGGTCCGCCGGACTTTGGCGCCAAAAAGTCCGCCGACGCCCACACACGAGGGGATTGTCCGCTGGACTTGAGTCCAGAGGATAATCCCGCGGGATTGTCCCTTCGTGTGTACGCGGCATTAGTCTTACACCACAGGTGCTCACGAGCACGGATATGTTTTTTCAGACTTCTAGTGTCATCTGTTTCTATGGTTGAAGGGTCTGGGCCTGATTCTGTGTGTAGTGAGGTGAGGCAGTGTGTCCAGTGAGGCTAGAAGTGAAGTGTTGTAGAGAGAACTGGCTAGGTCGGTTCAGGATAGGGGTGAGATTTTGTCATAGAGGGGGTCGGTTGCAGAGTAGAAAAGAGAAGGATTGAGATGGCATAGGTTTCTACAGGTAACTGTTGGAGGGAGAGGAGGTGGAAGAGAGGGATGCATGAAGTATTAAGCTGCCTCCACTATCGGAACCATCATCACCAGCGACCGCCACCTCTTCTTCTCCCAGCTGGTTGCTTCTACTTCTGATGATATTCCTCTCACACCACCACAGGTTAACTTACTATACATTTCTTACTAGTTAACAATGGCTTTGACTCACTATCCCCTTGATCTTTATATACACCATGAATACACTTATTTAAATTTTAAGAAAGTGGGACCAGGCAACTTCTTCTTTAAATAAGAATTCCCTTTACTGAATAAATGATTATTACAGGTTGAGGTAGAAGATGGTATTTGAAGTTACAGAATTGTCCATCGCATAACATTTCCTTTTGCGTTAATTGGCTCTTTAAAGCGACCTTGTCCCTGTCAGGGCAAAGTGACAGGTTCCATGAAAAATTACTTAAAGCCCAATTCCACCCAAAAATTTGGCATGTAATTTTTTTGGAAAGGGAGCTGGTACCCTCTTTTCAGAGGGGCACTCAAAGGAGGCAGGGACTAGAAGCAGCAAAAAAGGGGCCCGAGAAGAGGAGGACCTGGGCTGCTCTGTGCAAAACCAACTGCACAGAGGAGGTAAGTATAATATGTTTGTTATTTAAAAAAAAAAAAAAAATGAGCCTTTACAATCACTTTAATACCCACTGTTAATTACTTTCCCTATGCCTCCATCAGAGTCCAAACACTGTATAAGATCTATCTTGGATGATGTTCGAACTTCAACATGGTTAATGATTTCCTCCCCTCCCTCCTGCTTGAAGACTCCATCCTTCAGGAATCCTCCATGCTTGGAAGCACTGGGTATTTCCCAGCTGCTCCAACAAAGAAATTGAGTGTCTGGGGGGGGGGGGGGGGCGGGTGGGAATGGTTGGGGCATGGTAAAGGTGAGAATCGTGGGTGGTTGTTGTTTAGGAGAACCTGTTACATTATGCTGAAAGGGTGTGCGAAGTGAAAGAATATCCTTAAGACATTAGCCTTTTAGATTATAGAGGAGAAACTATATTACCAGAATTCTGGAAATCCATGTAGAAGCAGCATTAGCGGTTTCCCTCGTTCCCCTGCAGCAACATAGTGGAATCGTAATCCAGAATCCTGTGGATGCAATTAAAATACAAGAAAGAAGTTAGATGTGTGAGAGATTGACTTTTGTGACACCTTTGCCTTTTTTTCCTGAATCTTGTAACGGACCCTTATTATGTCGATGGGAAAAGGATGTGCATCTGTTTGCATTCTTTTACCTCCAATCCATCATGTTTAGGTTCAAAAAAACTGAAAAAGATGGAAAGCTTTTCGTTGATTTTTTTTGGACCTACTCAGACTCATATGTAGACAGAGGTAAAGAGATGCACATTGAGCTTTTATTTAGATCCACTAGAAAAACTGACAGGCGGATTTAATCAGAACACTCATCTAAAAGGACTCAACACAAAACAAAGAACAAAATGGTAAAGAAGGAAGAGTATACAGAACCACTGCAAATTCCCTTTTTAATAAATTCTTTGATCTCAGTGGACTGAAAAGAACATCACTTCAGCAAAGCCACAAAGAGTCTGCTGCAGAGAGAAAAAAGAAAAGGACTAAATGCTTTCCTAGCCAGAGTCTTCTCCTTTTTGTGTGTCACTGTTCCCACATGCTGTAAAGAAGAAATCTTCTCCAATATCCAGGGGTCCTCTGGGACTTATTTCTACTAGATATAGGATGAACAGTATCCGGGATTTCCTCTGGCTGTCATGCAGGTCTGGGCACTGCTCACTTCTAGGGCAGATGAGAAGCAGGAGGCATTCTTCATAATGCCCTAACAGCTCTCATATCTATCTATCTATCTATCTATCTATCTATCTATCTATCTATCTATCTATCTATCTATCTATCTATCTATCATAAATGTGTTTGTACTAGGGCAGTGAATGGGGTACATAAAGTTGCCCTTGTACAGGTGCCCTTTAGGTGACTTTATCCGTCACTGTTCTAGACTGCTTCTGACAGCAGACATCAAAATAAGGATCAGAGAATGGTTTGGACTGAACACGCTGCTCTTTAAAGTGGAGCTCCACCCTAAAGTGGAACTTCCACTCATCGGAACCCTCCCCCCTCCAGTGCCACAAATGCCACCTTTCAGGGGGGAGGGAGGTGCAGGTACCTGTATAATACAGGTATCTGCACCTACGTCCGGGCATAGATAACCGCAGATTCTGCAGCTATTGCGCCACTTCCATTGGGCCCCCGCTGTCTGCTGGGAAACACACGGATCCCAGAGACAGCAGGGACCATCCTTATTGCGCAGCGCGACTCGCACATGTGCAGTAGGGAACTGGGAAGTGAAGCCGCAAGGCTTCAATTCCTGATTCCCATACCGAAGATGGCGGCAGCAGCACCCGAGAGCCGAGCCACAGATCGGCTTCGGGTGCCGACATCGCGGGCGCGCTGGACAGGTAAGTGTCCATATTTTAAAAGTCAGCAGCTGCAGTATTTGTAGCTGCCGACTTTAAAAAAAAAAAAAAAAAAAAAAAAAACGGCGAAACTCCCGCTTTAACCACTTATCTTACAGGGTATTTTCACCCCCTTCCTGCTAAAGCCATTTTTCAGCGCTGTCACACTTTGAATGACAATTGCGCGGTCATACAACACTGTAACCTTGTGAAATTTGTATAATTTTCTTCACACAAATAGAGCTTTGGTGGTATTTAATCACTGCTGGGATTTTTATTTTTTCCTAAAAATAAAAAAAGACCGAAAATGTTGAAAGTTTTTCTGTCAGTAAATTTTGTAAATAAGTAATTTTTATCCTTTACTGATGTGCACTGATGAGGCGGCACTGATGGGCACTAATAGGCTACACTGATAGGCACTGATGAGGTGGCATTTATGGGCACTGATGAGCCAGAACTTTTGGGAACTGATTAGATGGCACTGATGAGGATGCACTAATATTCGGCACTTATAGGCACTTATAGGCACTGATAGGTGGCACTGATGAGCACTGATAGGCAGCACTGATGAGTGGCACTGGTAGGCATGGATAGGTGGTACTGGTGGGCACTGATAGGCAGTGATGTAAGTAACTGAGTTAAAATAAACTGAGTTACGTAACTCAGTTACTTTAGAGGGTAACTAGTAATCTAACTGATTACTTTTCCCCTCATGGTAACTCAGTTCCCATTACTTTGGCTTAGTTACCCCAATTACATCTACCGTCACTAGATGGCAGTAGTGTAATTGCGGTGTCCTGCCAAAAAAGTTCCCCCGCCGGATAAGGACCCCCTGTACTGCGCAGGCGCAGCGGTTGCGCAGTACGAAGGACTTCCGAAAATTGCCGAACCTAAACAGCTCTGAGTGAACTCTACACCGCGCAGGCGCAGTTAACATGTAATTGTACGAGGCGATGCCGCACCCTCATGATGCTCGTGCTGCTCTGCAAGGGGCGTCTATCGTGTAACTAAGGGGCGGGTCTAGTATTACTGTAACCAAGGGGCGCATTTATTATTATTGTTATATATCGAGCTCTGCCCATTAATTTAACATTCGCCCTCTTCTGTAGAAATCCACCCCTTACAAGATATAATAATAATAGACCCGCCTCTTGCTTACACACTATAACAGAACTGCCCCTTGGTTAGAGTAATAATAGAGCAGCCCCTTGGTTACACGATATATAACAATAATAAATGCGCCCCTTGGTTACAGTAATACTAGACCCGCCCGTTAGTTACATGTATAGAATATTTTTTTTTAAAAAAGTCAGTTACTTTGCTACGTAACTAATTACTTTTCCAATGTAGTAACTGAGTTACTAACGCAATTACTCTTTGGGAGAAGTAATTTGTAACTTAACTAAATTACTTTTTTAAAGTAAGATGACCAACACTGCTGATAGGTGGCACTGATGGGCCCTGATAGCCGGCACTGACGGGCACTGATAGGCAGCATGGATAAGCGGCACTGATGGGCACTGATGGGCATTAATGGGTGGCACTGATGGGCATCACTCATAGGCGGCACTGAAAGCCAACACTGACTGGCATCACTAATGGGCACTGATTTCTGGCTGTGGTGGGCACTGATTGTTGGCACTGTTGTGCACTAGTGGGCATTGATTGCTGGCACTGGTTGGCACTGGTTGCTGGCACTGGTTGGCACTGGTTGCTGGCACTAGTTAGCATGGGTTGCTGGCACTGGCGGCGCTCTAATGTAATCAGGGCACTGATCACCAGTGCCCTGATTACATCTCTAACTGTCCCCTGCGAGGAAATGCCGCTGATCGTCTCTCCTCGCCACACACTCTGTCAGTGTGAGGCGAGGAGAGACGATTACAAGCACTTCCTTGTTTACATGTGACCGGCTGTGATTGGATACAGCCGATCACATGATTAAACAGCCGCGTCAGTCGTTTACAGAGATCGGGGTCGCGCCGTGTCCTAGCAACATGGCGCGACCGTGATTAATGCGTTCCCCTGAAGGCACACAGGAGCAGCCGTTCGTGTGCACCGTCATATGAGGTCCACCCAGAACGAGAGCCGCACCACCCCGCCATCATTTGATGGTGGGCGTGCGGCAAGTGGTTAAAGCATATGTAAATCCTCACTTTGTAAAACAACCCATTTGGTTTAAAATAGAAATGAAAGGCAAAACATTTGTGTATTGATATAAAAAACATTACAAACACGGTTTTCCCTTTTTTTTAAAAGTGATCACATTCCCTCTGTTCTCAGTGGCATAAGAGCTGAGGGAGGAGAAGCAACAATACACTGATCTTCCCAGTGATAGGCTGTGCAGGAGGGGTGTATCAGGACAAGTCTGATCATTGGAGGAGAGTGGGCTAAGTTCCCAGCACAGAACTAGAGAACTGTGCTCTCCTGCTTAGTGTGGTCAGTTTGTAATAGGAAAGCAGAGGGACTGGCAGATACACCATAAATTTCACACAAAGGAAGCAATACAACGAGAACAGGATACTCTTTCATACAAGTACATGGTACAGCAGCACATATCAGGAATATGAAGTGTTGGGTTTACATACTCTTTAATTTTATTAACCATCAGTACAGTATATTTTCACATCATTGCGTCAAAAGTAAAGGCACATTTTCTTGTTCACACCTATGCGATTTGAGGTGTGATTTGAAGCTTCAGCAGAATTTTCTCCTTTTAAATGAAGAACATAAATTCTGCAGTGAATATAGCCTGTGCACATTAAATTTTGTCTTATTTGTACAGAACAATTATACATTAAGTTTGGACAAACAGCTATGCATTTTTTTTATAAATACACACGTAAGATTTCCATTATATTTAGTGGTATCCACTTACACCTAAGCATGGTGCTGCTTGAAGCTTGTTGCTCAAACATGTATGTGAGCCAGCTGTGCCCACTCCTCCTCCTGACTGGCTCTCCAGTGGGCACTGGAGGGGCAGAGTAGAGAGCAGTGACTGACAGTCACCTCTCTTTGCTCTGGGAAGACTGAGACCTGAGCTATCAGCAGTTATGTGATCGCTCAGTTATTGGGCTTAGGGTTGGGACAGCTACAGCATCACACCGATGTGAGTATGTATGTTTATTTTATTTTTTATTTATTTTTTTAGTCACCTCAAACTTCTCCTTTAATTTAAACATAGTGGTGTCTACTGAGGACATGAAAATCCATGGTATACCAGTGCAATTATGCATGTTTATAAATTATTATACAGCAGCCTTTCTCAGCCTTTTTAACAGGAAGGAACTCTTGAAATAATTTTCCAGGCTCAGGGAACCTCTGCTAATAATAACTAAATAAAAGCTTCAAAGTACATCAGTGTGATGTAGCACAATGGTGTAGTGGTTAGCACTCTCACCTAGCAGTAAGAAGTGTCACTGGTTCAAATCATGACAATACCTGCCTGGAGTTTGCATGTTCTCCCTGTGCCTGCGTGGGTTTCCTCCGGGTACTCCGGTTTCCTCCCACACTCCAAAGACATGCAGGTAGGTTAATTGGCTTCTGTCCAGAAATTGGAACTAGTATATGCTTGGGGACCTTGGATTGTGGGCTCCTTGAGGGTAGGGACTGATGTGAGTGTGCGATGTACAGGGATAGAGACAATTGTGGACACTCGCTCTGGTTGAACTGGATGGACTGGTGTCTTTATTCAACCTTACTAACTATGTAACTATGTAACGATAAAGATGATGGAGAAGAATGCTCCTTAAATTGGGAAGACCCCCCTCCTCACAGATAGCTAAAAAGATTATTGTTGATAGTGGTTACTCATCTGTTTGTACGCACTTTATTTGTATGCTAACATCATGTTTCCTGTATTGAGTTGGTTTATACTCTACATAATCCGAGTACTTTATGTCCTGTTGTATTTGAGCATTTTTGAACCATTATACATTGTATTATTGTCTTACCTTCTTGGAAAACAATAACAATTATTGGAAAGAAAGAAGGTCCCCATTGCTCAAAGAACCCCTAGAAAAAAAAATGAAGGAACCCTGATTGAGAAAGGTTGTTCTACAAAGTCTAGTGAGTGGTCAACATCAGTTTCTTTTTTTTTTAGCCTTACAATGTCATCTGCTGATGAGATCCAAAATATTCCTATAAAGGGTTTATTTTTAGTACAAGAAAGCTCGATCACCTGCCTGCTAGTAATTTTAAGTGTAATATAGACATGTGCATTCGTTTTCGTCAGAATGCATTTTCCTCCGAATTTCAGATATTTTTGTTACGATAACGAAAGTGCAGAATCCAAAAAAGAAAGATCCGACATAAACAAATTCTTTATTTTCGTTTTCGTTGCGACAACAGTTTGTTATAGATAGGAGATTCGACATGACATCTGATGTGTCTATCGCACCTGTGGTCGAATGTGCCTAACCTTAACTCTATTAGTCCAAGATTATTCGACATAGAGAGAAAAGATTTGACATAGAGAGAAAAGATTCGACATAGAGAGAAAGGGTCGCTGCTGGAATTGGGTGGGGGAAGTAAAATAAAAATAATGATGATGCTGAATGTTATTGGCTGATTGTGTCCAAAGAGGAGGGGCAGTAAAATAGCTAGAACTAAGTACACACGTACAGCCAACTTACTTTCACTTACAATTGCTAGCAGAGAGAGACACACACATTGAATCTTTTCAGAAGACAGTCAATCTTAGCTGGTCCGTTTGTGAAAGAACCTGAATTATTTATCAATTAAGCATAAGCACAGCAGCAGAACAATAGTGGAGCAAGCTACAGTTCAACCTAACTTTTTCATAATAATCTGCTGCTATTGTGTTAGTGTTGTGAACTTGATAGTGATATTTGTGTTGCAAGTGTTGTGATAGCCTCAGAGGCTGCCCGTGTTGTGGGGGGGGGGGATTTATTATCATATATTCTATATTATAGATTGAAATTCTATATAGATTCTATATACCCTATCTTGTTACCTGTCTGATCAGTGATCACTATCACCAGTCCATTTTATGTTTGAACTATATACATTCAACATGAATGACAAAGATTCAACAAAGCAGCGAAAAACATACAAACGTTGAATCTTTGGCTTATGGTGTCTGTCGAAAGTTCTAAGAAGATTCGACGAAGCAGCTAAACTATATGGCGTCGTACAGTTTAGCTGCTCCGTCGAATCTTCTTTGAACATTCGACAGACACCATAAGCCTTCAATGACAATTTCGACCTTAATTAATTTGGATTTTCGGACGAATGCAATTTTTAACAAAAAACTAAATAAATAAAAATGAATTTCGGGAGTAACTAAATAAATTTATTTTTCGGACGAAAACTAAATTCCCGAAAGGAAATATTTCTGTGTGTCTAGTGTAATATGGACAGCATGGTGGTTATTGTTCTTGGATTGCAGCATTGGGTTGATTCCTGCTGTTGCTTCTACTTTATCTGTACAGACTTTCAATGTTCGGTGGGTTTGTTGACATCCAACAGCCTGGCCAGCCTGGCCTAACCGCTAGTGCATCTGTATGACTGTTGGACAGGACAGTTTGGGGCAAACACTGATGTGAATGGGTTCTGACTTAGAGGAAGATGGCATAATGTAAATTAAGTGCTATGGATGGGATCTCCCAAATAGGCACTGGAGAATTGTAAAGGCCAGAGGGGGACCAAATCCTGGAAATATCTGTTTTTGAGACTTTCCTCTAACTTTCAGTTTTAGCTTCAATAAAAATGGATCATTATTATTTTTGTTACACCATTGCATATTTAAACAACTAAAGTTGCTAGTTATGTCTTTTAATATTCTTCTACCCCAGGAACTATGAATTTGTCTTATTCTGAAGATGGCTGTGTATAATTTATGGGAACATGATAAAGAGATTAATTCATTCTTTTTACTATATTAAAATGTAGGTCAGATCCCAATTGCGATTCTGAAAGAGTGGGAAGTGGTAGAAGCCTTCAGGCTAAAGTGCTGTGCTTTGAAGTTGGAAGTACATGAGGGAGAAGTGTACATGTGACCTGCATACAAACTGCACTCTGAAAAGCTCTACAGTACAGATTAAGAAGAACTAGAAAAATTAAAATACCCCACATTTTATACTCTCGTCATCTGAAAACTAGGGGTGCTTAGAGATTCTGAGATTGCAGATAAAGAAGGGCACCCCCTGATGGTGACATCAAGTAATTGCATATTAAACATTGTTAAACCCATAACCAAAAAAGTATTATAATGCAGCTTACCAATCCTTAAATGTGGTGGCTGCATTAATTTTCTTTTTTCTTAGGCTTATTTTTTATTCATTTTCACCAACTGATCCAGTCTTAGTGTGTCTCCACTCTGGATGGAGTAAGGGAGACACCTTTAAACAAGCAGCATTGTCAATCTGAGGAGAAGATATTGTTAGACACCATTGAACAGCAGAGAAGATAGTGTTAAGCCAGGTACACACTAGCCGGAAATCGATCAGTGTGTACAGCTGTGTCTCCGACAGAAACCAGTCTAATGATTGGCTTTTGTTGAAGGGACATGCTGGAAAACCAGAGATTGGGATACAGGTTTTACATAAATCAATAAATGAATAATTGTAACACCCCTCTCTGTGTTCAATGGTTTGTCTTAAAGCTCTAACTCCAATAAAAAAATAAGTTTATAAGTAGTGAGAGGTCAAAAATATTTTTCAGAGCCCACTGACTCTGGTTAGACTGTTCCTGACAGATAAGGCTACCCTCCAGAGGGTACCCTAGTAGGTTACCAGAAATAAAAGTGCATACATTAAAGAAGCGCCAGACCAAACGATAAAAGGGTCCAATTAATTTATTGGTATTGTTCTAAAAGACAGCAAACGTGTTTTGGGGGTCAAAGAAATTCCCCCTTCATCAGGGCTTTAGTTAAAAATGAAAATCTTGAATGGAGGTCTTATCTTAAGTGTTCATGCAGATGCTGACGAGTAACGCTTCTAATCCAGCAATCAGCTTCCTGCAAAGATTCACACAGGAAAGCCTTACTTTGAGTCCCTTTGAGTTTCTCATTTTTAACTGAAGTCCTGATAAAGGGAGAATTTCTTAGACCCCAAAGCACATTGGCTGTCTTTTAGCACAATACCAATAAGGCCCCTTTCACACCAGGGCGTTTTTCATGCGGTGCAGCGCTAAAAATAGCGCCTGTTCACCGCATGAAAAACTCTGGCCCCTTTAACTCCAGTGTGAAAGCCGGCGGGCTTTCACACTGGAGCGGTGCGCTAGCAGGATGACAAAAAAAGTCCTGCTAGCAGCATCTTTGGAGCGGGATAGGAGCGGTGTGTTCACCGCTCCTATACCGCTCCTTCCCATTGATTACAATGGGACACCGCGGTAAAACCGCGGCAATACCGCCGCTAAGCGCCGCTACGGCGGCGCTCTGCGGGGGTGTTTAACCCTTTTTCGGCCGCTCGCGGGGGGTAAAAACCGCACCGCGAGCGGCCGAAAACCGCGGTTAAAACGACGGTAAAGCAGCGCTAAATATAGCGCTGCTTTACCGTCACCGCGGCTCCCCGCCCCAGTGTGAAAGGGGCCTAAGTGAAATTGAACTCTTATCTTTTGGTCTTTAGGTTTTACCCCCTTCGTGACCAGGTCATTTTTTGCTATTTAGTACTGTGCTAATTTAACTGGTAATTGGGCGGTCATGCAATGGTGTGCTGAAACAATATTTGTATCATTTTTTTTTACACAAATAGAGCTTTCCTTTGGTGGTATTTGATCACTACTGGGGTTTTTTTTTATTACATAAATGATAAAAAGGAAAATTTTGATAAAAACTATGCAATAAAAATGTTTTAAAAAATAAAATGTCTTCATAAATTTAGGTCAAAATGTAATCTGCTACATATCTTTGGTAAAAAAAAAATCCCAATAAGCGTATATTTTTGTGTACACACGGTCGGAAATTCAGACCACAAAATCCGTCGGAATTTTTGTCCGACACTGGTGTTGCATACACACGGTCGGACAAAGTTGTCGGAAAATCCAATCATTCTGAACGTGGTGACGTTCGTTGCGTACGACGGAACTACGTAAAGGCTAGTAGCCAATAGCTTTGGTCTCGTAATTTGATCTGAGCATGCGTGGCACTTTGTCCGTCGGAATTCTCTACACACGATCGGAAAAAGTCTGATCGGATTTTGTTGTCAGAAAATTTGAAAGCAGGATCTCAAATTTTTTCCGACGGAAAAAGTCAGATGGAGCCCACACACGGTTGGATTTTGCGACAACATGGTCCGATCGGACATTTTTTCCCTTCGGAATTTCCGACCGTGTGTACGGGGCATAACAAGTGTTCATTTGTGTAATGTGTTCTGCTTTTTACTAAATATCCCTGGTGGCATCATTTCTGCCCAGTGAGATGCAGGTCGTTGTAGACTTCTGGTTTTGGTTTTATGCCTATTTTTTTCCTTTACCATGTGAGTGGGTATATTTTAAACTATTTGATTTTATAATAAAACAGAATTACACTATGTGGATCTTTCTCTGCCTTTTAGTTACATCATGTACAAGAATCCCATTGCCCGATATTTAAGGAGTGACAAAGGAGGACTACAAAGCTTAGCAGATCCAGGATATCTGCACAAGTGCATATGACTCCTGTCATTGGGAGTCCATAGCAGCTGGAGTGACGAAGGAGGACTACAAAATTCAGCAGACCTAGAATATTTGCAAAAGCGCATATGACTCTTGTCATCGGAAGGCCATAGCAGCTGGTGAGTGAGTGGGCACACAGGAGAGGAGCAAGATTTGCTTTTACAACTAAATATGTGAAAAGTGTGGCGTGCATTTGTATTCAGCCCCCTTTACTCTGATACCCTTAACTAAAACCTAGTGGAACCAATTGCTTTCAGAAGTCACCTAATTAGTAAATAGAGTCCACCTGTGTGTAATTTAATCTTAGTATAAATACAACTGTTCTGTGAAGTCCTCAGAGGTTTGTTAGAAAACCTTAGTGAACAAACAGCATTGTGAAGGCCAAGGAACACACCAAACAGGTCAGGGATAAAGTTGTGGAGAAGTTTAAAGCAGGGAAAGGTTACAAAAAAATATCCTAAGCTTTGAACATTTCACAGAGCACTGTTCAATTCATCATCTGAAAATGGAAAGAGTATGGCACAACTGCAAACCTACCAAGACATGGTCGTCCACCTAAACTGACAGGCCAGAGCATTAATCAGAGAAGTAGCCAAGAGGCGCATGATAACTCTGGAGGAGCTGCAGAGATCCACAGCTCAGGTGGGGGAATCTGTCCACAGGACAATTATTAGTCGTGCATGCCACAAATCTGGCCTTTATGGAAGAGTAGAAATAAGAAAGCCATTGTTGAAAGAAAGCCATAAGATGTCCTGTGTGGGGGATACAGCAAACATGTGGAAGAAGGTGCTCTGGTCAAATGAGACCAAAATTTAATTTTTTGCCTAAAAGAAAAACGCTATGTGTGGCGAAAAACTAACGCTGCACATCACCCTAAACACACCATCCCCACCGTGAAACATGCTGGTGGCAGCATCATGTTGTGGTGATGCTTTTCTTCAGCAGTGAAAGGGAAGATGGTCAGAGTTGATGGAAAGATCGATGATGCCAAATACAGCGCAATCTTAAAATAAATCCTGTTAGAGTTTGCAAAAGGCTTGAGACTGGGGTAGAGGTTCTCCTTCCAGCAGGACAACGACCCTAAACATACAGCTAGAGCTGCAATGAAATGGTTTAGATCAAAGCATATTCATGTGTTAGAATGGCCCAGTTAAAGTCCAGATCTAAATCCAATTGAGAATCTGTGGCAAGACTTGAAAATTGCTGTTCACAGACACTCTCCATCCAATATGACAGAGCTTGAGCTATTTTGCAACGAAGAATGGGAAAAATGTAATTCTCTAGATGTACAAAGCTGGTAGAGACATACCCCAAAAGACTTGCAGCTATAATTGCAGTGAAAGTTGGTTCTACAAAGTATTGACTCGGGGGGCTGAATACAAATGCATGCCACACTTTTCACATATTTATTGTAAAAAAAATTATAACCATTTATCATTTTCCACTTCACAATTATGTGCCACTTTGTGTTGGTCTATCATATAAAATCCCAATAAAATTTTACTTTACATTTACATTTTTTTTGGTTGTAATATGACAAAATATGGAAAATGTCAAGGGTATGAATACTTTTTCAAGGCACTGTATAAATATATATTGTGGAGAGTCAGCCTGGGGCAGGGTCAGGATAAGGTTAATTGAGGAGGGCAGGTACTTCCCCTTCAGACCTGCTTATTAATCAGGTGCTCTAAAAATGTCAGTGGAGCAGTGTGCTTGGAGTGAGAGAGACATCAGCACGTTGAGAGGAGAGCTCCATTGCTAGATTGTGGCCTTTTGGGGTGAGCTAAACCTAATGAAAGACTGTAGCTCTGGGTAGAGCTGTGAACTGTTTGCTACAGAGACTGAACTTTACATGTGTGTGCAACTGTGTTACAGGAGAAGCCTGTCGTTTTTCTGTTTGACTTACCTTTTGCTGAATAAAGATTACTTTAATTTTACTGGACTGTCCCTGACCCGGCTGTTCCACCTTCTGATCCCTTACACTTTGCCCGCATCCTCCACCAAGTATAAGGGATCAGAGGGGTGAACAGCCGGCTCAGAGACAGTCCAGTAAAATGAAAGTAAGCTTTATTCAGCCAAAGGTTAGTCAAGCAGAAAAACGGCAGGCTTGTCATCGGGACTTGCTGACAAACTCTCACTCTGTAAAATCAGAGCAGGTGTCGCGGGGGGAAACATGCACGCACCCTAAACCCGGAAATGGGCAGCGATGTGCCAGTAGATCGTTGTGCCTGTACTGGCCACAATGTATTGCAGGTGGGTAGTCTGCCTCCAGAATGACCTTTGTTCTGAGTTTTTAATTTTAATTAGCTTGCTTTTCCACATGCTTGGATTTCAGGCCAATCACAACACGAATGTAAGTAGAGTGAAGAGTTAATCCACTGTGCTTTTATATGCTTTTACATTAACATATTTTCTATATTGTTTACCAATTTGTTGCTAATATTATTTGTTTTATTTATTTGAAGTATAAGCAGCAGAGACCTGCAGCACTGTTACTTAGCAACAAGGAGCTACAGGTCCAATGTATTAGAAGCCTACCCATCATCTGGTCTGACCCATTTTGGCCTCTCTAGACAACAGTCAGGAAGCTTTAAAGTAGAAGTCCACCCTAACACTAAAATCTGTAAATCTGTAAATCTACAGACATCCACAATCTAACACTAACCTATCTAGCCCCGTAAAGAAGAAATCCATATACATACCTTTTTTGAAGCCACTAAGGTCTCCAGCGGCCGAAGCTCTGCAAAGGACACAGCCGACAATGGCTGTGAAATGAATAGGAAGTCATGTCACCCATAGTTACTATGGGGCTTCCGATGTCGGCTGCCTCCTCTGCATCTGCCTCCACAATGAAGCTGTTGCTTACAGCTCAGTGTGGGACCGGACCGGAGTGGGAGTGGTTTCATAATTATCAATCAGCTGCAGCACCTACAGGGCTCTAATGAGGAAAGCTGCTGGGCCTGCATCCCTTTAGCTGTGATTTCCTATTGGAAGTATCTCACCAAAAATGTTGCAGGGGATGCCTAAAATCTGACTTGTATCTTAGTGCAGACCTCTGGTATTGCAACACCTCTAACAATGCTAATGCAATGTTAACCACTGGGCACTTTTCAGCTTTCAGTGCTCTCACACTTTGAATGACAATTTACAGTCATGCAACACTGTACCTAAATGAAGTTTTTGTCCTTTTTTTCCCACACAAATAGAGCTTTCTTTTGGTGGTATTTAATCACCGCTGGGTTTTTTATTTTTTGCACTATAAATCAAAAAATACTGAAAATTCGGTAAAAAAAAAAAAAAATTCTATGTTTCTATTAAAATGTATTGGCAGAGTATTGCACAGTGCTGGCAGTGTAGCTGTCACTGACCAGCGCTGTGGGCACTACACATCCAGCCCACAGCGCTGGTCCCATCTCTCCCCCTCTCAGCTTCTCCCTCTCACTGTACCGATCGATACAGAGAGGGGAGGGAGGAACCGGCGTCATGTTGACGCAATAAATTGATACTGCTACATATCTTTGTTAAAAATAAGTACAAATTGGAGTATATTATTTGGTCTTTGTGAAAGTTATAGAGTCCACAAGCTATGGTGCCAATATCTGAAAATTGATCACACCTGAAGTAGGCCAGGCTGTGGAATCTTAGGAACCAAGAACGCGGAGGAGAGATGGGTTTTCTTTAAGAGCATATTAAATAAGGGCATTAGCCAATGCATCCCATTGGGTAATACATTTAAAAGAGCAAACAAAAGTCCTGGATGGCTTAACTCCAATGTAAAAATGCATATAAAAGCAAAGGAGAAGGCCTTCAAATAATACAAGGTTGAGGGATCATCATCAGCATTCAGACTTTATAAAGAATGCAACAAAAAAATGTAAGGGTGCAATAAGGACGGCTAAGATAGAACATGAAAGACACATAGCAGAGGAGAGCGAAAAAAAGCCTCAAGAAATTATTTAGGTATATAAACAGTAAAAAAGGGAGGACAGACCATATTGGCCCCATAAAGAACGAGGAAGGACATCTGGTTACAAAGGATGGGGAGATGGCGAAGGTATTGAATTTATTCTTCTCCTCAGTCTTCACAAGGGAATCGTGGGGCTTCAGTAACCAAAACTACAGTGTTTGTCCTCATGACACATCACAGGAAGCACCTCCATGGTTAACAGAGGACAGAATTAAAATTAGACTTGGGAAACTTAACATTAATAAATCACCGG
Source organism: Lithobates sylvaticus (assembly GCA_028564925.1). Classification (NCBI taxonomy): domain Eukaryota; kingdom Metazoa; phylum Chordata; class Amphibia; order Anura; family Ranidae; genus Lithobates; species Lithobates sylvaticus. The sequence continues at coordinate 184,595,630 of CM053032.1, forward strand.
GACCAGATGGCTTGCACCAAAGGGGACTTAGGGAACTCGGTCAAGTAATTGCCAGACCATTGTACCTAATTTTTACTGACAGTCTACTGACTGGAATGGTAACAGCTGATTGGAGAAATGTAGCACCAATATTTAAAAAGGGCCCAAAATACATCCCTGGGAATTACAGACCAGTTAGCATAACATCAATAGTATGTAAACTCTTGGAGGGGATGATAAGGGACTATATACAAGATTTTAGTAATGAGAACGGTATCATTAGCAGTAATCAGCATGGATTCATGAAGAATCGTTCTTGCCAAACCAATCTACTAGCCTTCTATGAGGAGGTGAGTTGCCAGCTAGATAAAGGAAGGCCCGTAGACGTGGTGTATCTGGATTTTGCAAAAGCATTTGACACAGTTCCCCATAAACGTTTACTGTACAAAATGAGGTCCATTGGCATGGACTGTACATGGATTGAAAACTGGCTACAAGGACGAGTTCAGAGGGTGGTGATAAATGGGGAGTACTCGGAATGGTCAGGGGTGGGTAGTGGGGTCCCCCAGGGTTCTGTGCTGGGACCAATCCTATTTAATTTGTTCATAAACGACCTGGAGGATGGGGTAAACTCTGTATTTGCGGACGATACTAAGCTAAGCAGGGCAATAACTTCTCAGAAGCATGTGGAAACCTTGCAAAAAGATCTGAACAAATTAATAAGGTGAGCAAATACATGGCAAATGAGGTTCAATGTAGAAAAATGTAAAATAATGCATTTGGGTGGCAAAAAATATGAATGCAATCTATACATGGGGGGGGGGGGGGGGGTCTATGATGGAAAAGGACCTTGGGGTCCTAGTAGATGATAGGCTCAGTAATGGCATGCAATGCCAAGCTGCTGTTAACAAAGCAAACAGAATATTGGCATGCATTAAAAAGGGGATCAACTCCAGAGATAAAATTATAATTCTCCCGCTCTACAAGACTCTGGTCCGGGCCGCACCTGGAGTATGCTGTCCAGTACTGGGCACCAGTCCTCAGGAAGGATGTACTGGAAATGGAGCGAGTACAAAGAAGGGCAACAAAGCTAATAAAGGGTCTGGAGGATATTAGTTATGAGGAAAGGTTGCGAGCACTGAACTTATTCTCTCTGGAGAAGAGACGCTTGAGAGGGGATATGATTTCAATATACAAATACCATACTGTTGACCCCACAATAGGGATAAAACTTCTTTGCAAAATGGAGTTTAACAAGACTCGTGGCCACTCATTAAAATTAGACGAAAAGAGGTTTAACCTTAAACTACGTAGAGGGTTCTTTACTGTAAGAGCAGCAAGGATGTGGAATTCCCTTCCACATGCGGTGGTCTCCGCAGGGGGGCATTGATTGTTTCAAGAAACTATTAGATAACCGAACGACTGCAACATACAGGGATATACAATGTAATACTGACATAGAATCACACACATAGGTTGGACTTGATGGACTTGTGTCTTTTTTCAACCTCACCTACTATGTAACTATGGCAGAGTATTGCAGGGTATGGCAGGGTATTGCAGAGTATGGAAGGGTATTGCAGGGTATTGCAGAGTATGGCAGGGTATGGCAGAGTATAGCAGGTATTGCAGAGTATTGCAAGGTATGCAGGGTATGGCAGAGTATTGCAGGGTATTGCAGAGTATTGCTGGGTATTTCAGGGTATTGCAGGGTATTGCTGGGTATTGCAGGGTATGACGGGGTATGGCAGAGTATTGCAGGGTATTGCAGAGTATTGCTGGGTATTGCAGGGTATTGCAGAGTATTGCTGGGTATTGCAGGGTATGGCAGAGTATTGCAGGGTATTGCAGGGTATTGCAGAGTATTGCAAAATATTGCATGGTATTGCAGGGTATTGCAGAGTATTGCAGGGTATTACAGATTATGGCTGAGCATGGAGGGATGACTGAGCATGGATGGATGGATGTGCCTCTGTGTCACAGAGCAGCACTGTGGGCACTACACATCCAGCCCACATCGCTGCTGCAACCGATCTCTCCCCTCTCTGCTCACACTGGACAGAGAGGGGAAAGAGGAACCGGATAGCACGAAGATTTGTTTACATGTGTTCGCTCCGTCGGAGCGATCACGTGGTAAACGGCCGCTATCAGCGTCTGTTTACCGTGATCCGTGATGCAGAGGACCCGGCAGTCATGGATGTTCTCAAGTGCGCGCCCCAGAGAGCGGGATTCTGGGAGGATGTCACTGTATGCCCTCCCAGAGTTATGCATCCGCCCTGTAGCCATCATTCGGCTATGGGCCGGTTGGCAATCGGTTAATTATTTCTAGCCTGTTCCAATTAATCTGAACGTCTGATTAATCTGAAAGTTTGTAAATGTCATTTTTGAAGATCCCTACATATTTATGTACATACATATACATATAAGATCCCTACAAATTTACCCTGATGCTGGGAAACATGGAAGGAAAAAGGAGAAGAGGATGACAGAAAACAAGAAAACAGAAAACAAGATGGATAGATAGCATCATCGAAACAATGAACATGAAGTTAAGCAAGCCCATGGTCCATGAAGAGTCGACTAAACGACTGAACAACAACATATTGACTTCCTTGAACTCTGTGTCACTATGCCCTGTGATTACGCACTGCTGTGTCACATATTTCACAGAGCCTGCCCTCTGAACTACAGAGGTGCTGAGAGGAGGAGTTTCAGGAAGCGGAGTCTGTACAAGAATCACAGCTTGCAGGCAGTAAGGTACCATGGGATATGTAGTCCTTAGAAATTGAAAGTAAATAGAGGGGAAGCCACAAAGCATGCAGGGAATCCAGGAAGTTGTTTAAAGAGATGCCCAAGAGACAGGCAACATGTAAGGAAATCAAGAAAGATTATATTGGACTGTCAAATATCACTATTGATCGCATTGTTATTAAAGTGCTGATGTTATCAAATGAAAGTGTATGCTGTGACCATAGAACTCCTTTAAGAAGAAAAAAAACTCATAATATGATAACAAGGGAGAGTCTCAGGCCAACCATCATGACCTGCTTCATAAGATACTACATCTAAATAAACTGTATGAAAGAGTTTACAGAGCGATGTTCAGAAGTAGAGAGTTTGTTACCATAAGGAGTGGGTCATATTGGGGTACGGAGTTTGGTTTATGATGGATACTAGGTAAAGAGATTTCTCGGACTGAGTGATAGTAGCTGATTGCTCTCAGGGTGCAAGAAACTCCGGAGTTAAAATTAATGAGAGCATGTCGTTGGTTGGAAAAAGCTGGATGAGCAATTTTTTAGAGTTGGCAGCGTGACAAGGAGACAGAGACAGTAGGGAATTTGTTTCTGGCCAGATCCTCATCAAAATAGGGGCCGTATTGCCAGCTCACATATGGCAATGTTCGCGAATAATATCTGTAATTGGAATACAAGAGCTTGTAGAACTACTAGCTATCAATTTTTTAATTATTTTTTTTGTAAAAAAAAAAACTGTCATAGTAAGAGGTAAGCTCTTATAGTAGGCAGATCTTTTTAGGTGGGTTGCTCTTCTGCCCAAGAATGTCAGAAAAAAAGAACAACTTTTTGTTATTTCATAAAAATTGCCCTTTTATTTTCAGCCCTATTACATTTAGTGCCAGCAAACCTGACGATCTTCTGTTGCCATAGAAACCACAACCAATGATGCATCCGTCATCATACAGGGAATAAACCCTATGGGAGCCATCAAAGCCAGCCTCCCAAGTTTCATATCTATAATATCTCTCTGGGTGGAAAGGTTGAGAAATACTACCAACTGTACTGAATTTCTCAGTCCTTCCAAATAGATTTGGCACTACTGTCATGAGTGAGAGAGTTGCCCAGAATGATTTGGCATATGACTGGAAACATGTTCACCCTTAGATAAAATAGCGCTGACCTTGGAGAGCATTTATGGTGACATCACTCCAGATGGGGGATGTGGACAAGTACCATCAAGGTTACCTTATGAAGCCTGCTTTACAGCAGCTGTGTTACATGACAGCTGGCATGAATTACAGGCTTATTTTAAGTGATCTATTGCTCTTACTATATCTATGCAAAAGTGCAAGAAATTAAAACTTATTTTTTTTCATAGTCATTGTTTGATTACTTTACCTAATTAAGCAGGTCATTTTAGATCCTATTATATACTTATTTAGTGTATGGGGCATGCAAATGCACCAGATGGAAATTAAAGCAAAATTAAACCCTCCTATCCTTTACGGTGAAGGAAGCCATTTTAGCTTTGCAAACCTTTAGATGTCTGGTGTCATAATTGATCACATGTGTAGCACCATGCAAACTGCAGACCAAGAAGAGGCCAAGATGGCAACTTCCTCACCTGTAAAAAATAGGAGGGATCAGTTGTGCTTTAAATGTAAGTTGATATTTTTTTATTGCAGTGCACCATATTTCATCATTCTGATTACTCTACAGGTCCCCAAGCCTTGTCCGTTGGCTGCCAGCTGGCCCTCCTGTACCTGGCCCCATCAGTTGAAAAGGGGGCCCCGGGCACATGCTGAGCAGGGGGGGGTCAGCTGCACTGCCTTATTGCTGACATCAATCCCCCTGGTCCTCCCCCTACAGCACTGCCAGCTTCTGTTCCTCTTTCTTCCTCCAGCTGCGCTGCAGGGGGATCTGTTCTAGTATGTGCACCCCACCCACCTGCTGTTCAGGTCCCCTTTGTGCCCCCCTTCATTCTGCTGTCCAGGTCCGCTGTGTGCCCCTTTGCTCCTACAGCATTTCTGGCTTCTCTCCTCTCATCTCCCATTGGTAGCAGCTGTGGGTACACAGGAGGATGTTTCAACATGGAGAGTGGGGGAAGGGGGTCAGTAAATATGTCATATTTACAATCCTCTTCTTTTCCTGCATGAACACAGTGAGTGATCAGTACCGATCACTCCTGTGTCCATTCATCACTGAAGCATGGTAAAGTGCATTTACTATGCTTCAGTTTGTAAATGAACAGGACGCCTCAGAGTTCTTCCTATTCATTCATCTGTACAGCTGAGGTTGCAGAAAAAGGGAATTGATGAATTTCACACAGATAACTCTGGCCGTGTAAATGAGTGGATTGTTCATGCAGCTGGAGCTGCCTGTCACTTTAAGCGGATGCAGCGGCTGTATGATTACAGATTCTAATTCGGCAGGTGTGCAGGCAATGGGTGAGTGGCCCTGAATTCACACTGTCTTTGCTTGGGGCTGTACACCTGCACCCACACGCCTGTCTAAATAGGACCCGTGGCTGTGTGCATGCAGCTGCTGTGTCCCTGTTGAGTAACATAGGCTGCCTGGACACAGTTCCAGAGGGCTTCAGCCACATAAACATACCACTGATTCACACTGTACAGGCCACAGTGCCTGTGTGAATGAGCCTAATACCTCATTCACACACATTGTTAGCAGGAATCTTGTTGTGTTTGTGTGCACTAATAATGATTCTATTGTATTTTTAGCAAAATTATAATTTGATATTCTCGAGGGGAGTGGTATCAGGTAGCCCGTATGTGGCTCCATGATTTCTAACAGCGGCCCTGCTTGTAGCATTATTGATCTTCCCACTAACAATGGTGCATTATTCTAAGTGGTGCACTTACATCAATGGTGGGGCACTATTCCTCCTACTGACACTCATAACCAACCCTGTGGCTTTCCTTACTCCCACTGAAAACTGATTCTTGGGCATTGTTTACTCCAACTAACACCAGGGCAATTTCTGTTCTCAAGGCAGAATACATCCATGTGGCATTACAAACAATGATATACTGTACCTGCCTCGGAACTAGCATTACCTCTGGGAGTCAGATCATGACAGCAACCAACAATGGGCGTATGCCTTGCCTGTAACAGGTCACATTCAGTGTGACAGGTCACAGCAAGTTTGGCCTTTGCATGTAAAGTATATACTGTAATAGATGTAATAAAATAAATGCTTCAAAATGCAATTATAGATAGCAATACTAAGACTGATTCCATTATTGAAACATAAGCTTCAGCTGCTAGCATAAGAACAGGTTACAATTTGTAGACAGGATTTCACAGAATCAATGTGATTTGGTTCCTGTAATTTGCTTACCTTTTCTCTTGCAGTGTTGTGCACAGTATTTTGAGTCAACAGTTCATATATGAAATATTAAATTTTCAGCATCTCAGCTTAAGGGCTACTGATGCCGTAAGCACAGCCAAGTGATGGTATCCCTTAAGACCTTCCATTAATAACTGACAAGACATGAAAGCAGAACTTTACTTTACTTTACCTGTTCCCCAGCACTGCGATGTTCTGGAGATCCATGCCTTCCGCTAACATTCCCAGCGGGAATCCAGGTATCGATCCCAACCACTTCCATTGGCTGGGCTGAGATGTCCTAGCATTGCTGAAATTCATACACTGGGCTGCGCATGAATCACTCAGTGTACAGTGCAGACCGGCAGGCAAGTAACTTTAATGTGGTTGTAAAGGTTGAAGGTTTTTTACCTGCATGCATTCTATGCATGCAGGTAAAACACCTTCTGTGTGCTGCTCCCCCTACAGCCCCCCCCCTAATATTCACCTGAGACCCCTCTTGATCCAGCAATGTATACGAGAGCTTTGGCTTTTCTGGAAATCTCTCCCTTTATTGGCTGAGGCAGCAGTGGGAGTCATTGGCTCCCACTGCTGTCAATCACAGCCAGTGAGCCAATGAGGATAGAGTGGGGGGAGGGGGCGGGCCGAGCCACCGCTCTATGTGTCTAATGGACACATAGAGCAGGGCTTGGGTGTGAGTATGCACCAGTGCCCCCATAGCAAGTTGCTTGCTATTGGGGTAACTGGCCAAGGGGGAGGAGCCAGGAACCCTGGAGGGGAACCCCAGAAGAAGAGGAACGGGGATGCTCTGTGGAAAACCATTGCACAGAACAGGTAAGTATGGAATGTTTGTTTTTTTAAATGCTGAAGCTTTAATTCCTCATTAATGCAAAAGAGGTATAGCATGACTCTTCTGTATTAAAATCCTGCTTGTTTGCATTTTTTTTGGTAAAATTCCACTTTAAATCTTATTCTGTTGATTTCCATAAAGCAGTAACAGTTTCCCAGTGGTAGTTCCATTTAAAACTAACAATATGGACACTCTGAACCCAGTGCTGGCCTCTGGCACCAACAATTTCGATGAGGAGGCCCAAAAGAAATCTATGCAAATCAGCATTTATTAAAGAGGTAAATAAAAAGACAAAATCAGTTACAGATTATGTCGTATAGTGGTTCCAACAATTTACCATTCTAGAAGGCTGTAAAATGCAAATGACAAAGCCTTGAGACTATTGTTATTAAATTATTATACAGGATTTATATAGCGCTAACAGTTTACACAGCGCTTTGCAACATAAGGGCAGACAGTACAATTACAATACAATTTTAATACAGTAGGAATGAGTAGGACCACACAAATGAAGCGGCAAAAGGTAGTCACAAATAAGGCAGCAGCTGGACAGATTGCTTTTTCAAGGTACCTGCATGATTTTAAAGAAGGTTCAACAGAATCCTAAAGAATATCTAGAACACCGTTTATAATTTTTCCCCTAAATAAGTGCTGAAAATGAAAAAAAAAGTTTGAACATTTGTTAACCTTCTTCACTTTTCTTTCAGGCCAGCCCCAGGCCCTGCAAATTAAATAAAGCCCTTCTCCAGGATAAAAGCATGGATCAAAACCAAGCAACTGACTGAGGTTTTTTTTTAATAACTTCTTTGATAAATGATAATTAAAAATAATATTTTTTTTCTGGTCAGATGTAAGATGGCTAGCCCCATAATAGGTAGACTTTAGGACTGTTATGCGCTTGCATGGTCAGAAGAGAGAGGGCAGGCTATGGTATGTAAAAGAAAATCAACGGAGGCAGCAGCTGTCAAATCTCAATAGGTATACATCTTTGTAAGGGGAAGATTAGATCAGTTAGCTAAGGAAAAATTGGCAAAAAATACATGGGTACTTTGTTTAAAAGTGCACTTATCCTTTAGGGACATGAAAGCTAGGGGGGGACTCTGTGATGCCCCACTCCCTTGGGGCTCTGAGCACGTGCCTATTTTGCTTAATGGTTAATTCAACCCTGTCTCAAGTCCAGAATTAGGTAAGAAGTTGGAATGAAACTTTATAAAAGCCTTGCAGTATGTACAGTAGTATACCTGAGCCAGAGCTGAATTAACACCACTTTGGGCCAAAAGCAGGTAAAATCCCTGGCCCCAAGCTCTTATAAATAGCTTTTCATCAGTACCCTAAGGTTCTATATACCAGAATGTCTGACTGTAAGTTTTTTTTGAGAACTAACAATTTTTATTGATTTTCAAGAAGAAAAGAAATTCCAACATAAGATACAGGAAAATACGTTTTGTTGTAATAAAAGTACTTCTGGCATAAAATTAACAAACATGTTGGTCAATGACATAGTTCGATGCAGGCGCGCACAGCTAACAACCATTGGCAGTTTGTAGAATTAACAAGTTAATTAACAAGTACCGGTACAACAAAATTTAGCCTGTATAAAGGCACATAAACAAATGGATAAAGAGAAAAGGAAGATTTAAAGTAGTGAAGGAGAGAAAAGAAGAGGGTTTAAAGCCTACTGTATGGTCCCTTAGGTAGTGGATTCCCTCAAAGCTACAGTTCTTCATTTGATATGTAAACTGTTTAACATCAGTGTGCAGTGGAATCATGAATCATGTCCTTTTACTGATGGATGGTGGTTCTTTATCTTTGTCTTTTAAGGCTAAGATAGGAGTTCACATTCTTATCTGCAACCCAGTAGCTAAAAAGAAGACACTCTGCCAGTGCTCAATGATGAAGGATGTCTGCAATTTCATGACTCAGCAAACTTCCTCTGGCTGCCTAGTATTTGCATTATCTCTTTGCTGGATTCTCTATGGGAATATGAGTGAGAACCTTATGGTTATAGCAGTTTTGGGTCTTACTAAGCAGTCAGCTGTTAGGTGCACATGGGATACCACATATATCATTTCAGAACACCTTCTTGTTCATGCCCCATTTGGAGGTTCTTCAATGAACATTTGATACCATCAATGTGGGCAGCAGAGTGGCTTAGTCGTTACCTTATCTATCTGTCTTGCACTAGGGTAATTGGCTGAAATCTCAATCACAGCACTACCTGCTTGGAGTTTAAGTATTCTCCGTCTGCTTCATGGATTTCTTTTAACACTCCAAAGGCCATTCTGGAGGTTAATTGACTCCTGTCTAAAGTGACCCTTGTATGTACGTGAGGTAGGCAACCCTGGATTGTGTAAGCTCCTTGAGGGCATACCTTCATGTGAATCTATGATATAATCTATATGTCAATATTTTTTTTAAATCATCTGCTCTATGTAAATGCCTGTAATAATAAATATCAGTGTGGGTTCTGCATTATATGCTGCTCAGATTTTACTGGAACTAGGTTTGGTTCATGCTCTGTGAAATAAATATTTTCATTCATTTTCTTAAGCAAAACTAAATCCACATTGAAGAAAAAAAGAACTACACATGTAGGGATCTACTGCACTCTGCTGTTAATTGCTAATATCACAATGTTATGTATAATTATTTATTAACACTTCTTGTCTCGGGGAGAAGCTTTGAAAACCCCAGAAGGAGGAAGTAAAGAGGGAGGGACAGAGAACTGAGCCGCATGGCCTATACACACACAAGCTGCTACTGCTAATGTATTTTCATCCAGATCAGAAGCAGAGACTATTGGGCAAGTATTCCTGTGTTCTAATAGTTTTACTGCTGCTCCCCATACTTAGGTTTTTAAGTGACATACTTTTTTCTTTCCTATTGTTATTATCTCATATGCACAGTGCCAGATAACTAGGTCTGTGCTACTGTATGTATGTAGTGGTCACCTTTCTGTATGTTAGCAAGTGAACCTGTTTACTGCAATACAGTTTTTATGCAGCTCCTGTTATTTTAGTTAACCTTGTCCCCTCTGGTCTGTGATTCCATAGCTAGTTTTAGCTCAGGGCTTAATAATTAGCATAGGCTAGGGCCAGGTAGTTAGAGGTCCGGTTGCATGTCAAATTAGAAACTATCAGGGAAAGACTAACGCGCAGAGTAGAAAGTACGACTCTGCATTTCAATGCCACACCATGGTTTTTGCTTGTGAGAAGCTGTATTCCAGGTTGGACAACAGAGAATCTACCCACTGATCTTGTCTATAGGTCCCTGACACAAAGACAGACACTGCATCACAATCATCCTCAGGGGCCCTGCAACTGGATTTTGCTTAAACTGAACTTTTCTGCAACATTCATCTGAAGGTATCTCTATCAATAAATAATTATACCTAGGGATATGTGTACAATTCCACCAGGACTCCTATCGGGCTCTTTGCTGATAATACCTATATGTAGATTGAATGTATTTAATATTCTTAATCTTTTCCTATATAAAGCTTGTATTATTTCCATACTGGTGTGCATCTATATTATTATTACTATTACAGGATTTATATAGCGCCAACAGTTTATGCAGCAATAATATAAAAAAGGGAGACAATACAGTTATAATACAATAAAATACAAGAGGATTAAGAGGGCCCTGCTCAGAGGAGCTTACAATCTAATAGGGTGTGGGAGGTGGTACAAAAAGTTGTAACTGTGGGGAATGAGCTGATGGAAGTGGTAAAAGATTAGTTGGAGACGTGATAGGCTTCCCTGAAGAGATGAGTTTTCAGGGATCGCCTGAAGGTAGCTAGAGTAGGGGATAGCCGGACAGGTTGAGGTAGCGAGTTCCAGAGGATGGGAGTGGCTCTGGAGAAATCCTGGAGGCGAGCATGGGAGGAGGAGATGAGAGAGCTTGACAGTAGGAGGTCTTCAGAAGAGCGGAGAGGACGGTTTGGGATATGTTTGGAGACAAGTTTGGTGATGTAGCTTGGGGCAGAGTTGTGAATGGCTTTGTATGTTGTGGTTAGTATTTTGAATTTAATTTGCTGGGTGATTGGGAGCCAGGTTAGGGATTGGAGGAGAGGGTTGGCAGACACTGAACGGTTGGTAAGATGGATAAGTCTGGCAGCAGCATTCATGATAGACTGAAGAGGGAATAGCCTATGGAGAGGCAGGCCAATTAGAAGGGAGTTGCAATAGTCAAGGCGAGAGATAACAATGAGGAGCTTGGTGGTTTCATTTGTTAAAAAGGGGCAAATATACTTATGGTTAATGTTATATGTGGGTTACAGTAGTTCCTCTTCTTCCAATTACTCAGATTACTGGTTAATTTTCCAGGAAGGGAACCACCTCTGTTCACAGAGGCCCTGTCCAGGGTGGTGGCCCTGCCAACTTTATTACCAAACCCACTCTTCCACTTAACGAAGGTTCTGGTTCTGTTATTTACCTACAGGTTTAGTGCAATATCCTGTTTGGGGAGGGCTGTTTGTCATAATTCCCCAAAAGAGGGCTAAACAAGCTTTGGCTAAATATAAAGATTTAGGTTTAGTTTTCTGGTAAAGGTAATCTTGACTAAAGTTAGCTCTGCATGGAAAATTCATGTTTGGAACTGGTTCTTGACCCAAAAGAACAAAAAAATAAGCATACCTTTTTACATCAAAGCACTGGTAAACTCGAAAAAAATAAAACAAAAAATCTCTCTGCAAGTTAAAAGCACAATGTGCTAGTATGCATTGCATACTAGCAAATTAGGAAAGACCTACCTGAAAACAGAGCCCTCCAGCGGAACGCTGTCACGGCTCCCCCGGGGCTTTCATCTTCACCTGGTCTTGCTTCCAGGTTCACGGGCTGTGGCCACTGCAAGGCTCTCTCTCTATAGACGACACGCGGTCCATTGAGAGCGCAGTGCGCATGTGCCGATGACATTACCGATGACTAAAGTAAATATCTCCAAAACGGTACACGTTTAGGAGATATTTACTGTATCTACAGGTAAGCTTTATTATAGGCTTACCTGTAGGTATAACTTATTAAAAGGCCTTTACTGGATGGTCGTGTTCTAGCAATGGAGGAGTGAGGACGTGTGTGTCTCCACAGCTCCGTACCACCGCCGCATTTAACTACAAGAAATATTTTTGCCCCAGACACCTCCTGCTATGTCCCAGAGAAACCGACCGTCCTCGCAACCACCGAGGTCCGACTGCACGAGACAGGGGCAGCTGGATTCCTTCTTCCCCGGGAATCGTGGGCAGAGTCGTGAGGCTGCCAAGATGGTGCTCGCCACGAAGGCCCAGAAGGCAGCTAAAGCCTCCCAGAACGCTGCCGCCCGGCTCCAGCAGCCTGCAACTTCACCAATTTCCTCCCCAGGGTTGGTGAGTGGATCTGTCCCCCCTACCTCCCGAGCTCCCCGGATTCCCCAGACAGGGGCTTTGAAACCCTAGAGCCCCTGGGAGATGAAGACATCAGGCACCATATTTGGTCATTCCCTACTGCTTTGCTGACAGAGTAGCGAAAAGAGGACATTGCACAGCTAAAAGCTGACACCTCACACCTGGGTGGCAGAATGTAGTGCCTGGAGCAGAGATTTAAAGAAACCCTCCCAGTCATTTCTATGCTACATGACAAATGCATCACACAGGACCAGCAGATTGAAACCTTGCTTTGCCAGTTGGATGATGTGGAAAACCGCAGTCAACGGGCTAATATTAGAATTAGGGGCCTACCAGACGCTACAGCCTCCAAAGATATTATGCCCATCTTAGTGGGCATATTTAAAGAAATATTAGAACTGCCTGCCATGGCCACGATAGAGATTGATCGCGCCTACAGGGCTCTCAGGGCTCCTTCTCAGGACGTGGACAATCCGAGGGACATCATGTGTAAGCTACATAAATAAGGCTTAAGGACCGTATTATGCAAAAAATGCGGGGCAAGCCTTACATTGATTTTGATGGTGCACATTTATCCTTCTATCAAGATATTTCCAGGCACACTCTCATGTAGTGCAGGGCACTTCGCCCCCTCCTGGCAGCCGTCCAAGACGCAGGTCTACCATACCGATGGGGCTTCCCCTTTTTTCTTCAAGTGACCAAAGAAGGTAAACCTGTGACACTACGCACCAAAGATGACCTTCTGAATTTCTTATCCTCTCTTGGACTGGATCCTGTGGACTTTCCGGATTGGAGGGGATCAACAGATTTTCCATCCACGTGACCACCTCAACCATGGCTACCTGCTAAACGCAGAAGTGGCAGAAGGGATGGGCAACGTCACCCTTCTCACTCCTCACCAGTCCCAGCTACTTCTAGAGACTGATGGAGCAAGTCTTCCTGTCCTCTGTGCATGACTCTTCTCTGTCTAGAGGTGTCCCCCCTGTTGTTGTGCCTAAGACCTCCCTGGGGCACCCAAGCTGGGTCTTAAATGACTACACGTATTGTGCCAATTGGCATAGATTTCCTTTATGTTCCCCAGATTGGTTGAGTATGTCTGGGATCCGAATTCCCTAGCTGCATCTTGATCACCTTTATCTTACCTAGTTTAATCCGCAACCCGCGAGCAGTTATTAGGGTAAATAACTCCCCCCTCTCCCTCACCTGTAGCACATCGTTAGATGTGGGGGAGAGAGGGAAACTCCTTACCTTCCCCCCCATGTTGGCACACATTCCCCACGTAGGCTACCCTTCCTTGAGTATTGATCCCTATTGGGATCCTGAGTCAGGGCTTGGGACCTCCCCCCCTATGGGACGGGGACCCGGGCATGACTCACAGAAGTCTAGACCGTTACAATGGCTTCTGCCATCTTGTTTTGTTTGTTATGTTTTTTATGCTCAATTTACATGTTTGATCTTTTTCTTCCCCCTTTTCTCTTTCTATCCCTCTCCTTCCTCCTCTTATTCTTACAGGAATGACCTACTACATCATCGCCCACACCGAGAACACAGTTTTTGGCACTCCAACCTTCACCTAGACCCTCCATGGCTACTCTGACGGTAAGCTCCTATAATGTTCGGGGCCTCTGCTCCCCAAACAAGCGTAGTAAGTTGGGGTGGGAGCTAAAAAGGCTTGGGGCACAGGTGATCTTCTTGCAGGAAACCCATTTTACACCCAAGTTAACCCCTAAGCTTCCCACTCACCTCTTTAACCAGTGATTCCTTAGAACCTCCCCGGTATCCAAATCTAGGGGGGACAGCTATCACAATCCACAAATCCTGCCCCTTTCAGCCCATGGGGAATAAATCAGATCCTTTGGGAGGATACGTCTTCCTGAAGGGCAGCATTGCTGGACAAACGTATACGTACGCCACGATTTATGCCCCAACACTAACCAACTCACCTTCATTGACACAGCCTTGGCGCACCTGGCTGAATTTAAGGAGGGTCTCCTGGTCCTTGGGGGAATCTTTAACATTAGCCTAGACCCCCTGCTTGACACGTCTCATACAAGGCCCTGGCATTCCTATGTGTTCCTCAAACACTTTCGTAAGACCCTCCAGTCACACCTTTTGATGGACAGCTGGAGAGTACTACACCCCTCGGACCGTGATCTTAGCTACTACTCCAAGGTACACGATGTATACACCTGCATAGACCATATATACGTAGACCGCACTATCCTTGAGCTCCTGCAGTCAGCGTCCATTGGCAATATTACCATCTCAGATCATGCCCTGGTCACGATTACCTTCACCCTGTCATCAGGCACCCATAGGGCCTGGACATGGAGGATGAACGAAAATTTGCTGGACGAGTACTTGAAGCCTTTTTAAAAGGCAGAGCTCCAACATAAACACAGGGGGCTGTCTGATACAACATCCCCGTTGACAGCCCATGTGCTTTCAGCCTGGGACTGGATCAACCCCGTTCTGAAAGTGGCCCCTCCTGTGTCCCCACTGGGTGGGTTCCTATGGTTTCCTCCTGGTGAGCAAATGGCCTTCTTTGGGCCCTGGGTAGATGATGGTAAACTAGATGATGGTAAACTCATGAAAGATGGTAAGCTCTTGAGCTTTGACACCCTGCAGGCTAGACACAAGGGCTCACAAATGGACTTTTGGAGGTATAGACAACTTTACAATTTTTTTGAGATACACGGCCACTCAATCAGAGGCCTCTCCTCCCTTAGACCGTTTGAACACCTATTCGTAGATGAAGGACCAATACCTCATATGGTATCTGAACTATACCGACTACTGAGTCCTGCCACACACGAGTCTAAGCCTGCTTATATTCGGGTGTGGGAAAGAGACTTGGGGCGCAAACTTACCGAGACCCACTTAACCCACTTATATCAGCTCACCCACTAATGCTCTATTGACTCTAAAACCCAGGAAACACACTATAAGATAATGTCCCACTGTTACCAGGTGCCAACAGACTTGGCACATATTTATCCCTCCAGGTCCAAGCTATTCTGGCGGGGCTGTGGACACAGTACACTTATCCATGTATGGTGGGAATGTCCCTTAATTAAACCCTTTTGGGAAGATATCAAGGACCAAATAAAAGACATACTAGGGCTCGGCGTTCCTTTCTCCCCGACACACTTCCTCCTGCACATCCCTCTAATTCCAATTAGCTAATACAAACAAATCGCTTTGCCTCACTAGCTGAATGCAGCACGGCGCCTGCTTCCAACTGACTGGAAACAGTCCAGAGTCCCTACCTGGGAAGAATGGATCAACAGACTTAGTGACATCTGGGAGGTGGAAGACTGGATAGTGACTTGTCGAGGTTCTCGAGACCGATCTGTCAGTATCTGGACACCCGGATAGAATACATTTCTGACCCTGAACACGTGCCCTCTAGTCTAGAGAGGGCTCTGTTGAAACTGGCAGAACCATCCCTTTAAGCCTGTGTGCCACTAAGAACCTAGGGGGCAGGGAGACATCCCTTGCTGCACAGCAGCTTTTGAAGTCCCAATGGGCCACCTACTCCAATCAAGAGTGGGGTGCTCAGTGTGGGCATGCAAAAGGCTTCTCACAAGACCTCACTTATGATCTGGTCATCTCCTCTTCCGTTTCCCTCTTTTTTCTCCTATACCTTTAAAAAATTGTATATATCCCCCATTACAGGGATTGTGGTTTATGTATTACACACCATGATGTTGATGGACACAATGCCTAATGCCTCTTCGCTGGAGGGGAGGGGCCCTTCTTCAAAGGTGGTACTGTTTACCCCCCCGAGCGTTTATCATCAACCTCAGGTACACCTGGCTCGTGTGGAGGACAGGGGGAGGTTAGTTGGAGTCTTTTTTGGCCCCCCTCCCCCTGTGCCGGGCGCTGACTAGGTGACCATATTTCCATTAAGAAATGAATGATAGCTACTGCAGGCTTAGCGCCTGTGGTAGGGCTATCACGCAGAGGCTCTTGTATACCAATTGTTTTATATGCATACTATAGATGTCCACTGTGATTATTACTTCCAATGAGACTTCCATAAACCCCTAATGGGTATAGCCCTTCAGCTACCTCGCAAAATATTCACCTATTTCCTTTCCTTTTTCATTTTTACATTCCTGTTCAGCCTGATTGTCAGTCAGATTGATGTGCTATGAGCCCATGGGGGTTTGAGACTTTATTCAGATACAAATGTTGGACATGACATGTTATTTGTCTTCTACAAAATAAAGATTTTACAAAAAAAAAAGGCCTTTACTACCACTTTAAAAAGCGGTGACTTGTCCTCATGTATGACCTTTGCAAAACAGTAGCAGTATCTAATATATAGCAAAGAAGTACAGTTGAGATGTACTAAAGGTGACCATAGGTGTGCACAGCCTATTGCATTAGGGTATGCACCCTAAAGCTCAAAAACACGTGCGTGTCTACATATTTATGGCCCTAGCACATCGATCTCCCTGCCAGCACAGTGAAACAGAAGTGCGTAAGCACTTCTCTTATGGCAGAGTCGGTCAGAAGGAGATCTTTCCTATCTTCTCCCTGGTGGCACACAGAGTGATAATGCTAATGCACATGGGGTGATTAGGGGGTTCCCAGGCACATCCGGAACACCCTGTGCGCACACCTATGGTCATGACTTCTAACCTGCTCTTTCATTTCATTGCACAGTTACTCCTGTGGCAACCATATGTGAAGTGTAGCATGACACTTCAATGGTATCTGACCTACACTACTTAACAACCTATCATTGTACTGCTGTATACCTCTTTTCTTGCATTGGTATTGTGGTCTTGTATATTCCTTTAAAAACAATAAAAACATTTGAAACACTAGTCAACAACCAAGGCATGTCATAATGGAGCTATCTTCCTGAGCATTTTTGACTTATAGGTGACATTTCTTGTCTTGTCATAGCAATATGAATCCCCTCTCCTTTAAGCTTTATCCTTATTGGTCATGCTTCTTGTTAAAAAGTCATCATTTAGTTATTAGAAGTGTTGTTATACGTTATATGACTTCACTTTTTTAACAATGTTGTTATACGTTATATGACTTCACTTTTTTAACAAAACACGCAAAATACATAGTTCACTTATACAAGTAAATATATATTCATGCATTCCTAGAAAACCCTAAAATAAAACACAGATTATGATATCCAATAATTCGGTCCACTGCCCAAGGTACATTCCTATATTTGCAGCCAGATTAAAATGCCAGCTGTAACTCTCTTTGCCATATTTTATCTCTGTTTGGCAAAAGAACTATGCACACACTTTATGTATTGGCAGAATATATAGCATTAAACTCTCTATGCATAAGTGCTATGGCAGAAAACAATACGCTATGTAGTAACAAACAGATAACCTTGAAAAATGAGATGTATTTACTAAAAGCCACTATACAAAACCATATCACGCCTTCTAATAATTACCTTCAAGTGCTTAATCATTTTATGGGTTCTAGATCCCACTTGTGATGCCAATTGAACGGATAATTACTATTAGGTGCAGTAATTGCCTCAATGAAAAGGCTAGCTGCATGTTTACACTCAACTTGGCAGTAGGAATTGTTATTCTACTAACGTGGCATGGAGCACACAGCGAAAGAAGGTGACCTGCAAAACTGCTACGTGCTCAGAGCAGAGGAGAAAAATATCACACTATACAAAGAGAACGAGAGAGACAATGAAATGGGCAACACATTCGTAATGATATAAATGTCCCTTTTTTAGGAAGGTCAGCAAACTGTGACCATTTACTATGTTAGGGGTTCAACTCTTTAAAACTGCCTAAGTGTGATTTTGGATAAAAATAAATTTTTTGAAAAAAAAAAAAAAATCCTATCTTAACAGCAAGGCACAGACAAACAGAGAATAATCATTGCAGTGCCATGTACAGATGATATGCAAAAATGCACATGGTCATTTGACAGCAAGGATGCTGGATAATCCCACCAGGAGGACCGAGCCATTGTTATGTGGAGGGAAGGAGTACCAAACACAAAGTAACACACATCCAATTCTCTATGTGTATTGACTTTAGAGACACAAGCAGCATCTCTCATACAATGATCTGCAATTACTACAGAGGGAGTGAATGACAAACATGCCAAAGCAGATTCCTGAATGACGGATGGACCTATTATTAAAACAAGGCAATAGCTAATAGTCTTTCGATAGTATATCAGGACCTAATTATGCAAAGTAGCAGGTTATTTTATACCCAAGATGAAGCCGTGTTTTGATGGGTTTTATATTCTAAATCGCAAGCGAATAATTGGCAAGCAGTATTAAATATACATGCATTAAATAATATTTATATTAGAGTCTATTAACTATTAATCACTGTTATCGCTGCAGAAAAAATGGTTTAATATATCGGTGCTATGTAGATTAATTACAGAGCTTTCATTATCAGTTATGGTCTGCTCTGCAGAATATACTATAATAATTGATAGTGTGTCTGATAGTGTGTATCAGCAGCTGGTAATATGTGAGAACACTGGAATACACACTAGCTCTAGATCCAACTGTGTGTCTGCAGGATCCATCCAGCTTGCCCAGAGAAGTGAGAATTAATTGCTGCCATGCTGAATCCAAGTTTGAAGTTTCTCCAGTGTTTTCTAGGTATTAGAATAGGGGGGGAGTGAGAATAATTCAGCATGTCAATTAAAGGCTGCTGGCAGAAGGGAAAGAATTGGTAAAAGTTGGTTAGTCCATGACAATGGCATTACCTTGATCCGCACATAGCAGTGGGTGCCTAGGAAAGGGTCATTTAGGCAGCTCGGGGTGACCTCTCTGGGGGTCTTCTTAAAGGTCCTCTTTGGCCTGATTAGAATGCTGCAGAAAAGTTTGATGAACGCAGTGCAAGCGCAGAGCAGGCAATAGGAGTACACCAACGTCCAGAACGCTGCAGCACGCAGGCAGCCTGGCAGGCTGTCCACAAACAGCGCCATACTGTGCCCAGGCATCCAGCTTAGAGAGGACACCCTCAAGTGGCAAGGAGAGCTGTGCGAGAAGTCATGGAAACAAGGGGAAGAAAAGAGAGGAGGAGGCGATGAGGGAGAGCGAGGGAGTGACTAGAGCTTAGTGCTGTGACTGATGCTGCTGCCTCTTAAAGGGAACAAATAAAAATAGGATGCAGCCTTGACTGCATGTTCTGTTTCCAGCGTAAGGCTCCATGCACACTAGACGTTAAAATAATGTTATAAAAACATTATTGCGTTACGTTAATTCAATAGCGTTTATTAGCATTTTTTTGCGTTTTTCCACGTTATCGTTTTTTAGCGTTTTTTATTTTATTTTATTTTTTTCAATGGATTAAAAACATTAAAAAAAGCTGGTGAGCCACGTTTTTGAGCATTTATCAACGTGTATCAGCGTTTATGAGCATATGGCATTTTTTGTGGTCATAAAAACGACTCCTGAACGCGATTTTATGGCGTTCAGAAAACAGCCCATGAACTCCGCTGCTGATAAAAGTTAAGAAACGTCCATGGGCTGTTAAAAAAAAATGCCCAAACTCCAAAAAATGTCAGTTTATGAGCTCCAGTGTGCATGGAGCCTAACTCCTTAACATCTATATGTCCTGAATGCACAATAATATTCTGTCCTGGTATATAGAAATCACAAATTTAGGATGATTCTTTTTTTTAGTAGTAGTTTTATGATCAGCAGTAAATATAATAAAGTGCACGTTTCGGTACTATCCATGGACTTTTTGTGGCTGATTTACTAAAGGCAAAATGGCAATTCAATTTGCAAGGGAATTTTCCCTTAGCTTAGGGAATGTGGTGAAAAGTCACTATGCAAAGAGTACTCAATCACTTACGAAAAAAAAAAAGAATAAACAGACCTCTGATGTTTCACTTTTGAGACAGAGAAAGGGACTGAAGACAGAGCTTCCCCAGTCACTTTCTCTGCAGTCTAAGCTGCACTGGACAGTGAACTAATGGGAAGTGCTCTATGCTGAGCGGCTTCCTGTTCACTCATAAACTGAAGCATAGTTCAGTTAAGAATGAACACAGGAGTGACCAGTACAGATCACTCACTGTGTTCATTCATAAAAGGAAGGGGCTGGTAAATGAAATATTTACCATGCCCTTCCCCCACTCTCCATCCTGAAACATCCCGCGCAGCA
This sequence comes from Lithobates sylvaticus, assembly GCA_028564925.1. Taxonomy (NCBI): domain Eukaryota; kingdom Metazoa; phylum Chordata; class Amphibia; order Anura; family Ranidae; genus Lithobates; species Lithobates sylvaticus. Next base: position 184,616,067 of record CM053032.1, read on the forward strand.
GCCGGAGGGAGAAGAGAGGGAAACTGGCAGCACTGCAAGGGGGCGCCAGGAAGCAGGGGAAATTCGGCACTGCACAGGGTGATTAGGGTGTGCCCAGGCACAGCCAACACACTCTGTGTGCATGCCTATGAGTGCAATGTCAGGATACTGCACACCCCTCCTCCAGCTATCTGCCTGTACTTATGTACGGGCTTTTAGTTTTAAATCTGGTGGGAGAGTGAATGAACTACAAGTGCACTGATCAGCACACTTGTTGTCTGTTGAAAACTGGGTCCCCCCCAAATCCATCTCAGACCCTTATCCGAGCACGCAGCCCGGCCGGTCAGGAAAGGGGGTGGGGACGAGCGAGCACTTCCCCTTCTGAGCCGTACCAGGCCACGTGCCCTCAACATGGGGGGTGCCCTGCGGAAAGGGGGGACCCTGCGGCCCCCCACCCCAAAGCACCTTGTCCCCATGTTGATGAGGACAAGGGCCTCTTCCCGACAACCCTGGCCGTTGGTTGTCGGGGTCTGCGGGCGGGGGGCTTATTGGAATAAGGGGGACCCCAGATACCGGCCCCCCACCCTATGTGAATGAGTATGGGGTACGATGTACCCCTACCCATTCACCTAAGGGAAAAAAGTGTAAATAAAAAAACAACACTATTTTTTTTAAATATTTTATTGCACAGCTCCGGGGGTCTTCTTTCGTCTTGGGGGGTCTTCTCGCCGGACTCCTCCACTATCTTCTGCTCTTTTACCTAGCTCTTTCACTAGAGGAGGAACCCGGCTTTCTTCTTCATTGCCGCCATCGTCTGGGGGTCTTGTTCCGACTTCGGGGGTCTTCGGGGGTTTCTTCTGTTCTTGCCGGTGGCCGGGGCTTCTGTTGCCGTCGCTGTCGTCGCCGCCGCCTTCTGCTTCTTGTACTTCTTTTTTCATCCGATGTTGACACGACGCACTCTCTGGCCGTAATGGCTCAGACACGTGGTGCTGGGACTTATATAGGGACATGGGACGGGTCACATGCTCATGTCACATGGTGACCCCGCCCCCATATGATGTCACAGTCCTGGAGGACGCTCGCTCATCCCCACCCCCTTTCCTGACCGGCCGGGCTGGGTTCTCGGATAAGGGTCTGAGATGGATTTGGGGGGGACCCCCACGCCATTTTTTCAGCGTAGGGATTCCCCTTTAAATCCATACCAGGTGACGGGGCTAGCGTGGCGGAATTCACTGCCTTCGCTTCTTCCGTCTACCTGGAGTCACGTTCTAAATGAACAGACTTTCCTCCGTGTGCGAGGCAAGTCCATTAATTTTAAAAGTCCACGGACTAGCACACAGACGGCGGGATTGTCCGCCGGACTGCCGAGTCCAGCGGACAATTTTAAGTCTGAACTTAAAACTTAAGGTAGAAAGATGTTTGCCAGCACACCATGGAGCGACACAGATAGCGTCCAAAAAGAGTGGTTTATTGCATGATCACAATAAGGGAATAGTGCAACGTTTCGGAGCCGCGCAGGGCCCCTTCGTCAGGCATGTGAACTTAAAACTTAGTCTGCCGGACTTTTGGGAGGAAAAAGTCAGCCGGAGCCCACACACGGGCGGATTGTCCAGTGGACTCTAGTCCGGCGGACAATCCCGCGGGAAAGTCCGCTCGTGTGTACGCGGCCTTAGGCTCTCTTCACACGATCGGTCTAATCGGGTCCGCCTGTCTGTTTTCCAATCAGACCCTCCGTTCACCTCTATAGAGCCGCAGATGTAGACGGATTTGTGTCTATTTAAACCCACCTACCTCCAATCCGATCCGCTTAAAAAAAACAGAAGCCGATCCATCCCCTTCTGTCTGGGTGGATCGGATTGGAGGGCCCATAGAGTAGAGTGGGCTGTGCCTGTGTCTGCTCTGCATATGAGTGGACACAGACCTGTCATCTGCCTGCTACGCTCATTGTGACCCGCGACCGGTTACCTAGTTGCTAACATGGCCCTCACTCTTCAAAAGGTTGGGCACCCCTGTACTAGGGAGACTCTGATGCTTACATCTGTGCACGCATAGGTGTGTGCAGCTGTCTTTTGCTTGACCAGGTTTGCAATGCCACGTATACACGATCAGACATTCCGACAACAAAATCCATGGAATTTTTCCAACGGATGTTGGCTCAAACTTGTCTTGCATACACACGGTCACACAAATCTTGTCGGAAATTCCGAACGTCAAGAACGCGGTGACGTACAACACGTACGACGAGCCGAGAAAAATGAAGTTCAATAGCCAGTGCGAGTCTTCAGCTTGATTCCGAGCATGTGTGGAACTTTGTGCGTCGGAATTGTGTACACACGATCTGAATTTATGACAACAAAATTTGTTGTCGGAAAATTTGAGATCCAGATCTCAAATTTTGTGTGACGGAAATTCCAATGGAAAATGTCCGGTGGAGCTTACACACGAAATTTCCGACAACAAGTTCCCATGGAACATTTTCCGTCGGAAAATCCGACCGTGTGTACAGAGCTGTTCACAGAGTCATGGCACAAGAACAGAGGACCCGATACATCATCGGCTACTTTGGGGTTAAGGGCACCCATTCTCTCTGATTCTTCAGCAAGTTTATTCAAAATTGATTGTTAATTGACTGGCAAACTATATATATTAGAGTCCAGCACTCCAGGTCAGAGCGAGCAAGTGAACTGTGATCCTTTTGTTTGCTCAACAGAAAGTGAATACTCTGCCCCTGCATTGTTTGAAAAAACAAACAAAAAGGAAGTTCAAAGCACCTAAACCACTTCACAATATATTACTTACATTCACATGTACATAACAGCACATAAGAGGAAATCATTATGGTTTTCCAATAAGATAATCCCCCTCTTACCCTTGGTTCACCTCTATGCAGCTGCGGTTGATGAGCTTCTCCGGCACGTTTTGTGTTTTTAAAACCACGTTTTTGATGCATTTTTGCATGCAGACCCTTATCCGAGCTCGCAGCCCGGTGGGTCAGGAAAGGCAAGGGATGAGTAACAGCCCCTCAATCTGAACCATACCAGGTCACATGCCTTCAACATGGGGGGTGCGGAACTGTGGGCGCGGGACTTATCGGAATTTGGAAGCCCCCTTTAACAAGGGGGCCCCCAGATCCTGCCCCCCATGTGCATGAGTGTGGGGTACCCCTACTCATTCACCAAAAAAGTGAATAGAAAAGAAAATTAAAATTAACAAATAAAAAATGTAAAAAAATTTCCCTGATGTAGATCCTTAGTCAATCACGCTGACCCCCCCCCCCCCACACCCAAAAAAAGAAAAGCTTTGCTCGCACCAAAGGCTCCAGCCATCTGCCAGTTCTTAAATAGCTAAGGTGCAACGTCACCTGGTGGCTCTGCCCCCTTGTGACGTCGGTGGTCCAGCATGTACCAGTCAATGGCATCACTGGGGGCGGTGCCACCAGGTGATGTTGCAGGGTGGCCCTGCCCCTTAGCTTTTTAAGAACTTTCAGACAGTCAGGCAGGCAGACAGTGGAGCCCTCAGCATGAGCAGAGCCTTATTTATTTTTTGGTTTGGCAGTGACGGCGGGAGTCGTGATCGAAGATGAATCTATACACTTTTTTTTTATTAATAAAGGACTTGTCTAAAACTCGTGTTGTGTCTTTACTCACTTTTTACGCTTTTTTGGTGAATGGGTAGGGGTACTATATACTACTCATTCACATAGGAGTAGCTGGGATCTGAGGGCCCCCTTGTTAAAAGGGGTTTCCCGATTCCAATAACTTCCCCGCCTGCAGATCCCCATAGCCACCGGCCAGGGATGTGGGGAAGAGGCCCTTGTCCCCATCAACATGATTTCAAAGCTCACTCGTCCCCTCCCTTTCCTGTCCTGCATGCTTGGATAAGGGTCTGGTATGGATTTTGAGGAGGACCTCACGCCATTTTTTTTTCATTTTTTTCTTAAATTGCTGGCAATTCTTTTTTTTCACATATAGCTGTCAGCGAGGAAGCTTGCTGACAGCTGATGACTCATTGATTGTTTAGGACGTGGCAGCCAGTTTCACAGCTCGCTCCTTAACAACCAGCTGTACACAGTTTGTTATGGAGAAAAAAAAATGCTTGTAAAAACACATCAAAAACGCAACACTCTCATTTTTGGTGAAGGTCCATTAAAGTCTATTACACGCAAAACACAATCTGCTGTGGGAAAAAAGTCCCTGGCCCTTTCCAAAAACGCACCAGCTGAAAAACGCATAGATGTGAACGTGTACCATAGGAAACCATGTTAAATGGACTGTAGTGCATTTCTGCCAACTGCAAAGCGCACTAAAAAATGCATAGTTGTGAACCTAGACCTAAGATGTTTGTTTACACAACAAGTGTCTTAATTGGAAGCTTTCTCCTTTTACTCGTTTCAGTGACAACTCAAATTTTGGATTTGAATGGTCACCAGGACAAATAGAATTAATCTCTTTAGAAGGGACACAGACATCAATCAAAATCTGGTAGGGGTTCTCCTCCTTCCCTGCTCTATTCAAAACTATAAAAAAAAATCTGGTTTTACATACATTTTAAAGTGAACCTGTGCTCAAATCAGGCACACTAAAATATTTACAGAAAAAGCAGTGAAATCACTTTAAACAAGCCTTACATTCATCTCTGTTTCTATTATGCCACGTACACACGATCGGAAATGCCACCAGCAAAAGACCGATGAGAGCTTTTGGTCGGACTTTTGCTGGTGCCATTTCTGCCAGCAAAAGATTGAGAGCAGGTTTTCAATTTTTCGGTGGGAAAAAGTTCAGATCGGAAATTCAGATCGTCTGACTCTGTACCAATTTCGACACGCAAAGTTCCTACGCATGCTCGGAAGCATTGAACTTCATTTTCTCGGCTCATCGTAGTGTTGTACGTCACCACGTTCTTGATGGTCGAAAGTTCAGAGAACTTTTGTTTGACCGTGTGTATGCAAGTCAGGCTTGAGCGGAATTCCGACGGAAAAAACATCCAAGATTTTTCTGACGGAAATTCCGCTCATGTGTATGGGACATAAGTATCAGTACACAGGTTCATTTATAGTCGTTTCTAGGCAGTTGCGTTTAGAGGCTTTTTTTGGAACCCAAAAAAATGCGTTCAGAAGCTGTGTTTAGAGGCATTTCAAACGCCAAAGGCGGCTAAATGCGATAACTTGGGTTTAGCCGCGTTTCGTTTACAGACGTTTTTGTATTTTTGGCTATTTAAATTTTTTTTTTAAATAAATAAAAAAAAAATATTTTTTCAAACGCTTCTAGATGCAAACGTGACTAAACATGGCATGAAAACACGGCTAAACAGACATTTTTAGATGCCGGTTTCTAGCTGTCAAGTTAAATCTTTCAAGAGAGATTGAACAACGTCCCGTGTACATGAAGCCTAACAGTGAAGTTTATTGAGTATTTCTTACAAATCTGTTACAAAACAGTAACAGTAAAACTGTACTGGCACAAGGGGGAAGGACAAAGGGGACAATAAATTCCAGGACACAATCCGTGCAGGTTGACATTAACATCACAACTGGTCACAAATACAGGTCAGAGTACCCGACATGTTACAGTGATATAGCAGGGTATGTCACGACATTCCATACAATGAACCGTTACACTAATTCGTAACAAGACATCCAGTAAAATGCAAGGGTATACCCAATAATTCGTTTTAACTAATATTCTATAGCAGGGATGTTCAAACTTTTTTCAAAGAGGGCCGGATTTGATGAAGTTAACATGCGTGAGGGCCGACCATTCTTTGAACCATTAAAATTCGGTCTAAGTGTGTTAGTCCGAGCACTACTACACTGCCCAACAAGAATTCTCTTGCCTTTGTGGCTGTGTGGTTAAGAGATGAGCTTGGGCGTGTTATTTGAATATATATATATCTTTTTTGACTGCCAACGAATCCCTGAGTGCCGCTCAGGACTAAGGATGAGCTTGGGCTTGTTATTTGGATATACCGTATTTATCAGCGTATAACATGCACCTTCACTTAAAAAAAAAAAAATATATTAAATAAAGAACTGTAAAGAAAAATAAGGGTCAGTGCCTATCAATGCAGCCTAATCAGTGCCCATCTGCAGCCTCACAAGTGCCATGAATGTAGCCTCACCATTGCCATGAATGCAGCCTCACAAGTGCCATGAATGCAGCCTGACAAGTGCCATGAATGCAGCCTCACAAGTGCCATGAATGCAGCCTTTACAAGTTCCATGAATGCAGCCTCACAAGTGGCATGAATGCAGACTCACAAGTGCCATGAATGCAGCCTCACCATTGCCATAAATGCAGCCTCACCATTGCCATGAATGCAGCCTTTACAAGTGCCATGAATGCAGCCTCACCATTGCCATGAATTCAGCCTCACAAGTCCCATTAATGCAGCCTCACAAGTGCCATGAATGCAGCCTCGCCATTGCCATAAATGCAGCCTCCCCATTTCCATGAATGCAGCCTCGCCATTGCAATAAATGCAGCCTCGCCATTGCCATGAATGCAGCCCCGCCATTGCCATTAATGCAGCCTCACCATTGCCATGAATGCAGCCTCACCAGTGCCATTAATGCAGCTTCACCATTGCCATCAGTGCAGCCTGATCCATGCCCATCTGCAGCCTCGGAGGGGACAGGGAGGGGGCGGGACCAGCGCCGACCGATTATATACAGGAGAATCTCCTGTTTACTCGGCGGCCTCTTTAATACAAAGTCCTGCTACCTATGATAGACAGAAAAGTCGTCCAATGGCAGCCTAGGAGACAGGACTTGCTATTAGAGGCCACTGAGTAAACAGGAGATTCTCCTGTAGGTAATCTGACGGCACTCGTCCCGTCCCCTCCCTGTCCCCTCTGAGGCACCGATAAATACGGGTATATCTTATGTGGCCCCCGCGGCGCTTGGGGGATCGTTGGGGGCAACGAAAGATATATATATATTCAAATTACCAGTGGGGCCTTTTGTAACCGATACGTGGGCCGCAACATACCTGTTCTATAGTATAATGAGCAAGGGGGCCCAACCCACCAGATAGGGGAATGAAAGGGAGAAGAAAAAAGTAAAATCAGGGAGCATAAAGAAAGAAGGAGAAGAGGGTAGGCGGGAGAGGGTGAGACACAAACATATGGAAGACCATCAAAGCATGAGGTCACAAGCCTTAACCCAGCAATTCCATACCTTGTGGAATTTTTTGGGGCAGTTACGACACAGGTAGAGTTCGTACAGTGGGAGGACATTGATGAGCTATTCAGTGGTATATGGAAGAGAGAGGTTTGTTCAATTGCTCTGTTCACAAAAGTGATTTCACCTGATGGGAACTCAACTCAGGAGGGAAGGTCAGTTGTGATAGTGCAGCATGCCTGAGTTGTATGCAGTGAAAAAACATTTAATTAGGCAGCCGTTGAAGAGCCTTAAGGCTATTAAAGGACAGAAGCTCCCAAAGAGAACTCCACCCTCCTAAGGGGCTCTCTAAACACCAAATTGCTCAATTCAGAGTAGGAACCAAACAGGGCAACCTCCAAATCCACAGCTGGGTTATTTGGCATCTGTGAAGACCACCACTACAACCTTACTGATAGGAACACAGCAGCCCAGTAAAACAGATTTAAAGTGCAAAAAAAGTAAATTAGATTTAAATTTACCAAGTGTACTACCTATTCTAATGCAATATCTCATTTCCCAGTTAACATATTATGCTCTGGTAACAGATTAAACATTGTAAACACCCAGTTCTTTTTCTCTCAGAGAATAGGTGCAGGAACTCCCCCCTTCTAAGTCACTTTGTGTCTCTGCCCCCTACCCACCTCTGACCATTTGTTCCGCCACCCATACCCACCTCTGAGCATCCTTGGTTCCACCCCCTACCCAGCTCCCAGTAGGGCTCCTTTTAGAGAATATAGAGCCAAGTATCATTTTGTAGTGCTAAGTAATTTCAATGGAATTTGGTAATGATAACAAGAAAAGCAATTAAAACAGATCCCCCCGCAGCCAGCAACAATAGACCCCCAGCAGCAACAACAGATCTCCCAGCAGCCAGCATCAATAGACTCTTCAGCAGCCAGCAACAAAACACCCCTCCCTAAACAGTAGATCCCTTCAAGCAACAATTGATCCCCCAGTAACAAAAGATCTTTCAACACCAACAATAGATTGCCACACAAAAATAGATCTCCTCCAGCAACAATAGATACCCCAGCAGTCAGCATCAGTAGACCCTCCATCACACCTTGCAATTGCATTAATTTACTGCTGGAGGTGCTGCGTTCCCCTGTGTCCTGCTGAAAAAATGCCCTGTAAACACCTTTTAATCTTAAAAGGAGATGCTAAAATTCAGAAACTTGAATGCATTCTGCTGGAAACCAGTGTAGTGATTTACTGGTATCAAGCAGCTTGGTGATCCCAGTTGTCTCTTGTTCATAACCCCCTTCTATATTGTAAAGGTACCTGTACTGGAGGAGTTAATGGAAGAAACTGGTCGCTATAGGCAGCGTACACCTTTAAGGGCTTGACCCAGATTTCAGCTTCTTTTATCTACAGATGGTTGTTTCACAGTAAATACTTGAATTTATAGACAAAATACATTCCTTATCTAATAAATGAAAATGTACTTGTTCACATCCCCACCATGCAGTTGGCATTGGGTGCCATGTCTGGTTGGATAACACATGAGTCTTCCAATCACATTCTCTTTATAAGCACACATTTCAAGCTGCTAGAAGAAATCAAATCTACCTGCTAACATTCCCTTTTTATTCAATGCAATGAAGCAATATTGCTGTATTTAAAGCAGACCTTCACTTAAAAATGTAAGTACCGCTCATCCTCCTTCCATACCCCCACTTTAGAGGATTTTTTGGGGGTTACCTTTTTTGCCAGCTACCTGCTTCAACTTCCTCAATTCATGTTTAGACAAGAATGATGTTGCTTATCCTGCTCCCATTCCACACCGCAGCCTCCTGGGACATGTCCCACATCCCAGGAGGCTGCAGGACCAGTCTAAACGCACTGAGCAATCTTGCCAATGTGCAGTGGGAGCCGGTTGTGATTCATTAGGAAATCAGACCGGCTCCCAAATCCAAGATGGTTGCATCAGAGACCCGCAACAGTGAGATGAATCGGCTGCAGAAAGAAAACACTGAAGTCCATGGACTGGTAAGTAGCTGATTTCTTAAAAGTGAGCACCTACAGTATTTGTGGGTGAAGTTCCACTTTAACAAATTACACAGGGAGACCTATTAAATATGTAACCTATGCTAGGTATTTATTATTTTTTTGCCTTACTGGGGAGGTTTCCCAATAAGGGCCAATTCACACTATACAGGGTGGCAAATTGCAGAGCAGCCGTAGCGATCACCACTCCCAGTTGTTCTGCGTTGCTGGCTGCTTTAGGGGGCAGTGTGATGCGCAATTCATTGCATCGCGCTTCTCCCATTTTGTTTTTCTTTTGCACAAGCTTTTTTTAAAGTGCACAAAACGTACACTTCATTCACCTAAATGTCAGATGGTGTGCTGTGCTGCCTGACATTGTAGTGCAATTCAGGCCGGTGCACTGCGATAAAAAGCAGCATGTCTGCATTTTATTGCAACACGCTGCAGCACATCGCTAGGCTGCGTTGCATTGTGAATGGGACACATAGGTAACAATTATTTCCTGTGCGTCCCTGCGGTGGCAGATGTTTTGCCATGCAGTAAAATGTCTGTCACTGCACATAGTGTGAATTGGCCCTAAATCATATTCCTGGAGTTGCATAACAGGAAGTTTGATGACATCTCTTCAAAGCGAGAGGTTAAAACCCATTGGGCAGATTTTTCTTCACTTCCTGTTCTGTAGACACAACAGGAAATAAGAGAAAATATTTCTAAAGCAAGGGAATCCCCTCTCAGACAGTTGTTCGTGGAACAAATGTCCCTATTGGCAGATTCTCCCTCTACTCTGGTTCCATTGACATCTCTAAAATGTTAGATTTCCCCTCACCTTGGTCCTGGTGACAGTGTACACTAAAGGCCGTACACACAATCAGAAAATCGTACGAAAAATACAGTTTTCAAAGCGATCATATGATAATCTGATCGTTAGTACATAGCTTTCGAGAGCCAATTACGACAGTTCATCTGATATAATCCGATCGGACAAGCACGAAAAATTCTCGTATGATACCAGATTGTACGATTTTTGTTTATTCAGTACAGTTGTCATCCGAAAATACAATACAAATACACTACAACACATTACATCACTTCCGAATTTTTATTCTGTTGTACGAGAATTTTCGTACTTTTAGTAACCTATGCATTTTTGATATGAGATTAGCATACAAAAAAAAAAACCTCTGGGGGTTATTTACTAAAGGCAAATCCACTTTGCAATACAAGTGCACTTGGAAGTGCAGTCACTGAGGGGGACATGCAAGGGAAATAAAAAACAGCATTTTTGCTTGCACATGATTGGATGATAAAATCAGCAGAGCTTCCCCTCATTTCAGAGCTTCCTCTCAGATCTACAGCGATCTACAGCGACTGCACTTCCAAGTGCACTTTCACTTGTAGTGCAGAGTGGATTTGCCTTTAGTCAGCCCCAGTGTGTACCAGGCATTAGTTGCATTATGTCTCTTCTGCATTAAAAATCCTGCCTGTTCACACTTTTTCATTCAGTGAGTAAAGTTCCACTTCAACAGCAGGAAAAATGAATTTTATTAGATGCATTAACTGCTTCCCGACCATCTCATGCAGATATACTGCGGCAGAAGGGCACATACAGGCAGATTAATGTATCTGTACGTTGCCCTTTAAGAGGTTGCTTGCGGGTGGTGCGCTCCTGCCGGGAGCTCCGTGAGCGGGTCCCGTGGACTCAATTTCCACGGGGATACCCGCAATCGTCTCACGGTGAGGAAGAACGGGGAGATGCTAGTGTAAACAAGCATCACCCCGTTCTGCCTAATGACACTCTCACTGATCACGCTCCCTGTAATCGGGAGCAGCGATCAGTGATGTGTCACACACAGCCCCCCCCCCCCACAGTTAGAATCACTCCCTAGGACACACTTAACCCCTACAGCGCCACCTAGTGGTTAACCCCTTCACTGCCAGTGACATTTTTACAGTAATCAATGCAATTGTTTTGCATTGATCGCTGTATTAATGCCAATGGTCCCAAAAATGTGTCAAAATTGTCTGATGTGTCCGCCATAATGTCGCAGTCATGATAAAAATCGCCGCCATTACTAGTAAAAAAAAATAAATATTAATAATAGATAAACGCTTAATGCGAAAATATGTAGAAGAATATGTATTAGCCTAAACTGAGGAAAAAAAAAGTTTTTTTATATATTTTTTGGGGATATTTATTATAGCAAAAAGTAAAAAAATAATGAGTTTTTTTCAAAATTGTCGCTCTTTTTTTGTTTATAGCGCAAAAAATAAAAACTGCAGAGGTGATCAAATACCACCAAAACAAATCTCTATTTGTGAAAAAAAAGGGCGACAATTTTGTTTGGGAGCCACGACGCATGACCGCGCAATTATCAGTTAAAGCAACGCAGTGCCGAATCGCAAAAACTGCTCTGGTCTTTGGCCAGCCAAATGGTCCGGGGCTTAAGTGGTTAAGCTAAAAAAATCCCACAATCTGTTTGCCCCCCCCCCCCAACTCCCTAAACACTTACCACTTACCAACTTCTCCACCATTTCAGTGCTGTCCCCGTCTGCAGCCCCGCTGCTTCCTTTTCATAGGCTCCTTCTGCTGTCAGTCAATTACTATGAAGAGGGAGTGGGGGGGCATGGCTATGGACGCACACAGCCCAGCTCAGACGGGCACGCACACTGGTGCCCCCTTAGCAGCTGGCTAAGGAAGAAGGAGCGGAGAGCGGCACATAATTGTGAAATGGAAGGAAAATTATAAATGTTTTTACAAATAAATATGTGAAAAGTGTGGTGTGCATTTGTATTCAGCCCCCCTAAGTCAATATTTGTAGAACCACCTTTTGCTGCAATTACAGCTGCAAGTCTTTTTGGCGATGTCTCTACCAGCTTTTCACATCTAGAGAGTGACAATTATTGCCCATTTTTCTTTGCAAAATAGCTCAAACTCTGTCAGAATGGATGGAGATTGTCTGTCAACAGCAATTTTCATGTCTTGCCACAGATTCTCAATTGGATTTAGGTCTGGACTTTGACTGGGCCATTCGAACACATAAATATGCTTTGCTCTAAACCAGGGATATGCAATTAGCAGATCTCCAGCTGTTGCAGAACTACAAGTCCCATGAGGCATAGCAAAACTCTGACAGCCATAAGCATGACACCCAGAGGCAGAGGCATGTAGTTTTGCAACTTGCATATCCCTGCTCTAAACCATTCCATTGTAGCTCTGGCTGTATGTTTTGGGTCGTTGGCTGCTGGAAGGTGAACCCCTGCCCCGGTCTTAATTTTTATGCAGGCTCTAACAGCTTTTCTTCTAAGATTGCCCTATATTTGACTCCAACCATCTTGCCCATCAACTCTGACCAGCTTCCCTGTCCCTGCTGAAGAAAAGCATCCCCACAACATGATGCTGCCACCACCATGTTTCACGGTGGGGATGGTGTGTTCAGGGTAATGTGCAGTATTAAGCCTCGTACACACGCTTTGCACATCCAGCTTTTGTCTGACGATAAAGTGAAATCAGCTGATGAAAGCATCGTACTAAAGGTAAGATTTGCAGACGATCGGTCGTCGTAACACAATTGACGTCCGAAAATCAAAGCGTGTGCATTTAGTTTTCTGCCACCCATAGCGTTTTGCTTTTAGGCCAAAAAGTTCAATTTTGGTCTCATCTGACCAGAGCACCTTCTTCCACATGTTTGCTGTGTCCCCCACATGGCTTCTCGCAAACTGCAAACAGGACTTCTTATGGCTTTCTTTCAACAATGGCTTTCTTCTTGCCACTCTTCCATAAAGGCCAGATTTTTGAAGTGCACAAATTGCTTGTCTTGTGGATTCTCCCACCTGAGCTGTGGATCTCTGCAGCTCCTCCAGAGTTACCATGGGCCTCTTGGCTGCTTTTCTGATTAATGCTCTCCTTGCCCAGCCTGTCAGTTTAGGTGGACGGCCATGTCTTGGTAGGTTTGCAGTTGTACCATACTCTGCATTTTCAGATGATGGATTGAACAGTGCTCCATGAGATGTTCAAAGCTTGGGATATTTTTTATAACCTAACCCTGCTGTAAACTTCTCCACAACTTTATCCCTGACCTGTCTGGTGTGTTCCTTTGCCTTCATGGATTAAAGCCCCAGAAAAGTGGGAGAGATCACCTGTTCCCTTGCAGAACACAGTCACTGTGTAAATCATTTTGAATACACAAGCACTGCAGTAGTGGTAACATTTCGTTTTCTGACCTATGATCCACTAACAATGTACCAGATTTGCTAGCAGAGCAAAGAAAGAGCCCGACTGCCTCTATGGGGTAACCCCCTTACTGGCCACACCTCTGCAGCTTCCTTGAATATCTTGGGATAGTGTAGCATTTTGGCCAACATAGGAGCAGCCCTGAGGAATCACTCAGGTAAGTGTTCTGCTTATTTATTGAGCAAGCATCAGCTACGAAATCACTATTCTGATATAGCCCCCAAAGCTTACCACACCCCTTACAATCTGATTGCACAGCCTTCTTTAGATCTACCAACAACTATGTAGTGCAAGGGCCTGTCGGATTGGATATAATTTGATTGGATAGATTACGTAGGTCCTCATATTACATAGTTTTGGTAAATTTAAAGGTGATTGTATAGCCAGATTGTAACATGTATGGTGACCCTTAGAGCTCACATCAACAGGTATTCTTTTCAAATGATGTGCTTGCTTTACAAATGGAAAACACGTTTGATAAGAAAAGGTAAAGTACAACCTGCTCCTCCTAAATATATAGCGCATCTATATAGGACATTCTGCTTCTAGAGAAATGCAGCGCAAGGCAGGTAAAACACAACCTCTGAACTGCCTTGCGTACTGCTCCATTAAAGACAGTGGGATTTTGCTAACCTGCATTTGTTGCAATCTAAATGCAGTAAAACAATGCTCGTCTACAAAAGCTCCTACCCTTTAACGTGGAATTTAAAAAAAGGAAAAAATCTACCTTTGCTCCAATTTCCTTAAATCAGTTCCTATGTATCTTTTTTTTTACTTATTTATTTATTTTAGCTAGAGGTTATTTTACTCTTTCTTTTGTAAATTGAAGTTGAACTAAAGCCATTTTATAAATTGTGGATAGAGTAAGAAAGAGTTATAACCCATTTACGTGTTATTTTTGCCATCTGTGTCTCATTGGGGGACTTCCCTTCACTTCCTGTCCTATAGCAAAAACAGAAAATGATAGCAAAGTGAGGGAATCCCTTGATGTCACCAGAACTAGTGTCCGCATTGGAATATTCCCCCACTATTCCTGTTCTGGGACAACCCAAAATTTGGGATTTTCTTTTACTTTCACTTTCTGTAATAATAGTAAACATGAAAAATAGATAGGGTGACTCTCCCTAACGGGGGCACAAACAGCATAGCTTCCAACTGTCCCTGATTTCGAGGGACTGTCCCTGATTTGGAACAAAGTCCCTCTGTCCCTCTTTCCTCATTTTGGTCTGATTTATTTAGTTGTATATAAAATGCACCCTTTTATACCTTTCAAAAAGTGTTTCCCAGTGCTAAACCGTTCATCCAAATTCCAAATTGCTGCATTTGTAAATGATAAAAGCCAGTATAAAGGAATAGTAGTGGTAAAAAAAAAAAAGCACCTGTCGGTTTAAAGCGGAGTTCCACCCATTTAAAAGTCAGCAGCTACAACAAGTCCCATGGTCCAGCTATGCAGCTGCCCAAAGACTCGCTTCTCTCCCCCTCCTCTCTGCGACGCTGGCATTGCAAGTGTGGGCACTTATGAATAGCCAGGCAATCTTCTGGGACCTGTGACATGTCCCAGAGGATTCCAGGGAGGGAGGGGGGAGAGGTCAACTTCCGCTCTGTGCCATGGCGCCAGGAAAGGAAGTGGGAGCTGGGTACCTGTGAGAACTAGGTACCCGCTCCCCCCCCCCCCAAAAAAAAATGTCAGGGATCACAAGTACTTAAATCGGAAGTTCAATTTTTGGGTGGAATTCCGCTTTAGCTAACAATTTTTTTGGTATAATTCTCCTTTAAGGGGACATGACAGGGGGTGTGTTCTATGCCTATATCCTTATGCTAATAGGTGTCTCTCATTACCATCTCAAAAAGTTGGGAGGTATGCAGACAGCAGTAAAAGCCTGATTGGGGATTTAATCCCTCTCCACTCCTCTAAAACTGCCTTTAGTTATACAATAAATATAAATAAAGTGTTTGGGATGGATTAAATAGCAGCTTTTATATATCTGTCTGCAGTGCATCATTAAACCTTTCTGATGAGTTGGATACTTTCTCTTAGAAAGGTTTAGTGCAGGTTATTGATAGTCTGTTTACATTGTGTAGTAGGGTTTGGATTAGTCTAGGCTTACGAATTAAATATAATATGTAACTGATCCAGGGCCCTGTCATTATGAATTGGTATTTACTGGTTTCTTTTTTTCCTGATTTCTCAGAGGTTAATTGCATCATTAGAGCTTGCCCATGAGGTGGAGCATAGGGAATGATTTTCCATCCACCATATAACATCCTGAAACCCATAAACCTAGATCTTACAACCTGGCAAAACTGGGTTTTGTATTTTTTATTATATAAATGAAAAAAGACCGCAAATTTCGGAAATAAAAAAAAACAATATCCAATAAAAGATTTTAAAAATCTAATTTCTTCATAAATTTTAGCCAAAATGGTAAAAAGTGGGTAACTTGACTGTAGTTCAGCAGTAAGTGGGGATACCTGCACCAAGCACGCATTTATTACTTGTCTAGGAGGCAAGAGGACTTGCAGCATGGGATGTAAACAATTCCCAGAGGCTGTGGCTGGCGGACTGATGTAAGTATGCATCTTTGGAGGGGGATTGGGATCTGTTGGTTCAGCTTAAAGGGGCAAACAAAAAAAGTGCACTTTGCACTTGTTCTTTCAGTAAAAAAAAAAAAAAGAGAAAAAAAATATAGGATTTTTATAACAGCTTACCTGTAAAAATCCTTTTCTTGGAGTACATCACAGTACACAGAGCACCATAGTAATTTCTATGTGGGTTATAGGCCACCTTCAGGTGATGGACACTGGCACACCCTAAACAGGAAGTTGCCTCCCTATATAACCACTCCCATACCAGGAACACCTTGTAGCAAAGCAATATACATATACCCCAGAAGAAGAGGGGAGGGGCCACTGTGTCCCGTGATGTACCCCAAGAAAAGGATTTTACAGGTAAGCTGTTATAAAAATCCTATTCTCTTTATCGTGCATCACAGGGCACAGAGCACCATAGTAATTACTATGTGGGATGTCCCATAGCAATGCTATTTGAGGGGAGGGAGACACAACCCGTAGGGACTTGAGGACCTATACTGCAGTCTGCAGCACACTGCGCCCAAAGGCGATATCCTCATGTCCTTTTTTACATCCATTTGATAAAATCTGGTGAATGTATGGACTGCAGACCAAGTTGCGGCCTTGCAGATCTGAGCCATGGAGGCTTGGTGATGCACTGCCCCAGAAGACTAACTGCTCTAGTGGAGTGTGCTTTGACATGAAAGGGTGAAATCTTACCTTTTAACCATTAGGCCTGAATTATAACTTGCTGAATCCACTTAGCAATAGTGGATTTCGACGCTGCCTGTCCTTTCCTAGGACCCTCTGGCAGCATAATAAAACATCGGTCTTTCAGTCGTCTTTAAATAAACCTTGACCGCACTCATTACATCAAGACAATGTAGTGAGTTCTCTACCCTAAAACATGGTTTTGGAAAAAAACGGCGGTAGGACAATATCTTGGTTTAGGTAAAAACCTAAAATCGAATGGAAAAATAAATTCTGAATGCACCACCAACGTGTTACTCATAAAAATCAATCATCAATGAAAAATGTTGAAAATAAGTAACAAAGTGAATACAAATATTAAATAGTAACAAGATAATGTTATCTGGAGTGATCCAAAAGGAACCTACAACAAATCAATCACCAAAAAAAAAACACAATTCAAAAGAAATAGTTTTCTGTGCATAACCAGATAGAGTCCAGATAAATTAGTGACAGCAGAGATTGAAGTGACTGTTGTGTTCAGGAAATCCCACCACCATCCGAAATGCTCGCTTACCAGCTTTTAAAGATTATGGGACATGTGGCTATTGCCCAGTCAGGGCCTTTTCCTCACAGCGGATACCACGGATTCCGTTGACCTTTATGGAGAGATGTCCTCAACGGCTGCTGGGCTAAGGGCTCTGGTCAGTGATGGCAGCTATATTCAGCTTCTTCAATAGCTCATACAGGGCATAGCAGGGGCTCGTACATGTAAAAAATGCAGAGAAGGGATCATAGATAAAACTCGCTTGGGCAATTTTATTGTAAATAGTAGCACTTACATCTGTACATAGGTAAAAAACTGGTTTAAAAAATATGCGGCCGACCGGCTGCAGTACTGAACGCCCGTACCAAGTAGCGGGATGTTTCGCTCGCGGTGACTTCAGCACGTCGCTCCTCCTACGACGTTTCGTCACAACATGGACGTATTCATGGGGGCACGAGCGGCGTACTGACGCACCGCTATAAATAACATACAGGCAAGCCTCGTTCTGAACACTGAGAAGCCTACAAATCCTAAAATGCCATCTTGAATATGGGCAATACTGAATACCATGCCAGAAGACAAGGTTATTACATTCAGCAATATATGGGCTACAAAAAGGCAAAAAGGCAAAAAGAAAAGGAAAAAAAGAAAAATACATTTTGTGCCCCAGGAGTATTTTAGCGATGCGGAGAGATGCCAAACATGTGACCCATATTATTCTATTCCGCACCGAAAATTACACCTCGATTTTAACCCAATCCGTTCACAGCCAGTCAAAGACCACACTGGAGTGATAAACGGGTGACCATATTAAATTAGGGAGTGCACTTGACTCTTTTAAAGAGTATGGGTATCATGTGTGTGTATAAGCAACCCTAATAACACAAAAATTATATAAAATAAGAAATATTTAATGCCACCGCAATATGCCGTGATCGTAACGCAATATGTATGTATATCACAAATATGCAAACGACGACTCTACCCCGTGCTGTAAAAATAAATGTATATATAAAAGTTATTTTGTGTCTATATACACCTATAATGTGTATATTTTATTAGTGACCAAACTGTGTATATATAATAGAAAAAAGCGCTGGCAGCAGCACCGACCCCATATTAAAGGAGAACGGTATCGAATGTCAGTACAACCAAATAAACACAACACCCTGTATAGTGAAACCTGAATGTCGCTCGTAAGGAATTATCCCCTAAGTATGGGAAATGTTCAATGGCATAATTAAGGAGTAATTAGACCAACTCTATTAATGTTTCCCTCAGACTATGACCTGATGAGTTAATCATTGTCTGTAGAAAAGGCTATATTACATGGAAACCAGAGGTCAGATGTCAAGACATCGAACCTCGATAGATCCAAAAAATATTACATATAAATAAAAAATAACGTATAAATTAAAAAATGAAAAATATCATACCATTCTGGCCCAATAGTTCTCCCCCCCCCATCTCATTGAGAGGGAAGAAAGAGTTTTGGGTAGGAATATTATAACCTTGTTCATTCCTGCCCTGACTCTCATTATAATGTATCACCGGTCTGTAGTTATCACTTACAAATGGATGGGGTTGGTTGAGGATACCCCCCCGTTGTTGTCCCTGATTATAATTATATTGTGGGGGGGGTCGAACCTTTGACCACAGGGGGGTCCCATGTTAGCCAAAGGAGGGGGATATTGGTTCCATCCCTGATAGCCAGTCCATGGTGGACCATACCCTAAGTTTGAACTTTGGCCTGGTCTCTGTGTGTTAACTAAAGGGCCTTTTCCCTGATTTTTCCCTCTGTTACCACCCTGCATTTTGAATGGTGACTGGTGAGTGGCGTGTTTGCCTTCTTTTGGGGATTTAGGGGCCCAGGAACCAAGATGTGGAGTTCTAACAGACATGTTATTCCCCATACTCAGGACTGGTGCAGCCATGGCTGCCACCCCGGTGGTTTCACGACCCACCTGGGGAGTGACGTCCATATCTGCACCAACATTACCTGATTGTTCAATCAGTAGTTTCTTTTGCCAGTCAAATACCATTTGTGACTGATAATCTGACATGTCCCTATTGAACTTTTTTTTCTTTTTAATTGTTTGTTCCCTGTCTTCTTTTTTTAAAACCTTCAGGAGATTTTTAGATCTCTCCTTGTATTCTTCACTGTTTTTGAAAGGGACTAATTGGACTTTGATGTTTTTAATCTCATCATCTATTCTCGACAATTTATCAGTCTTCCTTTCAACTAAAAATCGAATAAAATTTACCCCTGCATCATTGAAGTACTTATACCAATCTTCCAATTAAAGAAAAAGCCCCGGTGGTAGATAAGAATAAAGATTATGGTGTCCCTTTTATTACCAACTATTCGAACCAACATCAGAGAATTAAACATATTTTAGCCAAACACTGGCATAGAAAACGCGTTTTGAAAGAAATCTTATCGGCCAAACCTCAGGCTGTGTTCAGAGGTGCCCCCTCGCTGAAAGATAGGTTGGCTCCTAATGTCTTGGATCCCACAACTAATCCACTTTCCTTTTTTGGCGAACTGAAAGGATACTATCAGTGTAGAAAGTGCCAGGTCTGTAGTCTTAATAGATGTAAAGT
Source organism: Lithobates sylvaticus (assembly GCA_028564925.1). Lineage (NCBI taxonomy): Eukaryota > Metazoa > Chordata > Amphibia > Anura > Ranidae > Lithobates > Lithobates sylvaticus. Next base: position 184,635,834 of record CM053032.1, read on the forward strand.
TCAGAAGACTGAGGAATTTACATCTACAGCCACCTCAAAACAATACAAGATCAAACCTTTTGTCACGTGCTCCACGGAGGGGGTGGTCTACCTGCTGGAGTGCCCATGTGGTCTCCAGTATGTGGGCAGGACCAAACGCCCCCTCCGTGTGAGACTTAATGAGCACATTAACAACATTAGAAGGGGATATACAAAGCACTCTGTATCCAAACATTACCTGTTGGTGCATAATAGAGATCCCTCCAACACCCTCTTCCTTGGGATCGATAAATATAGCCCCCACTGGAGGGGGAGTTGGGTGGCTTGGGTCCACAGACTCAAAACGTATACCCCTTACGGTTTGAACATCGAGGTTGATGTCAATGCGTTCATAGATAACGCATAGTAATGAATGTGATTTTATTTATGATGCAGTCGCTGTGCTAATGTGTTATGTGTGTTCTTATTGTGAACTTGTTTTCGGCACTGAGAAGCCGGACACCAACCGAACAAGAATGGGCCTTTTCAGCTCTCAATACACACAATGATTGCTGTTTATATGAATCTATACTAGTTAGTGGTTCTTATGTAGTCATTGGCTACATTTATGCGATGCCCGCCTCCTTTTTTATATTCATTTTTTTATATTAATTTTTTAATTCATTTTATCATACATATTTTTCATCGTATATTCCGACCATGTGTATGCCCCATCTGACTTTTTACGTTGAAAATTCTGACCGACCTAGAAAGAGAACATGTTCTATATTTTTCCGACAGATTCAATTCCTATCGGGAAAACTGCTCGTCTGTATGCTGTTCCGAAGTACCAAAAACTACGCATGCTCTGGAGCAAGTACGAGACAGAATGTCAGGGAATTAGTAGACCAGATTGTGTGGACTGCACAGAGGAAACCCAAAACACATGTAAGTGAAATAATGATATTTATTAAGATAAGTGATAAATAAGAAAATACAAACAGTGCACAACCAACCCAACAAACCCACCAACAACAACAGTATATACAGCAAGGGGCAGTACCAGAAACACAGATGTCAGCCAGGCCAGGGTCATACCCAGCAGATCAGCAAAAGGACAAGGGATGTTCCAGAGACATAAACGTTAGCCAGGCCAAGGTCATACACAGGGAGATCAGTAGAAGAGGGACTGGGAACAAACAGGACAAGGAGTGGATGGATCAGGATAAAGGTTAAAGATAAGGGTACAGGATCAGGAGGACAGGATCAGGATGGGATTGGGTACAGGCTCAGGTTACAAGGCTCAGGTTACAAGGCTCAGGGCATGAGGAAGATACCAAGGCAAACATGTTAGTGTTTTCCGGGTATTTATACACCTGTAATTGGCCTCAAGTGACACCTGTTTGCAAGATGTGCTGTCTGCTCCACACTGCCGGGATCCATCCACTGGTGGACGTCAGTACTGCAGCCCAAAGATGACATAACATCAGCAGGGAAAGTCTCTCCTGACAGTTACAAACTGCCAGGAGACACCTGCTGGTGGACCACAGTACTGCACGCCAGATGCAGGATCTTACCAGCGGACGGATCCTTTCCTGACACGAAAGCTATTGGCTACTGGCTATTGAACTTCCTTTTTCTAGTCCCGTCGTACGTGTTGTACGTCGCTGCGTTCTTGACGGTCAGGATATTGGTGTGATCGTGTGTATGCAAGACAGCTAAAGCGGAATTCCGTCGGAAAAAACAGAGTTTATTCAGACGGGAAAACGGGTCATGTGTACAGGGCATTAGGCATTTAACACAGAGCTGACTGAAAGGCAACATTAAACGTATGTGCATTTACTCCCTCTAGTGGAGACTTAAGGCATGACAACATTTTATTCATGGAAGAAAAAAACATAGGTGGACTTTTTACAGTTCCTAGGCTTCTTCCCTTACCTTATCCCCCCCGCAGGATACTGTTGAAGTCAGACAGATCCAAACTTCACCCATCACGGCGGGCTGCTTTAGCAAACCTTCAAGGAACAGGTCCCTTTTTATCAGGGTTCCACTCCCTTGGACTTGTATTAGCACCCTGCCAGGAAAAACTTTAGGTAATGTAAGCATGACCAAAGTCAGTACAGTAGTGTAGTGGTTAGCACTTTCACCTAGCAGCAATAGGGTCGCTGGTTCAAATCCCAACCACGACACCATCTGCCTGGAGTTTGCATGTTCTCCCTGTGCCTGCGTGGGTTTCCTCCGGGTACTCCGGTTTCCTCCTACGCTCCATGCTGGTAGGTTAATTAGATCCTGTTGAAAAATTGGCCTAATATGTGTATGTTGTATGTGTATGTGTTTGTAAGTGTGTCAGGACACCATGGGGCAAAGGTCCGTGCTATACCACAGATGGACACCAGCAGCAAAAGCACCCTGTTCGCATAGGTAGCGCTATACAAGTCATTGATTCATTCAAAAAGCCCTGGGTCCCGGGGACCAGCCATGCAAGTAGAGACGTTACAGGCAAAACCTTGTGCTTCGTATATGAGGCCCAGGTACCATCCACCTTGGCCTCACTGGCACTTTGGATGGATCCGGTCTATGGAGGCTGTTTAAATCCAGCAGGGATCCCTCCAGCAGAGCTCTTCAGAGTACATCTTCACTCGTGACCAACATCTTAGACACTGGTGAAAAAACTGAGGTGCTCCTGGTATGGGAGGGGTTATATAGGGAGGCAACTTCCTGTTTAGGGTGTGCCAGTGTCCATCACCTGAAGGTGGCTATAACCCACATAATAATTATTAGGGTGCTCTGTGTCCCGTGATGTACGATAAAGAAAATCAGTTTTAAAAACAAAAAAGATAGCTAAAATCCCCCTCCATTGGTCCCACATATGAAGGCAAATAGATGCTTTGGGTGCACACACATACTAAAACAGTGGTTGTGCCACACATATTAGTGTAGCACATCCCCTAAAGAGCCGCTGGTAGGTTGGGTCTGTTCCCCTCTTATTGCACACACAGCCAGGCACACAGCATTTTTGTCCATCTCTTTGGCTCAAGAAGCATTCTGTTTGTGTGGTTTTTATTAGGGAACAATGAACTTGGATGGGGATAGGGAGCATGGGATAACGCTTGACTTAAGAACTTGAACAGGCTGAAGACTACTAACCTTCTGATTGCACTTGTCCACTTTACAGAAAAAGGCTTGTACTACATGGTGGTTGGTGCTAAACATTTTTTGGGGGCCGGTAAACAAACCCCCTAAGGTCTGCACTCACCCCTCCAGCGGTAACGGCACTGTGGCTTCCCTGGGTTTTCTGGTCTTCTTTAGATCCGAAGCCGGAAATCTGAAGCAAACATTGATTCGCTAGTATCACAAGTGAGAGGGATCAGGGCGAAGGCTCTAATCATGTGCTAAAAAAAAAGAAAAAGACAGACCTCATAGAAATGCATTAGTCCCACCCCTGCTCCCCTTATGGACCGACCGCCACTGCTTGTACTCTTCCAGCTGCACCTGCACAACACCTGACTGTATTGCACCCCTGCTTGGCTGTACGGGCACACTTCAAGCTGTATTTCTCTTAGTACGGGCACACTTCAAGCTGTACTTCTCTTAGCAAAAAAGTCCCACAGAATCTCTATGCTGCCTGTGATCTCTCTTCTTCCCAAAGACTAAAGTGCTACACAGTCACCCTTGCAGCACTGGGGTCTTGTACAGGATCATCAGTTGCCTCCTGCCAATATCCACCAGGCTCTCTCTCTCTGAGGGATATAACTAGGAGGGTACTACATCAATGATACAGGAGATGGTCAGAGACTGCAGACATGATACAAGAGCTCAATGCAGCCTCACCAGTGCCCATCAAATGCAGCCTCACTGTGCCCATCAAATGCAGCCTCGCCAGTGCCCATCAAATGCAGCCTCACTGTGCCCATCAAATGCAGCCTCACTGTGCCCATCAAATGAAGCCTCACTGTGCTCATCAAATGCAGCTTTACTCTGCCTGTGAATGTGGCCTCACTGTGCACACCATTGTGGCCTCACTGTGCCCACCATTGCGGCCTCACCGTGCCCACCATTGCGGCCTCACCGTGCCCATCAATGCAGCCTCACTGTGCCCATCAAATGCAGCTTTACTGTGCCATGAAAGCAGTCTCACTGTGCCCATGAATGTAGCCTCACTGTGCCCATGAATGCAGCCTCTCCTGTGCCCCATGTCTCCGTCTGCAGTCCCTGTCTGTGGGAAGGTGTGTTGTTGATGCTCGGTACAGTACCTTGCATGCCAGCAGGATATCCATGATGGCCAGCAGCAGGCAGGGGCTGTTCTCGTTTTGGATGGGGACAGTGGCTCCTTCCAGAGGATCTGTTTGCTGTGAGATGGAGTGGTCCTTGGCCACCTGCACCTTCAGCCGTCCTCACTTTCCGGCCCCAGTCAGCCTGTCCCCTGGTCCTGGGGAAGTGGAGAGCACTGGGTGGGAGCTGGAGAGAAGGGGGAGCAGAGAGTACTGGCGGGGTTGGAGAGCACATGGGTGGGGGCAAAGAGCAGGGGGGAGTGGAGATTACAGGGGGTGGGGAGTGCAGAGCAATGGAGGGGGGGGGCAAAAATAACAGGGGTGGAGAGCACGGGAGGCTGAGAGCACTGGGGGGGGGTAAGAGTGTGGGGTGGCGAAGAGCACTAGACGGGAGCTTGAGAGCACTGGGGGGGGGCAGAAAAACAGGGCTGGAGAGCACTGGGGGGGTACAAAGAGCAGGGGGGAGTGGAGAGCAATGGGGGGGGAGCTTGAGAGCACCCATGGGGGCCAGAAAGTACAGGGGTGGAAAGCACGGGGGACTGGAGAGCACATGGGTGGGGGCAAAATGCAGGGGGGAGTGGAGAGTGCTGGGGGGAGCTTGTGAGAGCACTGAGAGCACGGTGGGGGCTGGAGAGAACTGTGGGGGGTGGGGAGCACTGGGATGGGGGCTGGAGAGCACTGGGATGGGGGCTGGAGAGCACTGTGGGGGGTGGAGGGCACTGTGGGGGGTGGGGAGCACTGTGGGGGGTGGGGAGCACTGCGGGGGTGGAGAGCACTGTGGGGGGGAGCACAGGGGGCTGGAGAGTACTGTGGGGGTTGGAGAGCACTGCGGGGGGCTGGAGAGTACTGTGGGGGGTGGGGAGCACTGCGGGGGGCTGGAGAGCACTGTGGGGGGGGGGCTAGAGAAGGATGGGGAGAGGGGGGCAGAAAGAACAGGGGTTGAGGGAACTGTGGGGGGTGGAGAGCACTGTGGGGGGGAGCACAGGGGGCTGGAGAGTACTGTGGGGGTTGGGGAGCACTGCGGGGGGCTGGAGAGTACTGTGGGGGGTGGGGAGCACTGCGGGGGGTGGGGAGCACTGCGGGGGGGTGGGGAGCACTGCGGGGGGCTGGAGAGCACTGTGGGGGGGGGCTAGAGAAGGATGGGGAGAGGGGGGGCAGAAAGAACAGGGGTTGAGGGAACTGTGGGGGGGGGGGGCTGGAGAGTGTGGTGGGGGAGGAGAGCACTGGAGGGGAGCACAAGGAGAAGGGGGGGGCAGTAAAGGAAGTTGGATGGGGGATCAGCAGGGGGGCCGCATATAAAGTTAATGAGCTGTCTATATTCCTCCATGCAGCCGCTGAATGCTGATTCTCCTCCTCTCCCTCCTCCAAGCATTCAGCGGCTGCATGGAGGAATATAGACAGCTCATTTCCTTTATATGCGGCCCCCCTGCTGATCCCCCATCCAGGCACACTGTTTACTCACAGGCATCTCTCCTGTGTTTCACGGAGCTGGCCGGTGTTGTATCATTATCCGTCCCCCATCACCAAGTGTCCGAGTTGTACTGCGCATGCGCAGTACACAGAATGCCCATATTCCGAAAACTGCCGAGGATGAACGGCGCCTGCGCCGTGAGTCCACTTTCAAGCCCCACCATCCCAGTGGACATAGAGTTAGAATATAAAAGTGCCGAGCACAGCGAGGCCGTGCCCGATGCGTGGCGAGCGAAGCGAGCCCGCGAGGGGCCCTCTCAATTTGACTAACCCTATGTCCGCTTGGATGGTGGGGGCTTCTCCTCGACTCACGGCGCAGGCGCCGCTCATCTTCCGACAATTTCCGAAAATCTTCTGGATCCGGACTGCGCATGCGCTGCGCATGCGCAGTAGACTTCGGACACCTAGTGACAGCCGGACACTTGGTGATAGAACACCGGGTCTGTGTTCGGCGGCCGCTCCCGCTCTGCAACACGGTCCCGCCCCCCTAGACCGGATGTGTGATAGGTGGATTCTTCTATCTACTATCACATGAGCCGGTCTAGGGGGGCGGGACCGTGTTACGGAGCGGCCGCCGAACACAGACCCGGCCAGCTCCGTGTTCACAGGAGCATGAGAGGGGAGCACAGAAGCCGCAAAGCGGCCCCAGGGCAGGCAGCCTACCGGGAAATATCCCGGTATCCCGGTAGGCCAGTCCGGCCCTGCTACATCAGGTATCACTATGCATGCTGAAGTGGGAGCAATCATTCTAAGGCCATTAGTCACTGTTAACCCTACATCAAGTATCATCTATGGATAATTTTGGGTACCATAGAGGTTTGACATAATTGTTTACAATTTACTACACAACCTCAGGCATCGAAATGGTTAAAGATCCTGCAAGCCCAGATAATACCTGTTGATTTGACAGAAAATAACTTGGCTTATTATTTATTGGGCTGGCTGTGTCTTTCTTCCCAGTTTCAGCCTGTGTCCCAGTTGCGGGGCAATGGGACACAGCTTCACTCCACCTCTTTTCAGCTATCATCCTAGTTGCTGGATAACAGGATCCAACCTTCCAGCATTTGTTTTCTGCCTCTATATTTCCCCCAGCTGCCGGGTATACAACTTTGGCCACAAACCCCAGCTCTAGGATTGGCCCCTGCCATAGGAGACACCTTAGTTGAAAATAATTAACCTGTGCGTTCATGCTTAAGAGTGTTTCGTGCTGGCAGGAGCACCTGCTAGTTTGCGTTTTCATTCCTTTTGCTGACCTTTGCTATGATCACAGATTCCACTACTGTCTGCCGCCAGCCGACCTTTTCTATGATCAGATTCCTCTACTGTCTGCCACCAGCCCTGATCTTTGCTGTGATCAGATTCCTCTACTGTCTGCCACTTGCCATGACCTCTGCTATTTTCACAAATTCTTTTACTGTCTGCAGCCAGACCTGTCCTTTGCTATGTTCAGATTCCTCTACTGTCTGCTGCCACTTGCCATGACCTCTGCTATTTTCACAGATTCCGCTACTGTCTGACACCAGCCCTGACCTTTGCTATTTTCACAAATTCCTTTATTGTCTGCCGCCAGACCTGTCCTTTGCTATGTTCAGATTCCTCTACTGTCTGCTGCCAGCCCTGACCCTTGCTATTTTCATGGATTCCTCTACTGTCTACCACTAGGCCTGACCTCTGCTATTTTCTAGACATGTGCATTCGTTTTCGTCCAAATGCATTTTCGTCCGAAATTCTGGGTATTTTCGTTATCGTTTTAACAAACGATAACGAATGTGCAGAATCCGAAAACCGAAATATCCAACATAAACAAATGCTTTATTTTCGTTTTTGTTGCAACAGTTTGATATAGATAGGAGATTCGACATGATGCTGAAAATATCGATCTGTGTCCATCGAACCTGTGGTTGAATGTGCCTAACCTTAGCTCTATTAGTTCAAGATTATTCTACATAGAGAGAAAAGAATTGACAGAGAGAAAAGAATTGACAGAGAGAAAAGATTCGACATTATAGAGACAATAGCAAAAAAGGTTGAATGTGCCTAACCTAATTCTATTAGTCCAAGATTATTCGACATAGAGAGAAAAGATTTGACATGAAGATTCGGCGAAGCACTCGCCGCGAGCAGACATTTATGGTCAAATGCTCTGTCCATAGGCTAAAGAAGAATTCTAATGTTGGTTGACTAGTAATAATAATTAATAAATACAATTATTACTAGTGTCATACAACATTAGAATTCTACTATAGCTTGTAGGCGGAACATTCGACAGATTCGAAATGTACGATTGCGGCGTCGTATAACTTAGCTGCTCCGTCGAACCTTCTTAGAACATTCGACAGACACCATAAGCCTTCAATGACAGATTCAACCTTAATTATTTCGGATTTTCGGACGTATGCATTTTTTAACGAGACAAAATAAATAAAAACGAATTTCAGGAGTAACTAAATACATTTATTTTTCGGATGAAAACGAAATTCCGAAACAAAATATTTCAGTGTGCACATGTCTACTATTTTCACAAATTCCTCTACTGTCTGCTGCCAGCCCGGACCTTTGCTTTTTTACAAATTCCTTTACTGTCTGCTGCAAGGCCTGACCTTTGCTATTTTCATGGATTCCTCTATTGTCTGCTACCTACCCTGACCTTTGCTATTTGCATGGATATGCTTGCTGTTTGCCACCAGAACTTGCTCCACCATACGATCTAGCACCTTTTTTTTCACAGTTAAATTTCGATTTATTGTAGAAAAGTCAAGTATGATACAACAACAATCAAGACATTGGTAACTTGTACAAATCTGCAGAGGAGAATATGCACTTTCTTACAGTTTAGCGACAAAGGAACAATGTGGAAACCATACAAGTGACAGTTAATTGTGATTATAAACAGACAGCTTAGATTCTCGGCATCATCCGTAAGAGATCACTCAGTTAAAGTCAGTGTGACGGAGGAAAGCAAAGTGTGCAGGGGCAGGAGAGAGGGAAGAAAGAGTGGGGGAGACAACCTGCATCCCGCACACATAAAGACACTTAGTATCCTCACGCTGTCCACGGCAGCCATATACCATCAAACTTTTTGGGACATTTCCTGTTTAGATAGGTCATTTTATAAAGTGGCAGGGCCTCATTGATAGAAGATTCCCAAAGTGTCACCAATGGAGGTAAGGTGGAGTTCCACTTGAATAATATGACCCTCTTTGCATAATACAGTAGATAAGAAACTAGAAGCTTAGTGTAGCGTGGGTCTCTGATCATCCTCCTAAATCCCAAGTAGAGCCAGTTCAGGGGACACCACCAAGGACAGTTGAAGGCGCTTGTTAATAGCTTCGAAGACTGCCGCCCAGAACCGCGCCACCTTGGGGCAGCTCCAAAACATGTGAAAGTATGTGCCAATTTCTATACGACATCTACTACACAAGGGATCTCTCTGGGGGAACAGTCTGTGCAGTCTCTGTGGAGTATAATATACCCTGTTCAAGCATTTGGTTTGTATGAATGTATCTCTGGAGGAGATAACCAACCCCAAACTATCCTCAAAACAGTCATTCCAATACTCTCTCTATTAGGTGGGGATGTCAGCTTTCCATGCCTCCTAGAGCCTCTCCAGCTTGGGAGACTCTAAGCTGAGCAACAACAGATTGAGGGAAGAGAGGGGCTTGAGGCAGGGACTCCTGGGCCAAGAGTTCCTCTATGGGATCCATGGTCACATCGATATGTCCAGAGAATTGAGCCCTAACGGCATGACGTAATTGCCAGTATCTGAAATACATTCATCTAGGCAGCTGGTACCTGTCTGAGAGTTCTTTATAATCAAGTAGTGTCCCTGACATGGCATCAGGATCCTTAGGGACATTATGCAGTTTCACCCACACCTGCAGGTCTGGAATGGTCCGAAAGTGTGGGAGATTAGGGTTCCCCCATAGTGGTTGAAAGGGTGACCAGGAGTTCTGCTTGTGAAATTGTTTCCTAGCTACCACTCAGACTCTGTGAGTCATCCTAGTTGGGAGCGGCAGGCTGGCGTAGGCCCCAGTACACCAGGTTCCCCAAATCACTGAGAGAATCCAGGAAGGCCGCCTCTAGGCACACAGCTGCATTGGCCCTTGAGTGGACAAACCACCAGCGGACCAAAACCAAAATATCTGCCCAATAATATATCTGAAAATTGGGAAACGCCAGCCCCCCACACCGCACAGGGAGGCACAAGGTGGACCTAGCCAAGCGTGGCATGGAGCCCCCCCAGATAAAGGTCCCGATACATTTGTCTAGGTCTCAGAAGAAGGAACTCCGTAGCCAGACCAGAGAATTCCTAAAAAGATAATTAAACTTAGGGAGAAAAACCATCTTGATAAGGTTAATGCGTCTCAGCGGGTTCAATGGAAGAGTCCCCCAAGAGGCACACCTATTTCTCATCTGCTTCAGCACTGGACTTATATTAAAATCATAGAACTTGTGAAGGTCATGTTGAATGTGGACACCCAAATATTTAAAGGCATCAACACATTTCAAGGGGGTATGGGCCGCCGTGGCTCTTGACATACTATCTAAAGGAAATAGCACTGACTTGGACCAATTAATTCGGACCCCTGAAAAACGACCAAACTCATCAAAGAGGACCAGGGACCAGGGCAGATCTCAAGGAGGAATCGTTTTGCAGATAAAGCAGAGTGTCATCTGCATAAAGTGACACTTTTTCTTCCAAGGGAGGGACCAACCCTCATCCCCACCACCCGCTGGGTTGTCCGGAGCAAGATAGCCAACGGCTCCAGCACTAAGGAGAAAAGGTAAGGTGAGAGGGGGAAACCCTGACGTGTACCCCGCTGTAACGGAAAACTTTCAGAGATCCTGCCGTTAGTGCGAATACAGGCCGTAGGGGACTGATAGAGTAGTTTAAGCCATTTCAAAAATTGAGTTCCAAACCCATACCTGCCCAGCACCTCCCAGAGGTAGCCCTACTCCACAGAGTCAAAAGCCTTTTCGGCGTCCAGGGAGGCAATAACTCTGGAACCACTGTTGTCATGAGCAGTAGACATATTTAGAAAGCGGCGTCTTAGATTGATATCTGTGCCCTTTCCAGGCATGAACCCCCATCTGGTCTACATGGATAAGCTCATGCAGGACCTGTGACAATCGGTTGGCCAAAACTTTCGCCAATAGCTTTGCGTCAACATTAATTAAAGAAATTGGACGTACCGTACAATGCTGTGGATGCACAGTCCTCGGGGTCCTTACCTGGTTTGGGCACCAGCACAATTACTGCCTCAGACATAGACTCTGAGAGGGAACCCCCCCCCCCGGGAGAACTCACCCAACAGCAGGGTGAGCCCTCTGGATCTCCTCCAATGTTATCTCCTGTTCTAGCCGATCCCTAGCCTCTTGAGACAGGGTAGGAAAATAAACTCCATCCCAATATGCCTCTGTCTACCATCCAATACTCTACCCTAGTGGAATATAGGGTCCTATAGTACTGCATAAAGCGAAGATTAATTTCCTCCGGGCTCACCAGGGGTGCCCCCTTCTTGCCTCGGATTCTTCCAATGTGCGTAGTAGAGATTTGCCCTTCGAAACAACCACGCCAGCAGTTTTGCTGTTTTTGTCCCTATATTCAAATACCCGTTGTGCTGTGCTAAGCATTGATTTCTTGGTCATATCGATTCTATTAAGCTCAACCGCCCGAAGAGCATACTGCCAGGAGCCATAGTTGAGAGGGCTTGGATCAGCCATATTTTAAGTTCCCTCTCTAGGTCCTCCAGTGACTGCACAGACTGTTTTTGGCTGTTAGCAATACGGGAGATGTATTCCCCTCGTAGCCACCCCTTAAATGCGTCCCAGACTACTCCAGGATCTGCTGTATTTTTAATTCGTAACCAATAATTACAGATTGCCTCGGGCATATCTTCCTGAACCTTAGGATCCACCAGCCAGCCTCCACACCCTCCAGCCAGCTGGGGGTCCCAGCACCACCGTCATCATAAGGGGAGAATGATCGGAAATGCCCCTAGGGAGTATCTGCACTTTTGATACCCGCTGTAGCAATGACCGGGTTTAAAACACCAGGTCTATGCGGGAGAGGGTCCGAAACATTGCAGAGTGACAGGTGTACACTATCAGCAGGATGACAGTGGTGCCAGGCATCAATTATCTCAAAGGTCGTAGCCCATTGTAAAAGATCAGATGACCGTCTACTCAGTGGCCAGAGTCTATCCAAAGTTGGGCATGAAGCCAAGTTAAAGTCCCCCATCAAAATAACATTATGCGTATCGTAGGATATAACATGCTGCATAAGCCCATATAGAAGAGAAATATCAGTGGGTGGCGGTAGATATAATCCCACCAACACATATTTTGTGGAAGCTATGTCAACAAACTATATATCTTCCACCCCGGTCTGTCTTAATATGCAGAAGCTGGAAGGGGAGGGATCTATGAATCAGAATGCTGACTCCTCTAGAGTAGCTAGAGTAAGTAGCATGATAATGGCTACCCACGAGGCCCCTTTAAACCAAGGATTCTGGAGCCCACCAGGTGGGTAGGATCTACCACCTTGCTTCCTCTATTGCTTACCCTTACATAGTTACATATGTAGCACACTCTAGTGTGTGCTAGAAGTAGAGAAGGTAAATTGTAGTTTAGCTCAAGGCTAAGCCTGGAGCTATGGAATCTGGGTCAGGGTTTACTAAAGTTCAGGGCTGAGGGACTCATCCTGGCAGCTCTCTGGTGCCTCCCCTCTGGTCTAAAAGGTTGCAGAATCAACTAGAATTATTGGGTGGAGTTTATGGGAACTTCCTTGAATATTTATGGAGCCTTAGCCAATCCTCAGAGGTAGGCTGGCAGGGGGCTGAGACCACTCAATAGACATGAGCCATGCCCACAGGAGCATTCAGGTGGAAAATGGAGATTCAGTGTTAAGGAGGCTTTCAGTAGCCCTCAGGGGTTCCCTCTAGTCTTGGGGGGAAGGGGTTTTAGGCCAAGGGCCAGGGGGAGGGTGCTGGAAGGATCCTGCCATAACATATGTGAGGAAGCCCTTCCTGAAGAAATGGAAGCAAGAAAGGACAGAGTGAGTAGATCAACACTGTGGGGTCCTACAAAGGAGGGAGACTGCCATATGTACTCAGTCTCCCTTGAAAAAAGCAGTGTGCTTAAGTCTTCTGCCTTTCCCTAGAGACCTCTTGAGAGTCAGCAGGGTAGGCTGGTGAAGAGTCAGTCTAGTGTGGAGAGTTAGCCTGGAGGGCTAGCGAAAGGGGCAGCTGCAGCCAGGTGGGTTGGCAGTGGCTGAAGAGGTGGTGCTGGAATCAGTGGCCACAGAGGAGAAGTTACATGCCATTTCACTGCAACTGTGCTACACAAAGAGGGGCTACGAGTTTCCATCTGTAATGGGCCATTGCTAATCTGACTGACAACTAAAAACAGAAAAATAAGGATGCAAACTCCTAGTGCATTTACTTCGACACCAATGAAAATTTATATAAAAAAAATAAAAAAACACCAAAAGCATAATCACAAACATGAAAGGATAAAACGCTTGTCATACACAACTTCAGTATTAGGGATGACACATCGCTACCGTTGGAAAATTAACGCGTTTTAGGAGACAAGCGCTCTTCCTCAGAGGTTTCCAACCGTAGAGATGTGTCATCCCCGATACTGGTGTATGACAGTTTTATCCTTTCATGCTCGAGTATGCTTTTGGCGTTTTTTAATACGTTTTCATTGGAATGGTATCGAAGGTAATGAACTAGACATTTGCTCCCTTCTTTTTTCTGTTTTTAGCGATTTGGAGTTTCCCCACTCAAAGAGCAGCATCGCTAGAAATACCATTCCCAATAGAGTGAGCGCTGAGGCTTGACTGTCTTTTGGAATTTAATTTGACTGACAGCCTGTCAGATCTCTCAAGTGATTCAGCTGGAGCGCATCCAGGAGGAAAGTGAAGACTGTGCGTGTATATATACATATATATATATATATATATATATATAATATATATATATGAAGATGTTGCTGAAGTCAAGTGGCCATCTCATAACCTCCCATCCCTATCCAAGTTTTTAACCCTCTAATAAAAGAAACAAAAAGTCTCTGACTCTGATTGCTGTGAAAATTCAGTGTGCCTGGCTGTGCAGGAATGGGGAATGCAGGTTCATTAGCAGTCCCTACAGGGGTGTGCTACACATAGTTAGGTCGAAAAAGTCCATCCAGTTCAACCAATAGGGGAAAAAAAAAAAAAAACACACACACTAATAGAAAACATCCATATACACAATCCTATACCCACAGTTGACATTCTGTAGACAGAAAATATCATTTTGGATGTTAAGTGCGAGGGGCAACCTAGTATGGGTAGGCCTGCTTGCCTTAAAGCGGAAGTAAACCCATCGATTTAACAGTCTAAAAAAAAAAAAGGCATGCCGTGAATGCTAACTGCACATTGGCTGTGTTCTCAACCAAACAGTCAAACCATCCAATGGCTGGTGTCATAACGGATCACATGTGCAGCACTGTGGCAGTTGAAGATTAAACAGAGGCAAAGATGGCAGCTTCCTTGGCTGAAAACGATAGGGGGGTTTACTTCCACTTTAAGAGAAGGGAAGCTGCTAAATGTGAAGCTACATCGCCTGCTATTTACCCTGACTGGAGTGCCAGCATCAGGACCTTACTATTTTCTTTTGTGAAATGATACATGCCTTTTGTGGACTGAAATTGCAAGACTTGGGGGTATATTTATAAAGCATTGACTCTGACAGTCAGCAGATATTCACTATAGATGATTCTTCCGGGTGCATATGTCTTAAATGACACTTATGCACCACCAGTGAACATTTGGTTAAATCCACGTTCATCATATGCTTTTTAGTGTCAGGCCTGCCCAGTTCTCAGGCTGAGAACACTGCAGGAGATGGAGGCAGTTTCTGGATGCGTTCTTATCCTTGTGCTCAGGTTTTGTGACCTTCTAATAGCATATAAGCACCAGTGGAGTGGGATCTCGAGAGTTCGGCCATCATTATAAGATATAAAAATGCATTTTTTTGACTGCTTGATTTTGGTGGTCAAAGTTATCTGGTAAGAGGCAGCATGTGCAACTTGAAGGTGAGGATATCTTCTCTTGTGGGCACCATTACATCTTTAGGCACGCTTCCAAGTGGTCTAGATGTGTCACCTACTGGATATTCCCGAATGATTATGAACTTTATCAGGACTTTGATTTAATGATTAGCATTGCATGGTATTTTTAATATATTTATATTTGTAGTTTCTTTGATTAGCGCTGTACTATAATTGTTCCAATATTTGTTGCCTGCAAAATGTGCTAGCTGCTTTCTTTTCCAACTTTTTTGCCCAAGCGCAGGTAGAGATCTGTACTAATTGAAAAATGTATAATAGCTGCTAGCAATAATCGCATGTAAAGTTCGACAGGCTGGTTGTACCCAATTTGATCGATCAGCTTGGGTACTTTCAGCCTGCCCATACATGGTTTGAATCTCAGCCAGTCCCTGCTGAACTGAGATTCGAACTGTCTATGGGCGGCTTTAGGGACAATATTTTCTTGTACTTACCAATTTTACAACCAAAAATCAATGTAGTAGAGGCTGCTCAATGTGATAATCAACTCATAACTGCAGTGATCAAAGACATCTATGTGATCATAAAATTTAATTTTTTCAAAATGCTAATTTGCAGAGGAGAGTATGGGGTCCTTTATGCTCCAAAGATGCACTTACTCTTAAATTTAGTGGAATAAAGTCATTTAAAATATAAAGCAAAGCTGATTTTTAAACAAATTATATTTTGAAAAAAAAATAAACCATCTTTTATTACAGTAATCTCTGTACAAGCTATAGTATGTCAAAGTTAGGGCCTCCATAAAAGAATGAAGATAGCCTTTCAATTATAAAAATAACAAAATAAGCTTGAATACAAAATCATAAATTAATAAAAAATATATTTAACATCAAATACATATTTAACACCTTAAAGTATGCTTTTTTTCAAAGACATATTACCTTTGAGTGTTTTTTATTTAATTTTTTTTTTTATTTTATTTTTTTTATGACTTTGAAGACATATGATTTTTTTTTTATCTTGAACAAGGCATAAGACAAAGTGAAGTAACAGTGATAAAAAATAAAATAAAAAATTCAGACAATGCGGTTTCACATTGAAAAACAAGTGGCTATGTGCTCTTTAGGTTTTGTACATACAATAAAAGTGATTCTGCATTTTAATGCAGAATTGAGTTTACATGACAGTGAGACCTGAGAATGCATATTAAATAAGTGCAACTGGATTTGTAAGTGAAGTCTCCCTGGTGAATTCTTGTATTCTGTATGAAAACAACCATTGCAAAAGATTTGATTTATTTATCAGCATAGATGTTCTTCAAAATCTGCCATAACATTGCTCTGAAAGAACATATCAATAGTCCCATCCATCTGGAAAGAAAAAGAAGACAGTGTGAATAATGCACAGAGAAAATCATTATCTTAATTCTTGGAGTGTTGGCCACCTAAAGAGAATCCATTACCTATAAAATGGAGGTTTGAACATTCAGCAGCCGCCTAGCTATTAATATATGATTTAATAAACCTTTCAGTAATCAGATGTTACAGTGTAACTGACAAAGTATTTCTGGATGCAGGCATATTGAATATTTCTTTGCAGGGTCCAGGCACACAGCAGTGATGTAGGCTCCAGCTCTGTGCAGCCACTATAGAGCTTTCTAAAGATTTCACTTTAAAATCAAAATTCATACTACCACTGCAACGACAAACTCCTCAAAATTTCAAAGGGTAAAAAAGTATACTTTGGTACACATGCTCTATAAAGTATACTGGATAAAATCTGTATACTTGGATTTGTAATGATGTTGCCTTACATGGGACAGATTCACATTCAAATATAATGTTTAAGTATAATACAAGTCTAGTCTAGCAACTTCCCTTGCTATCCCCATAGTATGTACAGTATAACTCATTCTACAAACTGACAGCTGCCTATTTGCAAGCCTGCAGCGTCATCATTATATCATATAGAAAAATGGGCACAAATGCAATGTAAAGCATAGTCCCACTAGCTTAGAAATAGGATAGGAACACCATTCAGCCCAAGCTCCATTCATGGTTCAGGTTGTCAGGTATTGTAAAGTCTGTATGATGAAATTATATATAACATGGGGAAGGTGAAGGGGGCTTTAGATTTATATTGTGTGATTTTATCCTTTAAGTACAGCTAGATGATTTATTGAAAATTATTAAAAGCTAAATTTAGATAATAGTTTCCAAAAAAAAGTTCCAAAATATACAAGGAGAAATCACCCAGGAACAGCTGGAACACAGAGTGAGACCTAACTATTAGTCTGACATCTGAGCCCCATAAATTATACCAGCGTAGGCACTCAACCCTCCTCCACAGCAGTACCTGAGTTGAGTGCTGCTCCTGTCTCTAGGTCAGCTTTGCCCAGGATAGAAAAATCCTGTTAGTGCTTTTGGACATTTTTTGAAAAACAAACCATTTTCTAATCAATGATGGGAGAATCGTGCGAGAAATGTAATTGAAAAATAATTGAAAAAGAAAATTCCTGGAAAGAAAAGAAGATTCCCAGCCACGAAAAAATTTCTGTAGCAACAGGAGGTGAAATTGAAGGCTTGGTTGGTTGAATTTCGAAATCAATGGTGGCACCATCAGATCACAAAACGCATGACATTTCTGATTTTTAAAAGAAAATTCTTTTGAAATTTGACCATGAATGGCCAGCCGAAGAGTTCATAAAGGCTAATCCTGGCCAGGGTCACATAATCAGCCAAGGTCCAACATGAACATTAAGCCATTACTAATGTCCAAAATGTGAATGCTGTAACAGCTTTGTGCATGTTTACTTAATAAAAAAAACCCAATTTTGTATGTCATCCTTAGTGCCGACCATTCTTTTCCTTACTCTGGTACATTGGAGGTGTCAGCAGCCTCAAGGTCTGAGCACTGGGCGGAGTTTTTTGTGGGAAGATTGTAGCTCCCATACACCTGTTTTCCAATATGAACATTAACATTAGAACGTCCCTGACTATCTCCATAAGGCTGGCCAGGCATACCTCAGCAACATGGTAGTCTATTATTTTAGTGTTCTCCAGTATTTTTGAAGATCTCCGGACTCCCGATGCCTCTGACAGACTGCAAGGTGCAGCAGTCCTCCAGCACTTATGCCATTCTCTCTCTTGAGTGGGCTGAAGCTCTAAAACCCAGCCTTTCCCCCTTATTTATTTCACAGGTAGGTAGGCTGAATCTGAAAAGCCCAGAACAGCAGCACATATTACCTCTTCCCCCCAGGCTGGGCCAGCCACTGTTGAGCTAACTGTTGAGCAACCTACCTACAGTCATCTAATCAGAGTCTCGCAATGTGAGGCTGTTCCTCCCATATGTTCCCAAGACCTTTAATATCTACTTCAGATTTTATTTTTATTTGTGCACAATGAAATTTGAAGTTAAGTCAAAAAATGTTATTCTCCTATAGTTGTAGTCCCATCAATTACCTGTAACGATGTCCCATACTGCTGCGTCATGTAGAAATTTCCTCTGCACAGTTCAGTCTTTTTCCTGGCTCAACTTCTCACGTGGGGGAAATAAAGTGTGTATTGAATGAGAGGAGGAGGAGAGGGTGGGTCCCTATCCGATAATCTTAAAGGCAGTTCAACGGTAAGAACTGAAGTTATTAACCCTAGCTATACTGGAACAGGAACAAGCACCCTGCAGAGAACTTTCTACACCAAAAATGCAGGGCATACTACATTACCGGTAAGGGAAGGCAGCTATAAAAAGGGGAAAATAACGTTAATAAACCTCAACTGTAATGCAGCTGCCTGCTTTCAAAAGCGCTAAGCATGCTCCACCACCATCCATGACAGAATTTAATTCGGATTCTAACTTTAAGTGTGCCTGAGGTGCCTACTACCATCTTTGATTCAGAAGAAACAATTTCAGAAAATCCATACAACTCAGAATTGCAAGGAGCTCTTGATAATCTGATTGTTGCAGTGCTTTCTACCCTGCAGCTGGAGAATCGGCCTACTGTTCCAGACATATGGTCTTTTGGTGCCTTTATGGCTGAAAAGACCCTCCAATATACTTGGTATGTAAAACATTCCTCTGAGGACTGGAAACCAATCTGTGGAATCACAGCTTCCTCCTGAAAATGTGAATGAGTGGTTTACCTTTGAAAGGGAATTTATTAATAAGTGGGCTCACGCATGGGCGTCCGCAGAACTTTTTTCAGGGGGGGGCATCATTTTAAGGTCTGGTCGTGTGATCTTACCTGTGTCAGTCAACAGCGGCTGCAGGGGAGAAAGCGCTTGGCGACGGCTGATTATGCCTGATGAGGTGATGTCACCCATAGGTTCCCATGTCACAGTTGTTATTGGTGCTCCCTCCTCTCCCCTGCATACGCTGCTGGATCACACAGGTGAGATAACATGACCAGATTGGAACAGTCTGAAAATAGGTTAGTCTGCATAGGTGTTAGGGGTAAGGGGACGGGGGGCAGTTTTTAAGGCTAGCGCAAGCTGGAAATCTACTTTCAATCTACCCTCCCTATTGGTGGCTTGTGGCAGTGTTAAAGCAGAGCTCCACCCAAAAGGGGAAGCACCACTTGTTTGCACCCTCCCCCCTTCCACTGCCACATTTGGCACTTTTTGGGGTAGAGAGTGTACCTGGTTTTGCTGTGGTGATCTGAGCCACATGCAAAACCATGCAAAATATGCTGCGAGCGACCACAGCAAGTAAAGGTATAAATAAACATACAATTAGGCAATCAATCAATTACAAAAAATAAATAAAAAATACACCTGCATGGTGCAGCATTGGCTTAAGACAGTGGAGATTTTAAAATCTGTATGGACACAATAGCATCTTTATGCTGTTGTGCCCATATAGCTGCTTTTGTGCCCATATAGATGCTGGTGTGCCTCAATAGCAGTTATATGGGCACAATAGCATAAAGATGATAAAAGAGGAATGCATCTCCAATGGTTGAGACGCAGGATCTTTCATTCTTTTACCAGTGTAGGACCCACTAATTAAGGGGTACTTTGACGCAGTAAGTGGGCTGCCATATAGTGTGACCAAATCCCCATATTTTTTGAATATATTCAGGTGTTTTTAAATAGCCTTGCAGGATTTAAATGTAATTTTTGTATATGTGCAAGACACATTACAAGAGACGGTCAGAGACTGCAGACATGCTACAGGAGAGGGTCAGAGACTGCAGACATACTACAGGAGAGGGTCAGAGACTGCAGACATACTACAGGAGAGGGTCAGAGACTGCAGACATACTACAGGAGAGGGTCAGAGACTGCAGACATACTACAGGAGAGGGTCAGAGACTGCAGACATACTACAGGAGAGGGTCAGAGACTGCAGACATACTACAGGAGAGGGTCAGAGACTGCAGACATACTACAGGAGAGGGTCAGAGACTGCAGACATACTACAGGAGAGGGTCAGAGACTGCAGACATACTACAGGAGAGGGTCAGAGAGTGCAGACATAATACAGGAGAGGGTCAGAGAGTGCAGACATAATACAGGAGAGGGTCAGAGAGTGCAGACATAATACAGGTGAGGGTCAGAGAGTGCAGACATAATACAGGGGAGGGTCAGAGAGTGCAGACATAATACAGGAGAGGGTCAGAGAGTGCAGACATAATACAGGAGAGGGTCAAAGAGTGCAGACATAATACAGGAGAGGGTCAGAGAGTGCAGACATAATACAGGAGAGGGTCAGAGAGTGCAGACATAATACAGGAGAGGGTCAGAGAGTGCAGACATAATACAGGAGAGGGTCAGAGACTGCAGACATGATACAGGAGAGAGTCAGAGACTGCAGACATGATACAGGAGAGGGTCAGAGACTGCAGACATGATACAGGAGAGGGTCAGAGACTGCAGACATGATACAGGAGAGGGTCAGAGACTGCAGACATGATACAGGAGAGGGTCAGAGACTGCAGACATGATACAGGAGAGGGTCAGAGACTGCAGACATGATACAGGAGAGGGTCAGAGACTGCAGACATGATACAGGAGAGGGTCAGAGACTGCAGACATGATACAGGAGAGGGTCAGAGAGTGCAGACATACTACAGGAGAGGGTCAGAGAGTGCAGACATAATACAGGAGAGGGTCAGAGAGTGCAGACATAATACAGGAGAGGGTCAGAGAGTGCAGACATAATACAGGAGAGGGTCAGAGAGTGCAGACATAATACAGGAGAGGGTCAGAGACTGCAGACATGATACAGGAGAGGGGTCAGAGACTGCAGACATGATACAGGAGAGGGTCAGAGACTGCAGACATAATACAGGAGAGGGTCAGAGACTGCAGACATGATACAGGAGAGGGTCAGAGACTGCAGACATGATACAGGAGAGGGTCAGAGACTGCAGACATGATACAGGAGAGGGTCAGAGACTGCAGACATAATACAGGAGAGGGTCAGAGACTGCAGACATACTACAGGAGATGGGCAGAGACTGCAGACATGATACAGGAGAGGGTCAGAGAATGGATGTATGGCTGAACTCAGTGTAAAAGTGTATAGTAGGGCTGCGCTACTCTACTTAAAGCAGCTCTTCAAGATTAAGTTAGTAATCCTCCTTTTAAAGTACAACCAAGTGCCAGAAGACAGCAACACATCCACTTTCCAAAATTCAAATGGTCTAACCCCACACCTGATACACAAAGCGTATGGTTAACTAAACAACAGGAATATAAAGATAGAGTCATTAAGAAATCAGAGAATAAGAGATTGTTCCAGAAACAGGTAGCTTACGGAGAGGGGGAAAAAGTTGGAAAAATGTTGGCACATTTAGTGAGAACCAATTCTCCTCCCTCCAGCGTCCCTGTGATCAAGAATGAAAAAGGTGAAATATCATCTAAAAAGTCAGTAATTACAGAAACTTTTAGACTATATTATGAAAAACTGTATAGATCGCGTGGGACGGTGGAGGAAGGGGAAATGGACACATTCTTCAGAAACGTTGATATTCCGGTTCTCACAGATGAAGAAAGAGGGATAATGGAGGCACCGCTAACACTGGAGGAAATCCAACTGGCGGTGAAAGAAATGGCCAATCAGAAATCACCAGGACCAGACGGCCTCCCAGCAGAAACCTATAAACAATATGGGAAAGTACTACTGCCAGAGCTTCTCAAAGTATTCAACTGGGCGAAAGAGGAGGGGAGGTTGCCAACGTCTATGACGGAAGCAACAATAATAGTTCTACATAAGGAGGGGAAGGACCCGTTAGAGACTAAGTCTTACAGACCTATTTCCTTGCTCTGCGCGGATGCTAAAATACTCGCGAAAGTTATGGCAATCAGACTAAATAATATTATTTCTAGACTTATACATCCGGACCAAACAGGATTCATCCCCTGTAGATCTACCAGTATAAATATCAGGAGGCTGTATCTCAACATGCAGATACCAACAGAGGATACAGGGACAAGGGTGGTTATGGCCCTAGATGTGGTCAAAGCTTTTGATAGTTTAGAATGGGGATACCTGTGGCGGGTTTTAAGGGAATTTGGATTTGGCCCCTCATTCATTGAATGGATTAAAACCTTGTACACGGGCCCCAGCGCTAAAATCAGGGTTAATAATGATCTCTCTGACAAAATTCAATTAGAGAGGGGGACAAGACAGGGGTGCCCACTGTCCCCCTTGCTTTTTGCTCTGGCAATGGAGCCGCTGGCCAGCGTAATTAGATCAGACACGAATATACAGGGGTTTAGAAGAAGGGGGGGAGAAGAGAGAATCGCATTATATGCGGATGATGTCCTCCTCTTCCTGGGGGATGCGGAGCAATCCCCCAGGCAGGTGATGAACATCCTCATAGATTTCGGGAAAATTTCAGGGCTGACCATAAACTGGGAAAAATCTGCACTAATGCCCATAGATCCCCTAGGGAACCAGAGGACACCGGATAGCCTACAGCTAGAAGTGGTCGAACAAATTAAATATCTAGGTGTAAATATAAAGAAGAACCCTAATAACTACATCAATGATAATATTGTACCATTACTAGCTAAATTTAAATCTAAAATTACAATCTGGAGACGCCTCCCATTATCGGTCGCGGGGAGATGTAATTTGATTAAGATGCTGTGGCAGCCACAGCTTCTGTATCTGATGCACAACTGCCCAACATGGATAGATAAAAAATGGTTCAGGAAAATCGACACGCTGTTTAGAGAACTTATATGGAAAGGAGGCCAGCCTAGGATAGGTTTACAAATACTACAACTAGGAACAAGAAAGGGCGGGATGGCACTGCCGCATCCACGAAGCTACTTCCTAGCCGCCCAACTACAACATATAGGGGGGGTTGGAGGAGGTAATAAGGATCTAATGATTGCAGGTACTCCGCATAGATCAATAATAGAGGCTCTTGAGGCAAACTCATTTTATTATAGAAACCCCACGGTGAGGCTTGGGTTAAAAGTCTGGAAAGCATTAAAAGCAGTAAAAGGGCTGGAGGGCATGACAAAACATACTCCCCTCTGGAATAATAAGAACCTGGAGGAAGTGGAGAAGATAGGGAAGTTTAAAGAGTGGGAGATAAAGGGGATAGTTAAACTAACTCAACTATACGAGGGAAAGATACTAAAGACATTCACCGCACTAAGAACAGACTATGACCTACCGAAACACTCATTTTATAAATATTTACAAATCAGGCATGCCTTAAATAGGCAATTTGCGAAACAAGGACCAAATTGGGTCAACTCTCCGGTATATCAAAGAATAGGCTCCCAGGACAAGACCAAAGGATTCATAGCAGAAATTTACCCATATATATGTGAAGGCAGTGTAGAAAGCCCAGTACGACTTAAGAGCAGAAGGAAGTGGGAAAAAGAATTTGGAACCCTGTCAGATGAACAATGGCTGAGAATACTTGAGAAGGGACACATGGTGTCGGTCTCGCCCGCACAAAGGGTCTCATACCTGATGTTATTACATAGGACATATTACACTCCTAAGAGACTCTTTGATTTCGGGTGGAGAAAGGACGCCAGGTGCCCCAGGTGCCAAGACACTGGAGACCTAGCACATATGATGTGGAAATGCCCGAAATTGTTTCGTTATTGGTCAGAAATTCTCGATACGCTGAACACAGTCTACAACGCGAGGTTAGAAATGAGTCCTAGACTGTGTATACTAGGGCTGGACGAAGGAATAGTCGGAGGCCCCTGGGTAACCAAGGCAGTGATGAGATGTCTATTCCAAGCAAGAAAGCTAATAGCGCAAAGATGGCAGGCTGAAAAACCCCCAACGGAAAGAGAATGGGCGAGATTAATAACAGAAACAATATGGAGGGAAAGAACGGTATATACGAGGAGAGGAAATACGAAAGAATTTGTAAAATTGTGGAAAACATGGATGGACGAGCAGGGATGCCCAATGTAATGGATAAGGGGGTGGGAGACTAAACAGGGAAAAATACTGTATAGGTAAAATAGAGGGGATAAAGAGAGCATAGAAGTAAGGGGAATGAGACAAGAAAAGAAGGAAATACAGTAGAAGTAACAAAAGAAAGGAGGGAGGTACAAAAGAACTGCAGGTTAATGGCAATTTTTTCCTTTCTTCTCTTTTCGTTTTTAGCAAACTGTGAGAAAACGAGTTTATGGAAATTAAATGTGTGTATGTATTTTTGCTGCTTTTTTATGTATGAAGAAAACAAATAAAGATTATATAATTAAAAAAAAAGAATCTGTGTTGTGCTAGAAGAGGCCATTGGGTTATGAGACCATAGGGTTAAGCTTCCCATACAGGTGATTGGACACTGGTAAATGGCAAAGCTTGACCCAGCTCTACATTACTGGATCTGCATCAGATCCTTCGGACTACTGTTTCCAGTGGAGCTGTAACCAGACCCCAGTGAGAACAGGAGCAGCCTGTAAGCGGCTACTGGATCCCAAAATTGGTACCCTTGGCAGGTGGTTGGATCATATGAGTTAGCTGGTGTGGTGCTAAACAGGTCCAGGGCTGTGGTCTGCTGTGGTGGAGCCCCAGTCCCTGAAGAATCTGAAGGGTAGCCTGACCTTTACAGGGGCAAGAATTGAGCTGTCTGATGTGTCTGTTGCATTTCCTAGTGAGTGATTGCACCCTGTGTTTGGGTGCACAGTACTGTATTACTGCCTTCGTGCTGTGGAGAACTGGTTGCAGTTGGTGGGCTCCCCCACTGCTTTCTGAAGCTGAGGGGAACAAAACAATCTGGTGCTACCATGGTATTTTATTGAGTCAGGCTGCTCTCAACCTCAGCCAGCATGCTCCAGTCAGTGTGCTTGTAGGCACTGGGGGGTGTGTGAAATTGAATTATAAATTGCCCCATAAATTAAATTTATGGGGCAACAGACTGGCTTTAGCTCTGAACCAGCATCCATTTCTTTATCATACATCATGGGACACACAGATAAGCTGCTATTCATTACTTACTACGCCATCTCTCGTTGAATGGACACTGGTAGACAGTCTTTGACAGGATGTCCGCCCCTATATAACCCCTCCCATACAGGAAGTACTTCAGTTTTTTTTTTACCAGTGTCTGCAAGGTGCATGTCGGGACCGGTGGTGTCTACCCTAGTGAATGCCAGAAAAGCGATCACTAGGAAGATCCTTTTATAAGGTCTGGATGACTTATTGCTTGGTGTGAAGCCAGAAAATTGCATCCTCAGAAATACGTGATTGGGAGAATTCTTTTTTCTACAGTTGGCTGTGGAAATCAGGTTGGCTTTGAGAGTACAATCGGGGGTCAGATTTCAGCCCTGTCGGTATTCTTCCAAAGGCCTTTAGCCTCCCATTCGCTGGTCTGAACCTTTATGCAGGGGGCAACTAGTTTGCTTCCTCCCATTAGGTCACCTATGTGTCCTTGGGACTTAAATCTGGTGCTGTCTGTGTTTTACAGAAGCAACCATTTGAGCCGATCAAGGAAATTCCTTTAGTCTTTCTGTCACGCAAGCTAGCCTTTCCGATGGCCATCACCTCAGCTAGAAAGATTTCAGAATTGGCGGGCCTTTTATGTAGGGAACCATAGCTAATCCTTCCCCTCGACAGGTTGGTGTTGCGTCCTATTCCATCCTTCTTGCCAAAGGTGGTGTCGGCCTTAAATTTGAATCAGGAATTTTTAATTTTTTTTGCCTTCTTTTTCTTTTCCTCTCAGCCTCGTTCGGACAGAAGAGAGATGGCTGCACTCCTTGGCCATAGCGTGGGCAGTTGGCGTTTTGTCTAGTTCTTCGGAGATCCGAGGATTTTTTTTTTTTTTTTTTTTTTTACCAGAAGGACCCAAGAAGGGGCAGGCAGCTTTCAAAGCTTCCCTTGCCAATTGGGTCTGCCAGTTGGTCATTCAGGCCTATGGTCTGAAACGTAAGGGTCGTATGGTTGTAAGAACCTCCTTGGCTTTTCGCCATCAGGTATCTGGCTCAGATTTGTAAGGCTACTACCTGATGTTTAGTGCATAGATTCACAAGATTGTATTAGGTAGATGTTGGAGCAGCCAAAGAGTTGACTTTCGGCCGTTGTGTACTACAGGCTGCTGTTTAAAGTCTGTGGCTATTTTTGTTTGGCGGGGTGTCTCCCTCCCCTCAAGACTATTGCTCTGGGACATCCCAGTAAGTAATGAATAATAGCCTAACTCTGTGTACCGTGATGTATGATCAAGAAAATAGGATTTTTTCATCATACTGACCTGTTAAAATCCTTTTCTTTTTTTAAATGCATCACGTGACAGAGGTCCCTCACCTCCTTTTTTTTTTTTTTTTTTTTTTTACCATTCAGTGCTTGCTACAAGACGGAAGTACTTTCTGTATGTGAGGGGTTATATAGTGTAAGACTGTCAACCAGTGTCCATTCACCTAGAGATGACGTATAACCCAGTAAGTAATGAATAATAGCCTAACTCTGTGTCCCGTGATGTATTCAAAGAAAATTATTTTACAGGTAAGTATGATGAAAACATTTATTTATTTTTTTCTTCCCCCCAAAACATTTACCAAAACCAAAGACTCACAATAAGTTAACAGAAGAATCCCTTCTACTACATCCTCTCACTAAAGAGGACCTGTACAATGACTGGACCTGATCTGGACAAAGGTGCACCCAAAACGGGCTTGCTCATCATTATCCAATCCTTAGCTTAAGACATGTATAGTTTTGGCAGAGGATGTACTCTTATTTAAAGGAGAAGTATAGCCAAAGCTATTTTGGCTATACTTCTCCTTGGGTTTACAGGAGTGCAGTTTGTTCTGCACCCGTCCCCCGTTTTCAGCCGACAGTGGGCTAAATGAGCTGGTTCAGGCTCTGGAAAGTTCCAGACAGGATCAACCTAGATGCCTGGACTGCCAGCTGGCTCAGCCTCTCAGCAAGCTGCTGGGAGCTAGCCCCTCCTGCCCCTGCACAGCTCAGCGCTTCAGTGAGCACTGGAGGGGCTGACAGTCACCAGCTCTCTGTTAACGGAAGACTGAGAACTGGGCAATCAACAGTATTTTGGTCGCTCAGTTCTCAATCTTAGAAGTGTTGGACAGATGCAGCTTCAGACCAATGCTGCATACATCTAGGTGAGTATAAATGTTTGTTTATTTTTTTTCATAAACCCGCACTTCTTTTATGGACCCTGTGGACAAAGTCTTTCGAGGCATCCTTTTTCTTTTTTGGGAGTGTGGTTTTGCTACCCACCAATGCCTCCATAGGGGTTTGGCAGGCCTTGCAGGTTTGGGTGAAGCCCATGGCTAAGGACGCTGGGGCCCTTTTAAAGTCAGGTTCCTCATCTAGACAGCACTTGAAGCTGTTTTTTAATAACATTATGTGTCGTGTGGACAAGTTGGCAGATTCTCTCTTGACAAATCTCTTGCCTGGGCCTTAGGTCAGTTCACATGAGATGACTGCTATGGTTGATATACTGGTCATTGGAGCTCTCCTGCAAGATACAGCTGGCATGACTTTAAAAGTTGGACACCTCTTTGGCAATGCCTTGGATACGTTTTATCCAGAAGTTTATTGGAGGAAAAAGCACTCTGTCACCTCCATAAAGCAGCAGAAGTCTTAAAGGCAATCTCATCTATATCTGAGACCAAGAAGGGTTCCTTTCAGAAATGATGGCTGGGTTGAAGAGGGCAATAAACCCTCTTCCCAATGAAGGAGCACATATCTGGTCTTTGTAGCTCTGCGGACCTGGATATTTCAGAAAGCTGGGTTCAAAACATTGTTTCCAAAAGATGTAAGCTGAAATTTTAACACTTTGCCTCCTCCATGATTATGTAATCGAAAGTGTCTTTTGCACCTGACAAAAAAAAAAGCAGCTCTGTTGGCTGCACTGGATCTGTTGTGCTGTCAAAGAGTAATTGCCTTGTTCCAGAACCGGAAAATGTCATGGGTGCTATTCCATCCTTTTCACGATGCCCAAAGTGAATGGCAATGTGTGGCGCATTTTGGACCTAAAGCCCTTGAAGTTTCTGCATGTTCAACAGTTTAATTTTAATCTGTACAGTCAAGTAATTACGTCTCTCCTTTAGGACAGTATTTATGAAAGTGCTGTCCCTGATTATTAGCTCTTCGGAGAGTCCAGGTGATACCCATTCTGAGGTATTTAGAATATTTTCTCCTGCAGGAATCTGTGGATGGCCTCAAGGCCAATGTGCAACACTGTACCAATCCTGCAGAACTCTTGCTGGGTCCTCGGTCTACAAAAGTCAACCCAGGAGCTGTTGCACCACCTGGAATATCTACACTTCATCTGGCATAGGTTTTTTTTCTTCCCCAGGAAAGACTTTGGACTCTGCAGTCCAAGTGTGGGATCTACGTTCCCTGGTGCAGCCCACTATGCGCTTCTGTTTGAGTGTACAGTTTGATGGTAGCCTTCTTTAGAGCAATACTGTATGCTTAGTTTTGCTCCAGACTGCTGCAACTCAACATCTTGACAGCACAGGTTAAAAGGACTTTGGCTTGTCCCATGAGCCTGAACACAAAGTACAGATTAGCCCTGGAGTGGTGACTGATAGACACCAGCCTGACAAGCTGGGGAGGAGTTCTTGATTTTCTGTTCATTTAGGGGATTGGGTTGTCTCAGGAATCTTGGGTGGCAAATCGACGTCTTGGAGTGTGATTTGGATGCAGAAGGCACTGGACCACCCTGATCCAGGAGCTGCCAGTCGAGTACAACCCAACAACACCATGGTGGTGTCATACATCAATCGTCAGGGCAGTATGAAGTGTCTAGTCACTCTCAAAAATGCAGCACTTATTTTGCCCTAGCTACAACATCACATTCTGGCCTTTTTTTGCGGTGTACATTCTAGGTGTGGAAAATTGGCAAGTGAACTAAACTTTTTAAGCCACCAAAATCTGTATTGGATTAGTACTCCTTCCACCCAGAAGTTTTTCAGTAACTCTGAATCATCATGCTTTGCTGGGATTGAATGATGTAGATTTTTTTTATTTTTATTGGTTGAATTAAATGGAGTTGTGTCTTTACCATTCTCCATCCTTTTTATGGTAAATGCCTTCTGTGGCTCAATTAGATCAGTTTAATCTCATTTGTGTTCCCACCCCTTTCTCAAACTCTTACCTCACCTGCTTTGAAGGATTGAGAGAGCGAGCATACCAGTAATTCTCCTTGCACTAAATCTGCCCAGGAAGGCATAGCTCTGATGTAGACAGACTCTCTGTGGGTCCTGCCAGATTGTCCAGACCTTCTCTGACCTGGGTATCATCCTGCTTCACAGCTGTTAGCTTTAACGGCTTGCCCGTTGAAGCCCAAATCTTGTGGGAGTTGGTGATCCCCCATCTCGCTGAAGACAAAAAGACAGACATATTTTCCTGCAAGATTTACTACTGCACATGGAAAGCATACTTTTGCTTAATGTAAATAGAAGAAGCTTCATCCCAGGAAATACTTTGTGGAATGGGTTTTATCCTTCCTTCAGTCAAAATTGCATAAGTCTTTGGGCATGAGGTATGAAGAGATCCACCGCTCCAGGATGATCCACCCAAACTCAATCCCACAGCTGTTCCTATGGTTAGAGAACCTGGGTGCAGGCACGGCACAAGCTGATGAAGATGCAAATTAAGGACTCTAAACGGCCGCACTCCAAGAAAAATTCAAAAGCCTTTATTGGTAAAATATGGAATCACACAAAAATAGGTCACATCAAAGCAAGAAAATAGCTAATGCATTTCACACTACAAAGAGTGCTTACTCATAGCTGAGTCTTTGGGCATGAGGATTATTAAAGGTCAGGTTTCCTGCTTGCTGAGGCAACACTGGGAGTGAGAGTCAAACTTTGCACTTGGCAGGGTCAGAACACCTGGATGTAATCCTATGGTCTAATAATGAACTCTTTTGCCCTGGGATTTACAGGCAAGTCAAAAATCTCACTTTTTTTTCCATAGTGTTGTGGAAACAGATATCTTAGTCGGTGCACGAACATTATATCAATGAATGCAATCGCTCACCCTGTACTCGGTCATATCGGACTAACGATTGGCTGACTTAGTATGGTCACTAGACCACTCATTTCAACAAAAAATATTCCCGTAAGACTTTAGGGCAGATTTCTAAAGAAGTTAATTTGACATTCACTGTAGGTGAATCTTACTGTTGCATGTGTTTTTCAATGAATGGTTTAGTGCCAGTGAATGCTTGGTAAAAGTCCTCTTCACTGCTTTATAAATACAGTATGTGCATTTCACATATTTTATGCATATTGTTGAGCTGTAAAAGCCTCGGTTGTGTAGACATCTAAAGGCCTCCAGACTAGGGTTGCCACCTTTTTCTTCAAGCAAAACCCCAAACACTTTAGAGGCACACGGCATGGCACCCCAACCGCGGTGTGATTTTTGCCGCGATTTTAACCAACAATTAATTTTAGCAAAAATCACGTAAACAGAATTGTGGGATTACGGTCACCCAAAAGATGTTTTTCTTTGTGATTGGGGTGCCATTATCCCTATTCCATCCTATTACAAATATTTTTCCCCTACCAGCACAAATCCTCCTCCCTCCAATACCCCCATGGCAGCCGACAGGAGGTATCAGGGGGCCCCATCACAGGGGGCCCCGCACAGCAGGGGGTTCGGAGCGGCAGGCGTAGGGTGCAAATGCAGAGGAGGGGGGTGCAAGTGCAGAGGAGTCAAAACATAAGGGAGAGACGACAGGCAGCTGCTGGTGGTGCAGAAGTTTTTAATAAATAATAAATGCTTAAAAAAAATCAATCATGTCCGAGCTGTATATGTCAGTCTGTGAAGTCTGCTGTCCCATTCTCCCCTCCGATTCACGCTGCTCTTATCACTGAATCGCTGGAGGAAACAGTCGCAAGAAACTCATGTGAACTGTCAGCCTCTGATGATGGAGGCGTGGTTAAGCCTTGAACGCTCTGGTCACATCATCCCAGGCTGACAGCTCACTGCAGTGTCCCGCGGCTCTGTATCCTTGGCTTCCTCCAGCGATTCAGTGATGAGAGAAGCATGAATTGGAGGGGAGAATGGGACAGCAGACTTCAGACTGACATATACAGCTCGGACATGATTGATTTTTTTTTTAAGCATTTATTATTTTATTAAAAACCTCTGCACCACCAGCAGCTGCCTGTCGTCTCTCCCTTATGTTTTGACTCCTCTGCATTTGCACCCCCTCCTCTGCATTTGCACCCCACGCCTGCCGCTCCGAACCCCCCTACTGTGCGGGCCCCCCTGTAATTGCTCCCCCGCCCGCCACTCGGATCCCCCTGTGTGCTGGAGCTTGTAAAAGGAGGCCCCATGGTACCCCCTGTCAGCTGGAAATGGTGTCCGGTGCGAGGCAGAGGGAAACCCCGGCACAGCCTCCTAAACCCATACTGTTCGGGTCAAAACCGGACAGGTGGCAACCCTACTCCAGACTGCCACTGGTTGCTGCCATCTTGGATGTGATGTCATCAACCCCAGCAGAGTCAGATCTGTCACTCCAGTAACATTCCTTTTTGTATTCCCCCTTTGCTCTTCTCCTGAAGCTGCATAAAAGGGTATCTTATAATTCAATCGTTGCCACAGCACACGCATCCAACAGAAAATGAGGCCCGGGTGCTCAGCAAAGCATAAAGTACATATAGAAAATATAGAGCTGCACTTCCAGGTCTCGAATGGTGGACACACACAGTATTGACGTTTTATTTAGACGAGGCACAAGCTCTTACTGAGGAAGACGTGCGTGTGCCTCATTGGCATTTAAAAAGGTATCCTGAACGTCTTATGCCGCATACACATGACCTGACTTTCCAACGGAATCATTCCATCAGATAATCCGATAGTTTTTGTAAAAAAAGTCAGACTGACCTAGAAATGGAACATGTTTCAAATATTTCCGACGGACTCAACTCCTATTGGGAAAACCGTTCGTCTGTATGCTGGTCCGACGGACCAAATACGACGCAAGGGCAGCTATTGACTACTGGCTATTGAACTTCCTTTTCTAGTCCCGTCGTACATCATCAGTCAAAACGAACGGACTTTCGAACGGACTTTGGTCCATTCATGTGTGGGCAAGTCCGTTCGTTCGGAAGTCCATTGGAACTCCGTCGGGAAGACTGTCGGACCTATTCTGCCGTAAAGTTGGCCGTGTGTACACGGCATTAGAATAGCTGAAGTAAACTTTAGACACTTTTGAAAACTTGAAGCATTCACACTAAATGGGTTGTGTTTTAGTGCTGGTTCACACTGCAGTGATGTGGGAACCCTGAAAATCCACTGTGGGTTCCCACATTGCATGTCTCTTGGCGGCAGATCACACTGTCCTATGCGAACTGCTGGGAGTGTCAATTAAAAGTTAATGATACCCCCAAATCAGTTCGCATATTGCAGTGTGCGAACTGCAAATTCAGTCAGGAATGGGATCGCATGGGTGTGAACACCTATGCGATCTGATTTTTGCTGCAGACCAAAAAAGGTCCTGTGCGAATTTAGTCCGAATGCGATGCAAATTCAGCCATGTTATCTGTACAGCTGAAATTACATCGCACAGGGATCGCATGTGATTTGCCTTGCGGTGCAAATCACATCCAATGTCTGACATTGCTGCTGTGTGAACTGATACTAAATGGTAAGAAAAGAGATTTGCGCAGACATAGAAGAAGGAGCTTAAAGCGATGTTATATCTGCTTGAGTTCTGTCAGGTAACAAGGCAGTTGGAAGTGAAGGGTTCCTCTTTTCCCTGTCAATGCTTACTATACCAGACTGGTTGGAGCTCATTAACATGGCGTAGGGGCCAAACACTGTGAAAGAATCCTGCTGGACATTGGGGTGTAAAAGGAGGTAATGTACACGAATACAGTGTAAGGAAAACATGGAAGTATAGCCTGGTTTTGTATTCGGTATGAGAGAATAGCTGCATTTTTGTTTAGAACAGTTTCTTCTATGTGCAATTGGAAGTATTAAAAAGTAATTTTACTGAATCGATCTGTGTACGTCCACCTTTTACACTTTCTAGGTAGCTGCACTACTTTTTTTATTTCTATTGCATATCACCAAATCAGGCCCGGACTGGGACAAAAAATAGGCCCGGGCATTTTAAACTGAGCAGCCCTGGGGGAGGGGGGGGGCGCCCCCATGGGGGCGATTGATGATGGGATGTGAGGTTCCAGAACCTTGTACCTCTGGACCCCTTTACATTGCACAGCCCCCACAGTTCTGGACCCCCTGCATGAGGCCCCCTCCCAACAGTGCAGACCCCCTCCCTACACTACAGAACCCCACTACATTATAGAACCCCCCTACACTACAGAACCCCCCCCTACATTACAGAACCCCCCCCCCTACATTACGGAACTCCGTTGCATTACAGAACCACCCGCCTACATTACAGAACCCCCCCCCACATTACAGAACCCCCCCCCCACATTACAGAACCCCCCTACATTACAGAACCCCCCCTACATTACAGACCCCCCCTTCAGACCCATAATGTACCTCAGATCAGCGTGCATGTCGAGTCCCCTCCCCCTGTGTAGACATAGAGGAGGGGGAGGCTGCTTCATTCTTCTCAGCTGTGTGAGACAGCCGAGGCGAGACTGATTAGAGCCGTGGTCATCGTGCCAGAGAGAAGGGGATCATTGCGGGTCTCGCCCCCCTGATGTGCAGACGGGTGTCACTTGAGTGCGGCTCCGAGGCTCGCACACACACACCCCCCACTGCAAAGCGCAACTACAGCACTTGGTACACCACAGCCGGAACATCAGCGGCCGCCGGCCGGTGTTAGAACACCGGTCCTGCATGTCAGAACCCGCGGCCGACTCTGCATATGCCAGACATGCGGCCTGGCAGCCCCCGGCCCACCGGGCAAATGCCCGGTCTGCCCCATGGCCAGTCCGGGTCTGCACCAAATTTAAAACGGTAAACTCCTAAACAAAAATGTAATCTAAAGAATTTTACCAAGTCTGGCTAACCGATCTGGCTAGTAACACACTTACTGTCTTATGGTGTCTCCAATCCAATGGAGGAACAACAGATACACCTTTGGAAAGCGGCATTGTCAATCTGGAGAGAGGGAGTAGTGTTAGATGCCCTAGCATATTTAGATGGATGTCACTAACAAATTAACGCTAAACACCTACTAACACTTTTTTTTGTTGGCAGTTACAGGAACAATTTTTTATTTTTTTCCTTATGGGATTATAGATTTACACAGATGCATGAATAAAAGCTTGCGATTTTGTATGCACCCTTGTCATTGGTAAATGATTTGTCCCAACCCACTGACCCTTTTGCTAGACAGCTTGGTCTGTTAACCACCTAGCCTACATGCCAATGATGGCTGGGCGGGAGCTCTCATTCTGGGTGGAGGTCCAATGACAGATCAGTGTACTGGCCTGCAGCTGGTACCATGTGATCAATCACAGCAGATCGCATGACAATTGCACACAATAGGTGGCTTCCATTCATTGTGTACATTTGTTGAGGGCCGCTCGCCACGCTTCGGGCACGGCCTCGCTGCGCTCGGCTCACAGTGGTCACAGTGATCACATGGTACAGACAGGGGCCAATCGCTGCTAATAACAATAGTAAACACTGAATAAATGCCTTTCATTCAGAAACATTGGGTGGTTAGAACAGTGAAATTCACTGTAATAAGCAATCATGTCTATGATGTCTATAAAAAAATAAAATCCTGATTACCTTCTCAGAGTAGTACAATGTTACTATGGCAACACTGTATTGCTCTGGTCACAGTATGTAAAAAAAAAAATAAAAAAAATTGAAAAAGATTTAATTTTTTTTTTAACATAGTCACCAGTCAGTGTCCCTGATCACCACCACGCCAGTTATATGATGATTCTGTACTGCACTGGTGACAGTATATAAAAAAATTTAAAAAAAAAAATTCTTAATTTCTTTATTTTCCAAACAATTGTGACAAATTTTTTTTCAAAAACTCACCATGCCTCTTAATAAATAGTTTGGACTGTCTGGTTTTCAAAAAGGGTCCATTTGGGGGGATATTTGTACAGTCCTGGAATTTTCGGGCCTCTAGAAATGATGGATAATGATACAACAATATTTAATATTATATACAGTATACTGTATACATGCCATAGTTTGTGGACTCTATAACTTTCCTACAGACTAAATTATACACTGATTTAACCACTTGCCGACCGCTGCACTCCGATATAGGTCAGCACAATGGCAGCGGTGGGCAAATGTGCCTGCCTGTATGTCCCCTTTAATTGGCAGGGCTAGCAGGAGCACGCCACAGCCTGACCATGCCCGCGGGCCCCTGCGGACTCTATGTCCGCCGGTGTCCCACAATCGCATCACAGAGCCGCGGAACGGGGAGATGCCTATGTAAACCTGGCATTTCCCCATTCTGCCTAGTGACATGACGGAGATCACTGCTTCCTGTCAGCTGGAGCAGTGATCACTGTCATGTCAGCGGTAGCCCACCCCCCCACAGTTAGAATAACTCCCTAGGACATACTTAACTCCTTTTTCAAAAACTCACCATGCCTCTTAATAAATAGTTTGGACTGTCTGGTTTTCAAAAAGGGTCCATTTGGGGGGATATTTGTACAGTCCTGGAATTTTCGGGCCTCTAGAAATGATGGATAATGATACAAGATTTAATATTATATACAGTATACTGTATACATGCCATAGTTTGTGGACTCTATAACTTTCCTACAGACTAAATTATACACTGATTTAACCACTTGCCGACCGCTGCACTCCGATATACGTCAGCACAATGGCAGCGGTGGGCAAATGTGCCTGCCTGTATGTCCCCTTTAATTGGCAGGGCTAGCAGGAGCACGCCACAGCCTGACCATGCCCGCGGGCCCCTGCGGACTCTATGTCCGCCGGTGTCGCACAATCGCATCACAGAGCCGCGGAACGGGGAGATGCCTATGTAAACCTGGCATTTCCCCATTCTGCCTAGTGACATGACGGAGATCACTGCTTCCTGTCATCTGGAGCAGTGATCACTGTCATGTCAGCGGTAACCCACCCCCCCCCCCCACAGTTAGAATAACTCCCTAGGACATACTTAACCCCTTGATTGCCCCTCTAGTGTTTAACTCCTTCCCTGCCAGTGTCATTTACACAGCAATCAGTTCATTTTTATAGCACTGATCGCTGTATAAATGACAATGGTCCCAAAATGGTGTCGTATGTGTCCGCCATTATGTCAGTCAGGATAAAAATCACAGATCACCACCATTACTAATTAAAAAAAAAAAAAAAATAAATGAATAATAAAAACAACATAAAACTATCCCCTATTTTGTAGACGCTATAACTTTTGCACAAACCAAGCAATATACGCTTCTTGCAATGTTTGTTTTTTGTTTACCAAAAATATGTAGAAGAATACTTATCTGCCTAAACTGAGGAAAATAGTTGTTTTTTTTATATATATTTTTGGGGGATATTTATTCTAGCAAAAAGTAAAAAATATAGGTTTTTTTTTTTTTTTTTCAAAATTGTCGCTTTTTTTTTGTTTATAGTGCAAAAAATAAAAACCGCAGAGGTGATCAAGTATCACCAAAAGAAAGTTCTATTTGTGTGAAAAACTAGGACGTCAATTTTGTTTCGGTGTAACGTTGCACAGCGTGGCAATTGTCAGTTAAAATGACGCAGTGCCAAATCGCAAAAGGTGCTCTGGTCAAGAAGAGGGTAAAATCTTCCGGGGCTGAAGTGGTTAAGTTGTTTTTACCAAAGAAATGTAATGGTATACATTCTGGCTTAAATCTTTATGAAAAAGATTTTGCAAAATGTTATAACCGAAACAAAGTTTATTTTTTATTTTTTTTTTCCCCAAAATGTTTGGCCTTTTTTCGTTTTAAAAATGACCAGTAGTGATCACCAAAAAAAAGCTCCATTTGTGTGGAAAAAATAACAATTTCATATGGGTACAGAGTTGCATGAGCGAGCAATTATCATTCAAAGTGCGACAGCGCTGAAAGCTGTCCTGGACAGGAAGGGGGTGAAAGTATTAAAGTGGTTAAAGGAAGTTAGAGACGCAGACTTACTGGCTAGATTACTAGGTGAAAAGGACTTAAAAAAAGCTCATAATAAAAAAAAATATTGCAACCACCACATTTAAGAATTGGCAAGCTACAATATATACATTTCTTGTTTTGGGGTTATTGCTGCTTTTAATGTTTTGCATGTTGGTACTTATTGAAAAAGGGGGGTGCAAGGACTAACCCTGCTTGTAATGGCCCTTATCAGCATTTGCATGAGACAGAAACCGTTTTAATAAAATATTGAATTTTTTAAAATCAAAAATGCATAGTGCGTAATGGCATTAAAAACACCACAGAGATATCTGAATATGATAAAAATATAATCACCTAACACCTTCTACAGCTATACTTGTACACAATGATAGAGTGAAGGCGTGTAGGTGGTTTGATCATCCATAGGTCAGCGCATTTTGCTAACCACGTAGCTTTCTCAAGACCTGTTCATTAAGTATCATATTCTGCTAGATATAACATAGATGCATGTCGATAGCGAAACGTTTTCATATACCTTTAGCAGTTGTGTTATTTAATCATTTCGATACACATTGAGATATGCCCTATTAACTCTCAATATAACCTGGCAGGATATCAAATGCATTAGCAAACGTCTATCAGGCGGACACGGGTTAGAGCTCCTTCATAACAACAAAGGCAATTTTTTGGTCATTGGAAATGTTGAGGTCATGCGTGCACACACACAGTCCTAGCGCTCTGTGTGGTTCGCTTGAGCTTCCAAAATTAATTTAAAAAAAAGATACAACATAACTAGTGTAAAAACTTTTACAGATGATGGCCAGCAAAATATTACTTCCCAAGATTACATTTTAAATTGGAACTTTATGCTAGAAAATCAAAATGAGTGAACAGGCAGGAGTTTTAATGCAGAACAGACCTGCTTGGTCTCTTCTGCATTAACTTTCCTGTGGAAAAAGAAGCCCAAAGGCTAACGCTGCGCTAGAAACAACTTAACTGAGGAAAAATAAAAATAAAAACTATATGTGAAATATAGTGGGTAGACCTAAGCTGCCAGCACCATAAAGTCTAATGCAAAAACTCCAATGGATGAATATATACAAAATAAGTGCAGCGCTAATGGAATAACATTGCAAAATTTTCAAATGAAAAAGAAAAAATAAATCAAAGTCCCAGTGAAAATTTCAGTCCATCAGATAGGCAGGAAAGCTACTTTCCTGCCTATCTAGCCATGTACAGTATGCTGCACAAGCACAGCTCACTGCACAGATCCAGCAATACCAAAGCTGACAGAACTCCCCCACATGCGTGGGAGTGACCAATTACAGTGGCTGGCGTTCAAGACCTGTAAGCCGGTGTACTGTCATTTTCTGTCCCCCATCAGAAAGTGTCCGCTGCGCAGTACACAGGACACCCAGATTCCGAAAATTGCCGAAGATGAACGGCGCCTGCGCCGTTAGTCCACTTTCAAGCCTCACCATCCAAGTGGGCATAGAGTTAGAATATAAAAGAGCCGAGCGAAGCCGTGCCCGAGGCGTGGCGAGCGAAGCGAGCCCGTGAGGGACCCTCTAAGTTTGTGTAGCCCTATGTCCACTTGGATGGTGGGGCTTACACCTCGACTCACGGCACAGGCGCCGTTCATCTTCGGAGATTTTCCGAAAAACATTTTGCTCCGTTCTGGGAATGCGCAGTACACAGCAGACACTTGATGATAGCCGGACTATTCGTGACAGAACACCGGCCTCCCGTAAATGTCAGCGGCCCATGGGGTGTTCCAGGGATGGCGCATCGCTGGATTCAAGTTGAATATATTTCCGCTTTAATAAGTAGTTTATATAATATTTTTTTTTTTTTTATATAGGGGGAGGCAGAGTTGTTGCCCTTTTTGTCCCCTTATAAATCTGGCACTGGCTTCAAAATGGAAGGTTTTTTAGTAAAAATTGGTACAGATGGTATAAGTATTGGGAGAAGGGTAAAGTAAGATTTTCGATTGATGTGCAAAACGGTTTGCATTGGTTCTGCATTCCCTACAATTAATGACAATTTGCACCTTTTATCACTGTTACTACATAATTGAGGATAGTGTGTATGTAAGCAATATACTGTATACATATTTTATTTTCAATGCAGAAAGGTGCATTAACTTAATATTGTCACTAGATGGTGCTATTAATCAAGGAAAAGTGGTTAAATTTATGATGGTCCTGTGAGAAAGCAGTTTTAGTATCTTCATAAATGATCTATGTGCTGGTAGGTAGCCTTTAAAAAATCATCCCTAAAACACATTAATTGTTATCAGTTCTTGAACTGTAATGTGATTTGGTGCCTAAAGAGTAGATGGGATGATTGCAACCAATTATACCAAAAGTTAGTTTTTATGAAGGAGTGCCTGGGCTGAGAGAGTGGGTATTGTACGCATTTCTAAATTGTTGTGTTTAAGCAACTTCTCGTGTAGCTGTTTGCATATTACTGATTCATGTAAGCAATCAGTCTGCAGAAAACTACTGTGCTGGAGAATGTTTTTGATTGGACCAGTCAAACTGGTGTT
The DNA here is from genome assembly GCA_028564925.1 of Lithobates sylvaticus. Taxonomy (NCBI): domain Eukaryota; kingdom Metazoa; phylum Chordata; class Amphibia; order Anura; family Ranidae; genus Lithobates; species Lithobates sylvaticus. The sequence goes on from CM053032.1 coordinate 184,675,586, forward strand.
TTCTGAGCCACATTTAGCTTCAACTGAAGTATAAATATAAAAAATGCCTAGTTGCATGAGTGGTCCTACTACACTGCTAAAAAATACAACACACTCATGGGCGACCACAGAACTTTTTTGGGGGGGGCATCATTTTAAGGTCACCCATGCTCCACCCCTTTTCAACAATGTCATGAAGGGGCAGGGCTTAGTCATCACTTAAAGCGTGATAACCCCCCCCCCCCCCGCTTCCACTGCCTCATTTGGCACTTTTTTTTGGGGGGGTGGGGGGCAGCGGATACCTGGTTTTGCCATGGCGATCTGAGCCACAGACAAAACCATACAAAATATGCTGCGGCCACAGCAAGTGAAGGTATAAATCAGGGATATGCAATTGGCGGACCTCCAGCTGTTGCAGAACTACGAGTCCCATGAGGCAAGACTCTGACAGCCACAAGCATGACACCCAGAGGCAGAGGCATGATGGGACTTGTAGTTTTGCAACAGCTGGAGGTCCGCTAATTGCATATCCCTGGTATAAATGAACAAATAATTAGGCAATCGATCAATTAAAATAAAAAAACTACACCTGCATGGTGCAGCATTGGCTTAAAGGGGTTGTAAAACCTTACAGACCACTTTTGACTACAGGTAAGCCTGTACTAAGGTTTACTTGTAGCTATCGTGGATATCTCCTAAACCTGGATGGTTTAGGAGGTATCCCTTGTATCAGACACATACAGACACAGAAGGTGGCACACACAGGTTAAAATGGCAATTAAATGTTAATTTCCCACATTTGTGGCTTTTTAAATCACAATTAGTGTCTGTGTATAAATAGTCAATGAGTTAGCTCCCACATGGATGCACTAAGCAGGCTAGACACTGAGCCATGAGGAGGTAGAAAAGAACAGTCAAAAGACCTGCATAACAAGGTAATGAAACTTTACAAAGATGGAAAAGGATATAAAAAGATATCTAAGGCCTTGAATATGCCAGTCAGTACTGTTTAATCACTTATAAAGAAGTGGAAAATTAGGGGCTCTTTTGCTACCAAGCCAAGGTCAGGTAGACCACGAAAGATTGCAGCCACATCCGGCAGAAGAATTGCTCAGGATACAAATAAAAACCCACAGGTAACCGCAGGAGAAATACAGGCTGCTCTCCAAAAGGCTTCTGTGGTTGTTTTTAAGGAGCACAATTCAACGCTGCATGGTTGAGGTGCCAGAAGGAAGCCTTTACTGCGCCGATGCCACAAAAAAGCCAGTGAGGCATGTCAAGGTGTTGGGCATATTGTAACCAGGCTTTTTTGTGGAACTTGTACAGTAAAGGCTTCTTTATGGCAACTTGACCCGGCAGCTCTTCTTTGGTCAAGTATCATAGTATTGTGCTCCTTAAAAACAGCCACACCATCTTTTTCCAGAGCAGCCCGTTTTTCCCCGGAGGTTACCTGTGGGTTTTTCTTTGCATCCCGAACAGTTCCCGTGGCAGTTGTGGCTAAAATCTTTGTTGATCTATCTAACCTTGGCTTGGTATCAAGAGAGCCCCACATTTTCCACTTAAGTGATTGAACAGTACTGACTGGCATATTCAAGGCTTTGGATATCTTTTTATATACTTTTCCATCTTTGTAAAGTTTCATTACCTTGTAACGCAGGTCTTTTGACGGCTCATTTCTACCTCCTCATGGCTCAGTGTCTAGCCTGTTTTAGTGCATCCATGTGAGAGCTAACAAACTCATTGACTATTTATACAAAGACACTAATTGTGATTTAAAAAGCCTTTTGTATCTGTACCAAGGCCAAACATTCCAGGGTATGCAAACTTTTTATCAGGGCCATTTGGGTGATTTCTGGATCCAAAAAAACGATGTGATAATAAATGGCTTCATGTGATTGCTATCCTTAAATAAGACAGTTTTTTGGCATGATCAGTCATATTTTCAATATTAATGGCAAAATTTCACAATTTCTGCCAGGGTATGCAAACTTTTGAAGAGCGAGGGAGACTGACTGTCTCTGTAAGCGACTACTGGCACTGGATCCCGAGTGTTGTGCTCACCTTGGCACGCAGTTGCATTGTGCAAGTTAGCTGGCGGGGTGCTATACAGGTCCAGAGCCTTTTGTCTGCTATTGCAAAATTGAGTCCTTAACCACTTAAGCCGTGGACCAATTTGCAGCTAAAGGACCAGGCCCCTTTATGCGATTCGGCACTGCGTCGCTTTAACTGACAATTGTGCGGTCGTGCTACGTGGCTCCCAAACAAAATTGCCCTTTCTCTTTTTCCCACAAATAGAGCTTTCTTTTGGTGGTATTTGATCACCTCTGCGGTTTTGATTTTTTGCGCTATAAACAAAAATAGAGCGAAAATTTTGAAAGAAATTCAATATTTTTAACTTTTTGCTATAAGAAATATCCCCAAAAAATATATAAAAAAAAAACAATTTTTCTTCCTCAGTTTAGGCTGATACGTATTCTTCTACATATTTTTGGTAAAAAAAATCGCAATAAGCGTTTGGTTTGCGCAAAAGTTATAGCGTCTACAAAATAGGGGATAGTTTTATGGCATTTTTATTAATATTTTTTTTTTTTTTACTAGTAATGGCGGCGATCAGTGATTTTTATTGTGACTGCGACATTATGGCGGACACGTCGGACAATTTTGACACATTTTTGGGACCATTGGCATTAATACAGCAATCAGTGCGATTTAAAAATGCATTGATTACTGTCAAAATGTCACTGGCAGTGAATGGGTTAACCACTAGGGGGCAGTGTAGGGGTTAAGTGTGACCTATGTGTTTTTAACTGTAGGGGGCGTGGCTTGGCGTGTGACATCACTGATCGTCTTTCCAAATGACAGGGAACAGACGATCAGTGACAGCCTCAATAGGAAGCACAGGGAGAGGTTTGTTTACACTTACCTCTCCCCGTTCTTCAGCTCTGTGACCTGATCGCGGGACACCGGCGGCGATCGGGTCCCGCGGCCACGGAGCTCAGGACCGGGTCGCAAGCGCACCACCTGCGACCCGCGGCTGGGCTCTTTAAGCGCAACGTACCTCTACATGCTTGTGTTCATAGAGAGGATAGGCAGGAACAGTGTCTCTTAATTTCTTGTGATTGAACCTAGCGCAGTTACAGTGGGTGTATTGTGCCCCCTGCACAGTATACACCTGAAGCTACCCCCAATTGCTGGTGTTGTTATCTCTCTGCAGGCCATTAGCATGTCTGGAAGGCCAACGAGGAGAGGTAGACAGTCATGAGGCAATAATAGAGGGCAAACAGGCTCTGTGTTTAGAGGCAACAGTGCTGGTCGTGGATGCGGTGCATCGTCATTAGCACGTGGCCATGGGACGTGCTTGTCCTTATTTTCGGCAGCTGGACGCGTTGAGCCGCAACATGCCGAAGACTTGGTAGAGTGGATGACCAAGCCCTCCTCATCCTCTCTCACCCAGGCTCAGGGTACTGGCAAAGCAGCTGCCAACGCGTCCTCTTCCCTTGTCTCAATGGCATTAGTAACTCCTTCCCTAGACCCACCATGTCCTCCTGAGGAGTCCCCCGAACTGTTTGACCACAGTGTTAGGTACATGCTCCAGGAGGATGCCCAGCATTTTGAAGGCTCTGATGATGATACCCAGCTAGAGGAAGGCAGTAGCGTGAGCCCAGAGAGGGGATGCTCAAGAAGGACAGGCATCTGGCAGTCATGTTCCACCAGCTGCAGCATACTGCCAGGTTTGCTCCAGTGAAGAAGAGGGAGGGGATGATGAGGTCACTGACTCCACGTATGTGCCTGATAGGAGAAAGAAGTTCACTTCCAGGCATCCACATACCCAGCAGTTAAATGCTAGCTTGGCTAAATTGCTAGTACTTCAACTGCTGCCTTTTCAGTTGGTAGACTCTGCCCCCTTCGATGAGTTTGTGCAATGTGCGATTCCTCAGTGGCAGGTTCCCAAACGCATTTTTTTTTTCTCACGGAAGGCGAATTCGGCTCTCTACCGGCATGTGGAAGGCAATGTCCATGCCTCGCTGGACAGGGCGGTCAGCAGTAAGGTGCATATTACTGCTGACTCATGGTCCAGCAGGCATGGACAGGGACGTTGCCTATCTTTCACGGCGCATTGAATGACTCTTCTGGCAGCTGGGAAGGATGCAGGACAAGGTGCAGTAGTGTTTGAGGTTGTTCTGCCACCACGCCTCCAAAATGCTACTACTGGTTGTGACACACCTCTCTCTCTAGAGCAAGACTGAGCTCCTTCCAGAATTTAGAGGTGAATTGGACCCCATGATCTGATATAATATTGCTGGGGACCCCATGGAGGTGTATGATCTCTTTGAGGGGTGGAGGGAGTGCCAATCATAGGAATAAAATGAGTCATTTTTGTAAGGCGGTCCACATGATCAAATATAGATGTAAACCCATCAGAAGGTGCTAGCTCCACTATGTAATCCATGCTGATATGTTCCTAGGGTCTGGAGGGAACAGGCTGAGGGCGTAGGAGACCCCATGATGTATTCTTTCCCGTTTTGCTGTGATTGCATCCCGGGCAGGAATTGACATAAGCGTGGCTGTCTGCCTTGTGAGTAGGCCACTAAAAGCAAAAGCAGATCGGTGGTTTTGGTAATCCCGAAATGCCCTGCTAACTTGTTGTCATGGCAGAGTTTGAGCACCATCTCAGTTGAAGGGGCACAAACACAGCATGGTCGTTGAAGAAAAGTCTGTCCTTTTCTTGCAGATGTTCTCCTGAGGGCAGTTGGTCTAGAAAGGAGGCCAGTTTTATACTGGACAAGAGGTCATCTGTAAGTAGGAATAAATTATAGGCAGGGTGTATCGCGTCTGTTGGTGAGTAGGGATAAGCCAAACACCCCCGGTTCGGTTCGCACCAGAACCTTCGAACGGACCGAAAATTCGTACGAACTTTAGAACCCCATTCTTGTCTGTTACCTATGTGGACATGTTGCCTCCAGAGTGCATCAAAGCAAACTGAGGATAGCTGCTCTAAATAGAGCTCAAATGAAGATTGCTGGCTGAGCTAAATGTGCCACACCTGGGGCAGTGTGACACGCCCCCAAGGTGTGCCTTCCCCTTCCCACCTAAACATCATAACAGGTCCCAACATCTCCCCTGGGAGGGCGGAGTACCGCTCTGTCCCTCCCACACACTTTTTGGAACTAGGGATGAGCCAAACACCCCCGGTTCGGTTGGCACCAGAACCTTCGAACGGACCGAAAGTTTGCGCGAACTTTAGAACCCCATTAAAGTCTATGGGACTCGAACGTTCAAAATCAAAAGTGCTCATTTTAAAGGCTAATATGCAAGATATTGTCCTCAAAAGGGTTTGGGGACCCGGCTCCTGCCCCAGGGGACATGGATCAATGCCAATTTTTATTTTTTTTAAAACGTACGTTTATTTGGGAGCACTGATTTTAATGACGATTAAAGTGAAAAAAAATGTGAAATATTCCTTTAAATATCGTGCCTGGGGGGTGTCTATAGTATGCCTGTGAAGTGGCATGTGTTTCCAGTGTTTAGAACAGTCCCTGCACAAAATGACATTTAACGGTGAAAAAGTCATTTAAAACTGCTTGCGGTTTTAATGTAATGTCTGGTTCCGGCAATATGGATGAAAATCATTGAGAAAAATGGAATGGGTAGCCCCCCTGCCCATTACCAGCCCCTTTGGGTCTTGTACGGATATTAAGGGGAACCCCGTACCCAAATTAAAAAAGGAAAGGCGTGGGGCCCCCAGGCCCTATATACTCAGAACAGCAGTATACAGGCGGTGCAAACAATATAGGGACTGTTTGTTGTGTTAAGTAGAATCTGTTTGTAATTTTGTAGTGTAGTTCCAGTCAAAAAATCTATTTTTAAGCTTTTTGGAAAACATAGGGAAGGGTTATCACCCCTGTAATTTTTTTGTCCGTCCGTCTTTTTTCATCTCACTTCCTGTTGTCTCCTTCCGTTTGCAAGTAAGAGATGTTTGTAAGTTGGATGTTTGAAAGTAGGGGCCTGCACTATATGCTCTGCAGAAATTTGGCCCTAAGGTGTTGGTGTTGCCACAAGTTAACACTGTAAGCCCTCAAAGTGACTCTTGGTGGGCGCTGGAGTGCCCTGCCGTGAACGATTATATCAAGAATTGTAATTACATGCACCTGTTAAACAAACAGGGGCTGAAAAATTTGGCCTTAGGCACTGGTGCCACAACACTGCAACCCCTCACAGATACTCTAGTTGGAGCGCAGGAATGAGCCCTGCTGCAAAGCATTGCATCAAAAATTGTAATTGCACGCCCCTGTTACACAGGGGCTGAAAAATTGGGTCTTAGCCACTGGTGGCGGCACCCAGAACCAAAAATGTTCTTCCAAGCTATCAGCAGGATCATTGAGGAGGAAGAGGATAGTCGGTCAACATAACAGGACAGCCACTCAGTATCAACATAGTCAGTCTTGAAGGGATGTGACATTTCAAAAAAAAATTATTCGGTTACATCAGCTTCAGGTGCTTGGTAGCTGGTGGTGATCCAAGACTGATTCATCTTTATGAAGGTCAGTCGATCAACCGAGTCGGTGGACAGGCGCACCCTGTGATCGGTTACAAAGCCTCCAGCAGCACTGAATGTGCGTTCCGAAAGAACACTGGATGCAGGACAGGCCAGTAGCTCAATTGCATACTGTGCAAACTCTGGCCAGTGATCCATCCTCAAGACCCAGTAAGCCAGAGGATTTTCGGTGGGAAAGGTGTCTAAGTCTGACTTAGGTGTCTAAGTGCATCGTCATTAGCACGTGGCCATGGGACGTGCTTGTCCTTATTTTCGGCAGCTGGACGCGTTGAGCCGCAACATGCCGAAGACTTGGTAGAGTGGATGACCAAGCCCTCCTCATCCTCTCTCACCCAGGCTCAGGGTACTGGCAAAGCAGCTGCCAACGCGTCCTCTTCCCTTGTCTCAATGGCATTAGTAACTCCTTCCCTAGACCCACCATGTCCTCCTGAGGAGTCCCCCGAACTGTTTGACCACAGTGTTAGGTACATGCTCCAGGAGGATGCCCAGCATTTTGAAGGCTCTGATGATGATACCCAGCTAGAGGAAGGCAGTAGCGTGAGCCCAGAGAGGGGATGCTCAAGAAGGACAGGCATCTGGCAGTCATGTTCCACCAGCTGCAGCATACTGCCAGGTTTGCTCCAGTGAAGAAGAGGGAGGGGATGATGAGGTCACTGACTCCACGTATGTGCCTGATAGGAGAAAGAAGTTCACTTCCAGGCATCCACATACCCAGCAGTTAAATGCTAGCTTGGCTAAATTGCTAGTACTTCAACTGCTGCCCCAGCTGCTGGACCATCAAAAGAAGTTCACTCCCAGCCATCTACATGCCCAGTGGTTGAATGCTAGCTTGGCAAAATTGCTAGCTTTTCAACTGCTGCCTTTTCAGTTGGTAGACTTGGCCCCCTTCGATGAGTTTGTGCAATGTGCGATTCCTCAGTGGCAGGTTCCCAAACGCATTTTTTTTTTCTCACGGAAGGCGAATTCGGCTCTCTACCGGCATGTGGAAGGCAATGTCCATGCCTCGCTGGACAGGGCGGTCAGCAGTAAGGTGCATATTACTGCTGACTCATGGTCCAGCAGGCATGGACAGGGACGTTGCCTATCTTTCACGGCGCATTGAATGACTCTTCTGGCAGCTGGGAAGGATGCAGGACAAGGTGCAGTAGTGTTTGAGGTTGTTCTGCCACCACGCCTCCAAAATGCTACTACTGGTTGTGACACACCTCTCTCTCTAGAGCAAGACTGAGCTCCTTCCAGAATTTAGAGGTGAATTGGACCCCATGATCTGATATAATATTGCTGGGGACCCCATGGAGGTGTATGATCTCTTTTGAGGGGTGGAGGGAGTGCCAATCATAGGAATAAAATGAGTCATTTTTGTAAGGCGGTCCACATGATCAAATATAGATGTAAACCCATCAGAAGGTGCTAGCTCCACTATGTAATCCATGCTGATATGTTCCTAGGGTCTGGAGGGAACAGGCTGAGGGCGTAGGAGACCCCATGATGTATTCTTTCCCGTTTTGCTGTGATTGCATCCCGGGCAGGAATTGACATAAGCGTGGCTGTCTGCCTTGTGAGTAGGCCACTAAAAGCAAAAGCAGATCGGTGGTTTTGGTAATCCCGAAATGCCCTGCTAACTTGTTGTCATGGCAGAGTTTGAGCACCATCTCAGTTGAAGGGGCACAAACACAGCATGGTCGTTGAAGAAAAGTCTGTCCTTTTCTTGCAGATGTTCTCCTGAGGGCAGTTGGTCTAGAAAGGAGGCCAGTTTTATACTGGACAAGAGGTCATCTGTAAGTAGGAATAAATTATAGGCAGGGTGTATCGCGTCTGTTGGTGAGTAGGGATAAGCCAAACACCCCCGGTTCGGTTCGCACCAGAACCTTCGAACGGACCGAAAATTCGTACGAACTTTAGAACCCCATTCTTGTCTGTTACCTATGTGGACATGTTGCCTCCAGAGTGCATCAAAGCAAACTGAGGATAGCTGCTCTAAATAGAGCTCAAATGAAGATTGCTGGCTGAGCTAAATGTGCCACACCTGGGGCAGTGTGACACGCCCCCAAGGTGTGCCTTCCCCTTCCCACCTAAACATCATAACAGGTCCCAACATCTCCCCTGGGAGGGCGGAGTACCGCTCTGTCCCTCCCACACACTTTTTGGAACTAGGGATGAGCCAAACACCCCCGGTTCGGTTGGCACCAGAACCTTCGAACGGACCGAAAGTTTGCGCGAACTTTAGAACCCCATTAAAGTCTATGGGACTCGAACGTTCAAAATCAAAAGTGCTCATTTTAAAGGCTAATATGCAAGATATTGTCCTCAAAAGGGTTTGGGGACCCGGCTCCTGCCCCAGGGGACATGGATCAATGCCAATTTTTATTTTTTTTAAAACGTACGTTTATTTGGGAGCACTGATTTTAATGACGATTAAAGTGAAAAAAAATGTGAAATATTCCTTTAAATATCGTGCCTGGGGGGTGTCTATAGTATGCCTGTGAAGTGGCATGTGTTTCCAGTGTTTAGAACAGTCCCTGCACAAAATGACATTTAACGGTGAAAAAGTCATTTAAAACTGCTTGCGGTTTTAATGTAATGTCTGGTTCCGGCAATATGGATGAAAATCATTGAGAAAAATGGAATGGGTAGCCCCCCTGCCCATTACCAGCCCCTTTGGGTCTTGTACGGATATTAAGGGGAACCCCGTACCCAAATTAAAAAAGGAAAGGCGTGGGGCCCCCAGGCCCTATATACTCAGAACAGCAGTATACAGGCGGTGCAAACAATATAGGGACTGTTTGTTGTGTTAAGTAGAATCTGTTTGTAATTTTGTAGTGTAGTTCCAGTCAAAAAATCTATTTTTAAGCTTTTTGGAAAACATAGGGAAGGGTTATCACCCCTGTAATTTTTTTGTCCGTCCGTCTTTTTTCATCTCACTTCCTGTTGTCTCCTTCCGTTTGCAAGTAGGAGACGTTTGTAAGTTGGATGTTTGAAAGTAGGGGCCTGCCCTATATGCTCTGCAGAAATTTGGCCCTAAGGTGTTGGTGTTGCCACAAGTTAACACTGTAAGCCCTCAAAGTGACTCTTGGTGGGCGCTGGAGTGCCCTGCCGTGAACGATTATATCAAGAATTGTAATTACATGCACCTGTTAAACAAACAGGGGCTGAAAAATTTGGCCTTAGGCACTGGTGCCACAACACTGCAACCTCTCCCAGATACTCTAGTTGGAGTGCAGGAATGAGCCCTGCTGCAAAGCATTGCATCAAAAATTGTAATTGCACGCCCCTGTTACACAGGGGCTGAAAAATTGGGCCTTAGCCACTGGTGGCGGCACCCAGAACCAAAAATGTTCTTCCAAGCTATCAGCAGGATCATTGAGGAGGAAGAGGATAGTCGGTCAACATAACAGGACAGCCACTCAGTATCAACATAGTCAGTCTTGAAGGGATGTGACATTTCAAAAAAAAATTATTCGGTTACATCAGCTTCAGGTGCTTGGTAGCTGGTGGTGATCCAAGACTGATTCATCTTTATGAAGGTCAGTCGATCAACCGAGTCGGTGGACAGGCGCACCCTGTGATCGGTTACAAAGCCTCCAGCAGCACTGAATGTGCGTTCCGAAAGAACACTGGATGCAGGACAGGCCAGTAGCTCAATTGCATACTGTGCAAGCTCTGGCCAGTGATCCATCCTCAAGACCCAGTAAGCCAGAGGATTTTCGGTGGGAAAGGTGTCTAAGTCTGACCTTGCCGCTAGGTATTCCTGCACCATGTAAATCAGATGCTGGCGATGGTTGCTGGAACCAATCATACCTTGGGGCTGCGGTCTAAAAAACTGTCTGGACGCATCGGTCAGACCGCCACCTTCTCCACCGCTTCTTCTGTGACTGACCGAAGCCTCAGCAACTCGTTGTCCAGGACCAGGAGTTTGTAACCTCCCAGTCTCTGGGAACGTGTTGCACAGGCCTTTCTGCAAGGCCTCCCGGAGATGTCTCATCCTCTGCTCCCTCTGTGACGGCAAGATAAGGTCCGCAACCTTACCCTTGTACCGTGGATCAAGGAGAGTGGCCAGCCAGTAATGGTCCCTCTCCTTGATCTGAAGAATACGAGGATCCTTCCGCAGGCTTTGCAGGATCAGGGAGGCCATGCAGCGTAGGTTAGCTGAGGCATTCGGTCCGGAGTCCTCTGGGTCACTAAGGACGACATGATCCGCAGCCACCTCCTCCCAGCCACGTACAAGTCCACAGGTTTCTTGGGACTGTAAATCATCCCTAAAAGACTGCTAATGCTGAGTGCCAGGCTCCACCTTCATGCTGACACAATCCTCTTCCTCCTCGTCCTCTTCCTGTGTGATGGGTGGGACAGAAGGAACACTGTCTGGATAAAGGGGGCCTTGAGAGGCAAGGAAGTTCTCCTCTTCCTGCCTCTGTTCTGCCTCAAGTGCCTAACAGGTGGACAAGAGTTAGTGTCACTGATGCATGCACTTTCACTGCTCACCATCCTCGTGGCCTCCTCAAATGGTGACAGGACAGTGCATGCATCCCTGATCATGCCCCACTGGTGTGGTGAAAAAAAAAACTATCTCCCCTGACCCTGTCCTGGTGCCGTAATCGCACAGGTACTCATTGATGGCCCTCTGCTGCGTGTGCAGCCGCTGCAGCATGGCCAACGTTGAGTTTCACCTGGTGGGCATGTCACACATAAGGCGGTTCTTGGGCAGGTTCAACTCCTTTTGGTGCCGAGCACTGGCATTAAATGATTGGCAGAAATGCGCACAGACTTTCCTGGCCTGCCTTAGGACATCCTGTAAGCCCAGGTACCTGCCCAAGAACCGCTGCACCACCAGGTTAAGGACGTGAGCCACACAGGGCACATGGGTCAGTTGTCCCTGTCGGAGGACAGAGAGGAGGTTGGTGCCATTGTCTCAAACCACCATTCCTGGCTTAAGCTGGTGTGGCGTCAACCACCTCTCGGCCTGCCCCTGCAGAGCTGACAAAATATCTGCCCCAGTGTGGCTCCTGTCTGCCAAACACACCAGCGAAAGCACGGCATTTGGCATATTTTTGCCTGCGTACTTGCGTAGCCCCTTGAACGCCTACGGAGCACCGCCGGTTCCAAGGACAAAGCCCAGGAAGAGGCCATGGAGGAAGAAGAAGAGGAGGGGGTGGAGGAGAGAGGTGTGTCACAACCAGTAGTAGCATTTTGGAGGCGTGGTGGCAGAACAACCTCCAACACTACTGCACCTTGTCCTGCATCCTTCCCAGCTGCCAAAAGAGTGACCCAATGGGCCATGAAAGATGGGTAACGTCCCTGTCCATGCTTGCTGGACCATGAGTCAGCGGTAATATGCACCTTACCGCTGAACATTGCCTTCCACATGCCGGTAGAGAGCCGGAATTGCCTTCCGTGAGAGAGAAGTTTGGGAACCTGCCACTTAGGAACCGCACATTGCACAAACTCATGGAAGGGGGCCAAGTCTACCAACTGAAAAGGCAGCAGTTGAAAAGCTAGCAATTTTGCCAAGCTAGCATTCAACCACTGGGCATGTAGATGGCTGGGAGTGAACTTCTTTTGATGGTCCAGCAGCTGGGGCAGGGAAACTTGCCTAGTTCAATCGAATGTCGGTGTACTGCTAGCAGAGTGCCCGCAAGTACTTGGCTGTGACGCACCTAATTCTACACCTTCATTCCTCTCAGTGCAGCTTTCAGAGAGGACTAAAGGTATAGTGGGGTTAGAGATCCCAGCTGATGAGGAGCAAGGAGAGGTCGGCTTTGTTCTTTGGTGTGGGTCTTTAAGGTATGCTTGCCAACAAGCTGCATGGCAGGCCCAAGCGGCTGATGTTTTGGCCAGGCGATATACACTTGAGACATATGTTGCAAATAGCAGCGGTGCGATCTGATGCACTCGTCTCAAAGGCCCACACCAAAGAACTTTTGGAATAACGCGCAGAGGCAGCGCCCTGCATAGGCGGAGCTCTGCGGTGTGATTCAGTCGGTGTGCTGCCATTAAGCTGGCCCCCGGGGGGAATCCTGCCTCGTTGATGTGCCTCCTCCTCCTATCAGGCACCCACGTGGAGTCAGTGACCTCATCATCCCCTCCCTCTTCATCACTGGAGCAAACCTGGGAGTATGATGCAGCTGGTGGAACATGACTGCCAGATTGCTGTCCTTCTTGAGCATCCCCTCTCTGGGCTCACGCTACTGCCTTCCTCTAGCTGGGTATGATCATCAGAGCCTTCAAAACGCTGGGCATCCTCCTGGAGCATGTACCCAACACTGTGGGTCTAGGGAAGGAGCTACTAATGCCATTGAGACGAGGGAAGAGGACGCGTTGGCAGCTGATTTGCCAGTACCCTGAGCCTGGGTGAGAGAGGATGAGGAGGGCTTGGTCATCCACTCTACCAAGTCTTCGGCATGTTGCAGCTCAACGTGTCCAGCTGCCGAAAATAAGGACAAGCGCGCTCCATGGCCACGTGCTGATGACGATGCACCACATCCATGACCAGCACTGTTGCCTCTAGACAGAGCCTGCTTGCCCTCTTTTATTGCCTCGTGACATACGAATGGCCTGCAGAGAGATGAGAACACCAGCAATTGGGGGTAGCTTCAGGTGTATACTGTGCAGGGGGCACAATGCACCCACTGTAACTGCCTGTGGTATAGCAACAGAACAACTACAGCAATTGGGGGTAGCTTCAGGTGTATACTGTGCAGGAAGCACACTACACCCACTGTAACTGCGCTAGGTTAACAAGCAAAGATAACACTGTCCCTGCCTATCCTGCTCTCTCCCTGCACGCCAACACACTACGCAAGGCCACCCCGCTGGCGGCCTTATATAATGTGGGGCGTGTACTAAACCCCCCTGAGCTATAATTGGCCACAGGCATCCTCATTGAGGGAAGGTGAAAAAACAAGGATGTCATCCAAGTACACCATCATAAAGAGATCAAGAAAATCGTTCAAGATGTCGTTCACCAAGTGTTGGAAAGTTGCTGGGGCGTTACACAGCCCAAATGGCATGACCAAGTACTCAAAATGGCCAAACCTAGTACAAAAGGCCATTTTCCATTCATCGCCCCCTCTTATCCGTATTAAATTATAGGCCCACCGTAGGTCCAATTTTGAGAAGACCTTAGTGGTGCGGAACCTCTGAATGAGCTCAGGGACTAGAGGCAATGGCTATCGATTCTTGATTGTGATGCTGTTTAATTCTCTGTAATCGATACGTGGTCTTAAAGAATGGTCCTTGTTTTCCACAAAGAAGAGTCCAGCAGGAGAGGTAGAGGGCCCGGATTAACCCTTTCCTAAGATTGTCATCAATGTATTTTCGGAGGACTTCTAATTCAGGCTCAGAGAGTGGGAAGATCCTCCCAAATGGTATTGCAGAACCAGGAAGAAGCTCAATAGGGCAATCATACGGCCGTTGAGGTGGCAGGAATTCAGCCCCCTTGTTAAAGAAGTCTGTAAATCTGGGGGAGAAGAGTGTTGTCATCTGTGTAAAGGAGTTGAACCATCAAACAGGCTCGTTGTGGGAAACAGTGGTGTAAGCAATAGCGTGAGCTGAAAGACACAACTTCAGTAGACCAATCAATCTGTGGCTGGTGCTGTCGAAGCCATGGTAACCCCAAAATAACCGGAAAAATAGGGGAAGAAATCACGTCCAGCTGAAGATATTTGCGATGGTCCGCTTCGGTGATGGCCAATATCAGGGTGGTCTCATGGGTTATGGGACCCGAGGTTGATGTGGAGCCATCTGCCAGATGAACAGTAAATGGCTGGGGCTTCTTGCATAGTGGGATTACATACTTTTTGGAGAAGTGGATGTCAATAAAGCAGCTGCAAGCCCCACAGTCGATAATGGCTGCTACTAGGATTATCCTTCCCGGTATCTGCAAAGCGAGGCAGAGAGTGAGATGTGAAGATTTAACGTACGGTGAAACAGATGGGGGTTCGATCCACTTACTCTGCCTAATGGGACATCCCTGAAGAAAGTGACCCGCTCCACCACAATATAGGCATAGATTGTTCAAGCGACAGCGTTGCCGCTCTTCGGGTGTGAAGGGTGCACGAACTAAGCTGAGTTGCATCGGTTCTGCGTCATGAATTGGGGTTGATGCGTGGGTCTCGGGTGTGGAACCATGGGTACTCGTGGGAGCATCCATGTGGGACGGGCCATACCGGATCGTTCCCTGCGACGTTCTCTGAGTCTACGATCAAGCTGGATAGCCAACTGAATTGTAGGTTCCAAAGTATCAGAGAGCCCCACTCTTGCTAATTCATTTTGAGGGGCTCAGACAGGTTCAAGCGAAACTGATGGCGCAAGGCAGCGTCGTTCCATGCAGTGTCTGCAGCCCACTTGCGGAATTTCGTTACATAGTCCCCTGTTGTAGAGAGGTCAACACTGTTTCAGCCGTGGTGGTTCGTTGTGGGTCATCATAGAGGATTGCCATGGCATTGAAGAAAGACAGTGAGTGCAGTATAGGAATCTCCCTTTCCAAAAGCTGATGAGCCCATGCTTGAGGTACTTCTGTAAGTAAGTCTACTATGAACCCGACCTGTGTATCACGAGGGCCACGTACCTGATGTGAGACCGAAGTAGTGGGGAGGCCTCCCTTGCACCTGGGGTCCTTAAAGCCTTTGGAGATGGAGACAGAGACTTGGTGGACACCGACTGTTAGGGGTGCCAGGGTGGCGGAGCACCGTGCAAGCCTTAGTCCAGTTGGGCAACAAAGCATAAAAGGGTTAATCCGAAGAATGGTCGAGATCCAAGCCGCGAGTACAAAAGGTACAAAAGCAGCTGAGTACAAAAGGGGCAAAGAAGTAGAATGGTTAAGGTACAAATCCGAGATCAACGGCAAGCAGCAATCAAGAGTAGTCAAATTAGGTTTCCAGGTCACAACAGATTCAGACAGATCACACACTAGCACAGGAACAAGGGGGACTGAAGATAATCCAGCAATTTGGTAGTGTCTGGGCTGGGCTTATATAGGGAAGTTTGAGGTCACTTCCTGAGAACCTCCTTGGGATTTTCCCGCATTTTTCCATCAGGTTGAGGTCACTTCCTGTGCACGTTCTGGGCATTTTCCTGCCCTTTTCCATCAAATCTTCTGCGCAAGTGCGGGTTGGTACCCTGAGCTGTCTTTGGCGCATGCTCAGTTGGCACAGATTTCCTCTTGCGGCAACGCACTATTGGTGCATTCGTAGTAAGCCCTGGACTCTTACAGCAGTCCTGGTGGTGGTGATTGGTTAGAAGCAGGTGAGATGGAAACCTTCCCAGCAGCTCTGGATGATGGCGTCCTGGATCATAGCAAGGGTCTTGTGACAACACCTGGGCAGTTGATTCTACAGCAGACTATCTTCAGTCTGCCCTCCCAGCTCTTGGGTGCAGCATCATCCAGCAAATTCGGCACAAGGCCCACTTACCCAATACAGCATAGCATAGTACTCTTTCTCCCTTCCTTCTCCAGTTGGCAGGCTCCCTATCTGCCCTGCTCTTTCCTGGGCTTTCATTTTTTATGTGACCCCCCCCCCCCCCCCTCCTGCTCTCAGATTTACATAGGTATTGTAGTTGCTTCCCAGGGATGGTTGTGGCTTGGATCATCCTCTAAACCAGTGTTTCTCAACTGCAGTCCTCAAGGCGCCCCAACAGGTCATGTTTTAAGGCTTTCCATTATTTTGCATAGGTGATTTGATCAGTTTCACTGCCTTAGTAATTACCACAGCCATTTCATATGAAGGAAATCCTGAAAACATGACCTGTTGGGGCGCTTTGAGTACTGGAGTTGAGAAACGCTGCTCTAAACTACATCCCCCCCAGAATGCTCCTGTGTATAGCCAGTCACTAGCTAAACAAGGCATGGCATAGACCTTTTCATCTTATGGAAGAAAAGAGTTCTGCAATCAGTGACATTGCCCTGTGTTACAGGGGTGACTTAATTGTTTGTATTACTAACAAAGCAATGGGCAGACAGGAGAGAGGAATAAAACTCTCTTTACCTGGTAAAGCAGTTTGCCACAATTTTTAGGCTAGGTCTACACAAGCAATTAAATATTTTTATACTAAGAGATTTCACTATTTGCAGCCAATCCTGTCATTTTCACACTGAAGCAGTTAAATCTTAGCTGTAAAGAGATTGAATCGCTAGTATAGCCCTAGTCTTTTTTCTGTACAGTTTATGTAATGAGATTTTCATTATAATGTTGAAATATTTAGCTTGCATTCTAAAAATAACCTACCTAAAACGCCATACTTACATTTTTTTTTTTTTTTTGTAACCACAAAAAAAAAAAAAAAAAAATGTTAAACAGAAAATGTTGGTCGGGGTCTAACTGCAGTAGAGAAATGTCAGATCTCCAACCTGAGTTTGCTATCTATTAGATTGTGTAAAAGGTTCCAGGTATGAGATGCGCATTTGTAGGAAGAGGGGTAATTTTCCCAATGCATGTGCCCATTTGTGTGCGCAGCCTATTTACATTAAGGTGTGCACCGCAAAGTTTAAACACACATATGTGTATACATATATATGACCCCGCCACATTGATCTCCCTGCCGTCATAGTGAAAGCTGTGCGTAAGTGGATAAGAGGAGATCTTTCCCATCTCCCTGCCTGCACACAGAGCGATAATGCTAATGCACACAAGGTGATTAGGATGTGTCCAGGCACACCTTGTGCGCATGCCTATGCATATGACATCTTTATTTTTTAGGTACATTTTGTACAGTGAATGAAAGTGATATAAGGGATAATGGCGCTCCCTAGTAAAGAAAAAGTGTGTAACTGCACTAACCCAACACACCCAGTGCAAATAATAAAAAAAATTTATATATAAAAGTATGTTTGAAACCCAGTGTTAGGTTATCAGCAGGGGCTAATCAGATGATTAGCACTCCAAGCCATGCATGGCCATCCAACCTGGGGACACTCAATAGTAGGTATACCTCCAGAAGGCACCCAAGAACCTAATGGGAAAATCTAATTAGATCAACCTTTATATAATTTGTGCATTATACATTCAATAAGTACATCAGTAGTGCAGATATATATTATGCAGTGTGTCCATCAACTTGCATCTTAAACCAACCTATATGAAATTTGTACTTTTAAGCATACAAAGAGGCACATCAATAGTGAAAATATACGACCATATGGGCAGCACGAAGTCACCTTATCTGCAGCAGCGAAGTCACCACAGTCACTAACTATTGAACTTTGCACATATATATCTTTTTTTATTTTTCTCGTCCTTTTTATATATTTTACTGGACCACTTAACCCGGGAGGACTTTTATACACAGGGTTTTTTTCCACGTATTATCTATATATACACTTTCTCCACTTAACTTTTTCCGTATGCTATTTGATGGACTCACTGCATAGTATATATTTTCACTATTGATGTGCCTCTTTGTATGCTTAAATGTACCAATTTCATATAGGTTGGTTTAAGATGCAAGTTGATGGACACACTGCATAATATATATCTGCACTACTGATGTACTTATTGAATGTATAATGCACAAATTATATAGAGGTTGATCTAATTAGATTTTCCTATTAGGTTCTTGGGTGCCTTCTGGAGGTATACCTACTATTGAGTGTCCCCAGGTTGGATGGCCATGCATGGCTTGGAGTGCTAATCATCTGATTAGCCCCTGCTGATAACCTAACACTGGGTTTCAAACATACTTTTATATATAATTATTTTTTTATTATTTGCACTGGGTGTGTTGGGTTAGTGCAGTTACACACTTTTTCTTTACTAGGGAGCGCCATTATCCCTTATATCACTTTCATTCACTTACTGGCTCCTTAGGGAGTCCACTCAGGGGAAGCCGAATACCTTGATCTCTGTCCTAAGCGCGGATTACTTATTCTTTCACATTTTGTACAGTATCCAGCTCAGTTTGCTTTGTATGACAAAATACAGTTCCACTTTTAAAGTTAAACTTCAACCAGATGTAGAAGACATTAATGCAGCCCTGTAATCATCAATACATCAGTAAGTGTGGTGTGTGTGTGTGTTTTTTTTTTTTCTGTGTAGCGGCCATAACCCTCTATGGGGCGGCCTTGACTTTTGGGCTTACCGGCTACCTCTGCTTGGCTTGTCTCAATATCCAGGGGTTCCCAGGGTTTGTACCCAACAACTTTAGCAGCTGACACAATAAAAGTCCTTTTTTGAAGGTTTTTATTTCTGCAGTGGTAACATCCAACATAACCCAGTCTCAGATGGGAATAGAGGGCCAGGGTGAAGAAACTCAGGCACCTTGAACTGCTGACATCCACTGAATGTCTCTAATCAAACCCAGAGAGTAGCCACTCGCAACTGGGCACTTCAATGCCGGCCAGACCTCTAGCCAGAGGTATGGCAGCCAGCAATATGATCCTGAAACTTGCAAAAAAGTCTCTGACCCAGAATAAACTTGAAACCAAAGGTGAATAGGAACCTTTCCCCGATACCTGGAACTTTCTCTGTCTCCTTGGCGGTATCGTGGAAGTGTGGATTCTTTAGTGTCCATACAACTCAGCTTCTAGGCTCTTACTGAGATGCCAGCTTGTTGGCCCTCCTCCAAAGAGTCCTCCCCCGGTCACTTGTATGAGCTGTGGTGCCCCTCCAAGACTGAGAGCACACCGGGAAGCCTTGAATCCTCCTTCAGTTACTGGGCTTTGGGGTAATCGGCTCCGAGACTCCGGAACAGACGGATCCTTGCCCCAGACCATGCGGGTCTATGGGGCTAGTAAAACTGACCATGTTTGCGGGATGGCTAGTGCTCCCAGGCCCTCGCGGGGCTACACGTGACTTCAGCACCTTAAGTACCCTTCCCCAGACTACACAGCGAGGCCAGACGCACCCACTGATTGGCTTGGTGGAAGACTGATACCCAAAGTGTCCAACCAGGCCTGGTTCTAGGCCTGTCATGGGTACCTCAGTGCACCCATGACCAGGCAGAACCCTAGTACAGCCCAGCCAAACTGATGCCAAAGTTAACCTGTACAATTAACCCTCAAACCCCATTACTGTTCTGAGGGAAAAACTCAATTTCCACATATAGTGCACACTCGTTAAAGTGTGACCGCTACATTTGTAAGCCGTGTAAGTGCCTAAATGTAATTTCAGATCAGCCTTTAGCAGTTCCTGTACAGCAGAGCTCAGATTGGGAAGGGAGAAATAGCAGAAAGGGTTGATCAGTTAATGTGTTAATAAGAAACATGCTGATGGGAGAAGATTACAGAGTGACAGAAATAGGAGCTCATTGCTGTGCTGCTTTTACTTCATGGTAGAGTCAAGGCTGAGGGCAGGCCCACGATAGTCTGGGTTTACAGTAAGTGAGTTGATTGATGCTGGCCGACATTCAAAATGGAATGACTATATCTGGTCTCCCAGAGTACACAGAACATCGACGTCCAATAGTTTTAGTAACTATAAACTGCTAAATACCTTTTCTCATCAGAAGTATATAGCAGTCTAGTGACTTGTATCAGTGTCCGATTAAAACTTGTAGGAGGAGCTTTCATTCTGCTCTCACTGTCCTATAAGATTGCAGGACCCCTGACCCTCTGTCTGGGCAGTGCAGATTGTCCCTGTGCTGATCACATGCACTCTCCTAAGAAAAGAAAATAAAACCTCTTTAGCAATACACACCAAACTGAGCATGTGCAGCTTATCCTCTTGCCTCTATAATATCCAGGGATGAGTTGGAGACGCTGGAAGATGGGGAGGATCAGAGAAGACATTAACAGCCTTTTTAAACAATGCAGAGTATTAACCCCTTAGGTTCCACGATGAGTATAACAAGCATGCTTTACTGCATCTATACACTGATTTTAATGTTGTGGGTTTAGTAACACTTTAAGACCTCTAGTAGAAGTACTGCTGGGGGGGCAACTTCAGGATGAAAGATAAATATTGTAGAAAAATCCATTTCATCTTATATTGGACTTTATTTTTATAATTTTGCCTGGAGTTCAGCTCTAAGTATATTGGCATCTGCCTTGAGGGCCTTGGTCTTGTGAATATTTATGCCTACTGATTCTTGGCCAATTCTAAAATGATATTTTAAATTATAGACTAGATTATTGTGTGACTGTATGTGTATATTTGTATAGAATTTAATACAATATACGTACTCTGCAGACAGCAGAATTGGTAATCCCTGCCAAATGACACAGGACATCAAGGTGGCCACTTCAGTGCTTGGGTGAATTCCTCCCAGACAAAGTCTGTTTCTCGGGATGGATGTAGATTAAAGCTAGGCCACAACTCCTCAGTGTAGTTTAGGAGCAAATCAGCCCATCATATGCAATTTCTGTGTGCCCACCAGATGCAGCCCCTGTGACCCCCCCCCACTCGCCGTCTGACGGGCACATACTTACCCCGTCCTGGTGGCAGGTGATGGCAGTAAGCTGTGGGACATGCAGCAGGTGACAGCGGCGAGCTCCTGTGTCCTCCATGGCTCTCTGTCCTCCCGTTCTTGTGTTCTGTTAGGTTTCCAATCAGGGCGCCTGTGCCTTCAGCCAATCAGGTGACGGGTATTAGATCTGTGCCTCCTGATTGGCTGAAAGGCAGTTCAGTGTTAGCAAAGCAAATATTAATTTCCTTTGCTAACCCACCTGGATGAACTGTTCACCTTTTTTGAAGCCTATTAGAGCCTATGGCTCTAATCGGGTGTTTCAAAAAAACACCCCCGCCGATGGAATTCAGGCGCCCGGCGTCTGAAAAGGGGCCAGACGCCTTAATAGGGGGGAGTACAGTGGCCATGGATAGATTCATGCAATGCATGAATCTATCCATTTTACACAGAGGGGGTGGCTGGAGAGAGGCCGGCGCCCGTGCGCCCTCAATAGACGCACCACCACTGCAGCACAGTACAACCATGTGTCACACAGCGACCTGGTCCCCACAGCTTGATTATCAGCAGTAGCTCCCACAGTAGTCACTTGTGCAGTACAGACTCTCCTGCTTCATGCCATATGACCCAGGCAACTTTCACAGCAGGCTCCCAGCCACTCTGCTGTCTGGCCTCTCCTGCAGCTTTTCCCGGCAGCAGCCCTATATCCAGCTCCTGACTGTTCCCTGTGTTCCAGACTCCAAGATCAACCCCACTCAACATGCAAGTCGTGGTGGGTTTTCTCACAGGTTCAAGTTCCATTGGCAGCCCAGGCCATGCAGTAGGAACCCTCCTGCCCTGTTGCTAGGGATAGGCATAGTCCCAGGCTGTTGTGGCAGCCAATAGTTTTTCATCTTGTTCCCTTTCCCTGCACCCTTTCGCTGGCAGGGAGGGTTGGCAATCTGAAGCCACCTGAAAGGAATTCTGTCAGGCAGCTTAAAGGGACCTCAGGCCTAGTGCCACTTAATTCACATGACTACATTAGTAGTTTCCAAATCACCTAGTCTGACAGTGACATGTCCTCGATGGCAAAAAAAACACTATTGCGAAAAAGTATGATAGCCCATTTTAGGTGAGGAGGTGGTAATCCACTTCACCAGGGGTATTGCTTCAGGCCTTGCTCCCCTCTAGGACTGGGGTGTCCTTGACATCTATAGGAAATGGAAAGAAATGGGGTGCACCAGCCTAGTGCATTATCCCAAATACATTTATTGAAATAAAAACAATAAAAACTACTCCCAAGCATGAGATGAAAATTCGCTTGAACTGGCCACTCTTTTTTTGTAGCTTGATAGCCCTGGAATTGACAGTTTTTTAAGACCGTAGGGGGACCATGCAGGGGCACCTACTGATGCGTTTTCGAAGGACAGGACAATCCTTCAAAACCTATTAGAAGGCAGGGGACCCTGCATGCTCCCCCTACGGTCTGGAGACCAGGAATATCAAGCTATGGAAGAGTGGAAGAGTGGCCAGTCTAAGCAAATTGTCATCTCCTAAACGTGAGTAGTTTTTATCGTTTCTACTTCAATAAATGTATTTGGGATAATGCACTAGGCTGGTGCGCCCTCTTTCTTTCCTATAGTGGCATGGCCTCACCATGTTCTGTAGGTGAAAAGAGTGTGTGTGTGTGTGTGTTTGTGTGTATATGTTATATGTTATATGTTATATATATATATATATATATATATATATATATATATATATATATATATATATTTAGTATAATAAAAACAAACTGATTGCATTTTCGCTTCTTCGTTTTACTTCCAATTTATTTTATGCCTGTCCTTATTAATTTGTGCTATGTCTACTCTCTTTTTTCTTCTGCATAACAATTTGACAGATCCTCCACAGAATGGGAGAAATTCATTCCAAACTTATTTAAAATGTCTCAAAAATGCATAATGGTCTTGAGTAAAATTAGAATATTGTAGTTTACAGCTAAGAAAACATCTGCCATGGAATACAATTATTCTGCATAGTCTGGTGTATGACAGTCATTACATGAACCAAGAGCATATTTTTGCCTAATAGCAAATTTGCTCATGGAAAATGTAATGTTTTCTTATGTGTTTCTACCTACCATTAATCGACAAATTTAAAAATATTTTATACAGCTGAAACGTTTCAGTTCATGTTGTACTGATCTATTCTGTTCTAGCTGTATATTTTCCAAAATGGGTTTACTAACCTATTTAGGTAAATTCAATAATTCAGTGACCTACAGAAATCTAAATTATGTAAGTTATGTTTTGCATGTAATTACAAATGACCAATCCCTAACTAAATAAATGTTAGAGTTTTCATTTTCGGGCAGCCACATACATGAACAGATCTAAAATGACTTTGTATTGTCCCCAACAGTAGTGCTGCTACTACTTCCATTATGCAAAATGGGGAAGTGGATACGTTTCACTAAACACCTCGCAAAGGCCTCTCTGACCTTTGCACCTTCGTTTTGGGCAAAAATGTAAAGGTCCATTTTTTAAAGTGTTGACTGACTTTTTTTTAGTTTTAAGCCATATTTAGTTTTAAGCCATATTTATGAAAATGCATCTACAATGCATTATAAGTGCCGTGTAACCAGAACAACCACATCTTTACTCAACATTGGCTGACAGAAGCCAACAGCAGTTTGCCAGCTTGAACATGTATTGCAATACATGGTAACGAAGAATTCCCATTTTACATGTAAGAGTTTTCTGTAGGTAAGGGTTAAGATGTGGCAACACCTCTTTAGTATCTGATATATTCTATATACTGTTGGTATAGGAAAAAAATAACCCCCTTTAAAATCACATTATTTTGCTTTCAAGCCTGAAATGAAGACAGTTTTTTTTGTTTTTATCCAGCTGTATTTACTCTTTACAACTTATAACATCCACGTGAAAGCTAGAACACCAACGTGTCAGAAAAAAAATTAAACCTGTTCAAAAACAGAATCACTGAGTTAAAAAATAAATAAATAATAAAAAAAAGGATCACCCCTCTTGTCAGTATTTTGTTGAACGACCTTTTTGCTTTAATTAAAGCCTTTAATCTGTTGGGATATGCCTCTACTAACTTTGCACATCTAGACTTTGCAATATTTGCCCACTCTTCTTTACGGGACTGCTCATGTTCAGTTAAATTTGGTGACCGTTTGTGGACTGCAGTCTTCAAGTTATTCCACGGATTTTCAATGGGGTTCAAGTCTGGGCTTTGACTAAGCCATGCAAGGACATTTACCCTTTTTCTCCTTAAGCCACTGTGGTCATTTTTGCTGTGTGCTTTGGGTCATTGTCACGTTGGAGGATAATCCTTCTTCCCATTAACAACTTTCTGGCAGAGGATAGCAGTTTTTCCTCAAAAATTTGATGGTGTTTTGCCCCATCCATTTTTTTCTTCTATCCTGATAAGTGCTTCAGTCCCTACTGCAGAGAAACACCCCCATAACAGAATATTACAACCTCCATGCTTTACTGTTGGAATGGTGTTATTTGGTGAGCTGTATCGGATTTGCCAGACATACTGTTTGGCGTTAGAGGCCAAATAATTGAATTCTAGTCTTATCTGACCATATTACCTTTTTCCATCTGGCCTTGTCATCTTCAAGGTGCGTTCTGGCAAAGCTTAGTTGTAACTGCATGTGGCCTTTCTTGAGGGATGACTTCTTTTTTTTTTTTTTTGACATCCATCCCATGCAAGCCACATTTGTGGAGAGTTTGTGATATTGTTGTCACAAGCACACAGTGGCTAATGTGAATGTGTGTGTCCCTCAAGCTAATAAGAGTAAATAAAATTGTCGGTATACAGAGTAGTGTAATATATTAAAAGAATTGCAGCAAAATTTAAAGTGTTCACAATAACACAAAACAGAGACACGTGACGTGTCGTAACGCGTAGGGAGTGGCCGGAGTCAGACGAACGCTGGGAGGTGACGTGAGAAGGCGCTGAGAACGCCAAGCTGTTACTTGTTACCTGTTTGCCTACTTTTTAATGTTTTACTGTAAGAGTCCAATTTTAAACATTAATAAATGAGTCCAGCCCCTGTTTAACTTACTACACTAGTGGAGGCTTTTATTTCTCTTTTCCTTTCCCCCTGATTTTGCCATGGTGACACTGGAGCAATACAGGACACAGGTGTGAAGGATTTCTAAAGGGAAAGATACTGCTGGCACCATTTACAATACCTACTTGGACACTAGGATGCCCACAGAAGTATTCGGATACTTCCACTGAAGCGAGATATTGTATAGATCTGAGGTGAGAGTTCTGAGAGACCAGAATACGGAAGAAAAAATAGATGATACTCCCCATTATCAATAATATTTACCCATCTTTAAAGCAATATTCAGGAACCATTGGAATACCATTGGAATATTGTTTGCCCTATTTGGGATATTTGTTGGGAAGATGATGCTTCTACACCAATAAGATTTGGAGCCCATTAACATTATTTGGAGAAAATCATCTCATTTACAATTTCTGGGACTGCCATAGACCACCTAGAGTTTTTCTTTTTATTTGCATTTTTATTTATCTATTTTTGACCCTGTTGTGGTTTTTCAACATTATGAGATTCCTATTCCCATGAATTTTATTCAATGCATGTATTTATAGATTTTGCAATACCATTGTCACTATATATTGTTATTTATTTAGACATAGGTCACTTTATATATTTTAGACACTGGTCACTTTATATATTTGGTATTTTTGCAATTGGCACTTTATATATTTGTCACTTTTTTGATGACTGTCTCTGACTCTTATTGGGTCACCAGCACCACCCTCTGGAATCCTCACAGCATTGCACTTTATTTTGTTTTTAGAGAGTTGATTCTCTCTAACCACTAGTATATATTCATTATTGCGTGAAATTACCTATCTATTTTATACACAGTGGCCACTCTTTGTCATAAATTCCTGCAACTGCTTCAGAGTCTTCTTGGTAGCCTCTCTGACCAGTTTACTCCTGGCTTTCATCCCGTTTGGAGCGACATCCTGATTCAGGGAGGGTCAATGTTGTACCAAATACCTTCTACTTAATATTAGACTTCACTGTGTATGTGGGCATTGATAAAGCATTTGACATTTTTTTGTATCCATCTCCTGACTTGCGCTTGTCCGCAACTTTATCCCGGAGAACTTTTGACAGTGCCTTGCCACCTATGGTTGATTGTTTGCTTCAGTTACACTACCGGGGAAAGAAATGCTCCAGGAAAGCTCTTTTTAACGCTGAGCTAATCAAAATGACCAATTGACTTTTCACAGTTGAAAGTCAAATGGCTGTGTGCTATTGAGAAGGTGATTAGCTACACCTGATTGAGGGATGGGGTGATCCTAATTGCAACTCAGTGATTCTGTTTTTTATTTTAATTTTTTCTGACCTGTTTTTAAATTTTTCACATGGACGTTATAAGTTGCACTGAGTAAATAAAGATGGATAACAGTGTCTGCCTTCATTTCAGGCAAAGCAACAAAATTTGATTTTTTTTTTTTAAAGGGGTGATTCTTTTATATACCCACTGTATGAAACTGTCTAGGACCCAAACAACCCTTTCTACTGTATGGTGCAGGTTGGTAACTATAAAGTGCTGTTGTCCCTTTGCTATATATATATATATATATATATATATATATATATATATATATATATATATATATATATATATAGCAATCTCCACTCTGTACATTATGTTCATCTTGGTGATGTATGTATGATGGTTTTAGCTCTTTGTATCCTCTCAAATTGAGCTTTTTGGAACATTTATTAGGCACAAGTAACATGTTTGCCTTCCTCATTTTCAGAAAGTCGCGCTTCTAATAAGAATATTCTTCATGTGAAGGAAAACCGGGTAAATACTAATCACTAATGCTGACACTTTTTGCTACTGTAATTTTATGGTGCAAACCTGTGAGATAATATTATTGGCTCAAGTAATGTAATATACAATCAGTGCAATATACACTATATTGTCAAAAGTATTGGGACACTGGCACATGAACTTGACCTATAACTATAACTATACCCCTTATTATCTATTAAATAAAGCCCATACAACTTCTGGAGTAAAATAGGCCGTAGCAGCCATTAACTTTTATTAACAAAACTGTATAAGGCCCCTTTCACATGGACGGACCGTTCAGATCCGCCTGTCAGTTTTGACGGCGTATCTGAACGGGCGCTCCATGTTAGTCTATGGAGCGTCGGATGTCAGCGGAGACATGTCCGCTGACATCCGACCCGGTCCGATCTGCCAAAAGCAGATGGATGCCTCTACGTCCAGATCCGTCGCTGGCGGATCAGGTGAGATCGGATGAAAACGGACACGCTGTCCGTTTTCATCCGATCTCTCCACAGAGACCAGTGGCGCTCGCAAGCCCCTCCCCGCTCAGTGAGCAGAGAGGGACTTGTCATCCGCCGGCTCAGCGGAGATCAACGGACAGATCTCCCGCTGAGCCGGCGGACAGAGGCGGACTCCGTGGAAGCGGAGTCCGCCTCGTGTGAAAGGGGCCTAAATATCACAAATAACTCTTTTAAATAACAAACAAAAAATGTAAGTAAATAACATCCAACATTCCTGACGACTATCAGCTAATCCTAGTGTTGGTCTTTGCGGTCCACCAATCAGAAACCATCTGTTAACCAAAATAGACACTGCGGTCCCTCTGACGTGGGTTATTAGGCCTCAAGCCGACATGCTGACTCAGACACCCACCTGCCGCAGTGCCCCCCATACCCAATTTCCAGCTAACCTTAGTTAACTAGGTTACCACCCTCAGGACCCATACCACCGCCAGATCCTGACTCTGCATTCCAACCTCTTTTCCTTCACCCGCAAAGACCAAACACCAGCCACTGACACGACATTTTCCGTTCATGACCTGTAACAAAACAAAAACACACACAAAGAAAGAACAACCTGCACTTACTAATACCTCAAATTAGGGAGGGAGTGCGGGAACTTTTCTGGCACTCTGCTGACTAGGGGAGGGCAGTCCCTGCATTAATTTCCAGCCAATACCCAACCCTTTTACAAATAATAAACTGCAAACACCACTGACTGCAATGTTAACACAGTCATGCCAGCCCTCTGCCTATGTGGTGTTAACCCTATCGGCGCCGGGCTTCTCTTTAATGGCATCCCAGTCTTAGTCCGTAGGGTTCAATATGGAGTTGACCCACCCTTATTCTTCTGGGAAGGCTGTCCACAAGGTTTAGGAGTGTGTTTATGGGAATGTTTGACCATTTTTCCAGAAGCATATTTGTGAAGTCGGGGACTGAGATGAGAAGGCCTGGCTCAGTCTCCGCTCTAAGAACACCTTTGAGATAATTATCGGTTTTGGGGTCAGGACTCTGTACAGGCCGGTCAAATTCCTCCACCCCAAACTTGCTCATCCAGGTCTTTTATGGACGTTGTTTTGCGCACAGGTGCACAGTCATGTTGAAACCTGAAGGGGCCATTCCCAAACTGTTCAATTAAAGTATGCTGACACCTTAAGAGTTCCCTTCACTGGAACTAAGGGGCCAAGCCAACCCCTAAAAAAACCCACACCATAACCCCCCCCCCCCCTTCCCCAAATGATTTGGAAGGGTTGCCCAATACTTTTGACATTCTAGTGTGGATGAGCGAGTTTGGGGTGGAGGAACTTGACTGGCCTGCACAGCGTCCTGACTTCAACCCAATAGAACACCTTTTGGGATGAATTGGAACGCAGACTGCAAACCAGGCCTTCTCGTCCAACATCAGTGCCTGACCTCACGAAGAACTTCTGGAAAAATGGTCAAGCATTCCCATAGACACACTCCTAAACCTTATGGACAGCTGTTATAGCAACTGTCAGTCAATTGTGAATGATCTTCAAAGTGTCTCCAACCAATTTATTGACAAAAGCCCAAAGCCTGTCAACACAGGACTATTTATCGTGTATGACTCTAGCATTCTTCCAGCAGAATGAACTGTTGGTATTGTGTGTGTGAGAAATGTAAGACTTATGTTCCTATTTTTTCGGTTCATGGGCTTGGATTAAAATGTCCTACTATTGCACTTTGCTCCGGGTCCTTATTTGATTTTTATTGTATGTTGGGCAGTGACTGGATCCCACCAGACTGGTTGATGCAATGTTTGGATTTAAATTGACATTAAGGCTGGGTTCACACTTATGTGAATTGGATGCGGGTTTCCCCACATCCAATTTGCATGACAGGAAAGTGTGACCAGCTCTCAATGGAGTCGGTTCACACACATTCAGGGCGGTCGCGGTCTGCATCCTGTGTGTCTTTGTTTTCGATTCAGGTGCGAATTCAGGCAAAAATTCTAACCTGATTCGCACCCGAATCGGTGAACAGGGATGCACCGGACCCCCTTCTGTGAGCCGTGGCGGCAGCATGTGTGAACCAAGCCTTAAAGTTCATTTATAAAAAAATAAAATGACAAACATGCCATACTTCCCTGCTCTGTGCAGTGGGTTTGCATAGAGCAGTCCTGATCCTTCTCTTCTCGGGTCCCCTACTGGCGCCCCTGGCTCCTCCCTTTCAGCCAGTGCCCCCAACAGCAAACCACTCGCATGCATAGAATGCTTGAAGTTAAAAAAAAGAAAAACCTTGAGCCTTTAAAACCACTTTAAACAAGAAATATGGCTTTAAAGAAAAAAAAAAAACATTTATACTCACCTAGGTGATCGATCCTGGCTTCTGGGTGTATCCTGACCATAATGTTGGGATCTTTTCAGAGCCTGGACCAGCTTCTGTTGACTGAAAACTGATCACAGGAGAAGCATAGCAAAAAAGCTTTGGCCATACTTCTTCTTTAAAGGCCCAGGTATTTGGTACCAGTGGCGGCTGGTGCTCAAAAATTTTTGGGGGGGCGCAAACAAACAGCCTCACTGTGCCATCAAACGCTGCCACTGTGCCCATTAAATGCTGCCACTGTGCCCATCAAACGCTGCCACTGTGCCCATCAAACGCTGCCACTGTGCCCATCAAACGCTGCCACTGTGCCCATCAAACGCTGCCACTGTGCCCCTCAAACGCTGCCACTGTGCCCCTCAAACGCTGCCAGAGTGCCCCTCAAGTGCTGCTAGAGTGCCCCTCAAGTGCTGCCAGAGTGCCCCTTTATGTGCTGCCAGAGTGCCCCTTTATGTGCTGCCAGAGTGCCCCTTTATGTGCTGCCAGAGTGCCCCTTTATGTGCTGCCAGAGTGCCCCTTTATGTGCTGCCAGAGTGCCCCTTTATGTGCTGCCAGAGTGCCCCTTTATGTGCTGCCAGAGTGCCCCTTTATGTGCTGCCAGAGTGCCCCTTTATGTGCTGCCAGAGTGCCCCTTTATGTGCTGCCAGAGTGCCCCTTTATGTGCTGCCAGAGTGCCCCTTTATGTGCTGCCAGAGTGCCCCTTTATGTGCTGCCAGAGTGCCCCTTTATGTGCTGCCAGAGTGCCCCTTTATGTGCTGCCAGAGTGCCCCTTTATGTGCTGCCAGAGTGCCCCTTTATGTGCTGCCAGAGTGCCCCTTTATGTGCCCCTCCAAGTGCTGCCACTGTGCCCCCTGCCTGCCCTCTGCACTTACCTTGTCTCGATGTGCAGCTGGTGACGGCGTCAGGCGGCGAGCGGTGTCTCATCATCCGAGGTCTTCTTCTCCCGCGCTCCTCCTGTCTTCTGCTATCTTCCGTTCCGTCCGAGGTCTTCTTCTCCCGCGCCTGTCTTTTGCTATGATTGGACGCCTAGCGTCCAATCACAGCGCCTGTGACTTCAGCCAATCAGGTTACAGGTAACAGACCTGGCAACCTGATTGGCTGAGAGGCGGGTCTGTGTTAGGGAAGCGATGTATTCGCTTCTCTAACACAATACTGTGTAATCAGCGAACGCACAGCCGTGCGCCCGCTGTTTACACTTAGGGAAGCCTATTAGAGCACACCGCTCTAATAGGGTCCCCTATTAGAGCTTACAGCTCTAATAGGGGCGCTTCCCGCAACACCCCCCCCACTGTAATTCAGATGCCCGGCGCCCGATCAGGGGCCGGACACCTGAATAGGGGGCGGCAGAGGTGACAATAGATAGATTCATGCAATGCATGAATCTATCTATTGGTGATAGAGCGGTGCATACTGCAGTGCACTGTGCCCGGCGCCCTTAAAGGGCCATGTTTAAATAAAAAATTTTTTTTTTTTTTTGAACTTTTTATTTTTTTTTTATTTTTTATTTTTTTTAACTGCAAGGAGGGGGGGGGGGGCGGGGGGCGCCCCCTATGGACGGGCCGCCACTGTTTGGTACACTGGCTCCTGCCAACATAAGTGTTCTACAGCATTGCATTAGCCCCTCTGTTATGCTTTGAGAGTTCTAACTCAGGAAACTTTGTAGCCTCATTTATCCTTTCATTCTTGAACTTGGAAAAAATGTATGCAGGGGCGGCCCGTGCGTCGCTCCCCCCCCCTATCCATGCGTCCGGCCCCCATGCAGGACGCCGGATGCATGAATTCCAATAGGGGGTGCAGTGTTTTTTTGAAGCACGTTATTAGAGCCAGAGGCTCTAATAGGCTTCAAAAAAGGGTGGGCTCAGGGCGCAGAGCACTGCAAACCAAGCCTACCTAGTTGTGTGACAATCGCAAACAAATTTTCTCTATTTTCACACTGATTCTCCTCCCGGCTATTCAGGAAGTGGGTCTAAGACCCATTTCCTGATTGGCCGGAAGGAGCAGCGTCCCCACTGGCCGCCAAGGAGGGAGGAGACGGAAGCCGCTGTGATGAACGTGGAGGAGTCTAGGGGATGGGGAAGACATCTTTCACCTGGGTGAAGCGCTGCCCGCCATAGATGGGGTAAGTGCTCCGGGAGAGGGATGGCTGTGGGTGCACGGTTTGCCGACCACCCCCCCCCCCCAAAAAAAATTTACCGCCACTGGATGTATGTATGCGTCTTTGTGTGTAATGTATATTCGTATATGTGTGTGTATGTATATATATATATAATATGTGTGTGTTTGTGTGTGTGTATGTATGTATGTATGTGTGTGTATATATATATATATATATATATACACATATATATATATATATATATAATACACATACCTAGAGATCAAATAGAGTAGGGATATGCAATTAGCGGACCTCCAGCTGTTGCAGAACTACAAGTCCCATGAGGCATAGCAAGACTGACAGCCGCAAGCATGACACCCAGAGGCAGAGGCATGATGGGACTTTTGCAATAGCTGGAGGTCCAGCGAGCCCCACCCACTACAGGCTCCCTGCTGAAAACTACAGAAGCGGGTGGATACAAGACCAGTCACCCTGCACAAGAGGAGAGAGCAGCAGTGACCGGTTTTATTACAAAAAGCTCCTGCATAGAGGAAAAGATTCAGAATAGATTACTGCACAGATCTGGAAGGAAGAATGCAAAGCACACCAAGATTCAAGTAAGAATACACATGACTCTTATACTTGAACAATATTTTCTTAGCTTGAAATTCAGCTTTATTTTACACAGGCATTCTTGAGCAATGGGTGATTTTATTTGCAAAGTGCAGCCCTTTTTGAGTGGAATGGCATTAATGGGCAGCTGTGGTTTTATTTCTAATGTAAATATGTATGTAATGTAAGCTTACAGTTTAGGATTATTATTGTTCCTTTATGTCTCAAAAGCTATGGATAAATTGAGCTTCTTGTCTACTATTTTTTAATTCTGTAAATGCATTGTTTTTTTTTTTTTTTTTTTTCCCCAGTTATCTCATACTGTTGCATCTAAAGTGCCCTCCACTGCTAAGTGTTCATTCTCAAAGGGCCCATCACATCCTGTAAAGGGCCCATCGCATCCTGTAAAGGGCCCATCACATCCTGTAAAGGGCCCATCGCATCCTGTAAAGGGCCCATCGCATCCTGTAAAGGGCCCATCGCATCCTGTAAAGGGCCCATCGCATCCTGTAAAGGGCCCATCGCATCCTGTAAAGGGCCCTTTAAAAGGCCCATCACATCCTGAAAAAGGCCCATCACATCCTGAAAAAGGCCCATCACATCCTGAAAAAGGCCCAGTGGAATCTCTTCTTCATGATACACTTGAATTACCAGACTGCCTCCTTCTACCACCATTAGGTAAATGATTCTGCTGATCTCTCCTTTTATAATCCTAACCATTTTGTTGATATACACGATATACAGTACTGTGCAAAAGTCTTAGACGCATGAAAAAATGCTGTAAATTATGAATGCTTTCATGACTGGTGAAGTGGTCATCTTTACCCTCCCCCCCTATAACCACAACCCTTTCCCAATTACCTTATGCCCCCGATAACAAACGACACTTTTTTTTCATCGGAATGATATATATTTTATGTAAATGTATATATTGGCCACAGCTTTAAAGATAACACACCATAGTCATTGATGTCCAAAATAAACAAATACAAAAAAAAATCCCTTTTTAGGCTACTCTGAGATTTACCAACAATGGCTCGATTCTACCAAAACCACAAATGGATTTATGTCTAAGCCAATACTGCCCTCAACTGCTTATTTTGGTTCGGGAGCTTACCAGGGCTTCAGCCGTTCTGAAACTTGCAATGTTAAAAAAATAACTGCCATATCTAAAAAGACAACATTTTTAATTCCCTTGGTCCTAGTGGGACTGATAAGCTGACCAGTTTTTGTGCCGCTTTTAGCCCTCATCAATAACCTCCAACCTGGACCCACTCCATGAGACTTTTTACTGTCATCTCAATCAGCCAAGGCACACCGCCAACTCAGGCTGACAAGGATATCTCATTGATAGTCCCTAGTTGGAGCAGCAAGCAAAAGGTCATAAGGTAATTTCTGTTGTTTTTTTTTCTACGGGATCACAACTGTGACCCACCCCCTGCCTTTCTCTATAGGATGCAATGTTCCATCTGCTCCCCCCACTGTCGTATCCCACTGTGCTTAAAGGCACAGCGTGATCCTGAATTAGAAGTGTTAATAGTTTATTTTTATCAATTGGCAAAATGGAAAGTGATTGAACAGAAGAACAATCCAAATTAAGTTAATATTTGGTGTGACCACCCTTTGCCTTTAAAAACGCATCAATTCTTCTAGGTACACTTGCACAGTGTTTTTGAGGGAATTCGGCAGGTAGGTTGTTCCAAACAATTCAAAAAACCCCTAGCAGATTCGATGATGATGAGATCAGGGCTCTGTGGGAGCCAAAGCATCGCTTCGAAGACTCCTTATTCTTTACACTGAAGATAGTTTTAATGCCCTGCTTCAGAATAAATTTGGAGCCAATCGCATGCCACCCTGAAGGTAACCAGCCACAGTACCACCTAGTGACAGAAGAGAAAAGGTGCAGCAATTCCAGAATTTAGGAAGGACTCAGTGATCTTCTATCAATCAGCCAGGACAAATGCTACCTGGCAAACTAAATGTGTTAGCAACCCTGCCTAAACACCAGGGTGCTACATAGGCATAATAATACGCAATACTAAAGTCTCTGTTATTTTTAAGTAAAAAAAGATAGATTTTGCACAGAGCAGGCCGGATCCTCCTTTTCCCAGGCCCACCCTCCAGTTGAGTGCCTCCATAGCAAGCAGCTTTCTAAAGGGACACCTGAGCTGAGCTGCTGCTCCTGTGTGTCCATTCAGACACAGAGCCGTGGCTCCACCCCCTCTCTCCCCTCATTGGCACACTGACTGTGATTGCGTGTGAGCCAATAGCGCTTCGCTGCTGTCTCAGCCAATGAGGAGGAAGAGTCCCGGACAGTTGAGTCTCTCGTGCAACATCGCTGTATTGCGATGGGCTCTGGTAAATATTAGGGGGGCTGCTTCACACAGAAGGCTTTATATCTTAATGCATAGAATGCATTAAGAAAAAAACCTTCTGACTTTACAACCACTTTAACCAGGGGATAACTTTTACCATGCTCACTGGTTTTGAGAACTTCCTACCAGACAACAGTTTTTTGTAGCGCAGATTTCTGCATCACTGTAGTAGAAATGCACTGTGATTTACTAAGGGCTCGTTTACACTTGCTTCAACTTTAACACACATTTAAAATGCCTACCGCTTAGCGAGGATGTTGAGCACTCAGCTGTTATTTTTTAAAACAGGGTGAACAAAATATCTGCGCTAATTACAATAAATGCGTGTATACAGCAGCCAACACAGTTTGTTGATAAGCAAACCAAAAATATGAAAACCAAAGTGTAGCGCTGTAATGGGAGATGTGATATGAAGTGATTATTGGAACAATAGGAAGTCCATCAATCAAGCAAACATCAACTTGTATATTTGTATACTGTGAATCTTCCACCAAAGTTCGGTGCATCTGAGGCAAAAAAAGTTTCAACTCATGTGGTTTCAAATCTGCTTACCAGAAAGATGAATTTAGTGAGCGGTGTTATCATAAGATGCCAGAGGTTGGTAATGAAGTTGGGAGACCAATAATGGCGGAAGCCCAGATCCAGAAATCTTCAGTAGATGGTTAGTGCCAGGATTCTTAGAGCCAGACCAATTTAGTGCTGAGAAAATTCTCCCAAGGGAATGAAGGAAGAAAAAACAGCCACAATAGTGAAGCCCGTAAATAAATTCCAAAAAATGTATTGTATATGGTCTACCTATTTTCAGCCCGGGTATGCCCAGAGGCTCTATTTTGTAACCTTTTCTATGAACATTTTTATAATAAAATAAAATAAAAGCACCTACCGTTTCAAGATGCTTTTTTGATAAGTTTTTGATGCTTCGGTGATGTTTTAGTGATGCTTTTTTGAAGCTTTAATGAAGCTTAGCAAATGCCCTGTGTGTGTGTGTGTGTGTGTGTGTGTGTTTGTGTGTGTGTGTGTGTTGATTTTCTATTTGTTTTAAAGGGGCCCAGTAGAACCCCAGCAGATCCCCAGCTCATTAGTACACTTGTTCAGCATATCTCCTGCCCAGTAGTACCTCCAGGTCTGCTGATGCCCCCACTTAGTATTAACCCCCAGCTCTGCTGATCTCCTGCTCAGTAGTAATCCCCAGCTCTGCTGATCCTCTGGTTTGCTGATGCTCCTCTCTTTCCGGTCCTCGCTCACCTCTCACTATATTGTCCCCATGCTGCTCATCATGTGTGAAATCTAGTTTCTCCTGCTCTGGTCCCCCAGCTCCTCTGATCCCCTGGTTTGCTGATCTTCCTCTCCTTCCGGTACTCGCTCGCCTCTCACTATATTACTCCCATGCAGCTCACCATGTGTGACACCTGCTAGTTTCTCCTGCTCTGGTCCGCCGGCTCTGCTGTTCCTCTGCCGCTCAGTCCTCTCCTGTCTCTGCTCACCTTCTGCTGTAGCGTCCCCGTGTTACACACCATTATTCCTTCTGCAGTTCTAGTTGCTCCAGTCCAGACACTGTTCACCTTCCTGCTGCTCCATGCTGTACACTAGATGTGACACCAGACACTCCTAGAATATATTCACATGAATCGGAAGTGACTGGTGAGGACATCTTTCTGGTTCATGTGTTACTTGACCAGTGCATCCTGGGATACATCATGCCTGCAATATCTACAAAACAAAACCAAGCTGAATAAAAGCCTCTCAAAAGCTGCAGGTGCTATAAGCGAGCTTTGACATAGACTTCTATGGAGGCTTTGAAGCACCAAATAGCGACATGGTGTATAATTTTTGAAGCAAACACAACATTTAAAAAGGACTGTAAGCTTACCATTCTATTTAATGACAGGTGCTTTGATTGGCATTTAGAGCATTTGTCCAATGCCACATTTTGAACCAAGTGTAAACAAGCCCCTACTCACCCCCAGCCTGTGATGATTATGAGGGTCCTGATAGAAAGGCGATAGGCTGTTGGGTTGTGGTAGCGGCTTTAGGGCCACTGCCTATCTCACTCACAGTGGCAGGAACAGAGCTTCCTCAGCCTGCACATTCTTCCATGGTAGCACCCCCCCCCCCTTTCGGCCTGCATGGTGACTCTTCCGGTCTGCGGTCTTCCTCTTCTGGTTCCCTACAGGGCCTATTTGCTATCTGGTCCCAGTGGTGATGATATGCTCAGGCACTTCTGGTCCAGCTTCGCCATCTTCTGCATCTACCTGTTTGCCTGGCAGTCTCTTGGAGAGCGATGTGCTGATTCTTGGCAGTCATCTTGACCACGCAGTACGACAATGCCTCCATCCCCCCCCCGGACAAAGGTGACAGTCCTCATGCTGCTCATCATGTGTAAAATCTAGTTTCTCCTGCTCTGGTCCCCCAGCTCTGCTGATTCCCCCCCCCCCCCTGGTTTGCTGATCCTCCTCTCTTTCCGGTACTCGCTCACCTCTCACTATATTGCTCCCATGCAGCTCACCATGTGTGACACCTGCCAGTTTCTCCTGCTCTGGTCCGCCGCCTCTGTTGATCCTCTGCCGCTCAACCCTCTCCTGTCTCTGCTCACCTTCTGCTGTAGCGTTCCCATGTTACACACCACGTGTGCCTTCTGCAGTGCTAGTTGCTCCGTTCCAGACCCTGTTCACCTTCCTGCTGTTCCATGCTGTACACTAGATGTGACATCTACACCAGACACTCCTAGAATATATTCACATGAATCGGAAGTGACTGGTGAGGACATCTTTCTGGTTCATGTGTTACTTTACCAGTGCATCCTGGGATACATCATACCTGCAATATCTACAAAACAAAACCAAGCTGAATAAAAGCCTCTCAAAAGCTGCAGGTGCTATAAGCGAGCTTTGACATAGACTTCTATGGAGGCTTTGAAGCACCAAATAGCGACATGGGGTATAATTTTTGAAGCAAACACAACATTTAAAAAGGACTGTAAGCTTACCATTCTATTTAATGACAGGTGCTTTGATTGGCATTCAGAGCGTTTGTCCAATGCCACATTTTGAATCAAGTGTAAACAAGCCCCTACTCACCCCCAGCCTGTGATGATCATGAGGGTCCTGATAGAAAGGCGACAGGCTATTGGGTTGTGGTAGCGGCTTTAGGGCCAATGCCTATCTCACTCGCAGTGGCAGGAACAGAGCTTCCTCAGCCTGCACATTCTTCCATGGTAGCAACCCCCCCCCCCCTTTCGGCCTGCATGGTGAATCTTCCGGTCTGCAGTCTTCCTCTCCTGGTTCCCTACAGGGCCTATTTGCTATCCTGGTCCCAGTGGTGATGATATGCTCAGGCACTTCTGGTCCAGCTTCGCCATCTTCTGCATCTACCTGCTTGCCTGGCAGTCTCTTGGAGAGCAATGTGCTGATTCTTGGCAGTCATGTTGACCACGCAGTACGACAATGCCTCCATCCCCCCCGGACAAAGGTGACAGTCCTAATGCTGCTCATGAAGGTTCTGCTGCAGGTCCTGGTCTGCCCACAGCTAGATGAAAAGTCCCCTGACAGACCTAAGGTAGGCTACTGCTCAGTATACAGGGTAGCCCTGTCACTTCAGGGTTGAGGGGCAAAATACAGGGACAGGGCGCACAGATGGAAATGAAGATGTCACTAGTAAAAAATAAGGGGGGGGGGGGTTAAAAAATGAATTCATTAAATGGCTGAGCCAGTTCATCCAGCAGGGGAATTAGTCCTTTCAAGTAGTTCATGAAGTACTGTAGATGATCCATTCTTGGCAGGGGGAAGGTCAAAAGATCCAAAAGATAGGCTGAAAATAATCCAGAGGTGAGACCAGCTGACAGACTTGAGGTAAATGACTCCACCCACTGACAGGACAATATATACAAGGGAAAGGTTACAGTTTATTGGCTAGATGTTTCCCGCCAAAAGATTTGTCACTAATCGAGTGCTCGGCAGCTCAGGTACAGTGCCTTGCGAAAGTATTCGGCCCCTTGAACTTTTCAACCTTTTGCCACATTTCAGGCTTCAAACATAAAGATATAAAATTTACATTTTTTGTGAAGAATCACCAACAAGTGGGACACAATTGTGAAGTGGAACGAAATCTATTGGATATTTTAAACTTTTTTAGCAAATAAAAAACTGAAAAGTGGTGCGTGCAAAATTATTCGGCCACTTTACTTTCAGTGCAGCAAACTCTTTCCAGAAGTTCAGCGAGGATCTCTGAATGATCCAATGTTGTCCTAAAAGACTGATGGTGATAAATAGAATCCACCTGTGTGTAATCAAGTCTCTGTATAAATGCACCTGCTCTGTGATAGTCTCAGGGTTCTGTTGAAAGCGCAGAGAGCATCATGAAGACCAAGGAACACACCAGGCAGGTCCGTAATACTGTTGTGGAGAAGTTTAAAGCCGGATTTGGATACAAAAAGATTTCCCAAGCTTTAAACATCCCAAGGAGCACTGTGCAAGCGATCATTTTGAAATGGAAGGAGTTTCAGACCACTGCAAATCTACCAAGACCTGGCTG
The DNA here is from genome assembly GCA_028564925.1 of Lithobates sylvaticus. Taxonomy (NCBI): domain Eukaryota; kingdom Metazoa; phylum Chordata; class Amphibia; order Anura; family Ranidae; genus Lithobates; species Lithobates sylvaticus. The sequence goes on from CM053032.1 coordinate 184,714,783, forward strand.
TCCCTCTAAACTTTCAGCTCAGACAAGGAGAAGACTGATCAGAGATGCAGCCAAGAGGCCCATGATCACTCTGGATGAACTGCAGAGAACTACAGCTGAGGTGGGAGAGTCTGTCCATAGGACAACAATCAGTCGTACACTGCACAAATCTGACCTTTATGGAAGAGTGGCAAGAAGAAAGACATTTCTCAAAGATATCCGTAAAAAGTCTTGTCTAAAGTTTGCCACAAGCCACCTGGGAGACACACCAAACATGTGGAAGAAGGTGCTCTGGTCCGATGAAACCAAAATCGAACTTTTTGGCCACAATGCAAAAACGATATGTTTGGCGTAAAAGCAACACAGCTCATCACCCTCAACACACCATCCCCACTGTCAAACATGGTGGTGGCAGCATCATTGTTTGGGCCTGATTTTCTTCAGCAGGGACTACGAAGATGGTTAAAATTGAGGGGAAGATGGATGCAGCCAAATACAGGACCATTCTGGATGAAAACCTGTTGGAGTCTGCAAAAGACCTGAAACTGGGACGGAGATTTATCTTCCAACAAGACAATGATCCCAAACATACAGCAAAATCTACAAAGGAATGGTTCACAAATAAACGTATCCAGGTGTTAGAATGGCCAAGTCAAAGTCCAGACCTGAATCCAATCGAGAATCTGTGGAAAGAGCTGAAAACTGCTGTTCACAAACGCTCTCCATCCAACCTCACTGAGCTCAAGCTGTTTTGCAAGGAAGAATGGGCAAGAATTTCAGTCTCTCGATGTGCAAAACTGATAGAGAAATACCCCAAGCGACTTGCAGCTGTAATCGCAGCAAAAGGTGGCTCTACAAAGTATTAACGCAAGGGGGCCGAATAATTTTGCACTCCCCACTTTTCATTTTTTTATTAGTTAAAAAAGTTTCAAAAATCCAATAGATTTTGTTCCACTTCAAAATTGTGTCCCACTTGTTGGTGATTCTTCACAAAAAATTAAAAGTTTATATCTTTATGTTTGAAGCCTGAAATGTGGCAAAAGGTTGAAAAGTTCAAGGGGGCCGAATACTTTCGCAAGGCACTGTAAATCTTCTTATTAACAACAGGCAGCTTGTCACCTGAAATGCAAAACAGAACCAGCAAATCAGCCATAGAGAGACATGTCCTTAACATTCGTATCCTGTTATTAAGAGTAACATTTATTTAACCACTTGCCCTCCAGAAAATGTATGCCTGCTATATGACCAGGCAATATTTTGCTTTTTGGCACTGTGCTACTTTAACTGGCAGTTGTGCGGTCATACAAAGTTGTAAATAAATGAAATTTATGTCTTTTTTTTTTTTTTTGTCCTACAAATAGAGCTTTCTTTTGGGGATATTTGATGACCACTGGGGTTTTTTATTTTTTTTGCACTATAAACAAAAAAAGACCGACAATTTTGAAAATGAAAAAAGTGGGGGTTCCCCTAAGGGTTTGGACTTTTAAGGCATGCTCAATATGTGACCCCAGACAAAACGTAAGATTATATGTATTAGGAAAATGTTTATTACAAAAATATAAATAAATAAAAGAGGAAAATTAGTTTTGACAATGTTACAATAAAAAACTTTTGGAAATGTTTGAACAATATTGGATTTAGAGAATACAATGTATTACATCAATGTATGTTGTAGGCGTTGACTCAAAGCTGACGCGTTTCGGAGGTTTATTTAAACAACTTTTCTCCTTCTTCAGGAGAAAGAAGAAGGAGAAAAGAAGGAGAAAAGTTGTTTAAATAAACCTCCGAAACGCGTCAGGTTTGAGTCAACGCCTACAACATACATTGATGTAATACATTGTATTCTCTAAATCCAATATTGTTCAAACATTTCCAAAAGTTTTTTATTGTAACATTGTCAAAACTAATTTTCCTCTTTTATTTATTTATATTTTTGTAATAAACATTTTCCTAATACATATAATCTTACGTTTTGTCTGGGGTCACATATTGAGCATGCCTTAAAAGTCCAAACCCTTAGGGGAACCCCCACTTTTTTCATTTATATATAGGATGTGGCATGCTATACAAAATTCCCCTCTTTATATATATGTGTTCATTGCTAAGCCTACAACTTTCGACAATTTTGAAAAAATATATTTATTTATACAGTATCTCACAAAAGTAAGTACACCCCCCACTTTTATGTAAATATTTTATTATATCTTTTCATGTGACAAAACTGAAGAATTACACTTACACTTTGCTACAATGTAAAGTAGTGAGTGTACAGCTTGTAAAACAGTGTAAATTTGCTGTCCCCTCAAAATAACTCAACACAGCCATTAATGTTTAAACGCTGGCAACAAAAGTGAGTACACCCCTAAGTGAAAATGTCCAAATTGGGCCCAATTAGCCATTTTCCCTCCCCGGTGTCATCCAAGGGTGGACTAACCCATCGGTCACTGACCGAGGGCACGTGCCGCTAGGGGGCCCGTGAGAGCCTCTGCACCTGCAATACATGATGCAGTCTAACAGGGATTCAGCAGGACGCGGATGTGATAATACCTCTCACAGCGCGCTGCTCCTTGCCGGCTCCTCCTTCCCTCCCGCCCACCCCAGATACTTATACATAACATCACCTGGGACAGATGAGAGGAGAGGAGGAGCCAGCAAGTAGCTGAATTATCACAGCCGCGTCCTGCTGAATCCCTGTTAGACTGCATCATGTATTCAGGCAGCGGGTGGGGAGCTGCTTTTGCTGGAGGTACCATGGATGATGGCCGCCATCGCGGGGTGGCAGACAGTACATGTCCCGGGCCCCAACAAGATCGCAGGAGGCCCATAGTCTCCCGAGCCCCCCTGTCCTCCACCCACCCCACAGTGTGTCCCCCCCTGTGCCTTACACCCACACAGTGTGTATCCTCCTGTGCCTTACACCACCCACCGTGTCCCCTTGTGTCCTCCTCCACCCATTGTGTCTCCCTGTGCTGTACACCCCCACCGTGTCTCCCTGTGCAGTATACCCCCCACGGTGTCCCCCTGTGCCTTACACCCCCCCCCACGGTGTCCCCCTGTGCTTTACACCCCCCCCCCACAGTGTCCCCCTGTGTCTTCTTACACCCCCCCCACAGTGTCCTCATGTGTCCTGCTCCACCCACCGTGTTCCCCTGTGCCTTAAACCCCCCCAGTGTCCCCTTGTGTTGTCCTCCACCCACAGTGTCCCCCGTGCCTTACACCCCCCTTCCCCCACAGTGTCCTCCTGTGTCCTCCTCCACCCACCTTGTTCCCCTGTGCCTTACACCCCCCCACAGTGTCCCCTTGTGTCGTCCTCCACCCACCGTGTCCCCCTGTGTCCACCTACCCACCTTGTGCCCCTGTGTCCTCCACCCACCCACGGTGTCCCCCTGTACCTTCTCCCCCCATGGCGGCACTGGGAGACACTGTGCTGTGTCTGGAGGATCTCAGTGCTCTGCTTTGTGCCCTGTGTTTTGGTTTGTGCCCTGCTATGTGCCTTGTGGCCTGTGATGTGCCCTGATGTGTACCCCCGGATGTGCCATACTGTGTGCCACATGCCCTGTGATGTGTCCTTTGCCCTGCTATGTGCCCCATGCCCTGCTATGTACCGCCTGATGTGACCTACCCTGTGGCCTGTGATGTGCTCTACTGTGTGCCCAATGCCCTGTGTACTCCCTGATGTGCCCTACTGTGTGCCCCATGCCCTGTGATGTGCCCTGCTGTGTACCGCCTAATGTGCCCTGTGATGTGCCCTGCTGTGTACCGCCTAATGTGCCCTGTGACCCATGATGTTCCCTACTGTGTGCCCTGTGATGTGACCTACTGTGTGCCCCATGCCCTGTGATGTGCCCTGCTGTGTACTGCCTAATGTGCCCTGTGATGTGCCCTGTGACCCATGATGTTCCCTACTGTGTGCCCTGTGATGTGACCTACTGTGTGCCCCATGCCCTGCGATGTGCCCTGCTGTGTACTCCCTGATGTGCCCTGTGCTTTGCTGTGTACCCCCTGCTATGTGCCTTACTGTGTGCCCCATGATTTATGTAGGTGGGGCTTGGTGTAGGTGTGGCTTGCGTGTGGGCACCATGATTTTCTATTGCCCGGGGGCACCAGGAGTTGTCAGTTCACCCCTGCATGTGACTCATTAGTGTTACATGGTCTCAGGTGTGAATGGGGAGCAGGTGTGTTAAATTTGGTGTTATCGCTCTCACTCTCAAGAACTCTCTGAGGATCTAAAAAAAAGAATTATTGCTTTACATAAAGATGGCCTAGGCCAGTGATGCAAACCTTGGCACCCCAGATGTTTTGGAACTACACTTCCCATGATGCTCATGCACTCTGCAGTGTAGTGGAGCATCATGGGAAATGTAGTTCCAAAACATCTGGGGTGCCAAGGTTCACCAGCATTGGCCTAGGCTATAAGAAGATTGCCAAGACCCTGCAACTGAGCTGCAGCACGGTGGCCAAGACCATACAGCGGTTTAACAGGACAGGTTCCACTCAGAACAGGCCTCACCATGGTCGACCAACAAAGTTGACTGCACGTGCTCAGCGTCATATCCAGAGGTTGTCTTTGGGAAATAGATCTATGAGTGCTGCTAGAGGTTGAAGAGGTGGGGGGTCAGCCTGTCACTGCTCAGACCATGCGCTGCACACTGCATTCAATTCACCCTGCATGGCTGTTGTCCCAGAAAGAAGCCTCTTCTAAAGATGATGCACAAAAAAGACAAGCAGACTAAGGACATGGATTACTGGAACCATGTACTGTGGTCTGATGAGACCAAGATAAACTTATTTGGTTCAGATGGTGTCAAGCGTGTGTGGCGGCAACCAGGTGAGGAGTACAAAGACAAGTGTGTCTTGCCCACAGTCAAGCATGGTGGGGGGAGTGTTATGGTCTGGGGCTGCATGAGTGCTGCCGGCACTGGGGAGCTACAGTTCATTGAGGGAACCATGAATGCCAACATGTACTGTGACATACTGAAGCAGAGCATGATCCCCCTCCCTTTGGAGACTGGGCCGCAGGGCAGTATTCCACCATGATAACGACCCCAAACACACCTCCAAGATGGCAACTGCCTTGCTAAAGAAGTTGGGGGTAAAGGTGATGGACCGGCAAAGCATGTCTCCAGACCTAAGCCCTATCAAACGGAAGGTGGAGGAGCGCAAGGTCTCTAGCATCCACCAGCTCCGTGATGTCGTCATGGAGGAGTGGAAGAGGACTCCAGTGGCAACCTTCGAAGCTCTGTTTAACTCTGTGCCCAAGAGGGTTAAGGCAGTGCTGGAAAATAATGGTGGCCATACAACATATTGAAACTTTGGGCCCAATTTAGACATTTTCACTTATGGGGTGTACTCACTTTTGTTGCCAGTGGTTTAGACAACTGGCTGTGTGTTGAGTTATTTTGAGGGGACAGCTAATTTACACTGTTATACAAGCTGTACACTCACTACTTTACATTGTAGCAAAGTGTAATTTCTTCAGTGTTGTCACATGAAAAGATATAATAAAATATTTACAAAAATGTGAGGGGTGTACTCACTTTTGTGAGATACTGTGTATATATACACACATACACTAGACCAGTGATGGCGAACCTTGGCACTCCAGATGTTTTGGAACTACATTTCCCATGATGCTCAACTAAACTGCAGAGTGCAAGAGCATCATGGGAAATGTAGTTCAAAAACATCTGGAGTGCCAAGGTTCGCCATCACTGCACTAGACTCTATATATCTAATGGTACTGCATCAATAGAAATGCACAGCATAGCCTATAATGGCAAGACTATGCCAACCTCCCTAATTCTCCAAGCTAACAGACTGACTCAGGACTGTACTGTCCACTGTAAACCTATTCCTGTGAAGACCAGAAGTTCAGGGAAGCAGCACTGAAATAGCAGAAGCCAGCAGCATTGAAAGTTGTAAACTGCCAATGCTTGGGTAAACTTTTCTTTGTAAAAAAAAAAAAAATGTTTTTTTTATTAATATCCGTAGCAATGTTACAGCTTGACAATTTGAAGGATACATCATAAATGAACATAACAGAGATAGCTTACTTGGAAGGAAATAGAAATACTAATAAAAAAAACTAAAAAAAGTAGATACATAATATGCGTATGAGAGCCTAACTGAACAGTACTGAGTATCTAGCCATGTAACCAACTTATCCAGGCCTACGCCCGGTGGCCTGATGGATTTTAAGGTGAAAATGAAAAATAAGAGTACAGAAAGGGAGAATAAGGAAGAAGCAGGGTCTAAGATTAGCAAATAAGAGAGGAGTTAATGGGGAGGGGGGGTCCTCACTGTGGGGAGCAGGAGCACATTAGATCTGAAGAAGGGTGGTGTCAAATCTAGTAGGTTTGGTATAATCAACCCGGGGATGCCAGACCCTAAGGAACTTATCATGGGTGTCTGAAAGGATAGCCGTCAATTTTTCATTAACCATTATGTTGACCGCCTCAAAACAAAGTACTGGTGTCTTCCATGCCCTTGCTATTGTTAGCTTGGTTGCAGTAAAGAGGTGCAGAGCCAGCTGGTGTTCCGGACGGAGCAATTCTGCAGTCGGGTTACAGAGAAGAGCCTCGAATAGATCTCTTTTGAGGTCAGTATGGAGTATATTGCGAAGAAGGGAGTAGACTCTGATCCACAATCTGCACACCTTCGGGCAAGTCCATCAAATGTGCGCCATGGTGCCCTCCTGAGAGCACCCTCGGAAAAACAAAGGAGAGTAATGCCTCGTACACACGATCGGAATTCTCGTCAGAAAAAACTCTGACGGTTTTCCCAACGGAATTCTGACGGAATTCCGCTCAAGCTGTGTTGCCTACACACGATCACACCAAATTCCGACGGTCAATAACACAGCGGCATAACACACGTTCGACAGCACTATAAAAGGGAAGTTTAATGCGTCCGAGCATGCGTCAAATTGTTTCCGAGCATGCGTCGGAATTTTGCGTGTCGGAATTGCCTACACAAGATCGGAAAATCCGAAAGAAAGGTTTTCCGTCGGAAAAATTGAGAACAGGTTCTCAATTCAAAGTCCGTCGGAAATTCCGACAGAAAAAGACCGTTGACCATACAAATCCGATGAAAAGCTCCCATCGGACTGTTTCCATCGGAAATTCCGACCGTGTGTACACCGCATAAGCTGGGATGAAACTAGCCAATCTAGCTGTTGTGTTGTACCACCTGTAGAGTACCTTGTAAGCATTTTCCCGAAAGAGAGCGTTCATTGAGCATTTGGATATCGTTAAAGTCATGACCTGACAATCTTCCGGGTCTAGCTGCCTCCCTAGCTCCTTTTCCCACTGGAGGTGATAAGGCCTTATAGGTGTTTTTTTTAGGTAATAATAGAGGAATAGATCAGTGATATTAAACCCGAGGTTTGGGGTCGAGCTCTACAGAAACTTTCAAAGGGGGTCAGAGTGTAAGGAGTTGGCCAAAATTTTATAAGCCCCTGGAGAAAATGTTGAATCTGTAGGTAGCTAAAGTGTTCTCGTAGAGGGAGGAGCGTAAGGTAGGGTGACCAGACATCCCCGGTTTCTGGGGACAGTCGCCGGATTGAGGACACTGTCTCTGGACTAGACATGTGCGATTAGTTTCGTACGAATTCGTACGAATTTTTCGAAATTCGTACGAATTTACGAATCCGTAGTACGAATTTTTTCTAATACGAATTCCGTACGGAATACGAAATTCCGTTTACGAATTTTGTCGCCAAAATTATTCGAATCCGACTACCAAATATCGAATTTCAACTAATATGAAAGAAATTTTATAGCGGATATAACGAATGATTCGAATAAATTCGAATGGATTCGAATGACAAAGTGTCATTTTTGCAGGAAAAATTCAGTTTACGAGTTTTAGCTCCAAATTATTCAAATCCAACTACCAATATCGAATTTCAACTAATTTGAAAGAAATTATTATAGCGGATATAACGAATTAATTTGAATGATTCGAATGACAAAGTGTCATTTTTGCAGGAAAAAAGCTATTTAAAATCACTTGCGGCTATTGCCGGCAAATGAATTGTCGGCTCCGTAATACAGAGAACAGTCATTCATTGATATAAAAAAAAAAAGCGTAGGGGTCCCCCCAAATTCAATAACCAGGCCCTTCAGGTCTGGTATGGATATTAAGGGGAACCCCAGCCAAAAAAAAAAAAAAATGGCGTGGGGTCCCCCCTAAATATCCATACCAGACCCTTCATCCGTACCAGGCCACATGCCCTCAACATTGGGAGGGTGCTTTGGGCCCCCCCCCAAAGCACCTTGTCCCCATGTTGATGAGGACAAGGGCCTCATCCCCACAACCCTGGCCGGTGGTTGTGGGGGGTCTGCGGGCAGGGGCTTATCGGAATCTGGAAGCCCCTTTAACAAGGGGACCACCAGATCCCGGCCCCCCCTGTGTGAAATGGTAATGTACCCCTACCATTTCACCAAAAAAGTGTCAAAAATGGTAAAAATTACAGGAGACGGTCTTTGACAATTCATTTATTAAAATCTTCTTTCTTCTGGTCTTCCTTCTTCCTTTCTTCATCCTTCGGTTTCTTCATCTTCTCTTCCGGCATCTTCTTCCATCTTCTTCTTCCTCCGATCCGCTTCTTCTTGCTCCGGTCTTCTCGTCCTTCTCGTCCGGCATCTTCTTCCATGGCGTCGGCGTCTGTTCTCGGGCCGCTCCTCGCAATGGGAGGCTCCCGCTGTGTGAGGCTTCGCTCTGTCTGACAGGTCTTTTATAACGGAGGGCACCTGGTGACCCCGCCCCCTCTGACGCAGGGGGACGTCATGGGGAATTCCCTATGGCTTTCCCCATGACGTCAGAGGGGGGCGGGGTCACCAGGTGCCCTCCGTTATAAAAGACCTGTCAGCCGGAGCGAAGCCTCACACAGCGGGAGCCTCCCATTGCGAGGAGCGGCCCGAGAACAGACGCCGACGCCATGGAAGAAGATGCCGGACGAGAAGGACGAGAAGACCGGAGCAAGAAGAAGCAGATCGGAGGAAGAAGAAGATGGAAGAAGATGCCGGAAGGAGAAGATGAAGAAACCGAAGGATGAAGAAAGGAAGAAGGAAGACCAGAAGAAAGAAGATTTTAATAAAGGAATTGTCAAAGACCGTCATTTTTGTCCCATTTGGCTAACATTTTTTCACAAATAGTTTACTGCGGAGTGTTGTGTTTTTTTTTTTTTAGATTGTGCTCATTGTGTTATACTAACAAATGCTGAGGACTTAATACCGCTTTAAGGCTTTTACCTTTTGGGATCGAATGTTGGGGTATTTTACATTCGCCCTCGAAAGGCAACAAACAGAACCTGACATTTTACACGTATTACAAACGTGTATTATTTGTGGGTTTTGCATGCACACATGTATGGGAATAGACATCGTGGCCATGTAAGCGGCCGAACGGAGGGAAGACCAGGTACAGATGGAAGCATCTGACAGCGCAGCCCTGGAGGTGTTCCTTTTAGGCCCGTACACACGATCAGAAAATCATACAAAAAATGCTGCTTTGGAAAAGATTGTACACAGCTTTCAAGAGCCGATCATGACAGTTTATTTTTATATTAGCCCATCAGACAAGCTCGAAAATGTTCTTGTACAATACCAGATCGTACGATTTCCATTTAAGCAGTACAGTTGTTGTTCAAAAAATACAATACAAATTACACTGCAACACATTACATCACTTCCGAATTTTTATTCTGTCCTACGAGAATTTTCGCAACTTTAGTAACCTCTTAACTTTTCGATTGGAGATTAGCATGTGGAAAAAAACGGACGATCATTCGTCCGATAATCTCATCATGTACCAGGCATTAGACAGGAAAGTCCATCTTAATGTGCTGGTATACGCTACTACCACATTATGGCATCATGCTACAGGGGGCCTGCATTAAAACGTCTTTTAATAAAATAAATAAGTAAAGGTACAAAGACAGAGCAAAAATATAGGTACAAAGACAGAGCAATGCAGCAGACAATATTTATACAAATATCTTTTGCAATCAAAAAGAGCTAAGTGCAATAAACTTTAGAGTCAGTTGGAGTTCTTTCAAATATAGCAGATACCATCACCGAGTGACTGAGCTTGTGGGTATATAGGGAGGGTGTATTCAAACTCTAGGCATTGTTGACATTAGGGTTGATGCACATCACATCCCAGATCTTGTTATACAGTGATACCCCGGTTCACGAATGCTTCTGTTCACGAACAACTCGGTTCACGAACAGAAGAGTTCACAAAAATTTGCTTCGGCACGCGAACTCCGCTTCGGTTCACAAACACGAGCCGCGACCATCTTCCCTGCTCTGACACATGGTCGCGACTTCCTGTAGGTGAGATTGAGGACACAGAGACACTGAAAGTATACTGTGAAGACACTTGCAGTGTTGAGAAGCTTTTTGGTGTGCTTTTTAGCACATACTGTACAGTACCGTACATCCATGTACACACTTGCTGTAAAGCTTTTTTGTGTGCTTTTCACCACATACTGTACCGGACATCCAGTATGGTTCCAAAGAAATATTCTGGTATATTGGTGGTAAGAAGAAAGTGCAAAGCAGTAATGAAGGTGAAGGTGACAAAAATGTGCAAAACAAGCATGGTGGTAAAAAGAAAGTGCAGAGCGGTAATGAAGATGACAAGCCTGTTCAGAGCAGGAATTGTAAGAATAAGGTTGTCAAGAAAATAACCATTAAGCTGAAGAAGGAAATTGTAGAAAAGCATGACTGTGGTATTCGTGTGACTGATCTGGCAACGAAGTACAAGATGGCGAAGTCGACTATTTTGAAGAAGAAAGCTGCCATCAAAGGAGCTGATGTGGCAAAAGGAGTAACAATGTTAACCAAGCAGAGGACGCAAGTGCTGGAAGAGGTGGAAAAACTTTTGTTCGTTTGATTGAATGAGAAACATCTGGCAATTGATAGCGTTAGTGAAGCTCTGATCTGTGAAAAAGCCAAGAAATTGCACAGTGATTTACTGCAAAAACAACCCTCTACAAATGCAGCTAGTGAAGAATTTAAAGCCAGTAAATGGTGGTTTGAAAAATTACGCAAGAGAAGTGGCATACACAGTGTGACAAGACATGGTGAGGCTTCCAGTTCTGACAAGGCCAGTGCAGAAGCCTACAAGAAAGAATTTGCAGAAATCATGAAGACAGGAGGATACTTTGCTCAATAAGTGTTCAACTGTGATGAAACAGGGCTCTTCTGGAAAAAGATGTCGAACAGAACCTACATCACGCAGAGATGCCCTTGAGTCTGAAAGAATTCTGTAGGAAACATTTCAATGTTTTCCACTGCATTAACCTCCTTGACAAAGCCTGGGAAGATGTCACTCAAACCTTAAACTCAGCATGGAGGAAACTGGCCAGAATGTGTCATGTGTGTGTGGAATTTGAAGGGTCTAATGCAGAGGTAGTGGAGGAGATTGTGTCCATAGGCAACAGTATGGGTCTGGACATCGATGGTGCAGACATAGAGGCGGTTGTTGAGGAACATGAGGAGAAGCTGACCATGGAAGAACTTTGATTTCCACAGTGAGCAGCAGAAGGCGCTTATTGAGGAGCATTTGAGGAAGAGGGAGACAGGGAGGAGGATAGCAGTGATGTCATAAAATCCATTATTGAAAAATGGAATGAGTGCCATGATTTCTTTGGAGAAGAACCACCCTGTCACGTACCTTACAGCGGAGTCTGGATGCTGGGGGTGGCCTCGTGCACGGTTCCGGTCCCAACACCCCTGGTGGTGGGAACAGGGAGTGCTGGGGCACGAAAGGGTGCAAGTGCCTGCGGCTGGAAGACTGGTGCTTGGAGGTACCGGTTCTTCTGGAAGGCAGGTGTAGAGGTTGGTAACCAAGACTGTATCCAGTGAAGGCCGAACAGGTGGGTATAGGCACTGCGACGTCAAGACAGGCAGGGGTCGGCAACTGGCTGGCAAACAAGGTACAAAAGCGGAAGGCAAGTTCGTGGTCAAGAGTAGGCAGAGGTTGGCAACGGGCAGGTGATGAGGTACAAAATCAAAGAGCAGAGCCGTAGTCAAGGAATCCGAGCCGAGGTCAGTTCAGTAGAGGCAGCCAATAAGTAGGGGTGATCCAGGAAGGTAATCAAGGAAGCCGGGTAGATCAGGAACAAGGTAACAGGTAACACAGGCAGGAATTCAGGACACAGACTGAAGACGATCCAGCACTGACACCATGTGAAGGCCCTGTTTATATAGGGCGTCCTGTGCTGGGATTGGTGGAGGTGATCGTCCGTGCGCGATTGCGCATACACATTCGTATTGGAATGCGAGGACGCGCACCCGTTCGCGTTGGTACGCGGGTACGCCCGCATGTTCCAGAGCTCGTTCGGTTCCGTTGGGGAAACTGCGCATGGGTACTGGCACCCGCAGAGTGAGGATTCACCCCTACTGAACGAAGACGGGCATTGGTAACGTGAGTTCTCTGACATTGCCCCCTCCTTAGGGGCAGTCTCCGGATGCCTCTTTGAAACGAACCTTGAGGGCGGGAACGGTGAAAAGCCTGTATGAGTCTCTGAGCATGAAGGTTTGTTTTTGGTTCCCAGGAATTTTCTTCTGGGCCAAAACCTCTCCATTTAATCAAATATTGGTCCTCTCCCTGCCTTTTTCTGTGGTCCAGGATAGCCTCAATTTCAAATTCTTCTTCCCCATCCACCCTGATAGCTTCCGGAGGCCCCACTTCACGATCCGGGAAGGAATTTGGAACATCAGGTTTAAGTAGAGAAACGTGAAATACAGGGTGTATCCTGAATGAGGCGGGAAGTTCAAGTTCATAGGCCACTGGGTTGACCTTTTTCTTGACAGGGAAAGGCCCCAAGTATCTAGGTCCTAACTTCTTGGAGGGACATGCCAGTTTTAAATTTGCGGTAGACAGCCACACACGATCACCCACCTCTAGGTCCAATTCTCCCCTTCTCTTCTTGTCAAAATATCTCTTATTATCTTCCTGTGCCTTAGCAATGGTTTCCTTAAGCACCTGGTTGTTGGAGGTAAGGAAATTCAACCTGTCCTGAACAGCCGGTACGGAAGATTCTGGCACAAGTGCGGGCAGAAAGGAAGGATGGAATCCGTAGTTGGAGAAGAATGGTGATTGGTTCGTGGTAGAGTGGATGGAATTATTGAATGCAAATTCTGCCAAAGGGAGTAGTGAGGCCCAATCCTCTTGGGAAAACGAGGAGAAGCAGCGTAGGTATTGTTCCAATGTTTGATTGGTGTGTTCGGTCTGCCCGTTGGTCTGTGGGTGATAGGCTGAAGAGAGGCTACATTTAATACCTAGTGCTGTGCATAATGATCTCCAAAACTTGGATGTGAATTGTACTCCGCGATCAGAGACGATATCACTGGGGATTCCATGGAGTCTGACAATTTCTTTGATGAATATCCTGGCAGTCTCGGTTGCAGAAGGGGTCCCTTTCATGGGAATAAAGTGTGCCATCTGGGAAAAACGGTCTACCACCACGAAGATGGAAGAGAAACCCTCAGAGGGAGGAAGCTCCACAATAAAATCCATGGCGATTCTGTCCCATGGCCTTTCGGGGATGGGCAGTGGTTTCAGCAGACCCCAAGATTTATTTTTATTGTTCTTATTTCTCAGACAGATCGGGCAAGAGTTGACGTAATCCCTGCAGTCCTTGGCAAGATTCGGCCACCAGAAGTGTCTTTGGACTAGATCCACAGTCTTATGGCCCCCAAAGTGACCGCCAGAGGATAGTCATGGCAGGCCTGTAACGTAATGGTGCGTAGGTCTTGAGGGATGAAGATCTTGTTGCCTTGCCAGAAGAGCCCGTCCCTCTCCTGAAGGTTAGTGCCTGGGGGTAACGGTGTTCTCAAGGATGCTTGGCGGACTTGTGTCATGAAACTGGATTGGGTTAGTAAGAAATTCCCTGCTTGCAGGATAGTATCCAGTGGAGACGGGGCTTCAAGTTCCGTGAACATTCGGGATAGGGCATCGGGTTTAATGTTTTTGGATCCAGGGCGATAAGTAATATGAAAATTAAAACGGGAAAAGAAAAGAGCCCATCTGGCCTGTCAGGGTCTAAGACGTCTGGCAGTTCTGAGGTATTCTAAATTTTTGTGATCTGTGAAGATCAATAATGGATGTGCTGCCCCTTCCAGGAGGTACCGCCATTCTTCCAAGGCTAGCTTTATTGCTAGGAGTTCTCGGTCACCTACATCGTAGTTCCTTTCCGACACCCCCAATTTTCTGGAAAAGAAGGCCACAGGGTGCATTAGGGACTTGGGTCCTTGGCGTTGAGACAGGATGGCCCCCACCGCACTTTCCGAAGCATCGACCTCCAGGGTGTAGGGTAATGCAGAGTCAGGGTGTTTTAGCACTGGGGCGGAGGTAAATGACCTTTTTAATTAGTCAAAGGCAGCTTGGGCCGCGGTAGTCCACTGGAAGCGGCTTTGCTTTTTGGTGAGCTGGGTGATGGGTGCTATGATTTTGGAGAAGTTCTTGATAAACTTTCTATAAAAGTTGGAGAATCCGATAAAACGTTGTACCTCTTTTTTGTCGTTTGGGGGCGGCCAGGACATAATGGCCGAGACCTTCTGAGGATCCATGGCCACACCCCCGGTTGATATTACCAGGCCGAGAAAGTGAATGGTCTGGCGTTCGAACTCACACTTCTCGGCTTTTGCGTAAAGTCCATGTTGTCTAATGCCCCATACACACGGTCGGAAAATCCGACCACAAAATCCATCGGATTTTGTCCGACGGATTTAGTCCGACACTGGTGTTGCATACACACGGTCGGACAAAGTTGTCGGAAAATCCGATCATTCTGAACGTGGTGACGTTTGTTGCCTACGACGGGACTACGTAGAGGCTAGTAGCCAATAGCTTTGGCCTTGTAATGTGATCTGAGCATGCGTGACACTTTGTCCGTCGGAATTCGCTACACACGATCGGAATTGGTGTGATCGGACTTTGTTGTCGGAAAATCTATCCAGCAGGAGATAGAACTTTGTCCGTCGGACAATCCGATGTAAACTGTCCGATGGTGCCTACACACGGTCGGAATTTCCGACAACATTGTCCGATAGGACAGAATCCATCGGAAAATCCGACCGTGTGTATGGGGCATTAGTCTGCCCAGAACTTGCTTTACATGATCACGGTGTACTTCTAGGGAGGTTGAGAATATCAGAATGTCGTCCAGGTAGACAATCACAAAGGAGTCCAAGAAGTCTCTGAAGATATTATTGACGAAATGCTGAAATGTGGCCGGGGCGTTGCATAGTCCAAACGGCATGACTAAATATTCGAAGTGGCCAAAATGTGTTCGGAATGCTGTCTTCCATTCGTCCCCTTTGCGTATCCTGATTAGGTTATAGGCCCCACGTAAGTCCAACTTCGTGAATATTTTTGCAGAGCGGAGTCTCTGAAATAGTTCTGGGACTAGTGGAAGCGGGTACCGGTTTTTAATTGTCACTTTATTCAGATCCCTGTAATCCACACATGGACGGAGCGAGTGGTCCCTCTTTTCAACAAAAAATATTCCGGCTCCCGCTGGGGGAGGAGGAGTGTCGGATGAACCCCTTTCTGAGGTTCTCGTCGATATATTCTTTAGGGACCAGGAGCTCAGGTTCGTACAGAGGAAAGATCCGCCCGAAAGGAATTTCAGCCCCGGGTAGTAGCTCGATCGGACAGTCGTAGACCCGATGGGAAGGAAGGGTGTCAGCTTTCTGCTTGTCAAAGACGTCCAGGAAGTTGTGGTACACTGGTGGCACCAGCTCTTTGAATTCAGAGTCCGTTCTTAGACAGCCAATAACTGGGGGAATGTGGTGGAAGGGTTTGAGACAGTTCTGGAGACAGTAAGAGGACTGAAAAGTCACCTCACCGGTGACCCAATTGACCTGAGGATTGTGGACTTGTAGCCATGGCATTCCTAAAATGATTGGAAACAGGGGTGAGGGAATGACATCTAGGCGAAGTAGCTCCTGGTGGCCTGGTGATATGCTGGTGAACAGTGGTTGCGTCTCAAGAGTAATAGGCCCGGACTTGATGGTTTGACCCGTCTGGAGAGTTGATGCTGCTTAGGTGTTAATGGAATGCTGTGTTGTAAGGCAAAGGCATTGTCCACGAAGCAGCTACAGGCGCCAGAGTCAATTATAGCCTGGACTCGGAGTACCCTTTCTGGAAGCTGTAGGGAGATAGGGACAGCAATGTGAGCGGACTTCGTTAGAGACAATGCGTAAGGCACACGAGATGATGGGTTGAACTTACGGGTCTTGTTTGGGCACCCCTTTGGCGTAGTGTCCGGCTTCCCCACAGTAAAGGCAGAGGTTGTTCTGGCGCCGCCGTTGTTTTTCCTCTGGTGACAGCGGTGAGCGGAGTAGGCCTACTTGCATGGGCTCTGGTGCCCCTGGGACGGCAGTAGGTACCTGGGAGACAGGAGTAGGAGGATAGTTAGGAACTCTAGGCAACACCCATGTGGGGCGCGTCATGCTGGACCTCTCGGACCTCCGCTCTCTCAGACGACGGTCTATCTGGATGGCCAGCTGGATCAGGTCCTCCAAGGAACTAGGGATCCCTACACGGGCCAACTCGTCTTTCAGTGCCTCAGAGAGGCCCATGCGAAATTGGTAGAGGAGGGCGGCGTCGTTCCAAGAGGTGTCAGAACTCCACCGCCTAAAGTCTGTTACATAGTCCTCCACTGGCCGACGCCCTTGCTGGAGGGCATGAAGGTTGGCCTCCGCTGTTGAGGATCATCATATAGTTTGGCCATTTCGTTCAAGAATAAGTCCAGGGTATCCAACAGAGGGCTGGCTTGTTCCAACAGATTGTGGGCCCAAGTTTGAGGTTCCCCTTGGAGTAGTGAGACTATGAACCCCACCTTAGTGCTCTCCAGGGAGAAGGTGCGTGGTTGTAGCAGGAAGTAAAGCCGTCAGGCATTCCTGAAGGAACGGAACTTGCTGCGATCCCCTGAAAACCGTTCTGGAGGGGGCACACGAGGCTCTGGGGGTGGCACCATTACTGTGGGTGCTGATGCGGAGGTTGCTGGACCGGAGGTCCGGGATGCCATGGTCGCCTGATGAGTTGCAGAGCTTGGGGATATGGATTCCACTCTCTGTTCCAGTTGGTGATAGCCATCTCGCAGGCCCTGGACTGCCTGGGTAAGGGCCGCCATCTGCTGGCACAGGGCTTCCAAAGGCGAGGCCCCCCCTTCAGACTCCATTCTGGCTGGATCGTTCTGTCACGTACCTTACAGCGGAGTCTGGATGCTGGGGGTGGCCTCGTGCACGGTCCCGGTCCCAACACCCCTGGTGGTGGGAACAGGGAGTGCTGGGGCACGAAAGGGTGCAAGTGCCTGCGGCTGGAAGACTGGTGCTTGGAGGTACCGGTTCTTCTGGAAGGCAGGTGTAGAGGTTGGTAACCAAGACTGTATCCAGTGAAGGCCGAACAGGTGGGTATAGGCACTGCGACGTCAAGACAGGCAGGGGTCGGCAACTGGCTGGCAAACAAGGTACAAAAGCGGAAGGCAAGTTCGTGGTCAAGAGTAGGCAGAGGTTGGCAACGGGCAGGTGATGAGGTACAAAATCAAAGAGCAGAGCCGTAGTCAAGGAATCCGAGCCGAGGTCAGTTCAGTAGAGGCAGCCAATAAGTAGGGGTGATCCAGGAAGGTAATCAAGGAAGCCGGGTAGATCAGGAACAAGGTAACAGGTAACACAGGCAGGAATTCAGGACACAGACTGAAGACGATCCAGCACTGACACCATGTGAAGGCCCTGTTTATATAGGGCGTCCTGTGCTGGGATTGGTGGAGGTGATCGTCCGTGCGCGATTGCGCATACACGTTCGCACTGACGTGCGAGTGCGTGCACCCGTTCGTATTGGAATGCGAGGACGCGCACCCGTTCACGTTGGTACGCGGGTACGCCCGCATGTTCCAGAGCTCGTTCGGTTCCGTTGGGGAAACTGCGCATGGGTACTGGCACCCGCAGAGTGAGGATTCACCCCTACTGAACGAAGACGGGCATTGGTAACGTGAGTTCTCTGACACACCCCAACATACTGTTAACTGTAATAAACAGAGTGCTAAATCTGATGAACAATACCATGGTCTCTCATTTCCGGGGGGTCATGCAGCGCAGGAAAAGACAAATGACATTGGACAGATTTTTCACCAAAACTGAGCCTGTGGCTAAGAGACAAAGAAGACCGGAAACCCCTGGAGGAGCTCACCCCCAATGTGCTTATGGAGGGGGACTCTCTGTCTGAACAATAACCACCTCCCACCCACCTTCCTCCACGCCAGAAGTTGTCTCAAGCAAGTTTAGTGTTCTCTCTCTCTTCATACTGTACTGTACTGTACTCTGTTTCAAATTTTTGTGGTTCAAAAACAAACAAAAAAAAGTTCAGAACGGATTAACCTGATTTACATAGAACCCTATGGGAAAATTTGCTTTGGTACACAACCATTTTGGTTCGCGACCAGAGTCATTTCACAAATTAAGTTTGTGAACCGCTGTATTTGCGGGGGCAACCTCTGTTTTTGTAAATTTACTTTTTCGTAATTTATTATACCTTGTTACGAGTGACGGAGTGAGGGAGGGGAGGACTACATCCTTTTAAGAGCAATTTGTTTACGAGCAAAGAACAGGGTTTACGGCTTTAAAATTTTAACTTATTTTTACTGGTTCTACGTTCATTTTATTTTAAATAATAAAAATAACACTTGATAGGAAAGAAAAAGGGAAAGGGCTTTAGTCATAGTATTTAACTTTTACCTTTTATTTTTGATCTGCGCCAAAAAAACGTCAGCTGAAAACAGGTTGGGATGGGCATTGCCCCACGGCCATCTATCCTTTTCTGGTAGCCTAAATATGTGTTAGGCTCTATCACTACATTCAGTTTGATGTTGCTTTTCTTATGCTGAAATAGTGGGCCATCACATTTTATTTGATGTTTAACGTGGGTGAATTGTAAGCGCTGGCTTTAATTAGGTGGTGAAGGATTTCCTCAAGCTCTCGATATACTGGACGTGTTGATTTAGTCTCCTATTTTACGGCAATGTTATTGAATTTGCAGCCACCTCAAACGTGGAGAAAGAAAATACGTTGATGTGATTTGCAGACATGAAAGTCACGAGTTATAGTTTTTTTTTTTTGGTTTCAGATTTTGTGCCAGTTAGCAAAAGTGATTCCCGATTTATACATTAAAAACTAATCTGTAATAGATATTATATAAGATAAAGCCTTTTTTTTTGCGGAGCAAGCGCAACTAACTAAGGCTTTGACTCTGATTGTGATAAACCGGCTTCCATGTATTTTTAAATGGAAAGCTAAGATGTCTCCTAAATTGGCTGATGTGATCGTTTTTCCATATTGTTTCTTTCAATTGGTGAATCGAGTCAGTCTGTGTTATACGGTTCAGCTATTTGGTGGCCTCTCTTGACATCCTGCCACATCTTTAAAATGCTGTATTAGAAGCAGATGTGTGTGTTTTCTTTTGAATTTAGAAGTAGTCTTTTTGAAATAAGTTTAGCTAGACCTGGTACAAGGTTTTAATTAAGGAGGTCAGTGGAAAGGTGAGGTTACAATAAATGATATACCATAGAACTTTATGGAACAGCTCTACAGCTGACGGTAACATGCATTGTTTACAGGCAGTGCTGATGGATCCCAATACACTGGCTGAAATAATGGATCTGCTGATTGAAGATACAGTGTTGTAGAATCCCTCTTCACCTTGCAGCATGGCATCCTACTGGAGACATACCTATTAACGTAAAGAGTAACTCCACTTTTGTTGAGAAAAACAATCCACTCTGGGTGATCAATGGACATTGCAAGGATTTAAAAAAATTCTCGAGCAAATTCCTACCTTTTTGTTGTTCTGAAGCTGTTTCAATTTGTCTTTTGCAGACTAATTCTGAATGGGATGGTCCTATTCAGTATAATCACCTGGTGCACTCCCAGTGTTCTATTGAGAAAAGCTGCAGGCTCTACATCCCTGTGCAAGTGTTTAACCTTTTGGGAATATCCAGTGGCGGAACTACCGCCATATCGACTCACGCAGGCGCTATGGCGCCTTTAGCCGAGTGGGGCCCGGCCATAGTTGCCAATAGATATGACCCTTTTTCACATTTTTCTTCGCCGCCAGAGGTCCAGGGCCGGCGGAGATGATGTCTCCACCGGCTGCCATTTTCCAGAAGACCAGACGAGTTAGCAAGAGATAGAGCTGCAGTACCTCCCACCCCCTGCCCCCGGTCTGTCTGTCATTTGTGACCTGTTGTGGAAAGGGGTGGGCGGGCCGCAGCTCAATTTCACCTGAGATGTAAGGAAGCACTCCGCTGCCTGGGGACACCTGAGATGTAAGAAAGCACTCCGCTGCCTGGGGACACCTGAGATGTAAGGAAGCACTCCGCTGCCTGGGGACACCTGAGATGTAAGGAAGCAGTCCGCTGGGGACACTTGAGATGTAAGGAATCACTCTGCTGTGCTGGCTGGGGACAGTGACACCTGAGATGTAAGGAAACACTCCGCTGGGGACACCTGATGGCATCTGGTGGCAAGTGACATGCTCAGAGCTCCAACTACATTACAATGTAATAATAGAAATAATGCGCTTCAATCACCCTGACACCATAACAACCATGGTGCCGGGATGATTGAAGCTCTAACACCAGGTGTTTGGAGTAACTTTATCTGCTTATTGTTAATCTTTCTCTCTTTCTCTGCCTATCGTCAAATTTTTGTTTTGTTCGAAATTAAAATTTGACTTGTGTCTTAGTGCAGACTTCTGAGAAAATCAGTGAGCCAATAACACAGGCAGGAAATCATTATGCCAATGCCACCAGGTTGCCATATTACATTAAGGCTTAAGGTACACAGGACGTTTTTACAACCTCTCCTGAACGATTTAACTTGACGGAGAGTAACCCACGTTTAAAATGTCAGTTTTGCCACGTTTACATGCCACGTTTAGCCGCGTGAAAAATATATGTATTTTTTCAAAATAGCCCAAAATTAAAAACGCCTGTAAACGAAACGCTGCTAAAACGCAATTTAGCATTTAGCTGCGTTTGGCGTCTGAAACGTCGGAAACTTTGGCTTATGAACAAATTTTTTGCCCTTCAAAGAAAAGCCTCTAAACGCAACTGCCTAAAAAGAACATTAAAAGAACCTGTGTACGTGATAACATTGGATGAGTTCAGGGGCAGCTGAAAAAAGCATCCAACTGCCTCTGAACATTCGTTTACCAGCAGCAGTGTAAATGAGGCCTAAATTGTACAGAAAATGATATTGCTGCAGATTGAAAAGGAATGGTAAATGTTTAATAATATTTTACCATTGCGATACTATAATATATATATATTGCCTATGATACGAAAGGTTTGAATCCTACCTGCGGCAGCAAGTGAGAACCGCCGACAAAGACCACGAACGGAGAAGCCGCAACACACTTGTAATCAAACGCACAGACTCACAAAACAAAAAGTGAGCTGGGAAGAGTCGGCCCAGTGACGTGTAGTATCACGCACTGGATCCGACTTTAATGGCATCCCAGTCTTAGTCCGTAGGTTTCAATATTGAGTTGGCCCACCCTTTGCAGCTATAACAGCTTCAACTCCTCTGGGAAGCATGTCCTGTTGGAGAACTCTCTACATAGACACCACACCTGGAGATTGTGGTTGTCTTCTGGTCTGTCCATCCATCCTTCTGCCGAGATTGTCTGCCTGCACTTTTCCTCCATTGCAGACCACCTTCTTGGATTTCGGATATTCTTACATGCCTGTTTGACTCACCGCCACTGGCGTGTGTGTCCACGTCCTCTGGTAAGAGTACCTACCCCTCTCCCCTAGTGGTGGAAGCACTTATCCTGGGTGGTTGAACAACAGGGTGAGAATACTACTCCGGTACTTGCTTCAGTTACTCACTGTGGTCCCTGGTAAAGGTGGTTGGTCACTTAGTGGCAACAGCTTTCCTTCTACCTCTGACCACTGACAGGTTCTCCAGCTGACAGAACCGTCACTTCTGGTTGGACTGCAAGCCGCAATCCCAACCCTGCGCTGCCCTATTACTTCTGGATAGGCCCTCACACAGCCTGGCAGCCAGATGCCCCCGGGAAATCTCCGGCCTAGCAGCCCTGGGCGTATGACACACTTCCACCCAGACAGCGGTCCGCGTGGCACAGAACTTAGACCACCTGACCCCATATACCCATAACCTGACCTTGGTTTCCCCTTTTCATATCTAGTACCAGCAAGTTCCTGGTCACTAGTGGTAGAAAAGTGCAACAAGGCCAGACTTAGGGGGAAATCAATATCTCTCTATCAATTAACTGCAGTTGCTACTCCTGACAAGGAATTTGGTGAGGAGCTCCCTGACTAAACGCCGGGGCACTACACTTGCCTGCTCCTTGCACTGGTTTTGCACAGAGCAACAACTATCTGCCTGTTCTCTGTTCTCAGGTCACCAAAGCTTCAGGCCCCTCCCTCTTGCTGAGTGCCCTCAGAACAAACAGCTTGCTATGAGCGCACCCAAGCAGGCTCATTCCCAAGCCTCTGCTCTGCGTGTCTATTCACACAGAGCCACAGCTCTGCCCTGCACCCATTCTCTCCTCATTGGCTTACTGGCTGTCTCATCCAAAGAGCGAGTGTTCCCTGAGAGCGGAGGCTCTTGTGCATATCGGGGGGAGCTGCACAGAGGTTTTTCTTCGAAAGAGCCTTTATAGCCACTTTAAGAGAACTATCACTAGAAGAGTGCCCTTAGGGCTGACTGATTTCTAATTTGAGCTCAATTTACTTAAATCTAAAGCCTGGTACACATAGGCTGAATATCTGCCGATTCAACAGGAGCCAGCTGACATTCGGCCCGTGTGTACACCAGCATGTCCAATCGAACCTGGCCAATCGACTGGCTTCTGTCAAACAGGCATACTGGTAAAACCAGCATCCAATCGGCATCTGATCAGCGCTGGAAGCCAGTGGCTGCGAGCGCTAAACAGTGTGTTCTGGCAGTCTCCCTGTCAGAACACAATAGCTCAGCGGGGAGATCGCTTTACTAACGTTGGATAGTTAGTACAGCAATCTGCTCCCTAGTTCTTCATTTTTATTTTTTTGGAAAAAAAAGGTTGAACACAAAAAACTGATTAGTGTGTACCAGGCATAAGGGTACTTTTCACACAAGCTTCATCAGATCCATTAAGTAGGGGATTAATGAACAGATTTACTAATGAATTGGAGCGAAATGGGACGTATGTCAGTTTTGTGACATCCATGCCTATTCAGTCTCAGTCTGCCTTTTGACAGTGGACATCTGCACACCTGTGATGACTCCATGGGTGGCCAGATGTAAATGAACTTGTGTCCGTTTATATCAGGCTATCTCCAATTTGTCATGTTTAGGTCTGAAAAAAGGAAAAGGTCACAAGATATGGTTTGTGTTTCCGATCGGGTCCACCTGGAAAACTGACAAGTGGGGACCTAATTGGAAAGCCTGTGTGAAAGGGGCCTAAAACTTTTTTTTCTTTTGGTGGCTATTTTTATTTACCTAAACCAATATCTGTACGAAGCCTTTATTTTTGGGTAAATTACTTTTTTCTATCATGCTGGAATCTAACTTGGCTGTAATGTAGTCTGTTTTAGCAGCCCAAGTTGAAAACGAAAGGAATATTGGCAGGTTGAGTCTCTACGAGACGTACAGTTCATAAATTTAAAATTTCTTCACCAGGAGAAAAATATCTAAACATCTGTTATATTGGTTAATTTTTTGTGTTATAAAAAAAAAAAATGAAACATTACCAAGAAAGGTGTTGTATAGCTGTTGGTCAGCAGCCACAAATATAATGTAAATGTATCAGTATTAGCTGTTCTGAATCTCAGGCCAGGCCTCACCTGGAACTGAAAATTGAATACTTTTGATGTACACATAAATGTTGCCAATCTGCACAGAAAGAAATATGCATGATATAATATCCTGGACGGTTATCTAGACAAAGCAGTATGAGCCGTTCAAGAAATAGCACATTTTGTACAGAGTAAGTACAGGCACTAATTATGTACTTAATATCGGTATAAACGTCATTAAAGATAGGACCTGATGGAATACTTGAAGATAAGAAGATATAACCTTTCACAATTTAAGAAATAATGACATTTACTACACAATGACTTATGATGTTCATTTGGGCAGTGCTGTAAAATGTTAGATGAGCATTAAGTACAGCTGGCAGCAAAAAATAAAGAATAAGTGCAGGGCATGATGAGGGTTTACAGGGGAATCTGGTAAGCCAGGGGTTAACTCTAGGACGAGGGGTGCCAGACTCTGCCCTTCCTTTTTGACCCCTCCCACTTCCCATAAGCACCACCCCTTATAGAATCCACCCACTCCGTCCCCTGTATTCCACTTGCTTCCACCCATAGTGCTAAGAGTATACAGCCCCAGAATCGCAGAAGAGAGTATACAGCTCAGCATTACAGATACAGTATATAGATCAGCCCCACAGATACTGTATATAGATCAGCACCACAGATGCGGTATGCAGATCAGCACCACAGATGCGGTATGCAGATCAGCACCACAGATGCGGTATGCAGATCAGCACCACAGATGCGGTATGCAGATCAGCACCACAGATGCGGTATGCAGATCAGCACCACAGATGCGGTATGCAGATCAGCACCACAGATGCGGTATGCAGATCAGCACCACAGATGCGGTATGCAGATCAGCACCACAGACGCTGTATATAGATCAGCACCACAGACACTGACACACTGACAGCATGACAATTACCCCCCCCCCCTTCCCGACACTCTGCTCACAGCACCCCCCCCCCGCCTGACGGATGGATTGCAGGACACTCCGCTCACAGAGCAATCACCCCCCCCCCCCCACGGATGGTTGTGGGACACCCCGCTCACAGCACAACCCCCCCCCCACGGATGGATCGTGGGACACCCCCCTCTCACACCACTCTCTGCGCCCCAAACCACCCTTTTTTGAAGCCTATTAGAGCCTCTAATCAGGTGCTTAAAAAAAATACACCCCCTCCTTCCCCCGCCATAGAAGTCCATACGTCCGGTGTCCTGAAAGGGGCTGGGCGCATGGATAGGGAGGTGGCAGCAGGGATAGGGTGGGGGTGTTGCACGTGCACCTACAACGCATGGGCCGCCACTGTCTCCCAGTAAGTAAAAGGAGGTCATTGGTCGGGGCTGGCGGGGGGGGATTTTGTCCGCAGGGGTCATCTTCAGGATATACAAGGAGACGGATATCCGTGGGAAGGTCAGATACGAGGAGGAGAAGATTTTGTAAGCAGCATCGCTCCTTCTACACGCCGCTGGACTGACATGTCTGATCTGAGGACTCTGCAGGAGCAGCTCCTTGGCAGAGTTGATGGGGATGGACTGGCTACAGTCTCAGGTAGCTGCCATGCAGGGAGCCTCCTCTTTGACTCTGGCTGCTTCCCCTGTAAAATGCGTTCGTTGTCCCCAGTCCCTGCACACAGGAGATCTCAGAGGGATACGGCTGCCTCCCAGGTAGATGCTGCAGCGGGAGTGGTGGCCCGGCGTGGGAGGATTCGTCATGCAGGTGCTGGCCAGAAGGGCAGAGCGGCTGGTGACCCCCTCACGACAGGATCCCAGCAGGATCGACAGAGCGTGGGAGCCGGTCTACACGACAGGGCCCCTCATACCAGTGGAGGGGTGAAGAGGAGTCACGCTGCGACAGCCAGGCAGGCAAATCCAGTGTAGTGGAGGCACAGGGGGGACAGCGGGCAGCCTGGGCCTTCTGTGGTCAGCGCATCTGTGCCAGACCCTCGGCTGCAAGATGATCCCCTGGATTCCTTGCGATCCGAGGGCGAGCATTTCAGCTCTGGAGACGGGGTCATTCTGCTTCGATCGGTGACGGGGATTCCTGATCTGCAGCTGTGGGATCGGGTCCTGGTCAGCCTGGCAAGTCCATGTCTAACTCCATATCTTCCTAAGTCAGGGGTTTAGGGTGGGTCCGGTCTACAGGGGGCTGCGGGTACCTTTATGGCTACCCTCTTACCATGCCCGGCGGGCTCTGGGGCCACTGTGCATGGTGATTCCGCAGCTGTCCATGATCTTGTGGCTGGGCTGCGTTCGTTAGTACAAAGTTTTGATGCAGGCTCGGCTTCCGGCTCAGTGGCAGTGGCGGCGTGGGTTTTGGATCCATCGGGGGCCAGGCTGTTTTGGTTCCTGGGCAGGTGCCTGGATGGACGTCGGGGGACACGACGGCTCCGGGGATGGCTGTGAAGACCTCGGTGGACTCAGCTACCCATGGCCTAGGCATTTTGGTCATTTAAACAGGGAGCATAAGGCCGACCTGCGAGTGTGGCAAGTTTGTTTTTGGGAAACTTTCAATTGCCGGTCACTATGGATGGAGGAGCCGGTCAGCAGTTATGATTTTGAGCTTTTTACTGATACCGCTCTACTGGCTATGGAGTCGGAGTCGGCGGAGTGCGGAGCTCTGGCCTGCCGAATGGCGGAAGGCAGGCTTCTTAAAAAATTTGGTGCTTCTGGAACTTTTTCCGGCTGTGGTCGCCGTAGCAATCTGGGGGGAATAATTTCATAATAAAAAGGTTTGTCTACACTGTGACAACCTAGGGGTGGTTCAGGTCATCAACTTACTGTCAGGGTCCTCCCCTCTTGTGATCCGGCTTCTGCAACATCTTGTTTTATGTTGTCTTCAGCTAAATATGTTTCTTTACGCTTTTCATCTTCCGGGGTGAAGAATAAATTGGCTGACGCTCTCTATCGTTTCCAGTTGGACAGGTTCCGGGAGTTGGTGAAGGGTGTGGAGCAGTGTGGAACCCCTTGTCCCCCTCGGCTGTGGCAGATTGCATTGACATCGCCTCCATTTTGATTCGAGTCGACGTGGCCTTCATACAACAAGATTTGGCAAGAATGGGGGGAGCTTCTTCAGCAGGCAAGGGTGGATATGGGCAGCTCTGAGGTGAGACATCTCTTGATCTATTTTGTCTGTATAAGTTTTGTTGAGGGCATGACCATCTTCGCCATGAACCACAAATTGGCAGGGTTGGCCTTCTTATTTAAATTGCAGGGCATCCTGGATTTTACCAAGGACTTTTTGGTGAAACAGGCCATGCGGTTACTGAAAAGGGGCTTGCAGGCCGGACAGCCGCCGGCCTATTACTTTTGACATACTGCAATCTTTGTTTCTGCTGACAAATGCGGTGTGTTCTTCTGTTTTTGAAGCTTGTTTATTCCATGTGGCTTTCGCCTTTTATGGAGCTCTTAGGATAGGTGAGTTGGTCATTAAGTACAAGGCTGCCCAAGGGAGCTTGTCAGTGGCGGACGTCCGCTGTGATGGCTCCTCAGTGGTCCTTTTTATCCGCCAATCTAAGACGGATCAAGCAGACAGAGGGGGCGTATTTGCGATTGAGGGTTCATGGCGCTCCCATCTGCCCAGTTTCCGTGGTGGTGGAGTATTTACAGTTTTGCTCTGTTAGGAATGATTCTAATTGATTTAGGTGGCTTAGCCTTGTCACTTTCAAGTTCATGTCAGTGCTTCGGTGTTGTTTAACGGCTGTGGGGTTGGAGGCACACAGGTTACTCTTCCCATTCGTTCTGCATCGGGGCAGCCACTGAGGCCACCCAGTGGGGTTTAGATGACACGGTGGTCAGATGCATCAGCAGGTGGGAATCGGATCGGTTTAGACTTTGTCCGCCCTCATTTGGTTTAAGTATAACTGTTTTTTTTTGTTTTTTTGTTTTGTTTTTTTGGACGCCTTCTTGTTCGCATTCTGTGTGTTAATCTGTGTTTTTGATTACAGTTTTTCATGTTATGTGTTGTGTTTATGAATTTCTTTTCAGATCATGCTTGCCTCGTGTGGATTTTGGGTCACTTCTTCGTTCATTAGGGGGCCAAAAGGGCTGACATCAGACCTAATGGCCGTCAGCTGGGTTTCCCTAGGTCCGGAGCCAGCATCAGGTAGATAGGTGTTTCCAGGAATTTGGTGGAGCAGGGTGGTCCCGGAGAGCCATAGGGTTTCACGATGGGATAGGCCCCCGGACGCTCTGGTCTTGCACACTTGTGGCAATGATCTGGGTGTCCGTTCCAGCCGACACCTCATTCGGCATATAAGGTTTGATGTCCTGCAGCTGCAGTTAGATTTTCCTCACACAGTAGTAGTGTGGTCCGACATTGTAGGCCGCACGTCTTGGCGTTTTTACAGGTCCATGGAAAAATGTAACAATGCCAGGGTAAGGATCAATAAGGAAGTTGGCAGGTTCGTAGTGCGCAGCGGTGGTTTGATTATTAGGCATAGGGAGCTGTAGGTGGATACGTGGCGGTTTATACGCAGCAACGGGATGCATCTTAATGAGGTGGGCTCGGATCGGTGGTCGCTGGGATTACAAGATGGGGTTCAGTGGGCATTGTTTTTTTGGAGGGGCACAAAGGT
Organism: Lithobates sylvaticus; assembly: GCA_028564925.1. Lineage (NCBI taxonomy): Eukaryota > Metazoa > Chordata > Amphibia > Anura > Ranidae > Lithobates > Lithobates sylvaticus. Next base: position 184,743,181 of record CM053032.1, read on the forward strand.
GTGGGGCTTCACACTTTGCACTGTGGCGGTTGGGGTTTTTGGAGGCATTTTAAAATAACCTGCTGTGATGATGTTATTAAGGATCCATCTAAGGTATGGAGTCCCTGGTGGAATGCCAGTTATGGTGGATTAACTGGTAATTACAATGGTGGTATCTGCAGAATGTGGTACGTCCTTGGGCAGGTGTGATGCAGCTGTGGACCGTGGTAGTAGTATGCAGATACAAAGTCATAATTTGATATTTGGTGCCTCCAAGGATCAACAACCTTAATTTGATGGGTAGTGTCGTATTTTTTGTTTTCCTTTTATTAAAGCGGTGTTCCAGCTGAAATTTTTTTTTTTTAAAAGTCAGCAGCAACAAACACTGTAGCTGCTGACTTTTAATAAGGACACTTGTCCAGGGAGCCTGCGACGTCGGCCCCCAGAGGCCGATCCGTCCATCAGATCGGGTGCCGGCACTGCCATTCTATCTAAGGGAAACAGGCAGTGGAGCCTTGCGGCTTCACTGTCCGTTTCCTACTGCGCATCCGCGAGTTGTGCAGCGCTTTGTGAATGGGCACTGTCTTTTGGGACACACACAGGTCCCAGAAGACAGCGTGCCCAATTACCCAGAACACCATGCGAGTCCACAGTAAGGATACACTAAGAAGGGGGAAAGCGGACATGTTGTTACACCCACCGGAGATTTGCATTTTAGACGTATTTATAAGAGTAAAGTGATTTTCTATAGTGAAATACAGGACTTGGAACTCCATCTGACTGCTTAGATGTTGAATTTTAAAAGCAGCAAACTTCTGTCAGATTAGCAAACCTATGAGATGAGCAGGGTTGCCGCTGCATTTAAAATTCAATATCCTAGTAGTCAGACGGAGTTGTAAGTACTGTATTTCACTATATAAACTGACTTTACTGTTATAAATATGTGTAAAATGAAAAACTCTGGTTGGTGTAACAACATGTCCACTTTGCCCCTTCTTAGTGTATCCTTACTGTGGACGAGTGTGGGGTGTAGCAAGATGGCGGCGACGGAACGTCACTTCCGTAGCAAACTGCGATGGGTCGCCAAATATGGCGTTACACAGGCAAACTGGGCCCTCACATTTTTAAGGGCTCTCTGTGCCCCCCAGAGTCTCTCCCTTACCTGAAGAGGTACACCATCTGCACAGAGGAACTATGGCCCCCTGGTTGCCTTGGACCTGCTTTTGCTTGTGCTTTTTCCAACTTCCTGACACTTATGTTTTTCCTTTCATTCATGCCTCCACCTCCCCTCTCATATCTCGCGATATAAAAAACTGCCATGGTGTAGTCTAAATCCTTTTAAAAAGATCCAATAAAACATTAAATTAACTCACATACTGGAGCAACAATCAATGCTCTTTTGCTCAATAGCTCCTGTCAAACAGTCTGCTAGCACGGGTTTCTTCTGATGTGACTTTTGCAGATGTGTTAAAGTCATCTTACTGCTCATTGTGTTTTGTTGTAATTGGACTTCATTATTTGGCCGAGATAAAAAAAATATTTATTGGACATTTAAAAAAAATGTTAGTTAAACTATGTCAGTTTTTATTTCATAAGATACAAGGAGAGGGAAGACAGACGATCGTTCAGATAAAAAAAAAGGAAGTGGCAAAAGTAGGTGAAGCATCGGAATTACATTAAAGTGGATGTAAACCCTCACATATACCCAAGTGTACAGCCCCAGATGATATAAAGTGATGAAACTAATCTCTCTACATAGGTTTTACATGTACAGTATCTCACAAAAGTGAGTACACTCCTCACATTTTTGTAAATATTTTATTATATCTTTTCATGTGACAACACTGAAGAAATGACACTTTGCTACTATGTAAAGTAGTGAGTGTACAGCTTGTATCACAGTGTGAATTTTCTGTCCTCTCAAAATAACTCAACACACAGCCATTAATGTCTAAACCGCTGGCAACAAAAGTGAGTACACCCCTAAGTAAAAATGTCCAAATTGGGCCCAATTAGTCATTTTCCCATCATGTGACTCATTAGTGTCACAATGTCTCAGGTGTGAATGGGGAGCAGGTGTGTTAAATTTGGTTTTATCGCTCTCACTCTCTCAAACTGGTCACTGGAAGTTTAACATGGCACCTCATGACAAAGAACTTTCTGAGGATCTGAAAAAAAGAATTGTTGCTCTACATAAAGATGGCCTAGGCCAGTGATGGCGAACCTTGGCACCCCAGATGTTTTGGAACTACATTTCCCATGATGCTCACCTACACTGCAGAGTGCATGAGCATCATCGGAAATGTAGTTCCAAAACATCTGGGGTGCCAAGGTTCTCCATCACTGGCCTAGGCTATAAGAAGATTGCCAAGACCCTGAAAGTGAGCTGCAGCACAGTGGCCAAGACCATACAGCAGTTTAACAGGACAGGTTCCAGAGGCTGTCTTTGGGAAATAGACATCTGAGTGCTGCCAGCATTGCTGCAGAGGTTGAAGGGGTGGAGGGTAAGCCTGTCAGTGCTCAGACCATACGCCGCACACTGCATTGAATTGGTCTGCATGGCTGTCGTCCCGGAAGGAAGCCTCTTCTAAAGATGATGCACAAGATAGTCTGCAAACAGTTTGCTGAAGACAAGCAGACTAAGGACATGGATTACTGGAACCATGTCCTGTGGTCTGATGAGACCAAGAAAAACCTATTTGGTTCAGCTGGTGTCAAGTGTGTGTGGCAGCAACCAGGTGAGGAGTACAAAGACAAGTGTGTCTTGCCTACCGTCAAGCATGGTGGTGGGAGTGTCATGGTCTGGGGCTGCATGAGTGCTGCCGGCACTGGGGAGCTACAGTTTGTTAAGAGAACCATGAATGCCAACATGTACTGTAGCAGAGCATGATTCCCTCCCTTTGGAGACTGGGCCGAAGGGCAGGATTCCTACATAACGACCCCAAGCACACCTCCAAGACGACCACTGCCTTGCTAAAGAAGCTACGGGTAAAGGTGATGGACTGACCAAGCATGTCTACAGACCTAAATCCTATTGAGCATCTGTGGGGCTTCCTCAAACGGAAGGTGGAGGAGCGCAAGGTATCTAACATCCACCAGCTCCGTGATGTCGCCATGGAGGAGTGGAAGAGGACTCCAGTCGCAACCTGTGAAGCTCTGGTGAACTCCATGCCAAAGAGGGTTAAGGCAGTGCTGAAAAATAATGGTGTCCACACAAAATATGGATACTTTGGGCCAAATTTTTGGACATTTACTCTTAGGGGTGTACTCGCTTTTGTTGCCATCGGTTTAGACATTATTGGCTGTGTGTTATTTTGAGGGGACAGCAAATTTACACTGTTGTACAAGCTGTACACTCACTACATTACATTGTAGCAAAGTGTAATTTCTTCAGTGTTGTCACATGAAAAGGTATAATAAAATATTTACAAAAATGTGAAGGGTGTACTCACTGAAGTCGTGTATTCAGGGTTCGGCTTGCTCTTTGATTCCTGGTTCCGGTCCGGACCAACCCTGTGAGGGGTCCCGGACCCAGGAGTGTTTGCTGCCCCCGTAAGCCTGGTCACCCTGACCAGCCCCAGAGGCCCTCATGGTCTGGGGTGGGGATCCGTTCGTTCCTGAGCCTCGGAACTGGCTAGTTCGAGGCCCAGTAACTGAAGGAGGATTCTGAGGTGTCCCGGTGTTCTCTCAGGATTGGAGAGGCACAGCAACTCGTACAAGCGACCAGGGGAGGACTCTTCGGAGGAGGGCCAAGAAGCTGGCTGCTCGGTAAGAGCCTGGGAGCTGAGTTTGTATGGACACTAGTGAATCCGCATTTCTTACGGTATCGCCGAAATGGCTGGAAGATTCATGTACCGTAGGAAAAGTTCCTAACTCATCTTTCAGTTACAACCTAGTCTGTGGCAGAGACTTTGCAAATCTTTGAATCACTTGTTGGCTGCTAAACTTACAGACAGGGGTTTATCCAACAGTGAAGCGCCCAGTCGTGAGTGGTTACTCTCTGGGCTACCTAAGGAGACTTTCGTTTGATGTCAGCAGTTCTGAAGTGCATGAGCTTTATCACCCATGCCCTCTATTCCCAACTAAGAGACTGTGTTATATTTGAACGTTACTGTTTGCAAATAAATATCCTCAAAAGGACATTTGAGTGTCAGCTTCTGAAATTACTGGTTACTAACCCTGGAAACAGACTGGCCTACCGGGATATTTCCCGGCAGGCCGCCTGCCCTGGGGCCGCTTTGCGGCTGCAGTGCTCCCCTCTTATGCTCCTGTGATCACGGAGCTGGCCAGGTCTGTGTTCGGCGGTCGCGCTGTAACACGGTCCCGCCCCCCTAGACTGGCTCGTGTGATAGTAGATAGAATCCACCTATCACACAGCCAGTCTAGGGGGGCGGGACCGTGTTACAGCGCGGCCGCTGAACACAGACCCGGCCAGCTCCGTGAAACACAGGAGAAGATGCCTGTGAGTACAGCCCGCCCTGTGTGTCTGGATAGGGGGATCGGCAGGGGGGCCGCATATAGAGGAGATTAGCTTTCTATATTCCTCCATGCAGCCGCTGAATGCTTGGTGGAGGGAGAGGAGGAGAATCAAGCATTCAGCGGCTGCATGGAGGAATATAGAAAGCTCATTTCCTCTATATGCCGCCCCCCTGCTTCTCCTATCCAACTTCTTTTACTGCCCCCCCCCCAGTGCTCTCCTCCCCCACCAGACTCTCCAGCCCCCCCACAGTTCTCTCAACCCCTGTTCTTTCTGCCCCCCTGCTCTCCCCATCCTTCTCTAGCCCCCCCCCCCCACAGTGCTCTTCACCCCCCACAGTACTCACCAGCCCCCCCATGCTCCCCACCCCTTTTCTTTCTGCCCCCCTGCTCTCCAGCTCTCCCCATCCTTCTCTAGCCCCCACCCAAGTGCTCTCCACCCCCACCATGCTCCCCACCCCCAATAGTGCTCTCCAGCCCCCTCCGTGCTCCCCACCCCCCACAGTGCTCTCCAGCCCCCACCCCCAGTGCTCTCCACCCCCACAGTGCTCTCCAGCCCCCACCCCAGTGCTCTCTACCCCCACAGTGCTCTCCAGACCCCGTGCTCTCCCCCCCTGTTCTTTTTGTCTCCCCCACCAGTGCTCTCACAAGCTCCCCCCAGCACTCTCCATTCCCCCTGCATTTTGCCCCCACCCATGTGCTCTCCAACCCCACCAGTGCTCTCCAGTCCCCCGTGCTTTCCACCCCTGTACTTTCTGGCCCCCATGGGTGCTCTCAAGCTCCCCCCATTGTTCTCCACTCCCCCCTGCTCTTTGTACCCCCAGTGCTCTCCAGCCCTGTTTTTTTGCCCCCCCACCAGTGCTCTCAAGCTCCCGTCCAGTGCTGTTCGCCACCTCACACCTCACGCCCCCCAGTGCTCTCAGCCTCCCGTGCTCTCCACCCCTGTTATTTTTGCCCCCCCCCCCCCAGTGCTCTGCACTCCCCACCCCTGTGATCTCCACTTCCCCCTGCTCTTTGCCCCCACCCATGTGCTCTCCAACCCAGCCAGTACTCTCTGCTCCCCCTTCTCTCCAGCTCCCACCCAGTGCTCTCCACTTCCCCAGGACCAGAGGACAGGCTGACTGGGGCTGGAAAGTGAGGATGGCCGAAGGTGCAGGTGGCCCAGGACCACTCCATCTCACAGCAAACAGATCCTCTGGAAGGAGCACTGTCCCCATCCAAAACGAGAACAGCCCCTGCCTGCTGCTGGCCATCATGGATATCCTGCTGGCAAGCAAGGTACTGTACCGAGCATCAACAACACACCTTCCCACAGACAGGGACTGCAGACTGGGACATGGTGCACAGGAGGGGCTGCAATGATGGGCACAGTGAGGCTGCATTCATGGGCACAGTAAAGCTGCATTCATGGGCACAGTGAGACTGCTTTCACGGCACAGTAAAGCTGCATTTGATGGGCACAGTAAAGCTGCATTTGATGGGCACAGTGAGGCCGCAATGGTGGGCACAGTGAGGCTGCAATGGTGGGCACAGTGAGGCCGCAATGGTGGGCTCAGTGAGGCCGCAATGGTGGGCTCAGTGAGGCCGCAATGGTGGACACAGTGAGGCCGCAATGGTGGGCACAGTGAGGCCGCAATGGTGGGCACAGTGAGGCCGCAATGGTGGGCACAGTGAAGCCGCATTCACGGGCAGAGTAAAGCTGTATTTGATGAGCACAGTGAGGCTTCATTTGATGGGCACTGGCGAGGCTGCATTTGATGGGCACAGTGAGGCTGCATTTGATGGGCACTGATGAGGCTGCATTGAGCTCTTGTATCATGTCTGCAGTCTCTGACCATCTCCTGTATCATGTCTGCAGTCTCTGAGGGAGTCTGGAGAGGAGTCAAGAGTGGGAGCGCCACCAAGATGGGGGTCATGGGAGAAGTCAGACGTGTGTGGACTGTGGAGAGGAGACTATAGGATAAAACCAAACAGGAGCCGACTGACTGAGCCCTGCTTGGTGCACCTGAGAGGAGGTCAGTGACAGCACCGCCAGGCCAGTCTGAAGGGGGGGGTCACTGATGTAAGGGGGGAGTGAGTACAATAATGTAAGGGGGCACTGATATAAAGGGTTTCCCCCTTATATCAGTAACCCCCCCCTTACCTTAGTGTATTCTTTCTGCGGAAGGTGGTCCCCCCCCCCCCACACACGTTGTGGCTCTGATCGCTGTGTGTGTGTAAGGAGAGTAAGGAGGATCCAGGCAGGATTTACATGTATGTCTGCACTCTGTGAGTGCTACTTGGAGGATTCTGGATAGAGACCCTGGCAGGGGGATAAGCCACAGGCCCTTTTGATCTCTCTGACACAGAGATCAAATCAGCTGGTAAGCGGCAACATTTTTATTTGGTGGAGGACCCTTCTCTCCTTTGGCTATCCAATCACTTTTCCTGAGGGTGTCAAGTATAAGAGCACTACGGAAATAGCAACAACGGAACCCCAACACCCATTGTGGACTTTTTGCATGCTTTAATTATTTATAAGTGATGTTTTCTTTTGGCTTCCAGTCCTTTAGGGTGATATTGTATTGAGTTTGGATTCATGGTCACACGCTTATTAAATTTTTTATTTTATATTGATCACACACTATTTGGGTTGCATAACTGTGAATTCAGATGGTTTATTGGGCCAATTATTGCATCCAGTGGTTGCCCAGTATATTTTTGTTTATGTATAAACCACTAGTTTCATGATTGATTTTCACGTTAATTTTCAGCGCAGCTATTTTTCTTATATATATAAAGCCCTATGTGATTTAATATCTGTCTTATCTATATATAATACACTCTTCAAATGTGCTTTAAAATGTATGGTTTTCCCTTTCATGAACAAGAAAATAATGACGTTATGCTGTTGCGCTGGTATAATAATGCTGTGGGGCTGGTATGAAATTTTTTCCAGGGCTGGATTTTATTCCCAGTCCGGCCCTGCCTGGGAACCCCTAGACAACGAACGACGAGCTACAAGGAGGAGGTAATTGGTAAGCCCAGAAAATACATAGCCGCCCACAGGGGTTATGTCGCTGCATATAATATATAATATATATATATAATATATATATATATATATATATATATATATATATATATATATATATATATATACTCACAAAGTATAAAGAGGACATGTCATGTCATGGACAGCTTGGAGTCTTGAACTTTACCATTAGCCCCAGCTGTCCAATAGAAATGCTGCAGTGGAGGCACGCCTCTTACTGCAGTGTCATAGAAGGGACATGTGTCTAAAAGACAAATGCTCCCTTCCAGCCCTCTTTTTTTTTTTTTTTTTAAAGTTCTTTTTATTGAATTTTCGAGTAAATACAGAACAAAAACAGCCTATTGGGCATACCCAGGCTCAAGTACCACTAAAACTAAATTAAACACAAAAGAAAAAGGAGAGAGAGAAAAAAAACAAAACAAAAAAAAAAAAAGAAGAAAAAAAAAAAAAAAACACATTGTGCAATCCAACAAAACCACTGTACGCTCAACCACCTATGTAGTATGTATAGAAAAATGGGAAAATCTTTTTATTCCACCGATACCCTGCAGGCTTACAGTAGCTAATTAGGGGATAAAGTGTCTAATAGCCATACACCATCATACTCTTGCTCCCCCTCCTCCCCACAGACTATTCACAGGAGCCTAGGAACGTTTATGAGATCAGGGATGCCGCCCGGCTATTCCTGGTACTTAACACTTAATAGAGTGCTACTAATCATCACTTGAGTCTGCATTAGTGGACTGGGATTCAGTCCAAATATCCCATACTTTGTGAAATTTTTTTTCACAACCACGTGATAGGTAAGTTGCTTTATAAAGTGGTAGAGCTGTATTCACCAACCTCTTCCAAAAATTTATTGTAGGTGCGGCTGAGGCCTTCCATTTGAGTACAATAGATTTGCGGGCATAGTATAATAATAGTCCCAGCAGGGTTCTAATCGCCCGGCTTGGGGCCAATGGTTCAACTAGTCCCAGCAGACATATCTCTACAGATAATGGCACAGGAATGGTGGTGACAGTTAAAATAAATTTGGTGATCTCAACCCAAAAAATTTCAATCTTAGGACAATTCCAGAAAATATGAATGAAATCCGCTGATGGTGTGCTGCATCTCCAGCAGGAGGCGGAGACAGATGGATAAATTCTGTGTAAACGAACAGGCGTGTAGTATATCCTATGTAGTATTTTGAACTGCACTAATTTATCTCTGGCCGATACTAACTGTGAAAATGGATACTCCCACATTTCTTCCCAATCTTCCGTGTCTAGTGCCGGGAAATCTACCTCCCATTTTGCTCTAAGGTTTTCTAAACCTGTATGAACACTAGGTAGTAATGATTTATATATGGTGGATAGGGGCTTAGATAGAGCTTCGTCTCTGATTAGAGTCTCCAAATTTGAGGTGTAAAAGGCTACAGGAGAGTTTTCAAATTGGGTATTGAAGGCATGTCTAAGCTGTAGGAATCTAAACAGGTGTGAATTAGGTAAATTATATTGTTCCTTTAACCTGTCAAACGTCTGTAATTTGCCCTCAAGACAGATCTGATTTATGTATTTGATGCCCCTGCCAGCCCATACCCCGGGGTCAGGGATGGATCCGAATTCTGGCAGTTTCGGATTTAGCCAAAGAGGACTGTACGGGGAAATGTGTCCAGAGGGCATGGGGCGTAGCAGATTTGCCACTGACCATGCCCGCAAGACCGCTCTCATTGCTGAAGTAAGAGGAAAGGGAGCCCTGGGGCCCCGGTAAAGCAGGTTCCTAAGCGCCTCATAGGACCCCAACAAAGCTGCCTCCAGGACCACCGCCGCATTGGACTCGTCCGAGACCAGCCAGTTGTGGGCATGGGACAGTAGAGCCGCTATGTAATAAGAGTGGAGGTCAGGGCAAGCCAAACCTCCCTCTCCCCAAGGCCTCTGCAGCACCGTCATCTTAAATCTCGGTTGACCGGCACCCCAGAGAAAGGATATTAGGATAGTGTTTATCATGCGAAATACCTTTTTGGGGATCCAGACAGGTGCGTGTCTGAGAGCATATAGAAGGGCAGGTAGAAGCTTCATCTTAAATAAGTTGATCCTCCCGATCAGAGAGAGGGGGAGATTCGCCCACGCCTTTAGTCTCGTCCTCATACTATGTATCAGTGGTTCCAGGTTAAGAGTATGATAGTCAGAGGTAGAAGTGGATATGTGAATACCTAGATATTTGATTTGGTCTGTCCATAATAAGGGTAGATTGGGGTCTGCTACTTCTTTTGCTGCTCTATCTATCGGCAAAATTTGAGATTTGTCCCAATTTACTTTGAGTCCTGAACAGCCAGTGAAATTGGAAAGTATGGTCAACGTCTCTTGAAGGGACTGGGCAGGGTCACTCAGGAAAAGGATAAGATCGTCAGCATATAAAGCGACTTTCTCGTGTATGGATCCCACCTGTATCCCTCTAACCTTGTCTGCTTGTCTGAGGGCCGAGGCAAGTGGCTCCATCACCAAGGCAAAAAGAGCCGGTGACAGTGGACAGCCTTGCCTCGTGCCTCTTCCAACAGGAAAGGGTGCCGACAGAGCACCTCCAAGTTTAATCTGCGCTGTCGGAGCCTTATATAAAATATCAATCCATTTGCGGAATACCTCTCCAAAACCCATAACCTCAAGGACTGAGGACATAAAAGGCCATGCTACCGAATCAAACGCCTTTTCGATGTCCAGTGTAACCATTACCCTCGTGGAGGACTCAGTGGGGGTAGCTGAAGATGGGTAAACACTCTACGTAAGTTTATATCTGTGGACTTCCCTGGCATGAAACCAGTCTGATCTATATTAATCAGGGATGGTAAGATCGTCCTTAGTCTGGTCGCTAATATTTTTGTCAAAATCTTGAGATCATAGTTTAGCAGGGAGATCGGCCTGTAAGAAGTACAGAGGGATACATCTTTGCCGGGCTTCGGGATAAGAACTATGTGTGCCTGATACATTGAAGGGGGTAATGTCATCTGTTCTTTACTGTCAGAGAAGACTTTTAACAGTTTTGGTGCAATTAAGGAGGCATACATTCTGTACCATTCACCAGGTAGTCCATCAGGTCCCGGTGTTTTCCCACTAGGAAACGAACGAATCGCCTCCTCTATCTCCTCGGTGGTAAAGTCTTTGTCTAAAAATTCAAAATCCTCCTGCGAAAGAGTGGGTAGATGCAGGGAGTGCAAAAACTCCCTACACCTGTCATCAGGCCAGCCAGGGACTGCCGTATATAAATTTTCATAGAAGGATCTGAATTCATCTAGAACTAGTTCAGGAGAAGATATCCGCTGACCATCCAAACCACAAATTTCTGACACCACCGTCTGCATTTTCGAATCTGCCGCTAAATTAGCTAGAAGTTTGCCATTTTTGTCTCCAGACTCGAAGATCTTCCCTGCCAGATTGTTCAAATCAAGGTGAGTGGCTGAGGTAAGGTGTAGCGACAATGCTCTCCTCGCCTCAGCCAGCTGGCTGAAGTGATCCAGAGTCGGTGAGTCAGAAAAAGCCTCCGCCGCCCTAGCCTCGCCCTCCTCAAGTGTCTGGACCTGACAGGACATCATAGAGCGAACCGCTTTAATAGCTGAAATGTATTCTCCTCTGGTGGTGGCCTTAAAGGCATCCCAGACTACCTGCACTGATGTTGAGTCCTCATTGATTTCCCAATATTGTTGCAGTTTAGGAGAGACCTCCTCCCCCACCCTCGAGTCCTGCAACCATTTGGGTGCCAAACGCCAACAGTCCCGTCCCCTGGTGCCTGACAACTCCAAGATGACCTCCAAGGGTGCGTGGTCAGAGAGGCCCGCAGGCAAATACGAGACCCCCCTCACCGCTGCCAGGGCACAGGTGTTGCCAAAGGCCAGGTCAATCCTAGAACCTGATTTATGAGTGGTGGAGTGAAAGGAGTAGGCTCTAGCATTTTGATGCTTCCATCTCCAGATCTCAGTATAATTGAATGCCTGAGCCCAGTGAAGCAGGTCTGGTGAATACACCCTATTTGGATTGGTCGAGTCCAGGGACGGATCTAGAATAGAATTAAAGTCTCCAGCTATATATAATCTGGAATATTGTAGTGGAGCCAAAAGCTCATACAGCTTGTAGAGGACCTGCTGGTGAAAGGGAGGAGGGACATATATATTCACTAAAGCGTAGACCACCGATCCTATCTCCAGTAGTAAAATTATGAATCGGCCTTCTCGGTCAGTGTGTACGGGCAGGACCTTATATGCAAGGGATTTGTTCAGTAAAATGGCCACTCCCCTTGCATAACTAGAATATGTTGCGTGAAACGATTGCCGTACCCAGGGTCTGCGTAGCGCCAGGATCTTATTCCCCAGGAGATGAGTCTCCTGCAGGAACAAGATATGGGGCCTGTGTTTATTCAGATATTTAAACATTAATGCCCTTTTTACCTTGTTGTTTAGACCCCGTACATTCCACGATACCAGTTTTAGCTCCATGAAAGCAGTAGCAAATGATGGCACAGCATCTTGATACTTACTTGTGGGGGGTCAGCCCCTATGGATCCAAGGGGGAGCATCAAATAATAGCCTACTTTGCAGTGGGTACCGTGAGCAGTAATAGAAGACATAAAATATAAGCAGCAGTCAGTGGATACAGAGCGTACATAGAAAATATAAAAATAAAAAAAGTAACCAGTGAACTCCCTACTGACCATGAATACCCCTGAAAGAGAAAAATAGAACATAACACAATAACTATGGTCAGTTTTATACCCAAAACCTAAACTGGGAATCATAGATCTTCAGACTTCTTGAAAAATAAAAAAGTTCCAAAGTGCAGCCTCTCTGTGCTGCTGACGTGTCCTCAGTTGTCGGGAGAACTGAGAACTGGGGTGTGGGGTTGATGCGTCCGTGAGGTACATCTCGCCAGGTAGCTCTGGAGTAAAAGAATGTTGAAGAAATGGTCATTTAGTCTAGGACCAGAAGGATCTCAAACGATTTGTGGTTCCAGGAGGAAAACATGAGATCACAACCGGGGAGAGTCAGCTCGCCAACCTCCAGACATGGATTGGACTCCTGCCCATAACAGCGGCTAAAACTTGCCTAAGGGACTCAGGACACAACTGGCGGCAGCCGGTGATGATGCGATCCAGGGAACAATGCAACAGAACTAATGATCGGCTAAACATCTCCCCCCGAACCTGGCTCCGGAAATAAGATGGGATTCTTGCGGTAACTCTCAGATAGCGGCTCGTGGATGGGCAAACAATTTGAGTCTACCGTAGACTGTTCAGCCATTCGTCTGCGTCAGCCGGGGAGTCAAAAAACCTGATCGAGCCATTATGAGGGACCCGGAGACGGCTGGGGTACAACATACTGTATTTTATATCTTTTTCGCGTAGGCGCTTGCGGACATCATTAAAGGACCTCCTCTTGCGCTGCAAATCGGCTGAGAAATCCGGAAATAGAAGGATTGAGGAGTTTCCGTATGGAAGTGAGGGATTTTTGCGAGCTGCGGAAAGGATCCTGTCACGATCCCTGAAGTTCAGAAAACGGACCAAGAAGGGTCGGGGATTGGCACCAGGAATAGCGCGTCCCGTGGGCACCCGGTGAGCGCGCTCGACAACATAAGTCGGGGAAATATCTGTGAGGCCCAGCAGATTTTTGAAGAAGTCCTCCGCAAACTCCGCTGGTCGGTCACCCTCTTCCCCCTCCGGGAGGCCCAAGACTCGTATGTTGTTGCGTCTTGCTCTGTTTTCCGCGTCATCGGATTTAGCGACAAGCGATTGCACCGTACGTTGCAAGTCCGCTATAGTGTTGGCGTGGGTAGCTGTAAGATCTTCCGTGGCAGAAATTCTAGATTCTGATTCAGTCAGCCTACCCCTGATCTTATCCAGGTCATTCCTAATGAGATTGCATTCTTCAGCAAGACGGTCTATTCTCACCAGCATAGAGTTTTTACTCTGCTCAATAGCGGCTAGGATCGCTGCAGTGCTGTCTTGGGAGGATGGGGTGGATAGAGGCGCACTCTGAGAGGCTGTGGGCTCCATGGCCAATTCCGTCAGCAGGGACTGTAGTTTCTCTATGAGAGAAGGATCCGCTTGTGCAGCCGGCGCAGGGGCCGAGCGGCCCGGTGTAGATGAGCCCCTGGGCCGGTTCTTAGGGCCCATGAAGGAAGGATAGGCAGTGAGCGTCCGCAGTGCACCCCCAGGTAACAGTCGGTCAGTTAGAAGGATCAATTGGAGTGCACTATGCAGCAAGGCCTTTGGGGTTGGGTGAATGCAGATGGGTGGTAAGGATGCTGGGTCACAGAGTCCTGCAACCTGCCTACACACAGACAGTCCACCCTGGGTGGTTTAGTGGTGATTCCCAAAAGGAGGTGGAGGGTTGGCAGTGTGGCAGTGACAGCTTGCTGTTGCAAGGCCGGCCCCGAAGCTCCTCCGCCGGCCGGCTATTCAGGAAAGTGCGGTGGACTGCAGGCTGCACCAGGCCGCACTAGGCCGCGGCCGCGACAGGTAATAAAAGTGGCCCCACGGACCAGCAGGCTGTATCAGGATGTAGGACAGGGATGCCGGATGATGTGGGGAGCCTCTATCTCCTTAGCCGTGGACTTTTTCCGCTATGAGGCCGACCGCGGTATTCGCCGCCGGCCGGCAAACTAGGAAAGTCCGCTCGGCGGCAGGATGCACTAGGCCGCACTAGGCCGGACAAGGCCACAACCGCACCGGACAGTATCAGCGGCTCTAATTAAGCAGCGGACCACACTGGGAATAAGGAGAGGTAGCCTGGGGGATGAGGGATGTCCCTTACCCGCGCTGAGTCCAGGAAAGTCCGTTCCTTGCAGGGGCACAGGCCGGGAAGATGGCGGCGGTCGCAGGTGTGGATGAGTGGTCAATCCCGGTTGTGGTTCTGTCAAATCACCACAAAAAAACTCTCAGACTGTAGCAGACATCTCGACTGATCACCCGGTAAGTTTTCTCTCTATTTTCACTTGTGCAAAGTGCGGATGGCAAAGGATTAGAAATCGGATGATCAGAGCTCCTCACAAGCACGTCTGCTTGCTCCTACATCCGGACACGCCCCCCCCTTCCAGCCCTCTTAACTACAAGGAAAACGTGTTTATGGGTATAAGATTTACCCAATATCCCATGTTTTTTTCACACAGTTAAAAGGGAGAATGAGAATCTGCTGCTGTTGAAAAGGTACTGTTATAATCAAGCTAAATCCTATATTATTATGCTATATTTTATAAGATAATTAATATTTTATCTATTTACTCTGAAATTACTGGTTTGAAGTTATAACTTGTTTGCTTGTTTGTCCGTTAAGTCACCTGCTTGAGTACAGTTTTTGAAAATATAGTAAATTACCTTAAAAACAATATATACTAATTATTTGTGTATTACTTATGCTAATTAACCACTTGCCACCCAGGCCAATTCTGACACTTCTCTGTCAGGTACCGCTCCAGGCGGATTAAATCCATGAGCGAGAGAGCTGCCTGCTAGTAGCTGCGTGACCTTTTTCACCCCCTTCCTCTTTTCTCACAAACACAGAACTGCTTGCTCTGTAGCCTCCCTATTGGAAGAGACTGAAAGCCAATCACCAGGAAACAGCAGCAGGAAAGTGTGGAATATGAAGTCTAAACACAAGGCAGCCTGATTGACTGACTGAAGGACACAGGACTGCAAATCCCTGCACTGCTCAGAGTCAGGAGGATTGTGTGAGAGGCACTAGATACTGAGGGACTAGGCCAAAAAGCCTTGTTTCTGAATCCCATGAGGAGAGAAACCCCTCTGTTGCTATGTGTGAGGGGGATTGCGGCCCACCAAGGGGCACACAGTCTACAGCCCAGCCCAGAGGAACAGAACCTGCATGCTCCAGCAGGACGCTCTGCAGCCGCGCGGAACATCCACAGAAGAGGCAATTTCAACAGCGACACACCTGCAGCCAGGATGCCATCACGACACACCTGCAGCCAGGGGAGTCGGTGGATCGCTCTGTGGAGGACCGCTGATTGCGTATAGGATTGGTGAGAGGGCTTTGCCCAGGAAACTTTATTGCATTCCATAAGATACCACACCTGAATACTGTGTACAGACACCTATTATCTGGATCACATAGAGGTGCCACATCACAGCACCAGCTACTTACATTCCTCCTCATCACTCTGTTATATTGAGGGACCTTTATCCACAGAGCTCCTACATGCCGGTGAAGAGAATAAACGCAAAGCTTTGCTCATAGAATATTACTGTGGTGGCTCTTAAAGAAAGGAGACACGCTACAGGTGTTTAAATTACCACATTGTGTGTATTGGAAGTATTAGGCTGGCCTGGGATTCCCCTTTAGCCATAGCATTCTACCTATATCAATGGTTTGTTCAAGGAGTCCTATTTAATCTGTGTACATTGTTATTTACCCTTTGTTTTTTTTTGCATGGTGTTACTGACTGTTTTTGTTGAAAACTGTTTCAACCAAGTCCTGGCTACTTACACAGGTCTTGGCTGACTAATGTTAATCTAAACTTTATTCTTCCCCAAGTAAATCTCAAAGAACAGAACTGTGTTGTGTATCATTATCAGGTTATTCCATTAACCATTCGGCTAGGTGTGCCCGAGGGGCTGGGACAGTTCTTTGGGGTTGAGAGGCAGAGTAACGGACTGAACCAATAAAAGCAGCTCCTTCGGGGGTGTTGCTACACATGTAGTAATCATAATTTTTTGCTAGAAAATTACTCAGAACCCCCCAACATTTTATTTATTTATATATATATATATATATATATATATATATATATATATATATATATATATATATATATATATATATATATATATATATATATATAGTTTTAGCAGACACCCTAGGGAATAATATGGTGGTCATAGCAACTTTTTATGCTATGCTACACGGTATTTGCGCCACAATTTTTCAAACGCGTATTTTTTTCATGAATGTGAAAAAAACACTAACGATAACCCGATTTTTTTTGTATAATGTGAAAGATGTTACTCCAGGTAAATAGATACCTAACATGTCACGCTTTAAAATTGCGCATACACGTTGAAATGGCGCCAAACTTCAGTACTTAAAAATCTCCATAGGCGACGCTTAGATTTTTTTTTGTACAGATTACATGTTTAGAGTTACAGAGGAGGTCTAGTACTAGAATTATTGCTCTCGCTCTAACGATCGCGGCGAATGTAACCTGTGTGTATCTGGCTCTGATACTAGCCAGTGCCTCACCAGCCACTGACCTCACTGCACGTCCCTGCTCTATAGTACCACCAGAGGCGTTGCAAGGGGGGTGCGGGGGTGCGGTGCGCACCCGGGTGACACCCGCTAGAGGGGTGACACCCTCCCTACAGTGAGGAAAGCCCTGGTATTTTTTTTTTTTTTTTCATCTGACCCGTTCACCCCGCTGGGCTGGAACAACACACCTCCAGCGCCATGCCGCCCCTGGTGTGTGATTGTGTCCTCCTCCTTCTTCCTCCTCCTCCCTACCCTACTGAGCCAGCCAGCAAACTTCATCCTGTCACATCTCTCGCTGCAGACATGATGATGACGTCACCACACAGTATCTCCGCCCAGGCGGCGCTGCGGCTGCACGCTGTGAAGCTGCCCTCCTCTCCTCTAGAGACTCAAGCTGCCGTGCAGATTCAGAACAGGTGCTGGGGGGGGGGGGGTCCTGGTATCCACCGCCAGCCCGAGCCCAGGGTGAGGGGGGGGGGGGGCTTGCCATGGTACTGACAGTACCAAAAAGAGCTGGTGTGGGAGGACTCTCAGTGTCTGGCGCCCTGGCTGACCCCCATCCCCCCCACCAGACCAGCTCACTCAGCTACTGTGCCTATTATAGCTAATACAATATATATGTGTCCAGCAGCACCCCCCCCCCCATCAGACAGACAACACTCACTATATATTAGCTGACTGAGCCACCCCCACCCTGAGCTGGTCTGATGATGATGATGATGATGATGATGATGGGGGGGGGGGGTGCTGCTGGACACAGGTATATTATATAAGATATAATAGGCACAGTAGCTGAGTGACACATCCACCCATCCACCCTGAGCAAGCTGGTCTCATGGGGGTGGGGGGGGGGGGGTGTTGTGTCCACAGTAACAAGGTAGCTGAGCCCAGCACCACTAGAAAGAAAACCACACTGCCAAGCGCCACCAGAAAAATAGCCATGCTGCCCAGTGCCACCAGAGAGAGTGACACACTGCCCAGCGCCACTAGAGAGAGCCACGCTGCCCAGTGCCACCAGAGAGAGTGACACACTGCCCAGCGCCACTAGAGAGAGCCACGCTGCCCAGTGCCACCAGAGAGAGCGTGCCACACTGCCCAGCACCACCAGAGAGAGCCACGCTGCCCAGCGCCACCAGAGAGAGCACCACACTGCCCAGCGCCACCAGAGAGAGCACCACACTGCCCAGCACCACCAGAAAGAGAACCACGCTGCCAGCACCACCAGAGAGAGAACCACGCTGCCCAGCACCACCAGAGAGAGAACCACACTGCCCAGTGCCACCAAAGAGAGAACCACACTGCCCAGCGCCACTAGAGAGAGAAAGACTAAGCCAGTGCCAAGGTACAGATGTGCTACACTTCTGACCAGATTCGCCCTGGGCAACCCAGAGTGAGCAATTAATCAGCCGGAGGGATCACTGCGCTGTTTCGCTGGGTCTGGTAAGTGGGCCTGTCGGCCATTATCCATTACTGATCCTAGGGAATGAGCAATTAGGAACTGCCTAACCTGCTATCCTCTAGCCCTAATACTGCCTGTAGGCCTTTCTGACCGATCCAATGTGCACCATCGATCTCCAACGCTGGGCTGCCACCTCGAAAATAGGGGGGTATGGGGGGTGACACCATGTTTTACCGCACCGGGTGACACCCTAGTGACGCCACTGAGTACCACTCATCTCCTTCCCCCTCCAGAGCGCTGCTCATTTCCTCCCCTCACTATAGCCCCACTCATGTTCTCCTCCTTCCCTTTCCATCGCAATATTTATCTCTTCTGCCTCCTTTCACCATAGCATTGCTCATCTCCTCTGCTTCTACTCTCTATAGTGTCACTGATCTACTCTATCACTGCTCTCCATAGTGCCACTCCTCTCTTTTCCACATCATAGTGTCACTTACTGTAAGGTTTAAAGGATGGCTTTGAGATGTAGTACAGTTCAAGGCAGGGGCTCTATGCTTGAGCAGTCAGGTCTAGTGACTAGCTGGATGCAGAATTAGTAATGATTAGGGTTGGTGGCAAATTTGTAAACAGTTTAACTGTTAGTTGATTTAAATCAGGTAAGTAGAAAGACACAGGAGGAGCAGAGTATTAGTATATAAGAAGTGGGTATGTGTGTGTATATGTATGTGTATGTATGTATATGTACAGGGGGTCCCCGAGTTACAAACTCGTTAGGGACTGTCCTCCTGTTCTTAACTCGGAAATGTTCGTAAGTCGGCCGCGCATGCGCGGCAAATTATGGACATTTCCGATGTTTGCCATCATTTCCCGAGGCTCCCTCTGTATGTATATGTGTATGTGTGTGTGTGTGTGTGTGTGTGTGTGTGTGTGTGTATGTGTGTGTATATATATATATATATATATATATATATATATATAAAAATAAATATTAAAACCAAATTTCATATCTTTCTGGCAAAGAAGTGCAACTTTAAAAAATAAAACAACTAAAAAAACTGTAAATTCTATTGGCTGTATTGTCATTGCACATATTACCTGAATATATTACCAACCTTAAACATTTAAAAAATTTTATAAGATAAGCTTTTTTTTTCTTTCAGCAGCTTAGTTGATGCCCCCCACTTATTATTCTTATGTGGTAGTGCAGTGTTAATTTTGATGTCATATTTTCGATTTAGTTTTAGTCCTAATCTTTTGCCATTTTAGTGTTAGTCGTACTTTTTAGTCTTTTGATTAAAATGCCATTTTAGTTTTAGTCATATTTTAGTCATCTAAATTGTTTTAGTTTTAGTCGTACTTTATTCGACGAGTTTAACAGAACAAATGAAAACTGGGGGAGTTCATATAACCTTATCAGAATCAGAGACAAACATCAGGGGCCTAATTCACAGTGGTAGATGGGTCCTCCAGCCAGGGCCGATGATAAGGCAGTACAGCCAGCCTTCATGTACTGGGCCCAGGCCTCATCAGTTCAAAAGGGGGGCCCGGGCAAGAGGGCCAGCAGTGCTGCCTTATTGCTGACATTTGTAAATCTTGCAATGTTTTGCCAGCTTTGACTTTTCTTCTCTTCCATCAGCGGCACTTAAGGGGGATTGGTTCTAGGATCTGTGCCCCCCTTACCCCTGCTGTCTGGGACCCTTGTGTGCCCCTCTCCCCCATCGCGCTGCCGTTTTCCCTTCTCTCCTGCTGGCAGCTGCTGAGGGAACACAGGTGGGTTATTTCAAGATGGTAAGTGGGGGATTGCTCACCATCCTGAATGAACACACCACCCTGAATGAACACAGTGAGCGATTGATACCGATCGCTCACTATGGGGTGCAGATCTTGCCTTCGTGACGCTATTCACTTGAATGGGTCTTGTTCAACGGCTGTAAAATTCTCTTCAGATGCAAAGCAAAGCATCACGGACATTGCATTTTAGAAAAAATATTTTGATATTTTCGGAGGAGGGCCCTGTGATTTCTATCAGCAGCTCTGCCTCCAGCCACCTTGCCTATACCTTGTTGAATTTTTTCTTACTACCCCTATCCTAAATAGAGGAAGATTCAAAATAACCCTATGTTTTCAGAAAAAAAGTGGAGGGGGGAGGAAGTCCTTTTCCAATGCTTGGTGATTGACTTTCTAGCATTAAAGAGTAATAAATCCTTTGAGCCACAGTAGGGGCCAATTCTTCGACCATGCCCATATTCTTGGCATTGTAATAAGTCGAGCTTGGGTAACCATATTTATTGTGTCGAGATACCCCAGCCAGAACTAGGAGATGTCACAAAGATGTGGTAAAAGTCTCCGTCTGAGTGACTGCATCTCCAACAGGCTGATGAGTGAATCGGCCATAGCTTGTGAAGCCTGTGTGGGGTAAAGTATGCCCTGTGGATAATTTTAAATTGGATCAGCTGTCCCGGACAGAAACCAGCTGGCAGACTTGGGTTTATATATTAACTTGGTATTTTATTTTAACCTGTACAATCCTGGGTTATTATTACCAATTTCCCTTACAGTGAGGGAAAAGAGTATTTGATCCCCTGCTGATTTTGTACGTTTGCCCGTTGACAAAGAAATGATCAGTCTATAATTTTAATGGTAGGTTTATTTTACAGTTAGAGACAGAATAACAACAAAAATATCCAGAAAAACACATTTCAAAAACTTTTTAAATTTTGATTTGCGTTTTAATTTTATTCTCAGCTTGTTACATGTATAAAAGACAACTATCCACAGAAGCAATCAATCAGATTCCAATTTCTCCACCATGGCCAAGACCAAGAGCTGCCAAGGATGTCAGGGACAAGATTGTGGTCCTACACAAGGCTGGAAAGGGCTGAAAGACCGTCTATCGCCAAGCAGCTTGGTCAGAGGGTGACAACAGTTAGTGCGATTATATGGAAGAAACACAAAATAACTGTCAATCTTCCTTGGTCTGGGGCTCCATGCAAGGTCTAACCTTGTTGAGTTTCAATGATCATGAGAACGGTGAGGAATCAGCCCTGAAGTACACAGGAGAATCTTGAGAATCTGGGACTATAGTCGCCAAGAAAACAATTGGTAACACACTATGCCGTGAAGGACTGAAATCCTGCAGCGCCTGCAAAATCCCCCTGCTCAAGAAAGCACGTGTACAGGTCCGTCTGAAGTTTGCTAATTAACATCTGAATGATTCAGAGGAGAACTGGGTGAAAGTGTTGTGGTCAGATGAGACCAAAATCGAGCTCTTTGGCATCAACTCGTCTCGCCGTGTTTGGAGGAGGAGAAATGCTGCCTATGACCCCAAGAATACCATCCACACTGTCAAACATGGAGGTGGAAACATTATGCTGTGGGGGACAGGATAACTTCACAGCATCAAAGAGACAATGGACGGGGCCATGTACCCTCAAATATTGGGTGAGAACTGCCTTCCCTCAGCCAGGGCATTAAAAATGAGTCATGGATGAGTATTCAAGAATGACAATGACCCAAAACACACGCCCAAGGCAACAAAGGAGTGGCTCAAGAAGAAGCACGTTAAAAGAGAAGTATAGCCAAAGCTTGTTTTGCTGTACTTCTATGGATCACAAGAGTGCAATTCGTTTCTCCTGCTCCTTTCTTCTGTTATCAGCATGATAACTTCTCACAAGTTCTCTGACACGTGGTAAAACCAGACTGAAATTTGTGTCAGGGCGGGTGCTATAAATAAATTAGCAGACAGCTGGTCAATTCACAGCACAGCTCTGCAAGTCTCTGCCGATGAGGAGAGGGGGTGTGTGCCTTTCCTCCAATCAACTGTCTCAGTGTATGGCAAGACTCCCCTCCCCCTGCTGGATCAGGAAGAGAAAATTTGAACAGGACGTGCACTTTCTAAACAGTATATTAAGCTGAAGACAGCAGATATACATGTAAAACGTATATAGGGAGATTTGTTTCATCCCTGTGTAGTATCTGAGGCTGTTCACTTCACTGGGTATATGTGGGGGTTTACATTCACTTTAAATTAACTGGATTTTTTTTTTTAACTGCAATGTTTGCTGGAAAGCATTTAGAGCTGACAGATTTTTTTGTTGCCTTGAATTTTTCTTTAAACTATCCATGTTGCAATTAAGACTGTTTAGCAGCAGCAGTGTACACGAGGCCTTACTTTATAATATTTTTATACATGACACTGGGTCTGCGATTAAAAGTACTATTTCTGTCTTTGCAGATGACACTAAACTATGCAGTGGAATAAGGTCCTTACAGGATGTCTTCAATTTACAAGCCGACCTCAATGCACTGTCTAATTGGGCAACTAAGTGGCAATGTTGAAAAATGTAAAGTTGTGCACTTAGGGCTAAGAATATGCAGGCATCACACATACTAGGGGGAGTACAGCTGGGGGATGCAATGGTGGACAAGGCTCTAGGTCTTTTGGTAGATTGTAAGCTTAATAATAGCATGCAATGCCAAGCTGCGGTTTCCAAAGTGAGCAAATCCTTTCTTGTATTAGGAGAGGTATGGAGAGATATCATTTTGCCCCTGTACAAATCATTAGTAAGACCTCATCTGTAATATGCAGTTCAGTTTTGGGCACCAGTTCTCAAAAAGGATATCTGGGAACTGGAGAAAGTGCAGAGAAGGGCAACCAAACTGATAAGAGGCATGGAGGAGCTGAGCTATGAGGAAAGATTAGAGGAACTGAATCTATTCCCTCTTGAGAAGAGATGCTTAAGGGGGATATGATAAACATGTACAAATACATAAGTGGTCCATATAGTG
The DNA here is from genome assembly GCA_028564925.1 of Lithobates sylvaticus. Taxonomy (NCBI): domain Eukaryota; kingdom Metazoa; phylum Chordata; class Amphibia; order Anura; family Ranidae; genus Lithobates; species Lithobates sylvaticus. The sequence continues at coordinate 184,766,080 of CM053032.1, forward strand.
AACTTGGTATTGAGTTATTCACTTTAAGGTCATCACAGAGAACAATGGGGCACTCTTTATGTCTAGAGTAAAAAATATTTAATCTCCAAATAGGGAAAGGGTTCTTCACAGTAAGTGCACATGTGGAATAGACTCCCTCTAGAGGTGGTTCTGGCAAGCTCAGAAGATTACTTTTAAAAAAGCCTGGATTATTTTCTAAATATACATAATATAACTAGGTACTAACATTTATAGGTAAAATTGATCCAGGGAAAATCAGATTGCCTCTCGTCGGATCAAAAAGGAATTTTGTCACCTGCTGTAGAAAATTGGATCATGCTTTGCTGGGGTTTTCCGCCTTCCTCTGGATAAGCTGTGGGTATAAGATTGTGTATATGGGATTGTATTTTTTATTTTTTTTGGAATGGATGGACTTGTCTTTTTTTTCAACCTGACTAACTTTGTAACTATGATTAACATTAAAATGGCATTGCTTAAATATTGTAAAAACCCAACCCCCAACTAATGGAGGGGGCAGGACTGAACATAATTACAATTAAAACCAATTAACATCAATTGGATGCACATGGAGGGTGCACGCCAGATGACAACACAACAGAAAACCAATAGTATATAAATAATTATAGACTTTTCAAAGAAAGTTTTTAGATGTTCAAATACGTCAGAAATACCCCCAAATTTTTTTTTACATTAATTTATTTAAGAAATAAGTCTATGCCCCATCTATTGTTTAAACCAGCTGGCATTCTTGTATTCAAAGTGTGGATCCACCACACTTCCCCCTGCAGGAAGAAGTGGTGCACATTACCATCTCTTGGGGGTTTCTTAACCTGTTCAATGCCAACAAAAACAACAATAATTAAGAATACCTTTATGGGTGTCCCTAAAATGTCTAGAGACATTTGAAATATTCCTGGCATTGTGGTCATTGGTGCCATTGTATTGCTCTGAAATCCTGATGCTCAAGGAAAGTATAGTGCATCCCACATACTGTAGTTTGCAACTTTTACATTCATTAACATACCACTGATGTAGTATTACAAATTATGTTCTGATTAATCTTTAAAGATTTACCGGTGAAACAACTACATTGCTTTTTTTGTGTTTGTTACAATACCTACAGGTACTATAATTGCAACAAAACAAGCCCTTAGTAGATAACCATGTCCCAGAGTTCTGGTCATTGTCATTGAACAAACTGGGGGAAAGCATATTGCCCAATGTGGATGCCCACCTACTAGACAAATTACATCTCCCCCTGATTGGCTGAGACACAGCAGCGGCGACATTGGCTGTCACTGCTGTCAAAGTCAGTTGGCCAATGAGGAGAGAGAGGGCGTGGCCAAACCACAGCTCCGTGTCTAAATGGACACACAAAGCTGCGGCTCGGGTGTCCCCATAGCATTTGCTGTGGGGGCACTCGGCAGGAGGGAGGGGTCAGAAGCGCCGATGAGGGATCCAGGCTGCTCTGTGCAAAACCACTGAACAGTGCAGGTAAGTATAACATGTTTGTTATTTTTTTAAAGAAAAAAAAAAAAAGGAGACTTTAGTATCACTTTAATTTTGGCATTTCATTTTTATATAGTTTTAGCGATAGTCTTTTGACTAAAATCCTATGTTTAAGTTTTAGTCGTATTTTCCTTACCTAAATTTGAAACTGAATTTTAAATATATTCATCATAGTTCTCATCAGCTGCATGTTTTCAATGACGAACGCTATTGCAAAAATATTTTGTTGACAAAAAAACTGTCTGAAGTAAATAAAAGCTTATCAACACAGGCCCTTACAGCAACAGATTGGGGCACAGAGCTGGAGCATTAAATGTATCAATAAGTGCCTGCTCTCTACCTTTAGGATGACTTTCTGTGAACATTCAACAGATTTGTGTTAAAGCGGAGGTCCCAAAAAAAAATAAAAAAAAATAAGAACCAGCAGCTACACATACTGCAGCTGCTGGCTTTTAATAATAGGACACTTACCTGTCCTGGAACCCTACTGCGCATGCCTGCTCCTCTCTTCTACTGGACCGGTGACAGGGGAAGGAGGAGGGAGGAGGAGGGAGCTCCAGCCATGACATCAATAGCCACAGCTGAGGCTCCCGGAAGTGGGAAAGGATACCTGTCAAAGACCGATATCCTGTCCCCCCTTCCCCCCCGAAAGGTGCCAATTGTGGCACCGGAGGGGGGGCGGGAATCAGATGAGCGGAAGCTCCACTTTTGGGTGGAACTCCGCCTTAAAGTGATAGTAAAGCCTTGTTTTACTTAAAATAACAAGCAGGTTAAACTTACGGCTTTGCACAGAGCAGTCTTGATCCTGCTGTTCTGGGGTCCCCTGCCGGTGCTCCTGGCTTCACACCCCCCCCCACGAGTGACATTTGCTATGGGGGCACTTGAGCGTGCATGCTCCCGAGTCCCATTCTGAGTGTCCATAAGACACACAGAGCGGAGGTCAGCCTCAGCCCCATGCCCTGCTCCCTTGTCATTGGCTCTAATTGACAGCTGTGTAAGCCAATGGCTCCTACTGCTGTATCTGAGCCAATCAGGAGTGAGAGACCTGGTCTGTCTGGGGAGCTGCATGCAGAAGGTTTTTTTTACCTTATTGCACAGAATGCAGAAAGGTAAAAAACCTTCTGCCTTTACAACCACTTTAAGTGCATGTTTTTTTAATCCTCTGCTGTGCCCAATTTCATGTTACGTTGTGTAACTGTGTGTACTAAAGCGTGATTCACTGTAATGGTCCGTTGGGTATTGTACACAGTTGTTCCTTCTCTGCAATATTTACTAATCTATGAACTCTCAAAATGTCTGATTTTTGAGCTTCGTACCGATCAGAAAGAAATTCCTGAGCTCTGAATAATTGCACTATCCTGTTGATACACATTCTGAGTGTTGTAAACCTCCCACTCTTGTCAGGAAGATGTTGCCTGACAGATGAACCAGAGGCCAAATCAAAGTTTTGAGTATCATTCGCAAACATTTTTTCTCAGTTCTCCGAATAAAGGCTCTGAAATAGCTAAAGTTGGCTTTAATGTATTCTGTCATATCATTTAAGGAAGAGCCTTATGCAGACGCTGACTAGTCTTTTGCCTTTTCAGTTTGATTTGACTATTCCATGACAAATTGTTAGCTGCCATGCTGATGTCTAAAAGCCTTCACTTCAAGACATTCTCCTGCATTAGACATATTTTTTGAAATTGCTGGATAAAAACGTAACTTGTCTTTCATCCTCCAAATGTTCCGCCAAGAATTCATACTCCAAATTGGCAGCAATAATTTAAAAAAGAAAACTCACTAAGACCTTTTTTTTTTTATAAAAAAAATTAAAAAAAAGGCAACATAAAATAACTTCTCTAGAATTTAAGAAGCAACTATATTGCTCTTTCAGTAAAAACAACATGACTAAGGAGTTATTTTGCCTATAACAACTGGACACATTTAACAATTAGTTCCTTTGGGATGTCTAAACTGAGTAGGATTTTAACCAGTTCGGCTCTTGCACCTGTATACCCTTTATGGACTAGCACAATATTTTACATTTTAGCTATGGGCCTATTTATTTGGTGATAACTTTACATTGGTAACAATAACACATAAATACATACAGTATCTCACAAAAGTGAGTACACTCCTTGCATTTTTGTAAATATTTTATTATATCTTTTCATGTGACAACACTGAAGAAATTACACTTTGCTACAACGTAAAGTAGTGAGTGTACAGCTTGTATAACAGTGTGAATTTGCTGTCCCCTCAAAATAACTCAACACACAGCCATTAAAGTCTAAACCACTGGCAACAAAAGTGAAAATCCCCTAATGCCGCGTACACACGTTCGGACTTTGTCCGCCGGACCTAGTCCAGCGGACAAACAGCCGGACCTTCCAGCGGGGCTTCGCCGGACTTTCCGAGCGTGTGACTTGCCCACACACGCCGGGACTTCTCCGGCGGACAATCCGCGGGAAAAAGGCCGCGGGACTTTTGAAAATGAACGGACTTGCCCACACACGGAGCAGTCCGTTCATTTAGAACGTAACTGCAGGTATACGGGGCTAGCGAAGGCAGTGACTGCCGCTGCGCTAGCCCCGTCACCTGGCATGGATTTAAAGGGAATCCCTACGCCGGTCCCCCCCAAATCCACCTCAGACCCTTATCCGAGCACGCAGCCCAGCAGGCCAGGAAAGGGGTGGGGACGAGCGAGCGCCCCCCCCTCCTGAGCCATACCAGGCCGCGTGCCCTCAACATGGGGGGTGTCCTGGGGAAAGGGGGGCCGTGCGGCCCCCCCACCCCAAAGCACCTTGTCCCCATGTTGATGAGGACAAGGGCCTCTTCCCGACAACCCTGGCCGTTGTTTGTCGGGGTCTGCGGGCGGGGGGCTTTTTGGAATCTGGGAGCCCCCTTTAATAAGGGGGCCCCCAGATCCCGGCCCCCCACCCTATGTGAATGAGTATGGGGTACGATGTACCCCTAACCATTCACCTAAGGTGTAAAGTGTAAAGAAAAAAAACACACAATTTTTAAAAAATATTTTATTGCACTGCAATGTTCTTCTTCCGTATTGGGGGGTCTTCTCGCCGGACTCCTCCGCTATTTACCTAGCTCTTTTACCGAGCAGAGGAGGCCGGCTACCTTCTTCGTCATCGACGCTGTCGTCTGGGGGTCTCGATCCACCTTCGGGGGTCTTCCGGGGTCTCTTCTGTTAGTGAAAATGTCCAAATTGGGCCCAAAGTGTCAATATTTTGTGTGGCCACTATTATTTTCCAGCACTGCCTTAACCCTCTTGGGCATGGAGTTCACCAGAGCTTCACAGGTTGCCACTGGAGTCCTCTTCCACTTCTCCATGATGACATCACAGAGCTGATGGCTGTTAGAGACCTTGCGCTCTTCCACCTTTTCATTTGAGGATGGCCCACAGATGCTCAATAGGGTTTAGGTCTGGAGACATGCGTGGCCAGTCCCTCACCTTTACCCTCAGTTTCTTTCACAAGGCAGTGGTCGTCTTGGAGGTGTGTTTGGGGCCGTTATCATGTTGGAATACTGCCCTGCAGCCCAGTCTCCGAAAAGAAAAGGGGATCAGGCTTTGCTTCAGTATGTCACAGTACATGTTGCCATTCTTTGTACTCCTCACCTGGTTGCTGCCACACATGCTTGACACCATCTGAACCAAATAAGTTTATCTTGGTCTCATCAGACCACAGAACATGGTTCCAGTAATCCATGTCCTTAGTCTGCTTGTCTTCAGCAAACTGTTTGCGGGCTTTTTTGTGCATCATCTTTAGAAGAGGCTTCCTTCTGGAACAACAGCCATGCAGACCAATTTGATGCAGTGTGCGTATGGTCTAAGCACTGACAGGTTGACCCACCCCTTTGACCTCTGCAGCAATGCAGGCAGCACTCGTATGTCTATTTCCCAAATTTGGACATTTTCACTTGGGTATGTTCTCACTTTTGTTGCCAGCGGTTTAGACATTAATGGCTGTGTGTTGAGTTATTTTGAGGGGACAGCAAATTTACACTGTTATACAAGCTGTAAACTCACTACTTTACATTGTAGCAAAGTGTACTTTATTAAGTGTTGTCACATGAAAAGATATAATAAAATGTTTACAAAAATGTGAGGGGTGTACTCACTTTTGTGAGATACTGTATATCTATTTTATTGTCCAAACAAGGCTTTATCTTTGCAATATTGTCTTGCAAAAATGATTACATTTTTCTATGTAATCTGTAAATGTAACAAAACAGAAAAAAAAAAAAAAATCACCTATGCATTTTTAGTGCATTTTCAGTTTTGCAAAAACAGACTACTTAACATGGTTTCCTATGTATGCAGTTCACATCTGTGCATTTTATGGAAAGGGCCAGGGACTTTTTACTGGTTTTTGGTTCCATAGACTTCAGTGGATCACAAACGTGTATTGGAAAACGCAAAATGCACCTGGAATATGCACACTTCAACCTGCATTGGTGTGACAGAAAAAAAAACCTTCTGGATTGCGTTTTTGAGAGGCCTTTTCTAGCAGAAAAAAATGCTAAACGCGCCTAAATGCATGTACAAAATCACTCATATATGAGTGTTTGTTTTGTTTTTTCTGCCAAAAGAAATGGCTTTTTTTAAGCCTAGTGGGTATTGACCTAAAAAGTGCCCATTTTGTTCTATATCTGTTCCCTTTATAATGGCACTAAAATTATGCTTCTACTCCAAAGTATTATTAATTTAAGATAAATAGTCCGCGCTTAGGATAGAAGTAGAGGTATGCAGCCTCCCCTGAATGGACTCCCTAGGGAACCAGTGATAAAGTAAAAGTAATGAAGGGATGGTGGCGCTCCCTAGTAAGAAAATGTGTACGTGACCACACTACCTAACACACTTAATAAGCTAAAAGTAATAATAAATAAATTGACAACAAAAAGGTGTGTAAATATAGAAACCAATGGTGAAGTGATCCATAGATTAGCACTCCATAATAATCCAGCCTGGGAACACTCAAGACTAAGTGTAATACCAGAGGGAAAGCTGATGGGGCTAATCACTTAAGTTGATGCAGGAAACTATGTGTGGTAAATTGGAATAGGGTGTATCCACCTACTACCATCTCACACCATCCTAAATACAATCAATACATGTGATACATATAAGTGAATTATCTATACGTGATAACAGCAATAACCATAAATTAAAATAATTGAAAAAAATACATAACATGAGCCACATAAGGGGATGTGTGAACCCCGTGGTAAAAGATATACATATGTATGTGTATATATATACACGTGAAAAGTCCTCCCCGGGTTGGGTGCTCATAAAGGTATACAAAAAAGAAAAAAGGGAAAATATATATACAAATGTTCAGTGATCAGTGACTTTAGTGACTTCGCTGTTGTAGATAAGGTGACTTCGTGCTGCCCATATGGTCCCACACTCACCGGAAACTACCACCCCTGCAGGGGTAAAAGGTATAAATGGAGATCCGTCAGTGGTCCCTCTCCCAGAAATGGATCGATATCCCACTCCTTCGTATCCACGGGGGCGATCACAGGATCTAGTTACCAGCGTCAGCACTCCATTCTCCAGGAAATTCAGAAAAAATGTCCCTCCATGGCAAAAATTAAAAAGAAAGATAGGGGACTCATAGCGCAAAATGTAAAAACAAATTATACTTTATTAAAATAAAGCAAAAAAAAAAAAAAAAAATATGTAAAACAAAAATAAGGTTAAAAAAGTATAACAGAGTCCCGGCGGGCTAGTATAGGGCTTTAAAGCCTGGATGCCCTCTATTAAAGATAGTGCACAGTGGCCGCTTGCGTCCCAGCAGCGTTCCAGCCCTCCTGCGCTAACCGGAAGTGAGGTAAGTACGCTTTACGTACGTTTCGTCATGTGACTTTGTCAAAAGCGATCGTTCGCTTTTGACAAAGTCACATGACGAAACGTACGTAAAGCGTACTTACCTCACTTCCGGTTAGCGCAGGAGGCCTGGAACGCTGCTGGGACGCAAGCGGCCACTGTGCACTATCTTTAATAGAGGGCATCCAGGCTTTAAAGCCCTATACTAGCCCGCCGGGACTCTGTTATACTTTTTTTTAACCTTATTTTTGTTTTACATATTTTTTTTTTTTTTTTTTTTTTTTTTTTTTTGCTTTATTTTAATAAAGTATAATTTGTTTTTACATTTTGCGCTATGAGTCCCCTATCTTTCTTTTTAATTTTTGCCATGGAGGGACATTTTTTCTGAATTTCCTGGAGAATGGAGTGCTGACGCTGGTAACTAGATCCTGTGATCGCCCCGTGGATACGAAGGAGTGGGATATCGATCCATTTCTGGGAGAGGGACCACTGACGGATCTCCATTTATACCTTTTACCCCTGCAGGGGTGGTAGTTTCCGGTGAGTGTGGGACCATATGGGCAGCACGAAGTCACCTTATCTACAACAGCGAAGTCACTAAAGTCACTGATCACTGAACATTTGTATATATATTTTCCCTTTTTTCTTTTTTGTATACCTTTTGGAGCACCCAACCCGGGGAGGACTTTTCACGTGTATATATATACACATACATATGTATATCTTTTACCACGGGGTTCACACATCCCCTTATGTGGCTCATGTTATGTATTTTTTTCAATTATTTTAATTTATGGTTATTGCTGTTATCACGTATAGATAATTCACTTATATGTATCACATGTATTGATTGTATTTAGGATGGTGTGAGATGGTAGTAGGTGGATACACCCTATTCCAATTTACCACACATAGTTTCCTGCATCAACTTAAGTGATTAGCCCCATCAGCTTTCCCTCTGGTATTACACTAAGGCCCCTTTCACACATGCGGACCGTACATTAGATCATTTCAGTCACGTTTTTTTATCATCAGTTGTTGTCAGTAAACATCAGTTTTACTCCATTTTCATTTCCGTTTTTCGTCCGTTTACGTCCGTTTTTCATCCGATTACGTCAGTTTTTCATCAATTATGGGAATTTTTTGGATGAAAAACGGATGTCAGCGGATTTTTTTTTTCTTTTTTTTTTTTTTACGGAAGACAAAATAGGGTCTTCTTCCGTTCAGAAAAACGGACCTTAACGGAGACGGATGTTAACGGACGTTAGCGGATGATCATCCGCTAACGTCCGCAATCCCATAGACAAGCATTAATGTCCGTTTTCATCCGTAAACGGACGTATGAAAAAACGGACGAACGGTCCGCATGTGAAAGGGGCCTTAGTCTTGAGTGTTCCCAGGCTGGATTATTATGGAGTGCTAATCTATGGATCACTTCACCATTGGTTTCTATATTTACACACCTTTTTGTTGTCAATTTATTTATTATTACTTTTAGCCTATTAAGTGTGTTAGGTAGTGTGGTCACGTACACATTTTCTTACTAGGGAGCGCCACCATCCCTTCATTACTTTTACTCCAAAGTATTATTAGGTTGTATACTAATGAAATTATATATATATATATATATATATATATATATTTATTTTTTTTTTTTTTTTTTACTTTTAAATAATGCTTCACCAAAATATTGCGCAACAATATAAAGTAACAAAATCTTGAAATTAATTAGGGATAATGTGGGTTAACAAAGGGTTAATTGGGGTTTAATCAGAGCCAGTTGACACCATGAATTGCACAGAAACATGCTCCTGTGCATTTCACATGCGATCCGTGTGCACTGCCATTTCAGCCCATTTATTTGAAGGGCTGAAATCGCACATGCACTGCTTTTAAAAATGCATGGCATGATATTGCTGTACCATGCCATCCAGTGCAGGCAAACGCACTGTGTTTGCATGGTCATTATCAGTGGTGGCTTGTATTTTTCATGGGGGGGGGGGGGGCAGCACCACAAACCCGCTCGCTGTCGGTCCGTCTGGCACTTATCTTCCGCCGTGCGTCTCCTCCCCTCCTCCTAGGTGTCCAGTAGGATTCCCTGTCCTTTCAGCCAATTGAGGTGACGCATCCTGACTGGCCAAGAAGAGTATTAGTGTTACAATAGCGAACTCATGTAGCCGATGGCCACAAACTCGGAAGGAAGACCAGATGTCAGCCCAAAGTATATACGGTAGATGTATTTTTGTGTGTGTGTGTGTGTTACACCCAAAGTCCACAATTTGTTAACGAAATAAATAAATGCCTATTGCCATGAATTGACCTTGCATACTGTACATATAATACAAAACAGCAAATTCTAGATTCGTAAATGTAAAATCAAAACAAGAAGCAAAGCAATAAAAAATAGGTGAGAGTGGAAGTTCTGACTAAATAAAGTATGAATAACCAAACAATGTTAAATAAATAATCATGCAGGCTGTGTTGTTGGGCTTTCGTTCACCTTAGACCGGCTGATTTTCATATACAAGTCTTTGGGAATGCAAAAGCAAGGAAGCTGATCAAATTCAGGTAAGAAGTAGGGCAACTATGGGTCAAATTCTCATTAAATTTAATTCTGAATGACATAAAACATCTTGTATTCTATACAAGGCATTCTGTGATTGGACGTGGTGTTTATTGGGATGTTCATCCTTTTCTCTTCTCCCCTTTTCCATTCTGTGATGAGAAGACAAGACATTTTATGACTTGGAGGTATTTTATGTTTAAAATCAACTATTATTTTTTGCCCAGAGTTCAACTCACACTTAGCAGTCTCTGTTCTTTAACTCCTGAGCCCTCCTAGTCAGATTGTGGGCAGGTTTATACATGGCTCAGGAGATTTGAAATTTCATGGAAGCGATGAAATACAATATCAAGGAACTAAACCATTAATTGACATTTCATGGCCTGGTACATCCTCTTAGGTGGCCAACTCTCTGCTGTTAAAAAATATGTGAACAGCTGTTTTAGTCCTTTGAATTCAATTCTAATGCATTTGGATTGTGAAGATACACAGCGTGCCCTTGAAAATATAATTCTAGTAGCAAAATAAATGCTCTAACCTCCACTTTACATCAGAGAGATTGCACATGATTTTTCTTTACAAGGTTATCTGCCAGGTTACTGAGAAAACTGAATTCCAGGAATAAGCTTTGTCCTTCAATGCAACCCTTGAGATATTGTCTATAGATAAGAATCTTTTGTTAATAAACACTTGACTGTACTGCCTCACCGCAGCGCAATCTACTTAAGTGTATTTCTACCTTTTGCCAAAAAATCCCAACGTTAAAGTGGATCTGAAGTCAAGATATGAAGATCTGCTATGTATCTGCCTTGCCTCTGAAGCCTGATCTGCTTCTGGATCATGCTCCAGAGGCTACTGACAGACGGTGAGGAAACAATGTGACACCTCCTCACCGCCTGTTTCAACCATGTTTTTGCCGACAATCGCGCTGCAATTGTGTGTTTGCGGCGCTTCTTCATTGACTTGCATGTATAGTGTTTGGCGGGCTTCGCCGCCCACCGATTGCCACACTTCGGATCATATCATTGCGTCTGTGGCATGTAAAGATCCCCCTCTGCAGACTATTTCAGCTTAAGGGGGGCGGTTGGCACGCAGCAAAAATGCCCAGTTCAGCCGCAAGCCTAAACAAGGCCTTAGAGAAGATTTAGAAATGTTAATTGTGCTCAAGGAGTGTTCAGACAAATGTACCTTTTTTGTGTAGCAAGGTCTGTGGCTTTGTCCAGTCTAATGACAACTTTCCCGACCAGAGATAGCTGACATCCTTCTGTATGTGGTGGGTTGTGAGGCCATCTCTCAGCGACACTCCTTGGTCTCCTCCTTATTTGCAGCAGTCTCTGATGTCCAGACCAAAGCGACAGTTCTGGAAGTACACCCAGCCACGGCCCACTTTGACCCGGACACTGTCCCAATACTAGTGTAGCAAGGTCTCTTCCCTTGTCCAGTCTAATGAGAACTTGCGGGGCCAAAGATAGCTGACATCCTTATGTTATGTGGTGGGTTGTGAGGCATAGTGGGTGAAAGGTGGACAAAGTTATTGGGTGCCAGACACTTCCTGGATGTAAAAGAGGTTTTATTTCTCTTAACAGTCCTTTTTATATTTTTGGGGGAAAGAGAGTTCGGGCCAGGACACCCTTAAGTAGTTGCAGATTCAATTGGCATACTCCGAGACTTCAATAGGAGGACAGCTGTGCAGGAAAAGGCCCCCAGCAAGGCACCACAACTGCACATGCATGAATGCTGTCTCCTATGGCAACAGTCTTTAACAGTTCCTAACTCAAATGTAACAGTTCCTTCAGCTTCACTACAACTGCCTCTTGTAGTTCTTCAACACTGAGCTCCTGGTCTCTCACCAGACCCTCTTCAGTTGTTTCCTGGTTTTTGGCTTAGGCAAATTATGTCATAAATCCCAGGAGTCTTCATGGGCATTTTTTTCTTTTATCTGCTTGCGGGTCTGAGCTAAGGGCAGATGGATTCCAGGAAGTAAATGCTACATGAATCGTCTGCCCTCACTCAAGATGGGCACGGTTAAAAATGTTAGGGAGTGTTTTTCAAAATGATTTCTCAACAAAATAAAGCATGAAGACATGGATGGATGGGTGAGTTTGCATATTAAAAATACATTTTCAGTTTATAATGCTCAGATACAGTTAATTACACTTTATGTCAGCCTGAAAGTAAGGACCTCAAACTATATTGTATTTTTAGGCTGTGCTGTCTATACAGTAATTTTTGCCTTCAATAAAATTCATAGTTCAGGATTTTTTTTTATTGCGTTATTATTTATAATATTTAGTGAACGCCAATACATTTTGTAATTACAGAGCCAGCCAGCACATAGCATCATAGGCATTGCGGAACTTACTGGTGTTATCCAAAAAAGGTTAGGTTGTATAGTGATGTGCAGCCAATAAAACTTTTTTCTATTGTGCAGTTTATTGCAGAAATAATTGTATATATAAAATATCCCTACAAGGGCTTAACCATTCAGGTGATTTCACTCTTTTGCTACGAAATTTAACCTCTTGCTGCTAACCTCCCATTACATTAAAATTATGTTTGTAGCCTATGTAGACTTTAACAATGAATATCTCTTATTTGGTCTGTCAAAGTATACAATTGAAAGTAATAAATGCAGCGCTATCAATTTACAGATCACAAAAATGAATAAACATACAACACCACTAAAAAAAGATGTGGAAAAGTGCAAACACATAAGGACAAATCTATAAAATCAGTCCATGCAAATGCTCATAGATCAGTAGGTACTGGTGCTTGAAAGGTGAGACATGAATCAGGAATGTCCTTCACCGTCACACCAGTCATACAGCCCCTTACAATACATATTTGACCACCCTGAGGAATGGCCAAATAGCGCAGTTTTAAACCTCCAGATATGGATCATCAATCTGTTCACCGTATATATGCACCACTCCTTCTGACTCCAGTGTCAGATAGGCCAGATCTCTGTCAAGACAACATACATTAAAAAGAGAATAAGGCCATCTCATAGAGTACTTTAACACTTTATTCAAAGTATTGCACCTACATCCAACAATATAAAAGCCAGCATGTCAGGGAAATGTTTCAAACCAACAAGATGACCACGGTCCGTGCCGGTGCGTGAAGAAGTCACACGCCATTACTCCACCCCACGCATTTCGTCATCAAAACGCATCGTCAGGGGCCGTTTCAGGCTTTGTTTTCTTTTTTTTTCACCTGTGAAGATAGGACACAGTTTGGGAATTTTCATATACCTTCTAGGGTTAAATAATCACTTGATAATAAACGCAAACACCCTAGCTCTCCCATACGGAGACACATAACGAACCCTGTATCCAAACCCGACACGACATCTCCGCTTGAACATAATAGGATATCTTATCAAACTTGATCACCAACTTTTGTGTTAACCTTCCATAGCGAACACATGAGTATCTGTAGACCTAAACATTCACAGATATGGGTATTCTATTAATTTTTGTATTTACTTTTTTCGAATACTGATTATTTGAATGTACCCAATGCATTTGATTTTTGTAAACATGTTTAATGTTAATAAACTTCTTTAAAAAAACAAAAACAAAAAAAAAACACTTGACCAAATAGTTATAAGAAAGATTGTCATAAGACTTTATTTAAAACATCATACAAATTCTTAAAAAAGGAGTTTGCTTAAAAGCAATTCAACAAACTGGTTGTCCAGGGTGCTGTTATCCTGGATACGAGATCCGATTTATATTATATATACTGTAATAATATGCAAAAAAAGCATTATACATAAAAAACATCCAATATTTAATATTGAATGTTTTTTTATGTACAATGCTTTGATGAAGTGGGCCCTGACGAAGTGGGTCAGCCTGTGAAACGCATTGACCATATAAATCGGATCTCATATCCGGATAACTGCACCCTGGACAACCAATTTTTTAAATTGCTTTTAAACAAACCCCTTTTTAAGAATTTGTATAATGTTTTGAATAAAGTCTTGTGACAATCTTTCTTATAATTATTTGGTCAAGTGGTTATTTAACCCTAGAAGGTACAGGAAAAGTCCTAAACTGTGTCGTATCTTCATATTTGTTCTAAGGGTTTCAATTATTCACACTCCTTCCCCAAACACAAATACTTTTATTTTCACCTACCAATTGTTGACTTGGCCAGATCACAGGCAGTGTCAACTCACCAAGAAGTCTATATCAGTCTGGCACATTACAGTGAATATTTTTCCCTGTTTTCCTGAAGGTGAAGGGATATTCCCAATCCCAACTAAAGCTTTCTGACTCTTTAAGATCCTTATGCCCAACATGTGGCCAGACTGCAGTGCAAGATTGGAGTACAGGGCTGTTTCTTATTACACAGGAGCCACTATCAGTTTAAACAAAGCTGCTGGCTTGTTAAATGGGAGATTGATAGATTGGAATTTAGGCTAAATTCACACGCCTGGGGTTGGTAAAAATGGGTGATTTGATGCACATATTTACAGCCCCCCCCCCCCTGACTGCTAACTTACAATGTGACATGGTGGCTGCTCGGCCTGGTCACAAAGTAGGAATGCTTCAAAGTGCCACAATTCCAATTCAGTATTTGAGTTTAGAGAGCTGTGGTGCTTGTAAGACTCACCAACTGAAGTCAATGAGACTGTCCCACAACCACGTGCCAAATGCTTGTATTTTATGTAAATTCCCCCTTTGGATTAGAAAAAAAGACAGGCATTTAGGAGGCAGCTGTATCACCTACCGAACACCTGTAAACTGACTTTAATCCACACATTGCTTTTCAGAGGAGTGGAGAAGTTTTGTTGCTGTATACACATATACACATACTTGGCTGTATACACATACTTGGCAAACAAATCGCTTGCAGGTTTGCTTACCCCACCATCTGCACCTTTCTGCTTCCTAACTTCCTTTGCCTTGCTGTTGTTTGGCCCTCCAGACATGTTTGGGGGCCACACAAGGTTGACCACTACAACACTAAATGCTGCTTAATCAGAAAGGCTAGGAGTGTCTATCTACTGTAGGTACTAAACCAACTATCATAAAACAGAAGGAGGTACACTGCAGCATACAATAAATTACACATCAAACAGGTTCCTGTAAAAGTATTGTATTTAAATTCATAGCAAAACAAGTGAATCACAAAATAAGACTGATTTTGGATGTTATATAGACTGTGCGTCTAGTTTTAACTAGTCAAAAATAATTGCACATGTGGAAATTTCAAAATATGGCTCCTAGGGATGATTTATCTGACTTTGGGATGGAAACATGGTAAACTACAATACCAGACTTCGAGTTTAATAGACGGGTATGGAAAATACATTTTTTTTCATAGTTGAAACATCTGCTGCTGTATCTGCATGCATTTCTGTGAACTACAAGCATGTGATTTCTAAGGCCCAGGTTTAAGGTCTGGGGTATGGTGGTAGATAGTGGACTGCAGAATCCTGAGGATCTGACCAGGGGTTTCTGGTAAAGCTCAGGGTTTCCACTAAAAAAGAAAAGAGAGATAGGCGGGAGAGCCCTTATAGTGTAGTTGATCAATTCAGAAACAAAAATGCAGTGCTTCCACAATAATAGATAAAAAGGTCAAAATGGACTTAAAACTATTGAGGCTGTGGTCACCCAGCTAGAGGGGAACATGGGGCCTTCTTAGTGAAAACCTGTCTCCACGTAGGGTCAGTGTGGTCACTCTCTATGCCTCGGGCATTTCCATCCTGGGTGCTTTGTGGGGATTCTGATACTAGACACCAAATGTATCATCTTGAACTAAGAAAGTGGCAATATAAAGCCACAAAATGTGTTTTATTCGGTGAAATAAAGTAATTGGATGTTTTACCAAAGTAGAGGACTTGTGCCTATCCTTTGAACCACCACATTGGGCGCCTCTGCCAATCGAACTACACAAGGACCCTTTTTGCGCTGACTCTTTCTACCACTTAAGGTACATGTTTAACCCCTTGAAGCCAGTAGCCCTTTAAGTGGGCTTTTGAAAGGGGAGTCACTTTTTGATCAGCGGTCACATGATCCTGCTGGCTCCTGGTCAGACGCTGTGATGGCAAGCCATCGAAGAAGCTCAGTCAGCTTGCTGGGATCATGTAGTGAGTGTGCTCTTATCACACAAGCTTGGATCAGTGTGGACGAATACATGCAGCAACTGGTGTTAAGGCCCCTTTTCCTGCAACTGCATATACAGTATATGCGTTACATGGTTGGGAACAGGTTAAAAGATAAGTGTGCTTTTTGTTTTTTTTAAAAGTACTAAAATAAAGTAGGCACCTTCTTCTTTTTTTTTTTTTTTCTTTCTGGCACCAGTAGATTGTTTATGGGCTGTGGTGCTTGTAGCTTGTTTACCATCCTGCACATGAGCCAAGATGGACACAAGGTCTGATTGACTGTAGGAAATAATACCAGTCTGCATGGTTTATGTGCCAGTTTGAAGATGGAGATTGGGCATGCTTGCAAAGGCAAAGTACGAGTACAGGCGATAATAAACACTCTGCTATCCCCAAGCAGGGCAGCAGTAAAAACTGTATTTCATGAAAGCAGGGGTGTTTAGTGGCTGTGGAGGATGGGGTGTGAGGAGAATAATCATTTTTATAAAGTTTATTTATCCTAAAAAAAAAAAAGCAAACAAAAAAAATTGGTTTAAGGCCCCTTTCACACTGGGGCGGTTTTCAGGCGGTACAGCGCTAAAAATAGCGCCTGTATACCGCCTGAAAAAAACCGGCCCCATTCACTCCAGTGTGAAAGCCGGCGGGCTTTCACACTGGAGCGGTGCGCTAGCAGGACCGCAACAGAAGTCCTGCTAGCAGCATCTTTGGAGCGGTGAAGGAGCGGTGTATTTACCGCTCCTATACCGCTCCTTCCCATTGAAATCAATGGGAAACCGCGGGGATACCGCCCGCAAACCGCCGCTGCAGCGGCGCTTTGCGGAGGTTTTTAACCCTTTTGCGGCCGCTAGCGGGGGTTAAAACCACCCCGCTAGCGGCCGCATACCGCGGGTAAAACGATGGTAAAGCAGCGCTAAATATAGCGCTGCTTTACCGTCGCCGCCCCGCACCGCCCCAGTGTGAAAGGGGCCTAATACTTTTTCTTGGTTTAGATTGTTGGTCTTTGTACAGTAAATATGGATACACACTATAAAACTTTTGTTCGATTTCCTTTAGATTGACCTTTAACTTTGTAGTGCAAGGGTCTGCCTAATTGCATACAAATTGAAAGTGTTTAGGTTTGAGCTCATATTATATGGTTTTGGTAAATCTAAAGGAAAAAAATCTAAAGAAAATTGTATAGTGTGTATTCAGCTTTAGGAAGTGTAAATCCGAAATTATTTCTCTTTCCATTTTGGATACAGTGGGGCACAATTTGAACCTCCATCATGTGTTTATTGTTTTGGGTTTGCCCATGGGGAGATGTCCCCTTTATCTCTGTCCTGGTGGCACCAAGACAAAAAGTTAGGGTAACTCTTCTAAACCAGAAATGTGCAAACACCAATATACTATAATTGGACATAAATAGTTATTTGAGCTTACAAAGTTGTATTTCTTCCACCACATCTGCTTTGTCAATTGTCACAAATCCCTGTAGGTATATGCTTCCATAACATTTTAATATATTGGTCACCCTATGACCTGCACCATCTGGTGTCTTTAAGCCACTTGAAGAGCCTGTAAGTCCAGCAGACCAATAAAGCTGGCCTTATGCCTGGAGAATTTCATTCAAACATTCGGACGAGAAAGGATCAAAATTGTTTGTTCGAGCATTTAATGGTGCTTTCATGAGCTTGATTAATTTATAAAAACAAATAGTTTTTACTACAAATAGTAGTACCCCTTTTAGGGGTTCCACGCATCTTGGGGAGCTAACCACAGATCGTCTGTGGATGAAGGCAGCCTCAAATCCTTCTGTCTCTTCAAGTAATCCCAGACAGACTAGGTGATGTTGAGATCAGGGCTCTGTGGGGGCCAAACCATCAATTCCAGGACTCCTTGTTCTTCTTTATACTCAAATACCCAATGCAGCCCCAAACCTGCAAGGAACCTCCACCATGCTTCACTGTTGCCTGCAGATACTCGTTATTGTACTGCTCTTCAACCCTTTGGCAAACAAACTGCTTTTTATTACAGCCAAATATTTCAAATTTTCACTAATCAGTCCAAAGCACCTGCTGCAATTTTCCCTAGTCGTCATTCAGGACAGCCACCATGAGAGATAGTCTCCTCCTCTTCCTCTAGGAAACACTGCGCCAGCCCATAAATTCTCACTTCCCCTGCCGGACCTCAGTTATTAGTGTTTCCTCCGGTGGGGAGACACTGTGCAAGGAACCAGGCCAGAGCGGTCAGGGAGACTGTGGCCAATCTTGTTTTTTAATCCCTTAGGAAAGCAAGTGTTGCCAGGGGGCTAAACTATCATTGCTTACCTTACATACAGCCACCCCTTCCTTGTCGAGCGCGGCATCAGGTCGTGGGGGCCCCTTATCGCGTCCACAGGGGCGCAGCAAGGCAGCAGTCCGGTTTCCCTATGCAAGGGTATAGGCTGCACATTTTTTCTTTTTGGAACCAGCGCGCCTGGTCGACGAGTGACGTCATTTCCGACGGAAACCGGACCTGTTGCCTTTGACCTGTGACTTCCGGTTCCGGGTCACGGAGCTGATAAAGGGCCGGGCTCAGGCTGGAGAGAGTCCGGATCGCACACAGGCTGCGTGAGACTCCCTGGGAAGCAACCACCTGCAGTCATGTCTGAGGCAGATGCTACAGCACACAGTGACACCACCTCCAGCCTTCCTAAGGTAAGAGTTCCCTGGGGAAGGGTCCTCTCTATCTAGGATTGCCCCTCCAGGATATGGTTCCTGTCTTGGGGGGAGCAGACCCCCTGGGTGGTCGGGGGGGGGAGGCTCGGATCCCTGTTGTATAGAGCGGGTCTAGTGCACTCCCAGGGTTGTTTCCTGCTACTTCCTCCTGTAAAAAAAAAAAAAAAAAAAAAAAAAAAATTTTTTTTTTTTTTTCTCTCTGTTTTAACATGTTTTCTGCCTATCTTCCTGCATGTATTTCAGAAAGCTACGGAAAAGACAAGGTCTACCCATAGCTCTAAGAGGAAGTGTGCCTCTTGCAGAGAAGTTTTGGGGGAATCATGGACTAAGGTCATTTGCAGGGACTGTGTAGACTCCCTGGTCAGAGAGAGGGAATCTGAGCAGGAGTCTGGTTTGGCAGCCTCGGTTAAGGAGCTTTCTTCTACCTTTTCTTCATTTAAGGCCCTGTTTGAAAAGTTTCAGCTCCCTACCAACCCTGGTTCACAGGAAACAACCCCGCCACAAGCTCAGGGCTCTGCACCTGCCAGACCTGTACTCACAGCTATGGCAGAGGAAATCTCAGGCCCTTCCGAGGTGGAGCTTAGGCAGCCAGATAGTGGCACCTCTGACTCTCAGGAGGAGTCAGAGGGAGAGGGCCTGGATGGGGAATCCAGAAGGCCTTCTAGGTATAAATTGTCCCTAGACGAAGTCGAAGACCTTCTAGGGGCCATTTACACAACCCTCGGGATACAGGAGGAGAGGAGACCCCTATCCCTCCATGATAGAATGTACAGGGGCTTAGGGGAACAGAAGAGAAAGGTTTTCCCAGTCCATGATGTTCTGATAGAAACCATTAAGAAGGAGTGGCAGGACCCTGAGAAGAGACCCTTTTTCTCTGGCTCCCTAAAGAGAAGGTTCCCCTTCTCAGAGGACCCTACGGCCATTTGGAATAAGATCCCCAAATTGGATGCCGCCTTCTCGCAGGTGTCTAGACATACGGACCTGGCATTTGAGGATATGGGTGCCTTGTCCGATGTCATGGACAAGCGAATGGACTCCTTACTCAAAAAGACGTGGGAGTCTACTGTAGGCAACCTAAAGCCTGAAATGGCTGTTACGGTGGTAGCCCGCAACCTGGAGCATTGGCTGTCCCAGATTCAGCAGCACATTGAGTCTGGTACGGCCAAAGAAACTATATTGTCTTCTTTCCCCACGATCCTAAGAGGTGTCGCATATATTGCAGACGCCTCGGCGGAATCAGTCCGCATGTCAGCCAGATCAGCGGCCCTGGCAAACTCTGCCAGAAGGGCTCTCTGGCTAAAAACCTGGCCTGGCGATAGCGCCTCTAAGGTTAAATTATGCGGGGTACCCCTGACAGGTGACCTCCTCTTCGGTCCCGGGTTGGACTCTGTCTTAGACAGAACGGCGGATAGGAAGAAATCATTTCCTCTCAAACGGAAGGCCCCAGTGCAGACGAAGAAGGGGTTTCGTCCGCAAAAACGAAAGGTTACTCCTAAACCAGAGGGGCAAAAGAAAGCTTGGGGCCAAGGAGGCAGGAGCCGAGGAGGGGCGATTTTTCGCCCTCCTGAAAAGGCCCGCAAAGACCAATGACTCCCTAGGCCCGGTGGGAGGAAGACTGGGGGCTTTCCTTCCGCAGTGGGAGATGATCTCCCCCAACCAGTTCATCCTCGGGGTCATAAGAAGGGGGTACCACCTGGAGTTTACAAGTCCCCCTCCGCTAAGGTTTCTTGTCACGCATCTTTCCAATTGCAGGACAAAAGCCGAAGCGTTGTTGGAAGCTCTAAGGGAGCTAGAACAACAGGAAGTAGTGCGCAGAGTACCAAGGGGGGAAGAGGGGAAGGGATTCTATTCCCACATATTTGTGGTAATGAAACCTTCCGGAAAATTCAGGTTGATCCTGAATTTAAAGCCCCTAAACAGGTCCATTACCTACAAGAGGTTCCGCATGGAGTCTATCTTCACGGTAAGGGCTCTGCTTCCGCAGGATTGCTTTATGGTCTCGTTGGACCTGAGGGACGCGTACCTACACGTCCCCATCGCAGAAGCCTCTCAGAGATTTCTCCGATTGGCAATAGATCTAGACGGTACAATAGTGCACCTCCAGTTTCAAGCGCTGCCCTTCGGGCTATCCTCGTCACCCCGCATCTTTACCAAGATCCTAGCGGAGGCGATGGCTTTCCTGCGGTTACAGGGGGTGTCGGTCATAGCATATCTGGACGACCTACTCCTGTTTGCCGGATCCCCAGATCAGCTGCTCAGGGACCTAGATCTAGTAAAGAGGGTCCTAACAGGTCTGGGGTGGTTGTTGAACTTAGACAAGTCCAACCTCATTCCTACACAGCGCATTGTGTATCTGGGATACCTGCTGGACTCAACGCAGTTGAGGGTCTTTCTGCCTTTGGAAAAGATCACGAAGCTGAACAGAGCGGTGGCCGCTCTGCAGTGCAGTCAGCAGGTCTCCAAGAGGTCTCTGATGTCAACACTAGGCCTTCTAACCTCAGCCCTCCCAGCAGTGCAGTGGGCAGGACTGCACTTTCGGCCCCTGCAGACTTTTGTGCTAAGGATATGGGACAACAGTCAGGGGGATCTAGACACCCTAGTACACGTACCTCACCACATAAAAAGATCCCTGTGGTGGTGGAGGAAAGAGGGGAATCTGTCACAGGGACGTCTGTGGCTTGTTCCCGTCTCTCAGGTAATAACGACAGACGCAAGTGGCAAGGGCTGGGGGGCACATCTGGGTTCCCTGGTCACCCAGGGCACTTGGAAGGGCGAAGACCTGAGAAGATCTTCCAACTGGAAGGAACTGAGGGCAGTCGGACTTGCCCTCAGGTTTTTCGGGAAGGTCATTCAGGGTCAGCATGTTCAGGTACGGTCGGACAACTCTTCAACCGTAGCCTATATAAACAAGCAGGGCGGCACAAGAAGTGGGGTCCTGCTGGCCCTAGCGATCGACATCTTAAGCTGGGCCGAGTCCAATACTCTCTCTCTCTCAGCAGTATTTCTGAGGGGAGAGAGGAATATTGTAGCGGATTTTCTCAGCCGCAGGAGGCTGAGGGAAGGAGATTGGGTCCTCAACCAGGAGGTCTTCAATCTGATTTCCGAGAAATGGGGTCCCCCAGAGGTGGATCTCTTCGCGTCAAAAGACAACGCGAAAGTCCCTTGTTTTTTCTCCCTAAACAGGGGAGAGGGAGCTCTGGGAGTGGACGCCCTGACCCAAAGTTGGCAGTTCAGGACTTGTTACGCCTTCCCTCCTCCGGTACTGTTACCAGCGGTGCTGAGAAAATTTCAGCTAGAAGACACGACTCTGATTCTAGTAGCCCCATACTGGCCAAAGAGGGCATGGTTTTCGGTTCTCAGACAGCTGGCAGCGGAGCCCCCCATGTTCCTCCCAGTTCTGGAGGATCTCCTCTCGCAGGGCCCAGTCCTTTGTCCCCAGGTTCACCAATGGAAGTTGGCAGCCTGGCTACTGAGGAAGGCATTCTGAAAGCTAAAGGTTTTTCAGACAGGTTAATCTCTACCCTTCTCAGTAGCAGGAAAAAGGAGACGCGTCGGATATATAGAAAGGTATGTCTCTGCTTCAATGACTGGTGTGTAGCAAGTTCCTTTTCAGTGCAGAGTCCCATAGCTGTGCTGGAATTCCTGCAGTGTGGGGCGGACAAGGGGTTATCCGTAGCCACTCTTAAAAGTCAAGTATCAGCACTTAGTGCTTATTTGGAGAAATCTCTGGCCTCCAATCCTTGGGTGGTCAGGTTCTTTAAGGCTCTGTCTAGGCAGAGACCAGTCAGGAGCCCACCCTTCCCCGGGTGGGATCTATCCCTAGTCCTGCAAAGTTTGACAGGACCTCCTTTTGAGCCCTTAGACGGGTGTTTGCTAGGGGATCTCACGTTAAAAACTGTTTTTTTGGTGGCGGTAACCACTGCCAGGAGGGTCAGTGAAATTGAGGCTCTATCAATTAGACCCCCGTTTTGTGTAATTTTGCCAGACCGGATAGTGCTCAAAACTGATCCGGCCTTTTTGCCGAAAGTGGCTTCGGGTTTCCACCGAAGCCAGGAGGTAGTCTTACCTTCGTTCTGTCCCAACCCCACAAGTGAAGGGGAACTGAAATTTCATTTTTTAGATGTAAGGAGAAGTATCCTAAAGTACCTTGAGCTGACCAAATCAATAAGAAAGTCAGACTCACTGTTTATTTTATTTTCTGGGGCCAGAAAGGGTTTCAGAGCGTCCCGACGCACAATCGCCAGGTGGCTCAGGTCAACAATTGGCCAAGCATATACCTTATCAGGGAAAGAGATTCCTTCAGGTATCAAGGCACACTCGACAAGAGCTATGGCAACTTCTCAAGCAGAAAGGGCTGGAGCTACGCCAGACCAGATATGCAGGGCTGCAACATGGTCCAGCTATTCCACGTTCATAAGACATTATAGAGTGGATCTGGTTTCGGCAGGCGAGCAAGCCTTTGGACGCAAGGTTTTGCAAGCTGTAGTCCCACCCTAACTGGTAAGTGCTCGCTTATCCTCTCATGGTGGCTGTCCTGAATGACGACTAGGGAAAATTAGAGTTACGCTTACCGGTAACGTCTTTTCCTGTAGTCTTTCAGGACAGCCACGGTTACCCACCCGAGTAATTTTTGGGGGGGTCTTACGTAAGACCAGAACGCAGCTTGACAATGTTAATTGAATATGTTATTAATGTGTTCTTGTGTCTCCCCAGCTGGCCGGAGGTTATCTCGAAAAAAAACTGAGGTCCGGCAGGGGAAGTGAGAATTTATGGGCTGGCGCAGTGTTTCCTAGAGGAAGAGGAGGAGACTATCTCTCATGGTGGCTGTCCTGAAAGACTACAGGAAAAGACGTTACCGGTAAGCGTAACTCTAATTTTTCTGCACCCGGTTCTAATGTTTTTGTGTATAGTTGAGAAGCTTAGCCTTGTTTCCATGTCAGAGATATGGCTTTTTGGCTGCAGTTCTTTCATGAAGTCCACTTCTGGCCATACTTTTCTGGACAGTAGATGGATGTACCTGGGTGCAATTTCCCACTGGCCATTTGTTTGTACTGTTGGAATACTGGTGAGGGGTGCACTGGACACCTTTGCTGCCATTGTGCTATATTCTGTGTGTCCAGTGCACCCCTGTGCCTTTAAGGAGGGGTGCGCTCCCTCTAGGCTCACCTGCCCTCTGTCTATCCATTATAATACATGTGTTTCCACTGTGGAGACTCTCAAAATTCAGAGTTAGGACTACAGATAATAATGGGGTGACGTGATGAGGCTCTGCAGCTTACGCATGTATATGCAAACGTGTACAGATGAAACCCCTGTTTTTAACGCATACTGTTGGACAGGCTAATTCGGTTGGTTGCAGGCTGGGTGGTAAGTTGAGATGGGATTTTTTTTTGTTTCCTTTTACATATAAAATTGATGATCATAGCACCTGCTTGGTATAATTGGTTAAAGTGGTTGTAGATTTTTTACTGTCATGCATTCTACCTTCAGTGTGCTGCCCGCCCCCCCCCAAGACTTTCTCAAGCCTGATCCCAATCCATCGCTGTGCACAAGAGGCTCAGCTCTCCCTCTCCTCATTGGCTGGGACAGTGGTGCAGCCAGTGAAGAGGGAGCGGGGGGCATGGCCGAGCAGTGTTCTGTGTGTCTCATAGACATACAGAAGTGGCTCAGGAACAAGCATACATGGGGGCCCCCAGAACAAGCAGCTTTTTATTGGGGCACTTAGCAAATGATGAGGGGTCAGGGGATCTGAAAAAAAGAGGATCGGGTGCAAAACCATTGTTATTTTTAAAACAACAAAGGAAAGCTTTAGTGCCACTTTAATTATACACCTGACTCTAATTCTACAAAATCCCTGACTTTGTGCAAATGTAAGAATTGATGCTGGTTTGAAGCCAAAGGGTAGTCACACCAAATATTGATTTGATTTAGATTTTTTTTTTTTCGCTCACTTTGCATTTTGTAAATAGATAAAAATAAACAATTAAAAAAAAAAATATATATATTTTTGAAAGCATTCTTACTTTACAGCATTTCCTCAGACCTGCCTAAAACTTTTGCACAGTATATCCTACCCAAAAGTGCCCTCTAACCAAGCTAGGTAGGTTCCTAACACCAAAGCTCCCTTTTTAGCAATGTGAAAATCTTGGGGTCTAATTGGAATTTATAGCAGTTCATTACCCTACACATGCATACTGATGTATGTATACCTTCAACCCTCTTTAAAATTCAAAGCTTTGATTATATATGTTTAAATGCATTTTTTTTTTTACAGTTAATAATATTTTGTTAACCAGTATAGTAAAATTAATATTAAATCTAGTT
Organism: Lithobates sylvaticus; assembly: GCA_028564925.1. Taxonomy (NCBI): domain Eukaryota; kingdom Metazoa; phylum Chordata; class Amphibia; order Anura; family Ranidae; genus Lithobates; species Lithobates sylvaticus. The sequence continues at coordinate 184,791,123 of CM053032.1, forward strand.
TGTGTTTTGCACGCTAATAAAGTTGTAATTTACCTAAACGTAATGAAAACTCCTTGGCATAACTTTCATCTTTTTTGTTATGAGAGATAATGAAATCCTTATAAATTACTGTGTGTCTACCCACGACTAAAGAGGTGAGTAAAATAAGGTGATAAATCAGCTTTGGGTCAGCACTAAGCTGTCATTGTTAAACCACAGGATTTTTTATTACTGAAAAAGACAGAAGCAAAATATTTCCTGAATTGTCAGTTTTTCACATTTTCACATTTTACATTTTCAGTATATTTAGTTATTAGGATTCCTATATATTTCTATTTGTATTGCTGTAGATGTATTTGTGTTTAGATTTGTGTTTAAAACCCTTAATGCTTTAAAGTGATTGTAAGGGTTTTTTTTTTTTTTTTTTTCCTAAAATAACAAACATATCATACTTGCCTCCACTGTGCAGCTCATTTGGCACAGAGTGGCCCCGGACCTCGTCTTCTGGCATCCCCCGGCGGCTCTCGCGGCTCCTCCCCACCTCTGATAACCCCCTTGGAGAAGCACTCTCCCGAGGGGGTTACCTTGCAGGCGTGCTCTCGAGTTCAGCATTCGGCGTCCATAGCTGCCGAATGTATGACTCGGCCCTGCCCCCGGCGCTGAGCCAATGGTTGCGCTGCTATCAATCTATTCAATCAAGAGCAGAGAACCCCCAGCAGAGAGACAGCGCGCCCCAGCCGGGTTAAGTTTCAGGGCTCGGGTAAGTAAAACGGGGGGCTGGGGGGCCGGTCACTGCCAAGTGTTTTTTCACCTTCATGCATAGGATGCATGAAGGTGAAAAAACAGGAAGGTTTACAACCCCTTTAACCTATAGGCCTATAATTTGTTAGTCAAGTCCATCTAAACCTGCTAGTATATCTAACACTGCTCTCCTCTCCGAAGATTGAGAATGCTGGTGTCCAAAGGTGTTACTAGTGCTTTTTAAGTGTGGAGGGGAACCACCCTAAGGAAGTGTGACCAGATCACCAGGTGAAAACTAAGGGAAAAAAAATCCTAAAAAAGGAAACGAATACAGCCACCACATTTATGGATTGGTAAGCTGCAATATGTTACATTTCTGTTTTTGGGTTTAATACCACTTTAACCGCTTCCCGACCGCCTCACGCAGATATACTGTGGGAGAATGGCACGGGCAGGCAAAATCACGTACCTGTACGTGATTAGGTAATTGCCTGCCTGTGGGTCGCGTGCGCGCCGCAAGCGGCGCGCTCGCGACCTGGTCGGGAGCTCCGTCACCCCGACCGCGGGACCAGCGGACCCGATTGCGACTGGTGTCCCGCGATCGGGTTACGGAGCTGAAGAACGGGGAGAGGTATGTGTAAACAAACCTCTCCCCGCGCTTCCTACTCTGCCTGTCATTGATTGGCTGTTCCCGGTCATCGGGAAAGCCGATCAATGACGTCAGACGTCAGCCCCGCCCCCTAATGTAAAAAAACACACACGTCACAGCCCATAACCCCTCCCCTCCCCCTAGTGGTTAACCCCTTCACTACAACTGTCATTTATACAGGAATCAATGCATTTAAATAGCATTGATTGCTGTATAAATGACAATTGTCCCAAAAATGTGTCAAAAATGTCTGATGTGTCCGCCATAATGTCGCAGTCACAATAAAAATCGCTGATCGCCGCCATTACTAGTAAAAAAAAAAAAAATTAATAAAAATGCTATAAAACTATCCCCTATTTTGTAAACGCTATAACTTTTGCGCAAACCAATCAATAATCGCTAATTGCGATTTTTTTTTACCAAAAATATGTAGAAGAATACGTATCGGCCTAAACTGAGGAAAAATAATTTTTTTAATATATTTTTTGGGGATATTTATTATAGCAAAAAGCAAAAAATATTGAATTTTTTCAAAATTGTCGCTCTATTTTTGTTTATAGCGCAAAAAATAAAAACCGCAGGGGCGATCAAATACCACCAAAAGAAAGTTCTATTTGTGGGAAAAAAAGGACGCCAATTTTGTTTTGGAGCCACGTCGCACGACCGCGCAATTGTCAGTTAAAGCGACGCAGTGCCGAATCGCAAAAAGGGGCCTGGTCCTTTGGCTGCCAATTGGTCCGGGGCTGTAGTGGTTAAAAACCAAAGATCGGTGCTGAGAACATTATGGACAGCAGAATAAGCGAGGGCCATGGCCTATTTTTATAAAATTTAAGCTATACTTTTTTCTCCGATTAATGTTCCTGTAAAGCAGCCATTAATCCAGAAACACACTGTAAGCAAGAAGCAATTTGTGAGTGACAACTCATGGCTCAATCATGATTACAACTCATTTTCTGATGATAGTATATGAGTAGTGAGTGCAAAGGAGTGCTTTTCAAGAGCTGACAGGAGGAAAGAAGTGATGACTGATTCTTTAGACATCTGCTTAGTTTCTTCAGCTGCAGTAGGATTAATGGCCTGGATATAGAAGAAGTCACTTATTTTACTAATTTTATTAAAGGAGAAGTATGGAAATTTTCTTTTTCTTCTTTTAATCATACTTGCCCAGCTGGATACAGCATCGGTCCCCCGCCAGCCCTAAGACTGAGAACCGAGTGATCAAACACCGCTGATTGCTCAGTTTCAGCTCCGTGAGCAGAGAACTGGCGCTGGTGACTGTCGGTCACTGGCTCTCTGCTCTGCCCCCCCCCCCCCCCCAGTTCACTGGAGTGCTGGGCTGTGGAGGGGACTGGAGCGGATCCTGACCATAAGGTCACAATCTCTTTCCCGAGCCTGGACTGGCTCTGTGACAGCCCGTGTCTGCTGAAAATGGGTCACAGGAGTTCAGAACGAACTGCACTCCTGTGATCCACAGGAGAAGTACAGCCAAATGAGCTTTGGCTGTACTTCTGCTTTTAAGATTTCCAATTATTACATGCATCCAATGAAATGATGCAATGCTGCATCTAAGACATTTTAACTGCTTTTTTTCAGGGGGAACTTGGGGGGAACGCAGTTCTGTCACCTCCAACACTACATTTATGTAATGGCAAGGGGTGCTGGGGATGTGCTGGAGGGTCTATTGATGATTGTCGCTGAGGGATCTATAGTGTAGTCGCTGGTGGGGTTCTATTTTTGCGCGTGGGTCTATTGTTGCTGGTGGAGGAACTATTGTTGCTGGCTGCTGGAGGGTCTATTGATGATGGCGGCTGGGATATCTGTTGTTGCTGCTGGGGGTCTATTGTTGCTGGGGTGGATTTTTGTTGCCGGGGGGGGGGGGGGCATTGTTGTGTGAGGGAACTATTGTTGCTGGGGGATCTATTTTCCTGCTAACAAATTCTATACAAATTACTTAGCACCACAGAATGACACTTGGTTCTGTATTCTCTAAAAGGGGTGGTACTGGGAGGTGGGTAGGGGTGGAGACAAGGGGTGAATTAGAAGGGGGGGGAGTTCCTGCACCTATTCTCTGAGAAAAAAAGCCCTGCATTTCAAACACGTTTTGTCATATACTTTCTCAGTCTAGAGCAGTGGTCTCCAAACTGCATCCCTGGGGTCGGATGCAGCCCTTTGCTTGCCTTTATCTGGCCCTTGAGGCATAATTCCTGCCATTGACACCAACAATGGGGCATAATTCCTGCCATTGACACCAACAATGGGGCACTATTCCTACCACTGACACCAACTATGGGGCATAATTCCTTCCACTCACAACAAAAATGGTGCACTATTCTTCCCACTGACACCAACTATTTCTCCCCCTAATACCAAAGATTGCACATTGTTTGTTTACTTCCACTGAGCAGGGTCCAGCCCCCCTAAGTAAGCTGGCCCTTTCTTTGAAAAGTTTGGAGACCCCTGGTCATTAGCTGCAAACCCAAACACTTTTTTTCATTGTCACTATTTTGTACTCTTACTTTTGGACATCTCTGCTGGATTGTATCCCCTCCTTCTCAGAAAACTCCATTCTCTTGGTCTCTCTGACTCTGCTGCTTGTTGGTTCTCCTCTTACCTATTCCACCGCACCTTCAGTGTCACTTATAACTCTACCGCCTCCTCTCCTTTTTCACTTCTTGTTGGGACCCCCCAAGGTTTTATTGTAGGACCACTTCTTTTCTCTATCTACATCACCTCCGTGTCAGCTGATAGCCTCCAACTGCTTCCAATAAGGGTGCTCCTGGTGGGAAAGGGTGCTGCCACTGGTCTGACCCAGAAGGTTGAGTACCTGGCCTTCTGGATTGGGTTAGCTCTAGCCCCGGACAGTTTTTCGGGAACAGAACACGGCGAATCCCTTTTCTGGATGGGGGAGGAGCGGTTAGTAATTCCCGAATGTAATTAGGTAGGAGTGATGGGAGTGACGGTGGAGCCTGATGACAAGGGCTCTCACCAAGCTTCCTGATCTCCACGCCTTTCTGCCTGGGGTGGGGGCTGCTGTGGTCCGGACCGTTGGTCAGGGTGGTCTTGAAAGCCTATGGAGTATGTGCCCCTGGAGTGGCAGTCCAGGGGTGCCGTACAATCACTGTGAGTGAGGGTCACTTTGATTTATGGCACCACGGTTACTGCACCATATCATGCTTTTTTAGCACCTGCCTCTTGGGCCGGGCCTTTTGGCTGGGACCAGAGGAATTTTTTATTCCTGGCCTGGTCATTGTATTACACAATGGCCACTTCTTCACTCCTTCTCTCCACTATCCCTTCCCCCACTTTATTTTATTTATTTCCCCTGTGTTGTCACCTTTTTGTATTTTATGTTGGTACACGATTTGAGCATGTGTGATGAGTAGGGTCACAGGTCCCAGGGCCTGTCCTGAAAGTCGGGGAGGGGGTGGACATGGCCTTCTGGCTTAGTTCGCCCTCTCTCATAGGGTTAGGGTCTCCCTTCGGGGGAGCCTCACCTAGTATTTGGGTGGGTCTGATTCGGTAGACCTTCCAGAGAAGGGGGTCTGATTGGTTTCGGCCATGAAGACCAAGTTTTACGTGTCCTTGTCCCTGTCTGGAGCCTAACGCCCCGGGGGATTCAGGACTAGGTCCTCTAATTTTAGAGGACTTGTGTACCCGTTGCACTTTTTTGTCGCACCTCTTTATGTTGTGCACATTTTTTATGCACCGGGTGAGTTTTTGAGTGTGTTTTGCACGCCACAGGCTTTCAATAAAAAAAAAAAAAAATTCCAGCACCTTGCTGTTAATCTGCACCTCAAATCCCCCACTGTCATATCCCAGCAAAATGCCCACTACACAGAGTGGCACATGGGCCGGTCATTGATATGCAGGATTGATTACACAGCTTGCTCCTCCTTGGAAATATGGTAATGCCATAACTGGTATATTTGGCTTTTAGAATCAGAACTAAGGCACTGGCAGCTGAGATTTGCTAAATAATATTTGGCAGCAGTTTGGAGGCTTTATACAATAGCAAGGGTTCATTTAAAATTATTTTCTTTAGTCCTCTGCCTTTGAAAATAGTTTGTCATACACCCCACCCTGAATGTTAGCTGTATTTGTACAATGAGCTAATCATCTCAGAGGAACTGATACAAGGGGCATGCAATGCAATGATTACATACTTATATAAAATGAAAGCTTACAGCCACAATGTGAGATGTCCCTGGGTGTCTACTGCACTTATTGTAGGTACTGTTGGGTGCACCGCCCAGCCACAGCAACTGTTAGCATCTCATAGAGTTTGCTAGGCTGCCAGCAGTGGGTCTGGAACGTGCGCCTGTACTTTCCACCCACACCTAAACACTGGAGCCTCATGCAACAGGGCTAAACGCCCAGTGTTTATCAGACCCAAAGGTTAAGTTCACCATTCATGGAAAACTAAAAGGTAAACTGCAACTTTACCTACAGATCCTGACAGCTTCTAAACAAACTGTCGCAAGAGCCTGGAAGACCTCAACCCTCTGTATAGTAGAAACCAAAACAGAATTACTCAGTCAATGGTTCACAGCAAAATTGAGGCTACTCTCACTGATAAAGTCTCTAAACACCTTAACGTCTGTCAGTCTTGGGTAGACAATTTCTTGCCACTTGGCAAGCCTATGTGGGGAGATTGTCTTTGGCCGCTTGAATTCTGTTGACCTCCAACCACCACTGCTTCTTTCTCACCTCCACTCTCCTCCCCTATTTTCCTCTAACCCCTCTCTTCTTTCTCTTTCGCCTATTCTCCTCTCTCCTTTTTTTTTTTTTCTCTTTAGCTTTCTTTCGTTTGGTTGAAATTCTGCACTACAATTCAAAAGTAAACCTTGCATTACTAAATATAAAGACCATTCCTTTGACACATTATCTATGATGCTGGGTATTTGTGCTCCAGTTGTTTGATTTTGTTGGATGTTTATTATTTTGTGTACCTATAGGTTATTTTTTATTTTTTGTGTAATAATCTGTTATATTTTATGTAAATTGAGTGGGTGTATATCCCACCTTATTGTAACCTTAAAGGGGTTGTAAAGGTAAAAGTTTTTTCACATTAATGCATTCTTAATGCATTCTAAAAGCATCCGACAATACCAGCCCCCCCCTGTTTTACTTGACCCCTCGAAAGTCCCGCGCTTGCCCCCGACATCCTCTTCCCCTGCTCAGCCTGGCCGTTGATTGGTTACAGTGGATGGATTGAAGCAGCGCAGCTATTGGCTCGCGCTGCTGTCAATCACATCCAATGACGCGGCATGCCGGGGGGGGGGAGGGGACGAGTGGTACAGTGAGCTGCTATGGCCGCCGGCTGTATCATTGGAGCACGCCCGCGAGCACTCCTCGCCATGTGAGGGAGCGCGCATGAAGGTGTTGAGACTTGCAGTGGGGAGCCGAGACAGCCGCCGAGGGACCCCAGAAGGCCAGGTTCGGGGCCACTCTGTGCAAAACGAGCTGCACAGCGGAGGTAAGTATAACATGTTTGTTATTTAAAAAAATAAATAAATTATTTATCTTTAGTAATACTTTAAACCTGCTTTTTGGTTATGCAAATTTTCCATTCTTTTGCCTAATAAAAAGATTGAAAGGAAAAGGTAAACTTAAGATATCCTGGCCACCCCCGAAGACCCTGCTGCACTTTTGCGGCTATGATGCCCCATGTTGCAGGTGTAGCGTTCCATACACTGTACACCTTATGACTGTGCTAACCAATGCGATGTGCTTATTTCTTCTGGGATACCACTGGAAGAAGATGCACCTTTCACTGGTCACCATGGTCACATAGTTGCACTGACCAAAGGTGCGCTTGTCCCTCTACGGTGTTTACTGGGATATATTGATGATGAAGGTTTATCTAAAAATGTACAAACCTTTCTGCGCATAGTATTGTTTTATGCTAAGAAATCGATAACCATCCACTGGAAGTCTCAATCCTCACCCACTATAGCCTTTTGGATCACTACCATTAATCAGACAATACCATTATATAAGTTGACGTATGAGGCCAGAGGATGCCCAAAAAAATTCCTTAAGATTTGGGGCTCTTAGGTCAGCTTCGAAAATACAATAGCACCGACTCCTTGAAAGACTAAATGAAGCCTCTTGATCATTGATTGGTTTTAATTAAGCAGAATAGACATTTGACCTTTAGGTTGTCACATATCCACTAAATGTATACCAGTTTAGCAGATCATGTAATGGTTTGAGCGATGTTCGCTCCATATACAGTTTGTTTTCTGTATTGTTTGTTCTGTATGAAAATAAATTAAAATTCTACTTTAAAAAAAAAAGATGCGCTTGTCATTGCAAGCATTATGAATGGATACTCGATTTGGGGCTTTGTATTATAGTACGGTTTACAGACCCCTACACCGGCAACATGGGTCACAGAGGTGGCCAGGATATTTGGTTATCTGTTATGTTTGATTTATTAAGCCACTACATGTTGATTATATTATGGCAATTCGACTTCCTGAAATGGGTAAGTCAACTCAAACTTCCCAGTCTGGACATCTGATGTGAGAAGTTTTCCTTCCTCCTCCTTGGCCAAGCTGCAGGGCATTTGCTTTTCCTCAAATAACTTCAGAGGCAGTGAGCAAAAACTAAAACCAAGAGGTAAGCAGCAGCATGTAATCTAAGAGCTTCAAAAATTAACCTAACACAAACTATGGATCAGATGGTGGTAGCAGCCACGCTGGTATGTAATTATATTAAGCTGAAAAAGGATATTATTTATAGAGCGTGTTTTGGTTGTGAAGTAAACCATAATGCAAGGAGAACGTGTCTTTTCCTTTCTTTGATGTGGCCATCTTCCATGAATAACAGGGTGCTATGAGAACTTCATCTACTGTGGTCACCATGCTTTCACTATTATGAAGAGCAGCCTCAACTTTTGGCTTGATAACACGCAATTGGCCCCAGATATGAGACGCGGACTTATGAAATCGGTTTAAAAGATGAATGATACACTATACGGTATTTTATTATAAGAAACTATGCAGTCACCAGAACTCTAACCTCCTTTACTCTCCCTGTACAAGTGCCCTTGGAATCAACACAGGTTAAATACAGAAGCAGGTGCAGAACTTTTTTTTACTAACACTCTGTAAATGAGCAGTTCCAAATGTTCAGCAGACTGATCTGTTTCTCAGATCCTTATTAAAGAAGCAGCACTGCACCCTTTTATTTAGTGACTGGAGCTGTATCCTACTGATCTATTAGTCCCAAACTGGAGAAGGACTATAGATTAGGTAACCGGCCCATCTCTTCTTTGATCCAGGCTCATACTGCGTTTTCTATGTACCACAGATGGAAAAAAGCACTTTCCAACCTTACTGAGAAAACACATTCGCCTTTTGAGTCTTTAGTCCGCGTGGAAAATCGTTTTGGAAGAACCAACCTTTTAGAAAACGATGTCACTTTCTCTGCCAGTTTCTCATTAATAGCAATCTCATACACAAATGTTTTATATATGTTTTATTTTGTTCTAAATAATTACAATAACTGAGGTTCAGTAAACAAAAAAGGACCATAATCACATTGTAGAGAATGTTTATGTAAAAAACATTTCTGTTGACTGTTACTAATTCATTTCTTTCTACCCAGCTGTCTAGTATTAGTGATTTTTATGGTTTTTATAGTTTTGGTTTTTCGTTTATTTTTCTTTTTTGTTATTTTTTTTTAAAAAAAAATTCTTTACAAGAACAAATTTTAACAAACAGATACATTAGACATTAAAAGGATGGAGTACAGTGTTTATGATACAAAATCAGATATTAATCACAGGATATTTAATTTCAATCAGATATTAATCACAGGATATTTAATTTTTCACAAAAAAAAAAAAAAAAAGCATGCTTGTTGATGATTTTCATTTTCCCAATATTTTCCTTACTCCATCTCTTTATAACCCCCAAATACGTTCAATCCCCTAAACTTCTATATACTTCATTTACTATTCCTTTCATCTTGCCAACTCAAATATCTCTTAATGTATACACGTTTTTCTTAAATAAACAGCAATTTAGAATCTGAAATGTAACGAAACAGAAGAAGAGAAAAAAAATGACAAACGCCAATCATATTCTAGGTTTACAAATTGTATAAACCCAATTTGGTAATAACATAGTATTTCCTTGTGCTTAGAAAGTTTTTTTCATGTATAGAGCCCAATGTTGGTTCAATTTCTTCAAATTTTGCTCCCCCTTGCACCCTTTCAAAATGTATACATTTTCTAAGCAAATTTTTTATTTTAAATAATTTCTGTGTTTAGTAAATAATTATGAGCTTAAATTGTATGTAAACACTAACAATTAATCTCTATTATTTGCTACCTTTTGGTCTGTTAAATGTACAATTGAAAGCATATTATATCTGTTCAATAAAAAAAAAAAATACCTGTGGTTCATGTCAGAAATACTGAGCTGTCCTTTGTCTCCTGCACATTATCTCAAGGGGTCTAATTCCGACTGCTAAATGCTGGTGTCATTGGGAGGAGTGGTGTCCCATCCTTGGTATCATAGGGAGAAAAAGTACCCCATTGTTGGTGTCATTGGGAGGAAAGGTGCTCCATTGTTGGAGACATTGAGAGGAATGGTGCCCCATAGTTGTTGTCATTGCGAAGAATTGTGCCCCTTCATTGGTGTCATTGGGAGGAATGGTGCCCCATCGTTGGTGTCACTAGGAGGAATGGTGCCCCATCAATGCTGTCATTGAGAGGAATGGTGCCCCATCGTTGGTGTCACTAGGAGGAATGGTGCCCCATCATTGCTGTCATTGAGAGGAATGGTGCCCCATCGTTGTTGTCATTGGGAAGAATTGCGCCACTTCCTTGGTGTCATTGGGAGGAATAGTGCCCCATCATTGGTGTCATTAGGGGGAAAAGGTGTCCTATCATTGGTGTAATTTTGAGGATTATTGCCCCATTGTTGGTGTCACTAGGAGGCATAGTGTCCCATAATTGCTGTCATTGGGAGGAATTGTTCCCTATCGTTGTTGTCATTGGGCGGAATTGTGCCCCTTCATTGGTGTCATTGGGAGGAATGGTACGCCATTCGTTGGTGACATTGGGTGGAGTGGTGCCCCATCATTAGTTTCATTGGAAGGAAAGGTGCCCCATCGTTGGTGTCATTGGGAGGAAAGGTGCTCCATTGTTGGTGTCATTGGGAGGAATGGTGCCCCATCATTGGTGTTACTTGGAGCAAAAGGTGCCCCATTATTGCCATTGGGAGGAATTGTGCCCCTTCATTGATGTCACTGGGAGGAATTGTGCCCCTTCATTGGTGTCATTGGGAGGAATGGTACCCCATCATCGCTGTCATTAAGAGCAATGGTGCCCTATCGTTGTTGTCATTGGGAAGAATAGTGCCCCATCATTGTTGTCATTGGGAGGAATTGTGCCCCTTCGTTGGTGTCATTGGGAGGAATGGTGCCGCATTCATTTGTGTCAGTGGGATTAATAGTGCCCCAAGAGCCGAATAAATTCAAGCAAGGAACCACATCTGGACCTTGGGCCACAGTTTTGAGACTACTGTTCTATATTGATCTTGGGTTTGCAATGCAAAATATTGTGATTTTCAGATATTTATTTGCACATATTTTCATTAGGATAACTTTGGGGAACATTTAGGAGGTCTAAGGACAAAGGACAGCTTTGAATATTTGACATGGGTCACAGGTATTTTTTTTTAACTTATTGAACAGCTATGACAATACACATTCAATGGTATATTTAACAGATCAAAAGGTAGCAAATAAGTGAAGTTCTTTGTTAGTGTTTACATGTTTTTTTTTTATCTATTTCAAATAGCACATTGCACTTCAATGTAATGCAATAGATCAGGGGTCTCCAAAATTTCTTACTGGCCTTCAGACTTTAGGGGGGCCGGATTGTGGCCATTGGGAGCAGGGATGTAAGTAACTGAGTTAAAATAAACTGAGTTACCTAACGCAGTTACTTTAGAGGGTAACGAGTAATCTAACTGATTACTTTTCCCCTCATGGTAACTCAGTTCCCATTACTTTGGCTTAGTTACCCCAATTACATCTACTGCCACTAGATGGCAGTAGTGTAATTCCGGTGTCCTGCCGAAAAATGTCCCCCGCCGGATAAGGACCCCCTGTACTGCGCAGGTGCAGGGCTTGCGCAGTACAAAGGACTACGGAGCTTCCGAAAATTGCCGAACCTAAACAGCTCTGAGTGAACTCTACACCGCGCAGGTGCAGTTAACATTTAATTGTATGAGGCGATGCCGCACGCTCCTGATGCTCGTGCTACTCTGCAAGGGGCGTCTATCGTGTAAGTAAGGGGCGGGTCTAGAATTACTGTAACCAAGGGGCGCATTTATTATTATTGTTATAAATCGAGCTCTGCCCATTAATTTAACATTCGCCCTCTTCTGTAGCCATCCGCCCCTTACACGATATAATAATAACAGACCCGCCACCACTTGCTTACACGCTATAAACAGATCTGCCCCTTGGTTAGAGTAATAATAGAGCAGCCCCTTGGTTACACGATATATAACAATAATAATAAATGCGCCCCTTGGTTACAGTAATACTAGACCCGCCCCTTAGTTACACGTATAGAATATTTTTTTAAAAAGTCACAGTTACTTTTCTGCGTAACTAATTACTTTTCAATGTAGTAACTGAGTTACTAACGCAATTACTTTTTGGGAGAAGTAATTTGTAACTTAACTAATTACTTTTTTAAAGTAAGATGACCAACACTGATTGGGAGTAGAAATTATCCTGGCGTCAGTAGGCGTAAACAATGCATCTTTGGTATTCGGATGAGAAATGGTGCCCTATCTTTGGTGTCAGTAAGAGGAATAGTGCCCAATCATTGGTATCGTTGGGAGGAATTGTACCCCATCATTGGTGTCCGTGGGAATTATGGCACCCCATCATTGGTATGAGTGGGGGGAATCTTACCCCATCATTGGTATGAGTGGGAGGAATCGTGCCTCATCGTTGGTATTAATGGTAGGAAAAGTGCCCCATCGTTGGTATCAGTGGGAGGAATAGTGCCCCATCGTTGGTATCAGTGGGAGGACTAGTGCCCCATTGTTGGTGTCAGTGGGAGGAATAGTGCCTGTTGTCAGAACAGGTGTCAGAACATGCAGTGCATTGCAGTTTGTTGTGTATGGGGCTGCATAGCCACAGACTGGTCAGGGTGCCCATGACCATAGCTCCCAACTGTCCCTGATTTCGAGGGACCGTCCCTGATTTGGAAGAATGTCCCTCTTTCCTCCCCATGTGTCCCTTATTTTGGTCTGACCTATATAGTTGTATATAAAATGCACTTTTTATCTTTCAAAAAGTGTTTCCCAGAGCTAAACCTTTCATCCAATTTCTAAATTGCTGCATTTGTAAATGTAGCACCCTCTACCAGAAGGTAGGTGCTAGTAATTGTTATTTTACTAGGTTGTTCAGCACGGGCAAATTTAGGCAGGCCTATGCTGCAATCTAGGCCTGTCTGTTTTGATCTGGGGGGCTGGGAGTGGTTAGAGTAGCAGTGGGTGTGACCACCTGTACTTCAGTTCTGAGGCGCCTCCCCTGCTTCCAGGGAGAATGTTCTGGAAGAGGAGGCTGGGCCTAGAGCTGGAGTGGCAGGCAGCACATGTGGGAGCCCTGACCAATCCCTAACTGGCGTTGGCAGGGGGTGTGCCTCCTATATATGCTGAGTTCACATGCTGCTAGGGAGGAGTAGTTGACTAGGTGAGGAATGCAGTGCTAGACAACCACAGGAGCTCACCCCCATCTGGGGGGGGGGGGGTGGTAGCGATCGCAGGAGGAGGCCCAGGAGAACTGTGAGGGAACATTACCTCTACACGGTCATGTGTTACCACAGTGGATGGTTGGAGGTGCCAGGGAATCTGGAAGGGAACTCTGTTTCTACACGGTCACTAGCAGTCTTTATCATGCACACAGTGGATGGTGAAGAGTCCTGGATCAGAGAGGAGATTGTGGGGAGTTAAAATGTGTCAAATCAGTGTGGCCAGCTGACACATGCTTTGCAAGTTGGACTGGCTGGGAGCAGTAGTCCATTTCCTAGAAGATAGACTTTAACCTACTAGGCCTCCGGGGAGAGGTTCTGCAGGCCTCAAGCGTAGTAGCAGCGAGTCACCAGAGCCAGTAGAGGGGAGTGAGTTCTTCATACCCATTAGAAGAGGATGTGTTATATCTCAAATGTAATTACAAGTTGTGCAGGAGGAAACCAGTTGAGCAAGAGGAAGCAAGTTTGGGGAGGAGGTGAAGAGATCTAAGACCATTACTTTAACATGGTCAAAAGTGTTGTTGCCGCGTACACACGATCAGAGTCAGAGTGGTATGGCTCGTGGGGGGGGGGGGCGCTCGCCCGTCCCACCCCCTTTCCTGACCGGCTGGGCTGCGTGCTCGCATAAGGGTCTGGTATGGACTCAGGGGACATTTTTTTGCCGTAGGGCTTCCCCTTTAAGTCCATACCAGGTGACGGGGCTAGCAAGGTGTTATTCTCGCCGATGGAGGCGGCGACATTGACTTCCTTTGCTAGTCCTGTCTACCTGGAGTCACTTTCAAAATGAACGGGCTTTACTTGTGTGGGCAAGTCCGTTCATTTCAAAAGTCCGGCGGACCTCCGCCAAAAGTCCGGCGGACCTCCGCCAAAAGTCCGGCGGTTTGTCCGCCGTACCTAGTCCGCCGGCAAAGTCCGGGTGTGTGTGGGCAAGTCCACTCGTTCGGAAAGTCTGGCGGACCTCCGCTGGAAAGTCCGCCGGATAGTCCGATCGTGTGTACGCGGCATTAGGAACAGTAGTCTGCATGGTGCAAGATTTCTACTTCGTCAAGTATGCACATTCAATTTTCAGGCTCTAACTATGATCAAAGTAACTGAAACCTGTAAATATGATGGCAATGATTAATTCTATGGGCATCCCATATCCCAATCCCTATCCAAGTTGTACCCCCCAATAAAACAACAAAAACAAAGCTTTCAAAGGACTGTTCATTGTCTCTGGAAAGGATGCATGAAGCTGGCAGTGGGGTGATTTGGCGGATTGTTTGTCAGTATTGTTAACACCATGGCTACATAAATTTCAAAAGCCAGTATAAAGGAATAGTAGTGGAAAAAAAAAAAAGCACTTGTGGGTTTAACTAATATTTTTTTTGTCTAATTCTCCTTTAGGGGGGCATGGCAGGGAGTGTGTCCTATCGTTCCCATCTCAAAAAGTTGGGAGGTATACCATGATGCTGACCCGTGTTCACAGCCAAAGAGCCTACAATGTGCACATGAGCATCAGAACTGGACCACAGGAGCAATGGAAGAAGGCGGCCTAGTCTGATGAATACAAGAATGGTTTTGAAAACACAACAATGAGGTAATGAATTCAAATTCTCCAAATCTCAGTCCAATTCAGCACCTGGGGGATATGCTGGAAAAACTAGCCTGATCCATGAAGGCCACACCTCACAACTTACAAAACTTAAAGCGGTAGTAAACCCGCTGACATATTTTTTACTTTTTATACACCTGTAAGGGAAAAGGCATAATGAGCTAGTATGCACCGCATACTAGCTCATTATGAAATACTTACCTTAGAACGAGGCGTCGGTAACTCACCTGGTCCACGCCGAGGTCGTTGACATGTTGCCTCGGCGTGTCTTCCGGGTATCGTGACTCCATCGCTGTGAGTGGCTGGAGCCGCGATGTCGTCACTCCCGCGCATGCGCACGGGAGACTTCATCCCGGCAGGGTTCGGATTCTGCCGGCCTTTCGGCCAAGAATCCCCCGTGTGCATGCGCCGCTGCAGTCAGCGGTGCATTGCACGGGGAATATCTCCTAAACCGTACAGGTTTAGGAGATATTTTTTTTACCTGCAGGTAAAGCCCCATACACACGCTCGGACAATCCGCGGACCAGGTCGGTCGGACTTTGTCCGACGTACTTTGTCCGATGTTGTCGTTGCGTACACACGGTCGGACTACGTTGTCGGAATATCCGGTCCGGAAGAACGTCGTGACGTAAGTCGTCGTCCACGAGATTACAAAAGGGAAGTTCAGCACCACGTCAGGCACCCGTTGGGCTCCTTCTGCTGATCCCGTGTTTATCGAGAGTTAGTGGAAGTTTGGTGACTTAAGATTCGCGCTTCTCAGTTTTCTGACTCAGATCGTTACTGCTCTTCAGTTTGTGCTTGTCGTGCGTATCTGTTTATTAGTGCGTGTAGTCAGTTCGCATTTGTTGGTCATTGCGGCCTATATCTTGATATAGGACGCTTTGATTTGCACTGCTTATTGTCTGCTCGTTGCTGCTATTCACTTCGTTCTTTCAGGCCTTGCTGTTTATCGGTGCTTTCTGTTTGTCCGTTCTGACCAGCCGACCTTTTGTGACCTTCTGAGCGATGTTTCCCGTGCGTACTCGTCGCCGAGTTCGTGCTGTACGCGGAATTGGTGTCGGGCTTTTAGCTTTGACCCAAGACCCGTCCATGAACAGAGTGATGAGGAGTATGTGGACCAAGAATTGGTTGCTTCAGCGTGACCAGTTCTCGCACATGCCTTTGCTTCGTGAGATCCGGGAGAATAATCCTGATGATTTCAGGAACTTTCTCAGGATGACGGACCCCGATTTTCACCGTCTTTTGGCTTTGCTGACCCCCTTTATCAGCCGGCAGGATACCTGCATGAGACAAGCCATTACTCCGGAGCAGAGGCTTGTTGCCACGTTGAGGTACTTGGCGACAGGGAGAAGTCTTCAGGATTTGAAGTTCTCTTCAGGTATCTCTCCCCAGGCCCTGGGAATCATTATTCCAGAGACCTGTTCTGCCATCATTCAGGTCCTGCAGGAGGACTATATTAAGGTAACATTTCTACTTTACTATTCCCTTCTATGTATGCTCTGTTTGCTAATGACTTGTATTTTTGACCTCCTTCCCTAATTACCATGATTGCAATATGTTCTAATATGCTGTGCCCCTTTTCACCTTCATGCATTTTTCCCTTCACTTACCTCACCAGCATGCTCTTCTGCCCCAATAGACACCTATGGCCTACTCACTTAAGCAATGTCTTTTGTCTGCTGCATAGTATTGTTTGCCCCAAAACACCCCCTAAAATATGCACAAATGTTTGCTGTGTGGTTTACTTCATGTAGAGCCCCCTTTTTTTGTTCTTTTGGTGGGGGGGGGGGCAAACTCATTAGGAACCCCCTCCCCCAACTGCTCTGTCAGATGGTACCAATCCTTTATCTGCTGGCTTTCCCAAGGTCCATACACACTATATACCTACCTCTTTATAGTGCGCATCTTTAGGGATGAATTCAGCAAAGCATGTAGTGCAAGGGACTGCCTCCATACATTCCATTTCCTATTTTTTTGTCTTCTTTACCTCCTATTAGCTTGCTTGGTAATTTAATAATGTCACACTGTGCCTGCCTTTTTTGGGGGGGGGGGGGGGGGTTGAAATGTTATTTGATCTTTCCTGTGGCCTGCCAATAGTGTTAAGTACAGAGGGTCTGGCCAAACTAGCCCACATTATTGAGCCATTTGCCAATCAATGAAGTGCAGAGGGTTAGCTGTCCACCACCCCCCCCCCCCCCAAAACCCCTAGTTATTGCCAAGGGCCCCACAGAAGTGGGGGGATTGATGGGGGGGTGAGTAATCTGTGAAGGGGAGCCTCTACTTTTCTGTGCAAATACTTTCCAGCCTCCAATTTTAGACAATGCTCTTGTTCCAAGATGTTGATTGTCTAATCTGCTTGCAATGTTTAGGTGCAAAGTGACTAATTTTTTTTTCTTGTTTCACTCCACAGTTCCCTTCCACGCCACAGGAATGGCAGACTGTGGCCTCCCACTTTGCCAGCCGTTGGGACTTTCCTAACTGCGGAGGGGCAATTGATGGGAAACACGTCCGCATCGTCCCACCGCCCAACTCGGGGTCCTACTATTATAATTATAAAGGGTTTAATAGTGTAGTGATGTTGGCGGTGGTGTCGGCAACATACGAGTTTATGTATGTGGACGTGGGGATGAACGGCCGGATATCGGATGGTGGGGCCATTACGCACACGGAGTTCTACTGGCGTCTCCAAAGTGGCAGTCTGTGCTTGCCACCTCCAGAGGAGAATGCCGAAGGACTCCCCTTCGTCTTTGTCGCAGATGAAGCGTTTGCGTTGACTCCCCATGTGATGAGGCCGTTCCCGATGAGGACCCTCACCCCGGACCAGAGGGTCTTCAACTACAGGCTGTCCAGAGCCAGAAGAGTTGTGGAGAACGCTTTTGGCATCCTGGCCAGCCGCTTCCGCCTGTTCCTGACGGCATTTAACTTGGCGGAATACAAACTGAACCACATAGTTCTTGCCTGTTGCATATTGCACAACTTCCTCAAAAGACATAACAGGAACTATGTGGTGCCCGTTGGCCCAGATGTGGAGGGCCCTCCAAATGCCGAACTCACAGCCCTTCGAGTGGCACGTCCAGGCTTGCCCCCTCTAAATGCCCGTGTGGTCCGGGACCAATATATGCAGTACTTTGTGGGTAGGGGGGCCATTGCTCTGCCTGACGATGTGTGAGAGGCATTTTTTAATAAATCTGATATTTTAACCAACCTATGATTTCATGTCATTTCAGTCTTCTTTTTAGCTTATTTTACTTTGACATTTTTTCCCTTTGCCTTCGACAGTGGGAATGCACTTTCTGGGCAAAAGGAGGTAACAGTCTCTTCTTCCCAAAAAGATTATTCTCATGTTGTGTGTTTGCTACCTAATCTTTGGTCTAGAGAAGGTTTGTACTGCATAACTGACACCCAAAATACTCCTTTTCATCACCAGGTCTGACATGTGTGTATTCTCCAAAATGCTGTGCTCCGTGTTTTCGTACAAAGCACTGTGGGTGTCATTTACATAAGTCAAATCCGCTATGCTCTACAAGTGCATTGAAAAAGTTCCCCGGGAAAGAAAATTGGAGTGCAAAGTGGATTTGCCTTTAGTAAATAACACCCATTGCCCCCCATATCCTTTTCATTTTACATACATAATGCATTGTGTTTTTTAAATAAGGAAGCCACACATTTAGAAAAATAAAAGTTTACTAGGAAAACATTCCCAAGTGCGTTTACAATCTTCACGCCAAAACTGACAACATCTTGGTTATTTACAACATTGTTTACAAACATTCCGCAATTGGTAAAACCAGGCATGGAGCAAAACAGAACCTAGGAACTTGGAAAGTTCAACTTTGTAAAGTGAAGACAAGATCAGACATGACTATATGTTCAAAGTGTGTTTGATCTTGCCTTCATCACATGGGGGGGTCACCCCCGAAAAGTGGAAATTTGGAACATGCACACAATTTGGGTCTGAAAATGGTCATTAGATGGGAAAACACATGCCTAGAAGCTTCAAAAGTGCCATTTTCCATCATGGGGATGAATGGACGTTTTTTGGGGGTGCAACCCCTTCACCACAACCACTTTCGTAGTTCGTAAAGTGTTTGCACCCCCAAAAAAACGTTGCCATTCATCCACCATGGTGGGAGCTAGCACATGTGGACACAATGTGTGCATGTTCGAAATTTCAGACAGTTTTTAAGTTGCAAATGTGTGCAGAAGCAGGCACAAATGTGTGTTAATTACTTGGTGCGTTTTCATATTTTTCCTAAAACATCAATGATGTTCTTCAATTTTTGTTGAACATCATTGATGTTTTGCTTTATGTAATCTAGATCTCGATTGCAGACCATTATCTCTCCGATGAGTACGTGGGCACTCTCTGTGGTAAAGTGCGATTTTTCTTCCACAACATCCACGTCACCTAAAAACCACAAACAAACAAAAATGGGGTGTTGGAAATGAGGCAGCCATACATGGATTAGCTTACCAGTAGCTGTGTTCTCCCACACTCACCTGTTGTGGTGACAATTTCTCCAAGTTCGATGATCTCTCCTTCCTCCTCCTCCTCCTCTGCTTCTGCTCTTTCCCCTTTTTTGGGAGGTGTTGGTTTGGGGGTTTCCTCAGACGGCCCAAGTTTTCGCTCCCCTATGAGAATGTCCAAAAGGAAGATTTAGCAACACAAACTATTGAGGGCAGAAATAGGAAATGACAAACATTGCTTGAAAGTGACGGACACTATTTTAGTTTGGCCAGTTACAAATGTCAACTACATGAATGTAGTCACTTTGTAAAGGTGCTAAACTGACTAGCTTTTTGGTAGAAGTTTGTGTGATGGAGACCCCCCTCTAGTATCGACTGGAGCACATGTGTGGAAAAGGCTAATAAAAAGGGGGTTTGGGTGTCCCAGCACTAGTGCTCTCGAGTCCAGATGGGTAAACAGCTACTGGGTGACCTCTCCTTTACATTGAATAAATTGGCTTTACATTCTGGATGACATTTCTAGGGAGAACAAACTTCCTTTCCCCCAAAAAAACACCAAACATCGTATTATAAGTGGCCGCACGATCGAGGTTGCGTACGATCGAATGGACACACACACGACCATGACAGTGGCAGAAAGATCGAGGCTGAGTACGATCGAATGCACAGACGAACATGAAAGTGGCCATTTTGGAATGTACAACTTTGTAAAAATCAAACCACATGGAGCAGTATGCAAGCAAGAAATCAAACACAAAACACAACTACTTACTTTTTTGAAGAATTCTCTTGATCTTTCTGTACTGATCGGCCTCCCTCAGTTTCAGGTCTGACCAGCGTTTCCTCAGTTGCTCCTTGGATCGTTGTACCCCAAAATGATTGTACAGCCTCCTCACAACTTTAGACATGATCTTGGCCTTGCGGACATTGGGGTTGAGGTAAGGCCCATACTTCCCATCATAGTCGCTCCTCTTTAATATGTCCACCATCTCCAACATTTCTCCAAATGACATATTGGAGGCCTTGAATTTCAGGCTCCGGGATCGGGACGTTTCTGCCTCCGGCCTTTCCTCGTCCTCCTCCTCGTTGGGGGGATATTTGGGGCGCACCTGCTGTGTCCCCGCCATGTGCTCTCCCCACTGCGCCGTAAAGAGAAGGGGTGGGGAATAGACGAGAAAGATCGTCAGGGGCGGGCGGAGTTTGACGCATGCGCACTGTATATAAAACGTCACACGCCTGTGTCGTAGCCACGATCTGGGAGACGAGGGGAGAGAAAGCTCACGCACGAGACGATCGCTACAAACGAAGGTACAATTTGACGTTGGTACATAACTAGCCTAGACTGATTAGAACTTGAGGCTTCTTTATGGAGAAGATTAGGAGAGTTTAGGCTGACATTATTTATATTGTTTTGTGTGGCGTTGTGTCTTGCAGAGGTGATGGAGGCGTTCTACAACGTGAGCTTTCTCCCACACTTCATTGATAAATACCGGCAATTCCCCCTCTTATGGCAGGCAAAACACAGGGATTATAGCAACAGACCAAAGAGGTACGCAGCCCTGCTGAAACTGGTGGCATTTGTAAAGCCTACCCTGCCCATGGCAACCGTCGCAAACTTAAAAGTGAAGATAAACAACATGAAGACTACCTATTTCCGGGAGCGCAATAAGGTCCTGAAGTCACAAGCATCTGGAGCTGCAGCAGCTGATGTCCATGTCCCCACGCTCTGGTACTATGACAGGCTCCACTTTCTCAAAGACCAGGCTACTGTCAGGAAGTCACTCTCGACTCTTCCTTGCACGCGTCCTTCCACGCACGCCACCCCTGATGAGGCTTCCGAGGACCAACCTGGGCCTTCCAGTCAGGAATATGTGCAGGTGCCCAGCTTGTTCCAGGTATAGTAGTTTTGGAACCAGTTTGTTGAATAATGAATGATGTTCAGTTAATTCAGGATCCCCAATTGCTTATTTCCTAACGTGATTGACATATCAACAGACAGTGGTGTGGGAGACATTTTTGGGAAGAATCTAAACTGCAGGGCTGAGAATTGTATGGTTTTGTATTTGAAAACATTTTGCAACAGTCACTAGATGAGAATTGTGTGTGTTTGATGAACAAATAACTGAAACTATGTCCCTTTTTCAGACACAGGAAGACCTCAGCCAGGAGGTGGCTGTGGAAGGTGGCAGTCAGGAGGAGGCAGGGGGTAGTGGCAGCCAAGAGGGGGGTAGGCGTAGGAGCCTGACTGTCTCCCAAGTCTCTCCCCTCCGCCTTCCCTACAGAAGGGCGAAAAACATGGGGGAGGTGGGAGAGTCAGCGCTCCAGCTGATAAAAGATGCCTCAGCCTCCCTCTATGCCACACCCACCTACGAGGAGGCCTTTGCCTCCTTGGTTACAAGTAAATTTACGGGTATGGAGGCGGGGCAACGCAGCATGTGTGAGGAGGTCATCCTCAAAATACTAAATGAGGGGATGGCTGGGGAGATGACTCCCCTCACACATGTTTGCGAGAGTGACCTTGCTCCGCCTCCTCCTCCTCCTTCTGCCACCCCACCAGCACCAGCACCACGGCGTGGAAGGAAGCGTACAAGGAAGACAAGAGAGTGACAACCTGGACTCAGTCTGGTCTGAGAGAAGATGGAGCCTCTCGTAGTACCAGAGCCTGGGGACCTAGATGGCATCTGCTGCAGTTCCGGATGTTTGGGACTTCAGGACCAGATTGCGCTCCCTTATTATTTAGATAGGTAGTCTTCATGCCCCCAATTGTTTAAGTCTGTAAAATGATGGTTGCCATGGGTGTCCAAGGCTTTGCAAATTCCCCAAGTTTCACCATGGCTGCGTTCCTCTTTGGTCTGTTGCTGAGACCTAAATAAAGATTTTTTTGCTTTGAAATAATCATTGACTATTGTGTTTTACTTTTCTACAATGACAGTTTTTCTTTGAGTAGGCAGGTACATTTCACTAATCCTAGAATTAACAAGGGGCACCAACAACCAACAAACTCCTAGTAAATGTAAGCAAGAAATACAAATGTTAATAATGTGGTTTTGCTAAGTTGAGACATACAAACCCCCTCCAAAAAAAAAAAAAACCTCCTTCAAATATGTATTCCCCCAAAAAAAAAAAAATCTGGGTAAAAAAA
Organism: Lithobates sylvaticus; assembly: GCA_028564925.1. Lineage (NCBI taxonomy): Eukaryota > Metazoa > Chordata > Amphibia > Anura > Ranidae > Lithobates > Lithobates sylvaticus. The sequence goes on from CM053032.1 coordinate 184,813,486, forward strand.
TAAGAAAGATTGTATTACGATCTGAGTAAAAATAAACATGTAGTGTATAAATGCTGCAAAGTAATAAAGAAGTAAGTTTGTGAGAAGTGCGGGTGAATAGGAGCAGCTAAAAGATGTCATTCTTGTTGCATTGTAAAGAAAAAGAGAATGCGCTGCATTAAAGACATTTTAACATTGCAGCGTGACGAATGTGCTGTGTCGATTAGGAAAGGTAGTTTTACCTGACCGAGCGCTTCCGTCACAGAATTTCTTCTGAGCATGCGTAGCACTTTGTCCGTCGGACAAGCGTACACACGCTCGGATTTGGTGTGATCGGACCGGGTTGACGGGAAATCTTTCCAGCAGGAGATAAGACTTTGTCCGACGGACAAACCGACGAACACTGTCCGATGGTGCATACACACGGTCTGATTTTTCAACAACCTTGTCCGATCGGACCAAATTGATGAAAAAGTCCGACCGTGTGTATGGGGCTTAAGCCTCATTATAGGCTTACCTGTAGGTGAAAGTCCAAAAATCGACTTTACTTCCACTTTAAAGGATCTGCTACTGACAGGCTTGGTTGCTAGATATGTCTAGTGGAGTCCATGCCTCAATGGGTTATGGTGGGTAGCCATAATGATATGGCTGAACGATGTGTATGTATGTATGTGTATATAATATATATGCAGTATATACATACACTATATTACAAAAAGTATTGGGATGCCTATCCTTTACACGCACATAAACTTTAATGACATCCCAGTCTTAAGCCCCATACACACGGTCGGACTTTTTCATGGATTCTGTCCGATCGGACAAGGTTGTTGAAAAATCAGACCGTGTGTATGCACCATCGGACAGTGTTCGTCGGTTTGACCGACGGACAAAGTCTTATCTCCTGCTGGAAATCTTTGCCGTCAACACGGTCCGATCACACCAAATCCGATCGTGTGTACGGTTGTCCGACCGGACAAAGTGCTACGCATGCTCAGATCACATTACAAGACCAAAGCTATTGGCTACTAGCCTCTACGTAGTCCCGTCGTAGGCAACAAACGTCACCACGTTCAGAATGATCGGATTTTCCGACAACTTTGTCTGACCGTGTGTACGCAAAACCAACATCAGACAAAGTGTGACGGACATGGTCCGACGGACCTGGTCCTCGGATAATCCGCGCGTGTGTATGGGGCTTTAGTCTGTAGGATACAATATTGAGTTGGCCCACCCTTTGCAGCTATAACAGCTTCAACTCTTCTGGGAAGGCTGTCCACAAGGTTTATGAGTGTGTCTATGAGAATGTTTAACCATTCTTCCAAGCGCATTAGTGAGATCAGGCACTGATGTAGATGAGAAGGCCTGGCTGGCAGTCTCCCCTATAATTCATTACAAAGGTGTTCTATCGGGTTGACGTCAGGACTCTGTGCAGGCCAGTCAAGTTCCTCCACCCCAAACTTGCTCATCCATGTCTTTATGGACCTTACTTTGTGCACTGGTCCAACTAATTTGGTGGGGGGGATCGCTCCGACTTCAGAAAAGGTTCCTGTACTACTTCTAGGCGAATTGTACCCATAGATTTCAATGGAAGTCGCCTCCAAGTTGGATTTCCAGTTATATTAAAGAAACTTTACAGGAGAAAGAAAAGAATATACCTAGGTAATCCCCACATTTACCCAGGCAACCCCCCCCCCCTTCCACAATACTGATTTATTCTGTGATTGGCCACAGCTAAAGTCGCCTGTCCTGGAGGTGACTTTAAGCCACATTGTAAGTTGCTCAAAGTTGCGCTGAAGTCTCCTCCAAATCGCTTTGCAAAGTCGCGCTGTACGTCGGGTTGCCCCTGTGTGAACCGACGCTAAGGGCATACCTCACAACTTTTTGAGATAGGAATTGGGGGACACCTATCAGCAAAAGTATGCCGGCATAGGACACACCCCTTGCCATGCCCCCTTAAAGGAGAAATTACAAAAAAACAAGATTGGTTAAACCCACAAGTGCTTTTCTTACCACTACTATTGCTTCATATTGGCTTTTGGAACTTGGCAGCAATTTAGAAATCAGATGAAAGGTTTAGCACTGGGAAACACTTTTTGATAGATAAAAAGTGCATTTTATATACATCTATATAGATCAGTCCAAAATGAGGGACAAATCAGGAGGAATGAGGGACAGAGGGACATTGCTTCAAATCAGGGACAGTTGAGAGGTATGCTAAAGGTCATGTGCGTGACAAGTGTGTGTATGTATGTGTGTATATATATATATATATATATATGTATATATATATATATATATATATATATATATATATACACACATACACACACACACACACACACACACACACACACACACACAGTATTTATATACTATATATAAAAAAATATATATGGATATATATCATTTTTATATATAGTATATAAATACTGTGTGTGTGTATATGTATATGTATGTGTGTGTGTGTGTGTGTGTATATATATATATATATATATATATATATATATATATTATATAAATTATATATATTATATATATATATATATCGTTAAGTCCTTTGATCGATCAAAATTATTTTGATCGAGGACGATCTGCGGATAGAGCTCCGCGGTCTCGCCCATAGGAAAGGCTGCGGCTTCGGCATAGCTCCAGAGCGGCGGCCATCTTGGTCCACCCGGTGGTGGCCTAGTAGCGGTGCGCTGACGTCATCATCACCCGCCTGCTTGTGCCGTCTACTCTGCGGACGGGTCTGCCTGCTGTCTATTCCGGACAGAGCAAACAATCGGAGATGTGGATATTACAGTATGGGGGCAGATGTGTCTGCTTCCAGAAAATGTAAACACTCTGGTATGTCTGCGTGACTGGCTAAAGTGATGCCTACTTGCCTACTATATGCCTACTGACAGTCAATATACTAGATACATTAAATTAATTAAAGTTAAACTAACTTTCTACGTTTTTCTTAAAGTTTAATAAAACATTTTGTAAAAACTGTATGTGCGTTTATAATTAATCCAAATTAGTCGATTAAAAAAAAAAATTGATTAATCGAACACGAAAATTTTAATCAGTAACAGCCCTAATATATAATATATATATATATATATATATATATATATATATATATATATATATATCTATCTATCTATCTATATATTATCTATCTATCTATCTATCTATCTATATATATATATATATATATATATATAATTTATTGCACCTATATTTTCGTTTGGATACATTTGGGGCACATTTATTTTTTTGATTTGGTTGCTTTATATTGATTTAGGGTTTGCAATTGTTTATCACAATCATTGTGATTTCTAATATGTATTTATGTTTCTTTTCATATATTTTCATTGGGACACGTTTTCTACTTGGAGGCATTTTTCTTTTAAAATATTTTATTGATAACCATACAGTACATATTATTAGTACAAATTTTGAAGTTAAATAAGATAGACATGTGTATATATATGTGTGTGTGTGTGAAAGGCTTCTCGAACATCATATATAGATGAACATATATTATTTGCTATTTTCTTTATAATTCTTAATATAATAGATATTATTCATATATATAAACAATCAACAAATTTAGTATAAAGTTGAATAAAGAAAGTAATTAATTGTTTATAGAATAACCTTAGTTTGAATTGAATAACAACAATGTAATCTATTAGTCTATAAGTTAGTAAACAATGGAGGCATTTTTCTATGTACATTGAAGTGTGTGTATTTGGAGTATGCACAGAGTAGTACTATTGCTAGGACCACTAGATGGCGAAGCGAGTCCTTGCACTGTCCTTGGTGCAGAGCCTTGTCCATACACACAGCAGTAGTAGAGTACAGTGAGGCTGCCTTACATGAAGCCCCTCCTCCGGGAAGAGCCAGGCTGCTGCCCCCTTCTTTCCTCTCCCAAGCTTTGAGAGATGTATGAAACTTCAGCCCAGTGGGAAGTGGAAACAGGCATTATCTCATCAGCGTCACCCTGAGAGCTCTGGGTAAGTGTGTCACTGTCAGATGTCACTTAGCATTGATCCCTGACTCTAGCTTTGGCTTTTCTTGGCTTTAAGGGCATGTCCAAACATCTGTCTCCAGCGCTCTTCTTAGGACTGCTCTGCATCTGCATGGAGTGTTTCTGCTGATCTCACCGGTGTTGTTGTGGCTTTGCTGTGATTTTTTGCACGCTCTCTCCTGACAATCGGCACAGTTTCCGAATGTTTTTGTGCCCGGTGTGATCCCAGGCAGTGTCACTTCCTTTGCTGTCCACTCTGGACTTGTGTAAGTGCTCGTATTCCGCTGTGTCCTGCAAGGAATTGGGGGTGGGATATGTCAGCAGGATGTTTTCATCAGCCGCACATTCAAGTTTTTCTTCTCTTTCCCTTCTCAGGCTGGACAAGGATCTGCTGGATACAAATACCGGAGAAGTGACAAGCTGGGGGAATTGGTCAGCGGACTGTGGAAGCTTCGGAAGAAGAAGAAGAAGAAGATTCTGCATGGATAACATGATGATGTTCCTGAGCGCGTGTCTTCTATTCCTCTTACACTTGGCATCTACAGGTAAAGTGTCACCTGAGTGCTGTCATTGCACTGCCATGTGTTTGTGTCCCTCGTGCTGCGCCAGCACACGTCCCACCTTGTCTCACCTGCATGTGATGCCCCGCTATGTAGATTGGCACAGCGGCTGAAATACAGCTGACAATTAACCCCCGCTAATCACTCATTGTAAACATCTTTTTTGGGCTTGTTCCCACCATGTCCGAAAAGATGGCATTTGCAATAGGAGCTTAGCGGTGTTTGATTATGAGCTGAATTCCAGCTGCTACCTAATATACGTACCAGGGTATCAGTAGGTAAGCAAGGTATAGAAAACATTTGTGCCCTATTGGCGCCATAAAGCTGCTTTTACACTGACGCACTTTTCCTGCGTTTTTACCTTGCTACAGAAAAACGCAAGAAAAATATTGCCCTTTAAATGCTTATTTTTTTGGGCTTGTTCCCACCATGTCCGAAAAGATGGCATTTGCAATAAGAGGTTTTCCAGCTGCCACCTAATATACGTACCAGGGTATCAGTAGGTAACCCCCGCTAATCACTGATGCACTTTTCTTGCGTTTTTACCTTGCTACAGAAAAACGCATGAAAAATATTGCCCTTTAAATGCATCTTTTTTTGAGCTTGTTCCCACCATGTCCGAAAAGATGGCATTTGCAATAAGAGGATCGCAGTGTTTGATTATGAGCTGAATTCCAGCTGCCACCTAATATACGTACCAGGGTATCGGTAGGTAAGCAAGGTATAGAAAACATTTGTGACCTATTGGCGCCATAAAGCTGCTTTTACACTGATGCACTTTTCCTGCGTTTTTACCTTGCTACAGAAAAACGCAAGAAAAATATTGCCCTTTAAATGCTTTGGGGCTCTTCACACCACTATGGTGTGTCTTGAAAAATCCTGCATGCTGCATCTTTGGTGCGCTTTTCAAAACCGCAACAAAAACGCAGCTCCCCATTGACATGAATGTAAAAAGCGCACCACGGTTGCATTTTTGGTAGTTTTTTTGTCGCATGTCCATGTGTCACAGGTGCATGCTGGACGTCAGGCACTGTGAAAACGCACCGATATTTTTTATTGCATTGTTGGTCGTTTTTTTGAGTCACATGTCTTTGTGTCACAGGAGCATGCTGGAAGTCAGGCACCCAGAAAACGCACCAAAAGTTTTTATTGCATTTTTGCAACAGAGCAGTGTGAAAGCAGCTTATTTGTTTACAGAAAAACGCAGCTCAATGTGGTGTGAACACATGAAGATATAATATCAGAAATGCGTTTGTTTGACGACAAACTTAGTTGTATGCTCTCCCTGATTGGTGAGGATAGTCCTAGCATTTGGCAAAAGCCTTTGAATTTTGAAAGGGCTCCTAATTTTCGGTACTGATTAACGTCGCAAAAATAATTATTTTTTTTGCATTGTGTTTGCACTTTTATATTCTTTTTCTCTTGAGTGAATAAGCGTCAGCATTATTGTCCATTCACACCATATGCATTGGGATGCATTGCCCAAAACGTACAGAAAAAGTATGAATTTAAATTAGGGTTGTTCATACCATTGCATTGCCTTGAAAAAGTATAGCATGCTACTTTTTTTTATGTAATGTGTGAATGCAAAGCAGGGAATTTGTTCAAATGAAAAAAAAAAAGTAACACAATTTATGAAAGGCAAATCCACTTTGCACTACAAGTGCAAACTACAAGTGCAAAGTGCACTGGAAATTGCACTGAAAGTGCACTTGGAAGTGCAGTCGCTGTAAATCTGAGGGGTAGATCTGAAATGAGGAGAAGCTCTGCTGATTTTATTATCCAATCATGTGCAAGCTAAAATGCTGTTTTTTTTATTTTCCTTGCATGTCCCCTCGGATCTACAGCGACTGCACTTCCAAGTGCACTTTCAGTGCAATTTCAATAGCACGTTGCACTTGTAGTTTGCACTTGTAGTGCAAAGTGGATTTGCCTTTAGTAAATAACCTCCAATGCATGTAAAAGTGCATCACAGCATATGTAAAAATAAAAAAATGCTGTACAAAAACGCATGTTAATGCATGCCAATGCACTTGCTTTAATGCTAGCCTTGTGATGTGAATGGGTCCTAAGTGTCCCTGATAGTTGTTGAATTTTTTGCAATTATAAACTATTGATGTATTGAGTATGCTGGGTGCAGGTCAAGCTGCAACTTGTAGTTCTATGACAGCCGGGGGGCAAAGTCACATATTGCTTGCTTGGTTCATCCTGAAAGTGTCAATAGCTGATCAGCAGCAGCTGAAAGACCACACTTTACCCCTGACATTTGTAATAAGACTGGATCATCGATTACTGTAGGTGTTTTGGGAAAATGTCAGGACCTGCTGAGAGGTGTAGTTCTACAAGCTGGAAGCCTCCTTCAGCACATTGCAGCTCAGGACTGCCAAAGATGTATTGCAACACATCTGACAAGTACCTGACGTTTGTTATTACTTTCAAGTGATTAAACGCTGTTAAGTGGCCTAGCGCAGTTTATTTTAATTACAGTATACCGCAATACACATAAACCGCACTATAACATCCCAGCGGGAGCGCTCTTTTTTTTTCTTCGATTATTTATTTACAAGCTAATAGCTCATCTATGCTGGCCGCGTTCTCCTTTAAGCGCTTTCTCCCAATAAAGTAATTGTGAAACTGGATATTAATCTATAAATAGTGTTACTTCTTGGTTCCAACGTCATTTACGATTTCATAAATCCAGTTTGCCTGCAGTGTATGTCTCACCTGTTTCATATAAAACGCGCGTGCATCCTGTTCAATGTAATACGCAGCTTACTCCATCGCTCTCTCCGCTGTTTACCAGCACCAGTCACAGCTGTTTTTAATAGCCCCCTTCTCCCCGAACGTCACTTTTGCCTTCCATCTCATTGAATTACATTGCAAGGATCTCTTTTCTGTTATCCCCGCGATCCAAGAATGTATGTAAGGCTCCCAGCTGCAGATTTCCCAGCGATGCAGATTATAGGAGATCTCAAGTTGTGTTGGGCGCACAGAACAGATTGTTCACCGATAACGGCAAATGATCCGATACTTGCAGGATCATTCTCACAGCAGGCATCTAACAATGCTATGGGATTTCCATTCCAATATTTGTAGTGGTTTGTTAGACTTATAGCACATGTTTCCTTTGACCAGCTGCTTCTAAATACGCATTTAGTTGGACATTTTGTATTTCTCCAATGTGGAAGGTTTTCCGGGACCTCTGTAGATTTTATTGCTTGTTCTCACTTGGATAGTAACATACTGTATATGCTTGATTGCCTATGAAGTCTTTTGCATTTTAGACAGAGGACATAGATGTTGTGCTTTTTTATTAGTACAATGTTTTGATCACACTTTTTTGGGAGTTAAATAATAAGGCTCCATTCACAATAGCGCGTTTTTTGATGCATTTTGCAGAAATGCAGGGAAATTTTTTAACATGGGTTCCTATGGAACATGTTCACATGAATGCATTTTTGTGCCTCTGCGTTTTTGGAAATGGTCAGTGACTTTTTTTCATGCAAAATGCAGCGTTTTGCATGTAATAGAAGTCAATGGTACCGCGTTTTTGCTGCGATTTTGCCGCGATTTGTGGTTTTTTTAAATTTATTTTTTTTTTTACACTGTATATAGCTGGTTGCTAAGCAACCACAGTGTAAAAAAAAAATACAAAAATGCAAATCGCGGCAAAATCACGGTAAAAACGCATGTCCAAAAACGCGGCAAGCACCGCAAAAAGCACTGCAAAAACACTCAAAAGCAAAATGCATAGATTTGAATCGAGCCTAAAACCATTTTGGATAATGCACTAAAATCAAAGGTTGGCACTCATCGAACCATCAGGAGCCGACTGAATTGTGTCTGTCTAAGGCTGGATTCACATCTATGCAGTTTTAGTGCTTTTTGCATTTTGCAGATTTGCACTACAGAACGTGTTCCATAGGAAACCATGGTAAATGGACTGTAATGCAAACCTGCAAAATGCAAAAAGCACTAAAACTGATAGGTGTGAATCCAGCCGTACTGTGTCTTTGGCCTGGTTCACACTTGTGCGGTTTTTAGCCCATTTTGCAGAAACGCACTGCAGTTCGTTTAACATGGTTTCCTATGGGACAGGTTCACATCTTTTTGTTTTGCAGCGACTGCGTTTTTGGAAAGGGTCAGGGACTTCTTAGGCTTGATTCACACGAATGCGTTTTTTGATGCATTTTGCAGAAATGCAGGATTTTTTTTTTAACATGGGTTCCTATGGAACATGTCCACATCAATGCATTTTTGTGCCTCAGCATTTTGCATGTAATAGAAGTCAATGGACTCGCATCCAAAATACAAGTACTGCGTTTTTACCGCGTTTTTACTGCGATTTTGCCGCGATTTGCGGTTTTCAATTTTTTACACTGTATATAGCTGGTTGCTAAGCAACCACAGTGTAAAAAAAAAAAAAAACGCAAAACGTGGCAAAATCGCTGCAAAAAGCACTGCCGAAACGCTCAAAAGCAACATGCATAGATGTGAATCGAGCCTTAAGGCTTGATTCACACCTATGCATTTTTTGTGCTTTTTGCATTTTGCAGATACATAGGAAACCATGTTAAATGGACTGTAGTGCAAATCTGCAAAATGAAAAAAGCACTAAAATGCATAGGTGTGAATCATGCCATAGGCTCGATTCACATCTATGCATGTTGCTTTTGAACGTTTTACCGCGGTTTTTTTGCTGTTTGCATTTTTTCTTTTTACACTGTATATAGCTGGTTGCTAATGAAGGGGCCACCTCCTTAGCAACCAGCTATATACAGTGTAAAAAAAGAAATAGAAATAAAACGCAAATCGCGGCAAAATCGTGGTAAAACGCAGTACTTGCCTTTTGGATGCGGGTCCATTGAATTCTATTACATGCAAAACGCTGCATTTTGCATGAAAAAAAGTCCCCGACCCTTTCCAAAAACGCAGAGGCACAAAAATGCATTGCATTGATGTGAACATGTTCCATAGGAACCCATGTTAAAAAATTTCCCTGCATTTCTGCAAAATGCATCAAAAAACGCATTAGTGTGAATCAAGCCTAAGGCTCCACTCACACCTAGCTATAGAAGAAATTTGGCCGCACCTATGCATGTTGCTTTGGAGCGTTTATGCATTGCTTTTTGCATTTTGGACATGCATTTTTGATGCATTTCACATTTTTGATGTTTTTTTTTTTCTTTTTATTTGGCCAATTTGTTGTTGGGCAGATTAAATAATGCAAAACGCATCAAAAACACACTAAAAAACGCACGACAACCAACCAACCAACAAAAAGAGCAAAAAAAAAAGCTGCATTTAAAAACGTCCCTGACCCTTTCCAACAACGCAGAGGCACAAACATGCATTGATATGAACGTGTTCCATAGGAACCCATGTTAAAAAACATGTCCTGCGTTTCTGCAAAAAGCATGAAATTACGCATTGGGTGTAAATGGAGCCTTAAACATAACACTGTGCATTTTTGGTTCAATAGACTTTAATGGACATGCTGTGGAAACGCATGTAGAGCATTTTGTATGCGTTTTGCAAACTGCAAAGGTGTGAACCAGGCTTTTTTCCTCAGCAGAGAAGAAGAAAACTTTTAGCGTTTTTTAGAAAAGCACAAGTAAAATATAATAAGCAATGTTTATTGATTTTATGCTACGTGTATGGGGACATGAACTATACATAAAGTAGGTATTTCCCAATTTGACTGTGAAAGTGGAAATACACTTTAAACTGGTCACACACAGGTGAATCTGAAATAGAACAATCACCTCCATCAGATGAGATGGTCCCCCAATATCTACATCCCTGTATTTGGTGGATGACCCTCTCCCCATAGCAGCCTATGACTTATAATTATCAGAAGCAGAAGTGTATCTCTATTCATTATTGTAGCTCATCAATATCAAAATGTGCAGAATATTGTTTAACACTTCACAAGCAGACATTTTTTTATCACTGCTAACCATCCTCTTCCTCAGGCCCCGTTCACATCTGGGCATTTTAGAACCGCTAGCAGTGTCACGTGATTCTGGCACGTATTGAAATCTCCACAAAACATGCAGTTGGGTGGCATTATTGGTAAAGGCACACGAAATGCACAAAAGAAACAGGCATTTTGTTGCACGACAAAGTGTGAGCAAAACACCAAAAAAAATGCGATTGTCAAAAATGCCAACTCCAAAAAAGGTACAGGAGCTACTTTGGCATTGTTTTGGAGCAGAGAGCAGCCTATTCAATTAAATGATGCTGCCCCAAAATCACATGCTAAAACTTGCGACGCTCTGCCGTCACTATATGTCAGTGGTCTCCAAACTGTGGCCCAGGGGCCAGATGTGGCCCTTTGCTTCTATCCAGCCCTCAGGACACTATTACTCCAACTGACAATGATGAGGCACCATTCCTCCCACCGATACCACAATGGGGCACTAGTCCTCCTACGAAGACCAATGATGGTGCACTATTATCTCCCACTGACGCTATTGATGGGGCACAATTCCTCCTACTAAGACTAATGTTGGGGCACTATTCCTCCCACTGACACCATCTATGGGGCACTCTTCCTCCTACTATGACCAATGATGGGGCATCATTCCTCCCACTGACACCATCGATGGAGCACTATTCCTACTGTTTAAACCAATAACGGAACAGTTTTTACTCCCACTGATGCCGGGACTATTTCTACTCACACTGGCCAAAGTCCGGCCCCCCTGAAGTCCGAAGTACAGTAAACTGGCCCTTTGTTTAAAAAGTTTGGAGACCCCTGCTATATGTGAACAGGCCCAACTATTTGTGCTGTATACACAGGGTGAGCATGCATTTTGTGTGATTATTTCTACAAATGAGTGATAGGCTCATTCACACTGGTGCAGAGGGGGGGGGGGGGCATACAGCATGCATGAGCGTCCAGAACCCCCGGGATCCACAGCTGTTGTGTACAGCCCACTGCGTCTATATGCAGGTATGGGCCAGTACTTGTGTAAAACGCACATGAACATATGTAAGCTGTCTAGTTCAGGAGAAACATCCCTGCACATGCTTTATGCAAGTACTAGTGCATACCTATATACCTATATACCTATACATATGTATAGTGTCATCTTGTAATTGCTTGTTAATAGGTAGCTGTACACGACAGCTGTGGGTCCTTATGGAGGTTCTGGATGCTCATCCATGCTGTATAGCCCCTTTCTGGCCATGTGCATGAGCCCGTGAAATAAAGTTGGTTTTAATAAAAGCATTAAAGAGTAATAAATATGCTGTGTTGGGGCTTGTCCATATTTGCAGTAGGCTGTAAATGCAGGCAGTTTAGCTGCAGTTTTACTGCCCCAATCCACCTATCTAAAAAAAGGACATGCAGCCACTCAAGGCTGTACACATGTCATCACCAGAAGGCTTTGCTTCCTGTCTGCAGCAAAAATTTAACTGCAACCATTTAGGCTAGGTTCACATCTGTACATGTGCATTTGATGTGTTTTTGCGCCACGTCTTACGTTTTTTTTCATGTATTTTTTCAGGCGTTTTAAGGCATTTTGTGTTTATTGTTTTGGCCAATGGTGGGCTACATGTTGATATTGCTAGGAGGAGGTTTCTATTGTCATACAGGAGCCAAGAACACACCGCCCGTGCATAAAAACGTCTCTGCACCTTTCCAAAAAACGCATTGCAGGAAGCTGCATAGATGTGAATGGGACCCTTAGGGAATGAGGGTAAATGGATTGTGGTGCTTTTCTGCAGATCTGCAAATGCACTAAAAAGTGCATAGATGTGAACCTAGCCTAAAGTGTACGGGGGGTGCTGCAACCGCCTTGCAACCATGTGCAATGGATGCGATTGCTGCATTTTCAATGTTAAAACAGGCAGTGTGGAGGCAGCATATATTGCCTTCTCACTGCCTGTTAAATGCCCTCAGAAAAGCCATCCACCACAAATCCCTTTTCAGAGGGACGTCAAGGGCTGCTGCACACAAAAACAAGGCCCTGTATACATTGTTTTATATACAGTTGTACATTATGACCTCATATTAAAGTAATACAGTATTTGATTATGTATGCTTAGTTTACTGGTATTGTTTATATTTCCTAATTTAAAGGCCAGCTCCACCAAAAATGATTTAATTTTTGAGTGGGCACATGCGGGTTGAGACCCTTGCTGATTTTTTATGTCTCTCAGAGACTATGATGGTGAAACTTCCCCAAAACAGCATGCATCTCTGCTTCAAAGACCATACCATAGATAACAGTTTTTCACAGCCGTATCCTCTAACTGTTTGTTTTTCCAATAATTGGTTTTGAGTGGCACTTAATTAACACTAAGTGAGGGGCACTTAATAAGTCAGATCCTCAGAGATCAGGGGGTCAGAGTGAGGAACCCGTCCCAGCTGTTGTATCCGGCGATCTGGTTGCACGCAGTGCGCTCTTTAACCTCAGATGCCCCATATCTGTCCCTAGATAGACCATAGTAGTCACAGGGGATTCTTGGATCCTCTAATTCCTCCAGATGAACAGACTTTATAAGTTTAAACTGCTCAAAAAATACAGACAAATAAATATCCTCTTACCAGTGAGCATTTCTTAGGGAAGCGTGCCATGGCATATAAAATGGTAGTTGGCTCAGGATGTTTTTGTCTGTCTGAAATCTTAGTAGGATTAGCTTCATCTCTTCATCTGGAAGAGTATTGGATCCTGGAATCTTTTCTGCATCCAATTATTTGTTTACCATGAAATGACGGCTGGGTGGTGTGGCTCTCGTTCTGGGTGGCTGTCTTATGACGGCCTCCCAGAACGACCTCTCTCGGTCGTGCCGTGTTGCTAAGACATGGCGCAACCTGGATTTGTGTAAAGAGCCGCGGCCGCGACTCTTTAACCATGTAATCGGCTATGTCCAATCACAGCCGGTCACATGTAAACATGGAGATGCCGGTAATCGGCGCTCCTCACCTCACACTGACAGAGTGTGAGGAGAGGAGAGCCGATCAGTGGCATCTCCTCACAGACATCTAGGGATGTAATCAGGGTACTGATCATCAGTGCCCTGATTACAATTAACCAGCAATGTATGCCCACCACTGCCAGCAATCAGTGCCAACCAGTGCCCACAATTGCCACCAATATGTGCAGAAAAGTGCCAGCAATCAGTGGCCATTAGTGATGCCAGTGAGTGCTGGCTATCAGTGATGCCCATCACTGCTGCCCATCAATGCTCATCATTGCTGCCCATCAATGCCCATCAGTGCTGCCCATCTGTACCCACCAGTGCCACCTGTCTGTGCCCACCAGTGCTGCCTATCTGTGCCCAGTGCCCACCAGTGCCACCCATCAGTACCGCTCATCAGTGCCGCATATCAGTTCCACCTATGAGTGCCCATAAGTGCGGCATAGTCGTGCCTTCTCATCAGTGCCACCTCATCAGTGCCCATCAGTGCAGCCTATCAGTGCCCATCAGTGCTGCCTCATCAGCGCCTATCAGTAAAGTAGGCAAATTACTTTTTTACAAAATTTACTGACATAAACTAAGAAAAACATTTGTTTTTCCAAATTTTTTTTTTTTTAGGAAAAAATAAAAAACCCAGGAGTGATTAAATACCACCAAAAGAAAGCTTTATTTGTGTGAAAAAAATAACAATGTCACATGGTTACAGTGTAGTATGATAATTTTCATTCACAATTTCATGCGCAATTTCATTCAAACTGTGAGAGCGCTGAAAGCTGAAAAATGCCTGGGCAGGAAGGGAAGGGGGTGTAAGTGCCCTGTATTGAGGTGGTTAAAGTAGAAGTCCACCCTAACACTAAAATGCCTGCATCTACAGACATCCACGATCTAACACTAACCTATCTAGCCCTGTAAACAAGAAATCAGTATACACAGCTTTTTTTAATACGATCTGGTCCGGCCTCCAGCATCAGAAGCTCTGCAGAAGACACAGCTGACAACATCACCCATAGAGTTATTATGGGGCTTTTGTTGTCGGCTGCCAGATGTACCTGTCAATAAATTCTGATTAATTTCAGAAGCATCTCCGTGTCAATGACAATGTGTCCATAAAAGATACACTGATGTTACCAGCATCCTGCCCTTTGTTTATGTGTGCTACTGGGTCAGGAATGACCGGCCCACAGCTGATTGGAATAAAAAGTAGTGCAATTTTGATGTTCAAATAAAAAATGTCTTCAGATGACACCTGAGCTTATCTCTGATGCCAGACATACTAAATGACAGCTGTGCCCCAATAAACATGAATAGGACTGGGCGCACATGGATGAAATACTGTGCACCCCGTACAGACAAAAGCCGCCCTTCACACAGGTATACGGATAGGTACCTGCATGTGAATGAGGCTTAAATCTTTAAAAAGTTTATAGATTCCCTTTATCATACCTAAACAGTTGAGTACTGTCTATTGATACTTTTTTTATTTGCAAATAAAAAGTCAGCTATGCTGTTGCACGAATACAGTTACAATCGGATTTAATGTATCTGTATTCTAATTTTCATGGACATTTATTTATTTATTTTTTGTTTTTATTACTTTTTTGCATGACCAAAATTAAAACATTTAAAAGTGATTTAAGTGATAGGCAATGAATGAACTTTCTTCAATGCCATCAACAGTTCTATAGCCTTGGCGTGCTGATCTATGCTCTTTTGAATGCCAGTTGCTTTTTGGGTTCAGCAATATTATGGTTTTGTTTTGGTTTGCAAGTGTTTATGTGTTATTTCAGGGACTTACAACCTGTTACTTGTCAACCTCAGGAGCACTAATGATTCATTGGTAGTCATTGACCAGCAGTGGTCTGTATTGCGGGAGAGGTTTTGCACTGATGGCTGAAAAGCTCATTGTTATGGACGCTTTGCTATCTTGTCAACTTTGACCAATAATAGGTTTTTATCCTGATTTTAAATATTTACGCGTGTTTCTATATTATTTTAATTATCTATTATGTGACAGTGAATATACCAATTCTAGACACCAGGTTTCATATTTTTTAGCATGTTGTAACAAAGGATAAACGCAGCAAAAACTCATACCAGTTGCATAAGCCAAATTCTTGATGGGAATATATTGTTTTTACCATGTGTTTTTTTAATAGATATACATCAGCTTGAAATATTCTTATCAATAAATAAATATTTTGCATTTATAATTACTTATGTTTAATGTATAAAAATGTAAAATAATGCATTTGGGTGGCAAAAATATGAATGCAATCTATACACTGGGGGGAGAACCTCTGGAGGAATCTAGGGTGGAAAAGGACCTGGGGGTCCTAGTAGATGATAGGCTCACCAATGGCATGCAATGCCAAGCTGTTGATGACAAAAAAAACCAGAATATTGGCATGCATTAAAAAGGGGATCAACTCCAGAAATAAAACGATAATTCTCCTGCTCTACAAGACTCTGGTCCGGCCGCACCTTGAGTATGCTGTCCAGTTCTGGGCACCAGTCCTCAGGAAGGGTGTACTGGAAATGGAGCGAGTACAAAGAAGGGCAACTAAGCTAATAAAGGGTCTGGAGGATATTAGTTATGAGGAAAGGTTGCGAGCACTGAACTTATTCTCTCTGGAGAAGAGACGCTTGAGAGGGGATATGATTTCAATATACAAATACCATACTGGTGACCCCACAGTAGGGATAAAACTTTTTTGCAGAAGGGAGTTTAACAAGACAGGTGGTCACTCATTAAGATTAGAGGAAAACTACGTAGAGGGTTCTTTACTGTAAGAGTGGCAAAGATGTGGAATTCCCTTCCACAGGCAGTGGTCTCAGCGGGGGGCATCGATAGTTTAAAAAATCTATTAGACTTATATACTATATAAGCGCCTGAACAACCGCAACATACAGGGATTTACAATGTAATACTGACATATAATCACACACATAGATTGGACTTGTGTCTTTTTTAAACCTCACCTACTATGTAACTATGTACACGGCAGCCATATTTTCATGACATACACAGGCTCAGTATCTGCTTTGTGGTGCTGCACAATAGCTGTGCTTTACTGTTCCTTCTCATAATACAAGTCTATGAGTCACCTCATTGAAAACCACGCAACCCCTATGTGGTTCATTTTTTACCTTTAAGTAGTACCAAAATGTGTTTTATCAAAGATAAATCCCTCTTGACATACATTTTAATCATTGGATACTACATGGCAATAAAAACACTTGCATTTTCTTCTCTTAACTTTTGTAGCATCCAGTTCACCGGCCTTTTGGCCAAAGAGCGTGCACTTTGAATGTAAAAAACAAAACGTACCATTCGTGGGACCACATGTTCCATCATACCTATTGACTATGCACATGTGCACCAGCATCATGACATCATTTTTTCTATTCCACTGGATGTGTACAGGCAGCAGTGGCAGATATTCCGTGAGCATGCACATAATTATTCTACACAACAAAAGTCCAAAGTGATGATCTGTGGATGACTTGAGACCCAAACAGTCCTAAGCCGAATCTTCAGGTATACACACTTGGATGTGAGAGAATAAAAGATGTACGCTTACCGGAACTGGTGGACTCCCTGTCAGCAACAGGGAGTCAAACGGGCATACAGAGGCTCTAGGTAGCCTACAATCTCGATGTCCCAAGCAGACAGACGAACTGTGCAGAGTCCCTCACAGCTGGGCCAACAGGATCCGTCAGTCAGGATGAGGGTGGCTGTCATGGAATCTGGGTGCCCATGGGAGGGATGGAAACTCCTGGACGGCCACTTGATGGGTGGAGAGTGAGGTAGGCGAATGGTGGACGCTCACTTGTAGATGAAGCGAGAGTGGACTTAGAGTACTCTCCCAATGGATGTCCGACCATATAGAGAAAAAATAATAAAAAACAATCGGAGGAGACTCCAATAGTATAGATCAATAGAGTAGGTTTTTATTGAAAAACCGATTACAAAAAACAAATGGTAGGATAAAAGTGATCACAATTAAAAGCAGTGTGGGTGTAGGTATGTCCTGGCCCGACGCGTTTCGTCTGTAGTAGACTTCAACTGGGGCATATAACCATTCACCTACACTGCACATATATATATAGATATCTAAACATGATTATCATCCAATCAGGGAATGTAAACATGTGACATGATAGTTACCTAGTCTGATAGGACCAGATCCGATCATATGATGGGAAATGTGATCCCCCAGGGGATAGAGTGGCCAATGGGATGGGATTATGGCAAGATAAGAAGTCCTGATAGGTGTCAACCTGACCACACCATCCCCAAACAATTAAACAGAAGCACATGTGAAAGTGGCGCCAAAAAGGAAAGCCAATGGGTGATCGGACAGAGCCCCTGGGCGGGGTCCACAGTCCCCATTAGATCGGAAATGGTTGGTCAAAACATGCTCTGGGCCAATCGCCATAAAGAGCCAATGGGCGGTATCCTTAAACCACCAATGACACAACACCTAGTGAGCATCAAACAGGAACAGGCGTGACCAACATCAAGGTCAGACTCCATTGGGTAGTAGCGTCCAATGGAGCGACGCCGGCACCACGCTCGTTCACGTCCTCCAATATGTGCACATGCGACTATCCAAATGGCCGGTCCAATGAGACCGGACAGTGATGTCACATGTGCCCTACAGTCCAATGACAGGGCGGGCATTCAAATCCATGAAGATCCCTCGCCGATCACGTGACATGTGGTCACCTGACGCACCAGAGGTCAGATGACCGTTCGGGACCAAGGGGAGGGCGGCGCCAAAGGCGCTGAGCGTATCAATAGACTGACAGGCACTCTGAGGAACAGAGGGGGCCGTCTTAGGACTTGTAAAGGTCACATGGCCAAGCTGAAGCCTAACGCGTGCGTCATGACGTCACGCGTAAGAGGCTGGACCATGGGCTCAAAATGGACCGGAGTTTAATATGGAAAAACAAAACATTCTATCTGGCCAATGAACGTGTAGAAACACGGTTTTCCTAAGGACTGCTCCTCCCCTTGTTCCTCAATCTTGGACCGGTGACCTCTAGTGGTGAAATGGAAATAATAAGATGTGAGAAATACAAAAATGATGGATGTGAAAAGATAGAGATGACACACTAGCGCCATCTTGTGTGTATTTAACATAGTGAATAGATAACCATTCCGAGTGTTGAATTTTAGCATAATAGAGACCCCTTCTAAATGCATGATAAGATGGAATGGGACCAGTGAACACAAATAATATGTGAAAAAACCGACATGAAGAGTGGACAACTAACTGTATCCACCTAAAAACTCATAAATCTATCTCATGGACATATCTGGAGCCACAGAGATATATGAATGAAAAGCTAAATAATGACTGAGGACTGAAGCAATAGTGAATAAGAAAGTGTATTAAATCAAATCAAGCTGTATTAATAAAAGAGTTGATATCCCACTCGACATTCAAACCGAATGGCGAGTAGGTACGGAGCTCATAGATCCAGTAGGTTTCGAGGCGAGAAACACCCCGCACACGGGACTCTCCTCTCCAATGAGGGACGAATTGGTCAATGACCAGAAATTGTGTCCCAATGGGATCGCGCTGGTGGCATTCTAGGTAATGTCGGGGAACGCTATGGTTGGTTTTGCCTTTTTTAATGTTGTTAATGTGCTCATTTACCCGGATGGAAAAGGTCCTAATTGTGCGTCCAATATACTGTTTTTTACATGGACAGGTCAAAAGGTACACAATATAGCGAGTCGCACAAGTGGTGAAACATTTCATGGAGTAGATGCGTGAAGTGGTGGAAGACTGGAACGTATCACTCTTTCTCCTGCCGCTGATGTTATGTAAACACACATTACACCTACGGCAGGGAAAGTATCCTTTACATTGAAAAAAGAAGGAAACCTTTTTGGGGGGATCAATAACATTAGGGGCAATCTGGCCCTGTATAGATCTGGCACCCCTGAATATGACACCCGCTTTGTCAGGTATTGCGGAGTGGAGAACTCTATCGTTCTGAAGTACTCCCCAATGTTTTTTTATGATGTGTTTAATTTGCATAGACTGTACGGAAAAGGTGGTGAAAAAGGACCATTTGAATTTCATATCAGTGGTCTTTTTGGTTTGTGTTTCTAGTAGGGCCTTACGATCTAACTGATGAATACGGTCAATCTCCCCATTAAGATCTTCCGACCTGTAGCCCTTCTCCAAATCAAATTAATTTGTACTGGTTGATGTGATTATTCTCATACTTGCCTCTAATTTGGGTTACTGGTCTATATCTCAAGTAATTTCTCAGTTTTGACTTCATACCATTTTATTATAATTTTACAATGGAAAATATAAACATTTAGTTACATTTGCTTATTTTGAAATTATGTACTTAATTTGTAAAAATGCTATAACTTAAAACTAGTCATTAGGACCCATTCACACTTAAATTGGAATTGTCCCATTGGAGTGTTAGATAATCATAATTTTTTATCAGGAAAGTGGTTTTCCGGAACATAAATGATTTAGCTTTTATTCCATTGTTTGCAGTCTTGCAATTCATCATGCTCTGATGGGTACTGGAATTCAATTACATTGGATGCCCTCAAAGTTGGAACTTTTTTTTCAGGTAGATTGGAAATATTCATTAAAGTCCCCAGACATCTTTGTTGGGACTGGTGCCTGAGTTGATTGCTTGTGGGAAGTTTCACAATATTTAAAAAAAAAAAAAAAAAAGATAGGGCTTGTTCACCGCTTTACATTGCAGTAATGCACTTTACTGTGCGTTACGGTATGTTGCTGCAATCAGAATTAATGGTACTCAAATGTACCGTTGAGTTGCCAAAAATGCTGCACACATAATATATGGACTATTGAAGTGCATTGGACAGCTCATTGAAAGGAATGGATAGGCTGCCTTAACAGAACACGCATTAATGTGTAAAATGACACATAAAAAAATGCATGCATGTGTTAACATGTGTGCTTTAATGCACCTCAGCAGATTGGCTAGTGTGAACAGCCTTAAGGCTGCAATTTTCCCCTCTGATATGCTTACCACTGAGATCAGTGAATATGCATGAACATTTACATCAAACGTTTAAACAGAAGATGCATTAAGCAACAATGCAAAGGTGTGAATCCAGCCTAAATATGATCTTTTATAAGGTGCAAATATGCCTTCAGCATGGTTAGACACTGACTGTGCCTCCGATGACATCACATGTGATGAAACGCGTAGGCCAGAGCTATCACTCATGACATCACAACGTACTCTACAACCAGGAAGTAGTTGGTTTGATTCCCAGGATCGTCTTTCATAGATGAGCTTTTATCATTCTGTTGCATGTAGAGGCTTTTTACAATAAATTCTTTAAATGCAGTTTTACACTATGTGGCTTCCTTGGCTTTTTCCTTCAACATGATTCTATATTGGCTGTCTATTGATATCACATCCATGAGACTGTAGTGGAACCCATTGGAGGCTTATGATTCTGAGCAAAGGACTATAAGGATACACAAGCACATTTGACTCTTTTTTTATTATTTTAAAGAGTCCACTTGCTCTGGTAAGAGTCTTATTGCGCACCAGGTGGTGGATCACGAGAGGTGCCGTTGTGTCTTCAGCACTAATCAGCAGTGTGGATCAGAACTTTTTATCCAGTTGTGTTACACTATTTGTGACTGTTTGTGTCACTCACACATTTCGTGGGACTTTTATTCTTGCCACTTCACATGCTGTTTTTATACAAATATTCACAGATATTATATTTATTTAGGTGTTATTATAATTTTTAGCATGGAACATTTGGAATTACTGCCTGTGCAGTTGTCTAGCCAAAGTATAAACAATATATGGGTATTTTTTTTTTTTTTTTTACAAATTTCCCTTTTACTAGGTTATTGTACAAACAAAACATACAGTATGTAATAGCATGCCTGCCTAATCCAGGGACAGAAAGGGTGCTTGGAGCTGATTGGTTCAGAACACGCAAATGCAAAGTGTTCATCCTCTGATAATACTGTATATTGGCCATCTCATTTAGGCTGGGTTCAGACTGCTGCGGTGCGAATTTAGCGCGATTTTGATCCGATTGCGTTGCGAATTTGCATTGTGAATTCTTTATGTGTTCTTGCAATTCTACTGCAAATTTAGCAGTCTGTGGAGCTGAATTCGCATTGCACACGGATCAAACTCGGACAGGACCCTTTTTTCACGCAGCTTAGATTTGCAACGCATTGAAGTGAACGGCACTCACAGAAAACGATGTTATTAAAATGACTTGCGAATTTGAGCGATCGCAACGGCTCAAATTCGCAATAGAATTCGCAGCAGTGTGAACCTGGCCTAAAGCATATCCACCCCCAAGAACAAAAATGTAATATATTAAAGTTTATTAGTCCTCAGATGTAGTGGCTATATTTGTCTTTTTTTAGGCTTTTATGCTTTCTTTTCACCTGGTAGACAAGTCCTGTCCTAGGGTGACAACACTCAATCATCCTACTTTCCTAAGACACCCCATAGATGAGTCATTTTATTTTTACGATTCAACTAGCATGCACAAATTTGATGAATGAGGAAATCCACCCTGATGAGCGTAATGTATTCTGACCATGGGGAGAATTCCCTGAAGTCAGAATACTCTAATCAGCATTGCAGGCTACAGCCAGCAGCACTAATCAAGCAGGGTGGCTGTACAGAAGTCGATTGGTAGATCAAGTTCTGTACAATCTCCCTGCTCATGCAGAGGTAGAAAATTTGGTCAGTCCCTGCTAAACCAGCCAAATTTCAATCCATGTATGGCCAGCTTTCGCTCACAGAGATAGCTGGGAATAATGAAGCACTGGAAGTAATCAGGTCACAAGATATCTAGAAGGATCATTTGGTCATTTTTGTGCTTATCAAATAGACATATCAAAACACTTCCAATGAAATTTTGAACAAACCAAAAGGGAGTAAATAAGAGTTTATTGCTAGGTTTTACATTCACTTTAGTAGTTGCTCTCCTTTTAGACCTCGTTCACTGTACAGTAGAGGGAAAGTTGCCAAGCAAATTGGAACATGGCTTGAAGCCACAAATGTCCTGGATCTGCTTCTGCATTCGGCATCTGTGGTAAAACCCCAAATGGGTTTTTGAACACGTGTTTCACTTATCAGATAAAAAAGACTTCTCTGAAAAATGCAACCCCCATTTTCTGTATGTGCCCTTACTCTAGCCAGGTAATTCATGTTAAAAAAAGTGCCTTTGATTCCTCTTAATTAAGGTGATTACAGCTGGAAAAATAAGCAGGAAAATCAGCGGTGGATTACTGTCATATTCTGGAATGAAGTCAGATAGGATGGTAGTAAAAAGGCATCACTGTCAAATTCAAGGGGACAGAGACAAGGAAGACTTCAGAGTCTGTTAGCTGAACGCATACCGCCTGCCTAATGTTGCAAATCTGTGTTTGCTCCGAGCAGCAGTATTAGAAGATTGGAAGAGTTTGTTAGATATTTGGGGAAAACTCTTGGGAGGCAGACAGGTCCGGTGAGCTAGGTTAGAAGGTTTACTTTACTAAGCCTCAATTTGCAAGTAAATAGGAAAGTGGGAAGTTACATAAAGAAGTTCCTTTTTAGAAAAATAGTCATGTTTGCAATAGTCCTTGAAGTATCATCGTCAGTTGCAGATGAAAATACATGGGAATACCAACATAAAACATTTGCACTGGTAAAGAAAAAACAGGGTAAAAAAAAAGCATAAACTGTTTTTCTTTTTTTTTTGCTGGATTGTTGTTTCTGTGAGCAAATCTGGAGTATTGCGAATCTTTAAAGCCAATGGTTCCAGGTCTACCATACATCAGATGATCAGTGCTTGAAGAAACACTGGCCTTCTCACATGGTCAAAACAGTTCCCATTGGTTGCTTACACCAAGATGATACAATAGTTGTCAGCTTAGTAAGGATTTCACTATAATTTTCAGTTAAGAAATTATTGGCATAAGATACTTTTCTTCGGAATCCATGTCGTACATAGGATTAGGATTGACATTTCTTGAGGTATGAGATGTCCAATCTCTAACCATTTGTCTGTAGACATGGTCCTGACCTTATAGTAACCATGTTGGTAGAGCTTTGGTCCCAGGAATTAAGATAGGGGTTTAGATCTAAGTTGCAGTATCCCAAGGGGGGGAGGGGGTCCTTAGAGTGGTCTGGAGAATGTATAAAGGATGAGAGTGCCATATTATGCACAAAAAAAATACTGGAATCATACCAGTTTTGTGGCACTTTTGGAACCCTTTCTCTTTATCATTGAGGATTCACGTCTCTTGATGTGACTTGAGTTGTCCAATGCCGAACGATTTGTCCATAGACATGGTATTAAATCTACAGGAACTGTAGTTCCTGGCCCCAGGAACTGAAAAGAGGTAGGGCTTTAGATCCAAATACAAGAAACAGCATTCTGTCAACTGGGGAATCCCTAGGGGTCCTCAGAGTTGTCTGGAGAATGTAGAAATTATGCGAGCACCACAAGACTGGCATGAGTCCCGTAAGTCTTTATTGCACAATAAAGACCTACTGGACGCATGACAGTCTTGTGGCACTCTTTTCCTTTCTTCATTCTCCATGGTGTTGAATCTGACAGGTCCACAGATTTGGTATGCGTATTTTGCTATATGTAAATCTTACATGCTAGAACTTTTACCATGAAGATTTACTCCAGCAGTAAAATTGCATTCCCATGTCTTTCAGCCCCTCAGCTGCCATTTGGGAGACTGGGTAATGCGCTCTAATACTGCAGGAGACCATGAAGAAGTCAGACAAAGGAGTCAATTTATATTTTATAAAATCAAGTGTAAAAAAAAAAATTATTTAGGCCTATGGGTATGACTTTAGTCACGTGATCACTATGCGGCATTGCTCTTATGCTACAGCCTATGTAAGCAAGGCTTCAGTTGGCTGTGAAAGAAAGTGGGGCTTTAACCAGTGAACACACTAGTATGCTTTTTAAAAGGGGTCTAATAGAGGGCCAATCAGAAGAGGGGTGAAGGTGGCTAGGTGCAGAAGATGGATGAAATCTAGATGAAAACTTGAAAAACAAAGCAATTTTTTGTGCAAGGCCGTATATACAGTATATAGACATATTTTTTTTTTGTTATCAATAGAATAGTGAAGGTTAAATAGATTGAACCCTATCAGGTTTTCATTGCCAAAACATAACAACAAATGGGGCATAGGATTCAGAATTCACCTGAGGGGTGAAGTATTTCACCAGAGCTCCTGATGGTGGAGATGGATTTTGCTGCGTGTTAGTACCAGGTTGCGGTCCTCAGGATCACCCCACCAGGAGGTGAGCAAGCCAGTGTAAAGTAGCGGATAAGCAGGTAAGGATCAAACAGAAGCATAGCCAGTAAACAAGCCAAAGGTCAGTAATAAGTAGTTGCAGGTTGGAATCAGGCAGGAGCATAGCCGAGAAACAAGCCAAGGGTCGTAAAACGAGTGGCAGCAAAATATAAACGGCAGCAGGAAAGACGAGAGATACTGGCTGAAGAGAGCACTATAATCTGGCAAACAGGAAGTGCAGAGACGTGGCTTAAATTAGGAAGTTTATGGGAGGAGCAAAGAGTTCAAGGTTCAGTTAAGGCACAAGGCAGGGTTGACCAATGGATCAGACATGGTGCTGTTCAGCATCTCCAGTAGCTCGGTGTGAAGACTCTTTGCCAAATACAGCAAAGGTCCCAGATTCAAGTCCAGGCCCTGACAAAAATACAATTCAAATCTATTTGGTATTTCTTACTCTAATATTTATTCAGTCAAAAATTTTAACCCCTGAAGAAGGGGTGGTGTGTTTGGCCCCCAAAACACATGGCTTTTTTCTGTATGAATCAACTTTACCATTAAAAACATTGGACCCGTTGGTTTGATGCTCTCATCTTATGGTATAGGTTTTTATTTCTGTCTGTGTCCCCATTGGGTAAATTCACCCCCCTAATTGCCCTGGTGAGCATTGTTCCTAAGACAGAAAGTGATGAGAAATTCAAAATTCTACAGTTGTCAAAAAAAAGAGGTGGCGATAAATCTTCCAAGGGGGGCACCTGTTCCAGTGACAACTATCTAAGAGGGCTATTCCTCTTATAATGTACAGATTTCCTCCCACTCCCTGTTGTGTATCCAGGACAGGAGGAGAAAGGCAATCTCCTCAATGGGACAGGGAAAGCAAAAAAAAAAAAAAACTTTGAGGTTTTATCACAAAAATAAAGCAAATGGTTTGACCGTATATATATATATATATAATATATATATATATACGCTTTAAATCCAAAGTGATCATGTTTGTCTTGGGTGTATACAAAATCTTCTGCTGTAATCAACACTTTTAACTGATTTCTATGTTGTTGTTTTCATACTTATTTTGAAATTACGGCCTGATTACTCTTAAATTACCAGTTTTATGTGTTCTTGTTTATTAGACGCCGGCGGACATCTTTCCAAATTTCATGTCTGGTCCTCAGTCCATCAGAGGGCCACTGTATTCTGGAAAGGTGGTAGACACTGTGTATGTGTTTAAATAGACTTTAAGAGTTTCCTCTATGCTGCTCCTCTTGCCAATGCGTGTGCCGTGTTCCAGGCAGCTGGCATGAGTCTCCCGTCAAAGTAATGCATTTCCTAGCAGTACTTATTCATGTTTGCCATTTATCTTGTGAAATAAAATTATTATTTAAACGCATAAGGATTTTTTTTTTTTTTTTTTATCTCAATGCAGCCAAACAAAGTCATTGTTTTGGTTACCTCTGGTCCAAAGCCCCATTTCTCAGCTGTCCTTAAAATGACATAGAAGCTGTAATTGTAGAATTTGACAGATTGAAGTGAGACAGAAATTACGCAATAGACAATATGCATTCCGGGCATCATTTGCAGGGGTGAGTCACACCAGAAGACGGGCCAAAGGTGCAGCAACCCACACGGCCAGACTGCGAGAATCTAAGAGCAGATAACAAGCGACTGGCTCGTCCAAGCCTGCCTGTTTTTCTATCTATTTCTAAAAGTCCAGATGCAGACATGATGCCAGGTGACTTATCACCTACATTGTAGTTTTAATTCAGCATGTTTTTTATTTTGGCGTTTGCCTACGCTGTCTGAAGTTTTACTCAGACATTTGGCATCGCACTAATGTAGACACAGACAGTCGTTCTGAGCAGCCCCCTCTGGATGATCAGAAATGTATTTTATGTTTAAAGGCATAATACTCCAATTGTGAAAAAAATTATAAATCCCGCCATATTGAAGAATTAAAAAGTGCGCATTTATCAATTCTTACATAGGAGTCTGCAAAGCGTTGGAGCAATGCACAGGCTCTTCCTAGCCTATACAGATGTACAGACCTTCAGTGACAGACCTGGAAGAAGCAAACAAATCCACCCATATTGAAAAAAAAAAGAAAAAATGTGGAAATATTAATGCTTGCATATCAGTCTGCAAAGTATTGGCACTGTGATCAGTGGATAGCGGGTGCAATACACAGGCTCCTGAAGACTTTTCCTCCATCCCCGGTTCTGTACGGAGGTGCAGCCCTTTAGGTATGGCGCTGGGGGAAGTAAACAATGGGCTACAGATGAGGTGACATCACTGCACTTGCATACCTCCCATCATTTTGAGATGGGAATGAGGAACACCTACTAGCAAATGTATGTAGGCATAGGACATGCCCCCTGCCACACCCTCTTAAAGGAGAAGTAACCCAATAAAAGGTTGATTAAATCCACAAGTGCTTTTTTTTTACCACTACTATTCCTTTATATTGGCTTAAAAAAATTTACAAATGCAGCAATTTAGAAATTGGATGAAAGGTTTAGCACTGGGAAACATTTTTTGAAAGATAAAAAGTGCATTTATATACAACTATATAGATCAGACCAAAATGAGGGACATATGATGGAGGAATGAGAGACAGAGGGACATTGCTCCAAATCAGGGACAGTCCCTTGAAATCAGGGACAGTTGGGAGGTATGCACTTGTGCTTCACTGAGAACTAGTCCTTACTACGGTGGGAGATGGGACTTGTAGTCTCTTCATTCACAGATCCACGTGTTTCCAAATTCAACAAATGTCTGTGGCTCGATCAACTCGCATTTCAGGGAGGAGGGGATCAGTTTGGGAGTAGGGGGCTGGCAAATGGCACCAATCGTTCATGTAACACCTTAAATATGGGTGTAACGTGAAACCGTGATAGAAAAGTGGAATTCACCTTTAAAGATGAACCAGGCAGCTAAATTTTCAATTAAAATATACCTTGTTGTAGACCTCTTTGCAACTCCACTGCAGTTGACCCATTCACTTTGGTCGAGGACTTACCCAATCATATGACTGGATAGTCAAAGAACAGCAGAAAATCTTTCCTCTTTTCAGCGTGTTCACTATAAGCAAGAGAGCCCAGACTGGCTCAGAGCTCTTGTCAATCTAACCATTGCTGTGAAGGTAATTACAGGGGGCTTATATGACGTTGGATCCAGATGCATATGCTAGTTGTATGTAAAAATACATTTTTCTAGTGATTTTTTTTTAAATAAATATGTAATTAAATTAAGTTATGTTTTTTAAATCTGCCTGGAATTTAGCTGCGTGGTCTCCCCCCTGCGGTTCACAGGTTTTGCTCTGAAAACATCCCCACTGAGTCCTCTAACTGCTGCGCACAGATGCCCCGACCATTATCATTCTTATGGATGAGCAGTACAAATGGCAGCCATCTAAGCTTACCCTTAGAAATGAATGGGGAGACTAATTAATAGACAAATAAATGTATGTACTAAAGGTCATGAGCCTCCACTGCTGATGTCCTTCTGAAAATGCCACTTACTTGGCTTCAGTCATTTTTGAGTCATTGAGCCAGAAGAAGTATACAGGTCATTGGTTTGGACATCACTTGCTGCATGCTTGTTACAGGAATTCAGATTTGGAAGGAGAGTCAGGCAACTTTATCCAAACTATTTGAATGTGTATGTGGGAAGGATCAATGTTTACCGGTAACTCATTAATCAAAAATAATGTATACAAAAAAAAAAAGAATAACAGGTGATCTAGGATGACTCATCAGTAATATACTACAAAGTGATAAAAAAAATAACAGTTTATTACAAAAATAGCATAAAAAACTAGAGATGCACCGAAATTCTGCTGGTGTTTTCAGCATTTTGCCGATGGAGAAAAAGGTGCCGATAATGGCACCGAAAATGATTTTACTGCAATTTTACCACGATTTTACTGTGCTTATGGTGTGTTTTTCATAGGTCATGTGACTCAAAAACCGCATCAAAAGCGTAACACGGGTGCGTTGATGCATTGATGCGTTCTTGCTACGTTTCAATGCATTTCAACTGTGAAGTGTGTTTTTAGTGCGGGTTCTTTAACTGGCCAAAAATGCAGAAAGATTTTTAACACCACAACAGAAGTGCAACGGACCAGTGTGCCACTGACACCAACAATGGGACTAATGATACCAATGATGGGGGACAGTTCCTCCCACCGACACCAACAATGGGCTACAATTTCTCCCAATGAAACTAATGATTGGGCACAATACCTTCCACTGACATCAACAATGGGGCATTGTTTTTTTTCCACTGACGTTTTCTACTCCCAATGGCCACAGTCTGGCCCCCTAAAGTTTGAAGGGCAGTAAACTGGCGCTTTGTTTATAAAGTTTGGAGACCCCTGACCAAGACCATTGTGGAAAGTGTCCCTGCACACAAATTGGATGTTTTTACTTTCCCAGCTGGTTTTAGATTTGTTGTTTTTCCATTGCAAATAAAACGCAGAGATTTACATGCTGACCCTTTTATTTCCCTAAATAGAAATGCCAAATATATCTTTATTACAGTGACCCATTACTAGTTTTATTATAGTCTTCCCGTACAGAACAGAGAACATTTACATGCAGTTCAAAATTCAGTCAATAAAAAAGAAACCTGTAAAATGTCCTGAAATGGAGAATCATACTTAGAAAGATAAAAGTCTTTGGCAAACAGAGGCTGAACTAATGGGATCCAACTACCCAAAGGATCACTTCTACATTTGCAGAAAGATAATTGTGTTTTTCCATGTTCATCCAAACCTCCCAGCTACTTCTACCAAAAAGCATAGCCAGGGCCTCAGCCTCCACTGCAGCAATAGAAACACTAATCCAGACTACAGCCTTCTTTAGTGATTGTTCAGTGAAAAATAATCAGTACATTGGTGAGATCATCCCTCATTCTGGTTTCACCTACAAGCATCCCCCATCTTTACATGTACTGCGGCAGAGCCTGATTGGCCAGTGCTAGCATTACCTCTCCCAGTGCTGCTGTATAAGGGATTGTATGAAGCTGATTAAGGCTTAGTTTACACTTGCAGTCGGGAAGGGGGGATCAAAGGCAGCTGGACAGGTTCGCTCGTTTGTCCCCACCCCACACATGCCATGGCAAAAATGATACACTCTGTTGCATTTGTAGGCAGTACTGCTGCTGAGCATGACCCATTCAAATGGGGCCAGTGGGGCAGGCTTGCAGGGCTAAAATGGGCACTGAACACTTATGCCACGTACACACGATCGGACTTTTTGGCCGGACTATCCGGCGGACAATCCGCCGGACTTTCCAGCGGAGGTCCGCCGGACTTTCCAGCGGAGGTCCGCCGGACTTTCCAGCGGAGGTCCGCCGGACATTCCGAACGTGCCGACTTGCCCACACACGCCCGGACTTTTCCGGCGGACAATCCGCCGGAGTTTTGGCGGAAGTCCGCGGGACTTTTGTAATGAATGGACTTGCCGACACACGGAGTAAAGTCCGTTCATTTAGAACGTCACTCCAGGTAGACAGGACTAGCGAAGGAAGTCAATGTCGCCAGATCGATCGGCGAGATCGACACCTTTCTAGCCCCGTCACCTGGTATGGATTTAAAGGGGAATCCCTACGCCGAAAAAACGGCATGGGGGTCCCCCCCAAATCCATATCAGACCCTTATCTGAGCACGCAGCCGGCCGGTCAGGAAAGGGGGTGGGGACGAGCGAGCGATCACAAGTCACAAATGAATGCAGCTCTGTAATTATTTATCTACATTAAATGTATTTTTTAAATGAAAGCAGTGTAAGTCTCTTATAGTCCCAAAAGTGTGAAAGCATGCTGATAGGAAGAAAAAAACTCTTCACTTCTCCTGTCACTGTCCAATCACAGGCTGGGGTAAGTTCAGGATGACCTTGGCTCAGAGGAAGTGGGTTGAATGATTGCGGACATCAGACTGAGAACATCAAGTGGCAGAAAAAAGTACTGTGTGGGAAATCTCTGGATTGAAGTTGAATATTGCAGGAAAAGATGGTTTTGTTGTTATATGTTTTGAGAAACTATTCATTTTTATCTTGTTATTGTTGGCTTGAGTTCTGCTTTCATAGCCCAGAATTAAAAAAATTTTGTTCATCCCAAAATTAAGGCATTACCAGAGGGAAGACAGCATGCCATGTATACACAATCAAATGTTCTCTCACTTTTCGACCTCCACCATGTTGAAAATGCTTAATGAACATTTGCGATGATTGGGCTTGCATATGGCCACTGTTTGTTCTCCTGTGATCTCCTCTTCTTGGCCTCTTAACCACTTCAGCCCCGGACCAATTGGCAGCCAAAGGACCAGGCCCCTTTTTGCAATTCGGCACTGCGTCGCTTTAACTAACAATTGCGCGGTCATGCGACGTGGCTCCAAAACAAAATTGGCGTCCTTTTTTTCCCACAAATAGAGCTTTCTTTTGGTGGTATTTGATCGCCCCTGCGGTTTTTATTTTTTGCGCTATAAACAAAAATAGAGCGACAATTTTGAAAAAAATGCAATATTTTTTACTTTTTGCTATAATAAATATCCCCAAAAAATATATAAAAAAAACTTTTTTTTCCTCAGTTTAGGCCGATACGTATTCTTCTACATATTTTTGGTAAAAAAAATCGCAATTAGCGATTATTGATTAGTTTGCGCAAAAGTTATAGCGTTTACAAAATAGGGGATAGTTTTATAGCATTTTTATTAATATTTTTTTTTTATTAGTAATGGCGGCGATCAGCGATTTTTATTGTGACTGCGACATTTTGGCGGACACATCGGACATTTTTGACACATTTTTGGGACATTTGTCATTTATACAGCAATCACTGCTATTTAAATAGCACTGATTCCTATGTAAATGACAGTTGTAGTTAGGGGGTTAACCACTAGGGGGCGGGGAGGAGTCAGTGTGACGTGTTGTGTTTTTTTTTACAGTAGGGGGGCGTGGCTGTACGTCTGACGTCATTGATCGGCGTTCCCGATGACAGGGAACCGCCGATCACTGACAGTCAGAGTAGGAAGCGCGGGGAGAGGTTTGTTTACATAGACCTCTCCCCGTTCTTCAGCTCCGTAACCCGATCGCGGGATACCAGCAGCGATCGGGTCCGCTGGTCCCGCGGCCGTGGTCACGGTGCTCCCGACCGGGTCGCGCGCGCGCCCCCCGGGCAGGCAAATTAAAGGGGACGTACAGGTACGTGCTTTTGCCTGCCCGTGCCATTCTGTTGACGTATATCTACAGGAGGCGGTCGGGAAGTGGTTATACTAGAAGCAGAAGATTCTTGCCGCTACAATTTGCATCGGCCTAAATCGCTGGTGTGAATGTAGCCCTACTGTTAATTTATCTCTTTAAAGTGGAACTCCACCCAAAAGGGGAAGTTTGGCATACTTTTTATTGTTTTGGGGGTGGGGGGGAGTGGGTACCTCCCACTTACGCTTAAACTGACTAGTCTTTACCACAGTCTTCTGGGACACATTGCAGGTCCCAAAAGACTGCAGAACCATTCACCTTGCACAGCGGTCAGCCGGCTGTGAATCCCAAAGTTAAGATGGCGGTGCCGGGTGTAGTGATAAAATCACCGGGGACCAAACACATTCCCTGGCGCCCCCTCTGGTGAGCCCAGCACTGGATCCTGGGACAGGTAAGTGTTTGTTTATTAAAGTGTTATTAAACCCACAAGAGTAAAATCAGTCTGTATATGCAGTACAGCATGTTTGTTATACTCACTGTGGAACCTAAGGGGTTAATCCTCTGCATTGTGTAAAAAGGCTGTCTGATCCTCCCCTTCTTCCACTGTCCCCAATCTATCTGCTTATAGAACAGAGCCTTGGGGGGGGGGCAAGCTGCACATGCTCAGTTTGGTGTGTATTGCTAGAAAGTTTTTGTTCTTCTTGGGAGGGTGCATATGATCAGCAAGGGGCCAATTAGCACTGTCCAGACAGAGGGTCAGGGGTCGTGTAGCCCCATAGGAAAATCAGGGGAGAATGAAAACTCCTCCTACAAACTTTAACCAAACACTGATAGAGGTCACAGGACTGCTATATACTGCTGATGAGAAAAGGTATTTACTAAAATAATTGCATTTCCATGTTCTGTATACTGTGGGAGACCAGATATAGTTAATGCAGGGTCCTGGGTTTAGTAACACTTTAAAAGTCAGCAGCTACAGTTTTGGTAGCTGCTGACTTTCATAAATATGACTGGAGCTCCTCTTTAAACTTTGCTCAGTATCTTAATACTTTCTTACTGTAAATGAACACTATATATGGATGTCTTTTATAGGGTATACTTTACGTAAGGCTCATGTGAAGATAAAAACATGATGGTTTGTTATATATATCTGTTACTCTATGACTGTTTCTGTAAACATGTCATTGCATTTATTAGTTTTGTGTAAACCCCAATAAATATGCAGCTGTTGAATGGATGTCACAAGCAGTTTGTAATAAACATATAACACACGCTGTTTTATTACTATATTTGGAGGTGGATGGCTATTTTTCTGTACTCTAAACTGTCAGAATCTTGTACTGATAGTTTAATGCTTACCATACACGGACAAATCTTAGTTTCATGACAAAACAAGATCTGATCATTTCTTAAAGCTGTAGTAAACTGCAAAAAAATAAATAAATATAAAAATATTCTCCCTGCAAATGAATGGATGTCATAATGTGCTAGTACGCTTTGCATTAGGGCCGAAACAACTAATCGATTAATCGACATCTAATCGATTATGAAATGAATCGATTACTATTTTCATAATCGATTAATCGGCCACTAACATAATGGGGTTAAAAAAAAAAAAATAAATTAGCCCTTTATAGTACAAAAAGAGCAAATAATCACTACTGTAAATATTAGTTTTACATTGAAAAAATGTACTCCTTATAGTAGCGATTATCTGCTTTTTTTTTTTTTGTACTATAAAGGGCTCATTTTAGTTTTTTTAACCCCATTATGTTACTAAACGTCTCAGGCCTGGTTCACATCTATGTGTTTTTTGGTGCTTTTTGCAGAAACTCACTACAGTTCATTTACATGGTTTCCTATGGGAAAAGTTCACATCTATGCTTTTTTCAGCTGCTACGTATTTGGAAAGGGTCAGGGACTTTTCTTAACGCAAAACTGCTTTTTTGGTTCAATATATTTCAATGGAGAAGCTGCAGAAAACATGTAATGTGTTTTTGAAGCAATTTGTGTTTTTTAATCTGCCCAACATCAAATTGGCCCCAAAAAAATGCAAAAACGCAAATCGCAGCAAAATCACGTGCACAAAAAACAAAACGCACAACAAAAAGCACTGCAAAAACATATCAAACGCAAACTACAAAGGTGTGTACCAAGCCTTATGCTGGCCACACGGATCAATTTTCAGACGAAAATATTCATATGAAAAATCTTCGTACATTCGCTGAATGAAAGAATGTTGTTTGAAATTTTCACTTGCTTTTAACATTTCTGTTTTTAAAATAAATGTAATTTCAGAACGAAAACCACATACACTGTCAGAAAATTCCTTTCACCAAGAAGTTTTCTATTGTTTCAAAATTTTCCCATCACTGTGGTTGAAAACGAACATCGATTTGACCCCACTAACAATTAGAAAATCTAACAAACGTTCTTAAAATTACATTTTTGTTTGAAGGGATACATTGTTTTTGTATGGCCAGCATATAATATATTACAGTTCTGTCTGAAAATCGGCAAAAAAACGCCCCCTCCATGTTAGCCTATGTGTCCATGCACACACAAACTGTCAGAGGCGTTTGAAGACATAAGCGTTTAGGGGCAGTAAAAAAAAATGACAGCCTGTGCTTCCATGAGCAGAGGCTGTAAAAATGAAAAACGCTGTAACAAGCGTTTAGCCGCATTTTGTCGTTTTTAGGCATTTTTACATTATAAGGTGATGTTTTAACTGAACAAATGGGGGAAAAAAAACGCAAACGTGGAAAAACGCCTATGAATGCGATTCAAAAACGTGGCTAGCAGCCCATTTTTAACGCTGAGTTGTCCTGGCAGCAGCGCTGGCGTTTTTTTTTTAAACCTGTGTGCATGAGGCCTTATAGTGTTTTGTGGTGGACTGAGTGTTGTCAATCCTGCCCATTGTCTTTTATTAAAGTCCTCTACATAGAGGTTAATCTTTCTGTACTCCAAGATAAGAACAAGAAGGGCTCTTTAGATAACACAGGAAGTCTGCACAGGACACGGAGCAGCTCTGAATTTCTGACAAAATCAACAGTTTTTCTTTTTCACTTTCCAGAAGATATACCAAAGATCTTCCGATGGTAAATTGAACAGAACAAAACGAGCAAAAGTGAGAAGTTAATTGTTAGTGTTTGCATACACTTTAAAGCATATTTCCACCCTTTTCAGTCAAATTCGAGAATCCCCCTAGGTAATGTGTTCCCATTCACACTGCATACTAAAATCAATTCAAAATGATTTCTTACCTTTTCTATTTTTTTTTTTCTGGCCGGTTCATACATATGATTCTCTATGTAGCTTATTTTATATACAATAGCTTCCAATGTGCAGATAAGGGACAGGCTTTCGTAATTTCAATGGAGATGAAGAAATACGGACATGTTTGGAGTCCATATCAGCAAAGCAGCCTAAAGTGACAACCATAGTTCCCGCCATAGACACAGTGGAGGAGTGATGTAGCCACCTGGCTCAGGAAGTGTGTTATCTGCAGGATTACAAGGTGTAAATAAAGCAAGAGAAGGTTTAAAAAAAACAAAAAAAAAAACGAAAGCAGCATCTAAGAACTAGTAGTCTGCAATATTTAATATTTTTGGTTTTGGGTTTAGAAACACTTTTTTTTTTTTTTTTTTCTTTTAAAGGTAACTTATAATTTTTATATATAATATTATAATAATAATAATAAGAACAAAAGATAGAGCAAACATCGCTCGTGTAGAAGTATAATATGAACAGAATGTCCATTAGGTACACTGCCATTCAATAAAAGGATATCTAGACACAGTTAAACACATAAGATGCAAGAAAACAAAAAAGTCAAAAAATAGACGGAAACTATAGAATGGTCCTGGAGGTGTAAGCTAATAAACAATGCATACAGGCATAATAAGCAAAAAAAATAAAAAAAAAACACGCAAAAAACAACAAATGTCCCCTAGCTCAAAGCCATATCTTAAGTATCCCAAATCTTACAAAATTTCTTAAGCCTGGCCTCATACATCAATATGGGAGTGCCTGATTAATTAGTTTGAGCCAAAAGTGGGGTTTCCAGTAAATACCGGTAGCTATATTTATTTTGGCATAAAATAGAACTAAGAGCAAAAAGGGCTTGGCACGGTTAGGGAAAGAATCATCATCAATGTAACTGAATAAACACTTTAAGGGATTACAAATATTGGGTAATTGATTAAGTGAGCTATAAAAGAAGTGACTTTGGACTAGGTTTAGCAGTTTAATTAGCAGTATGGAATTTTAATATATATATATATATTTATATTTATTTATTTAATTCCCTGTGCATAAGATGCTTGAAGAGAACCCAGGTTCACATCATCTCCAATCAGACTTTGGTAAAACTGTCCCATTGTGTAAAAATCATACAGTTGACTTTCACTTTACTTCCTCCCATCTCTTTAATGGCTGTTGAAATAGAGTCATTTTCTGTGACATGCATGAGAAGCCCCACCACATTGTTTCACTCCAGTTAATGATTGACACAATGAGCTGCTGGCAATCTTCACTTTGTTTAATCATCCAATTCAGCCTCCTCTGCTATTACCAGCCGGTATACTGTGAACTTGGCATCAAAGGACTTTATCAGAAGTGTTAACCATTAGAGTGTAAAAGCAATGTTTACTCTTCAGAGGAGAAGGTTACATATGGTGATGAATGGCCAGACGATCAATGACCAGTTTTGTGGCTTAAAGGTTGGAAGGAAATTTCAAACATTTGAATGGCTGAAAGGGCTTTTTGAAGACTTTGGGAAAGGAGTACACGTTCAGCATTGGTGGTTTCTGCTAAGAACTAGGGTTATATTGTATTATACAAACTACAGGAGGACTGTTTCATGGTTCCCCCGCTAGTTTTCCTGACGGTTACAAAAGTGTGAAACGACAATACAGGGAAATTTAAATTCTGTGATAAAATAGTTACAGAAATTAATGAAAAACTGTAAGAGCAGGCAAAATAGAAAAATCAATTATTCCACCTCTAATTACAACAACTGTAGGTGGGATAAAGGAACCAAAAAGGTCCCACCTAATGCGCTCTAGAGCCCTCCTAAAATAGAAGGTATTTGCATGTCTCATTTTGCTTATGGCTTGGTTTATTCAAAATTTTTGTGGAATGATGCAGATTATTTCTTTATGCTCTTTTGTGGCCAATTGCGCAGAACTCCTAATTTATAATAGAGCTTAATACTATAGAAACGTTTATTTGCTGTTTTAGGCTTGTTGGCCATCATCAATCCTGTGTAGGGAAACCATGGCTTCTATGTAGTAGGGCTTATGGACTGACACAATGAAAAAAACAGACAGGTTATGTTATGTTCAGGTGGGTAAAAGAAACTAAGCTTTTTTCTACACCATGCCTCGTGGACTTGGTCTTTTGGCTGAGAACAGGCAATTTTTCTTACCAGACCACAGGACCTAGCCTCTGCATGTGAATTTTTGAAGCCTGACATGTTGGGTATCAATTTACTCGGCATAACATTATCTTTCACAATATAAAAAAAAAATTGGGCTAACTTTACTGTTGTCTTATTTTTTAATTTAAAAAAGTGAGCTTGTAAGAACGCTGCAAAAATACGGTGTGACAAAGTATTGCAACGACCGCCATTTTATTCTAGGGTGTTAGAAAAAAAAAATGTAATGTTTGGGGGTTCTAAGTAATCTTCTAGCAAAAAAAAAAACTGTTTTTAACGAATCTCAAAAAGAGGCGCTCAGTCCATAAGTGGTTAATGAGCATTACTGTGCCATATCTTGTAGCGGAGGGCCAGGAAGCTCCAGATTTGAAATTTTTTTCAGACAGCATTTTTTTTTTTATAGCTTACTTAGGAAGCTGGAGAGGTATTAAGCATCTTCTTTGGGGGTGACCCTATTTAGCCAACATTATTTTTAGCAAGAGTTACTTTAAATAAAAATGTATGCACTTTAGGAGTTAATAGTAAAAACGTCAATTTGCACTTTGACAACAAACAGACATTATACAGTATATTTATATAATAATCAGTGAAATGTCCACAAGGCTTTTTTTAGCCTATTTTTTTAAAATGTGGTGTGTCCTTGCTAACCTCCAGTTTCTAGGAATCATTTAAAAGAGCATGCCATTTATCCCGCAGGAGGAAAAAATAAACATGGCTGCCAAAATAATTTAGAACATAGGAAGCTGTAAGGTTTGGTAGTAAAATCCAGAATCCAGGATATCCTGTCACAACACAGGGGCTTCAGGCGGAAATATGTTCCTCCAAAGTGTAAACTTTAGTGCAAGTGTGTACACTGGTAAACAGATCTTTGTGGTTTGGCACTCTCCCAGGAACTTCACTATCGGTTATGTTGATTACTGTATATGATACTTTTTTTATTTGCTCCAACATTTTAAAGTTGAATTCCAGGTATGGCTATTTTTGCATAGTTCCATTGATCCAGCTTTGACCAAATGTAAGTATGTATGTACCATAATTGGGGCTCCCCGTGGAAGCTGGCAATCACTGTAGTAGGTACCGCTACTAAAGTCATTGCTGCCAGCTTTCAGGTCCCATGCTGAGTGGCTGCCCACAGGAGGTTGCACGCTCGGCATAGGCACCATTCAGAGAGAACACTTTATTCTCAATGACTGAAAAGCATTCCATGACTGGACAAGGTGGATATGTGATGTCATTGACTTGCCTCTCCACCTTGTACAGTTAGAGAATGTTTTCCATTCGTTGTGAAAGATTCTCTGAATGGTGCCTGTGCTGAGCAGGTGACCCTCTGTGTTCACTAAGCAACAGGGCAGCCTCTTAGCTTGCCTGTGCCCTAGCATGCATGGGACCTGAAAGCTAGCGGTGATCTACTTCAGTGATTTCCAGCTTTCATGGGTTTCAGCCAGGTATGGTATTTGCCTACCTACATTGGTTCAAGCTGGACCAATGCAACTATGCAAACATAGCCATACCTGGAATTTACCTTTTAAAGCTGAACTCCAGACAGATATTGAAGGCGCAGATTAATAGAGCTGTGTATTTATTAATACACCCTTAAAGAGGAAGTAAAGCCTCCTCACAAAAAAAAAAAAACAGAACCTGCAAGGCAAAGGCATAATGAGCTAGTATGCATAGCATACTAGCTCATTATGAATAACTTACCTGAGAACGAAGCCCCCGAAGCGGTCTTCATCCACGACCTTCTCCGGCGCCATCAATACCGGAGTGACTTCCGGGTCTCGCTGCTCCAGCGCTGTGATTCGCTGGATCGGCGATGACGTCACTCCTGCGCATGCGCACGAAATCAGCATATCGCTGTGAACTCGGCATGCGCAGTGCGCCTGCGCGCCGCTGTCTACGGCGCATGCGCCATAGACAGCGATGCCTCTTTTTTTCTAAATATCTCCTAAACCATGTAGATATTTATTGTGTGACATCTCTGGTGTTCCTGCTGGTCCCTTTGCTTTCCTATTAAAAAAAACGGACCACACTAAGCAGGAGAACACATTGTGGTCAGTTCTCTAGCTGTTCTGGGAACTGAGCCTGCTCTCCTCCAATGATCAGACTTGTCCTGATGTCCCCCCTACCCTGCACAGCCATTAACTAGGAAGCTCAGTATGCTGCTGTTTCTCGTCCCCCTAGCTCTAATGCAGCTGCAAAGAGGGAATGTGATCACTTATAAAACAGGGAAAAAAGGTGTTTGAAAAATGTATTTTATATATATATATATATATATATATATATATATATATATATATATATATAAATCTATACACAAATGTTTTGCCTTTCATTTCTATTTTAACCTGAATGGGTTGTTTTACAATGTGATCATTTACAATCACTTTAAATGTATTTTAACCACTTGCCAACTGCCATATAGTACGGTAATATGATGGCGGCAAAGTGGTTTAGTTATCCTAATCGGATGTCATATGACGTGATCAGGATAACAAGCTGGCGTGCCCGCGGGGATCGGAGGTGCTGTGTCTCAGTCTGACACACAGCAACTCCGATAGAGGCTGGTAGAGGCTTCTTACCACACGATCAGCTGTGACCAATCACAGCTGATCATCACATTAATTATCAGTGCAGCCCCCATCAGATGTGCCCATCAGCTGCCAATAAGTGCGCCGGTCATAAAGTGGTTAAGCTGAACTGCTACGCAGAGGTTTACCATATTTCTAAGACAAATCTGCAATTCTAATGCCGCGTACACACGATCGGACTTTCCGGCGGACAATCCAACGGACTTTGCAGCTTGGGTCCGCCGGATTTTCAAATGAATGGACTTGGCCACACACGATCACTCCAAAAGTCCGGATTCGAATGTGATAATGTAGAATAAGGAAGTTCATAGCCAGTAGCTAATAGCTGCCCTAGCGTCGGTTTTAGTCCATCGGACTAGCACACAGACGACCGGATTTCCGGCGGACAAATTTGAAGCCAGTCTTATTTCTAGGATCACCGGACTTTTGGGAAGAAAAAGTCCGCTGGAGCCCACACGCGATCGAATTGTCCGACGGACTCTGGTCCGCCGGAAAGTCCGATCGTGTGTACGTGGCATTAGAGTTTTTCTAAACCAAGGCTGGATAATTCTGGGTTGCCCAGGTCACAAAATTTCTCTGGCGACTGGGTAATTGAAAGCTATTGTCGGTAGGGAGGTGCGAGACTAAAACACACACTGGGTCATTCTCTAGGGGTATCGAAATGCTGACCCAATCCAATGTTTTTGGTTCCACTGAGCAGATGTCCATTAGCTTAGTTCTTCAACCAATTGGAGTAGATACGTGAGAAGTCACTTTTTGTTTGACCACCCGATGCCGGATACAAGTGGAATGGGAGGTCACTGATTCCCAAAATGCTTGTCAAAGGCATGATTTCCTTGTCCAGTAGATGATGTCTCTTTTGTTACTACATCTTCTGCAGTCTACAGACCAAAGAGGTGAAAAAGTGGGTTAGCATGTAACTAATGTAGGGTATCAGAGGAAAGAGAAAGAATGGAGGGAGCTTGAGAGTGGGATAGAAAGAAATGGGACCGGCTAGGATCACACTCAATGAAAACAACAGCTGTGCTGATCTTGGATTGCCGTTAGAAATCGTAACGCTGCCTGATCCCGAGAGTTCAGATCAGGCCTGGTGAGTACACTAGGTCCCTTCTACAGACAGAGGGAAAAGAGCAACAAGCTGCACTGCTGAGGAACTACAAGTCCCAACATGCCAAAGACACAGGTTGCATAGTAAGTGTGTGTTATCTTACCTATCACTCTGCAAGGCAGGAGCAACATGCAGAATTAATGGCAACCACAGCTAGCCTGTGCCCAAAAGCTTACCATCTAGTGATGTGTTTGTACAGGTTCTGTTCTTCTGTAGGCTCTGCACAAGCTCAACTCGGGTGATTTGGGATCACTGGCGTGTATGTCTGTGCCAAGATCAGGTTGAACGAACTAGACAAATAGGCAGACTTTTGCATTATGATTTGGACAGTTTCTGGAAATGTTCATTGATCACTTTCCAAAGGAAATAGATTGTTCATAATTACCTTGTTGGTGCACAACTATTGAAAAATACAGCCAGTTGTCACTTTCAGCTAATTGGTCACAAGGATGAAAAGAGTGGTATAACTGCTTGATTGGCATTTAGCAATAACCCCCTCGCCACACACAGCATTAAAATTAGTCTACTTAAGATTAGATGAGAGCATAAATACATTACATTATGTTCCTGTGGGCTGACACATGGAACATAATGTGCCATTTTACAGTTATCACATGTCAGTTGGAAACGTTTATCCAAATCCTTCAATCATAAACTTGCCTTTTTTTAGATTTTATGATTATATCTTCTGTGACCCCCCTTACATCCACCTCTGTAAAGCTTTTTGTAAGATTCTGTATTCTACATCCAGATTGTATTTCATGGCCATCCTTGTAGCTGTGGCAGTGAACTGTCACAGCTGTTCTGTCCCGAAGAGCTTGTGATCTACTGGTATGCTGGATGCCACAGGAAAAATTCAAACTGCTGGATTGGTACCTTTGATTGCTTATTGGAAAGTAAATGCATGTAGGATTTGAAGTTACTGACTACGGTGGTATGAAATGTTTTTGCATTTTGCAGGAAATATTGTTTCCTTGGTAAAATTATTTGTGTTTTGTTATTTAACAAGCGACAAATGTCTCTGCAGTCTATTTAAAGTGATTGTAAAGTCTTGTTTTTTTTCTATAAAAATAACAAATATATACATACCTGCTCTGTTGCAGTGAATTTGCACAGAGCAGCCTGGATCCTCCTCGTCTCGGGCCCTTCGCCGATGCTCTTGGCCTTTTCCTCCTCTTGAGTGCCCCCACAGCAAGCAGCTTGCTATGGTTGCACCGGAGTCGAGTCACAGCTCCCTGTGTCCATTCAGGCACAGAGCCGTGACCCGGCCCCACCCCCTTCTCCTGATTGGCTAACTGACTGATTAACAGCAGCGACTGCCAATAGCACCGCTGCTGTGTCTCAGCCAATCAGGAGGGAGAGTCTCGGATAGCCAAAACACTTGTGGATATCACTGGACAGAGATGGGGCTCAGGTAAGTATTAGGGGGGCTAAAGGGTGCTGTTGCACACAGAAGGCTTTTTATCCCAATGCATAGAATGCATTAAGATCAAAAATCTTCTGACTTTATGACCACTTTAAAGTGCAGCAACCCAACAGTTCTTGCAGAGAATACAGTGATAAATAGCATCTGCCCTGCAAACTCATTTGGTATAAATTATTTAGAAAACCTCATTTGACACTGACCATACAGCAAAACACTTGTGGGGTTTAAGGTTTGTGTAGGTGGCAAAAATCGTGATTAATAAAAATAGTTAGAACTCTATTGCCCAGCTTAATATATTGTGCAGCATATCGTATACAGTGCAATGGTCAGGAGTATAGAATACTACATAGTGAATGCAGTGCAAGGGTCAGGACCCAGATAGCAAGCAATTGTGCTGCGAGTTTAGTTTTAAAATGACTTGCTAAGCTATTGCTAGACTTGCCAGGCTTCACAAGTTTATTGCACAATTGCACCAAGTCCGCATTGCATGACTACAGATACATTTTCTTTGCAAACATTCTGCAAGGCTCCTGCAAGTTCTGGTTCATTTATGTTGTGCAATAGTCATCCCACCACAGGGGTCACTGTGGCTGAATGTTCATGCTGTAAACTTGCAGATCTTTTGGTGTACACTCACCACTGCAACTTTGCTCTTGCTAAAGATTTGCCATGCAAATTTGGTATAAATTGAAAAAGTGTCAACTAGAACTTGTTCTTCAAGTGCTCTGCAAGTATACAACTTGCCAGTGAAAATGTGCAGCAAGTTAACAGATTTACAATTCAACACTACCTACCTTTTGTGGCAAGCTATCCTATCTGTGTAGTACCATGTACAACATATTGAATGTTATTCAGGGGTTGGGAGTAAACTGTACAGAATGGCATATGCAGTGCAGAGGGCAGGAGTATAATGTATGACATAGGTGGATGCAGTGCATGGAGCCAGGAGTATAATGTTCAAAATATCATAGACACTGCAAAAATATGGAGTATAATGTACAACACAGTGAACGCAATGCAGAGGTCAGTAATATTATGCCCCTTACTGCTAGTAAATGGGAGAAAATATGCTAGAAAATTTGAGTAAGAAGGTGAAGTAATAGACCCCGACCACCACCTCACAACACCTTTTTTCCTCCACTGACAGAGGACCCCGAGTACCTCAGTGTCTGGATGCACAGTGTGGGTCAGCAACATCTCACATCCTTACTTCTTGCCAGCACCTTCACTGTTTCCTCTCCAACACCAGAACAGGCTGGCTTTGCCCCCCTAAAGTGGTACTGTCCTGCCCCTCGGCCATACTCAAGCATAAAAAGGAGCCGTTTGATTTGCATGTGAATGGCCGACATGTCATCCATATGCAAATTGTTGACGCATTAATATGAAAATTGTTGGCTCATTTAAATGCAATTTGTTGGCATATTCATATGCAAATTTTAATGGACATAGCCCTTGTGGTACAACTGAACAAAACGTTTCTGAGACAGGTTGGTAAGTGTGGAAAAGCATATTGCTGTGCTTTATAACTATGCATATCTTTTAATTCAACTATACAGCTTTTTTATTTACTACAGCTATTTATATAGCACCATCAATTTACTTGGCACTTTACATATTGTATATTCTCATTGCTCCATGTGGAGCTTGCAATTTAGGGACTTTGTCCCACATACACTAACATACCATGGCCAGTTTGGACAGGAGCCAATTAACCTGCCAGCATGTCTTTGGAGTGTTGGAGGTAATCAGGGCGCTTGGACGAAACTTACGCAAGCACAGGGAAAACATGCAAACTCCATGCAAGTAGTGTCCTGGCTTGCGTTGGAACCAGTCCACAGTGAGCTCCTATGTTTA
The DNA here is from genome assembly GCA_028564925.1 of Lithobates sylvaticus. Lineage (NCBI taxonomy): Eukaryota > Metazoa > Chordata > Amphibia > Anura > Ranidae > Lithobates > Lithobates sylvaticus. Next base: position 184,857,881 of record CM053032.1, read on the forward strand.
CATTCTTGGGAAAAGGAAAGTGGACACCATTGCTTTTATTTTGCATTAATTTACAGCTGTACCTTAGACTCTTTTGCAAATTATAGCTGACAGCAGGTACGAAATGTGTAAAAGTAATTAGTGAGTGTAAACCCAAACCCAATATTGTTTCTGTCAGATCCATAATAACAGACAAGGCATCTCATCCTTGTCATCCAAACAAAAAATAACAGACTACTCTGCTAGTTGTGGTAAGGGAACAGCTGCAGCATGGGCGGACACCCTGCTCTTCTGTGCAGACATTGCCTTACATGATCGCCTTACGTGATCTGCTCCGAAGGAATTGTCCCAAGAAAAGATTCAACGGCCATTAAAATTACATATCTTCTAAAGAGCAGCAGACGGCTTTTAATTAGTTTTTGACGGGAAAGAATATTTAACGATGAGTGCTTTGCGCCTAGATTATTTATCAGCTTGTAAAGTAAAAATAATCATGGATGATCTCACTACAAATGGCAGTTTTCTCAATAGTAAATATTTCCACTGGTGGACTTAATGTTCAGCCAACAGCGTTGTCTGTAGGAATCTCATCAGTCAAGCATTCTATGTACAGTAATGGGGATAATAAAACCTTACTAACCTAAACATATATTTTAGTATCTGGCAGATGCCATCTTGTGGACTCACCAACTGACTAGCTTTGACTATGTCGAGATTCCTGCATCTAAGTTTTAATTCTGCCATTTCCATCATGAAGGTGTCTCACTGTCTCTAATATTTTATAGTAGAATGCAGCCGAAGGAAAATTGGAGTTGGGCTTTGATAATTGGGTTACAGTGTGGAAAGATATGTGATTAGGAATTTTAGGCTTGGGTAAAGTGGTGGTTTAATGTGGTGATAGTTTACGACCCTGCCCACACCTCCAACTTGAAGACAACATTTTGACTGTTGAGGAGCATAGGCTTGAAGACACAACACCTTGCCCCAAAAAACAACAGGCAGACCGATTAAGTTGGAAAGGGTAGGGCCACAGCTTTATTTAACATTTCCAACACAAACAATTTCCAACATAAACACTTAACCAGTGCCATTCACAGTTATACAGTGAACGCAGTTAAACATTAACTTGACCAAGTCTAAAGTGGCTGTCTTTACCATGAGTGCTGGATGTTATAACATTAGACTGACCCAACTTCCAATCAAGGGCATATCCCATTAAGGCAACTTATAAAGCTGACAAGGTCAAAAACCGATGATAAAGCTGTGACAAACACCATGTACAGGGCGGGCAACTCTTGCCAGTTGTTGTTCCTCAAGGCACCAATGGTTCCCCTGTGATTCATTTTTTTGTTTAGACTTCAAATTTTGGACCCAGCCCCCTCACCCCATGCCTAGGTAGCCAATTCTTTTGAGCTACTTTACATATTGCATGTTTCCATGCCCAATTTTTTGCCATGCCCTCATCAGTCAAGGCTCCCTGTCCCTATGGGCTTAAGGGGCCTTCAGTAGCGTAATTGACCAGAGATTATTTATTTTATTTTTACTTTAGTGGGGTTATGCAACCTACATCCCTCTGGTCCAACATTCATCCCTCTGGTCTAATCACTTTCTGTTTTAGTGAAAAGCTACAGATTGCCCTGGAAAAGTAAATGGTTCTGAGATGTGGGGTCTACTGTTGATTACAGGAAAAGTACAGGGACAAGGACGCTTTGCTTTAATGTATAAATATGTCTAAAATAAAAGGCCTCTTTTTGAGTTGGGTGATTATAAAGGGAAATATTAAATAATAGGTAGTAGTAATAATAATAATATTAAAATAATTAAGCGTTTCATAAAGCTTCAGCCACATAGAGAAGTGTTCACAGGACAATATCGTCTCCCTGGGTTTCTATAAACTCTGTAATATCTCAGTTGCTAACGTACTCATAAAAAAAGGGTAGCCATTTTTCTGAAACACTTCGATGGGTCTGTTGGATGAGATATGAGACAGTGACAGAGTCCTTCTGCCTGGTATATTAGCCAATCGGATACCCATTGGGCAGATCAGTAACTGAACTGAATGTCTTCAGCAGAGAGAAAGGGAACAAAGACCAGAGCTGTGAAAAAGTAAAGGATTAGAACAGAGTTTTGGAGCCTGGATCTCTCCATTGGAAGGCATTCTGTGCTGCTGTTTTGTTACTTACTATTTATTGCAATTCTGCAGAAGATGCTTGAATTTAACTCTGTTTTTCCATCTTACCTCTTTTCACCTCTCAGTATGGGTTCCAGTAAACGCTCTCTTGCATGTAAAGAAATATATCCAGCTGAGGGTGTAATTAGAACCAGATGTTGTACATGCATAGCATGAATTATTGGCCTAAAGGACACACCCAGGCTGTACTTTAGATTAGACAAAGAAGTAATCGGTATGTGTCTTTTTTTCACTTAGTTTATAACGGCTTATCAGGGCTAGAAGTATAGACATATTCAAACCACATCTGTTTGTGTCAGAAAATACATTGGTAATTCAGGCCCTGGAGCATTTACTTCATGCATCGGTTTTAATCTTCTTAAGTTATTTTCTGCATAATTATGCTCAGCGGTTTTTGAATTCGTGTTCAATGAATCTGCCCTGAAGAAAGAAATTCATACAGTTGTTTTGCCTGTTTTTCACTTCAAAATGACCCCATAATCATTGAAAGGGTTGAGGGTCAGACTAGGAATGAAAAGCCTTCTATAGAGTTAAGAATTTTGCCCCTCGATTTTTATATCAGGCTAATTATTTCCGAAAGACTTCCACTTCCTGGCTTGTTTCACATTTACTAATTAGTTCACACTTATTGCTTGGTTTGCCTATGTCTGACTGTGAATCTCTTACTGGAAATGAAAGGTCATGCAATTGTTTTAGGCTACAACCCGTTCTTTGACAAGCTTACTCAAGTTGTGGGAAATGTAAATCCTTGGAATATAGGTAAAAAATGGATTTCTTTCTCCCAATACATACATGAGATATGTGTATATACTGTATATCTACAACACACAATACAATTTTCTCCACTGCAGTCAAAGCAATACCTCTTGGTCAAGTCTGCGAAAGGATAATAAAGGAACAGCAGCTCATTAATAAGCCCATTTTCACGTTGCATTCTCTCTCCTCCAATCAGCACATCCCATTTGTTAGATTCGCTGTGCTTTGCAATGCAGTAAAGGCTGATTGGCCTAGAGCAGTGGTCTCCAAACTACGGCCAGGGGTCCACATACGGCCTCTTGCCTGCCTTTATCTGGCACTATTCTAACTGACACCAATGATGGAACACTTTTCCTCCCACTGACACCAATGATGGGGCACTGCTTCTCCCACTGACACCATTTATGGCACTGCTCCTCCCACTGACACCAATGATGGGGCATTATTCCTCCCACTGACCCCAATATAGAGTTACTATTCCTCTCATGAACACCAATGATCGGGCACTATTCCTCTCATGAACGCCAATGATTGGGCACTATTCCTCTCAAAGACAAAAATGACGGGGGACAATCATCATCATCTCGTGGACACCAGTGTGGTATCACCATTCCTCTCTCTGCTGCCACTAATACCAGGGCACTATTCCTCTCATTGACACCAGTGTTGGGACATTGTTTACTCCCACTGATGCCTGAACATTTTCTACTCCCACTGGTCACAATCCAGCCCCTCAAGGGTCTGAAGGATAGTAAACTGGCTTTTTGTTTAGAAAGTTTGGAGATCCCTGGTCTAGGGAACTGCCCTTTCCTCTTCCAGCCTGAATGCAGACATACAGGCAATAAGGCTCCTTTCACACAGGGCAGACTCCAATTAGAAAAGCAGGGGATCTGTCCGCTGGCCCCCTGCAGATCAGAGCAAAGCGGGCGCATGACAGGTTTGTATCCACTCAGTTTATGCAGAACGGACACAGACCAAGCCCTCTCTGCTCTATGGACCCCCCTCCCTGCTGGGAGAACACAATGGCTCAGCAGAGGTGATTTCTCCATTAACACAGACTGTGTTGATGGGGTAATCAAGCGATTTTCTTTCCTGCAACCCGTTGTTGCACATTTAACCCTTTGATTGTCCCTGATGTTAACCCCTTCCCTCCCAGTGTTATTTGTACAGTGACAGTGCATTTTTTTAGCACTAATCACTGTATTGGTGTCACTGGTCCCCCAAAAAGTGTCACTTGGTGTCAGATTTGTCTGCCGCAATGTCGCAGTCCTGCTAAAAATCGCTGATCGCCGCTATTACTAGTAAAAAAAAAAAAAAATCCATAAATATATCCCAGAGTTGTAGACGATATAACTTTTGCGCAAACCAATCAATATACACTTATTGGGATTTTTTTTTAACAAAAATGTGTAGCAGAATACATATTGGCCTAAATTGATGAAGACATTTGATTTAAAAAAAAAAAAAATTATTGGGTATGTTTTATAGCAGAAAGTAAAAAATACTGTTGTTTTTTTTTTTTCCAAAATTTCCTTTTTTTTTTTTTGTTTATAGTGTAAAGGTGATCAAATACCACCAAAAGAAAGCTCTATTTGTTGTAGGAAAAAAAAAAGACATCAATTTTGTTTGGGTACAGCGTCGCACGACCGCGCAATGGTCAGTTAAAGTAATGCAGTGCTGTATCGCAAAAAATGGCCTGGTCATTAAGGAGGGTAAATCCTTTCGGGCTGAAGTGGTTAAGGCAGTGTAAAATTAAAAATTAGAGTAGGGTCCCGATAGCATATGTTACATATAATTTTATGCCTGGTGGAATTTCTTATACTTGCTCAAACTTGCTTAATCGTTTTTTTTAAAGCATATGATTTTATTTGGCTATTGTGATGAGCCATACAATATTATTCATGTCCTAAGTTATGTGCATGGTGATTTAAGAAAAGGTACTCCACCCTAGGCTTAAATTCTGATTAAACGTATTACAGTTCGAAAAAAAAAAAAAATTCCTTCCTTAGGCAATTTGCATACATTAGGTTCTGTAGTGCAGAGTAGATCCGCATATTATTGTTGCCATAGGGTTTGGCTTTTGTTTAGACAGCTTTTTATAACCCAGAGGCCTGCATAGAAATTCATGGTCTCTGCCGTCCTCTGCACTTAAGGATTTAGACACATCCCTACAACAACCTTTGGTGTCAAGATGAGTTATTTCCTGTCCCCTTTTAGGCTGTGCTATTGACAGCTTGGTTTTTCTATGCATTGATATGGCCACTGGCAAGGTGAGCTGTCAGTAATAGCGCTCTATTTAAGGCAGCGGCTCATGTTAGGTGGGGGCTTCACATAGTCCTCTTTACTCTCTTGAAACTCTGCTCCAGTGAATAATGATTGACAGCCTCGGTGCTAAGTTAATTACTTTACCATGCTTTGCTTTCATCACACATCATTGAAGAAATTCTGCAGTGTTTGCAAGGCAAAACCTTTGTCAATCCGCGTTCACTACGGCTTCGGACGCAGCAAACTCGGCCTGTTTAGACAATCGATCTGATTTAGACTGAGGACATCCGTTTCTGCATTAATGCCAATTTAGAAACATTCTATCTGCACTAGGGTTGCCACCTGTCCGGGATTCACCCGGACAGTTTGGGTTTTGAATCATGTGTCTGGGTTTCAGTGCACCTTAAGTCCCCTTTCACACTTATACGACTTGTCCCATGATTTGGGACTGCAAAGTAGCATGACAAGTCTTTCCCCATGATTTCCAATGACAGCCATTCATATTGCACTACTTTGGTCTGATTTTGATGCCACTTACACAGGCATTCCTTGAAATCGAGGCAAAATCGCAGAAAAATTGCAGCAAAATCGCGCAACTTTGAAGTCGCACAAGTGTAAAGGGGCCTAAGGCTAGGTTCACACTGCTGCGGTGCGAATTTAGCGCTATTTTGATCCGATTGCCTTGCGAATTTGCATTGCGAATTCTTTATGTGTTCTTGCTATTCTACTGCAAATTTTGTAGTCTATGGAGCTAAATTCGCATCGCACACGAATCAAACTCAGACGGGACCCTTTTTTTACGCAGCTTAGATTCGCAACGCATTGATGTGAACGTCACTCACGGAAAACTATGTTAATAAAATGACTTGCGAATTTGAGCGATCGCAACGGCTCAAATTTGCAATAGAATTCGCAGCAGTGTGAACCTAGCCTAAACCCGGACTCATTATTCAGACAGGAATTGTGGCTCATTACTATTCCCTTTGGAGTGCCCAAAGGTGTCCCAGGTCTGTTAGAATCCTATAGTGCAGGGATATGCAATTAGCAGACCTCCAGCTGTTACAGAACTACAAGTCCCATGAGGCATAGCAAGACTCTGACAGCCACAAGCATGACACCCAGAGGCAGAGGCATGATGGGACTTGTAGTTTTGCAACAGCTGGAGGTCCGCTAATTGCATATCCCTGCTATAGTGTATACTAAAACCCAAAAAAATGACTGTGCGTCTCTAAAGTGTTTAGGTTTGGCTTGAAGAAAAAGTGGCAACCGTAATCTGCACTGACCTTGTACCCAGTCTTTTGACATCTGTGCCCTTTGCTATTCTAGTCCTAGGACTTCTTTAACTTTAAGTGGTAATAAACCCAAAAGCAAACTTTATTAAATTGCAGCTTACTATTTCTTTTCCTTTTTTTAGGCTTTCTTTTGTTTATTTTCCTCTGGTGATCCAGCCAGCGAGTCTGTGTTTAACCCTAAGTGCCGGTTCACACTGGGGCAACACGACTTACAGCGCGACTTAGCAAGGCAACTTGGACGTGACTTGGACGTGACTTTGAGTTATTTACAACACAACTTCAAGTCGTCCCCAGGCCAGGCGACTTTGGCAGTGGCCAATCACATAATAATCAGCTCTGTGGGAGGGAGGGGTTTGCCTAGAAAACTATTTATACTTCCTGGAAAGTTGCTTTAGTTAAGACAGGGGATCCGACTTGGAGGCAACTTCCATTGAAATGAATGGGTACAAGTCGCCTAGAAGTCGGATTGAAGTAGTACAGGAACCTTTTCTGAAGTCGGAGCGACTTCAGTAGTGTTCATTAAGACGGCTCTCATTCACTTACATGTCATTTCTGATGTCAAGTGACTTGGGGCGACTTGCAGTCTGACAAGTCGCCCCCCAAGTCACGGTAGTGTGAACGGGCTCTAAAGGTTAATAACTGTTTGTTGTAACTGCTTATATAGTGTGAGCTGGAGTTTGTTTTTTATTTTGTCAGTGTATTTAAATCTGCCAGCACATCTAACACTCCCCCTCCCCCCCCAGACTGACAATGCTGCTCTCCAAAAGTGCCCCCTGTGATCCTTCATCTAGAGTGGAGGCACTCTAATACATGAGGTGTGTTACTGGTCACTTCACCAGGTGAAAACGGAGGGGGAAAAAAGCCTAAGAAAAGAAAACTGATGCAGCCACCACATCTAATGATTGGTTAGCTACAATTTATTACCGTATATACTCGAGTATAAAGCCGAGGCACCTAATTTTACCACAAAATACTGGGAAAACGTATTGACTCGAGTATAAGCCTAGGGTGAGAAATGCGCAGCTACTGTAAGTGGAAAAGAGGGTCAACAATGTCCATTTTCTGCCTCACTGTGCCCATTTGCAGCCATAGCAACTTCAAACTTGGTAGTTAAGGGTTCCTAGATGCCCCCTAGCTGCAGCCAAAGGGTCCCAAAATGACATTGCTGCAGATGGACACAGTTGACCACCTTTGGGGCCCCGTATCTCGGGGCCACTTGGTGCTAGGAACCCCAAATTTGGTGTGCAAACCCAGTGGAGCACTACATCATATCCAAAGATGGGGTTCCTAGCACCAAGTCGCCCGAGATACGGGGCCCCAAAGTCGGTTTGGAAAATGTCAAACACTTTTCTTCAGCAGAGAATTACATTTTCCGACTGACTATGTTGTAGTGCTAGTTCCATTGGGTTTGCACACCAAATTTGGGGTTCCTAGCACCAAGTGGCCCCTAGATAGGGGGCCCCAAAGTCGGGTCGGAAAATGTCATTCTCTGCTGCAGAAAAGTGCTTGACTCGAGTATATAAGCCGAGGGGGGCACTTTCAGCACACAAAAATGTGCTGAAAAACTCAGCTTATACTCGGATATATACGGTACATTTTTGGTTTGGGGTTTAGCCCAGGTTCACGCTGACAGCGGGAATGAAATTGTGTGGGTTCAGCTGAACTGGCACCATTTCATTCCTGCATGTCGGTCCCGACTTCGGGGGCGATTTCAGAGACATTTGTGCGGCTTTCTGCATAGATGTCTATTGAAATCGCACCCTGAAGTCGCCAAAAGTAGTACAGAAACGACTTTTGGGAATCGGTGTGGCGCGGCCAATGCGGTGCTGCACCGATTCGGTCTGTGCCAAAAGCTTCCGATTTGGCAAGCGATTTGACATGTCAAATTGCATGCCAAATCGCTGCAATTTGAACCAGGGCTAAATACCACTTTAATACCATTTTTTTTTTTTTTTTGGGCTGTTTTTTTCAGAATTCAAGTCATCATATAGTTCTGTCAATGAAACTAACTTTACTAGAACATGTTAAAGTGTATCTAACCCCCCACCCCAAAAAAATGAATATATTGCAGGCTACCAGTCCTTAGATGATGTTTTATTGGTTTTCTTTTTTTTTCAGCAATTTCTTCTTTTATTTTCACTTCATAATCCTGCAAATAACACTTTTAAAGGCCCGTACACACGATCTGACTTTTTGACAACAAACATGCAAATTAGCTGTTTTGGAGAAACATCCGACCGTGTGTACGCTCCATCGGACAAATTTTTTCAGTTTTCATCTGACTTTTGTTGGCTGTGCGAACGGACAAGCTTTCTGCCAACAAAAGTCCGATGGAGCAAAGTCCGACCGTGTGTACACAAAACCATCAGACTTTTGTACAAAGTACAAACACGCATGCTCAGAACCAATGCAAAAGATCAGACAACAATACAGAAGTTGACCAAAGGTGGCGCTGGAGTATTTGAACGTCCTCCTTTGAAGTGTCGTCAGTGCGTTAAAACGTCACTACGTTCTTGTTTGTTGCCTAAAAATTCCGATCGCGTGTATGCAATACAAACTTGGGGCCAACGCCCTTTGTACAAAAATCCACGGGAAAGTTTGTACAAAGTCCGATCGTGTGTATGAGGCTTTAGCCCTATGCCCACATACTCCACTTTATAGAGGGAGCCATGGTTGTCACACTATAAGTTTGCACCCTTGTATTATTGGGGCTCATTCACACAGACGTATCCATACACCTGTGCAATGGGCCACATTCACCCACACAGGATGCGCAGGTCTTGCCACGTGCAATCAGCCTGTTCAAATCAATGACAGGCGGCCATCTGCATGGATTCTGCATCATTCCTGCACTTAGCGCTTCGGTTTTAGCCAAGCCTGTTGGTGTTGCACTATCCATTTCCACAGAGATTTATCAAAAGCATTGGTGCAATAAATAAAATAAAATACAATTAATCCCAGTCCTTGAGTGTTCACATCTTGAGCAACATTTGCACTGTCCAATGATAAGGGTTTACCTGGAGCATAATGCATTTAGCTTATTTTGCGTGATATCATCTTCCGTGTTCAAGAAGTTAATTAAATAGTAATCAGACTCCACAATCCTGCACTGCCTGGCCAAATGAATTGTGCAAGGATAATAAATTAAATTGAGCTTTAAATTGTTTCACTGAGAGGCTGAACAGCTGATGTATTGTTTTTGAGCAAATTGTCAGGAAGACCGTGCAGTGATTTTAGCTGGATGTTAATCATTCCAAATGGACGCGAGCCAGTAAGAGCCCTTTTTCCTATTAGATCTTTGTCTGCCTATGGCCATATTGTGCAAGACGTCCTCCTAGAATTTTAGAACTTAGGCTAGAGCTGCACAGCGGGTTTTTTACTAGTAAAATTGAGCTGCTAAAATTCCACTTTTTTTTGATGCACCCACACTAGAATCTTACCTTTTTAAAGTATTAAATGTCTATTTGTATAATTAATTAAATCAATTTGAACTCTTTTGATGTAGCAAATTATTATGGCTTTAGACCAAGTTTATTTGAACGTTTTCAAACTTCTTTTTTATTTTATATAAAACATTTGTTTTAAGTTAACCCATGACACTGGTATCACAAAACATTTTTTTTTATAGAGTTAACAGGTGAGCCTGCTTACTTCCAGACTCCCACTGTGTATGTCCCTATAAACCAGGGGTGCTCAACCTGTGGCCCTCCAGCTGTTGCGGAACTACAAGTCCCATGGGGCATTGCAAGGCTGACAGTTACAAGCATGACTCCCAAAGGTCATGATGGTACTTGTAGTTCCGCAACAGTTGGGGGGCCACAGGCTGAGCACCCATGCCCTAAATAGAGCAGACAAGGAGGGGAATGCAGGGGGAGGGGGTGAGTCACTCTCTAATTTATTTAGCTGTGTGTATTAAGCTTGAGCTGTTCAGCTCTATAAACAACACACTTTTTTTTCCAGTAAATAAAAGTAAAAGGCTTGTTTTTTTAAAATAACAAACCTGTTATGCTGTGCAGTTAGTTGGCTTTGCACAGGGCAGCCTGGATTTTCCTCTTATCGGGTCCCTCTTTGCTGCTCCTAGCCCCTCCCTCCTTTGAGTGCCCCTCAGCCAGCAGCTTGCTACAGGGGGTTCCCAAGCCAAGTCAGAGCTCCATGTATCCATTCAGACACGGAGCCCCGACCTGGCCCCTCCCCTTCTCTCCCCTGATTAGCTGACTGACTTTGATTGACAGCTGCAGGAGCCAATTGCCCCGCTGCTCTGTCTCAGCCAATCAGGAGGAGTGTCCTGGAGGGGATTGTGGACATCTCTGGTGAGAGACGGGGCTCAGTTAGGTAATCAGGGGGGTGCTGGGGGGGGGCTGCTACACACAAAAGGTTTTGCATAGAATGCATTTAGATAAAAAAACCTTTTGCCTTTACAATTTCTTTAAAGCGTATCTAAACATAAGAACAAAAATTAGTATTGCAGCTTACCGGTCTTTAGATACAGTGGCTGCATTTGTTTTTTTCACATTTTTTTTCCCCTCTACTTTAACCCGGTAATCCTCCCATTAACAAATTTTCTGTCAGACCGCAGTGATCAGCGTTTTCACCCTAGGGCAGGGAGTGCGTTAGGATTACATAACACATCCTTATCTTTTCCATAACAGTGGAGGTGTTTTGTAGTCCACTGAGATAGCAGGAGGCAAAGTGTACAGGCAGTTATCAGTTTACAAGATATCTGGCTGGATAAATAATTTTTTTTTCTCAGTTATCAAACAGATATAATTAAACACTTTCAACTGTATATTTAACAGACCAAATGGGGAACTAATAAGTTAATTGTTAGACTTTATATACACTTTAAGGCAGTACACCAGCCAAAAATTACAGAATGAACATTAATAGCTCAGTAAACCGTTGCTGCAATATTCTCCTTCAATCCAGGAATTTTTCTTGTAGTACTTTTTTCTGCAGCTAGATGTCCTCATCCTCATAGACATCATCATTTAACATGAACGTGACAGTGAAAAGAGAAGCAGTACCATGATGAGCTCACCTTGGTCACTGCTTTCTCCTCCTATAAACCTTCCTCTTGTAAGGACATGAACTGATTGGCTCCATGTTCTGCTTATTGCTCTCATGCTTCAGCACTTCTGTACAGGGTCTGCACTGGTACTAGATCAAATTCAGGTACTTACACTCTTTGCATTAAAAAAAATATATTAATTATTGAGTTGCATTATTCTGTGTCTTTTATATTCTAAAGCGGAAAAAAAATTAAATAAAAAGTCAGCAGCTACAAATACTGCAGCTGTTGACTTTTAATAATCGGACACTTACCTGCGCAGTACACTGTGACTGGCCGGACAGACATCTGGGACCTGTGACGTGTCCCAGATGATTGCCAAGAGGGAGGGGGGAGAGGTTAACTTGCTTCCGGCGCCGTGATGCCCTGGGAGGAAGTGAGAGCTTGAACCCTCTAAAATTAGGGTTTCTGCCCCCCCCCTCCCCAAAAAAAGGAGGTCACCTTCCCTTAAAGTGGAAGTTCCATTTTTGGGTGTAACTCCACTTTAAGCATTAAAAGAGAAGTGCGGGAATGTAAAAAAAAAAAAAAATCAATCATACACACCTAGATGGCTGCAGCTGTCCCTTGCTGGGTCTACACCAAGAACTGAGCAATCAAAAACTGCTGATTGCTCAGTTTTCGATCTTCAGTGATCAGAGAGCTCACTGGAGCTGCCAGTCATGCATCTGGGTGAATCCCAACATTATTGTCGGGATCCCTGCAGAGCCTGGACCGGCTCTGTCATGTCAGCCGGCAGCAAACCTTTGCTCACTGTTGACTGAATTTGGTTCACAGGAGTGCAGAACTAAGACCGCTTCTGTGACCCACAGGAAAAGTATGGCCAAAAGAACTTTGGCTATACTTCTCTTTTTATAAATAGCTGTGAAAGCATGTAGCCTGAAATGGAAAAAAAATACATTTTATATTCACTTAAGAAATGAAATAGTATTTACATTTTTTTAATTTTTTTATGCTTGGCCTATTAAAGACAATATTAAACTCTACACTGCTTTTAACATAAAAAAATACACTTTTGTATCCAGAATCAAGTGTTCATCCATTAAAAACTATAAAACAAAATGTTTTGGTAAACACAGTACGTATCCAAATTAGCTGGGTAATCCCTTATTCCCATAGCCGATATTACAAGTTCACACTGAATCTTCAGACACATCCTAGCAACTAATAACCATAGGAATCCCTGCACAGATGTTTTAGGTTACTTTTACAACAATAAATGGAAATGATCCCTACTTATTCATTCTTTACTTTTCATAGTACACACCCCAACTTGTACACATACACGAGAATGTAGACTTAGAATTCTCCAAAAAAACAAGTGGGCCTCATCCTATAGGTCTGCCTGCCAAACAGCTGGATTTATGCACTCGCTAATCCTGTGTGACTAAACTGGACACAGATTCAGTTGTTAAGAGTCCAAGCTTGGAGTGAATGGAGATAATATAAGAGTCTTGGATATGGCGTGAAAAGAGATAATATTAGAATTGCAAAAAAATAAAAATTCTGTAGACGTTTAAGTCTTATTCAGATGGGTGGATACTGGATAGGTTGCCTAAACGCCGTTTCTGGATGCAGCAGCATTCTGTGCTATGGCCATATACAAACTGGGTGATTAGCTATGGCCAGAAACTCCAGCCCTGGGTGCAAACAGGGCCGATCAGAGTTCCTAATTGCATGTGGACATATCTCCCAACTGCTATGGATGGTCCATGCATTCCTATGGACCGGCCGGTGTAAAAGTACTTATGTCAGTTTACCCCTGCCTACTTCCGGATCCAGTCAAGCCCTCTATAAAAAAAAAATAGAGGAAGACTGCATCCTCTTCTTTTTCGACGGACCAGATTGGAGGGAGACAGGTGTAAACATACAGTGGAGTCATTTACTCCCTGTCACCCATAAAACAGAGCGGGTCTGTCTGCCTGTGTCCGCTCTGCAGAAACTGAGCTGACACGGACCTGTCATCTGCCCCACTGTGCTCCAATCAGCAGTGGACCTTTGAGCAGATCCCCTGCTGATCAGAATGCAAAGGGCCCCTGCATGCAAATGTGCTGGTAAGAAAGATTCTAGGAGGAGGAGCGAGCAGAGTGATGACTTCATCTGTCTTCTGTTGATCCTTTACTGTTTAATCACAGGCTGATAGCAGGTAGGTGATCAAGCTGTATTGTGTAACTTGAAAGGAAAGTCATTACACCAGCTTTTTTCTGCTGCCTTTTTTGATAGCTATCCTCTACTCCAAAAAGAACAGTTGGAAAACTTGACTTTCTGTAGGGCAGATCTGTCAGCTAAATCCTCAAGTTGAATCCCATATTATATGTTCTGTGCTTTGTGCAATGTCTTGCAGTGAAGTGGATCACTTTCAGTTTCACTGCCCTGGGACAAGCTTGAGCAATGTGCAGCCTGTGTTTCAAAGAGCCCCGGCTTTTGAAAACTAAATGGCGCTGCCAAAACAAGGACAGGTGTAAGATATGATTTACAGTGGTTGTACCCAACACTCGTCCTCCAAATGTGTCAAAGGGATTCGTATTAAAATTATCCCTTTAGCTTCCTTGTGAAACAGTCTGGCTGTTCGTTCTTTTAAAATTGGGCTACAAAACCTCTAAACATGACATTATAGAGGGTAGTAAATGGTTTAATAATTTGGCGCTATATGAATAATTAAAAAAAAAAAAGTGAAATGTGAGGGTTCCATGCCTTCACCACTCTGGTATCAGCAGTCACAGGAGTTGGTTTACTAAAGGCAAATACAGTAGATTATGCAGTTTTTAAGAGAATTGTCCTCAGAGCTTAGTAAATGCTCTACTGACTTCCATCGGCCAATTATTTTGATTATTTTAATTTTATTTAGATTAATTTTGATTAGATTTTTCTGGTACATGATTGGGTATTCCTTGCAAAGTTCAACTTCCCTTGCAAAGTGAACACCCTATTTGCATTTAGTAAATAAACCCTCATAGTAGCACACATAGGTACAGCAGGCCATCTGTTCAGACATATTGCTGCTCTGTTAGTCAACAGCTTTTTCCAAAATTTGGTGCTAACCTTTAAGGAACGTACCTGCAGCAGCCTCCAAAAATCTGGCAGTTACAGCCAAACACTGGACCATTCTGACTGGCAATGGTGATGGGCCAATAGGATAATGTAGCAGGACGTTCCGACACGTTCCATTTTTTTTTGCCTTTAAGGTATAAACCTATGGACAACTGTCAGGTTGAAAAAAAGACACAAGTCCAACTAGTTCGACCAAAAAAAAAAAAAAAAAAAAAAAAAAAAATATATATATATATATCATACAATCCCATATACCCAATCCTATACCCGCAGTTGATCCAGAGGAAGGCGAAAAAAAACACAGAAAAGCATGATCCAATTTGCTACAGCAGGGGAAAAAAAATCCTACCTGATCCCAGAGAGGCAATTGGATTTTCCCTGGATCAACTTTACCTATAAATGTTAGTACCCAGTTATATTATGTACATTTAGGAAAGTATCCAGGCCTTTCTTAAAGCAATCTACTGAGCTGGCCAGAACCACCTTTGGAGGGAGTCTATTCCACATTTTCACAGCTCTTACTGTGAAGCAACCTTTCCGTATTTGGAGATGAAATCTCTTTTCCTCTAGACTTAAGAGTGCCCCCTTGTCCTCAGTGTTGACCATAAAGTGAATAACTCAACACCAAGTTCACTATATGGACCCCTTATATATTTATACATGGTGATCATATCCCCCCTTAATCTCCTCTTCTCAAGAGTGAATAAATTCAGTTCCTCTAATCTTTCCTCATAGCTGAGCTCCTCCATGCCTCTTATCAGTTTAGTTGCCCTTCTCTGCACTTTCTCCAGTTCCCCATATCCTTTTTGAGAACTGGTGCCCAAAACTGAACTGCATATTCCAGATGAGATCTTACAAATGATTTGTACATTGTATGTTGATTGAAATAGCATTTAAAAAAATGCTGCAAGTGCAGTTAATACTTTTTCTGTGTATTGTTTGCCTGACTTTTCAGGTTTGCCAAATCTGAGAACCCAACTTTTAGAAGATGTGTTGGTTGTAATGGGGGACTCTAAAGTTACAAAGATTTGGGTTCCCTATTTATTTTAAAGTGGAGAACCCCTTTATGACAAGCAGTGGACCCTCTTGGATCTTTATACAAAAAAATAAAACTTGTGTGTCTCTTTTCAATAAAAAGGTCTAGTCTCAGATTTGCCCAAGCTTTGTTTCTTATTTTTGTGCTCGCATTAATGTAGGATTGTTGCTGGAAATATTTAGTGCTGTTGAGTTACTACTAGCATACATGTGTCTGCACAGAGCCCAGAACTTGGATGTCGTGTACCAGCGCAGCTTTGCGTAGGTGATTCAGAAGAAAGGAATTATAATGAAGCTGTTTTTCGCTGTTGGCTCTCTCGTTGTTAAATATTTATGTGTATTGGAAGGACAGAACAGAATGAGTAAGGATTGAGTAAATTTTGTTTTTCTATGAAAACGTGACCCTTTCTAGTTCTTGGGAGGAGTTTGAGGCCGTTTACAATTTCGCCGTATCTCGGCTGTCTGACTAAATAAGCCATCTGAGAACTTGGAACTCTCAGTGCAGCGTGCTTTGGCCTCACCATAGCTAAAAGAGATGTGGTACTTAACCCTTTCTCTTGTGACTTTGTGTTGTTTTTGCCATCACCGCTTTTTTGGTGGAAAAAAAAAGTGTTGACTGTGTAAGCAACTATGATCTTTTTAATGCAAATCCCCACAAGTTCTGACTGTATTTCAAATCTGTACATGACATGCAAACTTGTAATTCCACAATATCTGGATTTGATTTTGATATCTGACTTTGGCTACCTCCTTCTGCTTTAGAGCATGCTGTGTATACATGTATTGCTCCCAATTGTTTCTCATATGGAGGGATTGTCCCTCTTTTGGAACCAAATCTCTCGGTCCCTCTTTCATCAAAGCTTGTTCCTCTTTTTCCTCAGATGTATAGACTTCTATACAATTATGTGTTGTTTAAAGAGGAGCTTCAATTCTGCAAGCCTGTACTGTAGCTGTTGACTTTTAATAAACAGACACTCACCTGTCTAGTAGGGATGCCCCCCCCCCCCCCCCCCCCCGTTCGGTTTGCACCAGAACATGCGAACAGGCAAAAAACTTGGACGAACACACAAACAGTGTTAAAGTCTATGGGACACGAACATGAAAAATCAAAAGTGCTAGTTTTAAAGGCTTATATGCAAGTTATTGCCATAAAAAGTTTTTGGGGACCTGGGTCCTGCCCCAGTATCAATTCAAACATTTTTTTTAAAAACTGATGTTTTTTTCGGGAGCAGTGATTTTTTTTTAATGCTTAAAGTGAAACAATAAAAATTAAATATTCCTTTAAATATCATGCCTGTGGGTTGTCTATAGTATGCCTGTAAAGTGGCACATTTTCCCCGTGTTTAGAACAGTACCACAGCAAAATTACATTTGTAAAGGACAAATTGTCATTTAAAACTGATCGCGGCTGTAATAAATCGTCGGGTCTTGGCAATATAGATAAAACTCATTGAAAAAAATGGCATGCCCACCCCCCCCCCCCCCCCCAGTCCATTACCAGGCTCTTTGGGTCTGGTATGAATATTAAGGGAAACCCCGAACCAAAAAAAAAAAAATTGCATGGGGGTCCCCCAAAATCCATAACAGGCCCTTCAGGTCTGGTATGGAAATTAAGGGGAACCCTGCGCCAAATTAAAAAAAATTTAATAGCGTAGGGGTCCCCCCCAAAATCTATACCAGACCCTTATCTGAGCACGCAACCTGGCTGGCCCCAGGAAAAAGGGGGGGAAGAGATAGTGCCCCCCCCTACTGAACCCCACCAGGCCACATGCCCAGGGGAGGGTGCTTTGGCGTTTGACGAAAAGACGGTGCTCAAGCCCCTTTGCATTTTGTAAATGGTTCAGGTCCCAGAAAGCTGCTGGCGGGGGGGGGGGGGGAGAACTTTCGGTTGATCCGCTGTGGCAATCGAACTGGACTTTGGAGTAAGTACCTCTACCCCCAAAAGAAAAAAATATTCCAAACATAGCAGAGGAAGGGCGGGGGAGAGGAGGAAGAGTGTAATTTTCCCTTTTGGGTAAAGTTCCACTTTACCTACCACTTTATCTACCAAAAGTGTACACTATACTTTTGTTAAACATGTATGCGATTGTAAAAAAAAAAAAAAAAAAAGACTAGATAATGATTAAGCACGAATATTTGCGCGAAACACATCTACCTCTTTGTCCCCTGCTCCATCTGTCAACCACTTCATGTGAAGCTTCAATAAAAAGGATTATTGGAAGTGTAGCCATCCAGAATCAATTCCTTAAGTATGTGATTGTATTTGTTATTTTCCAAAACCAGTAAAATGGAAAAGTAGAGGTGAAAAAAAACCCTAACCCTAAGCCTTATGTTCTCTCCTCTTATCAGTGTGCTTCTTGACTACTTGTGCTGCTTTTTTCTCCCTTATTCGGAGCTCTGTTGTATAGGCACTGCAAGAGGCTTATGCCAAAACAAATTCAGGAACTTACACTACTTGCATTTAAAAAAATATACATTTATTAATGTATTATTGAATACAACCCTGCAATCGTTTGTAATTTCTTGTATATCTTCCTGCAGTTCAACTTTAATCATGTCTCTCTGTAAAAGCTCTGTGGTTTTCTTCTAATCTGAACTGACATTAGGGAGGTTTATCTGCCTTTCGCTGAAGTGTGGGGTCAGATGAATGCTGTGCATTCTTTTTCCTCTTAACTTTCATACGGCTTTCCTCCCAGTTCATTATTTGTAGATAAAGATGTTGTGTTAGATCCTCAGGATGTTTCTTCATGTGGCATTGTCAGAACTTATCCGGTGACTGATTTTAAAATTCCTTCCTCAGTTGACGCCTATTGAAATCTGGCTGAAAGGCTCTCTTTCTTTTTTTTTTTTTTTTTTTTAATGAAAGTTCCTAAATGGTGAGCTTTTGATTGCAACACTTTAATAGTGTCTTGTGGTGGCACACTTCCATATTGTGTTGTAGAAAGGATAACTCTTTCAAGAACTGGCTAGAACTTTCCAGCCTTGGGGTGTATTCAGCATGTCTGAGACTCCTCTACATTGAGAAGGATGACGCAAAATGTACATCCACCCAGCCAACTGGCAAAACCAGTATATTTCTACACAGGGTTAGATACAATGTTAGTTGTCCCAGAGCACAATACAGTTGGCCTTGAGACTGCTAATTATCTGTCTGCATAATAAAACCAAGCTGGCATAAACCTGTAACAATGTCTCACAGTGTACTATGCTGTCACATAGACATGAACCAGTCTGTCTACGCTTTCATGTAAAAGTCTTATGAAAACCATGGTGAGTAACACACATGTGTCTCTTGGTGAACATGTGCATCTTCTACATGATCCAGCTGTGGTTTGCAAAAACAATGTTGTTAGCTGGCCAGCACAAATAATGCTTAAAATGGTTCGATAGGCTTAAGGTTTTAACTTAAGGTTTAATTTCATGCATTAAGGTAACAAAAACCTTCTGGGTGCAGCTCCCTAGCCCCCCTGATACTTACCAAAGCCCCATCTCGATCCAGTGATATGCATGAGAACAGCAGCTCTAATGGGTCTTTCTCTCCTCATTGGCTCCTACTGCTGTCAATCACAGCCAGTGAGCCAATGAGGAGAAAGTGGGGGGCAACACAACAAGAAGTGGATTGAGGCTGCTATGCGAAAAACCATTGCACAGAGCAGGTAAGTATGATTTGTCTATTTATTTTTTATTATTTCCTTTAGAATAACTTTCAACTGACTCTTGATGCACAAGAATGGACAGTCGCACTCAGATGACATCATTCTTAATACGCTTTATTGAAAGCTGAACATGGACTCAGGGAGTACAACAGTTTTGCCCATAGACTGCCATCCACTGATATGTTTCACCCCTTCCACAGGGCTTGGTTCTGTGGAAACACAGTCTATGAGCACTATGGGAGGGACACTTGTGTTTTTTTTGTATTAATGTCCCACTTTCAATAAAGCTTATTTAAGATGATGTCATTAGAGTGCAACTGTCCTTTCTCATACATGTAATTCGGGCACAGTGGAGTCTCTTGCAGCCCAAGTCCGGAGGTGGCACAAGTGAGATTGTTGAGCGGTGGCAACCTAATGGCGTTATTACTGTTGAGTCATAGGCCTAGAACAAGTATGCTTTAAACTGTGTCAGAGTTCCTAGTCTCTATGTTTTAGGCCAGAATTCAGAACACAATAAAACCAAAGCATCAGAATGACAAGCAGGGACCTAATTCCCATAGGAAAGGTCAGCAATGGTAGGCCCAATTCTTTTCTCATTACACTTTAAGGGGGATTTGTGCCAATGCAGTTTAAAGCAACAGGTTCACTTAATGTGGACTTCCATAGACTCATATACTCTGCTTCCTTTTGTTCCCCTGCCACTAGGAGCAAAAGTAAAGCTCCATGCCATCTACAGGTCGCTTGAATCATCACTTACACAAGGCTGTAGACTCCCGTGTGACATCACTGATTGGCCCAGTGCTGTCAAATGGGGTGAATCACATGTTTCTCCATACCAAGAAGTCTCTGTTCTGTGCTTTACTCCTCACCTCTGCATTCTATATTATACAGCATGTTCTACATTAAATCCTCCTAACTGCCCAAAATAAGCAAAACACAGACTTGCTTTAAAGAAGAACCGATGCTGCAGCAGTCCCCTGCTGGCTCGAAGACAAAGAATGGAGCGATCACACAACGGCTCTTGATCAGTTATGAGCAGAGAGCGGTGCCTCTCAATCACCGCTCTCCGTTCTGCCCCTTCAGTGCTCACTTGAGAGGGAGCCGGGGGCTGAGATCCAGAGGTCAGTCAGAGATTTGGATGGATCCCAAAAATATGGTTGGAATCCTTCCAGAGCCTGGACCAGCTCTGTGACATGGCTAAAACCTGCTATCAGCTAATTCTTGGTCACAGGAGAGCACAAGTAAGTGTGCTCCTGTGACCCAGAAGAGAAGTTTCCCCAAAAAGTTTATACATACTTCTCTTTTAAGACAAAAAAATGTATTAAATTGTATTTTGGATAGAGTAGGGGAAGACTATGACCCCTGTCCGTTTTTTTGTCAAGCTTTTTTTTTTTTTTTACATCTCTGTCCCATTGGGGAGGTTTTCTTTTATTTACTATCCCGTAGCCAAAACACGAAGTGACAAAATCCCTCCAAAGTGAGGAAATCCCTGGTTGTCACCAGGATCAGAAAAACTAGAGTCCCAATGGGAAGATGTCCCCTTTATTACTGTTCTAGGGACAACCACTATTAGGGGATTTTCTATCTTTTGGTGATAAACATGACAAAACGAGAGGGTGAATTTCCCTAATGAGAGCACAGACAGCAATAAATACCCAATTGGTATTCAAATCCCTCTCTACTCTGCAAAACTGAAAAAAAAAGGTTTGCCTTGTCCTCGCTTCGGCAGGACATTTACTAAAATTAGTTATACTTTAACTTAGCCGTCAACTAAAAGATGGCTTGAATATTGTACAGTATACTATACAATCAACTATTGGCATTATCTGAAAGGAAATTCTGTAGTAACATTACCCTTGGTAATCCACCATATGCACACAGTAGCTGTCATATCCAAGTGCATGTACATAGTTTCATCTTCTTTCTGGAGCACTCCAAGGGACCCTTAAAGTCAGAAGAGCTCTGATCTGCAATACTGTCTTCAGCTAGGAAAATGGCACCTTGTCCTGCCCACTCCAACAACAAACTGTGGGCGCGCCATTTTAAGAGGCAGTCTCGCTCACCATCATTGGGGCAGGAGATGTTTGTTTGCCAAAATGTGTAGGTAAGTTTGTGCAGTAGGATTGTATTGGTTTCTGCATGGGAATAGTCACCTTTTAGGGGCGGGGAAGCAGAAGTTCTTATTTGGACTATAATTGAAGATGAACTCTAGGGAAACCGCTAAATACACAGATGAAATACATATCTGGAAGCTGTTTTATCTGCCAAAGGATTTGTATTAGGGCCTGTTCACATGATGTTGTTACAGTAATGCACACTTTCTGGCAGCACATCTTATGTACGTTGTTGTGATGTGGTGCCAATCATTTAAATCAAATCCCAACACACCTTGTCCATGGACATGTGTTGCCATACATTGCATTGTGCTGCCCAAAAATTTTGCATGCATTTGGCCCCCAGATGGTACTAAGTATTATGGGCATTTCCAATGATACTTCGTACCATCGAGTGGCCATACACAGTATTTTATGTTTTAAAACAATGAAAACCATTTGTCCATCACAGGAAATAGCTAAAAAACATTACATTTTTATTGCTCTATTTGCACAGAATAAATGTACATGCACTTTCACAGGACAAATTGCTATGCAAATTGTTTTTATGAATACACTCCTTGGTGTTTGGGTTTACCCTTTAAACTTAAAAAAAAATCCTAGCTATTTATTTATGGATGCCATAGCATTTCTTTTATCTAAACACAGTTTAATTTTTAAATGGGACTATTCTTTACATCTATTTCTCTAAAACATAGAATATCACAGACTTTTTACAAGTACAGTTTCATATCTCAAGATATTACGCTGTGTGTTTTAATGTTCCATTCACAGTATATCCAATCTTGGCTTTAGTTGCCTAAAGTAGGAGTTATACAGACAAAATGGCCATTATTGTACTTTTACTGCTGCTGGCTATAACAGTTTAATATGTTTGCATTACATCATCATTGGCGACCTTTTGGGTCGCCCTGTTTTTTGAGGCGTCATTGTTGTTGACCTTTGTCAGGCATCCATGAATTACTGTGATAATAGCATTTTTTTGATTGGAGCTATGTTCAGTCCTCCTTTTATGGACAAACTGATGGAGAAAAGATGAAAAAAAGTCTTCCTTAGGGCCATTTTCCATCATTACAAAAAGCCATTTTCTGTTGTTCTGAGATGTCATTCATGCTATAAAACTGTGAAAAGCTCTTTTGTTTCTTAGACTTTCTCACTAAATAGGGAATAATTGTGTTCTTGGAATATGTGAATTTCATATTTCCCTATTATTCATGCCCAAGGAACTCTTAAATTCTTTGTCAAATGTGTGAGGCATGGCGTCAGTGAGCGCAATAAGAGCCTTTATGACACGAGTTGTTAAATAGGATGGGACTTTGAAGGTGCCAACTACGAGTCAGAAACCATAAATTAAAGTCATACCATTGTAATTTATTACATAAGGTATACAAAAAACCCTTTTTGAAATAATTTAAACCTTTGCTAAAATTTGATCTACACTTTTATTTATCAGGGACCTTAAATTGTGGCAATATATCCCAGTTTGCCTCTCAACAACCATCACTAGATGATGGTATACCTACATACCAATATACTAAATGTATAGCCAAGTGTTGGCAAACAACAATTCATAAGACTTTATTATCATCATAAATGACACCATCAATTTTAATGAACAAAACTAAATTTGCTTAGTTGTCATAACTCCAGCAGCAGTTACATATATTAACATTGAAATATTATGTCCCCCCTAGTTCTCCAAGGTGACCGAACCACATAACAGTTCTCACGACTGGGGCGGGAGGGAGCTCTTTTGCTAATTTTCTGGCCACAGGAAAAGGAAATTCCCATCTCCAGCAGCACTTATATAGCCTTTCCCAGAGATTCTAGAATATTCCAGGTTTTCTAAGGGTCCATTCTGGATCCCAAATTCTGCATATTTAAACTGACAGTACCTGTTAAAGCAAGCTACACTTTTAACACTAAAATTGGCTCAAATCAAGACTAATTGGGCTGGGTTGGCTGCAATCTCAAGCAAGTGGGCCCAAATTCTGCCCCCTTTTTTCAGGTGCTGCACACACATGGAAAAGAGAGAGCATTCAAACCAGTCTCAGAGTCCTAATTTGTCTATAAATGTATCCATATATATATATATATATATATATATATATATATATATATATATATATATATATATATATATAGATAGCTAGTACAACCTTGGTTTGAGAGTAACTTGGTTTGAGAGCATTTGCAAGACAAGCAACATTTTTTTTATAAATTTTGACTTGATATACAAGCAATATCTTGATATACAAGTAGCGTCATGTCACAACTGAGTATAAAGGAGAAGAGAGATGCCTCTAAGTGTAGCAATATGGTTGAATTTAATGAAGGTACAACATTTAGCAACTCATATGGTTGCTGATTAAAACAGGCGCATCTAAGTATGCAGGCATCCGAGGTAAAGCTGTGTACATAGTTCCATGGCAGTACCAATATATATAAATAATGCAGTGCAAATTCAAATTTATTAATTAATTAATTTGGTATTTCATTGTGTTTTGATAGCATAAAAAGACACAAAAGCACATGATATGTTCAAAACAGTTTTAGTTTTATTATTCTGCATAACCCTTTTAAAATAAAGGTTTTTTTACTTTGCTTTTTTATTTGTCAAAGTATGAACTTTGAATTATTTCTTCAAAACGGATCTTAACTGATCAGACGTTGACGGACATTGTCAGTTAATATCCGTTTTTACGGATCTGGACGTAGCCTTGTACGTTAAAAAAAACGGATAAAAACTGAAGCGGAGGTTAACGGAGGTTAACGGATGGTAACTGATGTTCATCCGTTTACCCATAGGAATGCATTGTCGTCCATTGACGGATGGAAGAAAAATGGATAGACGGTCCGTCCGTGTGAAAGGGGCCTAAAGCGGGTTTAATACCTTATAGCCTAAAGACCCATTTATATCTATGCACATTTAATAGGTATGTTTTTGTGTGCATAAATGTGGATTTAATAATGTATTTTCAGAAATATTTTAAAGGCAACAGTCAAATAAAATTCTTGTCCTAAAGAGACTCTCCTACTTTCAGACACTCTTGTAAATTATATTAATGCACACCAAGGCACATTTAGTATTTTTTTAATACCATGTGTGTTAGTGATTTGTTTAATATTGTACCAGCTGTATGGTATTAATCAATTAATCCAGAAATTAACTCCCCCTTTCCCCACCCATTGTTTTTTTACATTTGCTTTTGAAACTTGACCATGGTTGCCAGACGTCAGAGAGAAGTCAGTACCACGAAATGCTTTACATATTGGATTCATTAACAGCTAGCTAAGCCTCATTTTTAACTGATGACAGAATGCTAAAGTCACTCTACAATTTCATATACTTAAGTTCAAATGTGCTTTCAATTAAACATATGTCATCCAGTAGAGAGGCAGATAACCTGCAGCTAAACGTCTAGCTGGGACATGATGTGAGTTATCGACTTCCAACACCTGAGCGCGACCATTAGGTTATTCCTGCTTAGATTCGTTTTTTAGCAACTGTTTATAAAATCCAGGAAATGTCAGATCCAACTTCTGCATTATTAATATCAAATTATCACATTTTCTTAAAAAAATAAACTTTCTCTACTCGTTACAGACGATTTAAAAAAATAAACTGCTTTTCTTGGAAGTTTCTATGATATTGATATAAATGATGAGAAATTTCTGTAATTGGTTTTTAATTTTGTTTTTCTTACTGCCTGACCATGCTAACTGTCCTTTTTCTGAAATAGCTGTCCCAGTTTTCCGATCTATTATTCAAAGGGATTTAATTGAGTTTAGTCCAATCAGATCTGAAAATTAAACCTTGAGATACATACAGCACAGTTCAGATTTTTATCCAAACATTGGCAAAACTCAATCTACTGCACTCCGTAATTCAGAGAACCTGAGACACTCCTGTTGTTTTGTGCTGAAACAACTTGCATGTCTTCATTCCCACACAGAAAGTCCACGTTTTCAAGACATTTCCAAAAGCCACCAGTAAGGTTCAAAGCTACTCTTGAGGTTTCAGGCCTCATGAACACTGGGCGTTCAGCCCCTGTGAATCAAATCCTGGCGCTTTGTGCTCCTGGGGGACACAAGTGCAGCATCCAACTCTGCTGCCTGCAGCCAAAGTCTATGATATGAAAAACTATGTGGCTGGAAGTACCAAGTGGCACTCGCTTTTAGGGCCCTTTGTGTCCGTGGATGTATCTGAATGCTTAGAACCCTAAATGTAAGTACCACTTGGTACAGTATCTAGTTCAACTGCTTGTGGACGTTGACAGGGTGCTACATGCTGCATCTCTACCTCCTGGGTACCTGAAACACAGGGATTTGATGCATAGGGGCTAAACTTCCAAGCCTTATTGTGATTGGTTAATGCAGGAATAAGATTTAGTGAAAGGTACATTTTAGGAATTATCCTCCTATTGCCATACTACTGATCCTGAACAAAGATGTGATTCAAGGAGGGGAGATTGTGATTTTCACCTGCCCCTGTCCAGTCACAGACCGCATTGCATTCCAAGCAAAAAAATGCAAGACATTTACTGAATGTGAGATGTGAATTGTGAGCGACCAACTCTGATCCGAGTACTCCAGCTGGAACTGTAAAGCTGGCCATACCCTGTTTGAATTTCAGTGGATTTCTGAAGAACCAGCTGAAATTTGCTTAGTGGGTAAGCCTGTCGTTCTCTTTGAAAAATCAAAGGAGCCAGGTGGAAAATTTTTGGGAAAACAGTGACTGCATCCATTTAGATGGATTTATGATAGCCACTGATGTCGGTTGTTAGAACACAATAGCCCGGCAGGGGGATATGTCCATCTCTTTGCGGGGGATTTTAACCCTTTTTCGGCCGCTCGCGGGGGTAAAACCACCCCGCGAGCGGCCGAATACTCCGGCTAAAACGACGATAAAGCAGCGCTAAATATAGCGCTGCTTTACCGTCGCCGCGGCTCCCGCCCCAGTGTGAAAGGGGTCTTACTGTCTTTCGTTGAGCGTTACCTTCTCTTTGCATTAAGTAAAAGAGTCAGTTCGTGTTGCATAGGATTTCAGAGAAGCCTACTGTTTGTGTTCTAGTCTAATGTGTATTATAGGTATCTATGGAATTTGACTTTTATTTTATTTTTTCTATGCTGTTAACTTGTCTGGAAAAGCTGCTCTATCTGATCTATCATTCCTGATTGCTGACCTGCAGCAGACAAACTGGCTTCAGTTCTCTTTTTTGTGTAGATTGGTTTTACTTTGTAATGACACTTTTTTTTTCTTTCTGATAAAATAGTTTATTGGATAGCCAGCAAATATATCCAAAAATAGTGAAACAATGAACCTGAATATTCCTTTTTAGGCAAGAGATAGTCTTAAAATACGTGATTTTGTAGCTTGTAGACATGAATCCAAAATATGTCTTATTCTAGCCAAGATTTGTGTGATAAATGTAAAAACAAATACATCGTGCCTAAATGTGTGCATATGTGTAAAATGAACAGTTGAGGTTGACTTAGAAATTATATTCTGTTATATATGTCAAATTGTTATTAATTTTATTCATAGATCTTTGCCTCTAGCTATTTGACGTGGTTCTTTGCAGCAGGAATTTTTTGTTCTCCTTCATTGCTTAGAATCCCCCATCCAGTGAAATCTTTAGGGCTCCTGGCATTCTGTACCTCTAATAACAGGCCTCTTTACCATTGGAGGCCATTGGCTTATATTTCACGCATATGTTAACTTCTACTTGTTGTGTTTGTGGTAGTTTAAAAGAGAAGTGTGGGAATATAAAAAAATAAACATACATTCTCATCTAGATGGCTACAGCATCGATCCAGTGCTGCAGCTGTCCCCCACCTGCTCTACACTGAGAACTGAGCGATCAGAGACTGACGATTGCTCAGTTCTTGGGTCCCCTCTGAGCACGGAGTGTTGACTGTCAGTCACTGGCTCTGTGCTCTGCCCCACCAGTGCTCACTGGAGCACCGGGCCGTGGAGAGAGCAGGAGCCGCTGGCTCAGGCTCTCAGTGACATACTGAGGGCCTGAATTAGCTGCTGATCAGGCATCTGGGCAGATCCTCACATTATTGTCAGGATCCCTGCAGAATCTGGACCTGCTCTGTAAATTCACCTGACAGCAGACTTTGGCCCACTCTTGACTGAATCTGGGCCACAGGAATGTAGAATGAACTGCACTCCTGTGACCCACAGGAAAGTTATGACCAAAAGAGCCTTAATATCTCTCCTATCCTCACCACTTTTAAATTGGTGGCCAATGGAGATGACAAGACCCCCAAATGAAAGCTATTTTATATTGGTGGTCAGCAGTCAGTGTAAATGCTCACAATAAATAGGTGGTGAATTGGAGAAGGGTCCTTTTATATTAATGGCAAGAATGGCAAATATAAATGCCCCCTAACATTTACACTCTATAGAGAAGAGCCCCACAGTTGTGTGCCCTTACATTAGTGGTCAGGAAAGAATGACCCCTTTACATTGGAGGTTGGTGGAGAAGGGCCCCTTACATTTGTCAGGGAGAATGGCCACTTTACATTAGTGGACAGAGAAGAAGGGCCCTGCCTACACTGGTAATTAGTGAAGAATGCCCCTCTCATATTTGTGGCCACTGGCCAGTAACTGGATTAAAACCTGGTCTGGAAAACACAAATTCATCTGTGCAAGAATAGCTTTGTAGATCATTTTGCCCACAAAGTAAGCCATTATTTGTGAAAGCTTAGATGCCAGTCAAGCCCCAATACCTTTTGCAGTTCTTTTGAGATTGACTGGGCAGTGGAAGACAGCTTATTGTAGTATCTCTGCTACCCTCTCCTGCCCCTGGGCCACCACACCACCCAATAGCAGCCACGTGGGCTGGTATGGTAAAATGTTTGCCATTACATTGTATCAATCTCCTCCTGTCTGCATCAGAGCTGTCACCAGTGGAACAAATTCAAAGGGCACAATTTGTCACACACCCAGTCCCATACATTTGTGATGGTGTCTTAGATGAAAACCTAATGCATCTTGGGAAAGTCTGATATTGGTGACACAGAAGATATACAAATCGCTGTAAAATATAACAGGAAAACCAAAAATGCTACCACTGGAAAAGCTATATAAACTATAGCCAGCATAAATGTGTATGAAATTGGAAAACTGGAAGACCTGTACAGTTAGCTGCAAGAACACTAGGGGAGCTTACAGTGACTAGTATGAGCTGTGCAGAACATAAGGAGGTGTTACTAATCGAAGATGTTCTAACATGGGACATGGATATGAAAGGACTCTACTGTGTTCTGTCTGGATGGAAAGATATGTGTTCTGCTAGACTTAGAAAACCTTTTTTCTGTTTTTCTTGCATGTGGTGAACATCTGCACTAAGCCCATCACATCAAGTCCATGTGCAGAAATAGAGTGGTATGCTTGTTTCAGAATAATAAGTAATCAGAATATATTAGAATCCATAAACCAAAATGAAAGGTCCTCATTTTATATTCCAAACTAAGCTAACGACGTTGAGATGTCATCTATTATCACTGTTGGTGTATGCCCATAATACAAATAGCAGATAGTGTGTTCAAGATAGTTTAGAAACCTGTTGTACATTGTAAGAAAGAAGGTCAAAGTTTGCGGGCCAATATTGGTAGAGAAATACATGAACTACTGTTCGGAAAAGGCTCTTCTAGGGTTCCAAGAGGCAAGAGCACTGGTGAAGTAATTTAAACTTGACTAGCTAAAATAAGTCTTAAATGCCACTGTGCATTTCCATTTGTTGGACTAATGCACCAGACAAACTGCATGATAGACATACATTGATGAATGTAGGTATGGTCTGCCGTGCCGAGCAAGTTCTCTTGCTTTTGAACAGCTTTTTTTAGTGTACACACTTGTGACAGCAGGGGTAAAAGTCAGTGAATTTGTATTCTTTACTAAATATATTTTTTATTACTTTTGACTTTGGAATGTTTTCCTTCACATTTCCAGTAATATACAACGTTTTGCGGTACTTCCTGTTAATGTATTACTTAGTAAGTCATTGGGGTTCACTTACTAAAGGCAGATAAAGGGGGTTATTTACGAAAGTCAAATCCACTTTGCACTACAAGTGCACTTGAAATTGCAGTCGCAGTAAATATGAGGGGAAGATCTGACATGAGGGGAAGCTCTGCTGATTTTATCATCCAATCATGTGCAAGGTAAATTGCGTTTTTTTTTCTATTTTCCTTGCATGTCCCCCTCGGATCTACAGGGACTGCACTTCCAAGTGCACTTCCAGTGCATTTTCAAGTGCACTTTGCACTTGTAGTTTGCACTTGTAGTGCAAAGTGGATTTGCCTTTCGTAAATAATAAAATAAAATAAAATATTGTACAGTTGCAATGCACTCATTTTCCCCAGAGGTTAGTGAAAATGGTGACACTCTAGTTATTTCCATCATCCAGTCATGTGCTAGTAATAATGCTGGCTTTTTTCTTTTAATTTTGTTTGAACCTGATTGGGTATTCTTTACAGAATGAAGCTTCACCACATTTGAGAATGAAGTACATTTCTTTGCCCCCTAGTGGTCATGAAAGGGCATTTGCTCTAGAACTTAGTAAATTAGGAAAAGCTTTGCTGACTCCCATCATCAAATCATATGCACACAAAACAGTTTTTCCTTGCATGTTATTAGGTATTCTTTGCAAAGTTAAAGTGGTTGTAACGTTAGAAGGTTTTTTATCTTAATGCATTCTATGCATTAAGATAAAAAATCTTCTGTGTGCAGCAGCCGCCCCAGCAACCCCTAATACTTACCTGAGCCCCATCTCTCTCCAGCAATGTCCACGAGTCTCTCGGCCATCCGGAACTCTCCTCCTGATAGGCTGAGACACAGCAGCAGCGCCATTGGCTCCCTTTGTTGTCAATCAAAGTCAGTTAGCCAATCAGAAGAGAGAAGGCGTGGGGCCAAACCAGGGCTCTGTGTCTGAATGGACTCGGGTGCCCCCCCCATAGCAAGCTACTTACTGTGGGGGCCCTCACCAGGAGGGAGGGGCCAGGAGAGCCTAAGAGAGACCCGAGAAGAGGAGATTCTGGGCTGCTCTGTGCAAATCCACTGCACAGAGCAGGTAAGTATAACATGTTTGTTACACTGAGAAAAATTATAAATGCAACAATTTTGTGTTTGCACCCATTTATCATGAACTCAAAGATCTCTGACTTTTTCTACGTACACAAAGGGCCATTAAAGAGGAATGGACCAACATTCCACAGGCCACAATCAACAATCTGATCAACTGTATGAGGCAAATGTGGGTCACACCAGATACTGACTGGTTTTTGGACCCCCCTGTCCCCCCCCCCCACTATAGTAAAGATGCACATTTTAGAGTAGCCTTCTATTGTGGCCAGCCTAAGGCATGCCTGTGCAATAATCATGCTGTAGAATCAACATGTTGATATGCCACATATCACATATGAAGTGGATGGATTATTTTGGGAAAGAAGAAGTGCTCACTAATACAGATTTAGACAGATTTGTGAACAATATTTGAGAGAAATAGGCCTTTTGTGTACATAGAAAAAGTTGTAGATCTTTGAGTTCAAGCTTTCCCTTCAGAAGTTTGTATTGTCTTAACTCTTACAAAGTCATATTGGAGTTGTCACGCTCTTATAGCTAACCTATCCAAATATTTCTTTAGATGACATCACATATAATCCATCAGGGTAGCCTGAAACCATTATTCAGATGTGCAATGGCTAGAGAGAGTCAATTGGGACTTGGAAATTCCGGTAAAACAATTTTACCATTGGAGTCTCCAATTCATCCAAAGTATCCATTCACCTGCCCAACCTACATTCAGAGATGGTTTTTCATTCATGAAAGCTAAAGTACAATTTCTGTGAATGGGGGAGTAGGTGGGAAGGGTGGGCATAGTCGGCACTCTTAAAGAGTGTCTATGACAGGTCTCTCAGCTTGTAAGGTTCACTTAGCATTGATGGTACAGTTGTTGCTATTTTCCTTTAATTTGATTAAACGTAGGCTTTATGTGTCCTTGAAGTTTTGTGGAACTATGTTTTGGAACACAGTTCTGCCATTTGTTACTATTTTTTCCCTCTGATGTTGTCAAGGTCATTTAAGTTAGTTTGGTTCCTTTAGGAAACTTCATAAAAAACTTTTCTAATTATTTGTTTTCATTATTATTATTGTTTATTTTACTATTCTTAGATTTTTGTTCCATTTGCCTTCTAAAAACAGAAGATTTTTTATGTCATCTTGTTTATTTTAGGGTAATGAGTGGCGCCATGTAATTCATTTTTGCAACTGTAGTTCGTTGTTCATCCAGAACCAATAATGTACTGCACAAATACAACCTACGTTTACAGAGGGATCTATTGAACTTGCATGCACTTGTTTCAGGCTCTTTTACCCTCATGAATTCAAGGTACATAACAGTGGAATGAATATCAAATTTGGACACCTACCAGAGGATGAGGAGATGAGCTAAAAGGAACCAAAAAAGCCCTTCTAAAAAACTGCAGCATGCTTTCCTAAAATACATGGGATTTGTATGACCTTAGTTCCAACACAAATCCAAAAACAAGTGATGGGGCCATGGAAATAATTTCTTTATTACTTTCCTATATTTAATGCATATTTCTGAGAGATGTACATTTTCACAGAGCTACTGTATATAATATTTTAAAAAAATCTGAGTAAATTGGCCATATAAGCAACTAGAAATAGATACTGAATTGGATAATTTGAGAGTGAAGTGCATTTTATTTGCCCCCTAGTGGTTATTTTTCATAGTTGCACTTTGCAAGGACATTTGCTCCATAGCTTAGTAAATGAGAGGAAGCTCTACTGACTTCTATCATCCAATTATGTGCAAGCAAAACAGCTGTTTTTTTTTTTTCCCCCTGCATGTGATTGGTTGGTATTTGCAAAGTGAAGCGTCACCTCATTTACAAAACTCTACAGCAAATGTCCTTGCAGATTGCGACTGCACTTGCAAAGTGCATAGTCTATTTGCCTTTAGTAAATCAACCCTCTTGCATTCTTCCAATTTTCAAGCTGTATGTTCTGTGATGAATGATGAACTATTTTATCTATAAAAATTAAAGTGTATTTGAACCCGAGAACAAAAATCTATTGTATTACAGCTTACCAGTCCTCAGATTTGGTGACTGCAATAGTTTATTGGTAGTTTTTGTTATGCTGTAGGCATTGTACATTTTTTTTTAAACTAGGTATTTGTGTATCTATATTCCCTGTGTAGTTTGTGTGGCTTACCTTGTGATGATGGGCTCAAATGTTGTGGCTGCTGTTTGTATTGTCATGGCTGGTTGACTTCCCTATGTCCATGTATTCATTCACCTAGCTAGTCAACTTCTTATTGTGGGTCAGACAGCATCCAATCAATTCCTGGCTACTTCCTCTAAGTTGCATCACAAATGAGGAGATGCCAATGTTAGGAAACACATTTCATTGCACTGCCTTCTTGTGGCTGTGTTAGATCTAATTACTATTAAGCTCTCACCTGCAGAGCACTATACTGAGAGGCCCAAGGATTATGGGATATGGGACTCCTCAATGGTGCATAAGCATCCAACTTATTTTAGGGAGGTGTCATACTTTGTGTTGGTAACCTTCAGCTTAAAGAACAATAACCAAAATGTTCATCTGGTCTTATTTTGCAACCTGACCCAGTCTTGGTAAAGCATGTTCCACTGTTTATCCTCTCACACCTGTGACTCTTTATAAAGAGTGGATATTGAAAGGTAAATCTTCATACATTATGTTACTGCATTGTAACTCAAACTACTCGCCAAGCAAGAGCAATTGAAGCTATGGAAAAGTATACATTTTCTTGCTAATAAAGTTAGTTGTAGATTTTGATCATCAGCCACACGGCAGACAGTATATAATGCACAGCTGGTTACTATTACATTTAATATACAAAACTGTCTCAGTGCCCCCTAAATCGGTTTACTTGGAAGACTTGGTTAATGTCCAAGAATTAAACCTCCATTCCATAAAAGATTTATCACTTGGGGAAATGTGTATGCATTTTAGATATCCCCCACCCCACGGTTTCTCTCCTGCGGAATCTTTTGTTTATTACATTTGAGAGGCCTCTTCTGTTGCTGCGAGCTGGAAAAATACAGCTTTGATTAATTGGAGCGGCCTGCAAGCAGAGGAGATGACAGACTGCAAGCACTGATGTCATTTTATCAAAACAATAGTGCACATTGTCACCAACCAAACTGTTATATACTTTACGCCAAGTTTATATCATGATAATGCAATCGCAGGCAGTTTGTGAAATGACAAGTGGGATAGTCTCTCCTCTTTTGACGTAAACCAATGATTTCAGCTTTCTGTATCAGGAAGATAAAAAAGATTTTATAGCCAAGATTTGACCTTCCTACAAGGTTGCTTGCAGTAATTTAGCCCCTTCACACCTGAACTTTTTTTCAAGACTAATACAAGAACTATTTTCAGGCGGAATCGCACATTTTTGGTCCTATAGACTTCAGTTGGAGCTCTTGAAAACATGCAGCACAAGCATTTTAGTGTCCTTATTGCATGGCTTTGCACCTTATAACTGGTCTTTACCTCCTAGCAGCCTCGGGTTACCTTAAGAGTAGAGATGAGCTCAGGCATGTTCGGACACGTGTCCAAACCCGCCTAAGTTATCCTGCCTGGAAGCTGTCAAAGTGCTAATCATAGGCAGCGAAGGCATTCCCAGCCCTGCAGCTGCACGTATACAGGGGGTGTAAATACTTGAAGCTTCGGAGCTGGGAAGCCTGAATTGCTTACGATTGGCTGTCTGCTTTGACAGCTTCCTGGCAGGATAGCTCAAGTGGGTTCAGACTAGTGTTCGAACACGCCTCAACCCATCCCTGCTTGAGAGACTTGTTCAGATGGTAACTGGATTTGGTACTTATTTAGACTGTCACACAAGAGCCTTTAGTTGTACTGTAATAGAACTCAACTGCTCAGGTTGGGCAGCTCTCATCTACCAGGGGTCTTACAGGGTATCCTGGGTGCAATGCTATAATGAAGAAATTAAGTATAGTGCTACAGTTCTAAACTTACAGTCCAAAATAAAAGTATTTTTAATTTATAGACAGGATAACACAGAATAAAATAGCATAATGCGTTTCAGGGGTTATAAACCTACAATATACACAGGAAATTTGAAATAATAAATATGGAATAAGAATATAACAAAATAAATAGCTTACTGCATTTTCTATAGGTTCAATATGAAACAAAAAAAAGTGATGTTGACTTGAAGTAACTAACTTTTGATTCTATTGGTAGTTACACTATACACCATATTACCAAAATTATTGGGACGCCTGCCTTTACACACACATGGCAATTAGTGAGTATAGCCTCAAGTTCAGAAAAAAATAGATCATATAAAAGTATCATCATCCAGGTTAGTAATTGGAAAATTGGGGAAGTGGAGGTGCAGGGGCAGTTGCTTATGCTGACCCATATACGTCCACACCTGAAAAGTTTTTTATGGACTATCTCGGTACTTGGTAATAAATAACAAATGATTAATAATAAAAATAAGTTTAATACAGACAAAAAATATACAGACAATGTATTTTAATATTTGTATACACCACAATTAACAAGCTACTGACGGGTTCTATGAGGAGTGGTCTATGGAACAGATAATACATTTAAACAAGGCATAATAAACAAAGCAAAATTATTTTAACAAAAAGTTACAATCAGTGTTAAAATAAGAAGACCAGCTCACCCACTCGGACGGGACCAGCAAACGAAATACACGCACATGAACTTTAATGGCTTAGCCTGTAGGGTTCAATATTGG
Organism: Lithobates sylvaticus; assembly: GCA_028564925.1. Lineage (NCBI taxonomy): Eukaryota > Metazoa > Chordata > Amphibia > Anura > Ranidae > Lithobates > Lithobates sylvaticus. The sequence continues at coordinate 184,893,105 of CM053032.1, forward strand.
CCAAATGATTTAGACCAGTGCGCATAGCAAGGTCCATAAAGACATGGCTGAGTGAGTTTGGAAAAGAGGAACTTGACTGGCCTGCACAGACTCCTGACCTCAACCTGATAGAACACCTTCAGGATGAATTAGAGTGCAGGCTGCGAGCCACGCTTTCTTGTCCACATCAGTGCCTAACCTCACAAATGCGTTTCTGGAAGAATGGTCAAATATTCCCCATAGACACACTTCTAAACCTTGTGGACAGCGTTCCCAGAAGAGTTCAAGCTATTATAGCTTCAAAGGTTGGGCCAACTCAATATTGTACCCTAAGGATTAAGACTGGGATGCCATTAAAGGTCGTGTGCGTGTAACTGCAGGCGTCCAATACTTTTGGTAATATAGTGTATATTCTATTAGCAAAAAATTCCTTTCGTTTTTATAGTAAAAAAAAAACCAGACATTTATAAAAGCACAGAAAACCATGGCTACTTTCTGGTTAATTTGCATTTTTTATAATACCTAAACAATATCCACGTCTATAGCTTTCAAATGGAAAATATCCATATTTGCAGGTACTTTTCATGTGCACAGGCACTTTTACTTGAAAAAAATTATAAGGAATGCAGAGTGAATATCAATAAAATGTTGGCTCTAAACCATTTTTTGGATTAGGGGTTCTCTGTAAAATGTATCCTGATCACCGTCTGCATATCAGTGTACAGATCTCTAACTTGCTCATTTTCAAATTATTGTTACGATGGTAAATGAGGCATGTAGTAAACTGAGATGTCACAGGTCTGAAGGCTTCTTTGATGTGGTTTGCCCTTTTGGTGCACATAGTATTTTCAGTACGCCTGTGTGCTTTCCTGTTGCCAATAGACATCTATATGATCATAGTTTATATAATGTATATTCGGGGATGTTTTTTTAATCTGTATGCCAGGTTGTTAGTCAGCTATGTAAGATGGTGCAGATAACCTAAAGGAAACTTTCATTCTAACTAATTTATTAGCTGTAGGGGATTCTATCTATTTCCTTTCTGTACCATGTGTTTTATCTACACTGAAAAAAGCTATGGCAGACTAAAAATAGCTACTGGGGACAAGGTGGCTCTGGTGTAGACTTCCCTATGCCCTTGTTGTCCAGTCAAGCAGTTCCCATAGTAATTATGCTGAAAACAGTATATTCAGTTTATGTAATCTAGGTACTTTTATTTAGTGATTCATTTTGAACATGTCTTCTTTAGCATACCCAAAACCCTGGGTGTATTGATATGCAAATAATGACCATGGCACTGTGGTGGTTGGCAATGATCCACTCCCTCCCACCTTAATATTGGTCAGAGAGACAACTCTTCACAATGGAAGGACAGTAGTGATAGTCAGCCCACAGCCCACCTCGATAATAGTTTTGGTCAGTGGATGCAAAACAGCATGCCCTGAGTTTCGGGAGTCCCAAAATACTCTAGAGCAGTGATTCTCAACCAGGGTTCCATGGAACTCTAGGGTTCCTCCAGAGGTTGCTAGGGGTTCCTTCAGCATTGGGCAATTTCTGCCTCTCAGATAAGTTCTCGCTGACACCATTGATCTTTTTAACTACCTGTAAGGAGGTAATTATTCCCAATGACCACAAGTGTAAGGACCATTCTTCCCAATGACCATCACACTAATGTATCAAGAGTTGTAGATTTCACATTTTTAGCAGGGGTTCCCTGAGACCGGAGAACTGTTTCAAGGGTTCTTCTGTGTTGAAAAGGTTGAGAAAGGCTGCTCTGGAGAATAAAGAGGTATTGTGCAGGTTATGCAATGCAAATGCCTCTCACTGTCCCAGCACCTGTTTAGGTGCAGCGGCTGAGCTGTGTATCTTTCTTTCCCACTGTCATACAATATGAAAGAAGCACACATAAAATCTTATGAGTAGTTAAAATAAACCAATCAGTAGAAAAGTTTGGAGGCTGCCACTGCTGACCTCATTCTAAAAAGTTGATTTGCTGTTATGCTCGCCTGTTAGCTACACTATATTACCAAAAGTATTGGGACTCCTGCCTTTACACGCAGACAAACTTTAATGGCATCCCAGTCTTAGTCCATAGGATTCAATATTGAGTTGGCCCACCCTTTGCAGCTATAACAGCTTCAAATCTTTTGGGAAGGCTGTCCACAAGGTTAAGGAGTGTGTCTATGGGAATGTTTGACCATTCTTCCAGAAGCGCATTTGGGAGGATAGGCACTGCTGTGGGACGAGAAGGCCTGGCTCGCAGTCCCCGGCCGGTCATGTGAGCACCGGGAGACGCTCTGAAATCAGGTATAATCTGCATTTTTTTTTTTATAAATCACACACACAGGGGCACACAGCATTAGGAGACAGAGCTGATAGTTTAAGAATGTATATGTTATTTCAGCAGCAGGAGGGGAGGGGCAGGCGCTCTCACTAGCTGACAGGTAGGAAGGGGAGAGGGGAGAGGACAGAGGAGGAAACAGGAGAGCAGACAGGAGAACTGCTGAGGAACGTAAACTGACCATGCTGTCCAGGCTCAGCAGCCGTGGTCAGTTTACTGAGGGGAAGGTAGAAACTGGCAGGATCAGCCGGGTTTTTTAGGTTCAACAAGGGGCCAAATTATACAGCACAAGCACTGTGTTGTTATACATGCTTTAAAGGGACAGGATCCATTATTTTTTTTTTTAGGGTAACAAACGCTTTAAGAGTTCCCTTCACTGGAACTAAGGAGCCAAGCCAAACCCCTGAAATACAACCCCACACCATAATCCCCCCCCCCCCCCCACCAAATGATTTGGACCAGTGCACAAAGCAAGGTCCATAAAACATGGATGAGCGAGTTTGGGGTGGAGGAACTTGACTGGCCTGCCCAGAGTCCTGACCTCAACCCGATTAGAGCACCTTTGGGATGAATTAGAGTGGAGACTGCGAGCCAGGCCTTTGCATCCACATCAGTGCCCGACCTCACAAATGCGCTTCTGGAAGAATGGTCAAACATTCCCATAGACACACTCCTAAACCTTGTGGACAGCCTTCCCAGTAGAGTTGAAGCTGTTATAGCTGCAAAGGGTGGGCCAACTCAATATTGAACCCTACGGACTAAGACTGGTATGTCAGTAAAGTTCATGTGCATGTAAAGTCAGGCGTCCCAATACTTTTGTTAATATAGTGTATATTACTGTCTGAGTTATTGACTTAAAACAATTATTAAGATCAGTAAAATTGTTATACTGGTTTCATAGAAAAGTGACGACAGAAAAAAGACTGAGTAGTCACTTGAGTCTGCCCATTTTATTTTTTTTATTTTGTTCTTTTTATTTTTTGTTAACTTTTTTGTCTGACTATAGATCTTTGCTTGTCCCAAGCATGTTTGAAGCCATTTACTGTTGACTGTCTCACTACCTCTGCTGGAAAGTTTATTCCAAACATTAACTATTCTTTCAGTAAAATAATACTTTCTAGAATTAGTTTTGAACTTTGCTCCAGTTAGTTTGAGGTCATGTCCCTGTTTTCTTGACTTTGGTTTTGATTTCAGGTCAGTGACTCAAAGCGTTGTTAGTAAATCCACCTTATTTACATCCAATATGAGTTTTTCTGTAATCCCTTGTTAGTAAATTTTTTTTTTGCTTTTCATATGATTTTTGAGTGAAATTATTCAGATTTCCACACTATGTATGACGTGGCAGCATTGACCTCAGAAACAAGGCAGTGCTTGAACCCTGGAACACATTGGCCTGCTAATCATCATTGGAAGCACAGTGGACACATGAAGCTACAGTTAGGTGGGGCAAAGAACCGATTTACCCATATTTTGATTTTTGCCTGAACATCTGCTTTTAACTGCCATGCAGATCTGGAAACTCTTCCAGATTAAAATAATTATATCCATATTAAAAAAAGAAAAACACTTCAAGTATACTACAACATTATAGGTATTAGAAACCAATAGCTGCAGAAAAAGTGCATACTAAGCAAGCGAGCCTTATTAAAAACTCATTGCCTTGGCCTGAAATTCAATTCCTCACCGTAAAGTAAACAAAAGGCTAGAGCTTGGCACTGGAGTATTTGTTGGAAACTAGATCCTTCTTTAGGGGCATGAAATCCATCTTATTCTGTAACAAAACACTTTTGTAGGATAATAAACAATTTTTGTGCGTCTATGTCCACAACTAAAGTGAAGCCTTATTTTGTGGAAGTTGTGGTGCTGATGATTTTAATTGGACTTCATAACTGAGTGACCTATGTGTCAGAGGCACTATCCCTCTGCTCAAGTATCTGTCAAGTATCCTTCAATGTAAATGACATCCACACTTACACAAATTGCCACTTACTCAGTTGTGTGTTTGGTCACTTGTCCTTTTGGAGTTGTGGCAATCCAGTTGACAAAAATAAGAATGACTGTAAGACCTAGCATTGAACGCTTGACACAGAACATGGATAAGGAATGCTTGCTATTTATTTCATCATTACTACACATCGGATCCTAAACTATTTACCAGTATATTCAAACATGATAACCCCTTTTTAACCTCCCTGGCGGCAGTGTTGGTCATCTTACTTTAAAAAAGTAATTAGTTAAGTTACAAATTACTTCTCCCAAAAAGTAATTGGGTTAGTAACTCAGTTACTACATTGGAAAAGTAATTAGTTACGCAGCAAAGTAACTGACTTTTTTTTTTTAAATATTCTATACGTGTAACTAAGGGGGCGGGTCTAGTATTACTGTAACCAAGGGGCGCATTTATTATTATTGTTATATATCGTGTAACCAAGAGGCTGCTCTATTATTACTCTAACCAAGGGGCAGATCTGTTATAGCGTGTAAGCAAGGGGCGGGTCTATTATTATTATATCGTGTAAGGGGCGGATGGCTACAGAAGAGGGTGAATGTTAAATTAATGGGCAGAGCTCGATAAATAACAATAATAATAAATGCGCCCCTTGGTTACAGTAATACTAGACCCGCCCCTTACTTACACGATAGACGCCCCTTGCAGAGTAGCACGAGCATCAGGAGCGTGCGGCATCGCCTCGTACAATTACATGTTAACTGCACCTGCGCGGTGTAGAGTTCACTCAGAGCTGTTTAGGTTCGGCAATTTTCGGAAGCTCCTTAGTCCTTCGTACTGCGCAAGCCCTGCGCCTGCGCAGTACAGGGGGTCCTTATCCGGCGGGGGAACTTTTTCGGCAGGACACCTGAATTACACTACTGCCATCTAGTGGCTGTAGATGTAATTGGGGTAACTAAGCCAAAGTAATGGGAACTGAGTTACCATGAGGGGAAAAGTAATCAGTTAGATTACTAGTTACCCTCTAAAGTTACTGAGTTAGGTAACTCAGTTTATTTTAACTCAGTTACTTACATCACTGCCTGGTGGTATGATTATGTCTGGAATTTAGTGCTGAAAGCGGTACAATTATTTTGCATGGAAATTTGGCGTTTTTATATTGTAGGCATGCAATTCTTATGAATAACTCACTTTAATCTGTCCGAACCAGAGTCTAGTAGACATCCCGGGTATGATAAAGTTTGAAACACAAAATCATAAATTATAATAATAAAAATATATATAAAAATTATTCAATAATGTAATCAAATCAAAAACACTGACATTTGCTCAGTTGCAGAATAGTCGCTGTCATTAAATTTATTGTTTGATGATAAATTGTGATTCTAATTTATTATCGCTGTTTTCTAGCTGGTCTAAAACCACTTTTGACATAAAGGGACACTTTTTGGTTGCTATGGACAATCTCCAGTTTCCAGGCAGAAAAAAATATATTTATTATATAAAATTACATGCAGAGCACTGGACAGACCATTAGGGACAAAGGGGATGTGTATTTTTTGTATACAGTACTGTAATCTGTAAGATTACAGTACTGTGTGTGTTTTGTGTTTTTTAACTTTTTTGAATTTGGCGCCCATCTCCGCTCCCGTGCGTCGTAACGTCTCAGGGAACGAAGATCAGCAGCACTCGGCACTGTGTGAATCGAGCGAGCAGACGGCTCGCACACACAGCGGGGAGACATTGCAGGATCCAGGGGACAAGGTAAGTAACTTCCCCTGTATCCTGCAATGCGAGCCCGAGTCTGGCTCGGGGTTACCGCTTTTGGTACTGACGTTCCCACCCCGAGCCAGACTCGGGATTACCCCCAGGGAGGTTAACTGTCCTGATAAAGCTATCTGGACTACTATTGTTATCCATTTAAGGTTTATAATATGCAGCCATGTATTGAATGGATTAGAAAAGTATGGTTTGATAAAAACAAAACTTTACCTAATTGTTTTGTAACTTTATGTATAAACTTTTGTTTTAAAAGATCCATACTTGAGTTTACCAGATGTATAATGCCCTGTACACACGGTCGGACATTCCGAAGACAAAATCCGTCAGGAAAAAAAAAAAAAAATTGGGGTAGCAATTAAAAAAATTCAACAAGGATCTAAAAAATATATTAATTCTATTAGCCAAAAGTCCTTTTGTTTTTATAGTTAATTGGCAATACACATTTAAAACATTAAGAAAAAGAACAGAAAAACAGGGCTACTTCCAGGGTGATTCGAAAAATTTGCAGATTACATACTTGTTATATTCTTGAAAGTTTCTATTAAAGTGTTACTAAACCTGCATTCACTATAGTTGGCCTCCCACAGTACACAGAACATGGAAATGCAATTGTTTTAGTAAATCTAAACTGCTAAATACCTTTTCTCATCAGCAGTATATAGAAATCTTGGGCCTTGCATCACTGTCTGCTTAAGCTTGTAGGAGGAGTTTTCATTCTCCCCTGATCCGCTAAACCAGTGATTGCAAACCTTGGCACCCCAGATGTTTTGGAACTACATTTCCCATGATGCTCATACACTCTGCAGTGTAGTTGAGCATCATGGGAAATTAAGTTCCAAAACATTTTGGGTGCCAAGGTTCACCATCACTGCTCTAAACAGTGCTGATTGACCCTGTGCTAATCCCATGCACTCTCCCAAAAAAAATAAACTCTCTCGATACACACTAAACTGAGCATGTGCAGCCTGACACCTAATGCTCTGTTCTATCAAGAGATGGGAGTCAGTTAAAGAAGAGGAGGCTCAGTGAAGACAGGATCACACAGCCTTTTTACACAATGTGCAGGATTAACCCCTTAGGTTCCACAGTGAGTATAACGAGCATGCTTTACTGCATATACACACTGATTTTACTTTTGTGGGTTTATTAACACTTTAGGTGTTCTCTTTTATCCTCAAAGCCTCCATAGAACTGAAGTATTATAATCTGGTTTCTTTGCTATTAAATTGTAGAGAGAAGAATAACTGGATAAATATAAGCTCTCTAGAGGCTTGGGTTGGACAAACATCTAAAGCCCCATACACACGCGCGGATTATCCGAGGACCAGGTCCGTCGGATCATGTCCGTCGTACTTTGTCCGATGTTGCCGATGTTGGTTTTGCGTACACACGGTCGGACAAAGTTGTCGGAAAATCCGATCATTCTGAACGTGGTGACGTTTGTTGCCTACGACGGGACTACGTAGAGGCTAGTAGCCAATAGCTTTGGTCTTGTAATGTGATCTGAGCATGCGTAGCACTTTGTCCGTCGGAATTCGCTACACACGATCGGATTTGGTGTGATCGGACTTTGTTGTCAAAAAATCTATCCAGCAGGAGATAGGACTTTGTCCGTCAGACAATCCGATGGAAACTGTCCGATGGTGCCTACACACGGTTGGAATTTCCGACAACATTGTCTGATAGGACAGAATCCATCGGAAAATCCGACCGTGTGTATGGGGCTTTAGAGTGTATCATACAAAAGCTTTACTGTTCAGGTGATTTATTTTTAAAAAGTTTTAAAAACAAAAAAAAACAAGAAAAACATAGATCGACCCCCCCATCGCTCGGTCGATTAGCAAACAAACCACCCCTTGTCGCTCACCCATCCGCCCACCAGCCCCACACTTCCCCCATCCTGATGGATGCCAGCTTTAGGCGGCTTTCCCCTGCATCTTCTCCTTGACGACCCGCTTGCTGATTGCCCGGGAGGAGAAGCAGGAAGACAATAGCAACAATTAATTTGCTATTGTCACACAAACTGGGTGCGTTAAGGCGCAGTGCTATGTGCCCCGAGCCCACCCTTTTTAAATCCAATTAGAGCCTCAGGCTCTAATCATGTGCTAAAAAAAAAATGCATCCGGCACCCTGCATATAGATTAGGGGCCAGGCAAATGGATTAGGGGGGCAGAACCCCTAATGGAGCTGCCGCCACTGGTACAAAACATTACATGGTCAGCTCCCCCCAGCCCTCCTAAATACTTGTACTTACCTGAGCCCAATCTCGATCCAGCACTGTGCTCAAGAGCAGTAGCGCTGTTAACTCTACCTCTCCTCACTGGACATTGAGGCAGCAGCGGGAGCTGTCAATCAAATTTGTTGAGGAGGGTTCGATCCTCCACATCTGCCTCCATAGTAAGCGCTTCTGCTGCCTCCATAGCAAGCGCTCTTGCTGCCATCCATCAAATTTGTTGAGGAAGGTGCGGGGCTGAGCCGCACCGTGTGTGAATAGACGCACCCAGCTCGGTTCGGGGCGCTTGCTATGGGGGCAGACCCAGAAAATGAGCACCAGTGGGGGACCCCAGAAGAGAAGGTTCGGGGCTGCTCTGTGCAAAACCGTTGCATGTAAGTAAGTATGACATGTTTGTTATTTTAAAGTAAAAAAAGTAACTTTACCATCACTTTAACAGCATTGTCTGGATTTGTCGCTTAAAACTTTTGTAAGAGACGGCTTAAGCTGAGATATCTAGTGGCAATTATCTGACAAAAATTGGTAGTGATGACTTTTTATATTTGTGAGTGTTCATAAATGTTATTTTTATTTTTTAATGTAACTACTAAAACCAAAATGCTTATTTTTATGCATACATTGGATGCATTTTTTAACATAGAGATAACCATAAACACAGATGACTATAGGAAACATTTGTCTGCTGTTAAACCACAAGCCCCGTCATCAACGTTTTATAGATAGAAGAGGGTGTTACTGCACACTTCTGCATTTCTTGTGTAGCGCCGACACTTTACTAAAGTGTGCGCTATATATGTAAATTTAGTTTTCCAGAACTGTAACAGAGTTCTGGGGGTTAATTGTACAGGTTTTTTACTTTGGTGTTAGTTTGGCTGGGCTGTACTGGGGTTCTGCCTGGTCATAGGTGCAGTGAGGCACCTGTGACAGGCTGAGAACCAAGCCTGGTTGAACGTGTTAAGTACCAATCTTTCTTGGAGCCAATCAGTGGGCGCGTCTGGCCCCGCTGTTTAGTCTGGGAAGTGGTATTTAAGATGCTGAAGTCACGTGTTCAGGGTTCGGCTGCCGCTTTGATTCCTGGTTCCGGACTGAGGCAGCCCCGTGAGGGGTCCCGGGCCCAGGAGTGTCTGCCGTCCCTGTGAGCATGGTCACCCTGACCAGCCCCAGAGGCCCTCATGGTCTGGGGTGGGGATCCGTCCGCTCCCGAGCCTCGGAACTGGCTAGTTCGAGGCCCAGTAACTGAAGGAGGATTCTGAGGTGTCCCGGTGTGCTCTCGGCATTGGAGAGACATGGAAACTCGTACAAGCGACCAGGGGAGGACTCTTCAGAGGAGGGCCAAGAAGCTGGCTGCTCGGTAAGAGCCTGGGAGCTGAAGTTGTATGGACACTAGAGAATCCACACTTCTCACAGTATCGCCAAGAAGGCTCAAAGATCCAGGTACTGTGGGAAAGGTTCCTAACTTATCTTCAGTTACAATCTAGTCTGTGGCAGAGACTTTGCAAATTTTCCGAGTCACATGTTGGCTGCTAAATCTATGGTTAGAGGTTTATCCAGCAGTGAAGTGCCCAGTTGCGAGTGGCTACTCTCTGGGCTACCTAAGAGACATTCAATTGATGTCAGCAGTTCTAAGTGCCTGAGTTTTATCACCCGTACCCTCTATTCCCAACTTTGTTATGTTTGGATGTTACCGCTGCAAAATAAAAATCCTCAAAAGGACTTTTGTGTGTCACCATTTCAAGTTACTGGGTACAAACCCTGGGAACCCCTAGACAACGAGCTACGAGGAGGTAATTGATAAGCCCAGAAAATTCATGGTCGCCCCTAGGGGTTATGGCTGCTACACTTATTGAATTTAACTATTTAATTCCCGTTATTACATTAATCGTATAATATTATGTTGAATACCACAAAAAGAAACTTACAGTATATGTACTTTCCAGTTTGGGCATAGGAAATCATGACATGGCTTGTACTTATCACAGATGTGCTTGTCACTAACATTGTAGGTGCAAGTGCTAAACTACTTAAAGTGAACCTCTCAGGGTAACAAAAATCCTAAAAGATGGTACTCTGTAAAAGAAGAGACCTTGTACTCACCACTCTGGTGGCTTGTGTCCCCTACTGCTGCTATCTTCAGCACTGCAGCCTCCTTCAGTCTCTTCAGGATTCAACACTTTCGGGAGTGGCCAGCTGCTTGGGTCCTCGCCACGTGTTGTGGTTCTATCCTCCTACCCCCTACATTGTTTCTGTGTTTTGTAGTGACATAAGGTACATTTTCCTATTTGTAAAGGGTGAAGTAGACACTGCTACTCTTGTAATCTCCACTTGCCTCTGGGTCCTGCGCCGAGTGCCTTCCCTGTTGCATTCTGAATACAGGAATTTGGGTGCCATTCAGAGAAAGTTTTGCATAATCTAAATTAATGCAAAGCGTTCTCTGGTTGGAGGAGGTGGGGAGGCAGGGCGGTGATGTCACAGACAAGTATGTATCAAATATCCATACTTGTATTTCTCTGTATATTTGAGAAGCCCTTGTCAGGGCTGGGCTCAGCCCTTCCTTCTCATAGCTGGCCGCTCAGCTGTTAGGCTAATTGCCAGCTCCTATCTCTCCACAGTTACTCAGCTGTTGATGATATCCTGCCTACTTAAGCCGTTCAGCCCAGTGGATCTCTGCCTTCGCCTTGGTCAACATCACAGAAACTATGTCCTGTGATCCTGTTCAAGACTTGCTTGCTGACATCCCTTCTGGCTCCAGATCCTGCTTGCTGTTCCTTTACATTGATCCCTGACTTCTGGCTTGGCTGACTATCCGTTCCAGTTACTGAACCTTGGCTATGTTTTGACTACGTTTGTTCTTTTTACTTTTATTATCAAACAAGTGTGATTTAACTGTACTTCTGTCTCGGCCGGATTTCATGGTTTCTGACAGCCCTTTAGAGAACTGTAGTGACAATTCAAAATCACATATGACATGGACTGCTCATACAAGTAAGACTAGGTTTTTTGTTTTGTAAGTACCCCTGTAAACATTTTGTAAATACCTGTTGATCCTGCAAGTGGAACCATTGGATGGACACTTCCTTTAATAGGTTGATAATACTCTTCCTCCTCCAGTGAAATTCAATTTTTTTAAGACAAGAAATGTTTTGTTCTAGTATAAATCAAGACCTAAAGTGGTTCTAAAATCTGGCCATTTTTTACCCTAATGCATTCCCTGCTATAAGGTAAACAAAATGTACCTGTATCTGTATCACCCCTCTCACCCCCTGTATATTTGCCTAAACCTGATCTCAATGCAGTGCCTCTCTGTTTTTAGCTGCTCTCTCCTCTTTGCTTCTAGTGCCAATGGCTCCTGCTGCTCTCAATCAAATCCTGTAAGCAGAGAGCAGGGGGTGGAGCTGAGCCACGCTGTGTGTAAGTAGATGCACACAGCCCGGCTTGGGAGCGAGCCTGCAGGTGTGCCTCTATAGGAAGTGGCTACCTATGGTGGCACACCGAGAAGAGTAGGAGCATAGAGCGCCAGTGAGGAGGTTTGGGCCATACCATTTGGGTATAGCATATTATTTTATTTTAATAAAAAAAAAAAATTAAGCTTTACAATTCCTTTAAACATGTGTTAGAATGTGTTTTTGACTCTAGGCTACTGTTGTGTAGTGAATCATTCAGTTAGCAATTGGGGCACAAATCTCACTCTTCTCCCTTCTTTCTCCTTAAAGAAACAATAAATTGTATGCTTCCAAGACTTTGTTGAATTTGGAGATATCTACAGATCTCTCTCCACAAGTACATTCACCACGCCCTATTTTCCACATGGAATAGTTCATGTTGTGCATAGCAGATATTTGCTAGATAAATGAAAATAATACATTCAGAAAAAAAAATATTTTTGTTCCACCCTGTCTGCTTCAGGATGTTTCATCATAAAACAGTTGATGGAACAAAGTCAAACAACATGTCACCTAACACATTAACCAATAGGAACTGTAGACCTGGATTCTGTGTTCCATATGGCGTTCACTTTTTTAATTTTATAACAGCGAGCCATACTACGTATCAGTGCTAATTTAACATACGGCTTGGTCATTCAATAACTGTACCTTTACTTTTCTTGATTTGCCATATGTTTATTCAGAGAACAAAAAAAACAAACTTTGAGGCAGTACAAATGATTTCATGTGGGCCACAGCTTGGCGTTTTGGCAAGCAAAAGAAGAAAAGGCAGCAAACCAGCCAGAAACAGAAAGAGATCTTGTTTCAGTTACAATATATAAACTTGCTGTGGAAAAAAAAAAGTTTTGCTCTATGTTGAAGGCATTGAAGCAGGCGTATAGGCAGGATCAAATGCCCTCTTTTATTCCAGATACCATATTTTTCACTCCGTAAGACGCACCTGACCATATGACGCACCTAGGTTTTAGAGGAGGAAAACAAGAAAAAAAATATTCGGAACCAAATGCTGCTGCTTTGGAGCACAGGAGAGGATGCCAACATCCCCAATTTATATGCTATAGTTTGTAACTTACACAACCAATCAAAGCTGGTGCCTAAAAATAGGCATCTATCAAGTGTGCCAGATAGCTTCCAGGCAGCAAACAAATATCACCCTGTCACCAAATTCAGTCTATATATAATTCATAGGAAATATCACCATCTTCTAACAAATTCACCATGCAGGCTGGGAGCACAGCATTACAGGTGCAGTCTGATAAAAAAAAGACCGGAGAATGACTAGATTACCTGTCGCCATGTACACACATCGCATGGTCACTCCAGCAGATGACGCGCTGGAGATGCCGGCCTCGTGTATCCCCCACTCAATTGGCGTCTGACGTCACTGATCAAGCAGGGACGAAAAATCGTCACTGCGCGTGCACCAGTGACATGAACCCCAGCCATCCTACAGGAGCCAGAAGGCATAGCGAGGAAAGGAGAGGGGAGGTGCCCAATATTGTAACACATCGGCGGCTGGTCAGTATTTGCTCCATAAGACGCACAGGCATTTCCCCTCCATTTTGGGGGAGAAAGGGTGCATCTTATGGAGCGAAAAATAAGGTATGTAGAAATTTAAAAATCCTTTAAAAATTATTTCAGATATGGATATTCTATACATAGTTACATAGTAACATAGTAACATAGTTACATTGGTCCAGCTTGGACCAATGTAACTATCTATATACCATACCTGGTCGATCTGCCCTGGAAAATCACTGAGTAGACACAGCTACTCTAGTGAACTCCTTACTGCTTTGTGAACACAGGAGGTCGGCTGTTCAGCAAGGGCACCATTCAGAGAATTCTCAGAAGGGATGCAAAGCTTACTCTGATTGGACTAAGTGGAGGGGTGGGGCGGTGATGTTCAGCATACAGGGAGATCAGCTAGGTATGGTATATACATTATACACGGTTACATTGATCCAGGCTGGACCATTGTAACTATGTATAAAATATACACACCTGGAATGCATATTTAAATTTATTTTAAGTACCTCACTCTATCTTTGTATTTGCTATTTGTGCTTCCCTGAATAGCAAGATTGAGATTAGGACAGTAAGCAGTAGCACTGTTAACTAGTTAGGACAGTTCTCGGGAAGCTAAAGCGCACAGCCTGTTACACGCGTGTTGAATATTGTCCGGTATTGGCTGGTTCAACAGAAACCGACATTCGGCCTGTGTCTACGGCAGCTTGTTCGATAGAAGCTGGCTGAACGTCCGGCTTCTGTTGAAGGGGCATGCCAGAAAAATGTCTGCCGATTGGCATCCGATATCCGGTGAGATCGCTGTACTAACATAGGATAGTTAGTGCAGCAAGCTCCTCCCGCGCTCCTCTATTTTTTTTCATTCAGCCTTTTGGGTTGAGCGGAAAAAAACTGATAGTGTGTACCAGGCATGAGAGTAAAGAGTACAGGGCTAACCTAATTAGTGCTTTACCCATTCACTATCCTATCACAGCAGAACCTACTGTCTCTGCCTAAACTGACATACTCTGCACAATTGTTCTAGTGATGGACCAGCATATTTCCACATTTGTTGTCTAATTTGAGAAAACCCTACATGTTTGTTATGTGTTCCCATTCGCCAACATGCCTAAAAAGGGTTTTCTTTTAAATATGTATTACATTTTAGATATTTCTCAGGATGAGGTGTCATGGCTGCAACCTGTAAGGTTTTTTGAACAATATTAGAGTGAGTTTGTCCCAAGTCTGTCCTCAATAACATACAATGCAATGATGAAGGGGAGTGGTTTTATGTGATCGTATGTTGAACAATTAAAGCAATTTTGTTTTCCTTTACCATTCGCTCTGGTGCTCCTGTTGTATGTTTTATTCTATATCATTTCACTCTATTTTGAATCCAATACAGAAAAATCTTACTACCATTATTATTCTTTACTTAGATCCAACTCAAGCTCTGCAGACACCCTCTGTCTACCAGTAATAGAAGGGTGGTTGGTTATCTAAACTCTGTAACACAACCAATCAGTGCAGGCTCAGACTTATCAAAAGGTAAACAAAACATTCTATTTGTAAAGTCTAGGTTAGATGAAGCAGTGATCTGCTGCATTGATAACGTACCTGTATCAGTCCCAAAATAAACTACAATTCCACATTTGGACAGACTTATTTGTTTAATTCCAGTAGTATTATAATATTTAAAGAAAAACATGTTTGTCCAAAGAGAGTCTGGTTCTGTTTTTTAAATAACCTTTAATCAGATCCGAGCAAATGAAGCAGAGAGCCAAAACGAATGAATGCAATCGCAAAAAAATAAATAAATAAAAAAACTGTCTAGCCAATGGCTGTCCTGGACAGTCCACAGACCTAATACTCCTTCAAGTGATCGATGCAAGCATTGCCTGTGCAAATGGGACATTTCTGTGGTTAACCACTTCAGCCCCGGAAGATTTTACCTCCCTTCCTGACCAGAGCACGTTTTGCGATTCGGCACTGCATCACTTTAACTGACAATTGCGCTGCCGTGCGATGTTGCACGCAAACAAAATTGATGTCCTTTTTTCCCCACAAATAGAGCTTTCTTTTGGTGGTATTTGATCACCTCTTTGGTTGTTTTTTGGGCTATAAACAAAAAGAGTGACAATTTTGAAAAAAAAAAAAAAAAAGCAATATTTTTTTAATTTTTCCTATAATAAATATCCCCCAAAAATATAAAAAAAAAATCAGTTTAGGCCGATATGTATTCTGCATATTTTTGGTAAAAAAATATTGCAATAAGCGTATATTGATTGGTTTACGCAAAAGTTATAGCGTCTACAAAATAGGGGATAGTTTTATGGCATTTTTATTATTAATTTTTTTTTATTAGTAATGGCGGCGATCTGCGATTTTTGTCATGACTGCAACATTATGGCAGACACTTTTGACTGATTACTGTGATTACTGTGTAAATGACACTGGCAGGGAAGGGGTTATCCACTAGGGGGAGATAAAGGGGTTACATGTGTCCTAGGGAGGGATTCTAACTGTGGGGGGATTAACTTCAACTCACATGACAGCAATCACTGCTCCCGATGACAGGGAGTACTGATCTCTGTCATGTCACAAGGCAGAACGGGAAATGCCTTGTTTACATATGCACTTCCCCGTTCTGCGGGCTCCGTGACACTTTTTCCGGGAGACCGGCAGACATCGAGTCTGCCTGTCCCACGGGCATGGTCACGCTGTACGTGGCGGTGGCGCGCCCACTAGCCCCGCCAATTAAAGGGGACATACAGGTATGCCCACTTGCCCACCACTGCCATTGTGCCAACGTATATCAGCGTGCAGCGTTCGGCAAGTGGTTAAAGAAGGATTTTCTGAAAGAATTTTGAAAAGTTTGGGGGGGGGTTAAGTCAAATGTAAAAGTAATTCACCTCTATAGCATTATGTCCATCTGATCATCCCCCACAGCTACTACCCTTTGTTCCACTTGACCCTCTCTCTAGATTGTGAGCTCTAACGAGCAGGGCCCTCTGATCCTTCCTGTATGGAATTGAATTGTAATTGTACTGTCTTCCCGATGTTGTAAAGCGCTGCACAAACTGTTGGCGCTACATAAATCCCGTAATAATAATAATATAGCAGCCTTTGTAATATCTGCAATTCCAGTTGACTTTTTTCCATGAAGCTGAAAAATCTTTGACTTTTTAACCCGTGGCACATGCTTGGCAGCCAATGTTTATGTTCTGATAATGCGTGCCCACTGTATGCTCCAAGCACAAAGACCGAGCAGTCAAAGACCGCTTTCAGTTTGGAATAGAGATCAGTAGCTGGTGGGACCGGTTTCTGATCATGTGACCAATTTGACAGTGGTCAAATGTTTGTTGATCCTTCCTGCCCCTGAGGTGTTCAGAACTATTTAAAGGGGCACTGGGACAAATGGGAAGGGGATAAAGAACATCCCATAGCCCCCAGTCCATCTCAGGAGTAAGCAAGAGAGGGTGGCTACGCTCCTACATTCAGTGGAACCATAGAGAACTCTAACAAGACGGATCATAGCAGCAAAAAGATTTTTGGAGCAGTAGAAGGTAAGTTAAAAATATATACCGTAATTTTCACTCCATAAGACGTACTATTTTCCTCCCAAAAAACAGGGGGAAATGTATGTGCCTCTTATAGAGCGAATACTGACCAGCAGAGCCGCTGATAGGGGGATCGTTTCGGCAGCAGAACGATGCCCTGTGCATCTCTCTGCCCCAGCTAAATCCTGTTTCTCCCCTGCCTTCAGCTGCTAGAGGGAGAGAAACAAAAGGTATTGTTCTTTAATTAACCCAGCATTAACATGTAAATCGCGCAGACATTGTTAAATAAATACGGTTGGGTGCCGCGATTCATATGCAAATTACACCCCCTCCACCTAGAAGATGTAAACATCATACAGTACAAGTGAGCATAGGGGCATGTGGGGGTAATCAAAGAGGGGGGTTTGAGGTGCAGAGGTGAATGGGAAGGAGGGATTGGAGTGCAGAGGTTAGTAGATGAGTGGTTTGGGGGACAGAAGTTAGCAGAGGATGAGTTAGAGGGGCAGTTGTACTGAGAGGGAGATAAGAATGCAGAGATTAGTAGAGAGATGGGGGGAAGAGAAATGCCTGGATGGCCGCACTTCAAAAAGGCTGCTTTATTTAATTAAGTAAAATCCAAAAATACAGTCACATCATCAGAACACGGCAGACAGGATGGATAGCTAATGCGTTTCATGCCTCAACGTCGATTAATCATAGCTATGAAGTGCGGCCATCCAGGCATTTCTCTTTTCTACTTCATTACGAGCAGAGCCAGCACCTGTGAGGTCCAATTAAGGTGGATACCTTCATAGTGGGATTGGAGTCTAGAGCAGTATCTCTGCACTTAGAGAGATGGGGGGGAGGGGGGTTACTGTAAATACACCTGTTACATCACTGGTCAGTGTAAATGTCTCAATACATTGGTGGTTGATGTCAATACTCCTGTTGTGTTGAGGTCAGTTTAAATGTCCCAGTTACATTGGGGATCAGTGTAGGGTGCCCCCTTACATTGGTTGTCAGTGTAGAAATATTATTCTGTTATATTTTATTAAATATTTTAGTACATTATTTGGTTCAGAATATTTTTTTTTCATATTTTCCTCCTCTAAAACCTAGGTGCGTCTTATGGTCAGGTGTGTCTTATGTGGCGAAAAATACAGTACTTGAATATAATTTTTTTATTTTTAAACCAAAGTCTCACTTTCTTTCAAAAGCAAGTTTGGCCCCTAAAATCCAGGTTTTATTGTTTGGGAAGCTATGCAGTGTCATAAAATGTTGAGATGTGGCGTGGCATTACTGTTGAGAGTAAATTACATTGCCCAATAGCTGTCACAGTGCCGATTTACAAATTGGCTCTTGTAGTAGTTACAGGCCCAAAAGGTCTGCAGGACATTTCCTTTACTTGCGATAGTAACTCTGGAATTAATACATACAAATAGGCACAGCTGTTTATATTACAGATGTATTACTGATTTTCTAGGTTCCTTTTTTGTAGTATGGTAATGTCTTGTAAGTATACAAAAGAGTCCTTTACTTAGCACATAACTGATTGTGTTCCTACATTAGAGGTCTCGGTCACATGTCATTCATCAGTAGGTTTTATGTTTATACTTTAAAGTCACTGAGAACCAGTTGTAAATGCTTTTCCAGTTCCTGGTATTCCAAGTCATGTCAGAATATATGTTTACCAGCAATATAATATATTTTACAATACAAGATTATCTTTCAGATGTCATGTACCCCCTACATTTATTTTATGTTGCATTTCTGATTTGGACCACTCAGGAGATGCTTGTACCAGTTAAAATGAATGCTGCATGCATAGTTTTGGTAAATGCTTAAACTCTAAAAGCACTGGATGTACACAAAGTAGGAGCATGTTGTAAAGAGCATACAGTGTATCCAAACCCAAAAGCTTATTTGGATAGAATAAGAAAGGGTTAGCAAGCCAGTCAGGTTTGAATTTCTGGATGTGCACAGGGGAAAGTGCCAAAAGCACGTCGTATAAAATTCAGATTTCATTACATTTTTCTTGTATTATAAAAATCCAAAGAATCTCCCTTCATCAGGGTCTGGTACTGTGGAACAAAGTGTTTACTGGGCTGATAAATTTAGAGGGATCCTGAAGTTCACCTTTGGAACATGTTACATGTTCCACCTGTATTTAGGCCAAACCCTTATCCGATCATTCAGTCTGGCAGGCCAGGAAAAGGCTTATCGGAATGCGGAAGCCCCCATTAACAATGGGGCCCCCAGCTCCTGGCCCTCTATGTGAATGAGTATAGGGTACATAGTACCCCTACCCATTCCTCAAAAAGCTTTTGACAATTCCTCTATTAAAATTGTAAAAAAATTTACCCCCGTTGTAGATCCATCGCCAATCACGACGGCCACCGCACTGCTGGACCTGAAAAAAAAAAAAAACTCCGGCCTCATCGAAGGCTCTCAACTGTCTGCTCCTCCATCTGACAGTGGGTGACCCCCGCCCCTTGTGACGTCATTGATCCAGCATGCCCCAGTGGGTGACATCACAAGGGGGTGGGGTCACTTCTTGACATCATGGCGTGACCCGCCCCTTAGCTGTTTAAGAAATGTCAGCCAGAGGAGCAGGCATTCGGCAGGAGCATTCAACAAGGCCTGAGATTATTATCTATTTATTTTTTGGGTCGGCCGGATTGGTGGGTATCATGATTGATTGATTGTGGCTCTTCACCTGGGGACATTTTACTTATTTCTTTAAATAAAGGAATTGTCAAAAATGTATGTTGTGTCTTTATTCACTTTTACACTTTTTTGGTGAATGGGTAGGTGTACTATGTACCACATACTCATTCACATGGGAGGGCGGGATCTGTGAGCACCTCGCCCACAGACCCCCGCAGACCCCCACAACTACCACCCAGGCTTGTGGGGAAGAGGACCTACTGTCCCAAAGCACTCCCCCATGTTGAGAGCATGTGGCCTGGTATAGTTCAGGGGGTTGCTCGTTTGTTCCTTCCCTGGGCTGCATGCTTGGATAAGGGGCTGGTATGGAATTTGGGGGACCAATGCTGTTTATTTAAACATTTTGGCATAAGGTTGCCCTTAAAATCCATATCAGACCCTAAGCGCCTGGTATGGATTGTGGTGGGGGGGGGGGGGGGGGTATGCTATTTTTTTTTTTTTACTGAATTTTTCATTTCCGGCATTCTTTTGTTTACATTTCAGCTCTCAGCGGGGAAGCCCGCCCAGTTGGTTGTTAACGCGTCATCGGTTGTTAAGGACGCAGCGGCCGGCTTCCTGGCCCACTCCTTAACAACCAGCTATTCTTCACACACAATTCAAATCGGTTGATCATTTTTCAACCGATCTGAATTTGAATCGTTTAGAAAATGTGGAATCCGTTAGAAAACAAATAAACAAAACGAATTTCAACGAATAACTAAAATTTTTGTCCACATTTACATTCGGACTGAAACGAATTGCACATGCCTAGTTTAAATATCAATTATAATTTTGAGGTATAAAGGTTGAGAAAAGCTAATTAATTACTATCCTAAAGCTCCATCCACAATTGGTTATAAAAAAAAAAATATGCCAGTTCTCTTGCAGAAAAAAAAACTCATATAGAGTGTTTTTGTACACAGTTTAGGAGAGTGTAGAATTCTTTTGGCCTGAAAGATCAATCAGAAACGGAAAACAGAAGTTTTTTTTTTTGCTGCCTCTAAACGCTGACCTCAAAATATGCCTGTTATCGTCCTAATGTGCGTGGACACATAGGATAACATTGAGCTGCTTCTACAGGCAAAACAACAGCAAGACACAAAACTCCTGTAGAAGCAGAGCTTTATAAGCCTTAAGTCTCGTACACACAATCGGATTGTTGGCCAACAAAACCATGGCATTTTGTCTGTTGGCCAACAATTAAGAACGTAGTGACATACTAGACGTACACATACTCTTTAGCGCCACCCTTTGGGCTCCTTCTGCAAATTTTGTGTTAGTTGAAGTTTAGTGAGTGTTGATTTGCGCCTTTCATTTCGCACTTTTCAGTAAGTTTCTGAACGGCCGTTCGTCAACCAGCCATGTTGTGGAATCGGAGGAGATAACGTGTTATTTATTATTGGCCTTGGAGTTATTGCTTTGACATTATTTACTTGGTTGATTAATGATTAGATTTGGTATATTTTCTATATTTTTGGATGCATAGTATGCACTTTTTGGTTAAGTTCTATTGGCAGATAGCATGTCTAATTTTATTTGTTTTTCTTTTTTTAATGCACAATAAAAAAATTGTAGAGAATAATACTTTGTCATTTGAAGTAAAACACAGCCGTTTGGGAGTAAGCAGTTACATTTAAAAAAAATACAATGTAAAATTGACAAGGAACACCAACATAGTTGTACCTTAGATCTTAAAAACTATGGGATAATGGTGTTGTGGTAACTTGCCCAAAAAAAAAAAAAAAAAAAAAAGCGCATATATATTTTTTATATATTATATTTCTTGCCTACATTTCCTGTAATTTTCAGTCTTTCTTTTCTGCAGGGTCTTATGCCTCATCGCTTACAAAGCAGTAGTGAAACTTGAGTATCCCCTATGCATTTTAATATACACATACATCAATTCTGTCCACGTCTTTTCCTGTAATTTGCAGGCAGTTAAAAAAAGACGCTGATGGCTCTCAGCAAGAGACCTATTTCTTTAAAGAAATTGTAAATACATTTTGTCAGGTAACTCTATGAAATATGTTTTGAGCCTTAATGTTACTACACAGTGCTCGGAACATTAGCTTTACCCAAGGAGGTACAGTTCTTTTGATTATTATTGCTATGTGGTGATAAATATACATGACTCTGTTTAAAGAAGGTGTAGTGGTTTTATATATATTTTCTCTTTATACGGTATGCATTATGGTCAGGACTAAAAAATTGCATTGATAATTAAATGCTTTTTATTTTTGTAGGGTGCATATGAAATAATGCATAGTAACATTTAAACTTTCAGCCAGTAGGTGGGGCACTTAAGGGGTTTATCTTAGCTCTTATCTGGTGATCCTGTTAGTTAAAGTGGTTGTAAGGCACAAGGTTTTTTACCTTCATGCATTCCCTGAACTCTGCACTCTGCACTCTGTACGTATCGCAGCCATAAACCCTGCACTCTGTACATAGCGCAGCCCTGAACTCTGCACTCTGTAGGTAGCGCACCCCTGAACTCGTTACGTAGCGCACCCCTGAACTCTGCATTCTGTACGTAGCGCACCCCTGAACTCTGCACTCTGTACCTAGCGCATGCCTGAACTCTGCACTCTGTACGTAGCGCAAGCCTGAACTCTGCACTCTGTACGTAGCGCACCCCTGAACTCTGCACTCTGTACGTAGCGCACCCCTGAACTCTGCACTCTGTACACAGCGCACCCCTGAACTCTGCACGCTGTACATAGTGCACCCCTGAAATCTGCACTCTGTATGTAAAGCACCCCTGAATTCTGCACTCTGTACATAGTGCACCCTTGAACTCTGCACTCTGTACATAGCACACCCCTGAACTCTGCACTTTGTACATAGCACACCCCTGAACTCTGCACTTTGTACATAGCACACCCCTGAACTCTGCAATCTGTACATAGTGCACCCCTGAACTCCACATAAGGAACTCCTGGTATTACCACTTTAAGATCCTCCCTCTTTTAGTGCAATTTGGCCACACCCACTGTTTGATGTGGTTCTGCGGGAGGCATGGTTGAGTTCCTGCACCTATTCTCTGAGAAAAAAAGCCTTTCATAAATGTATATAGTCTTTCAGATACAACCAACCCTTGGAGGACAACCATAATGCTGATGCGGCCCACAATGAAATTAAGTTTGACACCTCTGCTCCAGGGGGTCTGCTTTCAGAAAATATATCATGTTTTGGGAATTTATGCAATTTTAAGACCTAAAATGATTTTTTACACGTGTGCAAAAAATGCAAAAACAGTGAAAAGGTTAAAATGCTTGCTTTTTAAATTGCTTTTAATTCCAATTTCTAAAGTTGGTGGTGGGGTCTCTTTACGGAACAGCAAACAGTGTACTTTTAGTGGCGCTGACTCATTACTGAACTCTTCAGAGCTGCAATCTGCAATGAAGTCATGGACAGAGGTGTAATACTGTGTTGATGGTACTTATAGTAAAAACAGTGTACTTAATGCTTCCTCTTTATGTCCTTTAGGTCCTATCCCCGAAGCTCTATGTTGGCTGTCACCTGTTACTGAATCTCACCCTGTCCAAGCCTTGCTGGAAAGCTACACTGTTTTATCTGGCTGTGCAAGCAAAGGAACAATACGTTATCCCCAAGAGGTCCATATCATAAATCTGAAATGTGTAGAGGAAGACCCCTGTCAAAGTGAAAAAGAGGTATGTATGATTTACAGTATAATCTGTTCCGCAATGTTTCCTGGAAGCACAATATTATACCTTGGCCTATTGTTTTAGGCTGCCATTACTATCACTGCCGGCGATCCTGTCACTGATAGAACATCCTGCAGTGTTTACACAAAAATTCTTCACACAGGACAGCTGAAACCAAGTTAAAGGGCCACTCACACGGTTCTTTCCCTTTGTACTCGTGTAATGGAAGTACATATGGCACAGAAGTAACAAAGCTGTAGTCTTCTGTAGCACAGTATGATATGACCTGTAGTCCTTTGCAACTGAACCAGCAGCAAGTTGTCCAATTATTCTACACAAACATACAGGAATATGGGCTTTATTAGTAGCCTGAACCACAAGGTAACTCAAGGTAGCCCACATTTTAGTTATTAAAAACTGGAAAAGAAGACATACTTTAGCATAGAAATCATGCATTTAATCATACATGGAAGCAAGGTATTTAGTATAAAATGTCATATATATATATGTATATGTATGTGTGTGTGCGTGTGTGTGTGTGTGTGTGTATATGTATATATATATATATATATATATATATATATATATATACCGTATATACCGTATATACTCGAGTATAAGCCGACCCGATTATAAGCCGAGGCACCTAATTTTACCACAAAAAACTGGGAAAATGTATTGACTCGAGTATAAGCCTAGGGTGAGAAATGCGCAGCTACTGTAAGTGGAAAAGACGGTCAACAATGCCCATTTGCAGCCTCACTGTGCCCATTTGCAGCCATAGGTCCCCCAAACTTCAAACTCGGTAGTTAAAGGTTCCTAGCTGCAGCCAAAATTTGGGGTTTCTGAACCCAAAGGGTCCCGAAATGACATTGCTGCAGATGGACACAGTTGACCGATTTGGGGCCCCGTATCTCACTTAGAGCTAGGAACCCCAAATTGTGTGTGCAAACCCAGTGGATCTAGCAACATATCCAGTTGGGGTTCTTAGCACTAAGTGGCCCCGAGATACGGGGCCCCAAAGTCAGTTCGGAAAATGTCGAGCTCTTTTCTGCAGCAGAGTGACATTTTCCGAACCGCTTGACGTTATTGAAAAAGGTTGACTGCGTTTCTCTGGTTTAAGCATCAGCAATGGTAATTAAGAGATCACAAAATACAGGCCACATAAAGCATAATTGATAAAGCCTAGTAGAAACCAGTGATGATATGCTAACTGCAGTAGTCTATAGGAACCAATCAGATTAAGCATTTATTTAGCAGAATACTGCTTGCAGTGCTATAAAATAAAATGATGCATATATAACAAACCGGTACCGTTACATACATATAATATTGCTAATAAGAAAATAATTATTTTATGGGAGTAGTTCCTCTTTAGCTGTACTGCATTCTTGTACAGGCCACAATTTAAGTGAATGTGTTGCAAATTATCGTTTATTCTCCAGGCTGCTTGCCATGATTGCTATAAACAAATATTTAAGTTCAAATTCTTTCACCCTTGCGATGCATAGTTAAGTTATATCATATGGGGATCGCATTTTTGTCTCTGCTTCTCTTGCTGACCACAGCATTTTCACAGTACAGCATAATTGCTCATTTAAACAAGGCTCACTAAGGGAGGGCAGCACGGAATTTTATTATGACTGCCGCAGACTGTTGACTGCTAGACTCAACCCCTTTTAAATCTTAATTGTCATTAACAGTGCAGAAAACTCCGCTAGGGATGTAAATCATGGTAATATGTGCTACCAATGAGTGCCAAAGCAAAGATCCGCATTTGTAAAACCTTCACAAAGGTGACATTTTCAAGATTTGCTTTTGCTAGCCGTCAAGATCATGCTGCGCAAAATCTTATTTTAAAGCCATAAGGAGAGAGATCTTTTAGAAACTGATAAATGTGTTTATGTACTGTATGAGGCAAACATTTCATGCTGCTTTCTAGTATTTCGTTCATGAGAGGTAAGTGCTGAATTTGGATAGAGAGTGATCCAACCCCCCTTTTTTTAATATTATCTTTATGTATGAGATGCAAGTACAATATCATGTGACCATTCACAATTCACATATGTAAGTCCGCCTAAGGCCCCTTTCACACTTATACGACTTGTCCCACGATTTGGGACTGCAAAGTAGCATGACAAGTCATTTCCCCATGATTTCCAATGACAGCCATTGATATTAGTACGACTTTGAGTCGTTCCGACTTCAAAGTAGTCCCTGCACTACTTTGGTCCGATTTTGATGCCACTTACACAGGCATTCCTTGAAATCACGGCAAAATCCCGGCAAAATCGCGCAACTTTGAAGTCGCACAAGTGTGAAAGGGGCCTAAAAGTTTTTTGTTTTTTTCAAAAGGTCACACAATTAAGATATAACTATAGAAAAAACATTCCAGTGTCTACTCTGTTGCACAATAAGGCATGACCAAACAAATACGCAGTTGCAAATCCTCGCTAGAATAAGAGAAGTAGAAGTGGACACATTGGCCATAAAGTTGAAGGAGAGGGAGAAAATAATGAGGCTTGAAGGGGGTTATATTAGTATTATAGTCCACCAGTCCCAAAGAAAGGGTGGGGTTAGGGAAAATGAAGGTCAGGATCCTAGTTTAGGTCCTGGATCTAACTCCCTTTTACCAAAATACTACCTTTCTATGCGCATTCATGCAATGGAATTCCATATATGTGTGGCTCACCCTATGTCATATTTTCAGGTGTCACAAGCATCGAAAAGGGGAGCTAGATGGGTAAAGCAGGGGCACAACAGGGACACAGATCACAATAAAAACTTGGCAGAGTTTCTAAACCTTTGCTACTCTAACCAAAAAATAAAAAATAAATTGCTTTCACATACTGTACAATTTAATAAAAATATATATACAACACATACAGATGCCCTACAAAGTATAAGCTTCATATCTCAGTGGGCACCCCACCCTGCTCTGATGTTCTACAAAAAAAAAAAAGTATATATGCGTGTGTATATATGTATATGTGTGTGTGTGTGTGTGTGTGTGTGTGTGTATATATATATATATATATATATATATATATATATATATATATATATATTATTTATTTATATAATACATATACACACTGCTCAAAAAAATTAAAGGAACACTTTGAAAACACATCACATCTCAATGGGGAAAAATATCATGCTGGCTATCTCTACTGATATGGACAGGGTAATGTGTTAGGAACGAAAGGATGCCACATCGTTTGATGAAAATGATCAACCTACAGAGGGTTGAATTCAAACACACCCCAAAAATCTAAGTGAAAAAATTATGCAGCAGACTAGTTTATTTTGCTGAAATTTCATTGCAACAACTCAAAATGGTTCTCAGTAGTTTGTATGGCCCCCTCGTGCTTGTATGCATGCTTGAAAATGTCGGGGCATGCTCCTAATGAGTCCTGGGTTATTTCCTCCCAGATCTAGACCAGGGCATCACTGAGCTCCTGAACAGACACAGAGGTGCAACCTGGTGGCGTTGGGTGGACCAAAACATAATGTCCCAGAGGTGTTCAATTGGATTTAGGTCAGGCTAGTGTGGGGGCCAGTCAATGGTATCAATATTCTCATCCTCCAGAAACTGGATGCATACTCTCGCCACATGAGACCGAGCATTGTGGTGCACTAGGAGGAACCCAGGACCCACTGCACCAGCATAGGGTCTGACAATGGGTCCATGGATTTCATCCTGATACCTAATGGCAGTCAGGGTGCCATTGTCTAGCCTGTAGAGATCTGTGCATCCCTCCTTGGATATGCCTCCCCAGACCATCACTGACCCACCACCAAACAGGTAATGCTGAAAGACATTACAGGCAGCATAATGTTCTAGACGGCTTCTCCAGACCCTTTCATGTCTGTCACATGTGCTCATGGTGAACTTGCTGTCATCTCTGAAAAGCACAGGGCGCCAGTCGCTGACCTGCCAATTCTAGTGTTCAATGGCAATCGAGCTCCATGGTGCCGGGCAGTGAGCACAGGGCCCACTAGAGGACGTCGGGCAATCAGGCCACTCTTCTGAAGTCTGTTTCTGATTGCTTAGTCAGAGACATTCACATCAGTGGCCTGCTGAAGATCATTTTGTAGGGCTCTGGCAGTGCTCATCCTGTTCCTCCTTGCACAAAGGAGCAAACACCAGACCCGCTGATGGGTTAAGGACCTTTTTACGGCCCTGTCCAACTCTCCTGGAGTAACTGCCTGTCTCCTGGAATCTCTTCCATGCACTTGAGACTTCTTGCAATGGCACAGACTGTCTGTGCAACCTCTATAAAGTCCAGGTATGGCCTCATGCTATCAGTAGTGACAGCCAAATGCAAAACTAGGTAAAAGCAGTCAGAAAAGCTGAGTTGGGACAGAAATGTCAGTGGCTACCAGCTGTAAAACCATTCCTGTTTTGGAGGTCTTCTCATTGTTCCCCATCTAGTACACCTGTTCATTTATTAACACCAAAGCAGCTGGAACTGATTACCAACCCCCTCTGCTACGTAACTGAACAGCTCAATATCCCAGAAGTTTAATTGACTTGATGCTATACTCTGATTAAAAAGTGTTCCTTTAATTTTTTTGAGCAGTGTAAATTGATCAAACTAGGGACATAATTATTATCCTGTTGTTCTTTTGTGTTCATATGCCTGTTAATGCTGAATCCTGCTATGTCCCATTTCCTGCTCAACAATACACCTTTTCAGAAAGGACTTGTGTTAACAACAACAGTCATTTGTTATAAGATGCTCATGTCCAGAATATTCTCTTCCTGCGCTAATCAGGGTATTCTTTTTCTGCTGTATAGCAGCATTCATTAAGCACCATAAACCCCCAACCTCTTCCCTTTCCTCGTAATACAATACTCTGCAAAAGACTGCTGAATTGTCCCGGAAACCCAAGAAATTGATGGGTGGCAACAGTGCAAAACAAGATGATAAACAACCGAAGCAGGACCTCAATTGTACTTTTGGGACATGTCGTTTTAAACAAAGCAAATCAAATGTTATCATTCTGATCCTTGCAAAAGTTAGCGCTCTCCCTGACCTTTTGGCTTGGACCGAAATCAATCCCACTTCATGTTGAAAACAGATAAGTGGTTTCCTGATGTCTGCTGGCTCTAGTAAGCTTGGACGCTCATGTGTTTACGGCAAAATACCTTGATCTATTTGTAGACTGAAAATTGACTCGGTTGATACTGGTCGCAGAATATGCTCTTTTTTTAAGGTCCCAGCAGATACAAAATCCTGCATTGTTTGAACAAGATATCATTTAAATGTGCTGAACTCTGTTCTGCATACGGTCCATCTGTATTTAGCTACTGTATAATTTTTCTACTAATTTCAAGCCATTTTTTGATGATAAGTCAGGGTAGTGCCAAAAAGTAGTAGTGTAGCTTTCCAGATGCTGTAGAACAACAAGCCCCAGCATGTCCTATCTTTATAAACTTGAAAATCTCTAATAGTCCTAGAGCCACAGGCTGCTAAAACCTTCTGTAAACCTGCATCAGACCACCCAGTCTTTCACCTACAAGAGCGGGTCATTTAAACAGCATAAAATCAGGCTATTTGCACAAATGGTAACATCTCCTAGATCTAGTGAATTCATTAGGGTAAAAAAAATAACCTTTAGGCTTTAGAACCACTTTAAGGCCCCTTTCACACTGGGGCTTTTTTCAGGCGGTACAGCGCTAAAAATAGCGCCTGTACACCGCCTGAAAAAAAACGGCCCCATTCACTCCAGTGTGAAAGCCGGCGGGCTTTCACACTGGAGCGGAGCGCTAGCAGGACGGTAAAAAAAGTCCTGCTAGCAGCATCTTTGGAGCGGTATAGGAGCGGTGTATTCACCGCTCCTATACCACTCCTACCCATTGATTTCTATGGGACACCGCGGTAATACAGCGGCAATACGCTACGGCGGCGCTTTGAGTGCTACGGCGTCCCGTGAGCAGCCGAATACCGCGGCTAAAACTACGGTAAAGCAGCGCTAATTATAGCGCTGCTTTACCGTCGCCGCGGCTCCCGCCCCAGTGTGAAAGGGGCCTAAGTGTATAGTCAGAATTTCACTTTAAGCATGAAGTTGATTTACTAAATACAAGTAGTCTGTTCACTTTACAAGGGAATTTTCCATTAGCTTAGTGACTGTGGTAAAAATTACCTTTGCAAAGAATACTCAATTAAACTCACAAGGAGAATAAAAACATGATTTTTTGCTTGCATTTGATTGGATGATGGAAGTCAGCAGAACTTTACCTCATTTACTAAGCTTGCAAAGTGAAAACTTGTAAGCAACGTGAACAGCCTATTTACCTTTAGTAAATGAAACCCCTAGGCCTTTAGCAAACAAATGGTTTCAAGTTAGGATTTTGATCTACTTTGTCTGGCTAGATTTAGCTAGCATTGATCTATAGGGTATTCATATTTTAGCTATTGTGAATTTATTGTAGATTTTTTTTCCATAAAACTAATGCTGGATTAAATACCCTTTTTATTAGCTTACGTCAACTTTTAACTGATGGTGTTGGCCTGGGGTGAGATGACAACTAATATACTAATATACTAATATAGAGTATGCCCAGACCTCAGCTCTGCTGGAGCTATTGTCTGCTTGCTAAATTTCTGCTTTTGGTTTCCAGGTTCAAGAGCAAAGCTATCCAATATCCCTAGTTTTTCCCCCTCACCTTCTGTCAACTAAATGTTATTCTGGCAAAGTACAAAAGTACAAAGAGATTCTAGGAAGGCCACTTCCAAGAACAGTATGGCTCAGACCTTTGCTAATGCTTAATATATTAAAGTGGCTGAACTGTCAGTTCTCTGCAAGGTGCATTGACTGCTCAGTGTGAGCCATGTGTAATCTATGTGTACTTAGTATTGACATCAGTTAGTTTGCAGTTTCTTCTGTTGCGACAGAATAAAAAAAAAAAAGTTATGAATATTTAAAATCAAATGGTTTGTTGAGATAGCAGCCTTGTATACATGTTCAACAAATAACCTCCATGTACACTATCTGTTTATTCACAATAATAATGACTTTTTTGATTTGTAGTACAATTATTATTACACAGCAAATTGGCATCAGTCCCTGCTTGTCAGTAAAATGTTATAGTAACCAAAGTGGAAATGCCTACATTAGCTACTTTTTTTCCTTGGGCTAACCAAAGCTCATAGGCAAAAATGTAGTCTTCCTTTGGGGCAGTGAGGTGAGGGAGGCGCCTTGGCAGCAAACACATTTTAGTGGGTTGGGTAGTGACTACATGGATTAAGACCAACACCAACTAAAACAAATATTTTAGTGATTTGAATGACTATTAGCTTCTTTAAAGCGTAACTCCACTTTTGTTGAGAAAAAAACATTCCTCTCTGGGTGATCAATGTACATTGCAAGGATTATAACAACCTTTGTTGCAGATTCCCACCTTTTGTTATTCTGAAGAAATCCATGTGTGTTTGTCTGTGCCTGTGTACTGAGTTGGTCTAATGGGAGGGGTTTCATAATTAACTGTCAGGTGTGCAACTGCAGGGCCCTAATGAGGAAAGCTGCTAGGCCTGCATCCCTTTAGATGTGCTTCTATTGAAAGAATCTCTCCAAAACAAAAAAATTATGTTTCTGGGGAGTGGTCAGTACACACAAGTCCAGGTAACCATATTGCAATGCATTCTCAGAAAATGATAGTGGCTGCAGATTGAAAAGGAAAGATCCTACATCCATTCTTATTATTTTTTCTTTAATTTCTATCTTTTTCCCCCACCATTCTTGAGGCTAAAGTAGGGATCACATTCTCTTGTAGATGAATTTCCCAGTCATTTGTTTATTCTGCATTATGGAGAATCCATCAGAGTTGGTGACACCATCTTTTGGCTTTGCAATAACCATATCAGTTTCTATCTGAGAGATATAAGAGACTACAATGTAATACAACTCACCAATAACCCATCAAAACTAAAATATTTATGGTTAGAGTGGACTTTCTACTGGAGACTCTGAAGATGTGGCTCAAGCTAAAGCCTCTACTGTATATAACATTGGAGAACAAAAGACTGGCTTTAGAGGCAAAGAAATATTTTACATTTAGACAGATACAAACATCTACTATCCCTTCAATCAGACAGGCTCTTGCGCTACATAGTTAATAATAGATCTAAAGGAGATTGTACAAGCAGTTTGTATAGAGTATAGTCAATTTTAAAGGGTCTTGGTGATAATAGCTGTGACCTGCTATATCCAAAGGGCATTTCCAGATCTTTATATAAAAAGTATGTTTTGGGGCTTAGGCTAATATACTTAGACAATATAAATATAAATGCATAAAAAACATGTATAGATAAAAACAATATATCATTAAGAACTGTAAGGCAGATGTAGTCCTATTTAATTAGACAATGATCTACTACAACCATATGAAGATGGAAAGTGTGCAGCCAATTCCAAGCGAGAAGATTGGGGGCTCCAAGGATAGCTAAATGAAAACTGAAAACGGAACAGTGCAAACAGACTCTATAGTGTAGTAATTATAATGTCGCTTTAATAACAAATGTGAAACACACACACAAAAAGCCATGGGAGCACGAGCAGAGGAAGGAAGACACTACTAGGAGGATAGGACGCTGAGACAGCATGGAAACAAGAAACTGGTGTTACATGAGTGGCTCTTTAGGAGGCTCCACCTCTTCAGCTAGGAGGTAGCCCTATAGATGAAGGAGGTTGAGTACTTTCCCAAAATGTGCTTCTGACGACTGACATTCCGAGGAGGCGATGCCTGCTGAGGACCTGCTGATGTACATCAGTTTCCAGTTACCACACTGTCTCAGGGTCATTAGACTTTTTTTTTGAAAGTTACTTAATTAGTATACTATGGAGTCTGCACTGTTCCCTTTTCTGCTTTCATTTATTTCCTTTTCAGAGCTGAAGGCTGTTATTGCTCTGTTTTTGGATTTGATGCCAATTTTAGGGCAGGCGTATTTCAGAACAACTCTACATGGATGGATGATGGCAGCCTCTATTGCTGAATGGAATCTGCAGCTGTGACATGTAACGGCCATCCTGAAAAATTCCTTAAAAGACCCATATTTAAGGGTCTGTCCACCTAACCATTTTAAGTGTACAGGCTTGGTAAAAATCCAACCACCAGAGACATTAGTGGTGAGAGACTTTGGTGGTTGAATTTTTACTAAGCCTGTACACTACAGCCGAAACCGCTGTAACTTTTTAATTTAAATTGTCAAGAATACAATAGAAAGTGTGAAAACAGCCCAGGGTAAAGAGAAACACTTATGACCTGTGCACACAATAGGATTTTCCGACAACAAAATCCATGGGATTTTTTCCGACGGATGTTGGCTCAAACTTGTCTTGCGCACACACGGTCACACAAAGTTGGTCAGAAAATTCTGCACGTCAAGAACGCGGTGATGTACAACACGTACGACGTGCCAAGAAAAAAGAAGTTCAATAGCCAGTGCTGCTCTGCTGCTTGATTCCGAGCATGCCTGGCACTTTGTGCGTCGGAATTGTGTACACACGATCGGAATTTCCGATTTTGTTGTCGGAAAATTTGGGAACCAGATCTCAAATTTTGTGTGACGGAAATTCCTATGGAAAATGTGTGATGGAGCCTACACACGGTCGGATTTTCCGACAACAAGATCCTATCACACACTTTTCCATCGGAAAATCCTATCGTGTGTACAGGGCATTACGTCTACCACTTGGTGGAGAACACAGCCTTAAGCCCCATACACACGGTCGGACTTTTTCATGGATTCTGTCCGATCGGACAAGGTTGTTGAAAAATCAGACCGTGTGTATGCACCATCGGACAGTGTTCGTCGGTTTGACCGACGGACAAAGTCTTATCTCCTGCTGGAAAGATTTGCCGTCAACACGGTCCGATCACACCAAATCCGATCGTGTGTACGGTTGTCCGACCGGACAAAGTGCTACGCATGCTCAGATCACATTACAAGACCAAAGCTATTGGCTACTAGCCTCTACGTAGTCCCGTCGTAGGCAACAAACGTCACCACGTTCAGAATGATCGGATTTTCCGACAACTTTGTCCGACCGCGTGTACGCAAAACCAACATCGGACAAAGTATGACGGACATGGTCCGACGGACCTGGTCCGCGGATTGTCCGACCGTGTGTATGGGGCTATAGACTGTAGCACTGAAATTTAACTGCTGGAGATCACATGAGATACAAGAATCCAAAGGGTGATTTAACGTCTAGATTCTACTTATAAGACAAATAACAGACTGAGTTTCAATGACAACAGACTGCAAAAACTCCTATTTAAATTGATTAATATTCTCTGTCCTGGTTTAGATCAACCACCATGATGTCATATTTGGAGCCACAAATGGTTAAATCTTTTAAATACACTAATATTACAAAAATAATTATTTTATTACCAGTTTATTTTGTAGTGGTTTCTTAAATGATTTCCAGGTGTTTTCCCTATCGTCCTAGCCTATACCTTAATCATATTGATAACATACCCTTTATTTACAAGTTTTTGTTACTACTACAGCCACTATTCTTCCATCCTTATTGGGTGCTTGATATCCTAAAGGACCTTCCCAGTTGTTCTGGAATAAATTAGTTGTCATAGTGTCACTCAGCAATGTAAATATTTTTCTAACTGCGTCGTGAACTCAATCAATTCTTTGATCTGTTTTTAATTATACTGAAAACCGAAAGTGTGAGAACCATCGGCTTACCACACTGCAAGAAAGTTCTTAAACTTCATCAAATTGTTCTACCAAGTTTTAGAGTCATGCTATGACTTTTTAAAATTTTAAACTGGGAAATCTGCTTATCTGTTTTCATTTTTTATAGCTAAAAGCAAGTTTTTAGGTGGACAAATTTGCTTTGCTGTAGCGTCACTGAGCTCACTAAGTTGCCTATTGCTTGTCACATGACATTTTTGTCATATAGAATATAGTAGCCGTTGAAAGCACAATTCACATAGTTAACAGCATTTTAGAACTTTACCTTTTAGTGACAGCTGGTATTTTACTTCCAGATTTAAACATAAATCAAGTTAGAATTATTTTTGCAACAGACCAGAATGTAATTGCAAGATCCGAACTCCTTAACATTCAGAAACAGAACCAAATGCATTATTTTTAATTTGAATCAAACTTTCTAAATGTTTATTCCAACTTTATTTTATGTACATCTTAAATTCAGACCAATGTGTACCAAGGGTGATCTAATACCATCAGTGTAATAGTACTGTAAAATGCTGTCCATAAGCTCTAGTATTGCATAGTTCCCTAGTATCCCTGATTTCAAGGGACTGTCCCTGATTTGAAGTCCCTCTGTCCCTCTTTCCTCCTCATTTTTTCCTAATTTTGGTCTGATCTTTATAGTTGTATATAAAATGCACTTTTTATCTTTTAAAAAGTGTTCCCTTTCATCCAATTTTTTAAATATTGTACTTGTAAATGTCAGAAGCCAGTATAAAGGAATAGTAAGGGGAAAAAAAAGCCATTTGTGGGTTTTACTAATAATTTTTTTTGTATAATTCTCCTTTAAAGAGATGTGGCAGAGGGTGTGTCCTATGCTTACATACTTTTACTAATAGGTGTCCCTTATTTCCATTTAAAAAAGTTAGGAGGTATGGTATTGGGGACAGTAGAATGAACAAGTCTATTTTTTTTGCAAGTTTACTAGTGTAGCTTAGAAATAAAAGTAAGTGAAATTAGTTATTATCACCATCATGGACATTTTACATTTGTAGAGTAGTAATACATGTGCATTAGTCTACATATACATAAATGGTTTGCGGATAACTTATCAGAAAGTAAGTTATCAAAAACTGCTAGCTGGTAGACTTTTATATCAAAAAAGGCTATTTATGCTTCTTCTGCCATAAAACCTCTTTCCCTTCCTGCTAGCCAGGGCCGTTTTTAAGGCAGGGCAAAAGGGGCAGCTGCCCTGGGCCCTGTCATTGTTGTGGGGCCCAAAGCAGCTGCCTCATACTTGCCAACTATTCTGGTTTAAATTATTTTGTCCCTTGAGATTTTAGTCCTGTGCTGTGTCCCAATATGTGTGAAGCGCTGCTACTAATGCTGCCCAGTTCTGCCCTATTGTTGTGTAAAGATGACTCACCTGCAGACTCTGTGTTTACATGTAAATTATCGGCATTGATATGTAAATCGCGGCAGCATTCATATGTAAATAGCGGCGGCCAGCAGCATTGATATGTATAGCATGCCCCCATGAGGTCATATCCACAGTAATCTCTAGCAACCAATCAACAAGCAGAAATCATGTGCTGTAACCTCTAGCAACTAATGAGTGAGCGGTAACGATACACTGTAACCTCTGGCAACCAAGCACATTAGCTGCCTGATCTGATTCAGTAAACTGATTTTGAGTCTAGCTGCTATTTATTGTATATCTCAGAGCAGGTGGAGAGCAAAACTACATGGGGGGGAGGGGCAATACAAGTTTTGCCCAGGGTCCAATCAATATTAAAGACAGCCCTGCTGCTAGCAATATTTTTTAAATGTTGGACAATGACAGCCAGGCAAGTACATGCAGTGTACAGTCCTGGCATCTGTAAGAAGTAAGAGCCAGGTGCTGTTAGGATGCATACATGAGCGTTATGATATCCTTGGCTGATCAGTGGCTAAAGATAGAAGACTGGACCCAAAGGGAGAATGTGAGAAGATGGTGGCAACAAGGAAGATGACACATGTCTCATTGCAGGAGGAGGGCATTCAAGAAGATAAGTCTGTACAGCATACTTGCAGATTATGGCAAGAGCCCCTGGGACCTGCTACAGAACAGTCACTGGGACACAGCACTGTATACTGTATATAGCTGAGGCTACATACAGTTTATCCACTTGCCGACCGCCCCATGTAGATATACGTCGGCAGAATGGCACGTACAGGCAGAACCACGTACCTGTACGTGCCATTCTTCAGGCGGTTGGGGGGTCCGATCGGACCCCCCTCCGCCGGCGGGGACGGTCGGCATCGCTTCAGGAGCAATCCGGGACGAGGGGACGGCCAGTGGTTTCTGGCCACCCCCTCGCGATCGCTCCTGGCGAATGAAAAGCTTCCCCTTCCTGTCTATTGTATAGACAGGAAGGCGGAAGTGATGTCACGCTCGGTGCGCCGGTCTATGTGACCGGAACGCCGAGCAGAGAACGTGTAAAGGTTAGTGCACAAACAGTACACTGACACCAGTACACATAGGCACACAATCCACCCCCCTGTCACCCCCAGATCACCCCCAGATCACCCCCTCCCCCCCCCCAGTCACAGTGTCACTAATTGCAGTGATCATTTATTTACTGATCACTGCATTTAGTGTCAGTGTGACTGTAATAACTGTCAGGGCAGTTAGTTTTAGGTCCTAGGTAGCCCCCTACCCCCCCTAATAAAGGTTTAACCCCCTGATTGCCCCTAGTTAACCCCTTCACCCCCTTTTGCCAGTGTCACTAAGCGATCGTTTTTCTGATCGCTGCATTGTGTCGCTAGGTAACCATTTTTTTTTTTATTTTAACCGCCATGTTTTATATAGGTTCATAAATAGTTTTATAGGTCAGGTACCCCCATATTACAACCTAAATAAAGGTTTTAACCCCCTGATTGCCCCTAGAGTTAACCCTTTCACCAGTAATCACCGTATAACTGTCACTGGTGACGCTGGTTAGCCAGTTAGTTATTTCGTTATTTAGGTTCCCCGTCAGGTTTTTATATAGCGTCAGGTACCCCCATATATTACCTAATAAAGGTTTAACCCCCTGATTGCCCCTAGTTAACCCTTTCACCCCCTTTTGCCAGTGTCACTAAGCGATCGTTTTTCTGATCGCTGCATTAGTGTCGCTAGGTAACCAGTTTTTTTTTAGGTTAACCGCCATGTTTATATAGGTTCATACAGTGGTGTGAAAAAGTGTTTGCCCCCTTCCTCATTTCCTGTTCCTTTGCATGTTTGTCACACTTAAGTGTTTCGGAACATCAAACCAATTTAAACAATAGTCAAGGACAACACAAGTAAAAACACAAAATGCAATTTGTAAATGAAGGTGTTTATTATTAAAGGTGAAAAAAAATCCAAACCATCATGGCCCTGTGTGAAAAAGTGATTGCCCCCCTTGTTAAAACATACTATAACTGTGGTTGTCCACACCTGAGTTCAATTTCTCTAGCCACACCAGGCCTGATTATTGCCACACCTGTTCACAATCAAGGCATCACTTAAATAGGAGCTGCTTGACACAGTAAGGTCCACGAGAAGATCCTTAAAAGCTACACATCATGCCGAGACCCAAAGAAATTCAGGAACAATTGAGAAAGAAAGTAATTGAGATCTATCAGTCTGGAAAGGGTTATAAAGCCATTTCCAAAGCTTTGGGAATCCAGCGAACCACAGTGAGAGCCATTATCCACAAATGGCGAAGACATGGAACAGTGGTGAACCTTCCCAGGAGTGGCCGGCCGCCCAAAATTACCCCAAGAGCGCAGC
Organism: Lithobates sylvaticus; assembly: GCA_028564925.1. Lineage (NCBI taxonomy): Eukaryota > Metazoa > Chordata > Amphibia > Anura > Ranidae > Lithobates > Lithobates sylvaticus. The sequence goes on from CM053032.1 coordinate 184,930,728, forward strand.
GACGACTCATCCAAGAGGTCACAAAAGACCCCACAACAACGTCCAAGGAACTGCAGGCCTCACTTGCCTCAGTTAAGGTCAGCGTTCATGCCTCCACCATCAGGAAAAGACTGGGCAAAAATGGCCTGCATGGCAGAATTCCAAGGAGAAAACCACTGCTGAGCAAAAAGAACATCAAAGCTCGTCTCAATTTCTCCACAACACATCTTGATGATCCCCAAGACTTTTGGGACAACATTCTGTGGACCGATGAGACAAAAGTGGAACTCTTTGGAAGGTGTGTGTCCAAGTATATCTGGCGTAGAAGGAACACTGCATTTCAGAAAAAGAACATTATACCAACAGTAAAATATGGTGGTGGTAGTGTGATGGTCTGGGGCTGTTTTGCTGCTTCAGGACCTGGAAGACTTGCCGTGACAAAAGGAACTATGAATTCTGCTGTCTACCAAGAGATCCTGAAGGAGAATGTCCGACCATCTGTTCGTGTACTCAAGCTGAAACGAACTTGGGTTCTGCAGCAGGACAATGATCCTAAACACACCAGCAAGTCCACCACCGAATGGCTGAAGAAAAACAAAATGAAGACTTTGGAGTGGCCTAGCCAAAGTCCTGACCTGAATCCTATTGAGATGTTGTGGTATGACCTTAAAAAGGCCGTTCATGCTCGAAAACTCTCTAATGTAACTGAATTAGGACTATTCTGCAAAGATGAGTGGGCCAAAATTCCTCCAGGACGCTGTAAAAGCCTCATTGCACGTTATCGCAAACGCTTGGTTGCAGTTGTTGCTGCTAAGGGTGGCCCAACCAGTTATTAGGTTTAGGGGGCAATCACTTTTTCACACAGGGCCATGATGGTTTGGATTTTTTTTCACCTTTATTAATAAACACCTTCATTTACAAATTGCATTTTGTGTTTACTTGTGTTGTCCTTGACTATTGTTTAAATTGGTTTGATGTTCCGAAACACTTAAGTGTGACAAACATGCAAAGGAACAGGAAATGAGGAAGGGGGCAAACACTTTTTCACACCACTGTAAATAGGTTTATAGGTCAGGTACCCCCATATTACAACCTAAATAAAGGTTTTAACCCCTGATTGCCCCTAGAGTTAACCCTTTCACCAGTGATCACCGTATAAAATGTCACTGGTGACGCTGGTTAGCCAGTTAGTTATTTCGTTATTTAGGTTCCCCGTCAGGTTTTTATATAGCGTCAGGTACCCCCATATATTACCTAATAAAGGTTTAACCCCCTGATTGCCCTAGTTAACCCTTTCACCCCCTTTTGCCAGTGTCACTAAGCGATCGTTTTTCTGATCGCTGCATTAGTGTCGCTAGGTAACCAGTTTTTTTTTGTATTACTGTTACGGGTGACGCTGGTTAGTTAGCTTGTTTTTTATACTGTCAGGGCACCCGCCATTTATTACCCAATAACGGTTTAACCCCCTGATCGCCCGGCGGGTGATATCAATTAGGTTTTAGGGTCAAATAAGGTCTGCGTCGCCCCAGGTTAGTGCCAGTACCGCAAACACCCACGCGCAAAGCATACACCTCCCTTAGTGGTATAGTATCTGAACAGATCAATATCTGATCTGATCAGATCTATACTAGCGTCCCAGCAGTTTAGGGTTCCAAAAAAACGCATTGTTAGCGGGATCAGCCCAGATACCTGCTAGCACCTGCGTTTTCCCCCTCCGCCCAGCCCAGCCCAGCCCACCCAAGTGCAGTATCGATCGATCACTGTCACTTACAAAACACTAAGCACACATAACTGCAGCGTTCGCAGAGTCAGCCCTGATCCCTGCGATCGCTAACATTTTTTTTGTGGTAGCGTTTTGATTCAGTCGCTAACAGTCAGGAGCTTTTTTACCTGTGAATCTCAAAAAAATAAAAAAAAATAAAATAGTTGTCGTTTTATTGTTCTCTCTCTCACTCTATTCTCTCTCTATTGTTGCTCTTTTTTTTACTCCATTCTATTCTGCAATGTTTTATTATGTTTTATCATGTTTTATCATGCTTGCTTTTCAGGTATGTAATTTTGTTTACTGTGTTTTAGTGTTAAGCATTTTTTTGTTTTCAGGTGCGCCATTCAGTTGCAACGCGGATTTATTTATCTTGACAGCAACAGCGTTTGCTCCCACGATACATAAAGCCGCGACTCCAACGCTGTAGGAGGTGATTTCACCACCACAGTTAAAAAAAAGAGCATATGTGCCGAAGCATGGGGGCAGCAGGGGGGGGCGGAGGAGCGATTGGCTCCTAATGCCACGTACATACGGTCGAAATTCCGACCGTGTGTACACGGCATAACTTTTGCGGGAGGATGCCCCCATGCATCGGCATATATAAATGGTGCATGTATGCCCATCATTAGAAGTGGGTGGATGAAGGGAGGTATTCTAATGGTGGGCATACCCACCAATCAATCTCTTTTTTTCGTTCAGCCAAGAGGCTGCATGAAAAAAAAAAAGATTACAATATATGTCCAGTATGTTGCTGGACTTTGAATGGTTATACCAGAATGATGCCTGCAGGTTTAGGTATCATCTTGGTATCATTCTTTTCAGCCAGTGATCGGCTTTCATGTAAAAGCAATTCTAGCGGGTAATTAGCCTCTAGACTGCTTTTACAAGCAGTAGGAGGGAATGTCCCCCCTCCCGGATATAAACCGCGCCATTGGGAAATTGGGAAAGCATTTTATCACACCAATCTTGGTGTGGTCAGATGCTTTGAGGGCAGAGGAAAGATCTAGGGTCTAATAGACCCCAATTTTTTTCAAAAAAAGAGTACCTGTCACTGCCTATTGCTATCATAGGGGATATTTACATTCACTGAGATAACAATAAAAATCATAACAAAGAAAAAAAAATGGAAGGAACAGTTTAAAAATAGAATAAAAAAGCTAAATAAATAAAAAAAAAACAAAAAAAAAAAAAAAAAAAAAGCACCCCTGCCCCCCCTTCTCTTGCGCAAAGGCGTACACAAGCGTTGGTCTGGCGTCATATGTAAACAGCAATTGCAGCATGCATGTGAGGTATCACCGCGAAGGTCAGATCGAGGGCAGTAATTTTAGCAGTAGACCTCCTCCGTGAATCTAATGTGGTATCATGTAAAGGCTTTTAAAGGCTTTTAAAAATGTATGTAGTTTGTCGCCACTGCGTGTTTGTGCGCAATTTTAAAGCATGTCGTGTTTGGTATCCATGTACTCGGCCTAAGATCATATTTTTTATTTCATCAAAAATTTGAGCAATATAGTGTGTTTTAGTGCATTAAAATAAAAAAAAGTGTATTTTTTCCACAAAAAATGCGTTTGAAAAATCGCTGCGCAAATACTGTGTGGAAAAAAAAAATGCAACACCCACCATTTTAATCTGTAGGGCCTTTGCTTTAACAATATATATAGTGTTTGGGGGTTCAACGTAATTTTCTTGCAAAAAAAAAATATGTTTTCATGTAAACAAAAAGTGTCAGAAAGGGCTTTGTCTTCAAGTGGTTAGAAGAGTGGGTGACGTGTGACATAGGCTTCTAAATGTTGTGCATAAAATGCCAGGACAGTTCAAACCCCCCCCAAATGACCCCATTTTGGAAAGTAGACACCCCAAGCTATTTGCTGAGAGCAATGTTGAGCCCATTAAATATTTTTTTTTTTTGTCCCAAGAGATTGAATAATGAAAAAAAAATAATATATATATTTTTTTTTACAAAAAGTTGTCACTAAATGATATATTGCTCAAACATGTCATGGGCATATGTGGAAATACACCCCAAAATACATTCTGTTGCTTCTCCTGAGTACGGGGATACCACATGTGTGGGACTTTTTGGGAGCCTAGCTGCGTACGGAACCCCAAAAACCAAGCACCGCCTTCAGGCTTTCTAAGGGAGTAATTTTTTTATTTCACTTCTCACTGCCAATCACAGTTTCGGAGGCCATGGAATGCCCAGATGGCATAAAACCCCCCAAAATGACCCCATTTTGGAAAGTAGACACCCCAAGCTATTTGCTGAGAGGTATTGTGAGTATTTTGCAGATGTCGCTTTTTGTCACAAAGTTTTGAAAATTGAAAAAAGAAAAAAAAAAATTTTTTTTCTTTACTTTCTTCATTTTCAAAAACAAATGAGAGCTGTAAAATACTCACCATGCCTCTCAACAAATAGCTTGGGGTGTCTACTTTCCAAAATGGGGTCATTTGGGGGGGTTTTGTGCTATTTTGGCATTTTATGGCCTTCGAAACTGTGATAGGTAGTGAGGAGTGAAATCAAAAATTTGCACCCTTAGAAATCCTGAAGGCGGTGCTTGGGTTTCGGGGCCCCGTACGCGGCTAGGCTCCCAAAAAGTCCCACACATGTGGTATCCCCATACTCAGGAGAAGCAGCAAAATGTATTTTGGGGTGCAATTCCACATATAACTATGGCATGTGTGAGCAATATATCATTTAGTGACAACTTTTTGAAGAAAAAAAAAATTATTTTTTATTTTTGTCTTTATTCAATCACTTGGGACTAAAAAAAAAAAATATTCAATGGGCTCAACATGCCTCTCAGCAAATAGCTTGGGGTGTCTACTTTCCAAAATGGGGTCATTTGGGGGGGTTTTGTACTTCTCTGCCATTTTAGCACCTCAAGAAATGAAATAGGCAGTCATAAATTAAAAGCGGTGTAAATTCCAGAAAATGTACTCTAGTTTGTAGACGCTATAACTTTTGCGCAAACCAATAAATATACGCTTATTGGCATTTTTTTTACTAAAGACATGTGGCTGAATACATTTTGGCCCAAATGTTTGACTAAAATTGAGTTTATTAGATTTTTCTTATAACAAAAAGTAGAAAATCTCTTTTTTTAAAAAAATTTTCGCTCTTTTTCCGTTTATATCGCAAAAAATAAAAATCACAGAGGCAATCAAATACCATCAAAAGAGCTCTATTTGTGGGAAGAAAAGGACGCAAATTTTGTTTCGTTACAAAATTGCATGACCGCACAATTACCAGTTAAAGTAGTGCAGTGCGAAATTGAAAAAAGACCTCTGGTCCTTAAGCTGACAATTGGTCCGGGGCTGAAGTGGTTATACAGAGCTCCTAGCAACTGCAACTGTTAGTGAAGAAAGATGTTTGTTTCGACCACATCAGTGCAAATTAACTATTTAAACTTCACTAAAAAGTGGCGATCGGGTTTATAATCCATCTAAAACTATATGTACCCTGAGTGACACTGCTAAAGTGATTTAACTGCACAATAAACCAAGTTGTCACCCTGCTGAGGGATATTGAAAATCAACTGGCCTACTGGCAGGATCAGCAGGTAAAACTATTTTACTGGGGGACTTATATATACAGTGTTTCTATTTTTTGCTTTTTTTTCCTTTGACCATTAACAGACAAGTTTGAAATTATTTAAGGCTGTTAACAACACGTTGCCCAGCATATGTACAGTATACAGTAACATCCTGGGCAGCAAGTGGTTATACCAGGAACATGGCTGCCGCTGACCTAACCTTGTGACCTGACTGGCAAGCAGAAGGAGCAGACAGATGAGCTTCTATTTCTGTCACTTTAGTCCTTGTAAGGATATGAGTACAGTGCACAACTGACTGGCTTCTTGTGCTCCCTCCCTCAGTCAGAGCTCTCCTGTACATGGGCATGCAGGCCGCACCTATAAAACCCCCCTCAATCAAAACATTCCCCAAAGACAACCATTAACCACTTCCAGACCAGCCGCCCCAGTTTTACTGCGGCAGGTTGGCTCGGCTGGGTGGGCAAATTGATGTTACCTTACGTCGCTTTTCTTTTTGGGCACTAGGGGCGATGACCGCTGGGCACCTGCGATCGCTCATGACAGAGCGAGAACCGGGGTCTGTGTGTGTAAACACACAAATCCCAGTTCTTTCAGGGGAGTAGAAACAGATCATGTGTTCATACTATGTATGAACACCAATCTCTCTCTCCTAGACAATCCCATCCCCCCTATAGTTAGAACACACTGAGGGAACACAGTTAACCCCTTGATCGCCCCCTAGTGTTAACCCCTTCCCTGCCAGTGACATTTATACAGTAATCAGTGCATTTTTATAGCACTGATCGCTGTATAATTGTCAATAATCCCAAAAATGTGTCAAAAGTGTCCAATTTGTCCGCCTCAATATCGCAGTCCCGATAAAAATCGCAGATCGCCGACATTACTAGTAAAAAAAATAATAATAAAAATGCCATAAATCTATCCCCTATTTTGTAGACGCTATAACTTTTGTGCAAACCAATCAATATACACTTATTGTGATTTTTTTTTTTACCAAAAATATGTAGAAGAATACATATAGGCCTAAACTGAGGAAAAAAATAGTTTGGGGATATTTATTATAGCAAAAAGTAAAAGATATTGTGTTTTTTTTCAAAATTGTCACTCTTCTTTTGTTTATAGCCAAAAAAATTAAAACCGCAGTGGTGATCAAATACTGCCAAAAGAAAGCTCTATTTGTGGCAAAAAAAAGGACGTCAATTTTGTTTGGGTACAGTGTCGCACGACCGTACAATTGTCAGTAAAAGCGGCGCAGTGCCTTATCGCAAAAAATGGCCTGGTCATTGAGCAGCCAAATCTTCTGGGGCTGAAGTGGTTAAATAACAAAAATGGCTGCGCCACTTTATTTTGGTTTTGTAAATAATAACCATACATTAAATCTCATCAGTAATGAAAATAATAATATATATATATTTGCTTAGTCATAAAAACTCAAGCAAATAACCAGTATACAGAAAACAAGTCCCCCAACCGGGGGTGACATACCACAAACAAGTTTTTGCGATGGGTGGGAGGGTGGGTAACTCCTGTTCCTTGATTATCCAAAGAGGAACACACCTGGGCTGCAGCCCTTTATATAGCGTGCCCCATACCATCTGGCAAGTTCCACTCAATCTGATTGGACACAAATTTACCTGTACAGTAAGGTGTGGAAAATTTAAAGAGACAGTGCACAATCTTATAAACCTTAACTTTACTGCAAGTAAATGCCAAAGCTAGCTATATGTAAGGAAAGGGGGGGGGGGGGGGCATGCCCATGCAAGTGTGCCCAAATAAATTGAGCCCACTTGAGCAGGGAGTGCAACAGGCTGATACCAGGTCAAATTCAGGCACTTACATTGCTTGTATTTAAAAAATACATATAATGATATACTAATGAATACAAAGCTGCATTCATTTGTGTCTTTTATATAAGCCTAGAGTTTTGCTTTAAACAATATGTCTCTATGACATTTTTGTAATAAACTATCAAAGATCTAAATATATACTTCATTCTAACATCTCTGTATAAGCTTTGAATTTATTTTAGTTTTTGGCACTGCTGGGCTGAATCACATGTAAACCTCACAAATACCATTTAATGCAGTTACACGACTTTGCGTTCTTTGCCAGCTGTAATCTAAAATGAATTTGACTTTCCTGAGACCTGACTGTTTCAAAGAAAGTTAAATATAACCCACCATTCCTTTTAGAAAGTAAATTGCATAAAGCCAAGTTCGTTTGTGAAATCCTGTCGAAACAAAATCACTTAACAAATTAAATGGATGTTATGACATCGGACACTGCATAAACACACTTTCTTCGATCCTCTTCATTTTTATTTGCCCCCTTTGCCTTACTCACAGCTGCAGAATCTCCCAAGTGCCAATAATGTTGGGAAAGTGAATCACAGATGCAGCTATGATTTCATTGGACTCGCCTTATTTGGGAAACACTAACGGGAAGGACTTTCTATAGGGAATTGACTCTCAAAATGGCAGACCTTGAAACTGCTTAGAAAATGACGTCTTGTTAGGGGCCTCTATATAACCCCTCACTACAAAGGTTGTGTTTCCTTGAAAACGTACAGCTGGTTCTGCTCAGCCGTTGATGTTTTCTGTTCATTTTCTTCTGTCAAGCTGACAAAAAGAATTGTTGTGACGCTTCCATCACATAACAGTTGCATTCTGATTGAAAAATAGCATAAATATTTTATGATCTAATGAATACAACAAATTTAGATACATCTTTCAGACCTTTAGTCATTATACAGTTGCTCTGGCTATGATTTTGAATGTAGATTTAAACACAGAATTTAGAAATGCTTAACACACATGGAACAAAATCCATAAAAAAACAGGCCCAAGAGCGCTAGCATAGTATTTCACCTCTGGCCATGGAAAGAGGAAGTGGGAGAGACATTTTGGCTTGCCCATCTTCCATACCCTTGGTTTGTTGCATGCATCTATCCTTTAAAAAATTGTTAATAAACACCAAATTGCTCTTATACTGTACCTGTGTGTCAAGTCTTATTCAATTCTTATACTTCCAAGAGACCAAATCCTGGTGTTCGATAGTTTGCTAATGCTGTCTTGGGAAACCTGCGGATGAGTAATGGTTGTGGCAGTATAATCATAGACCTATGTATTAGGGATCGACCAATATCGTTTTTCGGTGCCGATAAGATACCGATATTTCGGCCACCTCTCAGGCTGATAGCCGATATTGTGTGCCTATATTCTGTACATTTAAAAAAAAAAAAAAAACTGTAACATAAATATACATTAGGGGGTATTTTAGCATTAGCGGTGACTAGGCTGAATGTATAAAACTTTAATTTTTTTAGATTATTTTCTCTAATTATTTACAAATATGCAAGAATGAGTAATATAAACTCCAGATAAGTTTCAGCAAGCATTTCAAGCCTATTTTTGTTTTCCCCAAATTGATGGGCCCAGGGCGGGTAAGGTTTGTTGGAAATCTGACCTCATAATTCTAGACTATTCAGATAGCTGTTTTTGTTCTGGGGTCAAGAAGCGATCACAGGTATTAACATCCCCAGAATGAACCTTGGAATCTCAGCGCTGAAATTTGGAAAGTTATATATGGTTCTTGTGGGCTGTTAGCAGACAGGGTCCATGAGCCAATTGGAACCTAAACAAAACGATTTTATGTGTTCTTCCAGAATATGAAAAATAATTATGAGCAACCTCCTCTTGTCCTGTCTGCAATGCTTAGAAATGTTCTAATAAAAAAAAAAAAACTTGGAATTAGTTGTTTTCAACTCTTGTATAATTTCACAATATAAACACCAGTTTTTCTAGACAGCACTACTATTTGGTCTTGTTTGTGCTTTTACAAGATGAACTGGTACATGGATTTTTGTAGCCTGGCTTGGGGACTCTTTATATAAACAGTATTACCTTGGATTACAAGCATAGTTTGTTCCAGAAGCATGCTTGTAATCCAAAGCACTCCTATATCAAAGCGAGTTTCCCCATAAGAAATAATGGAAACTCAAATGATTAGTTCCACAACCACTGCTGGTGTAGGCAGTACTGTATGTGGCCAGAGGTGCGGGGGCACTGGTGTATGCAGTACTGTATGTGGCCAGAGGTGCGGGGGTGCTGGTTTATGCAGTACTGTATGTGGCCAGAGGTGCAGGGGTGCTGGTGTATGCAGTACTGTATGTGGCCAGAGGTGCGGGGGTGCTGGTGGCTCCCAGCGCTTCCTGGAGATCTTGAAGACACTCAGAGACACTCAGGAACTGTTGACACTTCTAGGTGCTCTGACGCACGTTACGCCCGCCCCACCCAGCTGGGAATGTCTCAGAGTGTCTCCAGGAAGCACTAGGAGCCACCAGCACCCCCAGACCTCTGGCCACATATAGTAATATATACACCAGTGGCTTTACCACATGGATGAGCACCAGAGTCCTGCTAGTCTTGCAAGACGGCGCATATCAAATCAAATATTTTTTTTAAATGTAGCTCATCTTGCCAAACACTCGTCTTGCCAAACGCTCGTATACCGTGTTACTGGCAAACCAAGGTATTACTGTGTGTATACATATACTTGTTGCTGAAAACAGTATACAGACCTAGACACACGGGTTTATTTACTAAAGCTGGATAGTGCAAAATCAGACTCACTTCTGCATAGAAACCAACAAAAGTATAGGAAAGTTTCAACTGTGTTGCCTAAACATTGTTTATAATTAAGCGCTTTATAAATAGAGTGTATAATGCACAGCATATGGATGTAAGTAAACCCGCTTGCTCCAAGTTATTCATCCCTTTTAGAGGATATTTAAAAAGGTATCTGGTAGGGAGGCACTGCTTGTAAAAAAAGAGTTTAGGGACATTGCATGTTGATTTGCTGATTTTTTTTTTTTTATGTTTCTTGATGTAGCCGAAAATAAATTGAGAACATTGTTAGGAAGATTAGAGTATCTAGATAATTTTTGTGGAGGAAATAAACAGATGAAGACAGATAAAAAGGGTTTTTATCAATGCTTGATTAAATGAAAGGTTTGGTAATATGCTTTATTGTTTATTTTTTTGGGGTACACTATAAGATGCATGCCAGACTGAGGCCAATGCAAACACTGCAGAAACTGTGGTACCATTTTTATGTTTTGCATTTTGCTCAACTTTGACCATTGCAGACAATAAAGTTCCAGCCGCTTGATCAGAGGGTCAAGCACAGGGTCTTTAAATAAAACCTTACAGTCCTCCAGAAAAGTCATAGATGTCTTATGGTATAAGAGTGCCACATCCTGTTTTAGAATAATTGGAAACAAACAAAAAATAGACCCGGTGGACTTTTAAGTCACCCACACAGTAATATCTAAAAATGTATTATTTTATTAGTGCACATGATTGAAATTTAGAAAATAATAAAATTATAGCACATTTACATATGGCATTAAGTAGCTAGAACTCATCCGGAGGGTGTGTCCTTCTCCCACCATACAAAACCATGTACATCCAACAATATAAATGTGTGCAATTCCGCACTTGGATTGGTAATGTGTCAAAAATTAAGTGGAAAAAAAAACAAACAAAAAAGCTGCTAGCACAGGTTTAAAGATACATAACCTTCAACAAACTCATAAACAATTGCAGCACTATCATAAAAAAAGTGAAAAAATAATCAATACAATATAAACATATAAAAAAACAAGTGACCAAAGATCATTCTCCCCAATAACAATCAGTGCTCAAAATAAAGTCCACAAGAGTGCAGGAGGTGTTTCCAAACTCCAAAGGAGGCACCCAGAAATCCAACAGTGATAGGAGTGAGATTGGGTGCTTACCAGAACCAAATGGCGCTTCAACAAATGAAAAGTCAAAAACGCTTTTGGGATAAACCCCAAACATATTTGCGATGGATGATTTGATCATGCTAATATCTCCGGCTTCACTCCGACTTCATTCCCATTTATCGGGAACATGCAAGATAAAAAACATTTATAGTGCAGTATATCCTTAAAATAAAATTTATTAAAATGAAGAAATACACTCACATTTGCTATAAAATAAACCGGCATCAAATATTCATAAGCTGCAGCAATTCTAACATCCACAAAGCATTTCTTCTGGCTGTCGGCCGATGTGCATGATGATGTCACATTAGGCATTGTCCAATGTGTTTCGCCATACAATTGATGACGTCAGGGGGTGTGGCTCACTTATTGACTTACATAAATCCATTATACTCAATATTGTAGAGTAGTATATCAACTGGGGGTGGGACTAGCCCTGGACTGTATGCATTTCCAGGAATCAAGTCCCACTTCTTCAGAAGGCTGGATGAAATTTAAGTCTAGATCAAAATAAAAAACAATACAAATTATACGGTGGTGTAACAATTAATTATATGGTGTAACATACATTGGACCATTCCATGCATGTCAAACATATACAAGCTTGGAAAAGATCCCACCTAAGAATTGCGCATATAACTTTTAGTTTGCATGCTGAAATATTACAGGTCACCATCAAGGCAGTTATGCTGCATAGATGTCTATAAGCAGTCTGTACCTACCTTTCTTTGATTCCCAAGCATCCCATCCACCAGCAATACCCAAAGATTACGTAGTATTTCTTTGTATGGGGAGACATGTGACCCTGCCTCGCACAATAATGTGGGAATTTATGATAACAATTACTTGTATACACTTTTATACAAGTTGATGTTTTTAGAATTATTGCAGATAGCCAAGCAATACTGTATATAAAACATATAAATAATAAAAAAAATGAACTCTGAATGGGGTCTATACATTATCCTGCATTAGGTGCGAGGGTGGTTTCCTTCCACAACTCAAAATCATTGTTCTTTTTTTTTGTTGGGCTTCCATCCAAACAGGCCCTATTGTTTTTGTTCTTGCATTATTGTGGTATTAGCATTAAGGTGTAAGCTCCTTTGAGAACAGGGGCTCATTTTTAGAGCCCTATAGATTTTGTTTGTGTATAAAATGTTTTAAGAGTTAAAAGGTACTGGCGCACACACAAAGATTGGAGACTTATTAGAACAGCTGCGCTTTAAAGAACAATATCATAATTCTGAAGTAGGCTCTTGAGATTGCACAGTTCACTTGAATTTCTGGATACCATGTTGCCTCCTTGGTTAGCTAAAGATCTTTGTCCATGTCACGCATTCAGACATGATTTGCATGGATTATTAAAGGACTTGGAATACTCTAAAATCATTCTCAAAATCTAGACAGATTAAGTACTTAGATTATCTTGACAGTTATAGATATATGTTTGTTAGTTTTGCTTTACATGTGCTATAACTTACATTTCATATATATATGAAATGTAAGTTATATTAAGTTCTACAAGATTTTGGTTAAAATAGATAAAAGGTTTGGAATCTTCTAGTTATGTTCTATTTTAAAACAGGTTTTGGAGGACTTTAAACATTTGATTTGTAAAAAAAAAAATATATTATATTTTATATATATATATATATATATATATTTGTACAAATCAAATGTTTAAAGTCCTCCAAAACCTGTTTTAAAATGGAACATAACTAGAAGATTCCAAACCTTTTATCTATTTTAACCAAAATCTTGTAGAACAGACAATCCGTTTATCTGTGTGAGCATTACAATATATAAAGCCAAAACCAATCATTTTCATTTTGGATAGAGTAGGGACGGATTAAAACCCTTGTCAAGACTGTATTGTTTTCTGGGTCTACACTACATAGATTCATCCTCTTTATTTTTCCTGATGACCATTGTCAATGAGAAAGTAATGGACACCAGAACAAAAATAGCAAATATTCAAAAGGGGACTCCTTCTTTCTAAGGCAGATGTCTAAAAAGGGAATTTACCTCAATTTGTAGGGATTTCCTCTTCTTGTTGCCAGTCTAAAACGTGTTAGGGTTTTGGTTTTGTATACATTTTTATACTCTGTATCCATTAATAAATATAACATTTTTGACACGTTTAAAAGTGAAAAATAACAGGAATATTACAATCCAGTTAAAATTTGTTGAATGTCAAACTGTTCATGGAAAGTGGGTCTATTAATGTGTATGTCAATACAGTAGCAGGGATAGACAAAGGATGTTGTCTTACATACCAAAGGATACAGAGTATATTATTGACCTGTGAAATTCTTCACAAGGATAGTTGAAATATAAGACTTTAAAATAGTAAATTCTACGTTTTTTTTCATGAGGAGGAAGGAGGAGGAAAGTTGAACGTGGGAAAATGTGTTTTTATATTGATATAATCCATTTTTAAAGATAAGTTCTGCATTTTAATTTCCAGAAATATGTAACAGTCTTCACATAGCTACCACAAATTCAAGGAAGACAGCTTTTTCTATGTAACTATATAATACAACACTTCCTCAGTTTGGATATGGACTGTGATTAAAAAAAAAAAAAAAAAAACTGACTCAGGTTCTATTCCTTAATCGTTCTATCCAAAGATAGGAAACGCATTTGACTAACGTTACAATTTAGACTGGTCAGAAAGAGGGGAGAACAGTAAAAAAAAAAGATGAGACCTTCAGGCAACCCTCCCCTGACCCAACATGCACATCCTTTATTCAACACATTTTGTCCCTTTCACTCTCTATGAGACGCAGTAAAGGGAAAAAACTGATTATCTTTAGTCATCTCTACTTTATCTGTCAGATAATTCACCAGCTAATGTTCTTGAGGCTGGTCTCCCACAGTCCATTAATACAGATGTTTGCACCCCTAGGGAGATCACATCACTGCCAAAAAAATGTTTATGATTTTTGTGGAAGACAACTTTAGAACTATTGAATTTTTAGCTTTTTCCATTGTATGGTCGAGCATTCTACTGATCTGCACTGAGAGGTAGCATATACACAATGAGATGACTGATCCAGGAAGAGTAACAGTTAGCATGCCCCCCACACCCTATTGGCTGGTTCTGTCTATCACTCACCTTTCTACTGTAGACTTTAACTGCTTCAGTGTTGGTGCATTTCAGAGATCCGATCTGTTAAAAAAAGGTGTTTCTAGATCCACTGTAGCACTAAACTTTTCTACAAATGCAATAAAGCTCACTTTAAACATATAGGTAAATGTGGGCCCTTGCCAATGTCAATCAGTACTGTGGATGTTAGCAGGCATCAAGTTGTGTCTGTGGATAATCACCTTGCTGTCCTTACCATGGGGCTTTAGACTCAGAACAGGACTTTGTATTCATAAATTAAACATTCCATCAAGTTCATAGTGCACCTCAAACAAAGTGACTTCTGAAGCTCGTCTTCAAGATTAACTCCTACAGGTAAGTCATCAGCCAGGACTCATTTATAGTACCAAAAATTGCACTGCATAGAGTGAATTAAATGTGTAATGTGCATGCAGTGTTTGTGAAGACCCCGTGGTTATTTAGGGGCGACCATTATTTAGGTTCCTTTTACATTTAAGCATTGCAGTTTAATTGCAGTTTCATATTTTTTTAACTAAAAGGCTAGTTACCATAAAGTAGATTATTTCTTACATTTTAAAGGTTCACCGCAACATAATCAGCATAATCTCTCCAATAATAAACCTTGGCACAGTGTCAATGCATACTCAGATCCTTAACCCTGAAGTTTCCAGCAGTAATAGGCTAGATTGTGGTTGTTGGGAGTCTGAAAGCAAGCACAGGGGCACAGTACTGAAATCCTTACTGATCAGCAAACCAACGAGAGGTCAGTTTTGGCCTGGAAACACACAGAGAGATCATCAGATAAACCAGCATCCTGAAAGCCTTCAAAACAAAGGAATTCCCAATCGGTTCTCAGACCTCAAACAATTCTGAGTGAATATTCCTTCCTGCTAAACCAAAACACAAGCAGGAAGTTCTTTAATCACGAACCTTATCGAACAAGGGTAGCGGGGTGTCAGAGAAGGAAAACACCAAGGAGTTTATAAACTCTCCACATGTAAACCGCAGTAAATATGGAAAGGTTACTTACACCAGTTTAACACTGCCTTTAATCATTTGTTTTCAGAGATCACCTTTGATAAAACATGAAGCATTTTGTCATCCTCAAAGAGAACCTGTTGCCCACAATTTTTTTTTAATGGCCCCTGTCAAAGAAGAGTTTACATACTTGCCTCTCTGACAGGTGCTGCCAAAGATTGTCCTTCCAACCCATCCAGTATGATATCTTGCAGTAAATAAGCATACCAGAGATCATAGCCATAATAGCTAAGAAGTCAGGCATATGTGACAAAGAAATTCAGATCATGTGCCCGTTGAGGCACAAGGCTCACCTCATGTGAGCACAACTCACAGCACTGCAGCTTCTTTGCGGTTCACGCGAATAACATTTCTTTGCGACATTTCAATAAAGTTTAAAAAAAAAGATAAGCAGTGTAAAGCCTCGTACACACGATCGGATTTTCGCCAGGAAATCGTGTGACGACAGGCTGTTTGCCTAAAATCCGACCGTTAGTGCGCTTCATCAGACAATTGTTGTCCAACTTTCCGCCAACAAATGTTGGATGGCAGGCTAGTAAATTTTCAGTGGACAGCTGAAATTCCACATAGTATGTCACTACGTTCGTGTTGGCCGACAATTGTGTACAGTTTGTATGCAAGACAAGTTCCCGAAACACGCCCTTCAGACAAAAGTCTGAGGCTCTGTTGGCCAACAATCCGATCGTGTGTACGAGGCTTTAGAATATAAGACACCACCTCCCCTCACCACTGTTACACATCCAGCCTGTGTTTAGGTCAAGTTTAGGAGCTGTAGTGTACATGAAGCCTAATTTTGACTTCTTCAGCAAAGTAATTTCCTTAGCACGGCCCCCTTCCTCCTTGCACTTCATAGCCTTCTTCTCTTCAGGAAGTTCCTAATTACTCTCTGTGCTGGCCCAGCTCTTTTGCTGCTACTCTCACCTCCCTATAATACCTTTTATGTAGCAGCTGGGAGAGGAGCAATGAGGAATAGCATAGTGTGTAACTTGAATGCCAGCTTTGTGTTTGAGGTTGCTGCAAAATGACAAAAAACATTTCTACACACAGGGCTTGTACAGGCAAATGACATGCATAAAATAATCTTATGGGAAAATTGTTGCTAGAAATAAATGATCTGGCAACCATTTATGCCGGTCACATTGTAATTTTTTTTATTTATTTACTTTTACAAACTAAGGGTTTGTAGTAGAGCTGCGCGATTAATCGATAAGAATCGAATTAGCAATCTTTTTCCCTTCCCGATCTTCAAAACAGCATGTCACGATCTTTCTAACAAGTGCAGAGAATTCTCACAGCTGGAAAAAAAATCCAGGCAGCCTGCCAAGTTCTATTACAACATGCAAATAAGTAGAAACAAAGTATCTTTTCGTTCTTTTATTAAAGGAAAGAACTCTAGCGTGTAGATGAGGGAAGTTTAAGCATTTAAAGACCAAACCTTTTCTGACATTTGTTGCTTTCAACTAAAAATCATTATTTGCTGCTAGAAAATTAATTGGAGCACCCAAACATGATATATTTTTTTTTTGCAGAGACCCTAGAGAATAAAATTGTGGTTTTTGCAATATTTTTTGTCACACTGTATTTGCACAGCGTTTTTTCAAATGCAATTAAAAAAAAAAAAAAAAAAAATACACTTTAATTAATTAAAAAAAGAACTAAACAGTAAAGTTAGCCCAATTTTTGTATAATGTGAAAGAAGATGTTACACCGCGAGATTTGTTATCTTTATTCTAAAAGCAAAAAATTGTGATTCTCATTTTAGCCAGAATCGTGCATCTCTAGTTTGTAGTAGTGGGGCTTACAAAAAATAACAAAAGGTAAGAAATTCTTTAGTACATGTCTAAAGGTTTTATAAAACTTAAAAAAATGATTAGACTTCATCCCACCGGTGCTCGATGGGTTGCTACAGGTGACTTCTCCATTTATCCTTTTACTCCAGTTTTAATAGACAAGGCTGCCAGGACTTGATTTGTGTGCCAGTGTCAAGTTTATATGGTGGTCCTTGAAGAATAACATTTCTTTCAGCAACATTTCATGTCTGTTGTAAGTTTCTTACATTCCCTATAGAGAGATTTTTCTAGGATTTCCTAGAAGTGTGGGGGGCAGCTGCCCCATTCTATGTAGTGCTCTCGTTGTATTTTATACTGCTTTAATATGTAGTTACGTCTGGCTATCCTTTCAAACAGCACCATTCTTTTGACACACAGGGAAAGTCTACTGATTGCTGTAACACCACTATGGCAAATAAAACCTCCACTTTCACTTGTCTGTTTATACAGTCAACATTTTCATTTCTTCTCCAAGCATTTTTCTCAAATCCTATACGGAAAATTACTTCTAGAGTCATTAATTGATGAAACGTGACACTGCAGTCCAAATTTTCCTGTGATTCTGCACAGAATGTTCCCTTAGGCCCCTTTCACACTGGGGCGGGAGCCACGGCGACAGTAAAGCAGCGCTATATTCAGCGCTGCTTTACCGTCGTTTTAGCTGCGGTATTCGGCCGCTCGTCGGGCGGTTTTACCCCCCGTGAGCGGCCGAAAAAGGGTTAAAATCACACACAAAGCGCCGCCATATTGGCGCTTTGCGGCGGTATTGCCGCGGTATTGCCGCGGTATTACCACTGTATCCCATTGAAATCAATGGGTAGGAGCGGTATAGGAGCGGTGAATACACCGCTCCTATACCGCTCCAAAGATGCTGCTAGCAGGGCTTTTTTTACCGTCCTGCTAGCGCACCGCTCCAGTGTGAAAGCCTGCCGGCTTTCACACTGGAGTGAATGGGGCCGTTTTTTTCAGACGGTGTACAGGCGCTATTTTTAGCACCGTACCGCCTGAAAAACACCCCAGTGTGAAAGGGGCCTTAGGCTGGCCATACATGGGTCAAATTTCGAAAGAATTTTCTTTCGAAAACCTTATCTAAGATATTTCAT
Organism: Lithobates sylvaticus; assembly: GCA_028564925.1. Classification (NCBI taxonomy): domain Eukaryota; kingdom Metazoa; phylum Chordata; class Amphibia; order Anura; family Ranidae; genus Lithobates; species Lithobates sylvaticus. The sequence goes on from CM053032.1 coordinate 184,948,908, forward strand.
TCGTATTTTGCACCATTAGTAGGCTGCAGCAACAGCCAATTTTCATGTGACCATCGAATTTGAGTAATTGGACAAATTTTTTGAAAAACAAACAATTTTCTAATCAATAATGGGAGAATGATGCGACAAATGTAGTGGAAAAGGAAATGCGCATGTGCAAGAAAAGGAAATTCCCGGAAAGAGAAAGAAGATTCCCAGGCACGAAAATTATTTTCTGTAGCAACATGAGGTGAAATTGAAGGCTTGGTTGGTTGAATTTTGAAATCAATGGTGGCACCATCGGATCACAAAACGCACAAATTTTCTGATTTTCAAAAGAAAATTCTTTCAAAATTCGACCATGTATGGCCAGCTATACAGTGGCGTGGTGAGTGAGAGGGAGCACAGCTGGTCCTCCATAGTATTAAATAGGAATATCACTGATAAAATCTGGGAGGCCAATTTACAAAAAAATGTAAATAAGATCAGGGATAAAGCGCGAACATGCAATTGTATCCAGTGCTCGCATGTGTGCGATAGCGATTCAGGAACCTATCTAGAAGATTGATGCATATGGTACGTTCCCAGTTTTCCTTATGCAATGAATATCCGAATAACTTTGATTTAAAGTGTTATTAACCGCTTCCCGACCGCCCACTGCATATATACGTCAGCATAATGGCACGGGCAGGCAAAAGCACGTACCTGTACGTGATCGTGCATTTGCCTGCCTGTGGGTCACGCTCGCGACCCGGTCGGGAGCTCCGTGACCCCGGCCGTGGGACCAGCGGACCCGATCGCCGCTGGTGTCCCACGATCGGGTTACAGAGCTGAAGAACGGGGAGAGGTATGTGTAAACAAACCTCTCCCCGCGCTTCCTACTCTGCCTGTCATTGATTGGCTGTTCCCAGTCATCGGGAAAGCCGATCAATGACGTCAGACGTCAGCCCCGCCCCTAATGTAAAAAAAACCACACACGTCACAGCCCATAACCCCTCCCCCTAGTGGTTAACCCCTTCACTACAACTGTCATTTATACAGGAAACAATGCATTTAAATAGCATTGATTGCTGTATAAAATGACAATGGTCCCAAAAATGTCCGATGTGTCCACCATAATGTCGCAGTCACAATAAAAATCGCTGATCGCCGCCATTACTAGTAAAAAAAAAAGAATTTATAAAAATGCTATAAAACTATCCCCTATTTTGTAAACGCTATAACTTTTGCGCAAACCAATCAATCAATAATCGCTAATTGCGATTTTTTTACCAAAAATATGTAGAAGAATACGTATCGGCCGAAACTGAGGAAAAAAAAAAATTTTTTTATATATTTTTTTGGGGATATTTATTATAGCAAAAAGCAAAAAATATGCATTGTTTTCAAAATTGTCGCTCTATTTTTGTTTATAGCGCAAAAAATAAAAACCGCAGGGGCGATCAAATACCACCAAAAGAAAGCTCTATTTGTGGGAAAAAAAGGACGCCAATTTTGTTTTGGAGCCACATCGCACGACCGCGCAATTGTCAGTTAAAGCGACGCAGTGCCGAATCGCAAAAAGGGGCCTGGTCCTTTGGCTGCAAATTGGTCCGGGGCTGAAGTGGTTAAACCCACAACAGTAAAATCAACCTCTCTATGCAATAAAGCATGCTTGTCATACTCACTGTGGAACCTAATTGGTTAATCCTCTGCATTGTGTAAAAAAGACTGTTTGATCCTGTCTTCTCTGATCCTCTCCTCCTTCCACGGTCCCCAATCCATCTCCTGATAGTACAGAGCCTTTGGACTCACTTTGCAACATAAAGGCTTATTGCTCTACAGTCCAAAATAACAGATAGGAGGGCTTTTATGTACTAACAGGGCGAGGTCACAGGGCAACTCTGAAACCCTTACAACAGTGGTCCCCAACCTTTTTGGCACCGGGGATCGGCTGCGCGGAAGAAAATTGTGCCAAGGACCGGGGGGGGATTGGGTCACGATTTTTCGCGGGCAATGGCTGGTGTTAGTGCTTCAATCATCACAACACCATGCTTGATATGGTTTCAGGGTGATTGAAGCGATGTAGAATCAGTGGAAGCACTGAGTGTGTGACTTGCCACTGTCGCCTGCCACCAGATGCAGAATGTCACTTGCCACGTTGCCTGCCACAAGATGCAGAATGTCACTTGCCATGCCACCTGCTACGCTTACTGCCACAAGATGTGGATTGCCACCTGCCACGCTGCCTGCCACCAGATGTGGAATGTCACTTGCCACGCTGCCTGCCACCAGATGTGGAATGTCACTTGCCATGCCACCTGCCACGTTGCCTGTCACCAGATGTGGAGTGAGTGGATCGCCCCTTGTGGTATGTCAGGCAGACAGCTGAGGGGGTGAACTACAAGTCCCAGCACACCTCACCTGTACTCCCACACAGCTCACCTGTCACTGATAATGTCACATCTCTGTGGGATCGCCCCTCTGGACGTAGCAGGGTGTCTCCCTCCTAATGCTGCAGCCAGTCTCACCTGGCAGAGGGAGGGTCCGGGACTCCTTCGGCTGCCACGCTCTGGCTCCACCGTTCTGCCATTCCTGATTAGCTGTCCGGGGGGGGTCAGGCAGTCTGCACTGCTGAACACTTTCACAGTCAATCAGCGAAGAGCCGCAGGAGATCGGTGATGCGGGGCGGGCAGTATGAGATGATGTCATCTCTCTGCTCCCCGCCGCACCTCCAACACTGAGACAGAGCACTCACTGGCTTTGAAGGTGGAAGAGCGGCAATGCGGGGGGCGGAGGGAGATGATATCATCTCTGCTTGCCCGCCCGCTCGCTTCTTCCATCCACTCAGCGCTCTCATGCCGGCAGTCCAGCATTTCTCTTGCCAGTCGCCCGCACCCGCGGCCCAGCTGCAGAAGGGCCACAGCCCGGTAGTGGGCCGGGGACCGGGGGTTGACGACCCCTGCCTTACAAGATCAACCCTTCTTTTTTTTTTTAACAGATATAACAAAATTCTTCCAATGGTATATAGTAAACAGACCAAAAGGGATCAAATAAGAGACGTTTATTTTACAGGTTTACATACACTTTAAGTTCTTTGACTTCAATATACTCACTTCTAAGAGATGTCTAAACATGTTTTCATCCTCTCTCGGTGTTCAGAAGTAACCTAGAAGATCCACGGCACCAAACAAAACTTTTAATGTACAACTAACAGTATAAGCTGTGCACTTGCAAAATAAAGGCTGCAATGGTAGTGATGTTTGTTTAGATTATTGTATTTTTTAAGGAATTGTGCCCAAGACCTTTTCTCATCTTACAAATGACTTTACCAGAGTAATAGGGCAGGCACTCTTTGATTATTTTTCCAAGTCTGGTTTCTATGGAGATATCCAGTCATCCACAAAATGTACTATCTTATGTTGGAGCAAAAAACACTGCAACTGTCTTAACCCTTTTGACATTAGAGATGCCCTATATTACCAAAAGTATTGGACACCTGCCTTTACACACACATGAACTTTAAAGGCATCCCAGTCTTAATCTGTTGGGTTCAATATTGAATTGGCCCACCCTTTGCAGCTATAACAGCTTTAACTCCTCTGGGAAGGCTGTCCACAAGGTTCAGGAGTGTGTCTATGGGAACGTTTGAACATTCTTCCAGAAGCGCATTTGTGAGGTCAGGCACTGAAGTGTACGCAAAGGTCTGGTTTGCAGTCTCCGCTCTAATTCATCCCAAAGATGTTCTATTGGGTTGAGGACAGAACTCTGTGCAGGCCAGTCAAGTTCCTCCACCCAAAACTCACTCATCAATGTCTTTATGGACCAAAATGCTATGTGTGGCGGAAAACTAACACTGCACATCGCCCTGAACACACCATCCCCACCGTGAAACATGGTGGCAGCATCATGTTGTGGAATTGCTTTTCTTCAGCAATTATTTGATTGCTGCGTTCTGTATGTCTGCCTGGAGCTGAACTTTAAAACTTTTCCTGTCTGCCAAATGGGCTCTTTTCTCATTTTGTGCAGTAACTGTTATGTCAGTTCCAGCAGTTTCCTAGATTTAAAGTGAAATGTTTGATATGGAGGGCATATATTCTCTCTAAGATTTTTATTGCTGCTCACATTAGGAATACTTTCTGTAATTTCCCGTTGTGATAGCAGTGTTCATTGGGACTGGAACCGAGGGTAAATCTACCCAACAAAAACACAGCTACAGGAAACAATGACCCAATACAGTTATGGAAACTCCTGGATACGGGAAGAGAGAAAAACTGTTCTAACTCTTACTTACTCCTCCGAAAAGAAGAAAACGTTTTGTTCAGAGACTCACTTTAACGCATCAAACATATTTGGTTATGAAAAGATAATACATTTTTTTTTATTAAAGTTTACTTACTGGCTCCCTTTCTAAGCATTATGACTGTTAGATCTTAGCTGTTGGCCCTTATGTATGCCGTTATGAGGAGGTCTCAGTTTCTCTCTTTCGTTATTGATGAGAAAATCATTAGACCAGACGCCCTATTAGAGAATGAGGAATAGCTCCTGATAAATATTAGACCAGAGCGGGTGATTCAGCTCATTGACATACACCTGTAATTGAAATATCAGTTTGGGTTAATGGATCTAAATTCTCAGAAATTAATACTTAGATCTGTGGAGCACTGCAGAACATGATTTTATTTATTTATATAAAAATATACAGATTTCTCATTACTTTATTCATATCTTCCATATCCCTGCAGTGTGTACAAGCTCTTTACTATTTATATGAGCTTCATGTGGATGTGTGCATGCCTCACCAGTACCTGAATGTCACAGTGTTACTGCGGTGACAATGTCAAAATGTGCCAGCAGACTGTGGGTTGGCATGACTGCTTCTGTTCCAACTTGGAAGCCCTCAGGGAAGGGTCTTAGTACCACAAATACATTAAATAAGCAATGCTACCCCATAAAAGGGATTCACCTTTCCTGTTGGATCACCAAGTATAATTTAATTGAAAGCAGAAAGGTAGCAGTTCAAGTAAAAAAATAGTAGTCAAACACGAGAGCCCTTATGGAAAGCTGGTAGTGCCACAGTTAAATTAGAAAGGCAATGCCGCCCTAGAAAAGGAAGAGCATCGGGGTACACCTTGCTTGTTGGATCACCACATATAATTAAATTGAAAGCAGTTAATTAATAAAAAAATTTAAAAAATGACAAAACTTTTGCACAACCAGAACATGTCCATGCATATTTGGTTTAAAGCTCAGTTCTGATCTCATTCTCCTAGCCCCCAGTACTTACCCCTCTCTCCCCATTTACCTTTTTCAGATGTCTTCAGGCTGGTCATGTGATGTGCAGGACCTCTTCCCTGATTATTTTTTTACCAATCAACCAGCGGGTTACTTGATTCACCTATCCACACATTTGAGGTGGATAGGGGAATGCTCCCCACTGAGCTATTGTATTGTGACAGCACTACATGCTATAGTTAGCAACAATTTTCCAGCAGTTAGTTCTGCACTCCTGTGACCCATTTTAGCTTTACCCTGCTGTCAGCTGACATCACAGAGCTGGTTCAGGCTCTGAAAAGATCCACCTAGAAGCCTGGACCAACAGCTGGCTCAGCCTCTCTGCGAGCAGCTGAGAACCTGAGCCAGCTCCTCCTGCCTCCTCCATAGCCCAGTGCTCCATTGAGTGCTGGAGGGGCGGAGCAGATAGCGGGTGGCTGACAATCAACAGCTCTCTGCAGGCTGAGGACTGAAAGCTGAGAGATCAATGTTGCTTGATCGCTCAGTTCTTGGTGTTAGAAATGGCGAAGGACTGCTGCATCTGGGATTGATGCTGCAGCCGTCTAGGTGAGTTTGATTTTTTTTTTTTTCAATTCTCATACTTCTCTTTTAATGTATTCTCTCAGCCCCCCCAAATACTTACCTGAGCCCAATCTCGATCCTCCAGCACTTTTCCTGAGAGTGATTGTCTCTTGTCAATCAAATTGTGATGAGGGAGCAGGGCCGGAGTATGCTAGACTATGTGACCATGGACGCAGACTGCGTGGCTGGGGATCAGGTCTGCACGAGTGCCTCCATAGGTCGCAGCTTCCTATGGGGGTACTCGCCTAAGGGAAGGAGTCGGGATCGTCAGCGGGGAACACCAGAAGAGGAGGTTTGGGGCTACTTTGTGCAAAACCACAGCTGAGGCAAGTATGAGATATTTTTAAAAAAAGGTTAAAATCACTTTAACCACTTCCAGACTGGCTCACGACGATATACGTGGCTGTTTGAAAAGGAATACAGGGGTTATGGCAGCAGATGGCTGCCATAACCCCAGTATCCTCTTCTTTAGGTCGCAGTCCGCTTTCAGACAAAAGTGGTCCCAGTGGCAAAATTTGCCGCAAGATCACTTTTATGGGGGGTGGGACAGGCTCCCTCCTCCCGCCGCGCTCCGGTGGTCTCCGCTGCTTACTGGAGCCGCTGGTAGCAGTGGAGACGATCAGGTCCTCTCTCCTGCGTGGCTGGCTGCCGAGTAAGGGTAAGATGGCCCACACTCGGCTCCATAGCATTGACTGGCGGAAGCGACGTCAAACATCACTTCTGCCCAATACTCTTAAAGGAGAGATTTTTAACTTATTTTTTTCAAATGACTTTTTTTTGTTATTGCATTTTTGTGTAAATATGAGATCTGAGGTCTTTTTGACCCCAGATCTAATAGTTAAGAGGTCCTGTCATGTTTTTTTTTTTTTTTTTTTTGGATACTGTCCTTTTAAAAAAATAAAAAATTAGGTCACCTTTATTCCTATTCCTACAAGGAATGTAAACATTTAAATAAAAAATTAATTATTTTTTTGAAAGCTCCCTGTCCCGCCGAGCTCGCACGCAGAAGCGAATGCATATGTGAGTAGCACCCGCATATGAAAACTGTTCAAACCACACATGGTGAGGTATCGCCGTGATTGTTAGAGTGAGAGCAATAATTCTAGCCCTAGATCATCTCTGTAACTCAAAACTGGTAACCTGTAGAAATTTTTGAACGTCGTCTATAGGGATTTTTAAGGGTAAAAGTTTGACACCATTCCACGAGCGGGCGCAATTTTGAAGTGTGACATGTTGCATATCAATTTCCTCGGCGTAACATTATCTTTCACAAAATAAAAAAAAATTTGGGCTAACATTACTGTTGTCTTATTTTCTAATTCAAAAAAGTGTATTTTTTCCTAAAAAAAAAAAAAAAAAAGTGCGCTTGTAAGAGCACTGCGGAAATACAGTGTGACAGAAAGTATTACAACGACCAACATATTATTCTCTAGGGTGTTAGAAAAAAAAAAAAAAATTAAATATAAAATAAAATATTTATATATATATATATATATATATATATATATATATATATATATAATGTTTGGGGGTTCTAAGTAATTTTCTAGCAAAAAAAAAATGATTTTAACTTGTAAACACCAAATCTCAAAACGAGGCTCTGTCCTTAAGTGGCTAATGATGATGGACATCATTTACCCCAGAAGACTGAGGATTACTAGTGGAGGAAAGGAAGTATTGCAGGAGAGAAGAGGAGGTGCACTTTCAGTGCAAAGTGGATTTTCCTTTAGTAAATAACCCCCATAGAGTGCTGTTACGTCTAAATGTTCTGGCTGTAGTACCAAGGTTCACCTACAGGGGCACTGGATGCCAAATTTCAGATCATCCTATGTTGCTACATCAAGGAGTGATAAGCACTATTCCCATTTTGCTCTCTTGGAAAAAAAAAACTTTAAGATGTGTTCTGGGATTGTGATTCACCACCTTAAAATGCATTTCACTGCACAAGAAATGATAAGCAATTTTGATAGCAAGCTTTTTGATTTAACATCCCTTGAAGACCGTAAAGTGATAAATCTGTAGGTTGAACTGTACTTGCAGAAACGGTACTCTTTATGCTATGCATATTTCCATTCATCTTTTTTGCATTCATTATGGGCAATCTGTACATTGTCTACTTTTCCTTAAACGCTTTAATGGTGAAAATTAAATACCTTTTTTAAATGTTTAAAACATGCCATCTGTAGTTCATGATGTGTTCAGAGCTGACAATTCAGCATTTTAACTGGAATAAGTTATTTGATGCCATAAATGTGTGCTGTGAAGAGATGTGTAGAGTCCTGTGTACTCCATTGAGGGTCTTGTGGTTGGCTTTCATGGTTTGCAGAAAGTACAGTTGTAAATGTGTATGTGTGTGTGCGATGGACGGAAGCTTGTATGTCAGGCTTGACACTCTGGATCTTTGCACAATAGCCTCATTCAGCATACATGACATTATAACCCTCTGCTACTAAAGCATGAAGTTTTGTTGAAATGAAGGAATTTGATGCATTGAAACTGATGTTTGAAAAGGTTCACAGCTTACCAGTTATGTTCCTAATGAGGTACAATTCAGGGCATGACAGGGCACTGATTCAATACTTACTAATTACCAGATCAGACACTTCCAGATACGAATATTAGGCTAAATTGTTCATTGTAATTTCACATTACTGTAGCCAGTAAAATCCACAAAAAAAAAAAAAAAAACTGCAAGTTTAAAGAGACCATTGATTGATCAATATATACTGTATATACAGTATGTTTGCTTCTAACTAATACTGTTTTACTTCCTCCATCAGCTCATCCCCCACAGCTATTACCCTTTGTATCAATTGACCCTCCCTTTTTAGATTGTAAGTTCTAATGAGCAGGGCCCTCTGATTCCTCTTGTACCAAATTGTTATGTTACTGTAATGTCTGCCTTCATTTTAAGCGCTGCGCAAACTGTTGGCACTATATAAATCCTGTATAATAATAATAATAAATAAATTCATTTATAAAATATAATTAATATATATATATAAAAATATGTACAAATATATAAAGTGATCTTTACAACTATTGCTTTAATGTTAATTATCAAAATGTTAAACAATTTTTCTGAAATGTAGTAGGTATAATCCTAGGTAGATATAGACTTGTGTAACATAAGCGCTCCTGTTGCTGATGCCAACTCAACAGGATCACCTAAGACTCACCTAAGTGAGTGAATCACTGTATAATTAAAATTTTACATGAGTGCCTAAATGAAAAACTGTGCTGGGGTGTTCTGGAGAATGTTGTTGCAGACCTTTCCTATTTCGGCAACAATCACACTTGCGAATAGGCCCAACAGCTATAACATGCAAGAACTACGGGGAGGTTCCCGGCGATTAGCTGCGGTAGGCAGCCCCATTGAAATGGGAGGCTGACGACTCTCACAGCTAATCACAGCAGCTCGCGTGTGATCGCTCATGCAAGTGATATGCCCTGAATCGAGCATATCTGCTGGACGCCATTACCACCTCAGCTGTGGTTCTCGCATGTATTCAATGTCAGGCCCATTTGCAAGTGTGAATGTGGGGTAAGATAAGTACCTGTTGACTGCAACACTTTGAGTCACTCACCTCAAAATACCTGCAAATAAGGAGCTCTGAATTTACTCCACTTGCAGACACCAGATATGTTAAGGTTTATCTAAAGATTTTTTTTAACCACTTGCCGACCAGCCGCCATCATTATACTGCAGCAGGTTGGGACGTTCCCGCGAGCCGTCGTAGCTATACGTCGGCTCCTTTAAGCGGGATAGCAGGCACGCGCGCACCGCTGGAAGCTGCACTGTGGGGGTGAGAATGCTCGTGGCCGACGGTGGCGATGTCCGGCGGCCATGAGCAATCGCGGGGACCAGAGGCAGAATAGGGACGTGTGTGTAAACACACAAAACCCTGTTCTGTTCTGTGAGGAATGACAGATCATGAGTTCCTAATAGCTAGGAACAATGATCTGTCATCCCCTCTAGTCAGTCCCCTCCCCCTACAGTTAGAAAACACAGTCAGGGAACACAGTTAACCCCTTGATCACCCCTAGTGTTAACCCCTTCCCTGTCAGGGACATTTATACAGTAATCAGTGTATTTTTATAGTACTGATCACTGTATAATTGTCAATCGTCCCAAAAATGTGTCAGAAGAGTCCAATGTGTCCGACATAATGTCATAGTCACAATAAAAATTGCATAAATCCATTACTAGTAAAAAAAAAAAAAATAATAAAAATGCCATAAATCTATCCCCCATTTTGTAGACGCTATAACTATTGCGCAAACCAATTAATATAAGTTTTTTGCGATTTTTATTACCAAAAATATGTAGAAGAATACATATCGGCCTAAACTGAGAGAAAAATTCGCTTTTTTTAAAAAAAAATTGGGGATATTTATTATAGCAAAAAGTAAAAAATATTGTGTTTTTTTTTTTTGTATTTGTCGCTATAGTAGTTTATACTATTAGTTTATAGCACAAAGAATAATAAAAACCACAGAGATGATCAATTACCACCAAAAGTAAGCTCTATTTGTGGGAAAAAAAGGACGTCAATTTTGTTTGGGTACAGCATCGCCCGACCGTGCAATTGTCAGTTAAAGCGATGCAGTGCCGTATCGCAAAAAATGCTCTGGTCGTTTAAGGGGGCAAATCCTACTGGTCCCTAAGTGGTTAAAGTACAGGTAATATAAGAATTTCAGTTATGTCTTTACATTAGCAAATTAGCATTTATATCAGCACTCTGTTAGATCAATGCCATAAGCAAAATCTTGGGCTGAAGTGGTTAAAGCAGTAGAAAAAATGACAAGCGATTGCCCTGTGTCTCATTAGAGAAATCTTCCTTCACTTCCTGTCCTGCAGATACAACAGGAAGTGAAAACAAATGTCTCCAAAGTGCAGCAAAACCCTTCCCAGTTTTTACAACAAAAAGAGGGGTTTGGGACTTTAAATGAGGTGTGTGAGATCACACATCTCCATCCCTAAATCTATATGCAAAAAAGAAAGGGGTTTGGGACTTTAAATGAGTTAGGTCTAGCTTGGCTAAAAGATGAGTCAATTTAAGAAGAAATGTTTTATTCAATACATAAAAACGTGACATAGCAAAATGAGTACATGCATGGTAAACAAGCATATCAATCACATATTATTAACCAGATATTCATGCAAACAATCATAGCAACTTAGAGATGACCTATTGAGGTATAAAACAGTTTTCCATCATAAAGAATCGCTTGAAAAGCAACATGGTGGGGCAACTTGGGAGTGGATGAAATAAAACCATCTAAACTAATAAAACCGTCTAAAAAAGTTCCAGTTTTTACAGGAACCAGTGTTCTCATTAGAAGATTTCCTGTCTGTCCCTACCCTGATGGCAACTCAGAATTTCCTTTTCAGTCCCAGTGGCAATGTTCATCAGGACAAAGAGAACGAATAAACTATTTTAACATTGATGTAGACAGCAATTTAAACCTGTGAAAATGGGAAGTAAGGATTTTTGCCCTCAAAAGAAAGTCTCATGTAAAGATAAAAGAGATTATCATAAGACAAATGAGCTCTAACCTGACTTCAGTATCAGGGAAACAATATTGGTAGCTTTGGGTATCTCAGACAACAAATCAAAAAATGCTTAAAGGGTTCACTGTTTAAAAATGCTCTATGAAGGACATAAACAACATTCCCTAATTAATAAACTAATCTGAAAAAAGGTATTAATGCGCTTCATATACCTTTAGGCCATTTGGGCACAAAGTGAAGCCTGCCTCAAATGCTTCTCTATCCTGTTCTCCTCTCTAGGATGGACCAGCCCTTAGAATAAGTGCCCCCTAGTGGTACACGAGTGAGGGACGTCCTTCTGAGCTCCGCACATGTGCAGTGTGCTATCTCTTGTCACTCCAGATGACTTCAGCAGCTGCCACGTTCTCCCATCAACTCATCAGCTCAGTGGAGAGCACAGTGCACATGTGAGGTTATAAGGGGTCACCATCCCATCCAAAATGAGGAAAAAAAGTTTTGCCCGTATATACACTTTAAAATAGTGATAGATATGGGATAACTATTTGTATTGATTTTAGTCTGATCATGACAGTACTGTAGTATGTAAACTCAGCGTGCATAGTTGTGTACATGTAGCGCACAGGCAGTTGTGTTTACTCATGGAGTAGTCACCCTTGGCTCCGGTTTCATCTCAATATTTCCTTCCTTAATCTCATACAATTATTTCCCAATCTGACTATAACTGACTGGATCAGACAACAATCATTTAATGTCTGTGGGATAACTTTACTAATTGCTGCATGGTACATACAGTGCTTTCATAATATCTGTTATTGATGTCAGACCAGCTGTACCAGTGTATAAAGTTCTTCAGAGGGTTGGAAAATACATGTCCTAATCTTGTTTCATTATGTTTGTTTACAGGTCGCATTGCATCTGACCCCAATCCCAGCAATCTCAGTTCATCATAAACCTCTGGTGTTCATCCTAAACTCCCCACGGCCTGTGACGTGGGAGCTGAAGACTGAGAGGCTAGCAGCAGACGTTCCAAGATATTTCTTTGTGAGTATAGCATATGAGTGGTTGCGAAATGAGTAGAAATGGTATGCAGCTACATATGGAATAAATATGTCAGGTTGTTTTAGCCTGTCGCTGGTGCTGAATATACAAAAACAGTGTTCCTTAGGCTCTAAAAAATATGGAGTTGATGAGAAGTGGTAAACATTTTAGCTTTGCATCTCCCTTAACCACTTTCAGACCGGACCAATTTGCAGCCAAAGGACCAGGCCCCTTTTTGCGATTCGGCACTGCGTCGCTTTAACTGACAATTGCGCGGTCGTGCGACGTGGCTCCCAAACAAAATTGACGTCCTTTTTTTCCCACAAATAGAGCTTTCTTTTGGTGGTATTTGATCGCCCCTGCGGTTTTTATTTTTTGCGCTATAAACAAAAATAGAGCGACAATTTTGAAAAAAATGCATTATTTTTTTATTTTTTGCTATAATAAATATCCCCAAAAATATATATAAAAAACATTTTTTTTCCTCAGTTTAGGCCGATACGTATTCTTCTACATATTTTTGGTAAAAAAAATCGCAATAAGCGATTATTGATCGGTTTGCGCAGAAGTTATAGCGTTTACAAGATAGGGGATAGTTTTATAGCATTTTTATTAATAATTTTTTTTTTATTATTAATGGCGGAGATCTGCGATTTTTTTTGTGACTGCGACATTATGGCGGACACATCGGACATTTTTGACACATTTTTGGGACCATTGTCATTTTTACAGCAATTAATGCATTTAAATGCATTGATTTCTGTATAAATGACACTAGCAGTTTAGGGGTTAACCACAAGGTGGCAGTGTAGGGGTTAAGTAGGCCTAGGGGTGTGTTTTTTACTGTGGGGGGGCGTGGCTGTCAGCTAGTGAATGCTGATCTCTGCTCCAATCACAGGGAGCAGAGATCGGCGTCACTAGTTGCTAGGCAGAACAGGGAGATGCTGTTTATCTCGGCATCTCCCCGTTCAGCCGCTCCGTGAGACGATCGCGGGAGTCCCCGCGGCGATCGAGTCCGCGGGGACCGCGGCCGGACTCACGGGGGTCCCGACCGGCGCGGGAGCGCGCCGCTCCCGGCTCGCTCCCGATGGCACGGACAGGCGAAAGGAGGGACGTATATATACGCCCTCCTGCCTGTACGTGCCATTCTGTCGACGTATATCGTCGTGCGCCGGTCGGCATGTGGTTAAAGATGACTTATTACTAAAATATAATTTATTTATTCCCAAGGGGACCAAGTGCATAAAGAACTTGGTCCCGTCCAAATCTATGCCTTGGTTGCAACGGAGTGTGTTAGGACAGTCCCGCCCATCCCGATATCTGCTAGAAAGGAGATTGTTTTATGAGTGGCACCTCTGGTCTCCGGCAGCAGGGGTCGTTCTGCAGTGCAGGGCTGCCATTCACAGGGATCACACAGCCTGCGACACATCTAAACATACACAGCACAGCCGATACACCACACATCTCTGTGGCACTAATTGATCAGTACTTCCAGGCTGTGTCATACACAGCACTGGCCCCACTGGCCCAACATCTCTGATCATTCATAAAACTGAACAATCACATAGCACTGCTGCACTGTGTGATCCATTGGTTGGGGTTGTGTATGTTTATAGGCAGCTGGCAGATAGATCACACAGCCCCACAGTGCTGTGTGAGCCTTTATTTTTATGAATATACGATCAACGCTGCTTGTCACTCCAATCTGTGGCTCTGCATGATCTGTTTGTGGCTGATGTATACATACAGGGTACTGGCAGATAGAATACACAGAGCTGAGTGATATCTTACTATTATCAGTGAACAAGCATGGCTGCCTATTAATTCACATTAGTTCACGTTCATTCCACTTAGCGAAAGTGCAGGAGTCTGTGCTGGCTCTAAAGGACCCCCCACCCCCCAACACACACACTCTCGAACACCCATAATTTGGGCTTCAGAATGGGGTGGAGCCACAGTCAGCATGAAAGTGATTATCAGAACAGAACCAAGTGATATACTGTATGTACTGTGTCCCCTGGGGAATAAAATACTTTTTAAAATATTTTCCTTTTTAAAGGAACTGAAGGAATTCAAGCTTGAGATGCATGCAGAAAGCACAACTCAAATTTTTTTATTCAGATCTTGCCATATTAAACCTGTCTAGCCCAATAACTTATGTCTGTAGTTGGTGATACTGGAAGGTACCTTCTAATCATGCTGGGGCAGCCTCCTTTGCTGCCTCCCAAACATAGAATATCTGATGTAAAAATGCAATAGTAAGGAGTTTCGGAAAGTGACAAAAACTTGTATCAGATAAACAGGCTGTATCTGTACATGTTGAACAAATGGGGAGAATGGCGCCAAGTAGCCATATTGTGTAGTAAGTTAATTTTATTGAAAATGTATGTAAAAACAAAGCTATTGCACTCACAAGTGTATATAATGAAAAACAAGATTCCTTTCAGATAAGCATTAATCGCATCTAGTTTTTCTACACATCTATTCAGAACAAAATGAAGAGAAAAATATTTTGTATTCAGGCCACAATGAAATTTGGTGGTACCATACAGACGCTTAGGATACAATAGGTAGATAAAAAAGTTGAGTTTTATTTAATTTACAACAACATGTTAAAACACATACATCATTTATTTATAAAAGCTCGGTAAGTTCTCGGGTGTAACTTAAAAGACTGAGATTACTAGTTCACCCAGTAACAACTGTATATTTTGCTAAAATATACAGTTGTTACTGGGTAAACTGGCAATCTCTGTCTTTCAAGTAACACCCGAGATGTTTGAATTTACAGAGCTTTTATAAATAAACAATGTATGTGTTTTAACATGTTGTAAATTAAATAAAATTCAACTTTTTATCTATCTATTGTATCCCAAGCATCTGTATGGTACCACCAAAGTTCATTGTGGCCTCAATACAAAATATTTTTCTCTTCATTTTGTTCTGAATAGATATGTAGAAAAACTAGATGCAATTAATGCCCCGTACACACGTACGGACTTTTGCCGGCGGACCTAAGTCCAGCGGACAATCCGCTGGACTTTCCGGCTAGGTCCGCTGGACTTTCCGAGCATCCTCCGGGACTGTGACAACACAAGGGGGCGGGGTCACCATGTGACATGTGCATGTGACCCTGTCGCCCATGTCCTATATAAGTCCGAGCTCAGAGCGGCACAGGCATTCCGGGCAGAGAGAGCGTCGGGTCAACATCGGAAGAAGAAGAAGAACAAGAAGAAGGACAAGAAGAAGGACAAGGCGCCGGCGGCGCGGAAGACGACGACCGCCGCAAGAACAGAAGAGACCCCCGGAAGACCCCCGAAGGCGGATCGAGACCCCCAGACGACGGCGGCGACGACGAAGAAGGTAGCCGGACACCTCCCCTCGTGAAAGAGCTAGGTAAAAGAGCAGAAGAGAGGGGAGGAGTCCGGCGAGAAGACCCCCAAGACGGAAGAAGACCCCCGAAGGCGGATCGAGACCCCCAGACGGCGGCGACGACGAAGAAGGTAGCCGGACTCCCCTCGCTCGGTAAAAGAGCTTGGTAAATGGCGGGGGAGTCCGGCGAGAAGACCCCCAAGACGGAAGAAGACCCCCCCGGAGCAGTGCAATAAACTATTTTTTCAAAAGTGTGGGTGTTTTTTTTTACTTTACATTTTACACCTTAGGTGAATGGGTAGGGGTACATCGTACCCCATACTCATTCACATAGGGTGGGGGGCAGGTATCTGGGGGCCCCTTATTAAAGGGGGTTCCCAGATTCCGATAAGCCCCCGCCCGCAGACCCCGACAACCAACGGCCAGGGTTGTCGGGAAGAGGCCCTTGTCCTCATCAACATGGGGACAAGGTGCTTTGGGGTGGGGGGGCCGCACGGCCCCCCTTTCCCCAGGGCACCCCCCATGTTGAGGGCACGCGGCCTGGTACGGCTCAGGAGGGGGGGGGGCGCTCGTTCGTCCCCACCCCTTTCCTGGCCTGCCAGGCTGCGTGTTTGGATGAGGGTCTGACATGGATTTGGGGGGAACCCTCACGCCGTTTTTTCGGCGTGGGGATTCCCTTTAAATCCATGCCAGGTCACGGAGCTAGCGCGGCGGCAGTAACTGCCTACGCTAGCTACGTAACCTGAAGTCACGTGCTAAATGAACGGACTTGCCGATGAGCGGCAAGTCCGTTCATTTCAAAAGTCCCGCGGACTTGCCCACTAACGGCGGGATTGTCCGCTGGACTTCCAAGTCCAGCGGATAATTTGAGAACAAAACCTGAAACTTTAGTCCGCCGTACTTTGGCGCCAAAAAGTCCGCCGGCGCCCACACACGAGGGGATTATCCTCTGGACTTCAGTCCAGAGGATAATCCCGCGGGATTGTCCCTTCGTGTGTACGCGGCCTTATGCTTATCTGAAAGGAATCTTATTTTGCATTATATACACTTGTGAGTGCAATAGCTTTGTTTTTACATGCATTTTCAATAAAATTTACTTACTACAGAATATGGCTACTTGGCGCCATTCTCCCCATTTGTTCAACATGTACAGATACAGCCTGTAATCATTTAATGTCTATCAAAAGTAAGCAATGTACAAATTCCATAGCATTTCAGTAATATTTATTGTCAATTTTCACCGTGTCCCCTACAAATGGTGTCCCCATTAGAGTGCCATCTTATATCAGGTGTCGCCATCTGCATGCCCCTTTATATCAGGTGTCCCCATCAAATTCCCCTCTTCCATCAGTTGCACCCATCCAAGTGCCTCAATACTTTCTAGCGCCACACAGGAAGGCAGAACGGGCTGCAGGTCTGGATGGAAGAAGTTCCATTTTCATCCCTTTTTGATGCAGGGGCGGGGCATGCACAGAATGTCATTGGTTGTTAGGACACCGGCAGTCCTAACAACCAATCACCGCAGAGAGGGGGAAGGACTTGTTCTGGGTCTTGGCTCCAGTCCGCCATCGTCAAATTGGTTCCGTTGCCCTATTGACAGGTGAGAGGTGCAGTGCTTGATGCAGATGTTGAGTTAGTGTTGGAAACATTTTAGATTCCCTGTATAAATCTATTAAAAACAATTCTAGGAAATGCTGAAAAGTCAGTAGTGTCTGTCATATACAACATTTCCCACTGGAATGAGTGAAAGTATTTTCAGAGCTGTTGTTGATTGTAATGTTCTGCATTAATCAGTGCTGAGTATGGAGTGTAAGCAACTGTCAGCAGCGGTGGGACATTCGCTGCACAAACATCCTGGCTAGATGAAAACACTTCTACTTAAAGACATTTACAGGGAGGTATAGGGAATATGCAGTATCTCTAAAACAGGGGTAGGGAACCTTGGCTGATAGGCCAGTTTGCAACTTTATGTACATAATCAAAAGGACTAACACTTGGCGGACACTTTCCACCACAGAATCCCACCCTGCAGTGAACCTTAAAGAGTTATTAAACCCACAACAGTATAATCATTGTGTATATGCAGTAAAGCATGCTAGTTATACTCACTGTGGAACCCAAGGGGTTAACCCTGCGCATTGTGTAAAAAGAATGTTTGAACCTGTCTTCCTGATCCTCCCCTTCTTCCACCCTTAATCATTTCCTGATAGTATAGAGCCAGGGGGCAGGCTGCACGTGCTCAGTTTGGTGCATATTGCTAGAGAGTTGTCCTTTTCTTGGGAGAATGCATGTGATCAGCACAGGGCCAATCAGAATGTTCAGACAGAGGGTCACGGGTCCTGCATTCTCAAAGAACAGCCAGAGTAGAATGAAAACTCCTCCTACAAGCTTTAACCTCCCTGGCGGTATGATTATGTCTGGAATTTTGTACCAAAAGCGGTACAATATTTTGCATGGAAATTTGGCATTTTATATTGTAGGCCTGCAATTCTTATGAATAACTCACTTAAATCTGTCCAAACCAGAGTCTAGTAGACATCCCGGGTATGATAAAGTTTAAAATACAAAATCATAAATTATAATATAATAAATAACTATAAAAATGATTCAATAATGTACTGTATTTATTGGCGTATAACACTCACTTTTTCACCATGAAAATCGGGTGCAAATAGTGTGTGCACGTTATACGCCAATACTTCAATTTTAGCTGCCTCAGAGGGGACAGGGAGGGGGGCGGGACGAGCGCCATCAAATTACATACAGTGAGAATCTCCTCTGTAATAGGAAGTCCTGTCTCCTGGGCCGCCATTGGACCACTGTTCTGTCTATCATAGGAGATTCTCACTGTATGTAATCTGTCGGGGCTCATCCCTCCCCCCCCCTCCCTGTCCCCTCTAGGCTGCAGATGGGCATTGATCAGGCTGCATTGATGGCAATGGTGAGGCTGCTACATTGATGGCAATGGTGAGGCTGCTACATTGATGGCACTTGTGAGGCTTCAGATGGGCATTGATCAGGCTGCATTGATGGCAATGGTGAGGCTGCAGATGTGCACCGACCCTTATTTTGCATCAAAGTGCCTGTGCGTGTTATACGCCGATAAATACGGTAATCAAATCAAAAACACTGAAATTTGCTCAGTTGCAGAATTGTCGCTGTCATTAAATTTAGTGTTTGACGATGAATTGTGATTCTAATTTATTATCGCTGTTTTCTAGCTGGTCTAAAACCACTTTTGACATAAAGGGACACTTTTTGGTTGCTATGGACAATCTCCAGTTTCAAGGCAGAATTTTTTTTATTTATTATATAAAACGACATGCAGGGCACTGGGCAGACCACTAGGGACAAAGGGGATGTTTATTTTTTTATACAGTACTGTAATCTGTAAGATTACAGTACTGTATGTGTATTGTGTGTTTTAACTTTTTTGAATTTGGTGCCGATCTCCGCTCCCGTGTGTCGGAACGTCGCAGGGAGCGGAGATCAGCGACACTCAGCACTGTGTGAATCGAGCGGAGGAGCTCGCACACACAGCGGGGAGACATTTGCAGGATCCAGGGGACAAGGTAAGTAACTTCCCCTGTATGCTACAATGCGAGCCCAAGTCTGGCTCGGGGGTTACCGCTTATGGTACTGAAGTTTCCACCCCGAGACAGATTTGGGATTACCGCCAGGAAGGTTAACCAGTGCTCTGCTGGACACTGATAGAAGTCACAAGACTGTGCTAACTGCTGATGGGAAAAGGTATTTAGTAGTTTATATTTACTAAAATGATTGCATTTCCATATTCTGTGTACTGTGGGAGACCAGATATAGTGAATGCAGGGTTCTGGGTTTAGTAACACTTTAACCTCCCTGGCTGTATTCCCGAGTGTCGCTCGGGGTTAAATTTCAGTTCCATTAGCCGTAACCCTGAGGCACACTCAGGATTGCATTGCAGAATCCTGATCCAGGTTACTTACCTTGTCACCAGGATGCTGCGATGTCCCTCCGCTGTGTCTGCACGCTGTATCCTCCGCCTGATGTACTGTGTGCCAGGCATCATTCCCAGCGAGCGTTGTGACGCATGAGGGCGGAGCCCGGCGGCAAATTCAAAAAAGTACAAAAAACATAATACATACAGTACACTGTTATCTTACAGATTACATTACTGTATCAAATCATTTCACCTCCCTTTTGTCCCTAGTGCTTTGTCCAGTGCACTGCATGCAGTTTTATATTATATATACTGTTCTTTCTGCCTGGAAACTTAAGATTGTCCATAGCAACCAAAAAGTGTCTCTTTGCATCAAAAGTGGTTTTAGACCAGCTAGAAAACAGCAATAGTAAATTAGAACACTTGCAGAATTGAGCGATTGTGAATCGTGGGGAAATTTATTTTATTATTATTATTATTATTATTATTTATTATTTTATAATTATTTATAGTTATTTATTATATTATAATTTATGATTTCGTGTTTCAAACTTTATCATACCCGGGATGTCTACAAGACGCTTGTTTGGACAGATTTAAGTGTATTATTACTAAGAATTACAGGCCTACAATATAAAACTTTAAATTTCTATGCAAAACAATGTATCGCTTTGAGATTTAAAAATCTGACATAATCATACTGCCAGGTTAAGGTTAAGGTTTAGGTTTAGATAGAGTGCTCCTTTAAAGTGGTTACACATAACAGCTGAAATGCATTTTGTGTAGACTGAACACAATTCCTATGCATTAGTCATATCATTTGTCAGACAATAGAAAGGGCAAAGTTCCTGTGTGTTTTTATAGGAAAAACATGGCTTTATGAGTATAGCAAAATGTTCTTTGAGACTTTAAAGGAAACATACTGTATAATTCTTTATATGTAAAAAAAAATCAACTTGATGTAAGTAATTATATCAATGTCTATCAATTGTCTAAAAAAATTAATACAAAAAACAAGCATTGCTTCTTTCAGTGCATGTTTAAGGGACTGATTTACTAAAGGTAAATAGGCTGTTCAAAAATGTTCCCTTATTTTAGTAAATGAGGTGAAGCTGTACTGATTTTCATCATTATGTAAAAACAAAAATACATTTTTTTTTTTATCCTTGGACATGTTTGGGTATTCTTTGCAAAGCAAATTTTTACCACAGTCACTAAGCTAAGGCAAAGTTCCCTTGTAAAGTGAATAGCCTATTTGCCTTTACTAAATCAACACCTATGAGTTAAGAATGTCAGGAGACATTTGCCAGTTAAAAAAAAAAAAAAAACGTCCGACATTCTGCCCATGTATGTCGGTCTGTCTGACAGACGCTGGCCTTTCGGCAGGCTTCTGTTGGATGTGCATGATGAAAAACCAGCAGCCGACCAACTCCCGATCAGCGTTCTCTAACAATGGCCAATGTAACCTAACATCAATAGTATGTAAACTCTTGGAGGGGATGGATGATAAGGGACTATATACAAGATTTTAGTAATGGTCACTCATTAAAATTAGAAGAAAAGAGGTTTAATCTTAAACTACGTAGAGGGTTCTTTACTGTAAGGCCCCTTTCACACTGGGGCGGTTCGGGCATGGGCGGTAAAGCAGCGCTATATTTAGCGCTGCTTTACCGTCGTTTTAACAGCGGTATTCGGCCGATCGCGGTGCAGTTTTAACCCCCGCTAGCGGCTGAAAAAGGGTTAAAACCGCCAGAAAAGGTATAGCTGTGCCGCCCCATTGATTTCAATGGATAGGAGCGGTGAATACACCGCTCCTTCACCGCTCCAAAGATGCTGCTAGCAGGACTTTTTTTACCGTCCTGCTAGTGCACCGATCCAGTGTGAAAGCCCTACGGCTTTTCCACTGGAGTGAAAGGACCCGCTTTTTTCAGGTGCTATACAGGTGCTATTTTTAGCGATGTAGCGCCTGAAAAAAGCCCCAGTGTGAAAGGGGCCTAAGAGCGGCAAGGATGTGGAATTCCCTTCCACAGGCAGTGGTCTCAGCGGGGGGCATCGATAGTTTCAAGAACCAAACTATTAGATAAGCCCCTGATGACCACAACATACAAGGATATACAATGTACCGTAATACTGACATATAATCACACACACAGGTTGGACTTGATGGACTTGTGTCTTTTTTCGACCTCACCTACTATGTAACTATGTAACGGGGGGAGATCGCTGGACTAACTTTGCATGGTTGGTTCAGCAGCTCTGACCATTTTTTTTTTTCTTGCAGGAAAAAAATCCTGCAGTGTGTACCCCGCTATAGACAATAAAGCAATGAAACATTGTTCTGTTGTAAACAATGGACTCTTTGTGTTGCTGGTCCTTTTTTTCAACAGCAGTTAGGCAGGATCATTGAATTTAATAAAATAACAAAAACCTGGAAACCTGTAGAAAATGTGAAAATCCAATAAAAAGCTGAATACTGCAAAAATTACAATATGTTTAGTAAAAACCACCATTGAACATAGTTATACGATAGTGAATGTGACATTAATCCTGAATGTGATTAGTCCTTCCCTGTATTTTAAAACACACAAACACGGTAGGTTCCCCTGCAGTGAATATTTAGTGAATGCCACATTCACTACTTCATTATTATGCACCATATTTTTCTTTTAAAGTTGAATACCCCCCAGAACAATCTCCACCTGTTATGACGCAAAGAAGGAACCCTTGATTGGCTAATAAGACTGGTAATAGCTCTTAGTAGGTCATTTTCAAAAGTTTCAAATGTATGATTTTATGGTTTACTTTAAAAATCTCACTTATCACAGACTCCTACCATTTGTACAGATGAGTGGAGGTAAGCGGTGAGCAATCTATGTAAAGAGCATATGGAGAACAACTGTCTCTGTGTAGATCCCTGGGAAGGTAATAAGCAACAGAGGTTGCACTCTTTGTTTGCTGGGATGAGTACTCAAAAATTCAAAGACATCAAGGAGCGTCTTGGATGGATTACAATGGTTAGAAGTGGTCTTGGATATTAGATGTTGCAGAATGCAAGTGGCGCTACACACATCACAGTACATTTTGTGACTATTGCTCAAGTAACCTGTGAACTAAGTCAGAGTCAGAGTGAAATAGTTCACTGTCAGCTTTTGATGTGTCTCACAAAGTCTGAAATGTCTTTATTTATTACAGCTAACTATATATCGCTGTCAGTTTACAGAGCACTTCACATATATATTGTACATTCACAGTCCCTGCCCTCAAGGAGCTTAAAAATCTAAGGTCCCTACCTCACATTCATACATACACATACCAAGGACAATTTAGACAGGAGCCAGTTAACCTACCAAAATGTCTTTGGAATGTGGGAGAAAACCGGAGTACCTTGAGGAAACCCACACAGGCACAGGGAGAATATGCAAACTCAAGGCAGGTAGTGCCGTGGTTGAGATTCGATCCGATGACCCAGTGTTGCCAGGCGGAAGTGCTAACCACGTAGCCACAAAACATTGTTTGGCGGCTGCTCTGCTTTTCTAGGCATTTTTTTTGCACTATAGATATACTATAAGTAGACCAGTTAGGGTCATTTTACACCATTGTATGCATCTGTGGCAGTGTATTGACATATGTTAGGGCATGTGTGGTAACAAATATTACCTGCATTGCACCAATGCACGTTACCTAAACGCTATAGTGTGAACAGGCCCTTAAAAAGAAACAACTTTTAATTCATTTTATTACAGTAAATGGACCAGGTTCATATACATATGATATCATTACTGGGTCTTTGTGCCTCTCTTTGCAATGCAGGCAGATAATGACGGTGGGAGGGATTGACGGGGGCGGAGGGTCTTTGGATGTCAGTATGGAGGAGTACACATTCCTAGGCAGAGTGGATTTGCATGCAGACCTCCTTAGTTTTTAGTTAGTGATGCTAACCCTCTATGTTTGAAAGAACTGAAATCCAATGAATGAAAGGGACAGACCAGGGATAATAAGGCTGAGGGGGAAAGTGCTAGATGATGATACACGTCCTTCAGCCAGGAAAATAAATGAGTTGACTTTCTGCAGTTTTAATTCAGACTAAGCATTTTCAATACAGAAGAGGAGCCTGTGCAACTGTACAGAACTGTAGGCAACTTTGGAGTTCAGCTTTAAAGCCTCAGATCTTTCTGGTTCCACCCGAGGGCAGCAGGTAAAAACAGTATAAGTGGCAGGGGACACAGGAAATTGACACTTCCAGAAATGCTGGTTTCCCATTGGACTGCAGCGGAACATTTCTCATAAACTGAGTGCACTTTGTTGGTGCAGGAAGCATGAAAGGTAAGTATTCCCTATCTTCTTTAACGTTGAACTCTGGGATAAGCAAATATTGTCTAAATACAAGAGGCATGTGTATCTTGCAGTGCTTTTTGTATATCGTAGATCTGTGCAGTAATCCAGTGTGAAACTTTGTGCAGGAGCTTCCTGTAATAAAGACCAGTCACTGCTGATCCCTCTCCTTGTGCAGAGTGACTGGTCTTGTCTCCACCCCCTCCTGTAGTTTTCTGCTGGGTCCCTCTGCTCTCTGTACAGGCTATGTGCAGCACAGTGATGATGTCACCGCTACTTATGTAATATCTGAATTAGCAAATGCGTTTGATGCACACAAAGTAGATTTCTATCATTTTTGACCACTGAGGAATATTTTTTAATGAACAATTTTGTGCCTGGAATTAAGCTTTAAAGACACTCGTTTGCTTTAAATGATTTACTTATATGACATGGTTGCTATAAAAATGATTGCGGATTCCTTATGACATTGCTACCAGATGGTATTTTTCTCAGCGTGTTACTTCTAGTTTACTATCTCCTAATAATAAGTTGTATTTATTGCATTACAGTTGGTTTTCACAGCTGCTGTACATGAATTTTGTCAGGTATAGTTCTCCCAGCTTATACGGCTATTAAACATGTGTTAAACAACTGGGCTATGGAGCTACAACATTTGAATGATATTAATTGCATTTCTCATGGTGCTTTAGAGTCGTTTCACATATGGGCGACTTGTCAGGCGACTTAGCCGCCTGACAAGTCGTGCTCCATTCTGTACAATAGAACCGTTCTAATAGGAGCGACTCAAGTCGCTCCGACTTAGAAAAAGGTTCCTGTACTACTTTGGGGCCGACTTGCATTGACTTCTATATAGAAGTCGCTTTGCAAGTCGCCGCGGAAGTCGTGTGCAGGTCGCCTCAGAGTCGGCCTGCAAATCATGTTGCTGTGTGAACCGGCTCTTACAGCTATCAAACATGAATTATATTAATGAGAAGGATTACACCTAATACACATGAATGATTTTACTCCTTGTTTGCACAGCTTCTCAAGGTGAATTCTATTAACTGCATTACTTCAGGGTTATAGTTACTAAACAGGAATTGTATTACTACAGGAAAGATTTGGTCATTGTGTCTTTCAAGGCAACTGGAATATCATGTCATTTTTTATTACAGAACACGGGATTATGAGACAAGGTCTCGATCTTTCAGATATTAAAGACTTCTTAATTAAGAGTGCAAGGTGAAGGGGATTTCTATTATGTACATGTTGGCAGCTGAGTGAAGATTTTAATTAAATATCTATCTTAACTCCCTGGTGATGACATTTGGGCTCAGAGTTCCGCACTCTGGTATATTGGTCCAAGCAATGTGTATTTTACTCGTAAACCTTTCAATACAATTCTAATGTATTAGCTAGTATGCTAGTCAAAGATTTATTGGAGCAGCTCATAAACTTGTCACATTTCTTTCATCTGACATTACCTTGCAAATGGTAACCTTTCTCTCCGCCAGCCCCTGTGTAATGCAATCTACACCAAATATATTGAGCTAAGGCTATTACATGATTGGTACTAGTTGTAGGCAACCGCAAGGGACTACAGGTGTCTTTCCACTACCTCCCTTATATCAAATAAACTGCACCTCTTAGCAGGAAAATGAAAAGAGGAAATCTAAAACCGTAGGAGTTTTTCACTTCGGGCAAAAGTTAAATGACCAAGCTTAGGGCTTGTACTAGGAAAACGTTGGACCATCACATTTTATTGGGATAGGTGTATTGGGGTTGATTTACTAAAACTGAAGTGTGCAAAATCTGGTGCAGCTCTGCATAAAAACCTATCAGCTTCCAGGTTTGTCAAAGCCTAATTTACCAAGCTGAAGTTAGAAGCTGGAAAAAAATATACATATCTGCGCTTGGAACCAATAAAATCAAGCAGCTATGCACTATAAACTAGATACCAGGCACATTAGAATTTACAGTATCTCGCAAAATTGAGTACACCCATCACATTTTTGTAAATATTTTATTATATCTTTTCATGTGACAACACTGAAGAAATTAGACTTTGCTACAATGTAAAGTAGTGAGTGTGCAGCTTGTATAACGGTGTAAATTTGCTGTCCCCTTAAAAATAACTCAACACACAGCCAATAATGTCTAAACCGCTGGCAACAAAAGTGAGTACACCCCTAAGTGAAAATGTCCAAATTGGGACCAATGTGTCAATATTTTGTGTGGCCACCATTATTTTCCAGCACTGCCTTAACCCCCCTGGGCATGGAGTTCACCAGAGCTTCACAGGTTGCCACTGGAGTCCTCCTCCACTCCTCCATGATGACATCACGGAGCTGGTGGATTTTGGAGACCCTGCGCTCCTCCACCTTCTGTTTGAGGAAGCCCCACAGATGCTCAATAGGGTTTAGGTCTGGAGACATGCTTGGCCAGTCCATGACTTTTACCCTCAGCTTCAGCAGTGGTCTTCTTGGAGGTGTGTTTGGGGTCGTTAACATGTTGGAATACTGCCCTGCTGCCCAGTCTCCAAAGGGAGGGGGATCATGCTCTGCTTTAGTATGTCACATTACATGTTGGCATTCATGGTTCCCTCATTGAACTGTACTGCTCACCTGGTTGCCGCCACACATGCTTGACACCATCTGAACCAAATAGGTTTATCTTGGTCTCATCAGACCACAGGACATGGTTCCAGTAATCCATGTCCTTAGTCTGCTTGTCTGCAGAAAACTGTGGACTTTCTTGTGTATCATCTTTAGAAGATGCTTCCTTCTGGAACGACAGCAATGCAGACTGATTTGATGCAGTGTGCGGCATATGGTCTGAGCACTGACAGGCTGACCCCCCATCCCTTCAACCTCTGCAGCAATGCTGGCAGCACTCCTACGTCTATTTCCCAAAGACAACCTCTGAATATGATGCTGAGCACATGCACTCAACTTCTTTGGTCGACCATGGTGAGGCTTGTTCTGAATGGACCCTGTCCTGTTAAACTGCTGTCTTGGCCACCATGCTGCAGCTCAGTTTCATGGTCTTGGCAATCTTCTTATAGCCTAGGCCATCTTTATGTAGAGCAACATTTTTTTTTTCAGATCCTCAGAGAGTTCTTTGTCATCAGTTGCCATGTTGACCTTTCAGTGACCAGTATGAGAGAGTGAGAGCGAAAACACCAAATTTAACACACCTGCTCCCCATTCACACTTGAGACCTTGTTACACTAACGAGTCACTTGACAACGGGGAGGAAAAATGGCTCACATTTGTTGCCAGTGAGTTATTTTGAGGGGACAGCAAATTTACACTGTTATACAAGCTGTACACTCACTTTAATTTGTGTCCGCAAAATAGAAATTATTATTTATTTTTGCTTACACGGAGTAAAGGCTGCATTGATGTTTATAAATTATTGTACAGACAACCCTTATTGACATGGCCCCGTTTAACATTAACAGATACATTTTTCCAGGATATACTGTACATATGCTCATACACTGCATAATTTCATCTCATTTGACAGTTAAAAAGAAAACAAAAAAAATGTAAAACTGAAAATAGAACAACAGAACAACAATACATGTCTCATATTTTAATGCAGTAATATGCTTTAGATTTGTCTCCCACAACACAACCCTCGTGATAATTTGGGGAAATTCCTGGATATATTTATATAGTACACACATGTTTCACAACACTATTGAGAACATTAAAATATTTAACATGTTCCTGTACCACTGTAATGCCATACAATAAAATGAATACAGAGACATACACTAGTCTTGATTTGTGGATTAGGTGGATCAACATGCCAAACACAGGGAAATCATGCTCCATGCAATCAGAAGGTATATTCACATATACAGTACCTTGAAAGAATGTTTTAAGAGAGTATGTACTAACCTTTCCAGTATGCACCAGTATTTCTGGTGCGGCAACCAGGTGAGGAGTACAAAGACAAGTGTGTCTTGCCTACAATCAAGCATGGTGGTGGGAGTGTCATGGTCTGGGGCTGCATGAGTGCTGACGGCACTGGGGAGCTACAGTTCATTGAGGGAACCATGAATGCCAACATATACTGTGACATACTGAAGCAGAGCATGATCCCCTCCCTTCGGAGACTGGGCCACAGGGCAGTATTCCAACATGATAACCACCCCAAACACATCTCCAAGATGACCACCTCCTTGCTAAAGAAGCTGAGGGTAAAGGTGATGGACTGGCCAAGCATGTCTCCAGACCTAAACCCTATTGAGCATCTGTAGGGCATACTCAAATGGAAGGTGGAGGAGCGCAAGGTCTCTAACATCCATCACCCCCAAGCTGTACACTCACTACTTTTACATTGTAGCAAAGTGTCATTTCTTCAGTGTTGTCACATGAAAAGATTTAGTAAAATATTACACAAAAATGTGTGGAGTGTACTCAAATTTGTGAGATACTGTATATTTGCTGTGTTTATTATCACCAATGATAGGTGTAACAGGCTTGGTAATATAATACGCTTATTCATGTTCAGGTTTGTTATATTGTTTATAAGTAAGGAGGAAATATACCAAACTCCATCCAAATGCAGTTTAACAAAGTAATGGTGCTTTGGAATTGTAAAATTATAAAACAGTTTATATTTTAAGCAAAAAAAAAAAAAAAAGGAAAAGGAGAAGGGACTGAGGTTTCCAATAAATCTGCTTGTGGATTCCTGTGGTAGTAGAAAAGAATAGGATTCCTGAACTGAGACATTGCACTCCACCCGCTCTCCCAAATGAATTGGAATCCAATGTATTGTAGGGAAGTGAGCCATCCTAGGCTGCACAGCACATTGTGGCTTGGTTTTCTAAAATGAGTTAATAAGAATCATTCTTTAGTATGAATTATATTGTCGGCAGGCCACATGTTGATCTTGATCTGCTAGACAGGCACTAATTAGAAATAAGCCGTACGCATTGTTTTTCTAGGTATTTTAACGGCATCACAAAACGGGTGTTATTTATTTTATATTTTATGCAGAATCCCACTGATAACATTAGAAAAAAATATTTTCTCTCTGATCCAGCATTGGTGTAATTCAATTCTTTTGTCTATTGACAGTAATGAATCATGAGGCAGTGACTAAATGTAGCGAACATTTTCATTTATGGGGGGACCTGCTTACAAGGGACTGTAAGTTCACAAACATTCTTGCAGGTTACACTTCCACCCATGGTCCACCACAGAAATACAAAAAAATCTTACTGTGGACTCTTCAACCTGCTTGTTCTGCTGCCCCCTCTTGGACCATTCTTCTGTAAGTTGTAGATTCTGTCTTTCCCCAACACAAGACATTTAGACCTCAAACACACTATACATGCACTGCATTCTTTTTGTGAACTATGTACAAACTGTGGACCAACACAGACTAACCCCCCCCCCCCTCCCTTCCCATGATTCAGAGGACTACAAGTTATAATATGGATTATTTTAGGCTTACAGACACACCTATTGGGGGTAAGAAAGAAGATTCAGCTAAACTACTCTATATACTATATTACTTTACTACAATACAGTTACAGTATAAAGAGAAGTCCGGAATATTCGCACATAGTAGCCAATTATCTGATGATGAAGCATTTACCATTCAAAGAATGTATTGTGCAGCATGCTGTTTTTCACACCATGAATTTTCCTTTATAGTGTACAGTATTTCCACTTTTGGAGTCACATTTGAGAAACCCTCAATATACAGTATGTTTGTTATGTGTTCCCATTCACAAAGCATACCTAAAAATAATGACAAATAATATAATTCTAGATTGTAAGCTCTAATGAGCAGGGCCCTCTAATCCCTCCTGTATTGATTTGTATTGTAAGTGTACATGTTGTAAAACTGTGCGTAAACTGTTGACACTATATAAATCCTGTATAATAATATATATATATATATATATATATATATATATATATATATATATATATATATATACAGTTGTGCTCAAAAGTTTGTATACCCTTGCAAACATTTTGAAATTTTGGCATGAATATTGAAAATATGACTGATCATGCCAAAAAAATTTCTTTTATTTAAGGATAGCAATCACATGAAGCCATTTATTATCACATAGTTTTTTGGATCCTTCTTAACCACTTCAATACAGGGCATTTTCACCCCCTTCCTGCCCAGGCCAATTTTCAGCTTTCCTTCTGGCAGCTCAACCATAGAGCTCTTTTTTGTTCAAGTATCGTTGAATTGTACCCCTTAAAAACAACCACACCATCTTTTTGGAGAGCAGCCTGTATTTCTCCTGCGGTTACCTGTGGGTTTTTCTTTGTATCCTGAGCAATTCTTCTGCCAGTTGTGGCTGCGATCTTTCTTGGTCTACCTGACCTTGGCTTGGTATCAAAAGAGCCCCTAATTTTCCACTTCTTAATAGGTGATTAAACAGTACTGACTAGCATATTCAAGGCTTTGGATATCTTTTTATATCCTTTTCCATCTTTGCAAAGTTTCATTACCTTGTTACGCAGGTCTTTTGATTGTTCTTTTATACCTCCACATGGCTCAGGGTCTAGCCTGCTTAGTGCATCCATGTGAGAGCTAACAAACTCATTGAATATTTATACGCAGACACTAATTGTGATTTAAAAAAACACAAATGTGGGAAATTAACCTTTTAATTGCCATTTTAACCTGTGTGTGCCACCTTCTGTGTCTGTACCAAGGCCAAACAATCCAGGGTATGTAAACTTTTTATCTTAGTGTCTGAGCTTTATGGTTTGTCCTTGCGCGAGGTTGATAATATGCTTCCCAAACAAGTATGCGCCCTGACCATAACCAGAGCTCTCCTCTTCAGTACTGTATAATGCATAGGTCAACAGCGGACTAATGGATTATTTGCCCATAACAGCCAATCAGATTACCTGCTTGAAAATGAGACTTAATTGGTTGATATAGTTTTGATCCACATTTTGTACATGGGCTCCACTGGGAGTTCTGCTTATCTCTGCAAATGTGAAGATAGCTTTGGCTGAGACTGCCCCTGTGACACTCCACCATTTAGTACCATGACATCTCACCTGTAACATGTTTACAAAGGTGTGGAGACCATACTAACATTTTGTACCAGGGGCCATGTATGGCTGGCCATGACAGCCTGTCTAATATGCAATGAGCATTCTTCGAGGCTTTCCAATTTAAACAATAAAATGGTAAACCCTTTACTGTTGGACCTATGCCAACATGGGGTAGGTCTAAGCTTCTAACATACCCCACTTAGCTTACATTTCATTACATAGCAGCTTTACTTGATATTAAGCCTGTTACGTCACTGAAGTCTCCATCCAGATCTCTTTCCATATGCACATGAATATACCTACTATTTGTTTACCTGGCTTTCAGAGGTGTGTTGAGTGTTTCACTGAAACCAATTTCTTATTTATTATAAATTGTAATCAGACTGAAGAATTTGAAGTAATGTGAGCCGGTACATGCTCTGATTTTGGCCTGTGATAAAACGATACAGAGTGCTGTACATAAATACACAATCATGTACCAAAAGCAAATAAATGGTGGACATCTGCTTATTTATATCTGGCTGTATGCTTGAGGCCTAAACAGCAGGAAGCTTTACTCCTTGATCCAGTTTCAGATTTTCTCTGTTGCGCATCCATTATGTGGAATTGGATTTGTTTAATTTGTTGGCATTTCTAAAAGGATAACAGTATTGTCTTTGTTTTAAGGGAGAACCCTGGTCTAAAAAGAACTGCTATAGTATTTAATTGGCAGAGCTGTGTACATCTCTAGCTATAACCAGGTTTTTCTCCTTTTCTAAAGGGTATTTGCCAGAAAAACAATCACAGCAACATCTACACAGTGGGGTGGATTTACTGAAGGGAAATAGACTGGAAGTGAATGTGCACTCATTTTCCCCAGAACTTAGTAAATGTGGTAAAGCTTCAGTCTATAAAGAATACCCTGGATACATTTGGACGTGATTAGTATTAATCTGTGGAAAAATCTGATCGACCAAGTATTGCCACTCTATAAGTTTACCAGTGAGGCCAGGAATTGCCCTCAAATTTTTATTTGGATTTGGGGTACATGGGTAGAGCTCTTTAACCTCCCTGGCAGTATGATTATGTCAGATTTTTGATGCTGAAAGCGGTAGATTGTTTTGCATAGAAATTTGGCGTTTTATATTGTAGGCCTGTAATTCTTAGTTATAACACACTTAAATCTGTCCAAACAAGAGTCTAGTAGACATCCCGAGTATGATAAAGTTTGAAACACAAAATCAAAAATTATAATATAATAAATAACTATAATTATAACAAATACTAATAATAAAATGTATTCAATAATGTAATCAAATCAAAAGTCAGTCGTTACTTTCAGTGTTTGATGACGAATTTCCCCACAAATCACTATCGCTGAATTCTGCAAGTGATTCTAATTTACTATAACTGTTTTCTAGCTGATCTAAAACTTGCTATGGACATTCTCAAGTTTCCAGGCAGAAAGAACAGTATATATAATATACAACTGCATGCAGGGCACTGGACAAAGCACTAGGGACAAAAGGGATGTGGAATTGTTTGATACAGTAATGTAATCTGTAAGATTACAGTGTACTGTATGTGTTTTTCACTTTTTGAATTTGACGCCGGGCTCCGTCTCCGTGAGTTGCGACGTGATTTCAGAGACATCTGTGCGGGTACCTGCAAAGATGTCTATTGAAATCGCCCCCCGAAGTTGCCAAAAGTAGTGCAGGAAGTACTTGGGAATCGGTACAGCGCTGCAAAGTTGGCCTTGCATCGATTCGGATGGTCATGTTGCAAGCAATAGGCGGCGATTTGACATGTCAAAATGGCCTAATGTGAATGGGGGCTTATTATCAAAGCCTAATTGAACAAACTGAAAGTATAACTAAAGGCAAAGCTTTTTTTTTTTTTTTTTAAGTTTTGGATAGGGTGTAGAGAGATTAGAATGCATGTCAATGTTTATTGCCATCTGTGCCCCTGTTAAGGAGATTCACCCTCTCTATTTGTCCTGTAAAAGTAAAAGAAAATCCCAAATTTTGGGTTGTCCCCAGAAAAGTAATAGAGGGGACATCGTCCAATGGGAACATTAGCTCTGGGGGACCAAGGGGTTTCTCAAGGAATTCTCTTAATTTGCTGGGAATTCCTTCTACTGTTTGTTTGGCTTTGGGACAGGAAGTGAAGGGAAATCTCTGCAATGGTCACAGATGGCGAAATAAAATCTCTACTCTCCCTTACCCTATCAAAAATTAAATAAAATGTTTTGCCTATAGTTCTACTTGAAGTTAGAAGCTAATTGGTTACGATGCACAGCTGTACCAAATTCTGTATGCACAAGTTTTAGTAAATCCCCCCCCCCCCCATGTGTCCATGCACATATAGACATTTATAGGCGTTTAGAGGCAAAAAAAAAAAAAAAACTCAGGAGCAGGTCCAGGAGCAGCTTGGCAGAAAAAATGCTTAATGCATGTAACTGCGATTCAACTCGCATTAACACTAGGCTCATCAAGCATTTGAGCGTTAATTCATTTTAATGGCCAAAATTCAGACCAATGAAAATAAATAATAGCCAAACACTTGGCACCCCTTAATGTCAAGCGTTTTTGCTGCTAAAACGCAGCTGAGAAGAGTAAAGGCGTTTAAGAGAAGGTTCGCTAATGCCCTGTGTGCATTGGGGTCTAAGTGTCTTGTCTGTGTGTAAGCAGTACATCCATTTTCACATTCAGACAAAAAGAGACACATTAATGCATACCATATGGAGAAGGCCGGAGTGAAAGCTCTTTGGGTTGACTTTCATAAACTCCAATGGCAATGTGACTGTACACATTTTATAGAAAATCCACAAGAACCACATTGTCAGACTATTTGGATTGTATATCTGGCCATCTGGATCTGGTTGTAGTAGTTTGTATTATTCGCTGCAGGAGAGAAGTGACCGATTTGCTCTCTGTTACTATTCAAGAAGGTACTATTGGCAAGTAAACATTGAAGCTGTCCTCTATTCCCCATCCTATGCTGGAAACTGGTTAACATGATACCCTCACAAGTGACTTGTAGGCAGGCAATTGCCTGGTCTGCTTCTTGGATTGCTGTCAAAACTGTCTGAAAAACAAGTGCCATTTGTTTTCCTGTGCTTAGCGTTTAACGGGAAGTCAGGAGGATATATTTCCAGAATCGCTTTTTAAATAGATCCAGATGTGAGCCTCAAGCTCCGCTAGGAGAGGAGTGAGGCATAGGAGTAAACGCACTGCCAGTGTTTAAGCTCATAGGAACTGCAGCTATTAATGTTTCCACACAGCCAGGCAGGTTTAGCATGAATGTGATGAAAGTGTCCGGAGATGTGGAAGTGTAAATTGCCTATTAAACAGGAACTGAGTAGTATATAATCATTAGCTTGATTTGATACAAAGCAGTAAAAGTAATAGGCGTCCTAAGGAGCTGTAATGATGAATATAATATTTATAAGCAAGATGGATGTTTTTGCTGTTGACAGTTCTGTTGTAAGTTTATTGAAAACCACAGGGTTGTACTTAGCTTGGAGTGGTGCTGACTGCTACTTCAGTCCTCAGTTTCATTGACAAAATGCCACTACCATAAGGTTTAATTGAAATAACAGAAGAAAAAAAAATCTGTTTGTTTATGTGGTTTGTTCAAGTGCCCCATCCTCTAAAATCCAGATGTCATCCTAATAATTATGTCATACAATATTGGATGTCATTGACAGTGAAGACCACAGAAATAGCCATACCTCCTACAGTCTGCAAGGTGGAATGAACTTAATTATATCAATTAAATGCAAATAAAGTTATATCCGGACTGTCTCCATTTTCCATTTTATCTTTGCATTTGTGCCGAGGCTCAGGTACTGCAAGTCAAACCAAGCAAGGCCTCCACTATCCGCTTCTCTTGCTCTTGGCCAATAAGTGTGTGATTATTCAGTGTGAACCAATATAAAGTCATGCTATTTCCCTTATTAGTGTAAAATTAAACTCTGTGTAAACATACAAAAAATGCCTAATTTTTATATATATAAACAAAGAAAAAAAATGCCTCTAATAAATGAAATCCATGCACAAATAGACACAATAAATGAATAAAGCTCAAGTCCCAGTGTCTACCAAAAAAAAACAAAAAATTTTTTTTCAGTCTGTGTAAATATGCTCAAATCAAACTGTGTGGTGTTCTTTCTTCTATGAGCATTTACTGTATATGCATAAAACTACCAAAAAATTTCAGTTGTATATATGAGTCCTGTCATGATTTATTGTTTATAGTCCGCTTTACTGTTTGACATTATTAAAAAACTTAAGACATCCTGATTTATAAAACATAACAACAAGCAGATGTTGTGTAAGGCTGAGGTGAGCATGGAACACCAATACTCATACAGAGGCACCATCCCAACAGATATATGTAAATATATTTAAAAAAAATAATAGAACAAAGTGGGAGTCTAATTGTGCCTCAGAGGAGTACAAAAAAATTGAAAGACAATATAATTATACAAAAATAAACAAATTTTTATTTTCTTAAAAACAAAATTTAAAATACATTACAGTCTTAATGATTCAATTTGAGTTCAGGGATGTGCTAGTTCCCAGCCGGTTATACAAAAAATGGCCTACCCGCTTCGCGGGTGATTCCGCTTCGTCAGGGCCTTGAGGATAGCACAGATGTAAACGTTGTGTGAATTCTACAAATAGAGTGTTGATGAATGTACCATATATCATATAATTAATGTAAATACATAATGATGCAATAAACATAGATATGTTAATCTATTTGTCTTTACATACACGTATATCAGAAAATATAAACATTACAACAGATGTTGATAAAATTCCTATACCACATTAAAGGATATTAAGTATATAAACATAGTCATATTTTTTATATATATATATATATATATATATATATATATACACACATATACCCAAAAATGTACCGACATTTTTTACATAAAATGACTTAAATGCAAAAGGTCAAACAACAAGCAGAGCTTTGTATGTTTGTGATTAAAACTCTGATATGTGATTTTCTGACATAATACATATAGCTTGTTTTCGGTAATACTGCTACACATAGTAGGCAGTCTTTTCAAGTAATATTACAGTTTTTTACATATTATTCCAGAATGTATACTTAGCGGCAGTATTTGATGTGTCTCTAGTGTTGAATCAATATTGTGTACATTTTTTTGTAGAGATAGTTTCTCTTCACATTTTGGTGGCTTGACTTGGTTTTATATTTCCTAATTACATGGAATCCCTTCAGCTGCCTAGTTCAACATGCTATGTAAGGACAAGTGGTGTTTGTATTGGCTGTCACCACACTCAGTAGTTTAGAATTGTTTTATTTTATTTTAAGCACACCATTTACATAGCTTGCAGATTATATGCAGAGATTATCATGTGACATAATACACAATAAAGTTAAAATAGTGTTGACTTTGTACAGCTGTAAAGAAAGGTGATATTTCTATTGAGGCACTAATGGCCTTCAACATAATTAAATACTTTTGGACATTGCATTGGAGTTGGCTGTTAGTCATAGACAGCCCAGTAAAAGCAATTTGACCAATCTCTTGTGTCAGTTAGAATATGTAGCATTGCAGCAATGGGTGTATCCAGTTTAAGTAAGCAATCACATATTATAAAAAAAAACCAAAAAACATAATATACAACATACAAAAATTACACAATACATAAAGGAAACTTTCACTGTGTGTGCAATGCATCTGTAGTTAAATCGGGGAGATTGCAGAAGGTACTGGAGCTGCATGATGGCTATTCATTTTTGGGCTGAAAAGCACTAGGCCCAATGGAAAATATCTTCCTAAATTAACCAGTAGGGTATGTGGTGGCTTCCAACTGTCCCTAATTTGGATGGACTGTTCCATGTTTTGGAACCAAATCCCTTCCTCATTCCTCCTCGGGGGTCCTTCTTTTTGGTCTGTTGTATAGATCTTTAAAAAAAAACTGCTGTTAAACGCCCAAATGTGTAATAGTAAGCTAAACTTTTCCTCCAACCTCTAAGTTATTGTATTTATTATTTGGAAATGGCAGTATCAAGAAAAGAACTGGTAATTCAATAATCCTCTGTGGTTAACATACATGGAGGCATGGCCGAGGTGTGTCTTTGTGTGTATATATATATATATATATATATATATATATATATATATATATAAATATATGTGTGCCAAAAGTACACAGTACAAAAAGTAAAAAGTACAAAAATACACCCACACACAGTGCAGCGATACTACAGTGATAATTCAATGCTATACTTAGTGCTATGTATACATGCAATAAATTTCAAATTCATAAAAAATTCATAATAAATGTCCCATAAATTAATATCTTGATAGTAGTGCTCCAGTGTTATCATATCACCGTGCTTCTCAATAATTATTATTGCTTGTGCAAACCACCACCAGCTATTTAATGTGCTCACCTCAAGGATGAGTCAGGAAGACTCAAATGAACTCTTTATTTTCACTCCCCAAACGTCTTTTCTTTCTCTCAGCTGTTCAATTTCTCCGATTCACGATCTCCACTCCACCCAATGTATCCCTCACAGATAGGGGGTTGATCTCCTAGATAATTCAGCTGTTCCTCCACTTCAAGGGCCTCGTGTATCATGTAATCAAAAACACAGCCGACATAGTGCTCTCTGCTATAAAACTTTTATTTAAAACCCAGCTAAAAGAGGACACTTGCTAGATATAAAAACAAAATTTGCTTGTTACATGTATTGAGAGCGTCCGCTCGCTCACCACCGTGGCTGGGCAATGTCAAAGGCTTGGATCCTCTCCTCTGCACATGTATCGACCTCTGAATGGTCTTCCTTAGCAGAAGAGGTGTGACTTTGTCCACATACTTTGTGCTGAAAGGTGTCTCTATTTCTTATCTCCAAACATTGGTAAGTAAGCATGCCTGGTGTGTAGCTTATTCCCTTTCCTCTATAGAATATATTTTGCAGAGATTTTCTAGCAGTTGGAAGTGTTCATTTCCACCCTTCGGAGAAATCCCACAAAGACCAATAGTTGTCTGGTCTTCATTAGTAATGTTTGAATTTTGCACATCTCTTGTAACTACTTGGCCAAGTATTACCTACTCAGTCCATTATATTGCAGTGCAAAAAGTAATGGTTGTAAAAGTTTTATTTTCAGCTTTTGATTAGTAAAATGTGTGCTTACAGAACACTGTTTTGGCAAGAATGGGACAGTATTCAGTAATACAATGGGTCTTTACTGTTGTCCAAGACTCCACATGGAGATCCTGCCAATCGCCATTACAGCCATAAAACCAAAACTGGGGTTTTACTCTGCTACCTATGCCACCTCACAAATAAATTCTCTATGTATTCTTGTCTTGGCACATCATCTGAATCGCACGTGGCAGCAAAAGCAAGAGAACGCAGTAGTGTCCCCCATATTATTTTCAACCATTGACCACTGAGTTAGGACTATGTTGGTGACATGATGAAACTGCAAGAGCCCTCTGGTTCCCCAGTTGACCTAATATTGCAGCCTTACTGTAAGAGCTGGAGTAGGAATTTAGTCTGAGTTTTTTGCCACAACCTTTCAACAGAGAACTATTTAAGTGTTGATTCTATCATCATCTGTGATATATTAGGGGTAAATCAAATTCAGTATTGGCAGTACACATCACAAGGTTATCTTTACAACAAGTAGCTAAATCTGTTTGATGAATAACATGTGTGGAACATATTGGAGTGCCCATTTATCCAACAA
Source organism: Lithobates sylvaticus (assembly GCA_028564925.1). Taxonomy (NCBI): domain Eukaryota; kingdom Metazoa; phylum Chordata; class Amphibia; order Anura; family Ranidae; genus Lithobates; species Lithobates sylvaticus. The sequence goes on from CM053032.1 coordinate 184,987,661, forward strand.
GTATCACTCACTCCTGACATCTTATAAAAGGTTCCAGGACATATCAAGCTACTGCAGGTTCTGGGGACGATGCAATGTCATTTTTATTTTCATTACTGAAAATAATAATATATCTTCTTCTGCAGAAAAACACTAGTACATTTATGACAGTCTTCTCAGATGGTGTCATCTAAATAACTGAAGCAGATGTTCTTTCCACTTTGTGACATTTTCCTCAATTTTATGATCCAGATTTCAACATTCCGATGTGCATCAGTTTACAGACATTTTTGTTATTTTTTTTTTTTTTTAAATTGCAGAGTACGTGTCACCTTTTAAGAGGTAATTATATTGTTACAGTGTTCCACAAAATAAAAAAAAAATCATAAAACTTATTTAAGATGAAAGAACTTTGGCCATAAATCTTGTTTAAGACTGAAACCCAAAAGAAAGTCTAAGTTATGGTTGTATTGCTCTGGTATTCATCATTAACACAGGCTAAAAGCTTGTGACATATCCCTACAGTAATTTTAACTACTGCTAAACTGCAGATTCAGAAGCAAAATATCTTCTGATGTAATAAACAATTCATTAAAATATATGGCAGATGCATTTCTCTGTATGCTCTGTGTCTTTATGAGCTATAGCAGTGTAACAAATGTTATTGCAACTTTAAATTTTAGATTTACCCCTTTGTTTTATACAGTGATTCTGCTTTAAAGGGGATACTACAAGCCTGTTATCTACTCTTTACTGCGTTCTCTGAAATTTTTATATGTTATAAAGTGTCCATATATTGAGATTTTAAAATTTAACTGTTCAACAGGGATTTATTAGCCACATTTAAATAAGCAATCTGTTGAAAAATGTACCATTACCATGTAATTTCCTATTAGAAGCAACAGATCTCCTACACACATAGGACAGTAACTAAGTGTACCGTAACATCTTTAGAGACATATCCCACCTACACCTGCTTTTGATTGACTATATTACAAAAAAAAGTAGAATTATAGTCAAATATAAAATTGAAATAATGTGCTTGATCTACATGCCGTTTACATTTAATGCTAGCTCCTCTAGAAACCTCATATATTACCTTCTGTTCCTTTGAGAAGGGGGGCAATGAAAGGTCTGCTCTATACAAAGCATAGCAGTGTGCCCTCCTTACGTCAGCTGTGTCCTCAATGATTATAATCGAACATGGCCATGCATGGGGGGGAGTTGTTGGCTGGGGGCATAAACAATAGCTACCTCACTGCTGATGGCCACAAGCCATGCCCACTCTTGTTTAGCCCATGTGTCTTATTTGCATAAAAAAGGGAGAATGGGAATCGTAGTTTATCCATGGTTTCCATTTTACTATTAGATAACATGCAGGTCATGGAACAGAACCACTCACTACTAGCTCTGTTTCTAGAAAGGACAGAGGTCTCAGGACTTTGAAAAAAGGAGTTTACAAAATCACACATCAGAGAGGCAAGTATAGATTTTTTTCTACATATTTGTAATTGTATTTGCTTGGGATTTGCCTATAAATGCACTTTAAAGGCCTGTGTTTGAGAGGGTTTTGTTTGCTCAAGCAGCTTTTACATTCCCATGGAAGTCAATGGGTGCTTGAAGCAGGTTAAATGCAGGTCAGTAGGAGGTCAGCTGCACCTGTCAATGGATATTGAATGACCCCAGAAGCATTTCAATCTAATGCCATTCTAATGCTATTGCTACAAGCCCAAAATCCATTGTCACAGGCTCCAACAGTATCATTGGGAGTAGGGGTTTGGGGAATTGGACCATGCACCTCTATTTTTATTGTGACTGCCTCACAGATGCACAGTGCTATGGAATTGATGAAGAAGTCAGCATGGGCAAAAAAGCAGTTGTAAATGCTTTCTGTAAGTGATATATTATTTGTAACTGATGAAAGTGTCATGGCGTTTGAAGGAGGAAATTTCCTGTGTCTAGTTCTACTTATTTACTTAACCACGTGCCGACTGCCCGAATGGCTCCCCTGTGCAAATCACCGCAGCTGTACGGCGGCCGCTTTAAGGGGTATAGGGGGCGCGCGTGCATGACCACCACATCACTGAGGAGCCGATGCGCATGCCCGGCGGCCGCCATGTCAGCTGAGAACCAGCGAACGCTCGTGACAAAGCAGAAATGTGGATCTGTGTGTGTAAACACACAAATCTACATCCTGTCAGGGTAGAGGAGACAGATCGTGTGTTCCTAGTATATAGGAACACCGATCAGTCTCCTCCCAGGCAATCCCATCCCCCTACAGTTAGAACACACAGTGAGAGAACGCATTTAACCCCTTGATCGGCCCCTTGTGTTAACCCCTTCCCTGCCAGTGACATTTATACAGTAATCAGTGGTCAAGGGCCAGATAGTCGTAGTCAAAATACATACAAACCAAGAGAACCAAACTTGACAGCCTTGCCCCACCAAAAAGAGCAACAGCATACCAAGAGTGTAAAGCTCAATAATTGTAATCACCCTATTACAAAAGACAATTTGGTGGATGTTAAGGTGGGAGAGGCTCTAATGTATTTTCTACCCTGAACATTCAATCTTGGATTATTAGATGTTGGTGTAGCCCACAAGACTGGTGAGGAATGGGCCTGCTGTGAGTTAATAGATCTTTTGTATATTGCCACCTGTTGAACCTTGTGGTGGTGGTGGTGGTGGATTTTAGCCACAAGAAGCTCTCACAGTTACTCTTGGTGGCGCAGGAATGGGCCTGCTGTGAGGATCAAGATTTGTAATTGCAAGCACCTGATGAACAGGGCAGAAAAATGGTCACAGAGACTTACTTGGAGCACAGCAGTGATTTTTTTAAAAAATTAATTAAACAGGGGCTTTGTGCCTTATTGCTGGTGCCACAACACTGCAACACGGCCCTCACAGAGACTGTACTTGGAGCACAGCAGTATTTTTTTAAAAAAATTGTAAGTAACACGCCCCTGTTAAACAGGGGCTGAAAAATTGTGCCTTACTGGTGCTGGTGCCACAACACTGCACAGAGACTGTACTTGAGCACAGCAGTTGTTTTTTTTAAAAAATTGTAAGTACACGCCCCTGTTAAACAGGGGCTGAAAAATTGTGCCTTAGGCACTGGTGCTGTGGCATGGATCATTGAGGAGGAGGAAGAGGATAGTCAGTGTCACTCAGCATCAGCATAGGCAGTCTTGAAGGGATGTGACATTAAAAAATATTCGCCGCCTCAGGTGCCATGAGGACTGATTCTAGTCGATCAACCGAGCGGTGGACAGGCGCACCCTCAGTCACAAAATCCTCCAGCAGCACTGTTGCGTTCGGAAAAGAACGCTCAGGCCAGTACTCAATTGCATACTGTGCAGGGCTGCTGCTGATGCTGAGTGCCAGGCTCCACCTCCATGCTCACACAATCTCCTCCTCTCCCTCCTCCTCCTCCTCCTCCTCCTCATCCTCTTCCTGTGTGATGGGTGGGACAGAAGGAACACTGTCCGGATTAAAGGGGGCCTTGAGAGGCAAGGAAGTCCTCCTCTTCCTGCCTCTGTTCTGCCTCAGGACATCCTGTAAGAGGCTCTAATGTATTTTCTACCCTGAACATTTGATCCCTATTATATCTGAGCAGCCCATGTGACTATAGAGTGCTCCATGCCCACTAACCATTTAAACACATTGGGGGTAGGATATTACATCTTGATTGATTGAGGCTTCCCCTCCTTGTTATTCCAAGACACAGGCTGGAGGGGCATGACACAGCCTGTGACTGGCAGAAATCTGCCCACACCATGTTATTGTCAAAAAAAGATTAGATACTTAATTTCCAATATATATTTTTATGACAATTGAAACGTTTAATGATATTAATTATTTATTTTTACTCCGTATTCCAACAGCTGTTTTTTTTTTTGAACATGTGACCAGCAGCAGAGGACTAGAAGCTCCTCCTGCCACTGTTTCGTGACAGGAAGGCTGGGAAAGAGCTGGGTCATGTGACAGCTGGATATCGATTAGGGAAAAAAAGTACCTACATGTTTTTTTTTTTTTTTAATTAAAATAATTACAGAGCCATCATCCACATACAGATAGAGAAGGGATATTGAAAATTAAACAGTGTGTATTTAGTATCACTTTAAATACTTTGTATGGAACATTTTGATGCTTCATTTCAACAAAAATCTTCCCATAAAATTTTATGGGAATTTTATGCATTTTATTTATCTGCAAATGTCACCTCATATAAGGGGTAGAGATGTTACTAGACATTCTAAGTATGGACTATGACATGAAAGAAGGGAGGGTTATATGCTAAGAAATTGACTAATTTGCTAGCAAATTCAAAAGAGCAACTTAAAAAAATGTATGGAAAGAAAGACACTGCAAGTATGCATTTAAAACACTTGATTTTTCTGTGATATTACCTGCATTTTATTAAAAATTGGGACAGACTCTCTTTAACCACTTCAGCCCCGGACCATTTGGCAGCCAAAGGACCAGAGGTCTTTTTTCAATTTCGCACTGCACTACCTTAACTGGTAATTGCGCGGTCATGCAATTTTGTAACCAAACGAAATTTGCGTCCTTTTCTTCCCACAAATAGAGCTTTCTTTTGATGGTATTTGATTGCCTCTGTGATTTTTATTTTTTGCGATATAAACGGAAAAAGAGCGAAAATTTTGAAAAAAAAAGAGATTTTCTACTTTTTGTTATAAAAAAAAATCTAATAAACTCAATTTTAGTCAAACATTTGGGCCAAAATGTATTCAGCCACATGTCTTTAGTAAAAAAAAAATGCCAATAAGCGTATATTTATTGGTTTGCGCAAAAGTTATAGCGTCTACAAACTAGAGTACATTTTCTGGAATTTACACCGCTTTTAATTTATGACTGCCTATTTCATTTCTTGAGGTGCTAAAATGGCAGAGAAGTACAAAACCCCCCCAAATGACCCCATTTTGGAAAGTAGACACCCCAAGCTATTTGCTGAGAGGCATGTTGAGCCCATTGAATATTTTTTTTTTTAGTCCCAAGTGATTGAATAAAGACAAAAATAAAAAAGATTTTTTTTTTTTTTCAAAAAGTTGTCACTAAATGATATATTGCTCACACATGCCATAGTTATATGTGGAATTGCACCCCAAAATACATTTTGCTGCTTCTCCTGAGTATGGGGATACCACATGTGTGGGACTTTTTGGGAGCCTAGCCGCGTACGGGGCCCCGAAACCCAAGCACCGCCTTCAGGATTTCTAAGGGTGCAAATTTTTGATTTCACTCCTCACTACCTATCACAGTTTCGAAGGCCATAAAATGCCAAAATAGCACAAAACCCCCCCAAATGACCCCATTTTGGAAAGTAGACACCCCAAGCTATTTGTTGAGAGGCATGGTGAGTATTTTACAGCTCTCATTTGTTTTTGAAAATGAAGAAAGTAAAGAAAAAAAAATTTTTTTTTTCTTTTTTCAATTTTCAAAACTTTGTGACAAAAAGCGACATCTGCAAAATACTCACAATACCTCTCAGCAAATAGCTTGGGGTGTCTACTTTCCAAAATGGGGTCATTTTGGGGGGTTTTATGCCATCTGGGCATTCCATGGCCTCCGAAACTGTGATTGGCAGTGAGAAGTGAAATAAAAAAATTACACCCTTAGAAAGCCTGAAGGCGGTGATTGGTTTTTGGGGTTCCGTACGCAGCTAGGCTCCCAAAAAGTCCCACACATGTGGTATCCCCGTACTCAGGAGAAGCAACAGAATGTATTTTGGGGTGTATTTCTACATATGCCCATGACATGTTTGAGCAATATATCATTTAGTGACAACTTTTTGTAAAAAAAAAATATATATTTTTTTTTTTTCATTATTCAATCTCTTGGGACAAAAAAAAAAAAATATTTAATGGGCTCAACATTGCTCTCATCAAATAGCTTGGGGTGTCTACTTTCCAAAATGGGGTCATTTGGGGGGGGTTTGAACTGTCCTGGCATTTTATGCACAACATTTAGAAGCCTATGTCACACGTCACCCACTCTTCTAACCACTTGTAGACAAAGCCCTTTCTGACACTTTTTGTTTACATGAAAACATATTTTTTTTTTGCAAGAAAATTACGTTGAACCCCCAAACACTATATATAATGTTAAAGCAAAGGCCCTACAGATTAAAATGGTGGGTGTTGCATTTTTTTTTTCCACACAGTATTTGCGCAGCGATTTTTCAAACGCATTTTTTGTGGAAAAAATACACTTTTTTTTATTTTAATGCACTAAAACACACTATATTGCTCAAATTTTTGATGAAATAAAAAATATGATCTTAGGCCGAGTACATGGATACCAAACACGACATGCTTTAAAATTGCGCACAAACACGCAGTGGCGACAAACTACATACATTTTTAAAAGCCTTTAAAAGCCTTTACATGATACCACATTAGATTCACGGAGGAGGTCTACTGCTAAAATTACTGCCCTCGATCTGACCTTCGCGGTGATACCTCACATGCATAGTGCAATTGCTGTTTACATATGACGCCAGACCAACGCTTGTGTACGCCTTTGCGCAAGAGAAGGGGGGGCAGGGGTGCTTTTTTTTTTTTTTTTTTGTTTTTTTTTTTATTTATTTAGCTTTTTTATTTTATTTTTAAACTGTTCCTTCCATTTTTTTTCTTTGTTATGATTTTTATTGTTATCTCAGGGAATGTAAATATCCCCTATGATAGCAATAGGCAGTGACAGGTACTCTTTTTTTTGAAAAAATTGGGGTCTATTAGACCCTAGATCTTTCCTCTGCCCTCAAAGCATCTGACCACACCAAGATTGGTGTGATAAAATGCTTTCCCAATTTCCCAATGGCGCGGTTTATATCTGGGAGGGGGGACATTCCCTCCCACTGCTTGTAAAAGCAGTCTAGAGGCTAATTACCCGCTAGAATTGCTTTTACATGAAAGCCGATCACTGGCTGAAAAGAATGATACCAAGATGATACCTAAACCTGCAGGCATCATTCTGGTATAACCATTCAAAGTCCAGCAACATACTGGACATATATTGTAATCTTTTTTTTTTCATGCAGCCTCTTGGCTGAACGAAAAAAAGAGATTGATTGGTGGGTATGCCCACCATTAGAATACCTCCCTTCATCCACCCACTTCTAATGATGGGCATACATGCACCATTTATATATGCCGATGCATGGGGGCATCCTCCCGCAAAAGTTATGCCGTGTACACACGGTCGGAATTTCGACCGTATGTACGTGGCATTAGGAGCCAATCGCTCCTCCCCCCCCCCTGCTGCCCCCATGCTTCGGCATATATGCTCTTTTTTTTTAACTGTGGTGGTGAAATCACCTCCTACAGTGTTGGAGTCGCGTCTTTATGTATCGTGGGAGCAAACGCTGTTGCTGTCAAGATAAATAAATCCGCGTTGCAACTGAATGGCGCACCTGAAAACAAAAAAATGCTTAACACTAAAACACAGTAAACAAAATTACATACCTGAAAAGCAAGCATGATAAAACATAATAAAACATTGCAGAATAGAATGGAGTAAAAAAAGAGCAACAATAGAGAGAGAATAGAGTGAGAGAGAGAACAATAAAACGACAACTATTTTATTTTTTTGAGATTCACAGGTAAAAAAGCTCCTGACTGAAGCGACTGAATCAAAACGCTACCACAAAAAAACTGTTAGCGATCGCAGGGATCAGGCCTGACTCTGCGAACGCTGCAGTTATGTGTGCTTAGTGTTTTGTAAGTGACAGTGATCGATCGATACTGCACTTGGGTGGGCTGGGCTGGGCGGAGGGGGAAAACGCAGGTGCTAGCAGGTATCTGGGCTGATCCCGCTAACAATGCGTTTTTTTTTGGAACCCTAAACTGCTGGGACGCTAGTATAGATCTGATCAGATCAGATATTGATCTGTTCAGATACTGTGCCACTAAGGGAGGTGTATGCTTTGCGCGTGGGTGTTTGCGGTACTGGCACTAACCTGGGGCGACGCAGACCTTATTTGACCCTAAAACCTAATTGATATCACCCGCCGGGCGATCAGGGGGTTAAACCGTTATTGGGTAATAAATGGCGGGTGCCCTGACAGTATAAAAAACAAGCTAACTAACCAGCGTCACCCGTAACAGTAATACAAAAAAAAACTGGTTACCTAGCGACACTAATGCAGCGATCAGAAAAACGATCGCTTAGTGACACTGGCAAAAGGGGGTGAAAGGGTTAACTAGGGGCAATCAGGGGGTTAAACCTTTATTAGGTAATATATGGGGGTACCTGACGCTATATAAAAACCTGACGGGGAACCTAAATAACGAAATAACTAACTGGCTAACCAGCGTCACCAGTGACAGTTATACAGTGATCACTGGTGAAAGGGTTAACTCTAGGGGCAATCAGGGGGTTAAAACCTTTATTTAGGTTGTAATATGGGGGTACCTGACCTATAAACCTATTTATGAACCTATATAAACATGGCGGTTACCTAAAAAAAAAAAAATGGTTACCTAGCGACACTAATGCAGCGATCAGAAAAACGATCGCTTAGTGACACTGGCAAAAGGGGGTGAAAGGGTTAACTAGGGGCAATCAGGGGGTTAAAACCTTTATTAGGTAATATATGGGGGTACCTGACGCTATATAAAAACCTGACGGGGAACCTAAATAACGAAATAACTAACTGGCTAACCAGCGTCACCAGTGACAGTTATACAGTGATCACTGGTGAAAGGGTTAACTCTAGGGGCAATCAAGGGGTTAAAACCTTTATTTAGGTTGTAATATGGGGGTACCTGACCTATAAAACTATTTATGAACCTATATAAACATGGCGGTTACCTAAAAAAAAAAAATGGTTACCTAGCGACAGCAGTGACACTAATACAGCGATCAGAAAAACGATCGCTTAGTGACACTGGCAAAAGGGGGTGAAAGGGTTACCTGGGGGGCAATCAAGGGGTTAAACCTTTATTAGGGGGGGGTAGGGGGCTACCTTGGACCTAAAACTAACTGCCCTGACAGTTATTACAGTCACACTGACACTAAATGCAGTGATCAGTAAAAAAATGATCACTGCAATTAGTGACACTGTGACTGGGGGGGAGGGGGTGATCTGGGGGGTGATCAGGGGGTGACAGGGGGGTGGAATATGTGCCTAACTGTACTGGTGTCAGTGTACTGTTGTGCACTAACCTTTACATGTTCGCCGCTCGGCGTCTCCGGTCACATAGACCGGCGCACCGAGCGTGACATCACTTCCGCCTTCCTGTCTATACAATAGACAGGAAGGGGAAGCTTTTCATTGGCCAGGAGCGATCGCGAGGGGGTGGCCAGAAACCACTGGCCGTCCCCTCGTCCCGGATCGCTCCTGACACGATCCCGACCGTCCCCGCCGGCGGAGGGGGGTCCGATCGGACCCCCCAACCGCCTGAAGAATGGCACGTACAGGTACGTGATTCTGCCTGTACGTGCCATTCTGCCGACGTATATCTACATGGGGCGGTCGGGAAGTGGTTAAAATGAACCTTCACTCCCAAAAGGGAGTTTTGCTCCCTGCAACCTTTCCCATCCCATGCATTACAAAAAAGTTTTTTTTTCTTTTACATTTTTTTTTTCTTTACAGCCTGCCCCCCACAGCCATTGTCGCCTAGCCAAGAATGATGTGTCCCTGCTTGCTCGGGAATAGCTTGTCGTATATCCCTGGAGGCTGCAGGAGCAGGGATTCACAGCTGGTGGCCAGGCCTGGCATATATCATCGGGGGCTGGCTTTAAGAACCTGAAAGAGGCAGCTGGGCTCCAGATAGTGTTAGAGGGAAAGATTGAAGGGTAGGCGCTAGCTTGGACTTGTCAACACTCTTGGAACTTCCTCAGGAATAAACATGCTGGTGCTTGGGAGGGAGCATCCAACATGCAAATGTCATTCATGGATATGTAATTAGTTGCGGAGGGACGACTATACAAAGAGGAACCGTCATTCTCTTACAGAAAAAGAGCATAGTCAATTTAAAGACGGAAATAAAAAATATATGTGTGAGATAACAGGATCAAGGACAAAAATCCACAGTACTAAAATAATGGCATCAGCAACCAATCAGATATATTTTTCAGTGACCTGACATTAGTCATCTGAAACCTCATTTGTTTCTGTAGGCTACTGCACTTTATATGACTCATTCACATGGGCACAGAGAGTCATACACCATAAAAAAAGTGCAGGTCTGCACCCAAGAATAACAAGTTTTTGCATCCTATATAGCAGTGGTCATTAACCTTGTCCTCAGGACCCACTAACAGGCCAGGTTTGCAAGATAACTGAAATACATCACAGGTGATATACCCAAGGTAATACATAAAACCTGGCCTGTTAGTGGGCCCTGGGGACAGGGTTGATGGCCACTGCTATATAGCACGATTACAGGCTGTGGCTGTATGCTGGTAACCACACCCCTGAGCATTTACTTGCATAAAGCGTCTCCCATCTGTCCCTGTCTGCAAACACTTGTCATTTTCAGTTGCAGAGATTTGCTCTCTTTTTCTGTTTGCATGAGCCCTAATGTCTGTGTACTTATTGTTATTTGCAGTGCTTTACTGAACAAAATCTAACAGAGTTTGTAGTTGATGGATGTATAATGAGAATATGTTTGCATTGTACCACACTTAGCTGCTGGTGATGTAAGATGATCATGCCTCAATGGCAGGTGTGGAAATTGTGGTTTTTTCCTTTTTTTTATTTTTTGAGCCAGGCAGTTGACTTACATCCAGTAATAATAAAAGGTTTGGTATCTTGCCATCACCTTAAGCTGCTGTAATAAAGTTTATGGAATTGACAGATGAAGCAAAACTCTTTACTTTTAAATTGCCTTTACAATTGCCAAGATTTCTAATAAGAAATATAAGTCTGGTCAAAGTATAATACAACCCATAAGGAGATCTAAACATCCTGACTTTAGGATGGCAGGAATATGGCCTGGCCTGTCCTCTGCTGACATCTGCTTTACTGGTCCCGCTGGGTTGTTTATAGTGGCGCACTCCTGTACGGTGGAACAAGAAAAAAACAAGCACCCTCGTTATTAGTGTGTTTTTCATATGTTAGCAACTTTAATAGTTTTTTAGAGAGCCTGTAGTTTAAATTCATTATCTATGAAATAGAACAGCACGTCTTTTGGGGGGCTTATGATTATTTTTAACCTTCTTTTTTCTTTGAGAGAGTAACTAGTTATATATATATCTATATATTATATAGTTATATGTGGATGCAAAGTTTTTTCCACACCAATCTTACAAATTACACTACCTGTATTCATTGTGTGTCTATTACAAGGTGAGAAAGGACTTGGCCCCCTCAAAAAAAATGTTTTTTCTCCAGTACAATAAAAAAAACTCACATCCTCCTATCCTCTAAGCACATATGAGCCTATCCTTTAAACATGCATGAGCAGTGCCCTGGAAATGCTCACATTTGTCCTGCATTCATAAAGGGTGTCATAGACACTCTTTAGAATTCTGTCTTGCTACCACACCACAAATGTTGGTACTTGCTGCAACTTTATGTACCTGCTGGAAATGGGTACATGAATTTGGGAAACGCGCCGATATTTGGGATGCATAGGCACACTGAGGCTGGAGTGCTCATAAGGACATTCTATTCTTAGTTGGGTTGTTTTAGTCAAGAAGTTTTGTAGCTGGATAGGCAGAGCATAATGAGTTTTATAAGATAATAGTTTGCCATAAAGTCCACCCCACCCCAATGTGACTAACATGATTAACAGTAGGCAGTGGGTTGATTACATAGACCACAGACAACCTGCTATGGGCCATGGAATCCACCCACTGGCTGCTGTCAATCACAGGGAGAGAGGGGATTTGCTGCGGGTCTAGTCCCTCAGGTTCTAAATCAGGCTGCTCCCACTGTCCGTGTCACTGGTTGCTGGAGGCCTGACAGCTGTAAAGCAGACAGTGTCCTTGACAAATAGTAACAGAAGGGGAAGGGAGAGAATAGTGCTGACAAACAAGCCACCCTGCTACATAGCATACAGAGACAGGCACTCTGCCTGTTTCTATATGCCAACTAAGATTTGGCCTTAATTTCCTTCCAGTTTTATTATCTATGAGTGGGACGTAATTTATTTTTGAATATGGTGCAGATTATGTTACTTTATTAATTTGTCTGCAACTATTAAGAAGTACCTGAATCTGTTGTATGTTTTGGTAAAGCTACCAAAACTGTTAGCAAGGCTTTTTTGAATCTGATGCAGATATGTGATTATATGAATATTGCCAGAAAAGTGACTCAAATGCTTTATTTAATTCCCCGTAATATATCTTTTGCTCTTGATCCAAACTCATGCAGCAAAATTAATAGAAAAAAGAATATTATCCGGTGGACAGAATCCCATGTGTATGGAAACCAGTCGTTTTGGTAAACTAAGTGCTAGCTTCCACTGGTACCAGATTCGTCAGTTGTGCTTCCCCTAACTACTAACCATACACTTACGGGTTTGTTCAAGTTATTCAAATAACATTGCCCTAACATTTTTTATTGATATTTAAAAGCATTTGTAAAACTTCAAAGCTATCCCCATTCCCACCGCCTGTATCCCAAAGTTGAATACACTGTACAAAAGATCATGACACAGTCATTGAAGTTACAATAGAAATAAAGCATAAAGATCATAAAACTGCAGACACTTCATTCATTGTTATAGTCCACAACATGTTCATAATTCTCCTCTCACCCAACCACAAAGTACAAAAAATCAACTAGTTATTATTCATTACATTTGTAATATGCAATCCAAAACTATCTGTGGTAGGACCAACCCAAGCATCTCTAACCATTCTTGCCATAATTTCAGGAATTTCTCTGGAGTACCTCTGCATTGATAAATCAGCTTTTCTCGTGCCACCAACTCACCCATTATGAATAGTAATCTTCTCATAATAATGAGAATGATTGCTAGATACTGTTTTATCCAATGCACCCAAATTCAAGACTGGATCAGTGCCCTTTATTTTAGCTTGCTTTTTGTGTTGGTCCTAGATCAGCCTTTTTCAACCCCTTTAACATGGAGGAACCCATGAAATAACTCTTAGGTTTCCCTGTATTGCGTGTATCTTTTCAGCTACTTTGCAGTAAAGCGAGGAAACATGCATACACACCTACACGCTAACTAGCCTTTTATAGCAAATTAATATTGCCAGTAATATGTATGCAGTATAGCTGGTCCACAATACCCTACTTGAACAGGACTTCAAATAAAAGCGGTATGTTGATCTGGTTCACTTGTGGTCTAGATGTAGGGGTGGATTTACCAATGGCTAATAGACTTTCAGTGGAACTTCCCCCCCTTTACTAAGCTCTGGAGCAACTGCACTTGCAGAGTCAACTGCTCTTGTAAAGTGTACAGTCTGTTTGCCTTTAATAAATCCACCCCATAGTTTCATCCCAAGTCCCCCTTCCAGTTTGTCCTGCTAGCTTTTTATTTAGAAAGTTTGTTAGCTATTCCCACATGGGCGTACTACTCATGTGCAAACATTGTTCCAATGGCATTAGTTTGAGTGCTGTTCCCACAAGAAAATCTGATGGCATTTACGCCTGAAAAACAACAGATGTATTTTATGTAAGTCTGAAAAAAATCTTGCTATATATATATACACATACTGACGTAACACACCCTGCTAGGAATAAATAAAAGAATAAACATTTGCATTTTTAGCACTCAGGGTTGCTCTATATAACAAATTATTTTACGTAATCATAATAATGAACTAAAACAATTATATTAATAATAGCAAGAAAATAAACCCACACAGTGAAAATTGTAGTGTTCTTTGACATTGGTTGAGAGAGGAAAGTGCCCCCCTACATTGTTAGTTGATGACATAAGGGCCCCTTAAACTAGTAGGCAGTGGGAGAAGGGCCCCATTGTATTGGTGATAAATGACATTAAGGAGCCTTAAACTAGTTAACAGTGATAGAAGGATCCCTTACACTGGTGGTCGAAAGATTGAAAGAATGCGTCCTATATTGGTTTGTCAGTGGGAAGAATGCACCTTACAGTGTTGGTCAGTAGGAGGAACACTCACCTAAAACATAGTAAAAAAGATAATTGATGTTAATGGTTACTTATCTGAGAAGCAGAATTTGCTCTCTGCCCAATGAACCCTTAGCAACCTTTGAAGGAACCTTAGGATTCCATTGAGCCCTGGTTGGGATAGGCTTTCCTAGATTGTTGTATTTGTCTTTAAATAAGGCCACCAATTCCAGACAAAACTTTTTCATTTAGTTTTGGACAGAACAGGAAAACTTTGAATTATTGTTGCTGTCTGTGTACACATTGGGCAGAAATAAACTTACATATTTTCTAACTGAAGTACATCAGACAAATTGGGAAATAAAAAGAAAATATACTCAATGGAAACACTATTTGTTAATAGTTTAAAAAGTTTATCTGTCAGGTTTTTATTGCTGTCTTTGCCTCCCTGGAGTGATTTCTCTGATTTCTTAGTCCCGTAATGATGTCAGATGCAACAGGAAGTGGAGTGAAAATCTCTTCAAGTGCACACAGAAAGTATTTAAAGGATGCCAGATGTTCTGACCCTTAATAATCAAAACCGAAATGTTTTGGAGGAAGCTGGCCTTAAAGGGGTTGAAACCCTTTGTGTTTTTTTTTTTCACCCTAATGCATCCTATGCATTAAGGGGAAAAAACACCTGGCAGTGACCTGCCCCCCAGCGCCCCCGTTTTACTTATCTGAGCCCTGGAACTTGACCTGGCGGGACCCGCTGTCTCTCTGCCTGGGGTTCTCGGCTCATTGGCTCCCGCCATTAGCTCCCGCTGCTGTCAATCAAATCCAATGACGTGTGCGCCAGGGGGGCAGGGCCGAGTCATACATTCGGCAGCTATGGACGCTGAATGCTGGACTCGGGAACGCGCCCGCAAGGTAACCCCCTCAGGATAGTGCTTCTCCTAGGGGGTCATCTGATGTGGGGAGTAGCTGCGAGAGCCACCGGGGGACCCCAGAAGAAAAAGTTCGGTGCCACTCTGTGCAAAACGAGCTGCACAGTGGAGGTAAGTATAATATGTTTGTTATTTAAAAAAAAAATGAACCATTACAATCACTTTAAAACTCAATTTTGATTTCTTTGTGACAGAACAACAGATTCACTTATAGAAAAGTAACCACAGACACTCCATGCTGTTTAATAACTGTGTTTTCACCTAGTTTGTAGAGCAGTTGGTTGAATCTGGCCATTCACATGATCTGAATGATATGGGAATAAATGTACAGAACAGTTGGTTTTATCTGGCTGTTAGCATGACCTGAATGCTATGGCAACTAATGTATAGAAGAGCTGGTTGAATCTTGACTGTTTACATAATTTGAATGATATGGGAATGAATGTCTAGGCACCATTAGGTGAGAAAGGATCATTTAGTGTCCACACTGTTGCTATCAATTGTATTCTAATGCCTGTTGATACCTTAGTGAAAAATCCCCTCTGCGTAAACATAAAATTAGTCAGTCAAAAAGCATTCCTGGCTGTATAATCCTGGCATGTGGCTGTGCCCACAGGGGGACCATCCTCCTCAGGCTAGGTTCACGCTATGTGCGGCACAGGGCACAGCAGGTGGTCCAGTGCATCCCCATTCACCATTTCAGGTCCAAATTAGGTCAGAATTTTTGCCTGAATTCTGACCTGAAACGGAGCCAAAGAAGCATAGGACCCTTCTGCTGTGCGCTCCAGAGATGTGTAAACTGGCTCCATTGTGACCTCGTCAAACTTTCCTGTCATGCGAATCGGAGGTGAGAAACCTGCATCCAATTCGCATAAGTGTGAACCCAGCCTATATCTATAGGAACCTTTTGACAGATTTACCTTCCTGCAGCTGGCCCAAATGTTTATTTTTCTTAAGAAAATTTCAGTAAAAAACAACCTCATCATAAGAAAAGCAGCTATTCACCTGCATGCATTTTTTGCCTGTGTTTCAGTTTTATCTGTCATAGTCATCTGACCTCTTTACCATAGCAGCTGCCCCCCCCCCCACCTTTACCCCAAAACACGCACTATAAAAAGAGGGTACTGTTGCTAAAAAATAAACCCTCTTTGTGCTATAATCGAGAACTCTAAAACTCCAATTGAGGTTGGCACATTCCATCCTAGTCTTACTTTTAGATTTAGCAATGGTTTAGATTTGTTGTTATGGTATCAGACTGTTTATTACTGCAACCCACAGACATTTCTTTCCTGCTGGATAAATATATCGTTGTCAATGCAACATGACTTTTTTATGATCCATTTAGCTTGGTAGTTTAATAAATGTATCTGTAATCGACTCCCAAGACGCAAGTGGGGTTTGAATTATCAGCTTGTAGGAAGTGTGCTACCTGACATTACATGCTGGGGTTTGTAGTTCATCAGTGACTTTCGAGGTATAGGTATTTTATCTTGATATGCTATTCTTATGTGATTTGATGTATAATTTCTGTATATAATTAGTTTTTTCATAATAACTTTGTTTTATGGCAACTTGGGTATGGAAGTCAGTCAAGATGTGTGCATTGTAAAAAAAAATGTAAACACATATGCAATCAACTGACTTAAAATGATCTCTTTAGTTATTAGGAATGATGGATGCAAAGACCCCCATAGACATGGAAACGATTGTTAAACAATTTGATGAATTTCTGCTTGTTTACTGAAAGGTCTTCCACATGCTAGGCTTTTTCAGCAGTTGAATCGTGTCTGCTTAGCTGATCACTCTGTGATTCCAAGGGCCGGGGCTGGATTGCTGGTTCTTATCTTGTAAAATGACTCCATAATTACATTTCAAAATTGACCCATGAGCCATTTTCACCTCCAGTTGGCCAGTGAATGCGTATTCCTGTCCAGGAAAACACGAGCTTCAGTTGTGGTATTTATCTGATGTATAATTCATCCACTTCTGAGACACACAATGAAGTGCTTTTGATATATTATTGCTGTTTTCATACAATAACTAGAGGCTAGTAGGAATGTAATTTTTTTTTTTTTTTATATTTAACTTTCCTGCATGGGGAAAGCAATATGGCAAGTTACTTCTGCATAGGTTATTTTATTAAACCACAGTCTACTGCTATACTTAGAGGCTGCAGATGGGCACTAAACAGGCTGCAATAATGGGCACATTAGGGGCTGCAGATGGGCATAGATCAGGCTGCATAGATGGGCACTGATGAGGCTGCAGAGCACTGACCCTTATTTTAAAATTGAAGGTTTTTTTTATGAAACTTTCCTCTTAAAGTTAAGGTGCATGTTATACGCCAATAAATACGGTACTTACAAACTTCTGAATTGAATGTCGGGCGATTCCTGCTGAATCAACCAATATTCATTCTTCTGCTCAACAAAAATAGATTTTTTTTTAGGCACTGTTTAAGTATTCTGACAGCCCCAGGTGCTTAGCGTGGATTGGGAAATCAAGTGATTTCTCTTGTTAGGGGCTTGATTAATGTATTTGGCTAGCTTTGGCAGCAAATATGTCATTTAATTCTTGAGAAATTCAAGATTCCTTTGGGTAATTTAAAGTATAACTAAAGGAGAAACTTTTCTTTTATTAAGATCTGGATAGAGTATTGAGGTGTTAGAACCCTTGTCTGTTTTTGTATTGCTGTCTGTGTCTCCTTTAGGAAGATTCACCATAATTGCCTGATCATCAACGTCACTAGAGATAACAATAAGCGCAAATCCCAAATTTTTCAGTTTCCAACAGAACAACACTTTTGTGACAGCTGTCTAAAAGGAGAATTCCCTTACAGTAAAAAGATATTCTGTCATTTCCTGTTGAGTGTGCAGCACAGGAAGCAAAGGGAAATCTAAGTAATAAGACAAGGATGACAAAAAACAGCTGTTTTATCCTTCCCCCTTCTCTGTTTTGGTTTTGGATATACTCCTCAGGTGTGAGTTTTGCGTTTTTAAATCCATCCTACTATTGCTGTGTACTGAGTGGAAAGTGTTTTTTTTGGTGACAAATTCCATTATAAGTAGTTATTGCATACTATGTGTTACAGTACAATTACAGTGTAAATCTTGCTGTGTGCAAGCAATTACAGACTGTACATTATTATAGGCTTATATTGTTTTTTTAGTATAAGTACCAATGGTACTGGGTGTAATTGCAGTGTAAAATGTGCTCTTACACTTCCAATGTGCATCGTACCTCGTTCAATTTTCTTGTGGTGTTATATATCATAGGAATCCAAGGTCTTCTAGATACAGATAAAACATTCTATGCTCTTATAGTTACAATTCTCATCACATTATGTGTAATTCAAGTCTAACTCAAGATAAAAACCTCTAAAAAAATGTTTGAGCAAAGGGTCAAGAGAGAAAGACCCCCATCTTCTTTATACTGTGGTCCAGTCAAGACAGGAAATTATGGCAAACCTCTCCAATGGGGACACAAGTTGCAAAAAACACTTCTCCTTAAAGTGGTTGTAATGGCTGAAAGTTTTTTTACCTTCAGTGTGCAGTCTCCCCCTCAGCACCCCCTAATACTTACCTAAGTCCAATCTTGATCCAGCAATGTGCATGAGACTCGAGGCTCTCCTGGGTCTCTCCCTCCTGATTGGCTGAGATGCAGGAGCCATTGGTTCCTGCTGCTGTCAATCAAAGCAAGTGAGGCATGAGCAGAGGATAGGGTTGAGCCATGCTCAGTCTGTCCTATGGATGCAGAGTGCCAGATCAGGAGTGAGCATGTACAAGTGCCCCCACAGCAAGCAGAGAAGGATCAGGGCAGCTCCAATTAAGCTAATTGCATTAAGGTAAAAAATGTTTATGCATCAGTATCGCCCGCACTCACGCCCCCACCCTTTTTACTTACATGAGCCCTTATTCGATCCAGCGCTGTGCACATCTGCAGTTCTTCTCTTCCCTCACTTCCGGGTCTCACTGGCTTTGGCTGCCGCTGCTGTCAATCAAAGCCATTGACGAGGGAGAATAGGGGCGGAGCCAATTCCTACTGTCTGTGTTTATAGACAGCGGCTTCCAATGGGGCACTTGCTGCTTCGGAGGAGCCATGAGTACTGGCGGGGCACCCTAAAAGAAGGAGGTTTGGGCCCTTCTGTGCAATTCCATTGCACAGAGCATGTAAGCATAAACCTGTTTGTTACTTAAAAGAAAAAAATGCATTTACAATCACCTTAGACTCACCACGGTACTATATGTAGCTATAATAGTGGATAGCATACATAAGTAAATTATCTTCTAAGATTATTATTTCTGTTATGTTTAATTGCAGTATAGAAAAATATATACTCTTGCTGTATGTAGATTTGTAGTCATATTACCCACAACATCATGTGTAATTACAACATAGAAGATTCTGTGGTCTCTTTGTTAAAGTATGCAGAGGGTGTTTCTTTTTCTTGTAGTCTCTTATAGTCACAGTGTCCATGGTATTATATGTAATTACAGTATAGGAGAATTACATTAGCATTATATTGTTGCAGAATCATTTTTCTATGAATGTCTTTAAACGTAGTTTAAAGGGGTTGTAAATGCTCATGTTTTTTCTATGCAATAAGGTGAAAAAACACCTTGCAGTCACTGACCCCCTAGCCCCCCCATTTTATTTACCTGAGCCCTGAATTTCCGTTGGCGCGTCCCCGCCGTCCCTCTCTCCACGAGTTCCTGATTCTTGATTGGATAGATTGATAGCAGCGCAGCCATTGGCTCCCGCTACTGTTAATCAAATCCAATGACGCTGGGGGTGGGGCCGAGGCCTCTATAGACGCGGAATGCTTGACTCGGGAGAGCGCTTCTCCAAGGGGGTTATCTAATGCAGGGAGGAGCAGAGGGACCCCACCTTTTGGGCTTTAAACGCATGCAAACCCAAAACAATATTTAATATATTGCAACTTACCAGTCCTTAGACGGGTGCATGCATTAGTTTTAAATTTTTCAATCTTTTTACCTTCATTTTCACCTGAGGAGAATGGCAGTAAGGCACTTTCTGCCCCAGGGTGATAATGCTTCTGTATTAGGACGACAGAAACAAGATAGGTCTACAGAACCCCTTCTTTCCGTAATATAGAGGGCTGTGTTTTTGTAGTTCTCATAGATAGCTGGGAACAATGTAATTGATAACAGTTGGCACAGGCAGAGAGCTCAGAAAGTTACCAGCTCACGAGATTCCTGGCAAGATCAACTGGTTTATATCTTTAACTTATCAAACCGATATGACAAAACACTTTCAATGATATATTTAACAGACCAAAAGGGACCAAATAAAGGAAGTTCAATGATAGGGTTTACATACATTTTAGGGCCTCTAGGCTAAAATTACAGCTTTTTAAATGCCTGTCATGCCGTGTTTGTGTTAGTTTACACTTATTTGATACAATGAAATAAAAGGATATAATTTTTTATTCATAGAGATAGTGGAATGTTTCCACGTGAGCGACCCATACAAAAATATCTTCAATATTCAGTTTTGTTTTTTTTTTTTGTTTATAAAATGAAAATTTACACGAAAAGTTAAATCTCTCACTTTCAGTACCGTCAAATTTTTTTTGAAAGATATTTTTAATGGGTTGTTTATTGTCATTTTGAGTGTTGGTACCAACTCATTCACATTAACTTTTTTTTGCCTAGGTTTCTTTTAAAATAAGGCACTTCTTTCTTTGGGACTCAGCATTGTGTTTTGGCATTGCGTTTGATAAAATATCCAAACACTCCATAATTTCTTATTGCTTAGAGTAACAGTCAGAGTCGATGCTGTCATAACATCTGACTCATGTTGTAACTTTCCAAGAGCTTCAGAATAATAGTGTGTGATAGCTTTGATAAAACACCTTAGCTGCAGTTCCCTAGAGTGATTTAAAATGCTTGAAATCAGCAGGTGTTAAGAAAAAAAAAGGCTCTTTTTTTCTTTTCTTGCTTAAGTAAATTAAAAGCTGATGGTTATACAAAAGAATATCTTAGAGCTCACCTTTCACATGTTTAAACATGTCAGATATCTGTTAGCACTTTTGGCAATTTTACTTAGGTTATGATAATACACAGTATCTCACAGAAGTGAGTAGACCCCTCACCTTTTTGTAAATATTTTATTATATCTTTTAATGTGATAACACTGAAGAAATTACACTTTGCTACAATGTAAAGTAGTGAGTGTATAGCTTGTATAACAGTGTAAATTTGCTGCCCCCTCAAAATAACTCAACGCACAGCCATTACTCAACACAAGGTCTCAGGTGTAAATGGGGAGCGGGTGTGTTAAATTTGGTCACTTTCTCATACTGGTCACTGGAAGTTCATCATGGCACCTAATGGCAAAGAACTCTCTGAGGATCTGAAAAAAATTATTGTGGCTCTACATAAAGATGGCCTAGGCTATAAGAAGATTGCCAAGACCCTGACACCGTGAACATTTTAGTTACAGACCTCAATAACTTAAGAGGGGTGATTGATTTTCCCTCTTTCTTCTTCTGTATCTGTCCTATGTGGCTCTGCCCTATCATTTAACTAGAAACTGAAAGCAAACAGCCTTTTCTATGTTCTTTATTTAGAAAAGCAATAGCTCTCGGTGCCACCAGTGCCATTGGAATTTGATGTATTAATTGGAAATAGAAAAATGTAATATAACTTTAAAGAAACATATAAGTATAAATAAAGTTAATTTCCTCTTCAGAAGTCCCATTCAAAGTTTAATCACATATTCAAATTTTGAAGGTCACAGAGAGTTTTGGGTGGCTTGTCTCTGCTGCTGTTTGTTCATGCAGACTTGAAAACTTGGAAGATGTGTATAGCTCTACCTTTGTGTAAATCCTATTGAAAAAAAAAAAACTACCAGATTTATTTTTGTGTCGTCTGTTGTTTAAAGGGAAACTAACCTAACCCTGAAATAGTCCAGATTACCCAGTTATCTATAGTTGTGGCCACTTCTACATACAAATTCTGAGAAAAGCACTGGGTGGATAAATTATAGAAGAGGTCTACATTTTTCAGTGCTGCTTGCTTTAGGGCAGTGATGGCGAACCTTGGCACCCCAGATGTTTTGGAACTACATTTCCCATGATGCTCATGCACTCTGCAGTGTAGTAGCATCATGGCAAATGTAGTTCCAAAACATCTGGGGTGCCAAGGTTTGCCATCACTGCTTTAGGGCATAAGAGAAGCCAGTTTCGCTAGGAACTGGTACACATTCCTGAGCATCTGGTGTAATCAAGGCCAATTAGGCCATTGCTTTGACAATTCTTTATGAAGGAGACATCTGCCTAGCTGCCTTTATAAGCTCTCTCAGAACTGACAACCTTGGATAAACAAGAGCATTTTGCTCTAAGGAGAGATACTGTGTGATGACAGGGGCCATTTAGAAAGGGATTTGTTTTTGTGTAGATAAGTTTATTTTACATTTATTTCTTCTCTGTGAACAATGTACTTATGTTGTACCTAAAGCTGGCCATATATTGAGCAAAGGTCATTCCTGATGATCCTAGGGAAGTTTACTCCACATGTGGTCCTGTCAAACGCCTGATGCACGACATAATTTAAAGTGGTTGTATAGTCTAAATTTGAACTTTTACCTACAGGTAAGCCTATAATAAGGCTTACCTGTATGCGGTGCTTACTAGCTCATTATGCTTTTTCCCTTACAGGTATGTAAAAAAAAAAAATGTCAGCGAGTATACAACCGCTTTAATTGAAAAATCAAAGGAGCCAATCAGAACATTTTTGGCCGAACAGTGTTTGCATCCAGTCCGATAAAAAAAAAAACATTTGATGTGTTATATAATCAGATGCAGGCACTGTTTAGGTTTTCTGACATCTGGCGGCACTGGTTGTCGTAATACAATAGCCGCAGCAGAATATTAATCTATTTACACTGTCTAATGTGACAGAGAAATCTGTTCCTATAGGCTGAGCAAAAAAAAATGTTCATGTGTATGGCCAACTTGACACTGGATGCATAATAAAGCTAGTTGTGGCCAGTGTTAAAGCAAAACTGCACTATGGACTCTTTTTCTATCTGTACATAAAAAGTACCCAGTTGATAAGTTACAAACACCACCCCAAAACCCTCCCAGTGCAACATCAAGTAAAACCTATAAAATGTATTGTCTTCTAGGTATCACATGGCTCAACTGTCCAGTATGAAGTAGGCAACCTTTCTCTGTCCGCACAAACAGAAGAAAAAACCCTCCCTTCTGGGAATGAGCACCTGTTACAGTGGACTCAGAGGAACTATGGGGCTGTTACATCGTTCACAGAAGCCAAAATGACCAAAAGAATAGACATCAAAGTGGGCGAAGGTAAGTCAAATATTGGATTGCAGTATTTGTCTTCAAGGTATTTTGTTATTACTAATTTAACCCCATTAAATAATAATCAACAAGTTGTTTAGCAGTGTTGCTGTATAGTACCGTGATGCTGCTGCTGTAAATTGGATGGGTTATTTTAAATCAATTGGTTTAGCTCATGAGATAATTCTCATCAACCTGTTCAGTTCACGAGCGTGAAATAATTTTTTATTTTCATGAGTTTAATTTATGATAATTTTTTCGTCTAAATGTTCAGTTCACAAACATAAATATTACATAAGTGTGGAATTCTTATTTTTCCTCATGGTATAGGGAATCAACTGCATAAAGATTTATTTTCTCTTGAATAATGTTTTTAATGACGTGTTACGTTCTCACCAATTCAAATGCCTACTACAAGTGCAAAATCAGACTCACTTCTGCATAGAAACCAATGAGTTTCCATGTTTTATTACCAAAGCTTAATTGAACAAGCTGGGGTTAGAAGCTCATTGGTTTCTATGCAGAAGTGAGCCTGATTTTGCACTTTCCAGCTTTAGTAAATAAACCCCATTGTGTAGTTAAAAGTGGGGTATGCCTGTATACATGCTCTCTTTAAAGTGTACAATCAAGCCAAAATGTATTTCCTATGTTTGAAGAAAATGTAGAACTTCTGTCAGTTTCACTGCTTTCCTAGGCTCCTAGATTGATCCCCACTTCCTGTCCTGCTAACAGACAGGAAGTGAGAGACCCTCTCCAACAGTAAATCATAGAGAAAGCAAAAAAAAAAACTTTCTTTAGTAGTATAGGTATGGCTAGATCCTTTAATGTTTTTATTGCTGTCAGTATCCCTGTTGCGCACTTTCCCTTGCTTCCTATCTAGCGAAACCCAGCATGACAGGAAGTGAGAGCAAATCTCTCTAATAGAGCTTGGGATAACAGTGAAAATTATCAGGACTTCTAATACTACCTAATGCCATACTAAACTAGAAAATGCAAGTGAATAAGAGACACAGGTCCAGGTGGTTCTGACGCGTTTCTCACCGTTAAAGGCGCATACTCATATGATTACGCACTATTAACAGTTTGAAACACATCAACTAACATCTGGACCTGTGTCTCTGATTGATGTATGGATTATATGATTAAGCGCCATTAACGGTGCGAAACACGTCAACTAACATTTGAACCTGTGTCTCTGATTGATGTATGGATCAAGCTTCATTCAATAAAGGCATTATTTTGGAGTGCGGTCGTCCATTTTCCATTTTTCTGCCATTTGAATTTTTCTGTCCTGGAGTTTTTAAGATGGTGACAGGACCAATTCAAAGTGTATTTCCACTTTTGCAGTCAAATTGGGATAACACCTACTTTATATTTGTTACGTGTGCTCATTCACATAGCCAAGTATTAAGAAATTGCAGCTTACCTTTTTTAAATGCTCTTTTCTCGAACTTCAAGCAAGCAAAAATCCTACTTAGTTCTCTTTGTTGTGGGCTTCTCCATTGTATGTTAGTGAGAGCTGGTCTAGCTATTGGGACAGATTATGCTGAGCAGCTAAGAAAATGCTTGCACTTAGCCATGACATCTTCTTATCAGAAACATCTAAAGGTGAGAATCTGTTGAAAGCTATGGACCCCCATGCTGATAAAAATGTTTTAAGTATGCTGTGTGAACATATAACAAACATTTAATGGGGTTTTCTTAAATTTGACTGCACAAGTAGAAATACTCTTATTGCAACGTGTAGGGGCAAAAGGTGAAAAGGTTTTAAAAGTTTTTTGTTTTTTTTAATTGTTTAATGGCTTCAACATTTGGTGGTAGGCTACCTTGATCTATTGTCATGTGTATAGCAAGCATTAGGTTGTGTCCCTGAAAATTGGTAGGAATTTTTGTACAAAATGAGCATGTCTCTTTCAACCAAACAGATTCTGACTGTGGTATTCTTAGTGCAGCTTTAAAAAATAAAAAAAGGAATCGTTTATCTGTGTGAAAAACTAAAGTCTTCAAGATATTTCTATGAAGCCCGAGGTCTGATTTACCTAACATAGTAACTGGTTGAGATATCTAGAAAATGTCAGTCCTGATTGTAACGTCTGTATGTCTGTTCAAAACTTGAAAATATATTTTTTCCTTTTTTAGATGAAAATTTTCCTGAAACATGCAGAATAGAAAAGAACTTTATATCACTGAATTATCTTGCTCGCTACGTGCAACCACAACCTGCTGAGGGCTGTAT
Organism: Lithobates sylvaticus; assembly: GCA_028564925.1. Taxonomy (NCBI): domain Eukaryota; kingdom Metazoa; phylum Chordata; class Amphibia; order Anura; family Ranidae; genus Lithobates; species Lithobates sylvaticus. The sequence goes on from CM053032.1 coordinate 185,013,155, forward strand.
TATTAGCCAGAGTGAAGACACAACAGTCCACATCATTGAGCTGGATTCTCCAAGCTACTCATCACATAGGTAAAGCAATTGAACCAAAAAATCAGCTTTTTCATCAGTTGTTCATATTTATTACCTGTAGATAGATCAACTATTACGTTTTGTGTCTACAGTATACAGTTCATTGAAGGTTTTTTTTTTTTTTTTCTAAGGCTACTTCCACCTTTTCCAAAAAAAAAAAGAAGAAAATTAATGTACCTTTATTTAAAATATGTGCATTTGTTTTTTCTTTTTATTGTTTTTTTTTTGCATTGAAGTTTGCAAAGCATTTCAACCGTGATCGGTGGATTGCAGGCTCAATGCTCAGGCTCCTGCAGACTATTCCTCCAGCTGTGGGTCTGTACGAAGTTATGGATCTTCAGTTACAAGGCCGGAAGAAGAATCAATAGGTCATAAATGTGGTGGCATCACCGCACATGTGCTCCATTGGGAACGAGATACCGGCATATGGGATTTGTGGCTTTTTCATTTACGGATTCCTGTGAATGAAAGACATGGCTGAGCCATGCACAGCCATGCTAAATTCAAATAATGGCAGTATGACAAAAAAACATATACCATACATCAAAATGTGTAAACAAAATACCATTGTGACTCCCCCCGTTTAAAGTCCAGAAACCACAACGATCTGTTATAAGAATCAAAGATTTTAGATTTCTGATTTTCATTGTGTGTTTCCCGCGTGCACAATCAGATTCACCCTTTAGTGCCACCACCACCTTACGAAATGGCCACTCACCAGATGCTAATTGGGCATTCGCCTTTTGGTTTCTGGACTTTAAACGGGGGGAGTCACGATTGTATATTGTTTACACATTTTGATGTATGGTATATGTTTTTTTGTCATACTGTCAGTTAATTGAGTTTACAGTATAACTCACAACAGGGAGAAATCTTTGAGTGGTGAGGTCATAGGATTTGCACAGTAGAAAGAGTATTCTGTGGATTAATGCTATTTAGTAGTTAGCGCAATCCATTTTTTTTCTATATAATTTAATCCCATGCACGGGTTTGTTTAATTGCAGCACACTACACATTATAGATTTTGTGCGCCGTTACCTTTATATATATTTTATGCTGGTATATTAATTGGCTCCTGTCTAAATTGACCCTAGTATGTGTATGTATGTTAGGGAGTTTAGATTCTAAGCTCCTTGAGGGCAGGGATTGATGTGAATGTGCACTATATATATATATATATATATATATATAAAGTGCTGTGGAAATTGACAGCGCTATATGAGTACCTATAATAAATATGGACTTATCTTAACCGCTTGCCGACCAGCCGCTGTCATACTGCGGCAGGTCGTCACGATCCAGCGAGCCACCATAGCTATCGGGATAGCAGGCACGCGCACGCTCCCGCTGCACTGCAGGGGTGCCAATGCTCGTGGCCGAAGGTCGCAATGACCGCCGCCATGAGCGATCGCGGGCACGAGAGGCAGAACGGGGACGTGTGTGTGTGTAAACACACAAATCCCTGTTCTGTTCTGTGAGGAGTGACAGATTGTGAGTTCCTAATAGCTAGGCACCACGATCTGTCATTTCCTCTAGATCAGTCCTCTCCCCCTACAGTTAGAAACACACACAGGGAACACAGTTAATCCCTTGATCGCTCCCTAGTGTTAACCCCTTCCCTGCCAGTGACATTTTTGCAGTAATCAGTGCATTTTTATAGCACTGATCGCTGTATAAATGCCAATGGTCCCAAAAATGTGTCAAAAGTGTCCGCCATAATGTCGCCGTCCCGATAAAAATCGCTGCAGATCGCCGCCATTACTAGTAAAAAAAAAATAATAAATAAAAATTCTATAAATCTAACCCCTATTTTTGTAGACGCTATAACTTTTGCGCAAACCAATCAATATACACTAATTGTAATTTTTTTATTTTTTTTACCAAAAATATGTAGAAGAATCCATATCAACCTTAAACTGAGAAGAAAATGTGCTTTTTTTTTCATAGCAAAAAGTACAAAATATTGTGTTTTTTTCAAAATTGTCGCTTATTTTTTGTTTATAGTGCAAAAAATAAAAAACGCAGAGGCGATTAAATACCACCAAAAGAAAGCTCTATTTGTGGAAAAAAAAGGACGTCAATTTTGTTTGTGTGCAGCGTCACATGACCGCGCAATTGTCAGTTAAAGCGACACAGTGCCGAATCGCAAATAATGGCCCGGTTATTTAGCAGCCAAATCAGAGCTGAAGTGGTTAAAAAAGAAATATATTGATTGCATTCACATGGACATTGGCTCTTTGTGTGTATGTGAGTGGGAAGAATTTGGACCTGACTGAAATATTTGCTTCTATTTTTGTGTAATTACAGTTTAGTCAACACAAGCAGTTTCCCAGAGTTGGTGGCATTGAGATAGCCAAAGTTCCACATATGCTTTTCATTTTCAGTACACATTACAGTCCCTGATCCTAATTGTCGTTGGAAGTTAAATCTGAGGTACCATGCAGCTGGTTGCCTTGGTACAAGAAACACCCTTGATATTTTTAGGCTGTCATTTTATAACCTTTTCTGGTTTTATGCGCTTTGAATGAAATTCCTTCAATATTTTTTTTAAAAATAATGAAGGACTGAACTTGGATACCTCTAGCTTAATGACATCGTAGAGTGCCAAGAGTGATAATTTCCTTTAGAGCTGGGGTAGATTACTAACAGCTGAAACCTTGGTCCTTCCAAACCAACAAATCAACTGCAAGTCATACAGATAAAGAAGTACTCAAGTCAATGTATATTTCTTATTTATACAATTATTTTGTTTACTAGTGAAAACAATATAGAGTAAATCCGTTTTTGTAATGCCAGAATGCTGACACATTTAGGGAAATAGGCTGCTTTTTATGAATGGAATAAAAATACAGCGTTAGAAATACCTATTTAGCACAAGTAGCAGCTCTACTGTGAGATACACACAGTGACATACCAATACAAACAAACCATAAACTCCAAAATATATAAAAAATGATGAACACACAATGTGAAGTTATTAGTCCCTATTTATCATCTAATCCGTCATGAAGAAAAAAGGTGAAAAGTGTGTATCACTTTAAATTCTTCTTGTAACAATGATGTTAATAGTGACACCACAACAAGAAGTGTGCCTCCACTATATAAAAAACAGCATTACCAGATGGCAAGCATTTGGAGCTTGCGGCTATTACCCAGCCAAGGCCTTTATCCTATAGGGCAGTGATGGCGAACCTTGGCACCCCAGATGCTTTGTAACTACATTTCCCATGATGCTCAACTACACTGCAGAGTGCATGAGCATCATGGGAAATGTAGTTCCAAAACATCTGGGGTGCCAAGGTTCGCCATCACTGCTATAGGGGAATCAGATGCCAGCTCTCAAAATGGGACTCATTCCACATCAGGTAAGGCAGAGCAGATGATCTCGACCTTTCAAAAAATCCAAATGGGTCAGCTCTGTATTCAATGAACAAAATCACCAGGATCACCCAAAAAGAAAGAGCTTGCCATAGTGTAAGACCAACTACACCTTTATTAACCCCCCTGGCGGTAATCCCGAGTCTGGCTCGGGGTAGGAACTTCAGTACCAAAAGCGGTAATCCCGAGCCAGACTCGGGCTTGCGTTGCAGCATACAGGGGGAAGTTATTTACCTTTTCCCCTGGATCCTGCGATGTCTCCCCGCTGTGTGAGCGAGCCGTCTGCTCGCTCGATTCACACAGTGCCGAGTGCCACTGATCTCCGTTCCCTGCAACGTTCCGACGCACAGGAGCGGAGATCGGCGCCAAATTCAAAACACATACAGTACTGTAATCTTACAGATTACAGTACTGTATACAAAAAATACACATCCCCTTTGTCCCTAGTGGTCTGTCCAGTGCCCTGCATGTCATTTTATATAATAAAAAAGATTTTTTTCTGCCTGGAAACTGGAGATTGTCCATAGCAACCAAAAAGTGTCTCTTTATGTCAAAAGTGGTTTTAGACCAGCTAGAAAACACCGATAAAATAAATTAGAATCACAATTTATCATCAAACACTAAATTTAATGACAGCGACTATTCTGCAACTGAGCAAATTTCAGTGTTTTTGATTGGATTACATTATTGAATAATTTTTATATATTTTTTTATTATATTATAATTTATGATTTTGTGTTTCAAACTTTATCATACCCGGGATGTCTACTAGACTCTGGTTCGGACAGATTTAAGTGAGTTATTCATAAAAATTGCATGCCTACAATATAAAAAACGCCAAATTTCCATGCAAAATAATTGTACCGCTTTCAGCACAAAATTCCAGACAGAATCATACCGCCAGGGAGGTTAATATAAATGGTATTGCACGCAGGACATTTTTCAGCGTCCTGCAAGCGCACCGCTCCAGTGTGAAAGCCCTCGGGCTTTCACACTGGAGAGACAGCAGTGGCTGTTTAAAGGCGCTTTGCAGGCGCTATTTTTAGAACTTTAGCCGGCCGGCTTGCATTAACCACTCGTCTTTCTGGGTTCGTAACAGCGCAGTGTCGTCGGCACGTCCCTCCTTGGTATGACACAAGCTCCAAATGCTTGCCATCTGGTAAGCATGTTTTTTTATATGGGGCGCACGTCTTGTTGAGTCACTATTAACATCATTGTCACAAGGAGAATTTAAGGTGATACACACGTTTCACCTTTTTTCTTCACGCAGGATTAGAGGATAAATATGGACTAATAACTTCACATTGTGTGTTCATCATTTTTAATTAATTTTGTATTTTTGATTTTATGGTCAGCGCAGCTTCTTTTGTTTGTATTGGCATTTTATGAAGTATTGGTACCCCCTTGGATTAGATTCCTACCCAACTTCAGCCAAAACTTTTGCAGAAGTCTTTAGAAATGATGTCAAGCGGTAAGGTGGACTGTGCATGAACATGCAAGGTCTACTTTATTGATGTTCCACCACCACCAACTATTTCAAAAGGGTGCCAAAATGCGGCATTGTAAAAACGAATTAAATTAAATACTTATTTTGGATTCTGGCTTCCATCCATTTGTTAAGGCATCGTCATGCCTAACTGATGTCTCTCCAGAAAGCTCAGTGTTTGAAATCCTGCAAATTTGTGCCCCAGCAATGAGAATCACTATCCAACTTTTTTTTCCCCCATTGTTAAGCATTTATGTTTTGTGCTCCTTACACCAGGTCAAGTAGCCTTGTACATTGGGTTGGATATAAAGCAAGCCATATGGGACAGTAATCGGATAAAAAAATTGAGAGGCAGGTTGTACTGACATTGATTGATAGATCAACATCAGTGCAACCAGCCTGCCCATAGATGGATCGAATCTTCGCCGGTCCCTGATAAACCGGCCGATATTCGATCCATCTATGGCCAGCTTAAGTCATTTCTAATTGTTTGATAAGCTTATAACATACAACTTGAAACAATAATGGGTTACAGAGTATTGACTGTCTTCAGAAATCAGCAAGTTGCCTCATGTTGCTTTTTTTTATAACTAATTTGCAATAAAAAAAAATCTGAGTTCACCCTTGGGCTCAATATCAGCATACTTCCTTTGAAACTTTTGAAAAGTATATTTTGGGGCCAGGGGGACGAGTGTCTCTTTCATACTTGGTCCGCTTCTATTGCCCTTTTTTTTTCTTCACTCTTTTTCTATCCTCCATCTTTTTCTTTTTTCTTTGATGGTCCTGGTCATGGTTCTCGTTCTCAGGGTGATGGTCGGCACACTTGAGGACCTTTGGATGGAGGTTCTATGTTGACTGACCACTGCCTTATATATTACTCCCATTATGAGCTGTGTACAATGCATTCTTTACCATAGTCATTGGCTCAGGTCATTGCTTTTAAACCAATTGTTGGTATGGACCATGTACTCGGGCGACGTATCCCGGGATAGTTATTTAGGTTGAAAAAAGACACAAGTCCTTCTAGTTCAACCAATTGAAAAAATAAATCATACGATCCCATATACAAAATCCTATAAGCACAGTTGATCCAGAGGAAGGTAAAAAAAAAACAGCAAAGCATAATCCAATTTGCTCCAACAGGGGAAGAAATTCCTTCCTGATCCCCCGAGAGGCAATCAGATATTCCCTGGATCAACTTTACCTATAAATGTTAGTAATGTTAGTATGATGTATCACTATTGTGCCCAGGTTGTAGGCTTCATTCTTATAAAAGATAATAAATATATTGAAAGTAAAAACAAATATGGATTCTGTAATTGTACTTGTGATTTAGTAACATTCTTTTATTTTGTCCACTCTCCGTATGTAGCGCATACAGGGATTTGGTGCTAAGAGAACGCTCTTAACATTTAATTTTGTAGATAACTCCCAAGACACTCCGTCCTGTTCTTTATCACTTGCCATTTGTTTAGTGCAGTCTGTTTAGCACATGTTTCACAATTTGGAGAGAGCTGCGGTGTTTAATTGGTTGATCATATGGAGCAGAAGGCGTTAAACTGACTGGAGATAACTGGCATTCATCTTCATTCTGTTTTTATTGTTCCCATTTAGTTCATTCCAGGTGGACATAATCATTGACATCAAGCCGCTCAATCCAGATGCCAAACTTTCCAAGAGTCTTGTTCTAATTCTGAAATGTGAAAAGGCAGTCAACTGGGTTATCAAGACGCACAATATTGCAGGCAAACTGCATGTTCTGGTATGTTTTTGTTTTTGTATCTGTACTGGTATTTATATCTACTGTATTTATACACAATTTTTAATATATAATTCCACACATTTTAATGTAGTGTACAGCATCTTTTGTGTTGCATTACATATTTTATGTGTCTATTTTATTTCACAGTGCAAATCTTCTTTTTAGCCATACTTGCCTTGCATTTGCTACTAAATTGTCTGAAATTCAAGCTGTGTGTGGACCTGTCAGCACAGACCGGCTTGACAAAATCAATTAAAAAATGGACTGACCCAGGAGGAAAACTGTTGGCCGAGCAGTGCCTGCATCCTAGCAGAAGTAGTTACTGTTGGGGTATTCAGACAGGTGTTACTGCTGTCTAAATACAGTAGTCAGCAGGGTAGATTCCTCCATCAACAAAATCTCAGTGGGCAGAGCAGTGTGCTGTTGAAATGGAATTTTCTTTATGCAAGGTCTCTATTGGGTCACAAAAAAAACTGTTCTATATTCTCTGTCACTGAGATCTTAAAGCGGAGCTTCAGTAATTTTTTTATCTTTCCATCTATTAAATCTTCTGCCCTTGTTGTTTTAACTTACTTACTGGATAGTAAAACATTTTTTTCTGCCAGTAAATACCTTATACAGCCCACTTCCTGTTTCTTGTCTGGAAAAAAGCCTAGGCTTATGACATCATGCACAGCTCTCTAACTCTCATGCGAGTTTGCCAGGAAGGGAGGGGGGAGTGAATCATAAGAGGGCCAATGAGAGCTGCAATGCTGGAGGTGTGCCTCTGTGTGTCTGTGTAAATCCAGGAAGTGAATAGGCAGCAGCTTCAGCTGCCCACAGTTAAAATGATTGCAGCCAAACTCAGTGGAGGGAGATTTCTGCAGCATATATAGGCAAGTACAGAATCACAGTATATATAAAATAATATTCAAAGTGGTTGAAGCTTCAGAATGGCAAAGATGTTTTTATTACAAATGATGTGAGCAGACTGCAGTTCCTCTTTAAGCAATCAACAGAGCAACTGTTTCTTCTCTCTCTAATTACTATACAGTATTCTTAAAAGGGCCATAGGTAAACCAGTATATAGAAATGTTCAATCTAATCAGTTTAATGGCATCACCTTCTTAACACTTACCCAGATTTCTCTCCTAGTGCCAACGGACAGACTAGGTCCAGCTACCTCTTAGATATTTAGGTGATAACGTTTTATAGATATAACTGAAAAAAGCCAGTGCTGCCCCCTCTGTGTTATGAATGACCTTCAAAATGTGTTTGGTGTGCTGCTGTTAAACAATATTGTTATAAACTAGTTTCTAAAGGTACACAGCGCTCCCCCTTATGCCCCAGTGCAATAATGCCTATATGCATCTGCAGTGGCGGCTGGTGTTCCATTTTTTCGGGGTGGGGGGTCAGCCCCGCTCGCAAGCTTGCCAGCCCCGCACTTACCCTATACAGGTCCCGGGCGGCTTCAGCGGCTCCCCCGGCTTCTCCTCCCGGCCAATCCAGTCGCTTCTCGTCCTGCCATTCCAGTCTCAGGACCCGCTTCCTGTCCTGATTAGCCGGGAGGTGAAGCAGGAAGACTATAGCGAATGTTGACTCACTATTGCCACAAGTGGGTGGGCTCAGGGCACAGTGCCCACACTTTTTGAAGCCAGTTAGAGCCTTCCAGCTCTAATCATGTGCTTTGCAAAAAAAAAACCTGTAAAACTCTATGCGTCTGGCGCCCTGCATAGAGATTAGGGGCCGGGCGCATAGAGATTAGGGGCCCCTGCACCCCTTAAAGACAGGAAATTGTGTGCTATTAAACAATACAAATAGTGCAAAATATCATGAACAGTTCTCTATCCTTTCAATATTGTTCGAAAATTGCTATTTCAATGCATATACATCCAATAAATCTTTTTCATTTAGTCTATTCAAACTTGTATGCAATGTGCCTTCAATTGTAGTCTCTTGTGTTGGGTTATTTGCACTGGAGAATATGGGGGAGCGCTGTGAACTTTTAGATACAAGGTTTTATAGATTTACAGTAAAACCTTGGTTTGAGAGCGTTTGGCGAGACAAGCAAAATTTTTTAAGAAATATTGACTTGATATACAAGCGATGTCTTGATATACAAGTAGCGTCATTCTACAACTGAGTATAAAAGAGAGGCGCCTCTATCTGTAGCAATATGGTTACATTTAATGAAGGTACAACATTTAGCAACTTATTGCTACACAGAGAGGCGTCTCTCTTCTCTTTTATACTCTGTAGCTCCTGCTGGATTTTGCTTCTAATCCCCTTGTGGAGGCTTCCATTTGTGGATGGACATTTTATGGTCACACAACCTGCTCACATTGCTATAATCATTTGATATGGACTATAAACTGAAGGACCTATGAATAAATGGTTGTGGAAAAAATCATTTGAGTTTCCATTATTTCTTGTGGGGAAATTCGCTTTGATATACAAGTTCTTTGGATAATAAGCATGTTTCTGCAATGAATTATGCTCGCAATCCAATGTTTTACTGTATTGCACTTTGTAACATTGATTCCTTAGACGTTGATACTGATGTAGGTTTGTACCATTACCTTTCAAGGACTGTTATGTTTAATATGCTTACCTTGGATACTCTGTATCTTACCTTTGTACCTTGTTAAACCTTAATAAGATGGGATTGAACAAAATATATACCTAAAATAGACAACGTGTCTTGAAGAAGAAAATGGAAAAAGGATTTGTTTTCAACATGACCCAAATGACAAGAGCTTGCCTCTTATACTTGTTGACGGATTGTTAGCAATTCACTTACAATAACATACATTCTAACACCTTACAGGGCTGAACTTATCTAGAGTGTTTTGTTATCTCTGGTTTTAACTTATTTATAGACTTTTGAATATGTTTATAAATCCAAGTTATTCCATTCTTATCATTAACACTAAATGGCTAAACACTTTTCTGGAATTTGATATGAAATTACTCAGGATTACTTTGAGTAAACTATAAGTATATTTAGACTTCAGATCAGACCAGTATTTCCATAAAGCTAAACAGATGTCGTGCTGCCCATACCGATATGCCAGGTATCACAAACCGATATGCCGCGATAGTTAAAACTGAACCCCAAGCAAATTGATAGCACATTTGAAATACTGTACATCTGAACTGTTTCCATACCAAAACCTATGTAATTCAGCACAGCCACATTTTATGATCCAGGAACCCCTGCCAGATAGTACTGCCAGGTTCTATACATCCATGCAGATTATGCTATGGCTAAAATTAAGCCCAGTACAGTAACTGCCTGGATTCGAGCTGGGCATTGAAGGAGCAGCAACTGGTCACCCCTGTTCTCTTTCCTCCTGTAACATATGCAACTTGCAAAGCACGAGAGTCCTGGTTGGCTTATGGCATTGATCTAACATCTTCCAGAGTGCTGATTTGCTAATGTAAAGACATAGAAAAAGTAGAAAAAGTATACTTTTCTCGCTCTATTGATACCTATGTGTAAAATCCCTGGTGTTCCTGCCAGTCCCTCCACTTTCCTATTAAAACTGACAGCACTAAGCAGTAAAGCACAGCGTGGTCAGTTCTATTTCTCTGCTGGGAACTCGGGTGCTCTCCTCCAATGATCAGACTTGTCCTGACACCCCCCCCCCCCCCTGCACAGCCATTCACTAGAAAGATCAGTGTGATTCCCCCATCAGCTCTTATTCAGCTGAGAACAGAGGGTGACCACTTCTAAAAAAGGGAAAAGAGGGATTTATAATGTTTTTATATCTATACTCAAACGTTTTGCTCTTCATTTTTTTTTAAACTGAGGATTCACATATACTTTAATGAATACAATTGGATTTTTTTTCTGAATCTGGATGGAGTTCTGCTCTAAATTGTTTAAAGAAATAAGAATATGTTTACCAGATCCATATAATTACAGCTAAATAAATAAAGCATTGTATGACATGGAGCACACAGCAACTTTTACAGATGCTGCAAAGTTGACTTTAAAGTATCAACTTGCCTGGGTGGATTTTTCCTGTTAATTTAATAATATTTTACTCCAGAGTGAACTGGTACTGGTACCAAGGATGTCCACCTACTCTCCACCTCCCTCTTCCATAGGCATAAACATGCTTGTCATTGCAACGTTCATTATATGAACTCTTTATGTCTCTCGGCTGCCTAAGAAATTCCCAAAAACAAACTCCAGGCAACTCAAAATGACCAGATAAAAATAAATAAATAGATGTCCCATAACATACAGTTGTATGCAAAGGTTTAAGAACCCCTGACAATTTCCATGATTGATGTCATTTATAAATATTTTGGTGTTTTGGATTAGCAATTTCATTTTGATCTATCAAATAACTGAAGGGCACAGTAATATTTCAGTAGTGAAATGAGGTTTATTGGATTAACAGAAAATGCGCAATATTCATCAAAACGCAATTAGACAGGTGCATAAATTTGGGCACCCTTGTCATTTTGTTGATTTGAATACCTGTAACTAATTAGCACTGGTTAATTGGAACACACAATTGGTTTGGTGAGCTGATTAAGCCTTGAACTTCATAGACAGGTGCATCCAATCATGAGAAAAGGTATTTAAGGTGGCCAATTGCAAGTTGTTGTTCCCCAACATGGGGGCCTCACAACAACTCTCAAATGACTTGAAAACAAAGATTGTTCTACATTATGGTTTAGGGGAAGGCTACAAAAAGTTATCTCAGAGATATAAGCCGTCAGTGTCCACTGTGAGGAACATAGTGAGGAAATGGAAGACCACAGGCACAGTTCTTGTTAAGGCCAAAAGTGGCAGGCCACATAAAATATTGGAGAGGCAAAGGCGAAGTATGGTGAGAACAGACAAAAACAGCCCACGGACCACCTCCAAAGACCTACAACATTGACTTGCTGCAGATGGTGTCACTGTGCATCCTTCAACAATTCAGCGCACTTTGCACAGGGAGAAGCTGTATGGGAGAGTGATGTGAAAGAAGCCTTTTCTGCACACACACCACAAACGGAGTCGATTGAGCTTCATTTTGGAATAAGGTGCTATGGACTGATGAAACAAAGATTGAGTTATTTGGTCATAACAAGGGGCGTTATGCATGGCGGCAAAACAACACAGCATTCCAAGAAAAACACTTGCTACCCACAGTAGAATTTGGTGGAGGTTCCATCATGCTGTGGGGCTGTGTGGCCAGTGCCGGTACTGGGAATCTGGTCAATGCTGAGGGTCACATGGATTCCACTCAATATCATCAGATTCTTGAGAATAATGTTGAGGAATCAGTCACAAAGTTGAAGTTACCCTGGGGCTGGATAATTCAACAAAACAACAACCCAAAACACTGCTCAAAATCTACTCGGGCATTTATGCAGAGGAAAAAGTACAATGTTCTGGAATGGCCATCCCAGTCGCCAGACCTGAATATCATTGAACATCTGTGGGGTGATTTGAAGTGGGTTGTCCATGCTCGGCAACCATCAAACCTAACTGAACTGGAGATGTTTTGTAAGGAGGAATGGTCAAATACATTCATCCATAATCCAGACACTCATTACAGGCTATAGGAAGCGTCTAGAGCAGGGGTCTCAAACTGGTGGCCCTCCAGCTGTGGTGAAACTACAAGTCCCATGAGGCATTGCAAGGCTGACAGTTACAAGCATGACTCCCTCAGGCAGAGGCATTATGGGACTTTAGTCTAGTTTCACAACAGCTGGAGGGCAACCAGTTTGAGACCCCTGCTCTAGAGGCTGTTATTTCTGCTAAAGGAGGCTCTACTAAATATTGATGTGATTTTTCTGTTGGGGTGTCCAAATTTATGCACCTATCTAATTTTGTTTTGATGCATATTACGCATTTTCTGTTAATCCAATAAACCTCATTTCACTACTGAAATATTACTGTGTCCTTCAGTTTTTTGATAGATCAAAATGAAATTGCTGATCCAAACACCCAAATATTTATAAATGACAATCATGGAAATTGTCAGGGGTTCCTAAACATTTGCATATATCCTACTAAACATACCACTAGAGTTTGGTAATGACTATAAAAAAATTCAAAAACACTTCCCGCAAATAGACTGATGGCAAATAATGGTAAACTTGTATCTAATTGTCATTCAAGTTATAAAGAACTTTGGCATAATATGTAGTGCTGCAAAGAATGGGTTAAAGTCCTCAATATCCTCAAAAAGCACCCATGTACTTGTAGCAGCCGATGTGGTGAAATTCTGTTCTGGAGACGCCGTAACCCAATCTAAAGATGAAATTTGTGTGCTCCAGGGAGCCCTCTGTGTGGTGGTAAGTTGTCCAAAATTGAACCCAGAAATCCGATGTATAGCATGGTATAAACACTGTGGTGTATGTTGTTGAGCCAATAGCGATATCCAGTCTACTTTGTAAATCAGCCCTTTAGTGTCATGAATGCACCTTGTAATAAATGTTTATTAGTACAACAAAGATGTTGTGCATGAATAGTATTACCATACAATTTATAAAGTAATTTTAATTTTACCAAAAAAACTATTACAGTTCCCCTTTAATAGATCTAAATAGACCAGTTGATTTTTTATTTATTTTTTTACTTTACTTATTTTTTTACTCATTTTAAAGTACATGATGTAAAAATTTGCAGATGGCAAGTTGCTGACAGTCCCTTGAAATAAGATGGCAATAACCATTTCATCCAAGCCTCAATTGCCTTCTAATTAAGTAAAAATTTGCATGAGAGATGGATTTCTCATGTCCCCAATGGGCAGTGTTTATATCTGATGTGGCTTTATGTTATTTTGGTCAGTGTAAACCATGGAGAATAGCTCTGTTTGTTGTATCGTACTTACGGCCTGTTCCAGCGCGGCATGAACTAGGTCTGACCTTAAATGTTTCCATTTCGGCTTTCGTTCACTTCCAACTGGGTCTTCTCGACCCGGGTGCTTCGCGATTAAGATTCACTAAAAATAAAAATAAAATAAAAAAAAGATTTTCCAGCTAGGGAATCTGTCATCTGTGATTAACCCCTGTAGTACTTATAACTGGCTTTCCTTAATCCAGCAGGTATCAAGCACTGCACGCCATGATAATTCACCAGGGAAGGAAAATCTCCACATTGCGGCTTACTGTAGTCTGCCAAATGTTTTTATTTAAAACATATGCTGTTTGATTTTTTTTTTCCTTCAAGATAAGTAGTCATTTTTAGGGCTTTTACTCTGAGTTTCTTTTTGGAACATACACACTCATTCATGTAAGAATAGGTCTGAGGATTTCCTATAGAAGTTTTTTTTTTTCTTTCTACAAATGAGGTTAGCACTCTGTCAGCTTTGGTATTCTGAAGCTGGCAGTGTGCAATTAAAAGGGAATGAAGATTGAAAAGACAAAATAAAAAAAGAGCCTGGTCATTTGACCTGCAAAAGCCTCTTCTGCAATCACAGAGTGCTCCTTTGTGCAGAGAGAACTCCATGGGCCTTTTCCACCTACATCCCCACGGCCTGATTTTGTTTTTTTAATGGGATGGGCAGCAGTGTATAATAGAGGAGATAGCAGTCCACTCTTTATTATAAAAGAGCCCCTTAGTCTATTTGTGGATTGCTATATGGAGACCCCCTTGCACTTCCACAGCAACTAACCTGTGGGTGCTGGAGGGGCTCTGGGTTCCATTAAAGAGATTTCCCCTCACTGTTGTAGTGAGAAAGATTTTACCAAACAGGAAGAAAGGAAAGATCTGTCAGATAGGGACACAGACAGCAACACCTGTCTAATTGCCCCCCTTACCCCCCTCCCTTTGGCCAACAATATACATGAGACTGCTAATTTGTTTTATTAATCAGTTAAATCAGTTATCAAATTGGTTGTATTAGCGGATATCTGAGACCGCTGTACAAAACTATATTTATAACGGTCATAATAAGCTCTCCTTAAAGACAATGGCGGAAACTCAGTTGTACTAAAGCATATGTAAAACCAAAGATTTATTTTTATTTTGGATAGAGTGGTAAGAGGTTAGAACCTCTGTCATGTTTTTTTTGTCTATGTTCCTACTGGGGAAATGCAGTCTATTTGTCCTAATGATTTTTGACAATGAGGCTAAAAGTAAGGATAATTCCAGACTAGATATCTGTGTCTTCCGAGGGGACACTTGTTTTGTTAATAACTGTCCCTCATGTCAGAGAAATGTCTTTCCACTTTCTGTTGTGTCTTCAAAACAGGACATGAAGGTAAAAATCCGCAATGCGACATGGATGTAAAAAAAAAATAGGAAAGATTTAATCATTTTCTACTCTATCCAAAATAAAATAAAATGTCTTTCGATGCTATTTAAGTCTGGGGGAAAAGAAAACTTCCCTCTGCAAATTAAAGGATAAGTTCACCTTTGGGAACATATTCCATGTTCCATCCGTTTTTTGGGTGGAATATGTAACATGTTCCTGCTGCGCGATCCCCGTACTCCGGGTGACAGCAATACAGGGTGAAGTTCCCTGTACTAGACACTTTTTTGAATCGGCACATCTGCATGGGACTCATCCCACTTAATTCATTCACACAACCTCTGTGTGTGAATGAACTACAAGCCCAACATCCTTAGCTGTTGGCTTGTAGTTCTCAATGAACTACCACGATGCTGTGGAGCGCCGTAGTAGTTCATTGATTCTTCCTGCTGGATAGTATCTGCTTGCCCTTATGGGATGTACGGACACACAGATACTCTGACTGTCTGCAGGAGACCTGCATTGCACCAGCAATCTGCTGATCCCTGATGTAATGCTTTACAGGCTTAAAAAAATAAAATAAAAAATGTGCATTTCTTCATCATACATCTTGGGACACAGAGCAACCATAATAATGACTATATAGGTTATACACCACCTACTGGTGGATGGACACTGGCAGATAGTCAAACAGGAAGTCCACCCCTAAATTACCCCTCCTACACAGGAAGGACCTCAGTTTTTTCACCGGTGTCTGTAAGGTGGAATGGTCACTGATGTGATAGATCTGCTCTTGGAACATACTCGGAGGTCTGGACGGTTCTATTTAGAATCATGGACTTCATTTGGATCCATTCGAAAAGCTATCAGCTTTTTGAACCATTTGAGAGATTCTGTTAGTCCTTTATCTCGGAAGCTGGCTTCTTTGGTTACTATGTGGAGTGTTAGAGTTGGCTCTTTCATGCAAGGAGCCATTTTTAGTCTCGCATCATATTAAGGTGATGTTGCGTCCTCATCCATTTTTTACCTAGTATGGTGTCTGGTTTTCACTTGAATCAAGACAATGTCTTGCCTTCTTTTCTGATCCTCAGTTGGCAGGAGTTGGATCACTGCATACTCTGGAGGTAGTTCTGGTGATCAGAATTACTTGATTTGTCGGTTAAGGTCAGGAATCCTGTTTTTTGCTGCCAGTAGAGCCCAGGATGGGCAGGAGGCATCCAAGTTAACAATTTTCATTGGATTTTCAAGTTAATTATTCAAGCCTATGGCTTGAAAGGGCAAGGTCCCTCACCCCTTTTTTGGTAAAAGCACTCGCCACCAGGTGTGTGGGGGCATCTTGGGCCATCTGCCATCAGGTGTCAGAGGTTTAGGATTTAAGGCCATTCACATTTTGTCCATACATTCACAGAATTTTACCAAATAGATGTCAAAGCCACAGAGGATACTGCTTTGGTCGCAGTATGTTTTGGGCGGCAGAAGGAGTCCTTCTCAGGTGGCAGTTTCTGTGATTGTGTCTTCCTCCCCTCAAGGGCATTGCTTTAGGACATCCCATATAGTCATTATTATGGTTGCTCTGGGTCCCGTGATGTAAAATAAAGAAATTAGGATTTTTCCATCATACTTACCTGTAAAATCCTTTTCTTGGAGTACATCATGGGACACAGAGCCCTCCCCCCATCTTTTTTGGGATATTCATTGCTTTGCTACAAAACCGAGGACGTTCCTGTGTAGGAGGGGTTATATAGGGGTGGACTACCTGTTTGACTATATGCAAGTCTCCATCCACCAGTAGGTGGAGTATAACCCATATAGTCATTATTATGGTTGCTCTGTGTCCCATGATGTACTCCAAGAAAAGGGTTTTACAGGTAAGTATGATGGAAAAATCCTAATTTTTTTACCTTCAAAAATCACTTTTTATAAAAATATATTTTTTCTAAAAAGTGAACTTATCCTTTAAGGGCATAACGTGCTAGTACGCTTCGCCTACTAACACATTATGAAAGACTTATCGCAAAACCAAGACCTCCAATGGCCTGCTGACAGATCTTCCATCATCACCCGGTCTTCCTTCCAGGATTGTGGGCTCCCTCTGTTTGAATGGCCGACCCGCGTTTACATAAATCCCATGTATGCATAGGAGCCACGATCCTGTCAGTCAGTATGCTGTCCACGCAGAGTGCATACACCAGATGCTTTACCGGCTGCAGAAATAGTGAATATCTTCTAAACAGTGCATTTTTAGGAGGTACCTGTAGGTACCAAGCAGTGTTTACTACTGCTTTAAATTAAATAATTGGTTTAACAAATTTGTCATTGTATTGGCTTAATTTTTTCTCCAATTAGCTTGCAGTAAAGAATAATATGCAGTGGGACACAATGAAAACCCTTGTGTAGGCATTAGTAATGTTAACAGTTTGCTTTACTGGCTGTCAATTGCTTAATTGTAAGTACAAGCTTCTTTCCCTAGAACTACGGCATAAGTCTAAATATAGGTCAGGAGAAGTAAAATATACATTCATTCTTATTGGCAGAACCCACCAGGCTAACCTTACCCCAAATACAACTTTGTTAAATAGCAGAGTTCTTGTAAACCACCCAGAATGTGTATAGAATTGGCCCTGTTAGAATATAACCACCAGAGACCTATTACTGTACCAAGATCTTAGACATGTTCTGACCCTTTCTTGGCTTTTACTACGCTTGATTCCGCTTAATGTAATCATACAATTATTAACCAATACATATTTTACAAGTGTGGAAAAATGTTGTAAGGTTTCTGTATATAACTGTGTAGGATATTATTTCTTATCAAGTTGGTGATCTTATTGCCAGCATGAGCAGCTGGTAAGCTGCAGCTGTATCAGTAATTCTGGCCCTGGATATGAGGGTGGTCTTGGATATGGTACCATTTGTGACTACAGCCGTTTATGTGATCCCTTTCCAAAACTTTTTCCAAAACTATTGATTCTGACAGTTTCATTGCTTAGCCCCTTCCTTTCATTATTGCATAGTATTATTACATAGTACTGTTGACTATGGCAGATCTAGTTGTTGGATCCCACATGTAGGTAACTCTTTGCTTCCTTTAACATTTTAACACAACATTGCTGGGTTGATTCAGCTCGTGTCACAACCAGGTTAATTATTTAAGCAAAAAAATAATTGATGGATTACCGTGCCTCAATCATTCAGGTTTCATGTTCAAAGGCTACGTACTTATCTCAACATTTTTCATATGTTACGGCATAAATTGAGCTCTGTTTTTGACATGGTCTTATAACTGAACATGCCAACCAGATTTTATTAACAGATGCTGCTGCAAAATATAATTTGACCCCCTGGTGGTATTCCCAAGTGTGGCTTGGGGTTAAACTTCAGTACCATTAGCGGTAACCCAGAGCCACACTCGGGATTGCATTTCAGAATCCTGGTCCAGGTTACTTACCTTGTCACCAGGATCCTGCGATGTCCCGTGCTGTGTCCTCCGCCGGATCATCCACCCTATGCTCTGTGTTCCGGGGTCCGTTCCCTGCGAGCGTCATGACGCATGGGGGTGGAGCCCGGTGGCAAATTCATGGCGGCAAGTACAAAAAACATAACACATACAGTACACTGTAATCTTACAGATTACATCACTGTATCAAATCATTTCACCTCCCTTTTGTCCCTAGTGCTTTGTCAAGTGCCCTGCATGCATTTTTATATTATATATACTGTTCTTTCTGCTGGAAACTTGAGATTGTCCATGGCAACCAAAAAGTGTCCCTTTACCTCAAAAGTGGTTTTAGACCAGCTGGAAAACAGCGATAGTAAATTAGAACACTTGCAGAATTGAGCGATAGTGAATAGTGGGGAAATACATTTTATTATTATTATTATTTTTTTATACTTGTTTATAGTTATTTATTATATTATAATTTATGATTTAGTGTTTCAAACTTTATCATACCGGGGATGTCTACAAGAATCTTGTTTGGACAGATTTAAGTGTGTTATTACTAAGGATTACAGTCCTACAATATTAAACGCCAAATTTCTATGCAAAACAATGTATCTCTTTGAGATTTAATCTGACATAATCAGACCACCAGGGAGGCTACCACTATCAATGGCCACGATTTCCCCCTTGCCATCATTACCTGCTTCCCTGTATATTCAAGCAATGGTTTCCACTTTAAGCTCCAAAATCATTCTTTTAGCCCCTGAGGATTTTTGCAGCAACTCCAGTTAATGAAAAAACAGAACTTCTCACAGCGACAGATGTGCAGATGCCATGCCTTTTTTTAGGCTGACAACGCTCACCGGCTTGCAGTTAGCAGTAACGTTGTGAGCCTGCTGTGCGCACTCCTTCAGTTGGCCATTTGGCTGTCTATCAGGTCTGCAAGAGGCATGCACAGACCTTATTTGCAGCCCAACAGCCAAATGAAGTTGTAGGCTCAGTAGGCTGACAACCCTGCTGCTATTTGCAATACAGTGGCTTACAATTTTCGGTCTGAAACAGGAAGTACTGTTACTAGCTGGATATCCAGGCAAGAAAATTTGCAACCTATTCACCAAAAAATTATTTGCTTAAGAACATTGTACACAATAAGACATGACGCCAGACATACTGAAAAATAGATTTTGGGTATTCATACACTTTGACACACAAAATAGCCCCAGCCATGAGGTCTCTAGAAACCCTTTTGAGTACTCTTCAAGAATCAAAAACAGTTGTTTGCTATTATAGATATAATTTATTTCTAAAGAGTGATAAATTGAAATGGTTAAGCTAAGTTAACTTTTCATAGAAATAAAATTCACATCGACATTCTTTCCATACAAGCATGAAAATGTCTCAATTTGCAAGGAGAAAATTCCAGACCGTAGAAAATAAACAGTTGTTGAAAATTAGATGCATTTTATTTGAAACTAAATCTAGAGTGGGTGCATCAATTAAACTGGATATTTAGCGTGGCTCATCTATCTGGAGTCTAGTACTGTCCATGCTTCAATTGACTTAAAGTTCAATTTTTTTTTTCTTTTCCTAAGCTGAAGCACCAGAAAGGGATCATAAATATTTTCACAGATGTTAGTAATTGAGTTACCAAAGCATATTTTGTTTGCACACGGAGCGGGTTACCAAACCTTATTGTTGATTTCTAATCTCAGTCTGTTATTCGAGGAAAGTACAAACTTATAGCTGTTTCATGCTTTGAGATTTCAAGCTAGTCTGAGGTCACTTATTGTGGGAATGAAGGCGTGAGTACCCCCTCCTATTACTGATCAAAAGCCTGGAAATCGTAATTGTTCTCTGAAAGATCACATGGAACTTTTTATTTGGAATTCACATTGGGGTGCCCAGAAAAATCTTAACTTGTGTTTACTAGTGCAGTGCTGATTATTTGAGGGTTGCCTATTTGCTCACTGATTTAACAGCAGTGTATACTATGGAGCCTTGTGAATTATACAGCAGTGCATAGTATGGAGCCATGTGGATTATACAGCTGTGTATAGTATGGAGCCATGTGGATTATACAGCCGTGTATAGTATGAAGCTTTGTGGATTATACAGCAGTGTATAGTATGAAGCCATGTGGATTATACACCAGTGTATAGTATGAAGCCATGTGGATTATTCAGCAGTGTATAGTATGGAGCCATGTGGATTATACAGCTGTGTATAGTATGGAGCCATATGGATTATACAGCTGTGCATAGTATGAAGCCATGTGGATTATACACCAGTGTATAGTATGAAGCCATGTAGATTATACAGCTGTGCATAGTGTGGAGCCATGTGGATTATACAACGGTGTATAGTATGAAGCTATGTAGATTGTACAGCTGTGTATAGTATGGAGCCACATGGATTATACACCAGTGTATAGTATGGAGCCGCATGGATTATACAGCAGTCTATAGTATGAAGCTATGTGGATTATACAGCAGTGTATAGTATGGAGCCATGTAGATTATACAGCAGTGTATAGTATGGAGCCACATGGATTATACAGCAGTGTATAGTATGGAGCCACATGGATTATACAGCAGTATGGAGCTATATGGTTTATACAGCAGTGTATAGTATGGAACCCCATGGATTATACAGCAGTGTAAATTATAAAGCCACGTGGTTTATACAGCAGTGTATAGTATGGAACCACATGGATTATACAGCAGTGTAAACTATAAAGCCATGTGGCTTATACAGCAGTGTATGGTATGGAGCCATTTGGATTATACAGCAGTGTAAATTATGGAAATGTTTGGATTATACAGCAGTATATAGCTATGTGGATTATAAAATATTCAGAAAATTGTCAAGAACGGAATGGTGTTCTGCAAGGAATGTGCACCAGAGTGTACAAAGTTTACAGTGTGCAGCACATTGCACAGACTAGAGTGGTGGAGAATATATAATATACAACACAGTGTTGAAAGTACACTGCTGTGAAGTACATAATGTACTGCACAGTGTACTTAGTGGACCAGTAATAAGTAAGAAATGTACACCAAGTTGTACAGAAATGATCAGTATGCAGCACAGTGCACAGGGTGGTGTAGAATGTATAACATACGGCACAGTATACAGAGTTAAGTGAAGTGATGTATAGTATATAATATACAGCAAAATGTGTAGAGCGGAGTGGGTTGAAGTATCGTATATAATATACAGCACAGTGTACATAATGGAGTGGGGTGAAGTATATAATGTACACTTTAGTGTGTAAAGTGGAATATATTATGGGCCACTGAAGTTTTGTCAAGAACAGCAGCTTGGAATAATACAGGCTCTCCAATTATTTGCACCCCCTGTGAAACATGCTAAACATATTACCGATAATATAATATTTTGCGTTTCTTTTGTTGTGTACAGTAGAGTGATTATCCCTGGTCTACATATGTGATGCTGGTATTAAATAACTGTTTTTAAAATCTGTTGCTGTTCTCATTCTGATGTGATTTTTCTATTTGCTCTCATCTCTGTAGACTCCAAACAGTGTCAGCTTTGACAAAGATACAGAAAAATCTCTGTCGACAAGCAAACTGGTGATCCCAAACATTCCGTCAACACAGGAGAGTTTAATCAAGTGGGCTTCTAATGAAAATCACCCAGCAAATTACTACACTCATGCATCAGTGGCAAACAAGTTCAATATTAAACTCGTTGATGACATAGGTAGGGATTAAACATTAATATTTGCACATGTGAATCTAATTTAATATGAATTCAATTTAATACCAGGCAGAGACATCTGCACTATACTTGTTGTCTGTAAAATGATATATGCTATAAAAAAATCAGTGTAATCAGTGTAAATCTGAGACATCTTTGCTTTGCGGAATTTTCCTTGTACAATAGAGAAAAGAGCCTTCCCGCTTCAAACGCCCAGGATTTAGGTTCTGCGTTAACACAGAGCTTTAATCCTAATCAGATTAGTGATCCAGCATGCATATATATATATATATATATATATATATATATATATATATATATATATATATATATATATATATATATATATATATATATATATATATATATATATAGAAGTGATAGTATAAAATCAAACAGTTGGGTCTGTGAAATAAAATACTAAAACAGCGCTGAAAAATAACGTATAAGATAATAAAATCTTTCCGTGAGAGGTCCGTGGACCTGTATAACAAGAAGAATAATGTATCGATAGGTAGTCCTTAAGTATCTCTGAGAGACCCGTGCACAGTTCAATCAATAGTGACCTTTTCTTGTGATTGTAGTGTTTTTTGGTGTCTATCCAAGCACCGTTATAGTCCCATTAGACAACTTCACCACGTGAGGCACGCTCCCCTCAGGGGGTTAAACTCACCAGAATGAAAAATTAAACAGGCCTTAAGGTATAGGTCATCACCATGGAAACCACTGTACAAGGCACGTCACACATCCACCGTTCAAAAACCGGCCAGGTCACTTCCTCAGATTAAATACCACCAGAGTTTGGATATGCAGCAAGGGTTCAGGGGTGCAACAGCTCGCAATAGTTATCATAAAAAACTGAAAAAATAGCATACATAGCGTAATCCTGTTTTATTGAAAAGCATTAAAAGCAATGAACCCTGTACAATCCCCTTTAAGAAATAAGCGTACATTATACATTCTTTAAGAACAGCATGTATGAAGTATGGTAATCACTTGCGTGTGGGGAATGAGATCACAGCAATCCTCCACTTGGCCACAGCAGCAGTATCGCTCCCCCTGGATCAGCGTGTGTGTCTCTGCTGACACTCGCGTCACTTCCGGGCGGTGGTTAGCGACGGTGGAACGCAAACGAAACTTCCGGTCGAACGTCGTGTAGGCCACGCCCTTACGCGTTTCATCACTTCCTGACTTCAACAGAGGACGCCCTCTGAGAAGCCTCAGCATGTTTATTTTACAATGCAATTGTGTTACCTCTTATGTTGGAAAAGCAATTTATCTGAATATAATCATACACAGTTCAATACATTCCTCATGCAACAATGAATTGATATCTAAAGATACTTTTTAGATACTAAATCATTGTTGCATTATCCTTTTTGTTATTTATATATCTACATGTTGTCACTTCCACATCCCAAACTGTTTTACTACTGTAAGTGTAATGCAGGTTAATAACTTTTACACATTAACATACAGTATCTCACAAAAGTGAGTACACCCCTCACATTTTTGTAAATATTTTATTATATCTTTTCATGTGACAACACTGAAGAAATTACACTTTTCTACAATGTAATGTAGTGAGTGTAATGTAATGTAGTGAGTGTACAGCTTGTATAACAGTGTAAATTTGCTATCCCCTCAAAATAACTCAACACACAGCCATTAATGTAAGTGATAATGTCCAAATTGTGCCAAAAGTGTCAATATTTTGTGTGGCCACCATTATTTTCCAGTGCTGCCTAACCCTCTTGGACATGGAGTTCACCAGAGCTTCACAGGTTGCCACTGGGGTCCTCTTCCACTCCTCCATGACGACCTCAAAGGGGCTGGTGGATGTTAGAGACCTTGCGCTCCTCCCACTTTCTGTTTGAGGATGGCCCACAGATGCTCAATAGGGTTTAGGTCTGGAGACATGCTTGGCCAGTCCATCACCTTTACCCTCAGCTTTTTTAGCAAGGCATTGGTTTTGGAGGTGTGTTTGGGGTCATTATCATGTTGGAATACTGCCCTGCGGCCCAGTCTTCGAAGGGAGGGGATCATGCTCGGCTTTAGTATGTCACAGTACATATTGGCATTCATGGTTCCCTCAATGAACTGTAGCTACCCAGTGCCAGAAGCACTCATGCAGTCCCAGACCATGACACTCCCACCACCATGCTTGACTGTAAGCAAGACACACTTGTCTTTGTACTCCTCACCTGGCTGCCGCCACACACGCTTGACACCATCTGAACCAAATAAGTTTATCTTGGTCTCATCAGACCACAGGACATGGTTCCACTAATCCATGTCCTTAGTCTGCTTGTCTTCAACAAACTGTTTGCAAGCTTTCTTGTGCATCATCTTTAGAAGAGGCTTCTTTCTGGGACAACAGCCATGCAGACAAATTTGATGCAGTGTGCGGCGTATGGTCTGAGCACTGACAGGCTGACCCCCCACCCCTTCAACCTCTGCAGCAATGCTGGTAGCACTCATACCTCTATTTCCCAAAGACAACCTCTGGATATGACGCTGAGCATGGGGACAAAGGTCCAGAACAGGTCTTTTGTATTCTGGCCCTTTGTCCCTGAACACACAAGGTTCTAAATGCTGCTACTACTCTGCACAGCGTTCAACCTCATCCTGCTGCAACCTGCCAAAGATTTTGTGGCCGAACACTGCATCTTTTCTTCTTGGGCACACCAAAACGCCAGGAGGGAAACACTGCAGCTGGGTTGCCTTGTGTGCATGGGGGGCTACAGTTTTCTGGGTTAACCACTTGACCACTGGGCACTTAAACACCCTTAATAACCAGACCAATTTTCAGCTTTCGGTGCTCTCACATTTTGAATGACAATTACTCATTCATACAACACTGTACCCATATGAAATTTGTCCTTTTTTTCACACAAATAGAGCTTTCTTTTGGTGGTATTTAATCACCGTTGGGTTTTTTATTTTTTTTTGCGCTATAAAAGAAAAAAAGACTGAAAATTTGGTAAAAAAATGAATTTTTCTTCGTTTCTGTTATAAAATTTAGCAAATTTTGTCATTTTTCTTGATAAATTTTGGCCAAAATTTATACTGCTACATATCCTTGGTAAAAATAAGTACAAATTGGGGTATATTATTTGGTCTTTGTGAAAGTTATAGAGTCCACAAGCTATGGTGCCAATATCTGAAAATTGATCACACCTGAAGTACTGACGGCCTATCTCATTTCTTGAGACCCTAACATGCCAGAAAAGTACAAATACCCCCCAAATGACCCCTTTTTGGAAAGAAGACATTCCAAGGTATTTAGAAAGAGGCGTGGTGAGTTTTTTGAAGTTGTAATTTTTTCCCACAATTCTTTGCAAAATCAAGATTTTTTTTTTTTTTTTTTTTTTTTTTTTTCACAAAATTGTCATATTAGCAGGTTATTTCTCACACACAGCATATGCATACCACAAATTACACCCCAAAACACATTCTGCTATTACTCCTGAGTACGGCGATACCACATGTGTGAGACTTTTACACAGCGTGGCCACATACAGAGGCCCAACATGCAGGGAGCGCCATCAGGTGTTCTGGAGCACCCGGGCCAATTCTGACATTTCTCTCCTACATGTAAAAATCATCATTTATTTGCTAGAAAATTACATAGAACCCCAAAACATTATATATGTTTTTTTAGAAAAGACCCTAGAGAATACAATGGCGGTCGTTGCAACTTTTTATCTAGCACGGTACTTGCGCAGCAATTTTTCGAACGCGTTTTTTTGGGGAAAAAAAAGTTTTGTGCTACAAAAAACAAAACTGTAAACATAGCCCAATGTTTTTGCATAATGTGAAAGATGAAGTTACGCCGAGTAAATAGATACCTAACATGTCACCCTTCAAAATTGCACACGCTCGTGGAATGGCGCCAAACTTCGCTACTTAAAAATCCCCATAGGCGGCGCTTTAAAACTTTTTACTGGTTACATGTTTTGAGTTACAGAGGAGGTCTAGGGCCAAAATTATTGTTCTCACTATAATGTTTGCAGCGATACCTCACATGTGTGGTTTGAACATCGTTTTATATGTAGGCGGGACTTACGTATGCATTCGCTTCTGCATGCGAGCGCACGGGGACAGGGGCGCTTTAAATTTTTTGTTTTTTTTTTATTGTTCATTTTACTTTATTTATTTTAGTTTGACACTTTTTTTCCCCCAAAAAATTTTTTTGATCACTTTTATTCCTATTACAAGGAATGTAAACATCCCTTGTAATAGGAATATGGCATGACAGGTCCTCTTTACAGTGAGATATGGGGGTCAATAAGACCCCAAATCTCACCTCTAGGCCTGAAATAAAATAAAAAAACGATCCTGGCTTTGATCGTAGCGAGCACTGCAGGGAATCGCAGGGTATCGCAGAATATCGCAGGGTATGGCTGGGTATGGCAGAGTATGGCAGAGTATGGCAAGGTATGGCATGGCAGAGTATGGCAGGGTATGGCAGAGTATCGCAGGGTATGGCAGAGTATCGCAGGGTATGGCAGAGTATCGCAGGGTATGGCAGAGTATGGCAGGGTATCGCAGGGTATGGCAGAGTATCGCAGGGTATGGCAGAGTATCGCAGGGTATGGCAGAGTATCGCAGGGTATGGCAGAGTATGGCAGGGTATGGCATGGCAGAGTATGGCAGGGTATGGCAGAGTATGGCAGGGTATGGCAGAGTATGGCAGGGTATGGCAGGGTATCGCAGGGTATGGCAGGGTATCGCAGGGTATGGCAGGGTATGGCAGAGTATGGCAGGTATGGCAGAGTATGGCAGGGTATGGCAGAGTATGGCAGGGTATGGCAGAGTATCGCAGGTAATGGCAGAGTATCGCAGGTAATGGCAGAGTATCGCAGGGTATGGCAGAGTATCGCAGGGTATGGCAGAGTATCGCAGGGAATGGCAGAGTATCGCAGGTAATGGCAGAGTATCGCAGGTAATGGCAGAGTATCGCAGGGAATGGCAGAGTATCGCAGGGAATGGCAGAGTATCGCAGGTAATGGCAGAGTATCGCAGGGAATGGCAGAGTATCGCAGGGAATGGCAGAGTATCGCAGGGAATGGCAGAGTATAGCAGGGTATGGCAGATTACTGCTGGGTATCCATCCATCCATGCTCAGCCATCCCTCCATACCCTGCAATACCCAGCAATACACTGCAGGCTATTGCTGTGTATTGCAGGGTAAGGAGGGATGGCTGAGCATGGATGGATGGATCGGTGGTGGCAGAGCAGGCTGTGGGCACTACAGATCCCGCCCACAGCACTGCTGCCACCGATCCCTCCCCCTCTCCTCTCACACTGTACCGATCGGTACAGAGAGAGGAGGGGAGAGGAACCGGCGTCATCAAATGACGCCGGTTTGCTTACATGTGATCGCTCCGTCATTTGACGGAGCGATCACGTGGTGAACGGCCGCGATGAGCGGCCGTTTACCGTGATCCGTGATCCGCCGGGTCCTCTGGACCCGGCGATCACGGATGTTCTCGAGTGCGCGCCCCAGGGGGCGCGCAAGAGGGGAGTTCCGGGAGGACGTCATATGACGCCCTCCCAGAGTTAAGCAACCGCCCTGTAGCCGTCATTCGGCTATGGGCTGGTTGTAAAGTGGTTAAGTATAGAGAAATTACATTTTCTTTTCTGTCTGTGTCCCATTGGGGCGATTTCCCTTTGTTTCATTTCAAGGTGACAACATTACTTCCATGAGAGGAAGTGAGAAGAACTCAATCAAACACAAATAGCAATAAAATGCTCATGTAGGTTCTATCTTTTCCATACCCTACTAATGAAAATGGTTGTGCTATTGTGTTCTTGCTAGAAACCTTGCTTGCCATTTACTTTTTTGTTCTAACTGTTTCTATTCTATCCAAAACAAAAAAAAAAAAATTTGGCTAGCGATACATCTCAACCAGTTTAGTCAGAGTAGTTATTTTGCAGTGGAATGACTGCATTTACCTTGGGTGCATGATTCCTAATAACTACAAAATGGACCTAGGCATAATCATATACAATATAGCATTGCTTATAAAGGAAATTAAATAATATAGCAATTGATTAGTTCTAAATTGTTAAAATCGATATGTGATTTATGGTTATGAACTGTTTTTAGATATATTTTTTTCTGTTTAGTAGAGATGAACGATGACGAAAAGTCAGCGATCCCCCCTGAATGGTTAGAATTACTGCGTTTAGGTGGTAGCAGAGATGGAATGGGAGAGTTTAATCCAACATCAGAAGATCTGGACGTTGGGGACTCCCTGAAAGAACCAGAGGAGGCACAGGGGAACATTAATGTTGCCTTGTCTGTTAAATGCGATGAGACTAAGATTGTGGCAGCCATACAAAAAGAAAATCTACAGGTGCGTAACTTTGACATATAATTTGACTTATGTATAAATACGGTCATTTAATTGAGGTGTTCTGCATTTAAAGGAATATTGTATGACACGAGTGATGTTTTTTTTTACTTTATTGACAAAAATGGGAGTATCTGCATTCAAATTCAGATTTTTGACCATTGCGCAAATGGAGGGAAGTCATAGTGGTTGAGACAGTAATGGGCAACAATGTGTGTTAAAAAATGCATGAAGGATCATTAAGAAAAAAATAGAATATTATAGTTATCTTTTAAATGTATATGTAAGAAGATATTCCTACCGTTAAGGCAACATGAAATATTTTACAGGTTGTATAACCTTTGCTTTTCAGTTCAATGAAACCATTTGTTTTAATATATCAGTCTTCTTAGCCTGGGCAGAATCTGATTAAAGTATTCTTAAGTGGAATAAGTGCACAGGAAGTCAGCTGGCCATTTTCTGAAAATATAAAAGGAAGAAGAGTGGTGCGCTTATTCAATAACGTGCCATTAATTAATATACTTAAAGAATGAACATGATAAGTATCCAAAACATACAAATAAATAAATATAAATAAAAGTCCAACTAAAGCCCAATGGTAGGAGTCAGTTCATATAGAGATAAAAATTTCATAGGAGTGACTTGATAAACAGACGACACATCAATCCAAACATCGACTGTTAAATTTGATGTATTGTTTTATTTGTATGTTTTGTATACTTATCATGTTCATTCTTTAAGTATATTAGTTCATGGCATGTTATTGAATAAGCACACCATTCTTATTTCTTCCTTTTACATTTGATTACGTTGTTTTTTGGGTACACTATAAAGTGCTTGCAGCTAATTCACGGTCACCATACATTTATTATATTTTTCCTTCGCTGGGTTTATTTTGACTATATTCACCGTAGGTTGATGGTTGTATATTTTTTCAAAACAAAACTACACATAGCAGCGCGCAAGTTTATCCCTTTATAACACATTTTCTGAAAATGCCAGCTGCTTGGCTTTCTATACCCTTAGTTACCCATTAGTGCTTTTTGAGTCACTAACCTAAAAAAGAAGGCAAACAGTGAAAGCAGAACTCCGGATCTCCCTACTTGTTTCAGGCCTGTGATTTGAAAAATAGTTAATACGTTGGATCAAACAGCCAGGACTAATATTTTTTTATATGGAGAGGTCAGGACTAGCTACCTCTATATTTTACTTAGAGGTTTCTTAAAGTATAACTAAAGGCAACATTTTTTTTAGGTTTGAGCAGAGTGGGGAGGGATTCGAACACCTGTCAATTTGTATTGCTGTCTGTGCCCCTGTTAAAGAGATTCCCCCTCTCTATTCATGCTGTTTACCATTATTATTTAAAGTGAAAGTAAAAGAAAATCACACATTTTGGGTTGCCACAGAAAAGTAATAGAGGGGATATCTGGGAAATATAGAAACTAGACCTAGGGGATCCCCAAGGAATTCCCTTAACTTGCAAGGATTTCCTCTCACTTCCTGTTTGGCTAAGGGACAGGAAGTGAAGGGAAATCTCTGCAATGGGACACAGGTGGCGAGAAATAACAGACAGGGGTTATAACCCTCCCTTAATCTATCCAAACTGAAAAAAAAGTTTTGCCTATAGTTCTATTTAAAGTAGAGTTCGGCCCCCCCAGCAAAAAGTTAAAAGTCATCGGCTATACTTACTGTAGCTGCTGACTTTTAATATTAGGACACTTACCTGTCCTGGAATCCAGTGGTGCCAGCACCCTAGCCAATGTTTCCATCAGCTCTCGGGTGCTGCCGCCGCCATTGCCTGTAAAGGAAACCGACAGTGAAGTCATGCGCTTTCTGAATGGCCCGGCGGCGCGGTAAGGAGGAGGGGGGCCGAAGTTGCATATGATGTTGTCGCAGTGAGATCTCTTGGAAGTGGGGATGGGTACTCATCAAAAAGAGGTACCCGCTCCCCACCGAAAGGTGCCAAATCTGGCACCGGAGGGGGGAAGGAGGCAGATAAGCAGAGTTTCTACTTTTGGGTGGAACTTCGCTTTAAACATTCTCATCAGGGACTGGATCCCCTGCAGTTGATTAAAGGCATTCATCCTGACTAATTCTCCCCCATGTGGCTGTCCTTTTACCATATGGATAGGCTCCTTGCCCACTGGGCAGTAGCAGCCAGGTTCCTGATGTTTAAAATGTAGTAAATGAAAATAACATTGAATTCCATAATATGTATTTTAGGACAAATCTTTAACACAGTTATAATGATCCTAATTTTAAGTTAGGTGAATACATTTTAAAATCTTATCTGACTTATAACCGTAAGGGCTTTGTTTGAAGGGCTTTTGTTTTTCTCAGAGCGCATCCCTATACATGTGTAAAGCAATGCAAAACCTGATCAACTGCAGGTCACATGCACCTGTCAATGAATTCTGAATAACCTCAGAAGCTCCTCAAAGCTCAAAGGAACTCTTCATGCCCAAGCCCAAAGCCTGTCAACAAAGGCCTTTTATTTCAAATGAGGATCTTTATCTTTTTTTGTTAGCTTTGTGAACTGAACCTTTGTAGTAATATATATCTTTTTTTTTACCTAAATAATGCAAAATTGAAGTGCTTGATATCAGTATTAGCTGGCTAAAAAAATCCATAAAATGTGTCTCAGTGCCTTTGGACTTAAAATGTGTTTATTTAGTTTAAATGATAATGCGTTCTGCTTCTAATCATGGTTTTTGGCCTTAGCTGTTGACTTGTTGCATCCTTTTTAAGGCCAATGGATACATAGGGACCGAGCTTTCTCTACTCGATCCAGTATGCAGAGCACAGGAAAATGACACTCATTTTATCTTAGAATCTTCCCTGGAGGGATGTGGAACACAGCACACCATTGATGGCACAAGTATTGTTTACTTTAATACTGTAAGTAGATTGATGGGTTGTTAGTTCTATCTGAGGCATTTTAATAGAAATAAATTTATCAATTTACAAGGGAGTGTAGAATGGTATGCTTGTTTTGGTTTACCCAGATCGTCTTCCTTTCCTGGATTTCCACTTGTCCTCTTATCTTTTTTTACCTTTATGTTAAATTTGTATTTTAATTTCTTCCCTGTTTTTATCTTTCGTTTTTCCTGGCTGAAAACTTTTTTTTACATATACATTACCCAGCATAAGCTCAAGATCTTTAGACCCCAACATCATCTTCCCAAATCCTTTCCTAGAACGCAGCTAGAGCACACTTATTTCTATTTTCCACCAGTACTGTTATGAGATTTCAGGATCAGAAAAATTGTGTTTTTAGTTGTAACTTATGGACTGTCATGACTGTCATGAACAGTTTGTTGTGATGCAGATTTTGGGTAAATTATTATAGCATCATGATACTTTTTTTTTTCTACACAAACTTTTTTGGAAAAATGTTCTACCAAAGAGTAGTTGAGAAAAAAAAACTTCTTACTTGCGAATAAACCACAGCGTTATTTAAACACAGTTTTGTGGTTTATTGTAGGATGGGATGGAAGGGACAAATATAGTTTTAGGAAGTCACTGCAATCACAAGTTTTTTTTTTGTATACCCATTTCCCTTGTAAAGCCATTACTTCTTAAATATGTGCACACACATGGCCTGATAAAATACCCTTGGGCCCTTTCACACTTAAAAAAAATTTCCTGCGTTTTTACCTTGCAAAAAAAAAAAATGCAAGAAAAATGTTTCCCTGCAAAAAAAAATAAAAAATGCAAGTAAAATGTTTTCCTTTAAATCCTATGGTACTCTTCACACCACTGCGTTACAGGCGCAGTGCTTTTTGAAAAGTTCATTATGCTGCATCCCGCACCAAAAATGCAGCTTCCCATTGAAATAATGGAAATCACGGTAAAAATGCATTGTGATTTGCATTTTTGAGTCAAATGTCCATTTTTCACAGGTGCAGGCAATCCAAAAACACACCAGAAACACACAGGAAACACAGTAAAATTGCGGTAAGAATGCATATGCGTTTTTATCGTGATTTTGCTACAGAGTAGTGTGAAAGGGCCCAAATTTTGGCTTACTCAACCATATTCAGCTGTAGATCAGATGGTGTTTTTGTTTCTTTTACCCTAGGTTCACATCTCTGCCTGTTTGCGGGCCACATTTGCACGGGCATGGCATTCATTTCAATGGGCTGCCGTGCCTGCGTTTCAGCAAAAAAAAGGTGCATGCAACTTTTCAAAAACACGACCGCAGGGAAATTGTATGGTCTTTTTGACTATGCAATTTCCCAGAGCAGGGTCTTTTCACTGCGGGTGGTTGTGGATTTCACTGCGATTCCCGCATCCGCAGCCACGTGCCGAAGTGTGAACCTAGGGTTAGGCCGGATTTACATCTGTGCAATGTGGTAATGCTTAGTAAAATGTTACTGCAATGCACAGTAACACACAATATATGGTCCTGTGACATGCTATTCTTTTTGAATAGAGATCCAAAGCACCACAACACACATACATTTTAATGCAACACAAGGCACATATGTGAGCCCTCAATGCATTGTGGTGTGTTATGTTGAAAAAAAGGTGCAGGTCCATTAAAACCTGGGCTGCTTTGCAATAACCCATGTTAACATGCAACATAAGGTATATTTACCTGCATGTGGTAAAGCTCAGTGTTAAATCAGCTTAAATTTGGAGTGATCACACATTGCAAGCATTTGAAAGATAATAATCATAGTCATGAGGTATTCTGTAGTGCAGGGGTAGGCAACCTGAGGCCCTCCAGCTGTTGCAGAACTAGTCCCATCATGTTCTATAAGTGATTGGGAATTGGCTTTGTCCGTATAGAAGGTCTTCGGTCACCCACCTATTTACAGCCTGCAGGAGAGATGTCAACAGACACAGAAAAATAGCTAAAAGCTACATATATCTCATGAGCCACGGATAGGACAACATCACTCAACATTTAAAACTTTATCACTTAGCTTGGTAAGATGTAGTTTTGTAATGAGGCTTCATCTAGGCCACATTTCCTATACTGCCCATTCATTGGTCTATAAAACAAATCTCCTTCAATTTCTATATTTGAGCCTGAAATAAAATTCAAATCCTTCTCTTGACATAAGTATTGTTCACACGATAGGGCAGCTTCCTCCCCAGAGCTCAATCCGAATGTATAAAAAACACATGTTCCTTTTCTCTTACTGGCTTCATAGTTTCCACATGCTCCCAAACAATCTGTTTTTCCGATGACCTTGCCTGTTGGTCATTTAGGTGCTTTGTTTGTTTGTGTGGAGTTCCCCCAATTTAAAATGAGTATGCTCAATGGAAAAGCAATCAGTTAAATGCAAACTTTTAGTCAGAAAAAAAAAAAATTGTATGCTTTTATTTTTGTGAAAGCAGTCACACTGACAGCTTTTCCTGTGATGTTCCAGATTGTTATACAGCTATCACCACCCACTGAGGGAAGTGGCTGGCCTAGCGATTACGAGGATTTGGAATCTGGCGATAGCGGGTTTCCAGGAGACACAGAGGAAACTGAAATAGGTCTTCCATACTTGAAGCGTCCTGAAATTGTGGTGGTATGTGTTTTTCAGGAAGACACAAGGAGCCGACTTTCCAAAAAGCTATTTTAGCTGCTTCCCTTTTGAATGTTTTTTTTTTTTTTTTATTAGACATGGCTGCCACTCACAAGCCTGAGATGAAAAATGTGAGCGGCCTCTTCGCCCAATATTGTGCGCATTCTCTCTATAGTGCATTAAGGAAGCCAGGTGGTTCTTTGAGTCCCAAGTTATTGCCAAGTCTAGGATATAATCATTCTGAATACCTGCCAAGGTCCATGTCCCTCTTTTCTTCACCGTTTTTCAATTTTAGGGCTCGTTTACACTTGCTTCAAAACAAAGCAATAGTCACTAAATAAAATGGTTAGCTTACAGTCCTGTTTACACCTTGCGATTGCTTTTGCTTTGCTTCAAAAATGATACCCCATGTCGTTTTAATGGTGCTTTAAAGCGTCTTTAAAGCAGCGTTCCACCCAAAAAAGGAACTTCCGCTTTAAGAGAGGGTGACCCCCTGAAATGCCACATTTGGCATGTCATTTGTTTGGGAGGGGAGCGGATACCCTCTTTTTTAGCTCCCACTTCCTCCCGGGGGTCACCGCAGCGCCGAAAGGGAGATCACCTCTCCCCCCTCCCTCTCGGCAATCATCTGGGACACGTCACAGGTCCCAGATGATTGCCTGGCCAATCGCGGCGCGCCACGCGGCTCGCACATGCGCACTGATCCACAGCTGGGCACCCACAGTGAAAATGCCAGCGCCACAGAGGAGGAGGAGGAGGAGACGAGACGGGCTTTGTTCACCCCGCACCACTGGACCCTGGGACAGGTAAGTGTTCGATTATTAAAAGTCACAGCTTCAGTATTTGTAGCTTTTGACTTTTATTTTATTTTCTTATGCGAAACTCTGCTTTAAAGCCTCCATAGAAGTTTATGAAAAGCTCACTTGAAGCACCTGCATCTTTTGAGAGGCTTTAATTCTGCTTTAGCTTTGTTTTGGAGAAATTGCAGGTATGAGATATCAACACACACACAGGGCATCTGCCAAGTTTCAACAAAGCTTAAAAAGAGCATCACTGAAGCTTCACCAAAGCATCACTGAAACTTCACTAAAGCATCACCAAAACTTCACCGAAGCACCACCGAAGCATCAAAAACACATCATAAAAGCATGTTGAAGCGGTAGGCGCTTTAATGTGTGTTGAAGCCGAAGCAAGTGTAAATGAGCCCTAAGGGACAGATACCAGTATATGTGCATCAGAATATCAGAAATGTATGTCTGTGAATAGCAGCATTAATCTGAGTGAGCACATAGTGAATTGCTATTAGTTGCAGTGATTAAGGTTTTCTAATTATTGTGGTCTATGAGTATTTTTATCTATTATCTAATAACTATAAAAAGAGGATACTAAACTGTTGCCATTACTGATGGAAACTCCTCTCTCCATCATAGGTGTGCAGCCTATTGCATTAGGGTGTGCACCCCAAAGCTCAAACATATGTGTCTTTCTCTGCAGTCTCAGCTGCATGGGGCAGTAAATGAATAGGAACTGCTCTGTGCTGATCAGTTTCCTGTTCATTCACAAACTGAAGCATAATAAACACAGTTTACTATGCTTCAGCTATGAATGAACACAGTAAGTGAGTGTGTTCATTTAGAAAATGAAGGTGCTGGTAAATGATATATTTACTACCCCCATCCCCCACTCCCCATCCTCAAATGATCCCATGTAGCAGCTGGGAGGAGAGGAGGGAAGCCAGCAACACTTCGGGTAGGGGGAGCCAATACAGTGGAAGCCTGGGCAGTATGGGGTATCAGCACGGCACGTAGTGATTAGTGTGTGCCCAGGCATACCTGGCATACCCCCTGCACGCGCCTATGCTCTCTATAGTGATTTTGCGGTGCCATGTGAAAATCTTTTATGCAAAAGCAATATTTAATTGGTGTTTTCGAAAAGGGTTGTCTACATTAGCTTTCTGAAAAACATTGGCTTCTGTTTTGGCATGAAGGGATGTTACTTGTAAATGCTGTGTACTAGAAGAAAATAGTATGCCACTGAAATGGAAAATACAGATTAAAATATATATCTTTATTCAGTATATATTGGGAAATACCCACTTTTCAATGTATGTACCGTGATTGTTTATTTGGGATTTGCTGTGTTCCACTCTCCTTTCTTTAAGGGGCAGACCAAAAATGAGTGTCATTTTCAGTTCTAAATTCTAATGCTTGATATACAAAAAATAAGCCATCAGTTTAAAGCAAATTTGTTTTCCATTTATATGCGATGCATGAAAATGAGTAGATTATATGGATGAATATACAACACAACACGGCAAATCTAAAGGAGCACCAAGTGATGTATGTATTAATCTACCTTTATTGGGATATCTTGGCACCGTTCACAGTTTTTCCTACTGTGGCAGCTTCTCCACATCCCTTAGTTCTTAAGAAAGGTTCTCTATGACCTGAAATGATCATTGCTGACATGATGCCAGTACAGAAAAATGTCTGTGGTAGATACCATGATTAACAAATTAATTCCAAGTCTATAGAAGTTTACTCTACTAAGTATCCAATTGAGGGCAATTTTGCAATCCAGAAATTAATAAATAATCTGGAAACCGTCGTGTTTGTGCTAAAATAAAAAAAAAAAAAAATTAAAATGTTCTACTTTTAAACTAATATTCTTTTCTTGTCTTTTTAGTTTAACTGTACAATGCCGCAGGATACTGGGTCCCCCTTTGATCTCATCTTTGCTCATCCAGACGCAGCAATAAACAATGTTACATTTAACATGGAGCTTTATAAAACAGATCTGTTCCTTACACCGTCTCAAAACTATTTCTCAGTGGCTGAAAACGGACAGGTTTATGTGGAGGTAAGCTATTAGCTTTATGGGAATCCCAAAAATCAAGTAATGCAGAGGTATAGACACTTTTATTGGCTGTGTCACTTTAAAAAAATGTTTGTATTTTTATCCAAAATTGTTAATGATTAAAATACTAAACATAATACCCCTTTACCTTTATTATATACGTTATACATAATGATCTTCTGATCGAATATATTTGTATCTTTGCTGTTATGTTACTAGAGCCTGCACTAAATGAGTCCCTGAAGAAGGAATTTAACTATTTCCGAAACATGTTGGGATCTCTGAATCTTTATGATTGTTTGGCCTCCCACCACGAGATCAGCTTTTCGATTCAGCATTTAGCTGTATATTGTTATAACATGTCCATCTATTTTTGGTTTTAACATTGCTGTATGTAAATTAGAATATTGTGCAATAATACATTTTGTATTTTTGCTTATGCGCTTTATACTTTTATATCTGACCATACCCCTAGTCCATAAAATCCCTGGGGCACCCCTTTTTGCTTCTTCTCTCTATATTTGGGACGTGGCTTGGGTTCAGTTCCTTTAGTCTTATAGGTAGTCTCCAACCAAATATATTGCATTAAAATAATAAATGTACTATGGGGAGATACACAAGTGCCTTTAATGCTGTTATATGTGTTCATCGTTTGGTAACTAATCAACCATTGCCATAGATATCATTAAAAATAGAATTTTTTTTGGAGTTAAACTATACGGCAAGACATTACAGAGTAAATGTCGATGCTCAAATGTGGTTGCACAAGTATGTATTGAGATATCCATCATAATAAAGAAAAGTACAAATGTAAGGAGTGTACAAGTTATACATAAACAGAAAGGGAAGCCTAGCAACATTACAAAAATAACTCTTTGATATGTAGCAGTTCGTTTTTATTAGATAAAATAACAAGTGACCACATCATCTCACATTAACTTATATTGCTAAATTCATGATTTTGGCCATTTTGTTGTATTATCTGCAGTTTTTGGGGACAGGGTGGTATAGAACTGGCTGCCTATAGTATTCTGCCGAGGTCAGTGGTTTATATAGGTATATATATATATATATATATATATATATATATATATATATATATATATATATATAGCCAAAAAATTATAATTTTGGATAGGATAGGTGAGGGTTAAAAGCATTACCAGTCTATTTTTTTGATTTGGGGAGGATTCCCTTTGCTTTCTGTCATGGAGACACAACAGGAAATAAATAGTCCCCTAAAATTGAGAAGAATTCTTTGACCGTTGATGGTTTGAGCTAGAGACCATGCTGGACTGATTAAGTTATTCTTTGTAAATATTAGTTGGTTCCATGGATGGGTGGTGGTGTTTAACACCCTTTTGGAGGTATGGGCTGCTACCCTACTGGTATGACTAAGTTGTCGCTTCAGTGGGTAAGATATTTGGAGGGATAGAGGAACGCATAATGTCTGCCTCGCTTGATGGAAATATTACAATCTTTTGTATTACTCGACAATTGCTCTGATAAGAGACCCAGGTACCACTGTGGAGCCCATCCTTCTCCGTATGCATCTACCAGCAGCCCTGAAAAACAGGGAGGCTTATCCCCCGAAACGCATTGGCTCGATCTTTACACTTGTTATTTTCAATGAAAGATTGTAATCCTTCCATCAAGTGTGGCATTACCCCAGACACCGGGCGCTTCTCTCTCCCTGTCCAAACATCTCTGATCATTGTTACTGGAACAGGTATCCCCATTGGATGGTTTACCCTCAACTCTTGTTTGGGTGACAGCTATAATATTTTGTATTTCCCTTCATTTTCTGTCTTGCTTGCAGTAGTCACCATAAAAAAAAGGGGATGACTCTCTCCCCTCTCTAGCCAAAACTAAAAAATATATTTTGCCTTTTATATATCCCTTTAACAGAGGATGTAAAACACTGATCTTTACTGCTAATCACCCCTCAACAGCAACATCAATGTAAAAAGGAAAACTACTACACATTTTCATAGTGTTCTACAACACTGTGATCCAGCTTTACATGCAGGATTGCTTCAAAGCCCATCTGAAATTTGTTCATAAATGTATTTATCTAAGCTAGGTGTGCAACAAAATGGTAACTTTTGTAATGTTAGTAAGTCGTAGAGCTTTATACTTAGCAGGAAGCATTAGCATGCTGGTTGTAGAGCTATATATTTGGCTAAGCAGGGGAGGTAAAGTCATACATTTGTATCTTTCTGAATATCTTGGCTGATAAATGGCGTTATATTTCGGATTGAGATGTTAGAGAGTTAAACAATCTGACAATTTCTTATATCTCTCCAGGACTGTTGGTAAAATATCTGCACTTGGGTTTGTGGGATTGTACACCTGTAATAGCCATCCCCTACTGGATGTTTAACAATTATTTTGTCTTAGGCTTCATTCGAACTTGTGTGGTTTGTCATGCGACTTTGAACATCAAACTCACATGACAAGTTGCAGCCCATACTTTTCAATGGCACCTGTTCAAATCAGTGCGACTTAAAGTTGCGATTCACTACTTTGGTGCAACTTTTGATGTGACTTAGATTCATTGAGTGTAAAGTCAGATCAAAGTCACACCGAAAGTCACATTGAAAGCAGGCAGATGTGAGAACACCCCTAACTTCTAGGTGGACAGTTATTATAGTAGGGAGATTTTTCTGTCAAAGTATCTGAGACTCAGCCAACCTGCCTCCAAAAAAAACAAAAATATCACATTTGGGAGGACTAACCCTTTTACAGTTAATTAGTGATGTGTTCTAACATACTGTATTTTTTATAAACAATTTGCATCTCAAAATAATTAAGTACATCCTAACCCAATTTATAACAGAAGGATAATCACGTGCATTTCTTGTAAGTGCCTCTGCATAAAAATATGAATAAATTAGAAGAAAAACAAAAGCTATTTTGTTGAGTGTGATCCAGCAAGATAAAAATTCTTTATAGTTCTTTTAAGTACAATATTGCCAAAGATTCCACTGTTGAACCTTCATTTAAAAAAATAAAAAATATAAATGCCCTAACATTTTACTTCTTTACATTTTTAAGGTCTCCTTAACCAAGGCAGAAAAAGATCTGAGCTTCATGATCCAGACTTGTTTTGTTTCTACTTCCTCCAATTCTGATTTGCTAAGCGATTATACAATCATAGAGAACATCTGTCCTAAAGATGATTCTGTCAAGTTCTACAATGTAAAGAAACTAAACTACCCAAAATCACAAGAGCAAACAGAAAAGAAACGGTTCAGCTTTATGTTTAAGTCTATGTTTAACTCTTCTCTGCTCTTCCTGCATTGTGAGTTGACCTTATGCACAAATAAAGATGGAGAGATGGATAACCTACCCAAGGTGAGATTTTGGATCTTTTATGCAATTTGTTTTTGGAGGTATAAATAGAACAAGCCACTTATTATTTATTTTATTTTTTTATGGATCCACTCCAAGGTCAATGAGTGATTAGTAGAAAAAACTGACAGTGCAGCCAATTTCCTACACTCTGCAGTCAGGCTCAAAGATAAATTTGCTTTTAGGTATTTTAGGAACTATTTAAATAGGTAGCTTT
Source organism: Lithobates sylvaticus (assembly GCA_028564925.1). Classification (NCBI taxonomy): domain Eukaryota; kingdom Metazoa; phylum Chordata; class Amphibia; order Anura; family Ranidae; genus Lithobates; species Lithobates sylvaticus. The sequence continues at coordinate 185,053,512 of CM053032.1, forward strand.
GACTCCTGTTTTTGAACCAAAGTAGACAGCAGTTAAATATCTAACAAGGGGCTTAAAGGTCATTAACAACACCATAAATTCATAAAATTATAATTTTTACAATATGATGTCAGTGATAATGTCTTGTGTGATAATTTGTGTGGCTTGTAAGGATATTGTTACTTTGTTTTTCCTGTGAAGCACCTTCTATGCTGTCTACATACCACTGGTGGAAGCTACATCCTTTTATTTAATTCCCCATGGGACTGAGTGCATATAGCACTTGGCCCTGTTCTGAGCGATGGTCATTGCAGATTAAAAGTATATCTATGTTAATACTGGCTAAATCTCCATCCTAGTCTGATGCCAAATTTATGGGTATTCCTGTGGTGGAGCATACAATCAGCACCCCACCCTCTCTAAGCTCAATGTTTACTATTATAATTGAACAAGCAGTGCTGTAGGGGCTGTGTGATAGAACTGCCAGCTGCTAGTGAACATACAGGGCACCGGAAGCTCTATCACCATGACAGCGTGCTGCTTGTTAATTTATAAGAGTAAAAGATCATTCAGCTCTGCCAGGGCTGTGTATGTTTACAAGCTGTCACAGTCAGATCACACAGCCCCACAGTGGTGAATGATTCTTTTATTATTGTGAATAAATGGGCAGCACCCAGAGAAACAGCTGGCACTCCTGTACGCTCCAGCTGTGGACTGTTCCTCAGCGTCCTCGCCTCCAAAGCAGGGCTGTAGACCCTGCATTGGACTTGATGACATCAGAAGACCTGCAACCGCTGGACCATTGGTTACAAGAGGCTGCAGGGATTGGTCTTGCAGTGCAGAGGGAGCCTACGGGGATTAGGTAAGTAAAACCATTTTAATTAATCTCCTAGACCTAAAGAAGCATTTAATCCATGCAGTGTGGGGACAGCCCCACGGCAAAGGGAGCATTTTTAATTTCCCTGGAGTTTAGCTTTAAAGTATATCTAAATGAAAGCTCAAATACATGATATGTTGCAGCTTTATCAGTCCATAGATGTGGTGGCTTCATTGGTTTTATTTTTATATATATATATATATATATATATATAGATATATATATATATATATATATATATATATAGATATATATGTATAATTTTTTTTTAAGTACAGAAAAATACCCGTTGATCCATAGATGTGGTGGCTTCATTGGTTTTATTTATATATATATATATATATATATATAGATATAGATATATATGTATCATTTTTTTTTAAGTACAGAAAAATACCCGTTGATCCTCCTAGAAATCCAGATGTTACAATATACGCCATCCCAGCTATGGAGATGAGAGTAAACATTGTTACTGTAGTACAGGAAGTGTGTTGCTGTCAGAATCACTCAGTGAAAATAAGAAAATAAGCCTAATAAAAAGGCGGAACTAATATATCCACCACATCCAAGGATTAGTACTCTGTATTATTTTACAATTTTTGCTTTTAGGTGTAGATAAGCTCTGAGATTTTGCTAAATGTGTTTCTTTATTTTTTGGAGTAGGTGTTAGTGGTATTAGTGGTAATTGCACATAATAGCTGCTTGCCTCTTGACATGGCACTTAGCCTTAATTTTTTATGTAACCCAGGCTGTGAGAGTTCATTGCATTCCTGAAATGAGCACTGACTGTGTGATAATAGTAAGAAAATCAGATTGTGTTTGAGGGCAGTGTGGAAAACCACAGCAATTCTGAATGCATTTATCTCAAGTGGAACGTTCATGCTACTAAACTGAAGTATACACGCTGACAATTATGTGTCGGGTTACTTGTGTTCAGAGGTGTGTTTTGCTTCATTTCTTTAAGGAAGAGGGGTTAGGATTTAATACCATGCTTATTCTGTGCTTAAACTTGAGAGGGTGGTCATTTGTTCATGTGTGACCTGACTAGCCTAAGGTCAAGCTGTCTGCAGAGGTATCCATAAACTATAAGATTGTATCAATAGAGAGGGTAAGGGTGGGAAGTTGGGAGCAGGAGACCTGTGCTGGCTTAAGCGAGGAAACCGTATCAGTCCAGACAGGGTTACAAATCAGTCCAATCACTTGTTCCATCTGATGGAGGTCTGCCATGGGCAATGACATCTCAGCCCAATCTGGATGAAAATGGATCAGATGATTATGATGTCTGTGGGTACCCTTTGTCTAAAGAATCTAAGGAAACCTTTCTCAACCTTATCAACACAGAGGAACCCTTAAAATACCTTTCTAGTCTCAGGGAACCCCTGCCAAAAATCACTCTATCTACAACTCATGATACATTAGTTTGATGGTCAGTGAGAAAAATGCTCCTTACAGTTGTGGACATTGTGAAGAATGACCCCCTTAGAGATAGTTTAAAAGATTAATGGTGTCAGTGGGAACTTATCTAAGAGGCAGAATTTGCTCATTACTCAAGGAACCCCTAGCTACCTCTGGAGGAACCTTAGGGTTCCATGGAACCCTGTTCTAACGGTTCCAGAACACAGGATGTGACTAGGTAAATAATACACACACAATATCATTATATATAATCTTTTTTGTGGATTAAAATATTCAAGGATTTCATCGCAGCTTTATATTCTACCTGAAGTATAATGTACAGTTTATGTTACTGTCATGTTTATTCCCTACAATGCTACTCTCTATTTTCCTTACTACTTCAACAAAGCTGTCAGGCCATTCCTGATGTAAATACATATTACAGGTTAAATATTAAAGTCAAATTCCACCTTATACAAGCAATACATACACATACAGTATATTTGCAGGAAAAAATAGCATTTTTTACTATTATTTTTTTTGCAAATCATTTTTTAATCTCCGTGTTCGTACCGAGGTATAAAATTTAAGTTAAAGAGCTGGAGGAAGTGATCACTGTGCTTGTGTTTCATTGAGAACTACAAGTCTGTATGCCACAGTGGTAGTTCATTCATTCACATATCTCTGAATGAATGATGAAGGTCCCATTTTCACCCTGTTATACCCTAAATAGGGGTGTAACATGTAACATGGTGCAAAAGGTGGAGTTAGCCTTTAAGCTCCTTTCTAGTTCTTCATGCATATGTTTAAAAAACAAAAAAAAGTTAGCAAAGATCAATAATATTAATGTATAGAGTGTAGTTATCCACATGGGGGTCCCATTTGTTTTTTAGTCTAGGACCTAACACAATGAAACATTTTAAGCCCTATTTATTAAAAAATTAAGTAGAACAGAAAACAGGAACAAAAAGAGAGACCATAACCATTCATGTTTCATCACTTAAATATATCAAGGCTTCTGATTGGTTGTTATGGGCTAGGTGATATAGGGTATGCTAAGGCCTAACTTTTTTTTAATTATGTATATGTGGCCACTTTGGATACAAATGATTCTTGCTAACAGTACAGACTCTTTCATCTTCACATATTGTACCAGGTCAGTCTGACAGTCTTTGAAGCTTGTAAAGATACTTGGCGCATCCCGACCTGACCCTTCATACTTGTGTTTCAGTGCATTCCTCCTGATGAAGCCTGTACATCTCTTGACAGCAGCATGATACTAGTAATGATGAACAATAAGAAGTCATTCACAAAGCCGCTAGCTGTGATCACAACAGAGAAAACTTCAGGTAATACAACATATTCCCAGAATCAAAGGGAAAAAAAAATATTTTCACAGAATTCTTCATGAACTGTTTTTGGTGAAAGATATGTTCTTACACAACTCAGCTGTTACAGGCAATTGTATACACCAGCGTCCTGTGCAGACGTTATAGGATGGTATAACATGCTTAAAATATTTGGGCCGTAGGATTTAGCTTGATGTAAACAATTCAGTACCAAAGATATCCTTAAATGGGGATGTAATTGAATTTTGCAGAGAACACTGTACAAGGGCAGTACACTTATTCACTGCACAATGTATTAGTCTATGAACGAGAGCAAGGGTTGATAATTATCACACATTTAATATAGTAGCTTTATACTATTTATATGATACAGTGACTTAAATGTTGCACAGTACCTGCTGGCGTAGTGCCAAGAGGGATTTATTACTGTCAGATTGTGTCATATAGCTGTACATAGTGTGCATATGGAGTAAAAGCAGGGCACTCAGTAATTTATAGGAAAAAAAAAATAGAACTCTGTGCAGTTTGCTGCAAGGTGATCTTTGCTAACAAGTGGATTGGATGCATTTTATTGAATTAATATAGATTTACCATTGCAACATCTGCATAGCTAAATGCAGTGTATTTTTTAAATGGAAACCTTATACATACAATGCATGGTAGATAGATATTTAAATGATGTGACAAATGTTTATGGTAAACTGTGTATACAGTAATTACTGTGTGTTACAAAAGTGGTTGTAAACTCTTACATATACCCAGTGAAGTGACTTGCCCAGGAGAAACACAGAGATTAAACAAATCCTCCTACATATGTTGGGTCTGTCTATGTGCAGTCTTCTCTTCTCTACATCCGTTCAAAGTGCAGAATTTTTAAGTTTGTCTGAGAGTTTTGAAAAAGGGGCAGAGAGCAGAAGTTACACTCTGCAGAGCTCAGTGAGGAGAGCTTTGACATCTGATTGGAGGGAAGGGACACACCCCCTTCACACTGCACAAAGAAACAGAGCTGAGGCTGTCAATCATATGGAGGTCCCTCCCTTGTCACCATTTTTCTCTTGGTGTCAGGAAAACTTGTCAGAAATGATTCATGTTGATAACAAAAGAACGAAGCAGCAGACAAAAGTGACACTTGGTGCTCTTAATTGAGACAAGTACATACTATTTTGTTTAAAAAATGTCTGGCAGCCTTAAAGTGTAAGTAAACCCCCCTATCGTTTTCAGCCAAGGAAGCTGCCATTTTTGCCTCTGTTTAATCTACAACTGCCATGATGCTGCACATGTGATACGTTATGACACCAGCCATTGGATGGTTTGACAGTTTGGTTGAGAGCACAACCAATAGGAGTGTTACATTTCCGGCACGTGCCGGAAATTAAACTGTTTTACGGATGGGTTTACTTACACTTTAAAGGATGTTAACATTTTGCAATCCCTGCTATCACTGAGCAGGAGGAAGGAAATAATTGACTGCTCAAGCTCTGTTGCTAAAGTCACAAGATAGAGTGCCATGGATTCTATTCCCTCAAAGATTACCCCGCCTACTGTTACTTTATGCAAATTATGACTTTTCCATGTAAAGTCACACTGGGCTTGTCCCTGCCATCTTCTCATTACATTAATGGACCAATAGGGGAGCTTGAGATATGTGCATTTAACTTCATGCAACTTCTCTCTGTTTCTGATGGTTCTAATATGCAGTTTTCACTGAACGCAACCTCAACTTATATCCATCTATATTCTGTTCACTTAAGCTCCCCACATTTCAATGTATATCTTTAAAACTTTAGAATGCTTTTAAATTCCTTTGAAAATGTTAAATACACTGTGGTTACCATGATAACGAAAATCACTTTGTAGATGGAAAACTTTTCAGAGTTGAAAAGTTAGCCATTATATTCCCAGAAAAGTATTTACACACAACAATAGCATGAACACATCTCTCTGCTAGTGGGGCGAGATTAGCGGTGTTGCTGATCGCCGTGACATTCAGTGATAACAGTGAACAGGAAGGAATGTAACTGTGTGAGATAGTTGATTGCAAACATATCTGCATGGAAAGCTTTATCTCACTGCTCGGCAGGAATATGCAAACCTTTAATCTACATTAGCATAAAATCTGTGCTATTTTCTCATTCAGTTATTACATTTATTTTTACTACTATATCAGAAAAAATGTCCCTCAGTCTGTCCAAACATGGCAGTATCACAACACGGCAGTATTTCAGAAGAGGTCACTGTCAGAATACATCTCTGTGTTATAAAACAGTTATTGTTAGAATACGTGACTGTATAAGTAGACGGTGCTGTCCATCCAGAACAATTTGTTAGAACATGGAAGATGTTACCTGACACAATCACAACACTTTGATAGGTCATAGCAAGTGATCTGTCTATATGTTAGGATAAGATTTGTCGTCAGCACACCAACAAGCTTGTTTCACAGTGAATGATCTCTTTATTCTTGTATGAGCACATGAAAAAGCAACAGTTCAGGACCATGCAGAAACCCTTTCTCAAGCATGTGGTCATCTTTTATGGTCATGCTGAAAAGCTCCTTTTTCAGGACCACACAGGGATTCTTTTTCAGAAACGTGGTCATCTTTTATGGCACATTGAAAAGACACCTTTTTGGGAGAATACAGGGGCCCTTCCTCAGGCATATGGTCATTTTTATTATATTGAAAAGCAACCTTTTCAGGAGCATACAGCGACCCTTCCTCAAGCATATGGTCATCTTTTATAAGTTTGTGGAAAAGCAGCATTTTGGGACTGTAAGGTGGACCATTCCTTGGATATGTGGGGAGGAAGGGTCCCTGCATGGTCCCAAAATGTTGCTTTTGTATCTTATCATACAAGAATAAAGGGTTCTGCCCATTGAAACAAACTTGCTGGTGCCATATCTTTTGCATGTTGGAAGGCATGACCAGTCGGGAGTCATTGCCACATCCTTTTGACCACATTATTGATTGTAGTATGGTGTGCGAAAGGAATATATGCTCTGTATATACAGTATCTCACAAAAGTGAGTACACCCCTCACATTTTATATATTTTATTATATCTTTTCATGTGACAACACTGAAGAAATTACACTTTGCTACAATATAAAGTAGTGATTGTACAGCTTGTATAACAGTGTAAATTTTCTGTTCCCTCAAAATAACTCAATGCACTGCAATTAATGTCTAAACCGCTGGCAACAAAAGTGAGTACACCCCTAAGTGAAAATGTCCAAATTGGGCCCAATTAGCCATTTTCCCTCCCCAGTGTCATTTGACATGTGTCATGTGACTCAGGTGTGAATGGTGAGCAGGTGTGTTACATTTGTGGTCACTGTAAGTTCAACATGGCACCTCATGGCAAAGAGCTCGCAAAGGATCTAAACAAAAGAATTGTTGCTCTACACAAAGATGGCCTAGGCTATAAGAAGAGCTGCAGCATGATAGCCAAGACCATACAGCAGTTTAACAGGACAGGTTCCACTCAGAACAGGCCTCAAAATGGTCGACCAAAGAAGTTGAGTTCACATGCTCAGCATCATATCCAGAGGTTGTCTTTGGGAAATAGACATATGAGTGCTGCCAGCATTGCTGCAGAGGTTTAAGGGGTGGGGGGTCAGCCTGTCAGTGTTCAGACCATATGCCGCACACTGCATCAAATTGGTCTGCGTGGCTGTCGTCCCAGAAGGGATCCTCTTCTAAAGATGATGCACAAGAAAGCCCACAAACTGTTTGCTGACGACAAGCAGTCTAAGGACATGAATTACTGGAACCATGTCCTGTGATCTGATGAGACCAAGATAAATGTATTTGGTTCAGATGGTGTCAAGCGTGTGTGGCCGCAACCAGGTGAGGAGTACAAAGACAAATGTTTCTTGCCTACAGTCAAGCGTGGTGGTGGGAGTGTCATGGTCTGGGGCTGCATGAGTGCTGCAGGCACTGGGGAGCTACAGTTCATTGAGGGAGCCATGAATGCCAACATGTACTGTGACATACTGAAGCAGAGCATGATCCCCTCCCTTCAGAGACTGGGCTGCAGGGCAGTATTCCAACATGATAATGACCTCAAACACACCTCCAAGATGACCACTGCCTTGCTAAAGAAGCTCAGGGTAAGGGTGATGGACTGGCCAAGCATGTCAACCGACCTAAACCCTATTGAGCATCTGTGGGGCATCCTCAAACTGAAGGTGGAGGAGCGAAGGTCTCTAACATCCACCAGCTCCGTGATGTCATCATGAGGGAAGAGGACTCCAGTGGCAACCTGTGAAGCTCTGGTGAACTCCATGCCCAAGAGGGTTAAGGTAGTGCTGGAAAATAATGGTGGCCACACGAAAAATATTGACACTTTGAGCCTAATTTGGACATTTTCACTTAGGGGTGTACTCACTTTTGTTGCCAGCGGTTTATACACTAATGGCTGTGTGTTGATTTACACTGTTATACAAGCTGTACGCTCACTACTTTACGTTGTAGCAAAGTGTAATTTCTTCAGTGTTGTCGCATGAAAAGGTATGATAAAATATTTACAAAAATGTGAGGGGTGTACTCACTTTTGTGAGATACTGTACGTTGGAACACACTCCTTAGCACATTCACCTTATGCATATGGGAATGTCACCCTCCAATCCTTTTGTCATCATTGTTGTTAATACTAATAATTGCAATAATGATAATAGTAATAAACAGAGTTTGTATGTACAGCTCACATGAACATGTTATACTTTGGTGATATTGCCTGTTCTCAGCACAGGTCCAATTACATTTTTGAAGAGGAGCTCGTAGGGTTAGTACCAACCTTGAGAGGAGATTATAGCAGTTGTGCAGAAGTATCCATAAGCAATATACTGTTAATGACCATGGTCATATACTTTTGGTCAGTTTGCATGTGTTGGATTGGATACCATATACATGTGGTGTTTGTCCATTCACAATTCTGTGAACTTTTAATTTCTTGGATCACTTTTGAAGGACTTTTGAGAGTACAATGGGTTTAGGTAGAGGGAATATTTACTCTGCACTTTCAGTACAGTGTCAGTTATTTTCACTCAGAGGATAAGGATATCATCAACTATAGGGATTTATTTGCCATTGCAGCCAGATGGGAAAAAATGCATTCCATTCAGCAGTTAGGCTCACTATGCATCACAACCATATCACAGATTGCAGCTGAGAATCTATTTTGTTCTATGTGCCTTGGGTTTCAACCCATTTCAAAAAGTGATTAAACAGAAGCACATGAAAACGTATGTACTGTATACCGATATTTTTATACTGTTTAACATATGGCAATGTGGAAACATGTATACAGGTGTCATCATTGCTGACCTATTAATCATTTTATGTTTAATTTGGCATTTTCCCAAAGTGTAAAACACTGCAACATGTGTTGTAGTTATGTAAAGAGTAATAATAACTTAGGTTTATGCTATTGCATGTAAATGTGTATATTTATCATCATATTTATTTTTGTATTTTTTTTGCTTTTTAAACAGATACTCCAAGCGATCAAAACCGTCCAAGTTTACCTCAACGTAAGTGATATTATTATTTACATTCATTATACTGTATAGACCGTTAATAATGGGGGCCAGATTCTTCCTTTGTCTATGCTTGGCTGTCAGCGATTAAATGCAGTTAGAACGCAGCCTAGATTTCCTGTGCACTTTTTATGATCAGTCATAAATGTTTACAATTGGCTTGCCCAAATATGTATGTTCTTGCTTAAAAAATGGAAGCGTTTGGAGCACCTTCTATTAGCTCTGACAACAGGTTTTTTTGTGTCAGACAATAATGATCATGTAAGATTTTCTAACCCACCCAGACCAGTTGGCTAGTGGTGCATGCCGGTGGCCATAGACATGAGATTGTCAATGAGAGAAGTTGTGAGCTCCAAACATAGGCTCCTAGCCACTGGTCAATGCCATTCAACAATGGTCAACTGACAAAGCAGAGTTTAAAGTAGAACTACACTTCATCTGAGCATTACAAACAAAAAATACTATGTAATTAATTTTTAATATTCAAAGCAAACTCACCCATCTATCCATGTCTCTAGGCTTTATTTTGCTGCTAAATCACTTTAAAAAAACACCCCCAGCATTTCTGGCTGTGCCCATCTTGAGTAAGGGCAGGTGATTCATGTAGCATTTACTTCCTGGAATCCATCTGCCTTTAGCTCATGCATGCAGACAGGGGGGTGTGTTTAGCCAAGAAAATCCCTCCTCCCCTCCTGAAGACCCCTGGGATGTATGACATCAATTGCCTAGGCCTGGAAACTGGGAAATGTAAGAAAAAAGTTTGAAACAAGTAAATATGATATACATTTTCCTATCTATTTACTAATGCTAGCAGGTCTTATTTGGAAGGGATAATGGGCAGCACCTTGTCTGGATGTTGGGCCTCATGTAGAAAACTGGAAGGAAGGTATCATATTTGCCCTTAGCCACCAGTCATATGCTTCCTTTTATTTTTAGCCAACACCGGAAAAATATTTTTTTTTTAGAATCTAATTGGTTGCTGATCCTAACACCACAGCTTTGCTTTTCCTCCAGATTTTCTACTAGTTCCATTGTGTTTAAAACAAAGCAGCCTCCCGATGACTGTGTAGCTCCATTGACTCTGTATTATTAGACTATTACGGATATTCCATTTAAATAAATAGAATGAATGCCCTAAAGGTTTTGAAATAAAATAGAAACACACTTGGATATCGGCAAAGGGTGTCTCTCTGACTTATTCAACTAAAGGAAGTGTATTTTTTTGTCTGGATTTAATTTCAAACATACACGACGATGCCAAATTTTGAGAACAATGGATTCTATTTCTGTGATTTTGTGTCCTTTGCCTGACATCACTTATTTCCAAGCGGTTCCGCTCTCCACCTACAAATGGGAAGAGGGCCAAGTAGGTTTCATAGGTTACAGAATGAAATTGGCTGGAATGGTTGTACACATGTAGGAATAAGTGATATTTCCCTAAATCTTAGTAATACTGTCAGTACAGCATTTAAAGGCCATTGCAGTTAAGTGCTTCTGCAAAAATCAATTTTTCACGGTGCTGAATTTAGACATGTTCCGAAGGCCCTGATCTCTCGCAGCTATGTGGGAAGGGTTTTTCTACCCCAGATTATGTCGATCTGTAAAGAAAAAAAACAAACAGACAGACACATGCTGGTATAGAGCCTATGATTTATTGACTTTGCTGGGAAATGTGAATATATATAACAGCTAGTTCATTGTGGACTTGTCAGATGTGTAGCCAGAATTAGACGTTGGAGATGTTTTTAAAGACACTCTCTGTGCAAGACTTTGTAAATAATGTCAAATTTGTTTTCTGTTAACATAGCGGTTTTCTATGGCCTGGACACCCCAACTGTTGTCGGAATTGCCTTTGCAGCATTTATAATTGGTGCCTTATTAACAGGAGCCTTGTGGTACATCTATTCTCACACAGGTAGGTCCTTACTATTAAGAATATTTCACTTTACAATTTAAAGTTTAAATAGATGTATATATACACTAGAACTGTAAAACCTTGCCAAAAGGCTTCTATTTAAAAGTATATAGGTAATGCAAAAATCATCTGATCAAAACTGATATCTAATGAGGTACCTTTGCAAAGCAGCTGGCAAGAATGGTCAATCTACCTCGAAAATGTATATTCAATGTTATTGTTCACAGTGAATCTAAACAAAAATGCTTAGATTGCTGCTCAGGTTCCTGTATCCAAATCCTGTGGACTCACACTATGGCGGCATGGGTGGCGGCATGTGTTCAAACTGAAAGAAAAAGATCCCTATCGCCGCCCTCCAAACAAACCTGATAGTCATGCCAGAGAAACAGCCTCAGTCTAGCTCCTTTCAGGCTACGCCGAAGATGTGTTTTGCCCTGCCCCATGCCCCACCTCCATGACTAAGCCCCAGGGGTGGGGCGAGGTGTAACCTGTTGGGGACATGGCCTGGACAGAGCTAGACTGAGTCTGTTTGGGATCTTTTTCCTTCAGATTTAATGATATTGTTTAGTTATGGTAATAAATCTGATATCCAAGTTAAGCAAATATTGTCAAAATTTGAAAGTCATGTTTGATTCCTTTGTGTCCTGTATGTATTCCTTGCAGATTTGTGTAGTATACATCATATAACAACTCCTGGACTCTGCCACTGTGCATAAGTTTCCTCTGATAAAGACTGGTAACTGCATACTCCAAACTCATATCTAACCCAAACTCTGAACTTTTTTATACTCCAGTGAGCTGTGGGCCAGGTCATTCCCCGCCTTCCGTGAGCTATTATCCAAGGAATGACCTAGCCCACAGCTCACTGGAGTACAAAAATAAAAAAACAGGAGTTCAGAGTTTGGGTTAGAAATGAGTTAGGAGGATGCCCAAGCACATCTCTAGTCACTGCCATGCTCTCCCCCTGCAGACAGCCTGTATATGTTTAAATTAAAGTTTTTGTGCCTAGAGATCAGATTTAATGAGTCATTTGATTATCTTTTAACTGTACTCTGTTTGTATATTTTCACATATCTGCAAGACAGTGTCAACCTTTAATCTCAGCAGTGGAAAGCAGTATTGTACAGCAGTGACCAAAAGTTTTGAGAATCACAAATATAAATTTTCACAAAATCTGCTGCTTGAGTGTTTTTAGATATTTTTATCAGATCTTACTAAGGTATACTGAAGTAAACAATACAACCATATCATAAGTGTCAAAGGCTTTTATTGACATTTACATGAAGTTTATGCAAAGAGTCAATATTTTCTTTTTCAAGACTTCTGCAATTTGCCCTGGCATGCTGTCAATCAACTTCTGGGCCACATCCTGACCTGAAGGTGCTCCATAATGCTGGAAAAAGCATTGTTCCTCACCAAAATGTTCTTGGATGGTTGGGAGCAGTTGCTCTCAAGGGACGTTTTTTGTACCATTCTTTATTCATGGATGTGTTCTTAGGCAAAAATGTGAGTGAGCCCACTCCCTTAGCTGAGAAGCAACCTCACACGTGAATGGTCTCAGGATGTTTTTCTGTTGGCATGACAGGACTGATGGTAGCACTGAGAAGCGGACACAATTTTTTCCAGATGCCCCAAACAATCGGAAAGGGGATTCATCAGAAAAAAATACTATCCCAGTCCTCAGTAGTCCAATCCCTGTACCTATCAGTCTGCTCCTGATGTTTTTCCTGGAGAGAAGTTGCTTCTTTGCTGCCCTTCTTGACACCAGGCCATCCTCCAAAAGTCTTCCCCTCACTGTGCTTGCAGATGGACTCACACCTGCCTGCTGCCATCCCTGAGCAAGCTCTGCACTGGTGGTGCCCAGATCCTGCAGCTGAATAAGCTGTAGGAGACAGTCCTGGCTCTTTCTGGACTTTCTTGGGTGCCCTGAAGCCTCTTTCACAAATGCAGTGGAAATGTTTTTTTATGGGATTCATTTTCAAGGCAAAGAGGGACTTTGCAATTAATTACAATTCAGGCAGCAGACTTTGGGACATTTAATATTTGTATCATTCTCAAAACTTTTGGCCTGTGTGTCATTCTCAAAACTTTTGGCCAGGCTGTAGGTATGTTTTATAGAAACTCAGTCACATTGGTGAACAATTATAGACACATTAGGGGTGCAATGGAAACTTTTCCGACTTTATATATTTATCCAGACCTTCACTAACCTCTTGAAAGTTGAAATAAAAATCATAAAGATATATTATAGACAGGGGCAGAAATCCTTGGAGTGGTGGAGATCTACCTGAACAACAAAAAAAAACAAAGATCTCCAGGGTGCCACGCTCTTTTTTTTGAAGGAATTAACCTAGCAAGGCTGTATTAAAAGGTTAGGAAGATTTGCAATAAAATTAAAAAAATATATACAAATACAAATGTCACTGCAAAAATATAAGCTTATCCAACCTTTTTAACTTTTTAGGGTCAGGAGTAAGTAACACAAAGTGCAGGGGTCAGATATAAGTAACGCAGAGATCAGTAGTAAGTAATGCAGAATGTAGGGGTCAGTATTGACACAGAGTTCAGAGGTAAGTAGTATCTATCGTAGAGTGCAGAGGTCAAGAGTAAGTAACTCAGAGATCAGGGGTCAGTAGTATGTAATGCATAGTTCAGAGGTCAGTAGTATGTAACCTAAAATTCAGTAGTATGTATTGCAGAGGTCAGGGGTAAGTAATGCACAGTGCAGAGATCAGTTGTAAGTAATGCAGAGTTTCACAGTGGAAATTCCCCCTTCGCTCATTCAGTCATTTGTCAGCCATGGTTATGTTGCCTGACAGGGTTAAGTGTTCGGTAGTAAAGAAGGGGTATGAGCAATGGATCGTGTACTCACATACTTTCTGACACATTTGTTTTGAAAAAGGTTGTGACATCACTGTCAGTTTCCAGCACCAGGGCTCCTCACTAGTTAAGCTCACAAAGTTCAGGCTGCTACACTTTTCCCCCACCTCGGGCATGCCCATACACTTTTGCAGCACTTTACGCACACCTTGCTTTCTTGTCAGGAGGCACATCACCCTTTTCAAGTCCAATTTAAAAAACAATTTAGGAACTTCAGAGGACGGCGCCTTCCCCTTTGCTCTGATCACCCACTTTTTCTCACAGCGGAGTGATGGAAATTTTCTCAAGTCTCCCCCCATCTGTATATGGTACGACAGCCAAGGAAGAGCCTGGGACTTTCCTCGGCTCTGCAATTACCACGCTAGTCTGAGATCTGAAAAGTGTTCAGGTGGGGTAGGCAGCTGATGGCAGTGATGATAGGTCACAATATACCCGTCACAAAGCCATGACAGGTTGCCATCCCTAGATATAAAGTTAATATAATAAAAATATGTCAGTTTCTGAAATTTTGATTTCACATTATTAGTCACAATAAACAAGTCCCTTCCCTATGTTTTAATTGTGGTTATCCTGCTGGTGAGTGTGTAGCCATGATGGATTTGGTTTGTTCAGCAACTTGCCTTCCACTGCTTCCCAAGAAGTAAATTAGGAGGTCCCATGCTGTGTTTCCAAGACTGCAGATAACAAAACATTTGGGTCCCTGGTGTGTAATTCATTTTATATTTCATTGCAGCTAGGTTTATGTAACAACATGTAACGTGTATAGACAATGCGGTCATTCTGAAGGTGTTATACTGTTCGAAAAATTAGTGTAGTTCATTTCGTAGTATAGTTGACACAAGCCTCAAAACTTAAAGTAGAACTATAGGCATACATTTTTATTTATTTTTTTGGATAGAGCAAGGGAGAGTTATAACCCCTGTCATATTTTTTTTTTCACCATCTGTGTCCCATTGCGGAGATTTATCTTCAATTCCTGTCCCATAGCCAAACAGGAAGTAAGAGGAAATCAAGTTAAGGGAATTCCAGGTCACCAGAACTAGTGTCACCATTTGAAGATTTTCTGGGGACAACCCAAAATCTGGGATTTTATTTTACGTTCACTTTCAATGATAATGGTAAACAGGACAAATAGAGAGGGTGAATCTCCTTAATGGGGGCACATACAAAGATAAATACTGACAAGTGTTCTAATCCCTCTCCCCTCTTTCCAAAACTAAAAAAAAATGTTGCCTTTAGTTATACTTTAAACAAATGTCTCCTGTCTGGAAGGCCAACAGTTAAAAAGACCTGAAAACCATCTAGATCTAAAAATTGTTAGTATGCCATATTACAAAGGAGAGATGAGCATGAGCAAGTAACCTACCAAGATATTACTTAAAAACTGGCCAGGCTAATTATAAATTGGTCTCTAGAAATGACATTACACAACTGCTGTTTGCACTGCTCTGTTGCACATAGATTTTATTTTGAGCTGAACTTTTCCAAATGTGCAAACATTCATTCCAAATGGACATTGTCTTGATGGCCTGCCACAATGATTAGGCATGGATGGGGCTGTTTAGGGCTTCTGTACGGTGTGATGATGATTGCTTACAACCATCAAGTGTTAAACATACATGTGAAGTCTCTTCTGTGTAGACTTTCCTAGTTCTCCCCATCTGTAACCATCTCAACTTTGGTTCTTGTGTTTTATATATAAAGTGTGCAAGCACTCTCCAATAATTCTATGGGTGAGAAAATCAGGCAAAGTGCCAATAGGAACACACAAATTAATATAAAACATATCCCCTGTACATTCCATATTTCTAGATATAAAGCTTCCTCCACCCTTGTGGTTTTGGGAATTGATCCCTCAGAACACAGCTGAGCTATTCTACGCCACAAATTGTTTGTCTCTGCAAAACTGAAACCTTTCAGTCTAAAGTTACAGTAAAAGAGTAACTCACTGCTCTATATACAGTGATTGACTATGGCAGTGCAGAAGCAATTGACTGTAATAAGAGAGCAGTACTGTTTTCCAAATTAAATGAGGCTTATTCTTAGCGATTCTGTTGCTGGCAATTTAACTTTAGCGACAGAATCACTAGTATGACATGGCCATTAGAGCTTTGGGATCTGTATGTAATTTGCTTTTATTCCTGAATAGGAATGAGCTGAACGTACCCGAGTTCAGCTCAAGGCAGGTTTGGTGGTCATTACTAAAGTTCAGGTGCCAAATCCGAACCCCACTGAATGGGAGCTGAATGGTAAAAAAACAGTAATGACCATTTTCTAGGCTAATAGGCAAAAGGCTATAAATAAATATAGGGTAAATAGGCTAAAAGAAAAAAACAACAAGTTAATTTAGTTTGGATGGGAGCAGAGATTTTATTAATGCTTAAAGGGCAACAGTAAAAATGCAAAGTTCTATTAAATAACATGCCTGGGGGATGCGCTTAACCTGCCTATGACGTGGTGCATCTCTCGTTAAACTGGTATGGATTTTAAGGGGGAACCCCCATGCAAAAAAAAAAGTGTCCTGACCAGGAAATGGGGGAGGAGGCGTATGCCCACCCCCACTCTGAATAACACCAGGCCACATGCCCTCAAAATGGGGGGACCTGATGGATATGGGAGTCTGTGGATACCATCCCTTCCCTTTATTTGAATGAGCAAGAGATAGATAAAGACAGACACATATTTACAAGTCCTTAATAAAAGAAAAGTCCCACAACATACAGTAAATCTATCGCCATTCACATTATCCAACATGCACTCAGAATGAACGACGCCCCCTAAACTGCTGAAAATAAATTCCTTTGGCAATCTGCTCCCATTGCTCATTCACCACTGACTGACAGCTTCCAATCCCCATCTCTAAATATACACAAAAGGATTAGGGTCTCCTGGGTAATATCTTTAATCAAATGTGGCCATATCTGGTCAGAGACATCAGCACTATCTCAGCCCCCTTGTCTACATGGCCACCCAGCAAATGAATGGGGCCAGGTGAAGTCACTCATTGTTAATGATGTGGCAGGTACCCATACCTTCTGCTTCCTTAACAGCCATTGGCAGAGGGTGCCATCAATAGTTGATATGAATGCTGTTAGTGCCAGCACCTGCTGATTCCTTAACAACCATTGACAAGAAGCTGTCATATTAAGTAGCTCAATAAAAAAAAATATTAATATATATGATGTTCAGCTCTTGCAGAATAAGCAAAAAGTCCAAACCAAATGCTCATCCCTCCCAACTTACCGTATATACTTGAGTATAAGCCGAGTTTTTCAGTACATTTTTTTTGTGCTGAAAGTGCCCCCCTCGGCTTAAACTCGAGTCAAGCTTTTTTCTGCAGCAGAAAATGACATTTTCCGACCCGAATTTGGGGCCCCGCATTTCGGGGCCACTTAGTGCCAGGACCCCCAAATGTGGTATGCCAACCTAGTGGAATCAGCACTACAACATATCCAATGATGGGGTTTCTAGCACCAAGTGGCCCTGAGATACAGGGCCCCAAAATCGTTCAACTGTGTCCATCTGCAGCAATATCATTTCGGGACCCTTTGGGTCCAGAGACCCCAAATTTTGGCTGCAGCTAGGGGGCATCTAGGAACCCTTAACTACCAAGTTTAGCAGTGAGGCATGCAAATGGGCACAGTGAGGCTGCAAATGGGCATTTTTGACCGTCTTTTACACTTACAGTAGCTGTGCATTTCTCACCCTAGGCTTATACTCGAGTCAATACGTTTTCCCAGTTTTTTGTGGTAAAATTAGGTGCCACGGCTTATATTCGGGTCGGCTTATACTCGAGTATATACGGTATAAGTCAGTGTGAATGCAAGAAAAACTTGCAGTAAACATAAGGCAAAAAATCTTGAATACATCTCAAACACCCATGCTCATGTGCTCTTGCCAT
This sequence comes from Lithobates sylvaticus, assembly GCA_028564925.1. Taxonomy (NCBI): domain Eukaryota; kingdom Metazoa; phylum Chordata; class Amphibia; order Anura; family Ranidae; genus Lithobates; species Lithobates sylvaticus. Next base: position 185,071,346 of record CM053032.1, read on the forward strand.
GCCAGCATGACAGTATATAGACATGATCAAAAAGCCCCTATGGTAAGCATACAGTGAGGCCCCTGTATATTCTCTACACAATTATCACACATTCCCCATTCCCTTCCCCAATTATCCATCATTTAATTTTTGTTCCCTTACTTATTTTGCTTTGTTTATATATACAAAAAATACTCAAGTTCATATTAATTTAATCCTATTGTAATCACCTGCAGAGATGCATTTGGACTGGGGCCAATTAGGTGGCCTGTGTTCACATATGCTAGTAGAGAACATGCTGGCAGTGGGAGAGGTCGGTCTGCTGCTTCATCCTGGGTTCACGCTTTACGAACACAGAGATTTCACCCCGCGCTAATGTGCAGATCATATGCGATGTCTGTGCGATGCAAATTCTGCCATACAATTTGTATGGCAGAACTCGCATTGAATTCGCACAAAGATGCAGCAGGAACCTTTTTTTTCCCCGTACCGGAATCGGATTGCATGGGTGTTCACACGCATGGGGAGTGTGAACTGCCTGCGAGGGAGATGCGATGCGGGAACCAGCACTGGAATCGTGCTTGTTCCTGCATCGCTATAGTGTGAACCCAGGCTTTTTGTCCATTCACAGACAGGAAGGAGACCTAACAGCGTTGCCTAACTACAGCAGAGAAAATACGGTTACCAAGCTAGCTTTGCTAGGTGGCAGAGCTGTGTAAATCTCAGGACTGACTGCATAGAATAAAAAATCTATAGGTAGAGAATACATCATAATACATTATACATGTTATTTTAGATGTGTATTTAGCGGTTTGCCTGGAAATTAGATTTAACCTCAGTCATGCTAATAGACAAGTAGCCACTTTTGTATAGTATCTGAAAATGTTACATTGTCAAAGGACAATTATTCTTTAATGCCTTAAACTGTTAGAACCTAAAGATGGTCTCTTGTTATGACTATTCCAAGCATCAGTATGTGCTAATTTCTGTTCCATAAGGTCTTGTGGTTTATGACATTAGTTTCATCTAAAGCTATTTCGGAAAATGACTTTAAAGTTATTACTCATTAAACTTTTTGACTATATTAAAACTTAAATCATAGAAAACCAAAAATAGTTCAATGGTACACGAGTAAACACAATCAGGTTTAACGGTCTAATGTTTACATTTTAATCCTTGTCTTTATTTAATTATTGATTGATTACTGAAATGTGAACATATCAATGTTTGTGCATGCACTGTTTAGTAATTGATGTTACATTTGTTTGTAGTAGATAAGCAGTGATGATGTCAAGCCAGAAACTTGTATGTCTCAATGGAGCCCCCTAGCTATTGGCTAGTATAGAGCAATCCTTATATACTAAGAAGTTCTTTCACATTTTATGTGCATGCAATAATCATCTTGGAAAGCACATATCTGAAATGTTATGGAATGAAGGACCAGCTTACTTTGTCAGTGAAAGTAACAAATGCCCTGACATCGGTCAGTGGGAGTAAAAATGCCCCTTCATTGGTGGTCATTGGAAATAATAAATTCCCCGGTGTGAGTAGAAGTAATGAATGCCCTGGCGCCAGTGTAAATAATAAATGCCCCGACGCCAGTGTAAATAATAAATGCCCCATCTTCAATGAATGTTATAAAAGCCTCTGACATCAATGGGAGTAATAAATGCCCCTGCTTCATTGGAAGTAAAAATTGCCCCTTTTTCGGTGGTCAGTGGGAATAAAAGTTCTGGCTCTCTGGAAGCATTCAGGAGAAGTAAAAAATGGCCCTGTATCAGTAGTCAGTGGGAGGAATGATGTCCCATCGTTGGTGTCAGTGGGATTGCAAAAGGCATCCACCCCAGCATTGGTCTCAGTGGAAATATTAAAAGCCCATATGACATTAGTATCATCAGGAGTAATTCTACCTCCCAGCACCTGCTGTCACTCTGCAGTGATTGATTCACCATCAATGAATGTTTGGTGAAAGTAAAATTCACTGCTTCAAAAGTATTAAAGTATTAAGTGTCCCTTAAAAATTAAACCTTAAGTTTATGGGGTTTGTTTGGTTTTTGTTTTAAATCAGCATGTTATCTACATTTGGACCCCTTTCACACTGAGCCGGCCCGGGCTTCAGCGGTAAAGCGGCGCTATTTTTAGCGCCACTTTACCGTTGTTTTAGCAGTGCTAAAGGGGTTAACTCCACTTGCAAAAGGCTGCTTCAGCGGTAGAGCAGCGATTCCCCATTGTTTTCAATGGGCAGGAGCGGTGGAGGAGCAGTGTATTCACCTCTCCTACAGCTCTGCAAAGAAACTGCTGGCAGGACTTTTTGTAACGCCCTGCCAGTGCAGCGCCCCAGTGTGAAAGCACACTAGGTTTGCAGCTGAGGCTTTTTTCATGCGCTATGCAGGCGTTATTTTTAGCACTGTAGCGCCTCAATAACGCCTCAGTGTGAAAGGGGTCTTAATGTGAAGTGCCCCTTGTGCTGCTGTCAACTTCCATAGTGAAAAACTGTAGTCTTCCACCCCCGACCTTACTCCACAGTGGTATTTGTCTGATGCTTCAGGTGGTTAATACCAGTGCTGGATCTGTGACAGGCATTAATCAAAAGTGTCAACTATGACCTTTCATTCATCTGCCTATCCTCCATTCATAGAGCACTTTTCCATTATGGAAGCTTTAGTACAGCTTCTATTAATGGAGGAGGGAATGGAAAGGGTGGGCATAGTCAGCATGCTTGATGACTGCCTATCACAGCTCCAGGTTTGGTTTTAACCCCTGCAGCACCAGAAGATTACCGCTGCACTATGACAGCTGACAGCAGCAAAAAGCACACCTTACATAACGTTTTGCTGCTCATAAATACTATGAATACGGCAACAAGTTTGGCAGGATGTTGGCGAGGGCTCTTCGCAAACATCGTGCCTCTGCTCATGTTCATAATATACAGTCCCCCGATGGGACTGATACTATGATTACTATGCTGCCCTGTACAATCTGGACTCTGCCTCCTCTCCTCCGGACATAGCAAATAAGCAGTCACACATTGAAGCCTATCTTTCCTCCTCAGGCCTTCCTAACCCATACCCCGAACAACAGGCTGACTTAGAAATCCCTATATCCACAACAGAGTTGCTGGCCACTGTGAAGTCTCTGCCAAAAATGGGCCAGATGGTTTTACTAAAACTTACTACCTGAAGTTTTTTACTAAGCTGCAGGCACATATGTGCACATTTTTTAACTCTCTGGCTTCCAATGTTTTTTTCCCTCAATTTGCCTCATTGGCTCATATCACGGTTCTTCCTAAGGAGGGGAATGATCCCTCCCTCCCCCAAAATTATAGGCCAATATCTCTACTAAACGTAGAAATAAAGATCTTTGCAAAAATCCTCGCCAATCGACTGAAATATCTCCTCCCTTCGATAGTTCACTCTGACCAGACAAGCTTTATTGTACACTGAGACGCCAGGGATAACTCTATTAGAGCTCTTCAGCTTGTCCATTGGGCCCGAGCACATCCCCATACCTGATCCTTTCTACTGATGCTGAGAAAGCTATCGATCGGGTGGATTGGGACATTCTCAGGTCTGTCCTGGTGCGTTTGGGCCTGGGTCCCTCTATGTTACACTGGATCTTGGTGCTCTATACATCCCCTACTGCCCAGGTCAAGGTGAATGGTGTCCTTTCCACGGAGTTCCCCATTTGGAATGGCACGAGGCAGGGGTGCCCACTTTCACCCCTATTGTTCGCTCTGGTGTTAGAACCGCTGCTCCGGAGAATCCAAGCTAATCAGAGTATCAAAGGAGTCTCGGTCGGTTCAGTGGAGCATAAATTATGGGCTTATGCCGATGACATCCTTTTCCATGTAGTGGACCCCCTTGTCTCGTTGCCTAACCTGATGGAGGAACTAACTGCTTATTTCCAAGTGTCCAACTTTCGGATAACTTATGCAAAATCTGAAATTCTGCCGATAGATGTCCCCCCAGCCCTTGCTACTACCTTGAAGAGAGCTTTCACATTTACTTGGGCGTCCACCTCCATTAAATATCTGGGCATTCAACTTACCGACTGTCTAGATTGCCTTTAAGCACAAAATGATGCTCCTCTAATCCGGAAGATCCGCCAGGATCTATAATCCTGGGATAGAGCAACTTTCATATGGATTGGCTGCACAAACATTATTAAGATGACTGTATTGCCCCACATACTTTTCATCCTGCAAATGGTGTCTGTGTCCCTACCTAGACGCTTTTTTACTAAAAACTACCCAAATGACTGGGAGGCCTTGGCATCCCCAATATTTTACAATATTATAGAGCTATTGCTCTGCAGTGCATTCTTAACTGGAGATTTCATACCTCCTCTAAATTATGGGTACCCCTTGAGAAGACTATGACAGGCTGTAATCTATCCTATGCACCATGGGTCCCTCCGAGCGATAGGGGTTTTTCAGATTGGGTATCCCCACTAACAACACATGTCCTCAAAGTTTGGGACAGGCTAAATAGGTCCCTAGCCCCCCCAACATCACCACTAACGCCTGTTGCTGGTTTTCCGTGGTTTCCTCCTGGGGAGAAATTGTCCTTTTTTGGTCCCTGGATAACTGATGGGGGTATTAGCCTGTCCCGCTTACTGGCGGATCACAGCTTAATTTCATTGGCCACCCTCAGGGAGCTGTACGGTAGTTCCCCCATTTGACGTTTGGAGATATGGTTAACACACTGATTTTGTCTCCTCACAGCGTCACCTATCCCCGATAAGGCCTACCCTTACAGAGTTTGAAAGCATATGGGCAGCCCAAGAACCTTTACCGCATATGGTCTAAACTCTTTATAAATTACTTGATTTGGCTCCCCCTAACCCTAAACCATTCTTAATTGGGGACTGGGAGCGGGATCTCGGGTGTGAGTTCACTGAGGAACAATTGCGCCACTTGTACCTTCTCACCTAGCTCAGTAGACTCTAAAACACAAGAAAATAACTATAAGTTGCTGCCCCGGTGGTACTGAGTGCCCACCTCCCTTGCTAGAATTTACCCATCAGTCTCTAAGTTGTGTTGTAGGGGATGCGGGCAGAGGGGACTACTCCTCCATATTTGGTGGGACTGTCCGTTGGTTTCACCCTTTTGGTCTGCTGTCCACAGACGCATAACGGTCAAGCTAGGTATAGATGTGCCTTTTTCCCCGAAGCAATTTCTGCTTCACATCCCCCCCAACCCCCCTCTCACTATAAAGGCAGTGCCTCTCCCTCACCTCCTCAATGCCACAAAGCGCCTTATACCAATTCACTGGAAGAGCCCGCGAGTCCCGAGTGAGTTGGACTGGCTTGGGAAGGTGACGGAGATCATGGAAGCAGAGGAATGGGTGGCCACATGCAAGGGAACTTGTGAGCGCTTCAACTCAATCTGGGCCTCATGGTGGAGCCAGACCTCTGGACAGGCCCCAGTCTCCTCTAGTCTAGATGTTGCCTTGTTAACTTTGGTGGATCCTGCCTTGGGCAACTTGTCCAGGCGAACCAGACCCTGAATCAGGTTCAGAACAAGATGCAGAATTAGCATTGATGTTCCTAGTGTAGACATACCCCATCAGCCGATGAACCAGGTGTGTTTGATGAATTATAAAGGCCTTAGCGGTATTTGTATATAATTTTCTTTTCCTTTTGTATATGTTTTTTTTCATGTCTTCTATGTTTTATTGAGCAAACCCTCTCTCCTTCCCCCAACGTGTGAGGGGGATGTCCACTTGGATCGAAAATATAGGACAGGGATGGACTCGTACTAGCAATAATTATACTCATGGTATAATGTATTATGGCGATACCGATATCAGTATTTGCCCTTGAGGTGCATTTTGCCTTCCCTTTCACCCTACCATTTTGTCTGTACACGTTTTTTTATGGCTTAAAATGTCAAATAAAATAAAGATTATATATATAAAAAAAAAAAAGTAACTACCTAACCATTGAATTTGATCCTGAGGCTTCACCCTATTCCTGCCACTAAATTTACCCCCGCTACAATGTTGGCTTTCTTCTCAACATTAAATTCACCCAAATACTAATCTTGTTGGCTGTGAAGTAGTTTGAAAGAGTTGACAATCTGCAGCAACTTATTAAATTGTCTGGAACATAATATTAGTAATAATATTTCTCTTTTTATATAAGTTTTTATTTAAAATGCGTTTTATCTAACTTATACTAAGAGGTCTATTTATAAAGCAGTGATTGTGATTTTTACCAAACCTTCTCTAGTGGAGAATCAATCACTGTTTGCTAAATGTCAGTTTAACTGCTTTTTAAATATTTTACTAAAACTGTTTAAAGAGGAACTGCAGTATGCTCACAAAATTGTAATAAAAACATCTTTTCCATTCTGAAGCTTCCATCCAACCACTGCATATTATTTTATATATACTGTGATTCTGTACTTGCCAAATATGCTGCAGAAATCTCCCTCCACTGAGTCTGGCTGCATCTATCTGGGCTGTGGGCAGCTGAAGCTGCTGCCTGTTCACTTCCTGGATTTACACATATCATAATCCCTGATCTCCCTGTCAAAATTGATGGCATAACTATAAGCCCATCCCTGCATGCCAAGGTTCTAGGTGTAGTTCTGGACCAAGTTTAAGCACGTCATCTCTTGCCTCGACTTCTGCAACTCCCTTCTCATTGGCTTACCTCTACATAGTCTATCACTTCTTCAATCCATCATGAATGCTGCTGCCAGACTCATCCACCTTACCAATCGCTCTGTGTCTGCTACCCCTCTCTGTCAATCCCTCCACTGGCTCCCGCTCACTCAACAAATTAAATTCAAAATACTAACAACTATGTACAAAGCCATCCACAATTTAGCTCCCTGCTACATCACTAGCCTATTCTCTAAATACCATCCTACTCGTTCTCTTCGTTCCTCTCAAGACCTCCGGCTCTCTAGCTCCCTCGTCAACTCCTCCCATGCTCGCCTCTGGGACTTTTCCAAAGCCTCTCCAATCCTATGGAATGCCTTACCCCCAGTGTTGGTCATCTTACTTTAAAAAAGTAATTAGTTAAGTTACAAATTACTTCTCCCAAAAAGTAATTGCGTTAGTAACTCAGTTACTACATTGGAAAAGTAATTAGTTACGCAGCAAAGTAACTGACTTTTTTTAAAATATTCTATACGTGTAACTAAGGGGCGGGTCTAGTATTACTGTAAGCAAGGGGGCATTTACTATTATTGTTATATATCATGTAACCAAGGGGCTGCTCTATTATTACTCTTACCAAGGGGCAGATCTGTTATAGCGTGTAAGCAAGGGGCGGGTCTATTATTATTATATCGTGTAAGGGGCGGATGGCTACAGAAGAGGGCGTATGTTAAATTAATGGGCAGAGCTCGATATATAACAATAATAATAAATGCGCCCCTTGGTTACAGTAATAATAGACCCACCCCTTAGTTACACGATAGACGCCCCTTGCAAAGTAGCACGAGCATCGGGAGCGTGCGGCATCGCCTCGTACAATTACATGTTAACTGCCCCTGCTCGGTGTAGAGTTCACTCAGAGCTGTTTAGGTTCGGCAATTTTCGTAAGGTCCGTAGTCCTTCGTACTGCGCAAGCGCTGCACCTGCGCAGTACAGGGGGTCCTTATCCAGCGGGGGAACTTTTTCGGCAGGACACCGGAATTACACTACTGCCATCTAGTGGCAGTAGATGTAATTGAGGTAACTCCACCAAAGTAATGGGAACTGCGTTACCATGAGGGGAAAAGTAATCAGTTAGATTACTCGTTACCCTCTAAAGTAACTGCATTAAGTAACTTAAGTTTATTTTAACTCAGTTACTTACATCACTGCTTACCCCAATCTATCTGTCTAACTCCTACTCTATTAGCTTTTAGTCGATCCCTGAAAACCCTTCTCTTCAGAGAAGCCTATCCTACCCATACCTACCAACTGTATTTTCATTTTCTCATCAGCTCACCCCCCACAGTTATCGCCTTTTGTTCCACTTGACCCTCCCTTCTAAATTGTAAGCTCTAAAGAGCAGGGCCCTCTGATCCCTAATGTATTGATTTGTATTGTAAGTGTACTGTCTGCCCTCATGTTGTAAAGCGCTGTGCAAACTATTGGCGCTATATAAATCCTGTATAATAATAATAAGCCTAGGCTTTTTACTAGACAAGAAACAGGAAGTGAGCTCTATAAGGTATTTACTGTCAGAAAAAAAAAAAATTTACTATCCAAAGTTAAAACAACAAGGGCAGAGGATTTAATAAATAGAAAGTTGAAAAAATTACTAAAATTCCACTTTAATTAATCTTTCACAAAAACACCTGGAAGCTGATTGCTTTCTATGCAGAGCTGCACCAGATTTGGCACTCTCCAGTTTTAGTAAATTAACCCCAATGTGTTATGTACATACGATGCATGTTTAGATGGACAAAGGGACATTGTTGAAGCTTATTTATGGCATTTTCCTTTCTCTTTTTAATGTTTTGAATAGAGTAGTAGACCTTTTAGGTTTTTATTGCCACTCAGTTTTTATCACTACAGCGCCATCAGCAAAAAAGAAACTGGGGTCACCAGGACAGGAGGACACACAAACCTCAGAACCACCAAAAGATTGTAATCTTTCCCTACTGTACCAAATAAAGTGTCTCTGTATCCGCCGGGGATACTTTCTATCACTTCCTGTTACTGTTACCCCAGTGATCATTACAGTATCACTACTGGGGACCCAAATGGCAGTAAAAACCTGAAAGATGATTTAACCTTTCTGCAGTTCCTTCAGAAAAAAAAGCTTAGCTGGGTTCAGGATACAAGTTTTTTGCCTGTGCCATAGATTGTTTCACAAGTTGGCATGTTATAAGGAATCAAATCTCAGGTAATTGCTAATATTGTTTCCCTATAGCCCCTCTAAGACCCACAGAAACCACAACAGCTAAGGCAGCACATTTGTGGTTTGTGAAGTCAGTGGAATCTGCAAGGTGGAAATTCTAGACGCTAAAACTGCATTTGTACAAATTCTTTAGGAAACAAGAACTTGGTAGCCAACATGAAATGATGTAACTTTTATTTTGGATCTTAGGGAGTTGGTAACACTGCCAGCTTTTTGATGGAAGTTTTACACATTCTGTACTATAGGAAATGACCTTTTAATGGTGGGTACCTAGCAGGTTTTCTGACCGCTTAGCTTTTCTTTTTGTAATGTATAATGTGCTGTCATTTAAATCTGAATTTCAGGCATGTAAACAAGACAGGAATGAATGCAGCTCTTAACTGAGGGAGGGAGAAGCAGTACAAGAAGCTGATAAGATGGGCTGTAGTGCAAAAAGCATGTTAATAGCAAGAGAGAGCAAGGGGGTGAATAGATGAACTTATTGGCCTGCTGCTCCTCCTTTCACTGGCCAGTCACAGGCTGGGGGGACACAATCTGTAAGTGTTACTAAACTGCAGTGGAGAAAAGAACCGGTTTTCTATGACAAACAGGGCTGTGCTGTGGGGTAGAGCAGTGTAAATCTCAGACCTGGATGGACAGAGATACAAATCCTTTTGCAAATAAACAAGATCCCTTTTATATATTTCATATTTGTATTTATTAGTTTGCATCGAGTTCAGTCTTAAGAGCAATTGTATCAATGCATTATGGAGAGCAGTTTGAATTTATTCACTGTATATAGTTTATTTTTAATGCATTGCAGAGACCAGCAATCCTTTCACAGCAGTTCTGGCCCAAAGTTACAGCTTATTTTGCATACCAGAGCTGTATTAAAGTGGATGTAAACCCCATTCATGCAATTTAAACTGGGCACATATATCTGCAGTGTTTTCTTATCGCTTTTCAAAGCCCTAAGTCCCGTGGCTTTCTCCTGCTCCATTCTTCTGTTATCAGCATGATAACTTTTGACAATTTCTCTGACACACGTGATAAAACCAGCCTGAAATTTGTGTCAGGCCGGGTGCTATAAATAGATTAGCAGACAGCTGGTCAATTCACAGCACAGCTCTGCAAGTCTCTGCCTATGAGGAGCATAGGTGTGTGCCTTTCCTCCAATCAGCTGTCCCACAGTATGGCAAAACTCCCCTTCCCTGCTGGAACAGGAAAAGAAAATTCTAACAGGATGTGCACTTCCTAAACAGTATATAAAGCTGAAGACAGCAGATATACATGTAAAACTTATGTAGGGAGATTTGTTTCATCTCTGTGTATCATCTGAGGCTGTTCACTTCACTGGGTATATGTGGGGGTTTACATCCACTTTAAACCTTTGGTGGGACTGAGATAATGTGAGTGGGCCTCAATCATATAAACATCTTACTATTGGCCCTGATCAGTTTGTAAGGTGTAAAAATAACACAGGAATCAGATATTCAAAATAAAACTTTTTTAGGGAGTGGATATATGCGCTTTCACAATTTTTTTAGATTGTGAAAGATAATGTCATGCTTCAGAATTGCTCCTGCTCATGGAATAGCGACAAACTTTTACCCTTAAAAATCTCCATAGGCGACGTTTAAAAATTTCTACAGGTTACATGTTTAGAGTTACAGAGGAGGTCTAGTGCTATAATTATTGCTTTTGCTCTAACAATCACGGCAATTCCTCACATGTGTGGTTTGAACACCGTTTTGCACCGTTTTCCTCTTTAAGACCATTGGGCGAAAGTGACGTTTGACGTTGCTTCTGCCATTCAATGTTATGGAGCCAAGAGGCGGCCATCTTTCCCTCACACGGCTCCATGCCTGTCGGGGGAAAAAATGCAATCGTCTCCTGCTGCTACCGACGGCTTCGGTAAGCGGCGGAGATGATCGTAACGCGGTGGGATGGGGGCTCCCTCCTCCTCTGATAAAAGTGATCTCGCAGCGAATCCGCCACGGAGACCACTTTTATCTGAAAGCCAAAAGCCAGCCGCTCACCGTTGTTGAAAATACCAGGGTTATGGCAGCAGATAGCTGCCATAACAACGGTATTTAGCGTCAAAATACCGACGTACAATGACGGCGATTTGGTTAAACAATTTGTGGGGTTATTTTTATGTTACATATAACTGTGATGTATCGCACTACCATTATATAAGTATTTATTCATTCTGATGTATCCCATTTGGTAGATTTTACATTAAAAATTCTCGATTTTATCAGAAGATATCAGTAAAAAAATTTTATTGTGCGTGAAAAAGTGAAAGATGACTGTAGATGTATTAGTGCACTCGCAGCATTTTTACAGTCGTCACCCTCCACATTTACCTTTGGACAGTCAGTAAGCATTGAATTGTTCAGAATGGGTGATTCTAATTTGGACAGGAAATTACATAACTCCACACTTTACCCAAGATGTGTATTTCCTTAAATTACTTCCTTCTACATAAAGTAGGTTAAGACGGACAGGATTGGTGGGTGGGTTCCTCTTTCCGATCACATTATTTCTTAAAGTGGAACTACACTGCATCTGAGCACCACAGACCAAAAACGCTATTTAATTCCTTTTTAATATTTAAAGCAAACTCCCCCATCCATTTATGTCTCCATGCTTTACTTTGTTGAGAAATCACTTTGAAAAACAGCCCCCTAGCATTTCTGGCCATGGCCATCTTTAGTAAGGGCAGATGATTAGTGTAGCATTTACTTTCTGGAATACATTTGCCCTTAGCTCAGGCATGAAAGCAGGAGGATGTGCTTAGCCCCTCCTCCCCTCCTGAAGAATTCTGGGATGTATTACATCATTTGCCTAGGTATGGAAGCCAGGAAGCAACTGAAGAAATGTAAAAAAAAAGGTTAAAATTAGTAAATACAATATACTTTCCTATCTATTTATTAATGCTAGCGGCATAAGGATTAAGAACAGTCAAAGTTGTTTGAGAGAGTGAAGTTCCACATTTAAGACTGAACCCGACAAATACAAGCAGCTGGTGAGCTTCAGAAATGTAACTAAATACTTGTGCATATACACTCACCAGCTACTTTATTAGGTACACCTTGCTAGTACCGGGTTGGACCATCTATTGCCTTCAGAACTGCCTTAATTCTTTGTGGCATAGATTCAACAAGGTGTTGGAAACATTCCTTAGAGATTTTGGTCCATATTGACATGATAGCATCACGCAGTTGCTGCAGATTTGACGTCTGCACATCCAAGATGCAAATATCCAGTTCCACCACATCTCAAAGGTGCTCTATTGGATTAAGATCTGGTGACTGTGGAAGACATTTAAGTAATCAGTTTTTGATGATTTGAGCTTTGTGACATGGCGCATTATCCTGCTGGAAGTAGCCATCAGAAGATGGGTACACTGTAGTCATAAAGGGATGGACATGGTCAGCAACAATACTCAGGTAGGCCGTGACGTTTAAACGATGCGCAATTGGTACTAAGGGGCCCAAAGTGTGCTGAGAAAAATATCCCCCACACCATTAGACCACCACCACCAGCTTGAACCGTTGACACAAGGTAGGATAGATCCACGCTTTCATGTTGTTTACGCCAAATTCTGATCCTACCATCTGAATGTCCCAGCTGAAATCGAGACTCATCGGACCAGGCAACATTTTTCCAATCTTCTATTGTCCAATTTTGGTGAGCCTGTGTGAATTGTAGCCTCAGTTTCCTGTTCTTAGCTGACAGGAGTGGCAACCAGTGTGTTCTGCTGCTGTAGGTTCAATGTGTTGTGTGTTCAGAGATGGTATTCTGCATACTCTGGTTGTAACAAGTGTTTTTTTGAGTTACTGTTGCCTTTCTATTATATCAAACCAGTCTGCCCTCTGACATCAACAAGACATTTTCATCCACACAATTGCCACTCACTGGATACTCTTTTTCGGACCATTCTCTGTAAACCCTAGGAATGGTAGTGCGTGAAATTCCCAGTAGATCAGCAGTTTTTGAAATACTCTGACCAGCCCGTCTGGCACCAACAACCATGCTACGTCCAAAGCCACTTAAATCCCCCTTTTTCCCCATTCTAATGCTTGATTTGAACTTCAGCAAGTCGTCTTCACCACATCTAGATGCCTAAATGCATTGAGTGACTGCCATGTGATTTTCTGATTAGCATTTTATGTTACCAAGCAATTGTACAGGTGTACCTAATAAAGTGCCCAGTGAGTGTATATTGATTACACAGAAGAATAATGCTGTCCGTAGATCTGAAAAAGAGGTTTGTGCAGGGACAATCCAACTGCCATTGCAGGAAGCTGCTTATGGTCCACAAACTTCTAAGGTAGAGTTTATGACAGTGTAGAGCAGAAGAGAGAGGACAAAGAGGCCAACCTCTGATAATTTAGTGCAACAATAGTGATCCGTACAAGATTTTTCACCTGCTCTGTCGCTCTTTTCCCCAGATGGCAGGAGGCTGGCATTGCCATGGCTAATACCTGATCCATACATTTCATTAAAAATAATTCTTGTGAATGGGAATTCTTAGTTTTGCTTGTGTTTGTTTAATCTGGGCTATGCTAACCACTGAGTACTGAATCTGCAGGTCTATCTATATATTATAGACACAGGAGCCCGAGGGCTTTCACACTGGAGCGGTGCGCTGGCAGGACGCTAAATAAAATGTCCTGCTAGCAGCATCTTTGGAGCGGTGAAGGAGAGGTGTGTGTATACCGCTCCTGCCCATTGAAATCAATGGGCAGCGGGGCTATACCGCTGGCAAAGCCACTAGCGGGGGGTAAAAGCACCCCGTTAGCGGCTAAATAGCGCTGCAAAATTGTGAAAGGGGCCTTAGGATAGACTAAAGGGTAGGGTTTTCAGCAGACTCTCTACTCTTGTGGTCAATACAATTACAATACACTTCAGTACAGGTACAATACAGATCAAGACAGGAGGGTGAGGGGGGCTGCTTACAATCTAAAAGGGAGCAATCACTGTGTGGGGATGAGTTTATGAAGAAAGAAAGCATCAGTTGTTAGGTAGAAGAAGAGCAAGAGATGAGTTTTGAGGGATGACCTAAAGACAGATGGAGTAAGAGATAGCCACACAGATTTGGGTAAGGACTTCCAGAAGAAGGGTGGGGGGGGGTCTGGAGAAGTCTTGGAGGTGAACATGGGAGAAGGTGACTAGGGAGCTAGAGAGCAGGAGGTCTTGGGAAGAGCGGAGAGAAAGGTTTGGGTGATAATTTGAGACTAGGTTGGTGATGTTTAGGGCAGAAGTGTGTATGCTTTTGTATGTTGTTAGTATTTTGAGTTGTATCCCTTGGGCTAAGCAGAAGCCACTACAGGGATTGGCAAAGAGGGGAGGTGGACATTGAAAGGTTGGTAAGGTGGATTAGGTGGCAGCAGCATCCTTGATGGACATGACCCATAATGTTAGCATGTAGCCATATGTTGTGATGCTTTCGTTTAAGTATATCTAACTTGTATAGTCCAGATTTGTCTCCTCTAGATGTCTGCTTTCTTTTTCAATATGTCACATATGTTATTTCTACAGAGTTCTCTTCCAGTAGCCTAAATCATACCAAAACGTAAATTAATAAGATGTATCACTGTCTTTGTCATGACATTTAAGAAGAGGGGAATAGAAATGAAGCAAAAACAGAATCTGGAAATCATGTCATCGTGTAAAGTAGAATCACATCTGTGCAGAGAAAAGCATATTTGAAACTTCTGCAAAACTTGCAGTAATAGGATTTGAGCGGCTCTGGGCAGTCCACTCTGATCTCAGGTTTCTGCATATTGTAGGTAAAATCTGGGTTTGGATAAGTCATGAGCAGAGGTCTCTTGCCTAATCAAGTTTTTTGCTTGGGGGTGCAGAGAGCATTGCACAAAGATTACTATTACAGTGTGGATGAGGTTCGCAGAGTACCAACAAACAATGCGTTGCTGTACCAACCAGAAACAAAGATGCGAATACTGTGCTAATCCATAATGATCATTTGTATTAACCAGATGTTTCTATACTATGTTTTTTATGTCTAGCCATCTGTTTCTGGAAGCAAAACACCAGAAATGTTTTAATTGTCCTCTTCTTTTGCTAACCCTTTCTTGACTAGGGGTTTGTATTTTGTAGGCTTAAAATACTTAAGAAATAAATTTGTACAGAATAAAGCGTTTTTATTTCAACAATCATATGATGTCTTATTCATTGCTATTGGTACATCTCTTTAAAGCTGGGTTCACACATATGTGATGCCAGATATCGCATGTGATTTGCACCGCATTGCTGTGTACGTCACATGCAATGTCTTTGCAATGCAAATTGAGCGATACAGTTTGTATGGCTGAAATCGCATTACATTCGCACCAAAATGGTGGTCCGCACTGGAATCAGATTGCATAGGTGTTCACACCCATGCGATCTGATTCCACAGTTCACACTGCATTTTTCTGCGCTCTGGGAACCGATTTGGGGGTGTCATTAACTTTCTATTGACACCCGCAGCGGCTCGCAGGGATCAGTGTGAACTGCCTGCGAGTTAGATGCAATGGTTCCCACATCGCATATGTGTAAACCAAGACGGAGTCGTAAACCAAAAAGCAGCGCTAATAAAAACTGGTACACAAAAAATAAAAAAAAAATAAACATAATAAAAACTCAAAGCATACAAACATCATCAAAATACAAAGAATATGTGAATAATTCACTATACAGCCAAGTAATCAGTTAATTAAAGAAGAAAGTGAATAACACTTAAAAAAAGTCCAATGCGTTAGTGACAAGAAAGGACAGAAAAAGCGCAAACAATCCTTATTTAACGCTAATCCATCCATAAACGATCCATCCCAAAAAATGTGGATAAAATTTAATTGCCTTCAATTTGTGTATTAGGATCCACCATAAAAAAGGAGATTCCACCACCATGTGACACTGTTCAAAAGCACCTCTTACCAAATAAGACGGACCATCATGTTATAAATGGTCATAACGAGCTCAGCAGGACAAGTCCAAACGGGCTCCACCTTGGCAAACAGACGCTCACATCAGCCGATGTCACTCATGGATGCAAAAGAAACAGTCTCCCATCGTGAAGTATGTATTAAAAAAAACTGCCTCTTTATTTAAAAACATGATTTTTAACACCACATTATGTGGGTACAAAGTAGCAATAAAAAAGTTTCTTTACAGAAAAAATAAGCTTATAGCAGGTTCATAGCATCGGTAATCTCTGCGCTCAGTCAGACCAGCAAACCGCATGGACCGACATCGATACGTGATGACGTCACAAGCGAGCCACAGAGATACCTTAAAGCAGACCTTGCAGTAAAATGTAAGTTCTGTATATACTGTTCAGGCCCTCTCCTCCTTCCTCTCATGAGGAAACCACATTTTAGTGGCAAACATGCTCATGGTTTATGTTTAGGCTGTTCAATTTATGCACCAATTTGTATTCAAAGTTTAACTTCAGCCAAAGCATTTTTTTGTTTTTTTATTGGGATGATGTGTGAAGGAAGGTTAGAACCTCTCAAAACTCCTTTGAGCAAAGAGAACTCCGTGGGACTTCAATGGCTACACACTTTTTTATGAATGGGATGGTCCATGGTCTGCATAGAACAGAGGCAGAATAGTGGTAGTGGTGGAATGTGAGAACCAACATTAGGTTCTCATTGTCATCTTTATACATGTTGGAGATCTGTCCTCACTTCCTGTCCCAGTGACAATGAGCCATAGAATTATAAACGTTGAGACTATCTAATCTTGCTCTGCTCTATCCAAAGCTTTGGCTGAATTTACACTTTAAAGCAAACCTGTGTTTTGCCCATTCAAGGCACAGCCACAGGTTTGCATTAATGCCCCCCCCCCCCCATTCTAACAGCATATACTTACCCTTCCTTTGCTCCCAGAAGCCCAAGAAAACAACTGGAACTTCTGGGTATAGAGCAGCTTGTAAGTCACTCCATGTGACAATGGTCCAACCAGTTCTTAAACCTATGTAATGTATGACTTTGAAGACTTGTAGCTTACACAGGGCATTGCTTTCACTTCCAGCAGGTAAATAGAATGGCAGGGAGCCAAAATAAGGTAGGTATACACTGATGTGGAGGTCTGTATTTAAGTGAACCTGTATCTTTGCTCTGCATATGTGAAGTAGAGATTCACTTTGAATTAGTTAAAGTGGATATAAACCTGAAATTTTTTATTTATTTTTTTGATGTCATAATGTAGAGAATAAGATTTCCTTTCATTTGAGCCCAGTCTTGCCACACAGATTTACTCGAGGCCTGAGCAATCCTATTATATTGTTCAGTTAGAGAAATCTTGACCAAGTCTTGAAAACTTTGTCAAAAACGCTCCCCTCCCCTCCAGCTCTCCCAGGATTGCCTGCCTTTACTGTGTTTTGACTGGATGTTTCTCATCATGGGATGCAGTGAACAGCCAGCAGACTATAGACAGACAAGTAATTTAGGGGACATGTATGTAGTTAGAGCTGGGCAGAGTAGAACATCAGTGATCTGATGATAACCTGTCTCAGGCTAGTGCATGAGATATGTAAAGTTTTGTAAGTTTTGTAAGTTTTCAAGACTTTGTCAAGATTTCTCTAACTGAACAATAAAAGAGGATTGCTCAGGCCTCGAGTAAATCTGTGTGGCAAGACTGGGTTCAAATGAAAGGAAAACCTTATTATCTACATTATGACATCAAAAAATATATATATTTCGGGTTTACATCCACTTTAAGTCTTATGACCATAAATATTAATTTTAAGAAATCTTAGTTGTTGCTCTGTCGTCTTTTCCATAACGTAATACAAAAATACACCCCTAGGTTGCTGTGTGTATTTTCAAATTAGACTGTTAGAATATATTTTTTAAATTGAAGTTATGATAAATTACCATTCTTTAGAATGTACTCTTTTGCAATGTGTGTTTAATCAAAACGCTTGTCTTTCCTATTTGTGTCTGGATGGATAGGAACGATCAGAGCTTTGCCAAACTGTCTCAGACATCTCCCCCGTTCTCTGAGCTCACACGCTACTAAGCAACAATATAAATGTAAGCGTAGAAGAAGGCAAACAAACAAGCATTTTTTTTTCCTTTTTAAAGCAAAGACTTTTAGCTAAGTTTTTCCAGAAAATGTGTCAAATTGATTTCTTTGAACAGATCCAAACTTAAGAAAAACAATGGTGTAAGCAACTGTTTTAATTGTTGTTTCAGAACAGCCAATTTATTTATGCATGTATTTCCTCATATTGCTTGATAGATTTAGCTGTTCATTACTTTCCATGTGATCAGACTTTTATTTGCACGCATTTATTCTGAACCCTTGAGAATTGTGTAATGGCTTTACTGGTATCCCTATTTGATTTATGTAATCCACATGATTTATTATGTGGTGTAGAATTACTTAAAAATTCTGAAAGTTTTCAAATGTTACACCTTATAATTGCCTTCTGTAATTCTGTGACTGTGCCAACCCACTGCCAGAAGTATTGTATGTGTTTATGAGAACACCAAAATAACGCTCTCTGGATTGGATTCTTTGGGAGTGGACATTTCCTAATTCAGGTCATTAGGCATAGAGTTGGCTTTTTTACTATCTGCGCGGCTACTTTTGGGCAGTATGCAGAAGAGGCTATTGCCAATTTTCCTTATACTCTTTTGACATTAATGGCATTAGATGACCATCATGCAATACCAAATATTGATGTTTGTTAGTTTACCCATCTCAATGATGGGTCTATAGAGGAGAGAATGAGGTGGGAGAAGTCCTTTCCACAAATAAGTAGGTGGTTGCGGGTAAATAAGGGCCGAGAGCTAGTATCTATATGCATATCACTACATGCCAGCTTTTGGCGCTCCCCAGAGGCTGTGGAGATCTGAAAAGCAAGCTTATCCATGGGTTTACATTAAAATATATTTTAAAACTCAGGGGTGATCCTATTTATTTTTTAAGCATAGAAACATGTAAAAGTAGCATGATTTATTAGTCTGTTGCGCATAAAAAAAAGCAACGGTGTGCCAGGTAACTAGAGTCAATTTATGCATGGTTTGTGGCTATGAGCTACTTAGAATAGCACACAGAGACTGGGGCTCGAGGCAAGGTAGATGCCCCCCCCCCCCATCTCATATATTGACATTGACATTGATTAAGACATTGATTCCGTTAGGCACAGAAAAGTCCCTCGTTTGCATGCTTTGTACTAGCATGGCCTGCCCCATCTGACGCCAGCTGTCTATATTTGCATCCTCCTTTGTGAAGTGACAGGCAGATCCACCGTTTTGACCATCTGTGCTATTTCTCTGGTTTAGCGCAGGAGCATAAAGGTTGTAGCAAGACTACCTTGTCATCCAGTGGGCCCTAGACTCCTGCCTAATTTTTCCTGTTGATAATCTGGTCTGGCAGTAGCCAAGTAGTTAGATCTCTGGCCTTGCCACTTCAGTTCTTGGGTTCATATCCCACTTATGGTTTTCTTATGTTTTTCTAAGATTCCTCTGGATGATCCAATTTAGTTCTACTGATCAAAAACAAATCTCTTGATAAACTAGTAGGGACAGGAACTGCTTTAAGGACAAGGACATCTCTAAACCTTTCTATGTAATTTGTAAAGAATTGGCATAATTTAGGAAAAATAAATAATCATATAGACTACATCTGTCCCTCTAAATCTTCAAAGCATGGTCCACTGACTAGACTTGCAGCCAGGTCAATGAGTTATGTTGTTGATGGACTCCCTGCAAATATTAAAAGAGATCTTGTCAGCAAGACTCTAAACTAAAAGCAAGAAAGCACAGTACATCTTCAATCTTTATTTCATCTTTGTTATCCAGACACTCAATGTGACCTTCAGTGTGAATGTGAAATATTTCATAGTGTCTGATGTGCAAATGAATTGGATGATCTACCCTGAAAGAAAGATCAACATATGGACTGTGTCCAAGCAGCTTAAGGTTTAAAAGATAACAAAACAAATGACCTAATATGCTTAGGTTTGCTTCGCCAGGAAATACTTAAAAAACAGCAAGTGGTAAAATGTTATGTTTATTAGGTTAAAAGTCCATAACCAGCTGATTTGTGAAAAAACAATCCTAAGCTCATCCTTTGTGTCGGCTGCATTGTTGGTGCAAGACTATATGATATTAGCATTACATGGATTGGAAATCATACCATGGCTACCCATGTGTCGATATATCTCATTTGTTCAGGATCATTATTCGTAACTATTTCAAAGGTATAGATAACCTGTCTTTAGTTTAGCTTAGCAGATGTGAGAATTATTCAGGTGGTGGAGGATGCAGAGTAATAAATTAGGGGCTTAGCATTGGTTCCAGAGGTCTAGGAGTTTTCTGTGACCTGTCACCCAGGACGTCATAGATATTAACATTATTGCTGCATTTTCTTTGAGAAGTACTCTTACTGTGAACACATAGTAAGGACTTTCAAGACAGGAACTGTAATTTACAGCTAGGTATATATCATATGCTACAGTGCAGGAAACCAAAATAGAAGAACACCAACCAAACTGTCCTCTGAGGACCCAAAAACATTGCTGGAAATCATAGGGAGCAAAAAAAAAGCATGAAGTATTTAGTTATATTTATGAGTACTTTAAATGTTCTACTGGAGTGTAAGGAGAAATCTGAATATTGCCCTGGAACACTGTTGGAAGGTGTTCTACAGTGCTGGTTCCCATTATGGGGTTCAGGGGCTGCATTCTAACCTTTTGGTATGTTTTATAAAACACCTGTGACCCATCAGTCAATATTTTCAATCAGCCTGCCTATGCGCTTACTCAAGTCAGTGAAAGAGCTTTTTTATTTTACTAATGAAATGATTGGGTGTAGTTATTTTACACATTCTTCTTTTTATATGATACTCATTCCCTTTTCTCGTTTTACATATTTTATTTTATCATCTATTATCATGAATCTTGCTAAGAGCAATATTAATTGTTGCACTAGTTATTTTTAAGGTACTGCAGGAAGCATATATTCAAGAGCTCTGATTTGCAAAATGGTTATAATGGCAATGATCTCTAGTAATCTCAGGTAACACTTATGTGCACACCATGCTGTCTCCTGCAGCATGCCTGCAGTCTCCAGTTGCTCATGTAGCATGCTATCATTATCTGGCTATCTGAAAGTTTTCTGTAGCATTATATACCATTCATATTCATGTTCAGCTCTTTGGTAATATCAGTGGCCACTACTGAAGTCCACTATAATAAAGTGTAACTAAAGGCAATTTCTTTTTTTGTTTGTTTTGGATAGAGTGGAGAAGGATTAGAACTCTTGTCAGGATTTATTGATGTCTTTGCCCTGGTTAGGAAGGTTCACCCTCTATTTTTCCTATTTACTGTTATCATGGAAACCCACATTTTGGGTTGACATCGGAACATGAATAGAGTGGAAATCTAATTAGGACACTATTTGTGGTGACCCTGGTGATATCCCATGATTCCCTTACTTTGGAGGGATTTTCCTATCACTTCCTGTTTTGGCTATGGGTCAGGAAGGGAAGGAAAATCACTGCAATAGGACACAAATAGCAACAAAAAAAAAAGGGGGTTGGAACTGTAGTGAAATTTTAGGCAAATTAATCGCCATAGCTTTGCAGAAATGTTCAAAGAAGGAAAAGGAATGTTGCTGATAAAGAGTAACATGCAGTCTAAGAGTGCCAAAAAATCACACTTATATGTATATAGTATAAGTATAAAAAAGTATGTTCTGTAGTAAGAGGGTTATTCAACACTAGTGGTTGAACAGTTTAGGCTCTAATCCTTAGTGTTTGTGATCTGGAGGTCATTGACCACTTCCAGGGAGCTGTCTGTGGAAGGAGCTTTCAAGCAGACGTAGGAGTGATTGGATGCATTGGAGGGAATTTCAGTAAAATAAATTAATCTTAATTCCCTGTCACTACATGAGCAGGTCAGTATCCATCATTCTTGTGTATCCAGGCTTGTAGTTTCCCATAACATGCATCTCTGACTTTATCCAACTCCAGTTTGTGCCTCCCATATATGCTAAATTATACTCATTTGATCTAGGGGAAAATGCTAGAGAGTACCGTATATACTCGAGTGTAAGCCGACCCGAATATAAGCCGAGGCACCTAATTTTGCCACAAAAAACTGGGAAAACGTATTGACTCGAGTATAAGCCTAGGGTGAGAAATGCGCAGGTACTGTAAGTAGAAAAGATGGTCAACAATGCCCATTTGCAGCCTCACTGTGCCCATTTGCATGTCTCACTGTGCCCATTTGCAGCCATAGGTCCCCTGAACTTCAAACGTGGTAGTTAAAGGTTTCTAGATGCCCCCTAGCTGCAGCCAAAATTTGGGGTCTCTGGACCCAAAGGGTCCCGAAATGACATTGCTGCAGATGGACACAGTTGACAGAATTTGGAGCCCCGTATCCCGGGGCCATTTGGTGCTAAGAACCCCAAAGTGTTGGTTCCATTGGTTTTGCACACCAAATTTGGGGTTCCTAGCACCAAGTGGCCCAGAGATACGGGGCCCCAAAGTCAGGTCGGAAAATGTAATTCTCTGCAGCAGAAAAGTGCTTGACTCAAGTATAAGCCGAGGGGGGCACTTTCAGCACAAAAAAATGTGCTGAAAAACTCCGCTTATACTCGAGTATATACGGTAATACTCCCCTTAATCCACAGCCCCATGGTAGCTTACACTCTGGTCTAGGAGTTCACTGCAACTGAAATGTGAGTAGGCCTTCAACATAATCAACTATAGTGCAGGACCAGTCATCACTACCAGAACTGGTAAGGAGGAAGCCTGTGGGACTCTGAAATCTTTACTGCATTGTAGGGAACACAGCTGAATTCATAAACAATTTGAACAGTAGATTTTCACCGACTTGCTTTATTTGAGACCAACACAAAAAAGATTTGTTTTTCTTTTTTTTATTTTTAGGAGCCAAGGTCTATAAATGTTTTTTTATTATATCATTTTACTTTTATTTTCATGTGTACATTGCAGTTCAGGGACATACAATAGAGATATCGGTTGCTGCTACCAACCCTGACACTTGATGTTGTTTCAGATATCCTTATGCTAATGCCCAGTGAGTGTGGAATTCCATGTTGCTTTACTCTTTACCGTCCATGACATCATTGTTCTCAATGAAACCTGCTTTATGTAAAGTTCATTTTTTTTTTCCTGACACAGATTAAGATATTAAGCTTGCCAAACTTTGTCACACTTCAGGAATCTGTTAATTTTTTTAATGAAATTTTATCATTATAGTACATATTGGCACAATATGCCAGTTTACAAAACTTCATTGACAGCTTCCAGAGGTTTGACACTTCCCAGAGAGTTTTATGAATGCTGATTAAAATGAACTGACATGGCAACAAAATGATTTTGGCAAAAGGGCAGAAAAGCAAACTGAGAGACTTCCTGTACAGGGAGGAACATCCAGCGTGTGCCAAAGAGTGATTAATAAAGTACATGGTGTCGCGTCCAGCTTGTTTACAAACCTTATAAGGAACGTCCTCATCTTTTGGGAAAAAGCGGTGTGTTGTAAAAAAAGTTGTTTTCCACAGAGTGCAACTAGTGGAGCAATGAACTTGCGTTGATGTGGAAGTGATGTTTTCATTGAAAATTGCTATTTTTTAAAGTGGACCCATCATTAGAATTCATGCTTTATATGATTCATTAGGAGTATGTCAACCTAGCCAAGTCACATTATTATTTTTAGTAAAAAAAAGTCCCCTATTCTTGCACTGAATTAAGAAATCATTATCAGTAGCCCACCCGAGGCTAGGATCACACCTCTGGCTGCCAGGAGTATTAAGGTTTTTTTTTATTTCATTAGAGACAGTTGGAAGTCTACAGTAAGAGGACAGGATCAGCAAGGCACAGTTATGGCCTTACATGACATATATATACATATACTTACATGACTACAAATTATACACAGAAAGGTTTTTAAATCATTAATGCACTGATAAGATTTGCATTAAGCCAATCTGTTTCACGTGCATCTAAAACATATTTTAAAGTTATTCAAGATGGTTTTAAACCATTTTAGAGGTAGGTGGACCTAAAACATATTCACTATACACATTGTTTTCTGCCTCAGTGTACCTACAATCTAATATCCATGACTCCATCCATGAGCAGCTTTCCTCTGTCTTGTCATTTAGGAAAAGAAAACTTTGCCGGGTGACATGCATTTGGAAAATGTCTCTAAGCAATAACAAGCCATTTCAATGTTGAAAAAAAGCTTGAATATTGCTTCCTAGGGGCACCCCTAAACCCTTACTTACATCTTTGTCAAGAGCTGCTGATTTTGTGAAGCATTCCCCTTCCTCTCACATTACATTAATACATGTGAAAAAAATGGGTTTACTGTAATTTTGGCTATACATGAAAAATCTAAATTTGAGTTATGGTTGGCCCTGATGGATAGTGACTACTTCCTATCAGATGCCATCACTGTTGGGGTATTCTGACATCCCCAGGTGTTGACAGCTGTCAGAATACAAGAGCTGACAGATGTGATTTCTCCATCTGTGCTGTTTAGTGTGGATGGAGGAAATGTGGGCTGAACGGAAGAAATCGGAGTGTATCAAAGTGTGTTTGGCTAGTGTAAGAAGTGATTCATTCAACCCTTGATAACAATTAGTAAACTACTAATGCTATCCAGCTTACACTGCAACTTCCTCTTTCCCCGATTCTCACATCACCAGTCACTCAAACACAGGGTGTACAACCACTTTAAAGCATATCTCCAGGTAAACAAAAAAAAAATGTAGTACATTTCTGCACCACATGCACATTTTCCCTTTGTTTTTGTTTTTCTATTTAAATATCCTGCGGGTACAGAAAAATACCCATGGATCTGCCACAAATGTACTTGACTCTTGATTACCAACTGTGGGCTGACAAAGCACAGGGATTGATTTACCAAAAAAAAATGGAGAGCACAAAATCAGGTGTAACTGTGCATGGTAGCCACTCAGCTTCTAACTTCAGCTTGTTCATTTAGCCCTCGTTCATATTGAATGCGGCTTTAAAAATCGTGCAACGTCACCTGAAATAGCACAATTTTAAAGCCACATGTCAGTGCGACTTGGAAGGAATCTGTGCGGCTTCATGCACAGATGTCTATCTAATGCCGCGTACACACGAAGGGACTATCCCGCGGGATTATCCGCTGGACCGAAGTCGAGCGGATAATCCCAAAGTTTTTTAAGTTTTGTTTTAAAATTATCCGCTGGACTTGGCAGTCCAGCGGACAATCCGGCCGTGTGTAGTATGGTCCGGCGGACCAAAAAGGACGCATGCTCAGTAGCAAGTATTTTTCTAGTATTTTTCGAGTCCCGTCGTACGTGCAGTACGTCATCGTGTGAACCGTCTGACTTTTTGCGTGATCGCGTGTGGTCAAGTCCGTTCGCTTTTTAGTCCAGCGGACCCAGCTTTGTCCGCTGGACTTAGGTCCGCCGGGAAAAGTCCCTTCGTGTGTACGCGGCATAAGTCACACCTGAAATCACCAAAAGTAGTGCAGAAACTACTTTCCCAAATCAATGCAGCACCGCAAAGTCCACCTAACATGGTTCTGAACAGTGCCATTGCTGACAATAGGGTGCGACTATTGCAAATCGCATGAAAAGTCGATCTGGTGATCTTTGACAAGCTTTGACAATAAAACCTGGAAGCTGACTGGTTTCTATGCAGAGCTACACCAGATTTTGCACTCTCCTTTAGTCATGTCAGTCCAGCCCAGTTTTCTTTTGCTAAACTACTCAATCCATTCCATTCCAATGGACTTGAGATAATGCAGGAAGTGTGACAAGGACTTTTTTTTTTTACAACAAAATGTTTTTAATGGCATGTTTAACAGTCTAAAGCCCCATACACACGGTAGGATTTTCGCATGGATTCTGTCCGATCGGACAATGTTGTTGAAAAATCCGACCGTGTGTATGCACCATCTGACAGTGTACGTCGGATTGTCCAATGGACAAAGTCCTATCTCCTGCTGGATAGATTTTTTGACAACACGGTCCGATCACACCAAATCCGATCGTGTGTAGCGTTGTCCGGCGGGCAAAGTGCTACGCATGCTCAGATCACATTACAAGACCAAAGCTATTGGCTACTAGCCTCTACGTAGTCCCGTCGTAGGCAACAAACGTCACCACGTTCAGAATGATCGGATTTTCCGACAACTTTGTCCGACCGTGTGTACGCAAAACCAACATCGGACAAAGTACGACAGACATGATCCGACGGACCTGGTCCTCGGATAATCCGAGCGTGTGTATGGGGCTTTAATGTAGTAAAAGAAGTTCAGTGTTGGGGTTTACGTACACTGATATATCAGAATTTCATTGCTTTGATGTTTGCTTACCTCCACACACAATCAGACAACAGAATATTTGTGCTGTGTGCCCACTGGCTGCTAAGGGCTGTTTCACACTGCTCTGTAGCAAAATTGCAGTAAAAACGCATATGCAGTTTCATATGCATTTCCTGTGCATTTCTGGTTCATGTTTGGGTTTCCTGCACCTGTAAAAAATGGAAATGTGACTCAAAAACGTACCAATCAAAAAACGCAAATTGTGGTGCATTTCTACTGTGATTTTACCGCGATTTTGCTGCAAATAGATGACAGCAATACTGTAATAAGACCTTTCTTATTGTAGCCCTGTCATTATAGGCAAAGTGTATTAAAAGCGATCTTGATGTCACAGAACAAAAAGCTATAGTGTTTTTAAAAATAATTAAAGGAGAACCCTTTTACACTTCCCTGTTCAACTTAAAGGGGTTGTAAAGGTTAATTTTTTATTTTCTAAATATGTTCCTTTAAGGTAGTGTACTGTTGGTTCACTTAGCCTTTCCTTCGTTTTCCTGTGTAAATGCTTTTTTTCTGTGTGTGAATTTTCAACTTCCTGTTTGCCATTTTCATCTTCCTGCTTGCCCCCATCATCCAAGCTGTTCTGGCTGGGGGTTAGTCAGCATGCTCGCCCCCTCCCTTGGGACTACATCCCTGTGGGGAGACGCCGTGTGCGTTCACGCGCGATGCCGCTAAGCATCAAGGGAATTGTAGTTCCTTTTGAAGCCGTGACGTTGCTGCAGGGAGCATGCTCGAAAACCCGGAAGTTGAGGAGAACATACAGAGAGGAAAGGAGGAAGTGCTGATATAGCCTATTTATCTAACAGGTAAATAAAACATTTCGGCAGAAATAACAGCTAGATTCATGATCTATATAGCATATAGGCCAGATATTGCCAAAAAATGTTTTAGCTTTACAACCCCTTCAAGACATTTACAACTACATATGTTTTCCTTGGAAAGCTGAAGAACATACAGTGCCTAATGCAGAGCACATGTGTCTACTTAATATTCTATACTCCCAGAGAAAGTGTGGTTTGGGGATTGAGTTTCTCTTATTTGCAATGACCACTGCCCATTCAGTTGTCTATTCTTGCAAGGTAAAAACGCAGGAAAAACGTATCAGTGTGAAAGGGGCCTAAATAAGTACCGTATTTATCGGCGTATAACACGCACTCCAAGTTTAAGAGGGAAGTTTAAGGAAAAAAACTTACATTTAAATGCCCATTAATGCAGCATTCCACTGTCCACCTGCAGCCTTCCACTGTCCCCCTGCAGCCTTACACTTTCCCCCTGCAGCCTTAAGCCCCATACACACGGTCGGACTTTTTCATGGATTCTGTCCGATCGGACAAGGTTGTTGAAAAATCAGACCGTGTGTATGCACCATCGGACAGTGTTCGTCGGTTTGGCCGACGGACAAAGTCTTATCTCCTGCTGGAAAACTTTGCCGTCAACACGGTCCGATCACACCAAATCCGAGCGTGTGTACGCTTGTCCGACCGGACAAAGTGCTACGCATGCTCAGATCACATTACAAGACCAAAGCTATTGGCTACTAGCCTATACGTAGTCCCGTCGTAGGCAACAAAAGTCACCACGTTCAGAATGATCGGATTTTCCGACAACTTTGTCCGATCGTGTGTACGCAAAACCAACATCAGACAAAGTATGACGGACATGGTCCGACGGACCTGGTCCACGGATTGTCCGCGCGTGTGTATGGGGCTTTACACTGTCCCCCTGCAGCCTTACACTGTCCCCCTGCAGCCTTACACTGTCCCCCTGCAGCCTTACACTGTCCCCCTGCAGCCTTACACTGTCCCCCTACAGCCTTACACTGTCCCCCTGCAGCCTTCCACTGTCCATCTGCAGCCTTCCCCAAAATTGCAGCATGGTTTAGTTTTAAATTTACTGCTGCCGCCGCTGAGATCTTCGGCTCCTCCCACCGCTGCCGAGATCTTCGGCTCCTTCCGCCATCACCGACATAGACGGAGCCAAGTGTACTCGGCTGCTCGCCTCCACTCGCAGTAACGCCCCCGTCCCGCCCCTTGACCCAGCTCCTATGATGGACACAACACCGGGCCAATGGCGGGACGTAAAGGCTAGGGAGGCGGGACTGGGCGTGACTGCAAGCGGGGCCGAGTACACAGTACACTCGGCTCGGTAAATGTCGACAGGGCTTCAGACAGCGAGGGATCGGCAGGGATTTTAGGGGGAAAAAAGTGCATGTTATACGCCGATAAATACGGTATTTGTCTGTGTACACATGTATGACGGTAGTGGGGACAATACATATTATACTCTGATGTGAATAGTCTGTGTACCTTTTACAGCACTGCATACATTTCTGCTTTTCTGTATCGATAAATAATAAAAGGGTTAAAAAGCTCTTTGAAAATGACTTGAAAACAATACCGGTTGTATTGAGGTTTTACATAATGACCATACAGTGCGGTGTGTGCTTTCTGTTTTGATACAGCATTGTGTATAACTTTGTTTGTTCTACAGCCTGCCTTGTACAATAGATGACAGCAATACTGTAATAAGACCTTTCTGCAAAGACTCCCATCCAGTTGTACATTCTGCTTTCTTGGCACAGATGTTCATAGGGCCTCAAAAGGGGAATGAAACTTGCTCAAGTTCCTGTATTTAGCTGGTAATAATGTCATACTGTGTAGTTTATCTTTGAGCGTTGCTCTGGCGGTCATTCCTCCACTGACAGCCCTAATGAAGAAGGAGTTGGTTTGTTATTAATTATCCAAATATCTTCCAGCACTTTAAGAGGCTCTTATAAACACCAACAGACGGGGCCTCTTATCATAGCCCTGTCATTATAGGCAAAGGGTATTAAAAGCGATCTCAGAAAAAAAAGCTATAGTGTTTTTAAAAATAATTAAAGGAGAACATATACCCTCTTACACTTCCCTGTTCATGTTAAGACATTTACAACTGCATATGTTTTCCTTGGAAATCTGAAGGATATACAGTGCCTAATGCAGAGCACATGTGTCTACCTAATATTCTATACTCCCAGAGAAAGTGTGGTTTGAGGATTGAGTTTCTCTTATTTGCTATGACCACTACCCATTCAGTTGTCTATTCAAGGCGGTCTCACTTTTATTTTGTAATACTGATTATTTAACATGTATAACCTGATTTATATGTCTACTGAGACATATAAGTATACTATTAGAGTCAGCCATATTTATCCACATTGTTTTTATAAAAAAGTGCAGAAATATTGATGAGCCTAACAAAATATTACTGAATTTGACTGTATGCTCCAAAAACACAGTTGTTAAAATGACCAGAGATACTTTGTAACAATCTTTTGATTTGAGACTTAAAGGAAACTAGTGAGGGTTGTGATAGAGAAGCTGCCATTGCTGACTTGTTTTTAAAGCGTATGTAAAGCCTAAACATGTTTTTTATTTTTTTTAGGTTTGGATAGATTGGGGAAGGATTAGAACCCCTTTCTAGGTTTTATTGCTGTCTTTGTCCCCATTAGGGAGATGTACCCTCACTACAGGTCCTGTTGAACCATTGTCCCCAGTACAGAAAGTGATGGGAAATACAATATTTTTGAGTTGAGTACAGGAAAAGCAGGATCTTCGGAATGTGTGCAAAAAAAATTAAAATAAAAGTCAGCCGCTACAAATGCTGTAGCTACTGACTTTTAATAAAAGGACACTTACCTTCCTAAGGATCCAGCGCTGTCCTCACCTGAGCTGGTTCTTCGCCAGTCCCCACACCAACATGTTTATTGTGGGAAACCGGCTGTGACTCCTTACGGCTTCAAAACCGCCTTTCCACTGTGCATGCTCGAGCTGCACTGTGTGAATGGTCCTGCAGCCTCATAGGACCTGTGATGTGTCACAAAAGGTTGTGGGCACGGAAGAGGGAGGCGAACTTCCGACGGATTTACGTAGGTGATCTGACCACAAGTGGGAGCGGGTACCTGCTCCCCATCAAAAAATTCCCAAAAGGAGTGGGATTGGTCTGATCCACTTTTTCTCTATGAAGGACAATCTGGTATTACTGTTTGAAATGTCACTGTGCTTACTACTTGTTTATCATAGGGATGGAAGATTCATAGGGTTACTGATTATTCATTATACATGTACGTTACTTCAATGTAACAGTCAAGTTTATCTTTTCGCTATTTTGTTTTGTTTTCTTTTGTGCATGTTTTGTACAAACTTGAAAAACTTTCAATAAAAAGTACTTGTTCAACAAAAAAATTAGGTGTTAGGGTGGAGGAGCAAAGTGACAGTGTCCGTGTAAAGCCTATTCCCAATCCACTTCTACTCCCCTCTGCAGCATTGGCCTACCACAACTGCTGCAAAAAAAAACAGAGCCTAGCGAGCATGGAGACATTAACCCCTCCGACATGAGACAGTGCTCAAGCCTAGCCACTGGCTACTTGTCCTGAGAACTACCTCATAGGAGGAAGTCACATTTCCCCCTTACATGGAAGCAACAGGTATTTTATGTCAGCTGCAACAGAGGAATTTGTGATGGCCGTGCACTGGCGTAACAGTAGATCAGGGATAGGAGGGATCATAAACAATGTCCTGACCACTTTTAGGAGTATGAATGGGATGTAACACAATGTTGAACAAAACTACACTTTCAGGGTGTCAGAGTTTATAGTGTTTCCTCCAACCCACTAGGGGGGCTGCATGTGCCCCTGTGTTTACCTTACCTTGGTGCTTGCTAAGGCCAGTGAAAAAAGTATCTTCAGATTGGCTTCCAGCAGTTAAAGCAGTCCTTTAACTAAAAGGTCTGTTGATTTAGTAAGGACCCTCTCCCAATTCAAAATGCTTAAAAAAAACTTTTAGGGGGAAAAAAGTTGGTTAGTATACTTACATTACCTCTAATGCCTGTGATGCCTAGGCAAGGGTGACAGCACCATCTTTCTGGTGAGTCCCCGGGAAATTCTAAGTCAAAACAAAACTTTTTGTTGGTCATTTTTAAGGGGGTTAAAGATGTGTAATTTGGAAGAATCAATGTATAAATTGGTTGTATATATAGGAATTGGAAAGAATTTACTTTTCAGGCATATTGTACTATTTGTTAAAAAGTAACAATGTTTATTTATTGCAAATCAATAATGAAAATGACTAGGACAAGAATAAAAAACATTTACATAGGTGAGTTCAAACTGAACCTCCATGGACTGGATTACAAAAAGTTCCTACGGCTTGACAAACAAACCCCTAAGGCAGGGGTAGGCAACCTCGGCACTCCAGCTGTGGTGAAACTACAAATCCCATTATGCCTCTGCCTCTAGGACTCTAGCCTGTGATTGTCAGGGTCTTGCAATGTCTCATGGGACTTGTAGTTTCACCACAGCTGGAGGGCCAAGGTTGCCTACCCCTGCCCTAAGGGATAACACATGTGTATACATATGATAACCTAATCATTTGTCATACAATAATCACATATGGAGGGTTTGGTAAAGCCAAACCGGAATAGATCAATTCTGGTTCAATATTCAAAGAATACATTAAAAGATTGCTCGACTAGTTTTGTGCTCTGGATGCACTTCTTCTGGAGCTATATGAATATATTGTAAGCAGGAAAAATATAAATCTGTCAATGAGGTGAGGCAGGCAGGTAACACAGGAGCTTCACAGGGGGCACCAGGTCAATAGAGGCAACTACAAATGATAAATGATAAAGCATATAGTATTGGCTAAATAAAACCCCTTTCAGATTACAAAGGGGGTTGGTCGTCACTTTCAGAGATTTTCTTGAGAGATGTTTCACTGAGCATGTGCATATATATATATATATATATTTGTTGAAACTCATTTGGGCACTTTGAAAACTGCAGAGCCAGGAGGGATTTATAGTGAACATGGACTTAAAGGTATCTATTTGCATGAAAGGAGACTAGCTAAATGCTAGATCAGACAGCATCCATGTCTTAGTGTGATTGGCCCATATCTTGTGTCCTAAAACTCCAGGGTCCCAAGGAAAGACCAGGTCCTTCTTCATAAATTGGCTGTATTAACAGTAATCTCTAGCACTCTCATGTGATGTGTCTCCAGTCTATGACTATCTCTATGCATTTTCCAAAAGTCTAACAACTGCAATAGCGTGTTTACAATTCCTGAACATCTTCTGTAGCATGTCCATAGTCTTTGACCATCTCCTGTTGCATTTCTGCAGTCTTTGACAGCTTTCTGTAGTATTACATTGAATATATATTACGTGATAATGACAGGGGCCACAGTTGAGGCCCCCTAGACCAAGAGAGTTGACCACTACTGCTCTAGCCCTTTAAGCTATAACTAGCATTCATCATGAAGGGGGATTGTTAAAAGACAACTTGTCTCTGACAGTTAGTACTTTGATATTAATGAGCATGCATATTCTCTAACTGAAAAGGAAAGGGGCCAGGTGTGAGTTTTAACTGTGGGGAGAGAAAACAGCAGATCTTTGATAAATCTTCTCCCAGCTAACTAAACCTACAAACGAGAATAAGGTACTGGCTTGTTAACTTTCCTTTGCACATACTTAATGGAAATGTTACATGCCCAGCAGTTGGCTTCTTCCAGCTCATACTAAATGGACTGTTGTTGCAATCATGTTGGATTTATTCATCGCAAAAAGCAGCAGGCGAAAAATAATCAGAAAACTGTTTTTTGTGGGTTTTTCAGGTGATACAGCAGGAAGACAGCAGGTCCCCACAACCCCACCAGCTTCGGAAAACAGCAGCGCGGCTCATAGCATTGGCAGTACACAAAGCACCCCCTGTTCCAGCAACAGCACTGCCTAACCCGAATCATGGCACAAGAGGAACGAAGATCAGCTACAGGGGCAGAGGTTCAAAGTCACTGTTTGTTGACATTAATTCTTCAAGCTTGGAAGGAATTTGTGGATTTCTTTCTGTACAGGAAAAGGGATCAGTGTAATATCTGCCTGTTTTTTTGTTTTTGTTTTTTCTGGATAAATGCAGTCTTTGGGTTAGTCCAAAGAACGTCATGCCAAAAAAGTGGTAATACTACTAATTATGCAGAGTCCAGACCTGCAATATGGGTTTCCTTGGCTGTCAATGTGAATTGTGTGCCAGTTTTAGATATGCTGCTTGTATCCCTTTTATTCTGTATTAAAGTGCAATGGTTTTGTATATAGTAACAGAAAAAGAATTATATATATGCATAGACTGTATATATAATATAAGATTAATTGTACAACCATAAGTGCTTTAATGCAGTGTAAACTATTTAGCCACTATTAAGCAGCAGTTTGTTGAATGTTAATGTTTTGCTGTTCTAAAATGCTGCGTGCAGCTAAAGTGTGTTTGGTGTGATGTTGTATATAATCTTTCAGCTTTCTCACTCGGCAGGGTGACCCTTCGACTATTCACAAGCGTATTTGATAAGCAGCACAAAGATAATATGAGATGTAGAATAACCCTTAGAAACCAATCAAATTTGAGTTTACTGATGTCAAGTCAGTAAAAGAAAAATTCTGATTGTCTGCTATGGGTTGCTGCACATTCATCTGCCATAGTAAGTAAACCAGCTTGTGTGTTAAGGACCAATAGTACTCTCCCTCAATCTCTATGTTGGCCTGCAATCTCAGAGATGTCTTAATTCTAATCTTGAGATAGACATGCATTCTTTGTTTAATGGGTCTGCCTGCTGCACCTGGAAAAACACTGGGATTGATTTACTAAAACTGGAGAGTGCAAAATCTGGTGCAGCTGTGCATGGTAACCAATCCGCTTCTAACTTCATCTTGTTCAATTAAGCTTTGACACTAAAACATAGAAGCTAATTGGTTTCTATGCAGATCTGAACCAGATTTTGCACTCTCCAGTTTTAGTAAATCAACCCGTGTTCTCCAAATATCTGTTTTGGGAGAGCAATATCCGGTTCTTCTCCTGTTATTGCAGTAATCAAGTAGAGAGTGAGGTATCTTTCTTTTTTTTGATGTTTGGAGCACTTTTATGTCTTTGTTGTTTATTTTATTGACTTAGAGTGATTGTAGTAAATTGCAGTGCAATTTAAAGCAGTCACTGCTTTATAAGGATACTTTAAAGTGTATTTGTCACTGTTGTTAGTCTTTTTGCTGGCTGATTAAACCTATCATTTGATTGGGAGTTAGTTACATCACCACAACATTTATGTTTTTAACTCTTTATGGAGTGATTTGGTGTATTTTTTTAAAACATTGTATCAGCCTACAAAACAGCTGGTTTCATTCTGTTTTGGTGACAGGTACGCTTTAAATTATTGTATATATTAAGAAAACCAATAGGAAGAATGTATGAATGTATAATTTTAACTATCCTGGAATGTTGGTGAAATAATTTCAATATTGCAGACTTTGTTAATTTTAATAGGTAAAAAAAATCATTATATTTTAGAAAAACATTTGGTACCTGCCATGCCTAGCCATGCAAATATATGGTTCTCTATTATACAATATTTTCCAAACTTAATATGGAAGTTAAGGCAACAGAATTAAACCAGTTTAGTAGCAAAAATCCTGGCATATGCAATAAAAAAATTGTTAAAGTGTCATATAATCAAATTCTAAAAACACGATCACATGATACCTCTGTCTTATTTCACCTTTACAGGACATAGGAACTGTTAGGGCTTGTGTCGTTGGGTTTCAATGGGCAAATGGCACGTGATTTTGATAATAGAGATGCTTATTAGATTATTCAGAATTCATTGTAGGTGCAATTGACCTGCATTAGCCTAATTCAGCTGTGTTTGCATTCCCTGAGAATTGTATGGGGAGAGAAGCAGTTCTGAAGCAAACAAGAAGCCCATCAACTCTGGCCCTTACCCTGCTTAAGATTGAGATTTAGTACTTGATATAGCAAGAGTGCTGATGACAGAAAAAACATGTAAAAGCTAGGCCACGTAGGAGAAAGCATTACTATAGATGACAACTTTTGCCTTGACTTCCATTATAAAAATATAGTTAAATTCATTTTAACAGTTCTTCAGTAATTACATGTCAGGTATCAGTGCAATGTGATTTAAAGACTTTAGGAATAATTGGGATTAAAAACTAAGCAATATATAAAATATAACAGAAAATGTAAATAAAAATGTAAAAAAATATATCCTGTAAAAAGGGAAAATTATCCTATGCAAAAATATTTTATCAAATATAGGTTCCATCGGGCATTTCTATTTTGGAAACATGTTTTATATATCCAAAAATTTACACAAAATTTGTTCCGATTGGTGAGAATGTTTGGGGCAGGAATAGAAAATCACCAGTACCCAAGTCATTGAACTATAATCCTATAACTGCCTTGCCAGGTTGAGTATACAGTAAAGTGTCTTCGGCTGATGCAAGTTTTGAATTACTTGGTAGCCAGGAGATAGTTGGCATGTTAATGCCTTGAGCACACAGGACATTTAAAAAACACCAGCGCTGCTGACAGGAAAAAGCAGCGTTAAAAACGCGCTGTTAGCCACGTTTTTGAATAGCATTTATGGGTGTTTTTTGGGCTTTTTTTTCAGTAAAAACACTCCCTATAAAGCAGGGGTGCCCAACCTTTTTAAGAGCGAGGGCCACTTAAGCAACTTGGTAACCAGTCGCGGGCCACAATGAGCCGAGCAGGCATATGACAGGTCACGGCTACTCTATAGGCCCTCCAATCCGATCTACCCAGATGGAAGGGGACGAATTGGAGTATTGGATTGGATTGGATTGGATTGGAGGCAGGCGGGAGTAAACGGACAAAAGTCTGTTTACATCTGCCGCTCTTTAGAGGTGAATTGAGGGTCCAATTGGGTAGGGCCAATCGTGTGAAAAGGGCCTAAACTGCTTTCACACTGATGTGCTGCGGTTTACCCACATCATGGGTGCAGCATAGTGCACCTGTGTCTATCCTGCGAGTTAACTGAACTTTGCCATAGACTCTGCCTGTGGCAAAAGCCGGTGCTGTACAGGAAGCATCGGCTTATGGGGCTCTGCTCTGCAGCCGCTTTCTTCCTCTACCACCAGCTTCATTCACAACACTGATGCTGTGGTTAGACGGGTCGGCAACCTGCAATCTGGGCTTGCTAACCCACCGTTCCAGAGCAGGAGGTCGCGGGCCACATCAGAGGGCTCCGCGGGCCACATGTGACCCCTGGGCCACTGGTTGGCCACCCCTGCTATAAAGGATAAATGCCAAACCGAGCTAACAGCTTGTAACAGCGTTTATCAGCATTTTAAGGGTGTTTCTGGGCTTTTTCGTTTTTACAGCTCAACAGCCTCTGCTCCTAGATGCACAGGTTTGCGTTTTTTTCTACTGCCCCTAAACGCTTATGCCTCTGACAGTTTATGTGTGCACAGACACATAGGTTAAGATGGAGGGGCGTTTAGAGGCAGTTAAAAAAAATGTCAGACACCCCTAACAGCAGCTGTAAAAACGTCCTGTGTGCATGAGCCCTAAAACTGACAACATCTTGCTGAGATAAGTTGCAAGCAGTGCAGGCTTCTTATCCAGCTGTCATTCACTACCTTAAATTATCTGGTCCATCCTGATCACCAAGTCTTTTGCAGAGCACTATTATGTTGAATGAATAACTAGGGACATTTTGAGATTTTGGCAGAGGTTAGTGCTGATTCTGTTATTTGGCTTCATGATGGGTTAGCTATCAGGATGTCACTCAAAAAAACTCACCCTGCTGTTTGTCTCGTAAGCAACATAAGGCTTGTAAGTGACCAGACAGACAACACTGCTGGAGAGTTCTGGATCCCCCTAGACTGTTTTTTGATCCAGCACAGCTGTAAGCTGTATTGCCTAGAATATAGAAAAGCTGAAACTGACTAAGTTTAGATAAGATCTTATAATGTCCAACATAAAAGTGGGAAGCAACGTTTTAGTGAAAACAATGAAGGGGATGTTGTAGCAAAGATTTGTACATTAGCACTCAATTCCTAATAGTGAAAAAATAAGCATCTAGAGCTTGTGCTATGTTGATTCACTATTCAGTACGTATTGAAAATTGTTTTGCAGTTCATGTGAACTTCTTTCCAATGGTGTACCTATCCAAACTGGCACCCAGTGCCAATAATTTTTTTAAATCCTACCAATGCTAGGTCACTCAATGGCTTCCTTTGGTGCCAGGTAGGGCCTGGAACGCAGAGAGTGATTCAACACAATCTCTCCGCTCTGCATGTCATGGGTGGCCACACCAGGGTACTCTCCAAGTTGTGATTTCCAGTGCATATCACCTTCCTCTCAAGTTCCTTAAGTATATGGGGATTGAGGGGACCATACTTGCACTGAAATTTTTTTATCTTTTATGCAGAATTAAGGAAAAAAAATGTTCAGCCTTTAAAACCACTTTAATGATGGATTAAACAAAATGATCAAGTAGATTAACATGCTTCACTTCAAAGTTTAGGGTGAGGCTGTCACTGCCCTGTGCTGGATGTTGCTTGCCTC
The DNA here is from genome assembly GCA_028564925.1 of Lithobates sylvaticus. Taxonomy (NCBI): domain Eukaryota; kingdom Metazoa; phylum Chordata; class Amphibia; order Anura; family Ranidae; genus Lithobates; species Lithobates sylvaticus. The sequence goes on from CM053032.1 coordinate 185,108,947, forward strand.
TTACTAGTAGACTTGTTTCGAAAATGCATGTGTAAAATACCTTGCAATAATGATTTTCACATTTGTCTAAAGTGCTCGATTTCTGAAAAATGTAATCACTGGGTGATCAGGACTGGATACTTTAAGGATCTTAGAACTCTTGTAACATAATCTATCTGCAGCAAGATGATGTCATATAGCCAGTGTACTCTGAAATTTTGGCATTTGTCTTTGATAATATTTAGTTTAATATTTTCCTTCATCCCTGCTTCCTTTGCCAGCATAGGAGTGCGTTACATCATTAGAGAACCATCATTTGCCTAAGCCTACTTTTTAGTAGTTCAAGGACAGGGTGTAGTGTGCAATTGCTGCTGGAAAAGGACGATGTCAAGTATTTGTTCAAAAAATTGGAAGAAATTTCAAATTAAAGTACCGTATATGTGCTTTTGTGAAAGCGTGCCCATTTGTGTTTGGCAGGTGTTACAGAAAAAATGCCAATACAAAGGGTTACCTTTTCGGAAGAGGGTTTTGTTTCTAGCAATATTGCCTGCAGCCTCCTGGCTTTGAGCACTTCCTGCTGTGCTTTAAACAACCTCAAACAGCACCCCCTGGTCCCAGGCCATAGTGGAGGCAGGATTTGTCTTCTTAAAAATTCAAACTGCCATTGTTTGAGACTGAGGCTACAAATGCATTATGTTTAGGGAGAGTGCAGTTATAAAAAAGATAGGGGGGATGGACATGTTGGCTAAATGTCCTTTTAATCATAAAATTGTATTGTTTATAACCACTGCTATTCTCAGCTTAAGCACAGTTTATACAATTAAAATGGGAAAAAAATTGTTGCCATTCGTGTGACGGCAGAATATTATAATCTGTCCTGTTATGAAAAAAAACAAGATTTATATAAGCTACCTGTGAGTTAGACAATCAAGCGCTTTGCCAACCCCAAGGCTGAATGTATTTAAACATAAAAAATATTCTTTGTACAGAAAAACACAGAAACTTTAAAATGTCTTCAAAGAAGATAAGAGTCTCTACTATTCGTATAGCTATATTTTACTACATTATATAGAGAGATTATATTTAAAATTTTTATGAGAAATATACCCTAAAGGATTTTTTGTATGTTTTTGTTTGTGTTTGTTTTTACTTCAGTTACTGTGAATTTTAACATCACCCATTGTACCCATTGTAAATCCCTTAAATACACTCCATCTCATTGTTTGAACGCACATGTTCAAGTGTGGGCTGGACTAAAACTTTTGTAAACACTTTAAATTGTATATTTTTGAGAGAGAATGGTCTGTATTATCAATAAATTGCTTTAATTATAATATATATATATATGTCTATCTACAAAATTATATTTACAGATAAAAGGCCACACATACTCTATACCAAATATATAGAAAAAGTCACTTTACATTTATTGGCATAACCTGTGTATTTCTTTGTAAAAGTGTCTGTAAAAGCAAAACCAAACTATGTGTTAATATGTTTGCTTGCCTAGAAGTTCTCAAGTCATTTAGTGTGATAAATACCCCTAGTTTTTATTCTAATGTTCATAATACAACAACAGTGGACAATACAAAAGAAGATAAAATGGTCAAAACCCAGTCTATTTTGTAATACTTAAAGGATCGCTAAACAGCATGTACAAATTGTTTAGTTTAAAGATAATCATTAGCTTTTTCTGTTTAACTTGTTTGTCGGTGTCGGTCTCTTGACTTTCCCTAAAAGGAAGCTGTAAGGATCGAGATATGGGAGCTGCCACTGAAGACTTGTTTCAAAGTTGCAAGCTCAAAGTAAATCACTGACCAAGAAGAAGTATCCTGCCAGGTAGTGGGGAAGTTATAATTGATTTCTTCTGGGTCAGTGACTCAATACAGTAAGTAATAGAACCTACTGTTTAAATTTTTAAAAACAAGTTGGGTATAGGCGCTCACATATTTCGAACCTGACAAGTTACATTTAAAGTTATATGAATGCCACACCTTCCAATGGACTATTTCAAAGAGTTCATGAAGAGTTGGATTCCAAGAAGGGTGGTACATAGAAAACATAGACACAGTTTTCCTAAATGTGATTGAATTGTCTGGGTAATGGACTAGCCATGGGCAGCGGTTAATAGTGTTGTGAATATGGGTTTAAAAATATTTGCATGTGCTCTGTACAACAGTTATTGATAACACAATGAGATGCCTTATGTGAAGAGAGGGAGTGCTACAAGAAATAGTACCTTGTCTATAGCCCTACAGAGGTGCATAATAAGTAAACGAATATCTAAAAAAAAATACTTAATGGAGCTGAAATATTAAGAGAGGATTGATTTTGTTTGCCATATGTATCACATTGGGGAGATTTTCCTTGACTTTCTGTCCTGTAGCCAAAAAAGGAAGTGGGAGGAAATCCATCCAGAGTGAGGGAATTTCTGGTTATTACCAGGGTCACCAGAACAAGTGTTCCCATTAGAGGATTTTCCCTCTATTCCTGTTTTGGTGACTATTCAAATTATAGAATTTTTTCACTCTCAGTGATAACAGTAAACAGCACAAATAGAGGGTGAATCTACCTAACGGGGACACAGACAGCAATGAAAACCTGACAGATGTTCTAATCTTCCTCTACCCTATCCAAAAAGTTTTTCCTATAGTTTTACTTTAAGCTCCTGTTTGCTTACCTTTTAGCATGTCATCCATTACTTCCCCTTTTCTGCAATATCTTACGTGTTGGTTTAAGTCTAGTCACACTGTTTTGATTCCATATTCTTTTTAGCTTGGAACTTTAAATGTCTTAATTAAAGCCCCATGATTTAAGTTGACACAGGTTCTCAATTTGTCCTGAAATTAGCCTCCTGTTATTCCACTATTAGGCCTGGTTTACACTGGTGTGACATACGCTCCAACACCACATGATGTGTACAAATCAATGGTTTCCTATGAGAGCCGTCTTAACTAGTCCGACACAAGTCGGTCCGACTTTGAAAAAGGTTCCTGCACTACTTTGATCCGACTTTGGTCCGTTTTCAGCCCATTCAATATCATTGAAGTCGGATCAAAATCAGATTCTCGTCCTAACTATCTGACTTGTGACATCCGATATGGTGATTACAGCAGCAGGAAAAGGAATTTATGTCACACTGGGCATGTTTTGATTGGTCAAAGGACAAGTCGGACTATCTCAAAGTCAGAGCAAAATCGTATCCTGTTCATTCAAGTCAGATGGAAGTAGGACCGATGTAGGATCGATGTCGCAGGGCAAAGTCGGATCGACAGTGGTACAACAGTTTTGCCGTACCAGTGTGGACCCTGCCTTAAACAGTATTCAGGGGGTGTGTTGCTGACCAAGCGGTGCTGTTCTTTCAGCAGTGTAGGTCCAGGATCTAGATAGTTTCTCGCAGAGATAGCACAAGATTGGCTGCATGTGATTTGGATTAAACATTACCAAAACATGTATTTCGGCTGTGTACATAGCTGCTTGCTTGGAGTTCAGTGTCCTTTCATAACATGTAAACTTTAAAAATTAATTTGTGACTATTACAACATACATTAAGTGCTAAAAGTAATTTGTATTGAAGGTTTAGCGGTCCTTTAAAATAAAATCAACAATATTTTTGAAAACTGTACCAGTCACCATTTTATCTTCAGCTGATTGGATCACACACTTCATTATGTCAGTTTGATTTTATTGTTGAGGTATGCATATTGTCATATGAGTCTAAACTGGAAACAGCTTTCCATATGGAAAATGTATATCAAAGTTGTATAGGGATTAAATGGTAGCATATTTCAATGTTGAACACGTAAGGAATAAATAATAAACATTTGTGTTATACAACTAACAAAGTCCACAACTGGCTTTTTATATACTAATCAGCAGGAACTCTGGAAATGAGTCTTCACTGCTAGCTTCCTAGCAGTTATATAAACCAAATGATAATTAGGCTAACCATTTACCAAACTGGAGGATTTCATTTAGGTTTACCTACCCTTTTTTTTTTTTAGATTTGAATTAATTTTAATTAATGGAGATATTTTTTAAGATTTTCTGTAGACCATACTAGCCCAATGTGTGTTATTTGTTTTGATGATGTTCTTGCAAAATACATGATGTAGAACATGATCAGTGATAATTTGTAGTCATATGGGTACAGTGGTAAAAGGTAACATTAACAATACACCTAGAGTTGATCTGCATTGCAACTGTTGTTCAACCAAATATGTTTGTACAGTTTCTTGCCAGTGCATCCCTCATGCCCTGTTCACATTTGGGTGTCATTATTCTTAATAGTACCCAAACGCTGTGCAATTCTGCTGCGGTTGTCATGCAGCAATCACGGCAGAACTCGCAGTTAATAACTAGGTTAGGCATGTCGCCCAAAAAAGAGCAGGAGCTTCTTCTGAGTGTAAATCACAATTTAGAAATTGCAAGCAGGATTGCTTTTTCCCCCTACACAAGGTCTGAGCGGGGCCTCAATGAGTTGGCTGATGCTGAAATTAGTTTGCCTGTTTTTAAGAATATTTACATTTTAGTTTATTTTCTTAAATACATTCTTTAAACTAGATCATTATTATTAAGATTTGTAGACTATAAGCCATAACAGTTATTGGTGTGTCAAAAATGCCATCAAACTCATTTTGTTATATCATTTTGATAAGTGCAACAATAGACCTGTTCATTTTGTCAGAAATTCAGAGCTGTCTCGTGCACACTTCCTGTGTTATCTCAAGGATCCTGATAAGCCCAACCCCCCAATCCTAATCTTGGCACTATAGATCAATAAGCCTTGACATTGTGTAGAATAGACAAAGGGGGAGGGGTCTAAGTAGATTAGCAGAAGACATCTAGGAAAGCTGACAACACTCAGTTCACAAAATAATGTGTGTTGTCAGCTGACAGCAGCTGGTTGCATTCCTGGCACATCAACAGGTATTTCCTTTTACTTGCAGAGTCTTGAAAGAGATGAACTGCACATGTTTTTTTACCCTGACATACACTTTAATGTCATATATTTGCCTACCGTTCTGAATGTTCAATGTGGGAAAGACCAGGGAAGTTCCCTGGTTGGAAAGACAAAATTTTGATAACATACTTTGTCTTTTTGAACAGTCCACAGGCAGGTATAATGTAGCACCAATACACTGCCTTACCAGTTCTTTAGCTCTTAATGCAAGACTAGAATGTATAACAAGTGTGTATTGATTGTATTCAATAATCAAAAAATCTGTTTAGCTAAACAAATAGTAATTATAGTTGAAATATCTCTGTTACCTTAAGAAATCTCCCTCTGACCCGTCCTAGTTTGGGTTGCTTTACATTGGTAATCCCGTTTAGCACTTTCTCTTTATTTCTTAATCCTCTATGTACAGCGGGAATTGACATTAAAGTAAGTCTTGTGTTTGAACTCATCAGCCATCTGTGTAATTGCTGCTGAAATATAGTTAGCCTTTCATAAACTGTAGAATGAGCACGCACGCAATAGGTGTACTTCAAAGTCTGGTGATACCTCTGGACATTGACCCTTTAAAGGCCAGTCAGGAAACATGACCTGACCTAGGGCCAGCCAAGGTGGAACTTTTAAGGTTTTTGCGCTAATGCTCTCAAAGACTGGATGGTTCTTGGAACAAGCATTCCAATAAACTTCCATTGTGACACAGTTTGTTATGGCACTTCTTGGCCACCATGAGATACTTTTGTCAGACTCTTGTGAAAGAAGTAAAGGACCACTTAAAGGATGTTTTTTTCTAGTTTTTGTGGAGTTTCAGGAGATCAGAGAAGATCTTTATAATAAAGATAGTATATTTTGATGTATGTTCAAACACACAGCTGCCTTCCCATCCAGAAAAAAAAGACTTCCTCTTGAAAAGCAAGCTACTATCATTTTAGTTTTCATCTTTTTACTTAAGATGGCAGCTAAAATACAGGATTAGGCTGTATAGCACAAATTCAATGGTGTATCACCTTTCTTAATTTTAAGTTTAGTGGTCCTCTAAAAACTAGATTTACACATTTGTATTGAACCATTGTTGGTTTGCTATGTATCATTTATTTCTGCAAATTTTCTGGTTGGATAGCTATTATATATCTGTTATTCTGCAAAATGTAATCTACCTCATATTTTGAAGAGTGTTAAAGGGTTGCCTTTAAAATACCCATGTTTTTTTCAGAGGGATCATAACCAATAATTGACTGTCCCCAATTTGTCCCTCCTATGTTTACAAATTTTTAATTAAACATACTGCCCATGCCTATAAAACAGTATAATGAAAGGCATTTGCCTTTGGCTTTTATAAACAGACAATGATTCTCATTATTCCAACATGCGTTAATTTATGTTTTGTACATCATTTTTGTTGTGTTAATTTACTTTTGTGCATAATAAAGATATAGATATATATGATCACATGTCTGAATATGTTTTTGTGTTGTTATTTGACATGGTAGTTGTGCTTTAAAGGTGCTAGCTTTTATCATAAATGTTATAAGTGTTACATATACCTTTGTAAAGACTACAGGTGCCTGTATATGTGTGTATATATATATATATATATATATATATATATATATACTAATTGTGAAGCAATGCCTCTTCTACTGATAATCTGACCATTTACAGAACACCTAGAGTAAAGACAATATCCATTTGGATGGAATGTGCACTGGCTTTTATTATCATGCATAAAGGGTTGCCAAATATATAAGCACCTCTGCTATATATATATATATATATATATATATATATATATATATATATCTGACTGACCATATGATTGAATTACATAAGGATGGTGTGATGTGTTGTCTCTTTTTTGCATCACACAAGAACAAGGGCATTGATCTATCTGTATATATTATCCAGTTTTAACATACTTTAATTTCATATCAGTTCACAAGTCCACTGTTTTGTCTACACTTGGTCAGTATTACCTGCATTTAATGTATTCTTAAAGTAGAACTATAGGCAAAACATGTTTTTCATTTTGGATAGAGTGGAGGGTTATAACCCCTGTTGGCTGATTTTTTGCCATCTGTGCCCCATTGGGGATATTTACCTTTGCTTCCTGTCCCATAGCCAAACAGGAAGTGAGAGGAAATCCATTCACTTTCAATGATAATGGTAAATAGGACAAATAGAGAGGGAGAATCTCCCTAATGGGGAAACAGACAGCAATAAAAACGGACAGATGTTCTAATCCATCTCCACTCTGTTCAAAACTAAAGAAAAGGTTTTGGCTTTAGTTATATTTTAAACTACTTCAAAAGTTTATCCTTGAACTACATGTTCAGATCCTACTTCTTGGGTTCATCTTTGACATGGCCTCACAAATATTGTGAAAATTCTGAGACCTGCAGAGACTTAGGCTGCTGCTTGGCTGGGAAGTAAGAGATTCTTGACATCGTAGGTCAGATGAGCAGCAGGGTAGGAAATCTGTGTAGTTTAGTTCATATTGTTTTAGTGTTGAGTTACTAACCACAACCATTATTCTTTACACCACATTATAAAACAAATTTGTGTTCAACTCATTTTAGTTACCAAGGTAAATGTGTAACATAAGTACTCCTGTTAGAATGGAATTTTACTCTAGGTCTTGGTATTGGTCAAGAAGGATGCCTAAAAGTGACCGACTATTCCTACAAAGATAATACATTTTCCGTCCTCTCTGGACCAATATTTCAATATTGGTTGTCACTGGTTGGATGAACTGCCCATAGCTTTCCTACATCTCTCAAAGACACTAGAAAGGATATCTGCCCTCAGGAGTTCCTGGCATGGCCATGGAGTCTCATTACAGTTAGATCACTCTCCCTTCTAACACATTCTCTATGAACACATATAGCAGTGGACATAGCTTGTGGGCAGCCTGGAAGCTCAAGTGCAAAGATATCATATTTGTTGAATGAACAAAAAAAAGCACAGAATAGGATTTGCCTTTATTAAAAGGACAAACTCCGAGACAGTTTCTATTCCCTGCTTTGCTACTTAGTTAGCCATAGACATAGAACAAGAATACTGTATTTAGTAAAAATCAGTGGTCCCAAAATTTTTGTGGATTTAAACTTGTTCCAAGTCACTAAGTTTTGCAGCAAACATGACAGCCCACAAATTGCAATTTAAAAATATTGCGGCAAGGGTAGCTCCTGCAATTTAGTTCTGATTGGTTCCTAATAATTTCATGTTTCTTAGCAATTAAACCTCTTGTTGGTAATCACCTCCTACTGAACCCAGTAGGTTGTTAATCAGAAGCTCAAGTCTGTGTAATTTATCTTTTAAAGCAACCGTGTCATTAAACAGAAGATACATGGCAAAGGCATATATGAAATATAAGACCGTGAATATTCTGAGTTTGACAAATTTTTTAAATGAAATCTGGGGACATTCTACTGACCACACCCACTTTTTGACACCCACAAAACCACATTTCGATTTTTAACACAGTCTAAAATAATTGGTCACAGACTTTTGGAACAATAGGCAGACATTCAAAGTATACAGACAAAATACCTTGGGCACCATGAGAAGAGGAATGATGCGTAGCAGTGAATTGTGGGTGTGGCCAAGTTGCGGTAACCGTGCATGGGGCTTAAGTGGGTATTTTCAAATAAATAGCTGATATGAGTCAAACGAGTGTAAAGTATGGAGTTCAGGGGTCTGGATTCAATAATGCACACAGTCCAGGGGACAGGATAATCTAATGAACATAGTTCAGGGTTCAGGATTAAATATTGCTCAGGGTCATGTGAGGAGCAAGTAACCTAATTATTCCTGGGGTCCCCCAGAGCATGGCCTTCAACACAAGTCACATTGCACACTCGCTTATCCAAAATGACAGAGCCAGAGTGTGTGCCGCAACATGGATAACTACATGCACAAACTGCCCTGGCAGCACCATCTTGGACCTATGTTTGTAAAGGTGGACTTGACTTGGAGCCTGTCTGTTGCAATAGTTAACCTAAGGTGCCTGACTCCTGCGGACGCCAGTTTCTTAAAGATAGACCCCTCAAAATGAGGACGAATGGTAACCTTAAAATATCACATACCAGGTAGCAGAGCCTGAAATGATGAGGAAGGCCACTTACACCTCTGACTCAGCATGCGCTTATGCATTAGCCAGTGCCCAATTTTTGCAAGCGCTAAAGGGAACATGTTTTAGTCTGTGCACTGAAGGTCTTTCCTTAAATCCTCTCACTGACCTCATGTCAATGCAACTGAGAGTGGTGACGTGAGGTCAGAGCATCAGAACCATTTAGAGCTGTGGGAGACAGCTGAAATCAACAGGCCAGTATTGCGTCCCCCAGTGGACTTAGAGGGAAGATTTCCATAGATTGAAGGCACTGAGTTCACTGATGGGCAGCAGTAAAATTGAATATTTACTGTTTTCTTCTGGTTGTAGGCCTTTGCTAAGTGTTTTCTGTCTTAAAAGTGGCCAGCCATTAAAAAATCTAACTGTACAATCTCATGTAGGCTTACACACAAACAAGTACTCAAAGGTGAAATCTGGTTTTCAGTGTGCTGGGGTGCAATGGCAGCTCATTCAAAATGAACAGGCTGTCTTAAAGCAATACACATTAACACACTGCAGTGCACTGCAAATGTGTGAAGGGACCCTAAGGCTGCCAACGCATTGAAAAATTGATCTGCAACATTTTTTTTCCAAAACAGTGCATCACAAACATTAGTAGTGTGTTAATGTATGTTACAGTGCCCTGCAACACAGGTGTGTTGCTTTAGTGCATTGGATTGCCATTGAAAATAAATACCACTGTCCACACTAACACAGTGTGAATGGGCCCTTACCCAGATAGCAATAACTTACCACAAATTTGTGGCAGTGCTGAATTGTGAGTCTTGTTAACTTGCTGCACATTTCCACTGGCAAGTTGTACATTTGTAGAGCGCTTGAAGCACAAGTTCTAGTTGACACTTTTCCAATTTGTAGAAAATTTGATTGGCAAGTCTCTAGCAAGAGCAAAGTTGCAGTTGTGGGTTTACAGCAAGAGCTCTGCAAGTCACAGTGACCCCTGTGGTGGGATGACTATTGCACAACATAACTGAACCAGAACTTGCAGCAGACTTGCAGAATGTATGTAAAGAAAGTTGATCTGGAGTCATGCAATACGGAGCTGCTGCAATTGTGCAACAAACTTGTGAAGCCTGGCAAGTCTAGAAATAGCTTAGCAAGTCATTTTTAAACTTGCAGCTCAATTGCTTGCTATCTGGGTAGTCATTGGGTGATTTAACTCACTGTTATATACTCAAAACTTTTTAAGATTAAGCTCTCTTGAATAGACAGTGGTTGAAAAAGTACAGCATTTTTAAAGAAAAATAATATACTGTACATTGCTTGAATGCACAATTACAATGAAGCTTGCATTTAAATATCAATTTCCATCTTGTTATGGGCCAGCAATTTATGTTGCTTCATTAACTTGCCCAACTCTGTTGACTAGCTCTAGAAATCTCATGTAAGGAATATTTTAATAGCATATCTAACCACAACTTTATTTTACAGTTGTTGACTGTGAAGGTACCATTCACCGATATAACCCACAAGCTTTGTTACAGGAAAGTTAAAGGCTTGCCAAGTCAGTGCTTTATCCACTATTGGAAATATAATTGTTCAGCGAATTTCTAAGGTTAAGTCTTAAGTATTTTCAAAGAAACTTGGCATAATTTTGTTTCCATAAGGGAAATAAATTTCCTTTATTGCATTATACAGTATACAAAATTGCACTTGTGCGCTGGCTTTTTACATTTTCCATAACATATAATTCAAAGGCAACACATATGAAAAAAATATATGGAAAGAAAATAAACCCTTTTTTTGCAGATTTTTTTTTTTTGGGAAGTTTTGGTAATTTATTAAATGTGCAGCCACAAAGAAATAAAAAAACGTAATAGGATGTTCCACATTTAGGAACTTCTCTCGATCATGCTCTCAGGAGAACTCTGTACTACCCAGAGGAAACATGGTAGACATTACCACTGGATGAAAAAACCTCTCCTCGCATTTACATGATGGGCTTAGATTGATCTTTTTTTCACCACACGTGAATATCTTGCTTCCTACTTCAGCATTTGTCTCCACACCAAGCAGAGTAAAGAAAGGCTGTTGCTAAGTGGCCCCAGGGAAAAGTCTGTATACTCTCCAAAAGACTGAAAAGGCCAGAAAACTCAGTCTTGCAAACTCTGCAAGTCCTTTCTGAATACTGACTAAATAACCCCCCAAACGATATATTTTCTGAAAGCACATGACCAGTAGAATAACAAGAAGGTGCTACTGATTTTTAAGGCCTCGTGATATTTGCATAAATGTTTATCAAAACAATATTTTCGCGAAAAATACACCAAAATCTTTATTAGCAGATACAAAACACAGCAAATTTTACAAAATGTTGGCTAAATTACTACTAAATATAAAAGCTTAACCTGTATTGAGTCAGAAAATAACAAGCATTTGTAAATATTAAATTGTGATTTTTTGTGAAATGGTGAAAAACAAACGTAGGCGAAACCTTAAATAACCCAATTTCTCAAAAAATCTGGAGATTTACAATTTTCATTTACAGCTTTCAGAGTTTGTAAATTACTCCCCAAACCATACATTTTTTGAAAGCACATGACCATCACCATTAGAATAAAAATAAGGTGTTTCTGATTTTAAAGACCCCATGATATTTGTGCAAATGTTTATCAAAATACTTTTTTTGAGGATTCGGCACCCAAAGTATTTATTTTCTGTACAGTCTAAGCCTCTCTCTGCAGCCCTGAATAAAAATCCTTTCCCTGTCACCATTGTCATCTCCTGCCCCCCAGGAGCACACCCTGCCACCAACTCCTCCTTATACTACTGCTGGTCTGACATTGTAACCACCTACCACCATCGCTGTAGACATGCCACCATTCACATCTCAAACTGGGCCCATTGCTGTTGTTTGTTGCAATAGCATTTTTATTTGGCACACATCATTTTTGCATAGCTGTTTCACAGTTGCAAAGAATAGATTTTTTTTTGTGTCCATGTAAAATCCTGTGCTCTGCATACATATTTCATAGGGTTATTGCATTTTAGCACCACTAACACCCCTAACCCATTTTTTACCCCAGCTGTTTACAGTTGCAAAGATATTTAATCTTTTGGCCAGATAACATACTATGCACAGAACAAATATATTTCTATAGGTTAAAGGCACTTTAGTACCACTAACAGCCCAAACCCATTTTTTTGCAGTTATTTCACAGTTGGAAACATTTTTTCCAGGTAACATCCTGTGCTCTGCATGAAGATTGTAGGGTTGTGGTGTTTTAGCACCAGTAACACATCCAAACCCATTTTTCCCCACCTGTTTTACTGTTGAAAAGAATTAACATCCTGGGGTCTATTTATAAAACCTTGGTTTGATGAATGTCACACACATTTGTGCAGGCTGGATGAATTTCTCCCATATTTTCCTAAAAGATTAAAGGAGTTGTAAAGGCCGAAGGTTTTTTATCTTAATGCATTTGGCATTAAGTTAAAAAACCTTCTGTGTGCAGCAGCCTTCCTAGCACCCACTAATACTTACCTGAACCCCATCTCTGTCCAGCAATGTCCACGAGTCCCTCGGCCGTCCAAGACTCTCCCTCCTGATTGGCTGAGACACAGCAGTGGCACTATTGGCTCCTGCGGCTGTTAATCAAACTCAGCCAATCAGGAGAGAGAGGGGACAGGCCGAATGGCAGCTCCGTGTCTGAATGAACACAGGGAGCTGCAGCTCTGCTCGGGTGCCCCCATGGCAAGCTGCTTGCTCTGAGGGCACTCGACAGAAGGGAGGAGCCAGGAGCACTGAAGAGGGACACGAGAAAAGGAGGATCCAGGCTGCCCTGTGCAAATCCACTGCACAGAGCAGGTAAGTATGATATGTTTGTTATTTTTATAGAGAAAAAACACGAGAATTTACAATCGCTTTAATTCCTATGATGGTCAGCTCCATCTCATGGCAAAAATGTAGTATCATTTTCTGAACTAACCCAGTGAGAAAATATATACTGCATGTGGCTACTAGATGAATCTGATGATCATAGGAATTAATCCATTACTGAAATTATGGGGAAAATACATCAAGCCTGCACAAATGTGACCCCCCCTCCTGTATTCTACACAAATATTTCTATAGGGATACCGTGTTTTGCACAACTATCACCCCAAACTCAATATTTCCATAGCTGTTTCACCATTGCAAATAATTAAACATTTGGGCAGGTAACATCCTGTGTTCTGCAATAATTGTGCGCTGTTTTACAGTGTACTGGCACCAATAAAAATCAAAACCTATTTTTTTATTTTACTCTAATTTTAGAGTAACTACTGCATTGGCCATTAATGTTTGCATTTCATTACACCACATTGCTATTGTGTTTGTGCACCATTCTTTTCAGTCTGAATTTGTTTTCCCTTCCATGAACGCTATATCATGCTGGTTGAATTGATCGTATGACTCTACTTGAGAACACTGCCAGGATTTACAATTATTCTTAATATACTCTGTGTATCTAAAATAGTGTGGTCTCGCAGTGATTCTTGAAATAAAAACCCATTCGCATTCTCTAACTCTGAATTTTGTGACCAAAAAATGCACTTTACATTTTGGCAGCTAATTTGTACACCTTTTTAGTCCTTTTGCCAGAGAAGGAATATAATTTGTATCTTTTAAATATAGATGGAGTTCACCTGTCCTCTTTTTGATTACCTCCTATGGAAAATAATTCGATTTTTTGTGCAACTGATCTGTAAAATTTATAAATGACGAATCTGAAATTTTGACAGTAAAGTTGAATATTCTGTGTTGAAATATGACTTCTTTCCACTTCCAAAATGTATTCCTATTTAAAAAGGATATTTTGAGCATGAAATCTTTACAATTTTTGCATGTCTCTAAAATAAATTACTGAGTAATTTTATTATTATGGCTTTATTACAATATTCTTTCCTTTTAAAAAAGAAGAGATTTAGTACAACCCATCAGTACTTGATTATTTCTGGCTATATTAAAAAAGATGTTATTCCATGCATCAAATCTGTTCAATTTTTATATAATATTTGAGGAATTAAATTTAAGATTTCTACCTAATAAATGCATTCTCCCTACCTCTGAAATTACTTCCTGTTCAAAATGATGAGATTATGTGTTTCAAATGTGTTTCAGTGTTTATACATTTTCTTTGAAAAAATAAAGTTTCACTTAATATTTCTGGGTAAAGAATGTTATTTAGTTCAGAAAAGAATATAGAACTAGGTCCTGTAGATCTGGGGTGATGCTGATGCGGAGGTCCGTTTTTTCTCGTCAAAGGATTTAGCTCGACATGTTCCGCGCTTTTAAAGTTACCGCTTCCTCAGGAGCGATTGATTCTATGGTAATACATATCACAATAAGTTTTTACAAATTTAACAACATATACTAACTAGCACATTTTTTTCCAGTATTATTTTATTATAATATGGAGTGTCTGGACTCATGCCCAAGCAGAACCGTGAACACTGCGGGGAGGGGGGAGCGGCGTGCGGAGAAAAAGGCGCATAGCAGGCCCGATAAGCAGTGGGGAACAAAGCTAAAGGATAGAAACCGTCTAGGCAGTATATGTAGACAAATATATAAATATGTGTACATGCAACACACACATATACATTATGGCACAGATGCCACTATATAGTGGGGTTATTTGGTTGATCTATGTACTGTATATAATGCAATGTCTATATTTAAGCCGGTTTCTAAAACGAAAGTTCATATAGGGCTATACTAAGCATTAACGTAGATAACACCAACAATAGGGGCATGAGAAGATATTCTTGCAAGATCATATTAAATATAGTTATAAATGTCTTGCCGTAAAATTATTATTTGGCCAGTAAAAAGTGGGATACTAAGTAGATAAAAATGTATCCAGACATTGACATGTTAAATAAACATGCCAGTAGGGAATCAAAGAGTTAAATCACAGGAGCCTCAATTGTAATAGAAAAATCTCTCTTGTCAGGTGGATATGTTGCAAGGTTCAAAGAGGGGGATCAGCCCTTCAATTAACATGGAGTCCTTCAAAGCCAAAGAAGCAAAACACTGCCTCATAGATAGCTGCACAATATCCTGTAGAGATACAAAAGATTAAGTATCTCATATAGAGTATAAATGTGAATATCAAATAGCATAAAGGTTGCAGTATCTAAAGCACCAATGTGCTGGGTAAAGAATGTTATTTAGTTCAGAAAAGAATTACATTTAATTATAAAATGTTTTTGCAAACAAAGTTTTATCTAAAATGTATGACTGAAAAGTGCTAACTCCATGCCTCCCAAATTGTGTCCCAATATGGAAAAGGATATGATTCTGTTGAAGTATAACTAAACGCAAAGACTGTTTTTATTTTTGCTTTGGATTAGAGCAGAGAGGAATTAGAGCACCATGTATTTATTGCTGTCTGGGTCCCTGTTAAGGAGATTCACCCTCTCTATTTACCTGTTTACCATTATCACCAAACATGAAAGTGAAAAAGTTTGGGTTGTCAGCCTCCTATGGAGCTGGTGTTGTCTGGTGAAACCAGTCAGGTGGTTTACTTGACCATAGCACCCTCCTTATGCCTGAAGCCCTTGCAGAACCTAATACTGGGAGTACTAAGTATGCTGCCTTATGATCTTTTATATAGACTTTTGATGGATTTCATTGTGCTTTTTTGATTACTCATCCTTGCTTAAGCCATTTACTGTGTATTGCTTGAGTGATATATTTGTGCATTTATGAGCGTGGACAATACAATGGATGGAATACCTTGGAGGAATTATGGTTGCTCCGGTGGACTTTACGTTTCTTTCACTCCATATGCAGTAAACACTCACAAACTTGATTTATCAATATTGTCTATTTAGTCTCCTGCTGAGAAACCAACTGCCTTCTTTGTTTAAGCCCTGTACGCACAGGTCGAATGTTGGGAGACAATGGTCGGTTCAAAAAAAAAAAAACATCTGACATTCGGCCCCTGTGTATGTCAGCTTCTGTCAGGCATTCATGCTGGAAAACCAGCACCCGGCTGACTCCCGATCAGCCAATGGCAGAGAGCGCTAATCGGAGTGTTCTGAGTCTAAGCTAGGTTTTATGTGCAAGTTTTGTGATTAAGCTGTATAAGAACCTGTACAATTTTCTGTTCTGCAATCCATTGAAATAGACTTTTTTTTATTTTGCACATGAAATCTGCCTGCTCCATCCTGTAAAATAGAAAACTACCAAAGAAGCTTAAAAAATATTCTGCAAATATGTACTATTCTTTGATCTTCACTCTCAACGAGTCTTCAGGGTTGCCAACCGCCCATAACAGTCTGTAAAAAATGTCCTCATTTCTCGTTTCTGTAAAAGTCCATGGATGGAATAAACTGTCTGTGAAAATGTGGTGGCTGATTGCAGTCTGCGACTGTGACCAGGAGTCTCCAGACAGCGTTTGCCCTGCAAGAGGGTGGAGGTTGTATCTGCTCCACCTCCTGTCCTATCACCTACATCTGTTGGGAAAGGCGTTGTACTGGCATGCAACTGGGAGACTTGAAATAGAGTGCACAACTTTAGATCCTGCTTGCTGCTGTCTGAGCCCCTGGGAGAACAGCCTGATCTCTGGGGGGCAATTATTGCCCCCCCCCCCTCTTTCCCAAAGGCCTGCTCCGAAGAAACAATTGAAAGGTAAAAACAATATTTTTTTATCTTTTTATTTTTTACTATTTCTGGATAATCTATGTGGATTGGGACTCATAACAAACCTAAAGTGGAGTTTTCTCAAATGTAACTAAAATAGTGGAAATGCACTTTAAAGATATAGCTAAACTAGTTGGCAAATATCTCTATTGTACAGTAGATCAAGCCTTGCTAGAAGCATTAGGCACTGTGCTCCTGCATACCAGCAAAGTGTTAGTGGTTAGTGAAGACTGATTCAACCCTTTGAGGCTTCTTTTTGAATAAGGCTGTAGGAGTTTTTAGCTATGCATGCAGAACCATAGCCAGGCATAAATAAACAATTCTAGGCACAAGTAAACATTAATACATAGTAATCTTCTGTTCTGCTTAGAGCTCACCACATGCTGGCTGCCAGTGGTGATAATAAATATGCAATAAATTATATCTGTCTGATGAAAAGGAAGCAAAATAAAAATATTATGATTTTAGTACCAGACATATTGAAGACATTTATTAAAAACTATATGTTCTATTTAAAGTGTGTGGTATGTAAACCATAACAATTAACTTATTAAACTATTATTTGCTCCATCTGTTAAATATACAATTAAAAGCGTTTTGTTATTACTGTGCAAAAAAAATATCTATTGATCCTGTCAGAATTTCAGAGCTGTCCTTTGTCCAGTCCACGCTTCCTGTGTTATCTCAAGAAGACTGATCAACAGGAGATGGAAAAACAGCAGTACACTGATCTTTCCAGTAAAGAGCTGTGCAGGGGGTCTGTCATCAGAAGTATGATCCTTGAAGTACATGCAGGCTGTGCTCCCAAGTAAAAAAACAAAACAAATTGACCACATTGGGGTGGATGTGCTTCTATGCCCTGGCATGGTAAGTTTGAAACAGGAAAGCAGGGGAACTGGCAGGATCACTCATTTCACACAAATGAAGCAATGCGAAGAGAACATGTTTCAAACTTACCATGCCAGGGCATAGAAGCACATCCACCCCAATGTGGTCAATTTGTTTTGTTTTTTTCTGTAAATTACTCTTTATTGAGTTTTATAGTAAATACATACAAAATCAAACCGTGTTCCGGAAACCAACAACTGGTCACAGTAACAATGTAACCAGTTTACAACAAAAAAAATACACAAAAAAGAGAAATAAAAGCAAAAACAATACAACGCTTGCCCAGACAGATATGTACATACTTTGAACCTCTGGCAGGAGGTAGGTATAAAGTCAACTAGCTCGATGACACCTTGGTCAACCATACAGAATAATGCCTGTATTTTGGTTCCCCAGCGCCCCCCTCCCCCAATCAGGAGAATTAAAGGACCACAAAAAAAAACAAAATAAAGCCTTTCTTTAACATGAGTTCAGTCAGTAACCACCCATAACCCCAGAAACACCCTCCTCCTGTCTTTATATCCCATACCAAGGACCATTAACTTTATCTATTGTTAATTTAATCTGAAACCATGTGCCACAAATGCCACTTAACCCCCCCCCCCCCCCCCCCCCCCCAAACCTTGTCGAATTTGGCCAAAGCCCCCCTACTCAGGTAAATTGCTTGTAAAAAGGTACTGCCTTGTTGACCAGAGATTTCCAGGATGCCAAAGTTGGGGTAGAAGAACTATCCATGATAGGATAATTTTTAGCGTAAAACAGCAGGAGGGTGAGAAGAGTTCGTATAGCCCTGATAGTGGCCAAAGGTTCAACCAGGTTTAACAAGCATACTTCAATTGACAGGGGAATCGAGAAAGAGGTGACCAACCTCATACACTGTGCTATGTCTCGCCAGTAGGGCTGAATGTGGGGACAGTCCCAAAATACGTGCATGAAGTTTGCAATGGGTACAGAACATCTCCAGCATACAGTGTGTAGGTTCCAAAACATCCTAGCTAATCTGGCTGGGGTAAGATATATTCTATGCAAAAATGTATACTAGATCCCTAGTAGAGACTAGGTTTCGAAATGCATTCCCCTAAATGTCATCCCTGTCTAGCCTCGGGGCCACTGCCTCCCAGGCCAGTCTGTAGGTTTCTATCAAAAGAACCGTCTCCAGAAAGAGGTCTTTGTATAAACTAGAGACTGGTTTCAGTATAGAGTCACTGCGTGCCATCAGTTCTAGGTCACTGGGTTCAAGGTCAAGCGGCTCCCTGCCAAATTGAGAGCAAAAAGCATGTCTCAGTTGAATGTAGCTAAAGAAGTTGGGTAGGCCATAGCTTTGTTTTAATTCACTGAATGTAAGCGATATCCATTTGAGGAACGTGGGGCCGAATCCCATTCATTGTAATACATGAGTCATGTACCCCCAATCAATGGACTCAAACGCATTCTCCTGGTCAAAAAAGACCAGAGCCCCCCAGACGACCTTCTGGCCTCCAACTGAGTGTGTGTATACACCCTCCTGGGGTTAATATCTGTAGCCTTTATGGGCATGAACCCAGTCTGATCTGGCGATATTAGGGGCGCAGTACTTTCATTAGCTTATTAGTGATCATTTTGGTAAGTAGTTTGAGGTCCATATTAAGCAGTGCTATGGGCCTGTACGAGGAGCAAGAAAGAGGGTCTTTAGCTGCCTTGGGCAGCAACACCACATGGGCCTCGTAAAAAGATATTGGTAAAGTCCCTAGGTCAAAACAGTCCCCATAGAGTTGTAAGAGTCTGGGAGATAGGAGGTCTAAATATTGTTAGTACCATTCTTCAGGGATCCCATCAGGGCCCGGCGATTTACGATTGGGAAAAAAGGCAACAGCAGTCGCCAATTCCTTTTCAGTGAAGGGTGCATCCAGGCTAGCTGCCACCTCATCTGGCAACAGCGGGAACTGGAGGGAGTCCAGCAGATCCGTTAAAACCTGATGGTTGTAGGGTGAGATAGCACAGTAAAGCTCAGAGTTGTAAGAAATAAATATATACAGTGCACTACACTGATATAAAGTGCAATAACGATAATAAAGTGCAAATCATTTGGTTAAGTGCAAAATGCAATAATGATTCCAGTGCAAAAAGTTCAGTGCCATGAGGAAGTCATGAGGTATGCAACATGACCTAACGCGTAGGACGCAAACCGGAAGAAATCACCGCAAACCGGAAGTCGTTACGACGGACCAGAAGTAGATGCCGCGGCCCGGAAATAACGCACGAAGTGGCGTGGAATGCTGTTGTACTCTGAGTCTGGCCTAATTTTTGCTATCTACATGTAAGCAGTCATTTTTATTAATAAAATTGATTTTATTTGGGTAACGCACTATTGGAGACCCATTTATTTTTTACATGTGGATCCAATTATGGATTGCAAGCTGATATTCACCTCCCATACCTAACTGACATCGCTGAACTGACTGGCCTATACATATGGAAGTGGGGACAAGATCAGTATTAATGAATAGAGCGTTTCTTTACCTATAAGGTAAGAGCACTGAGAGTACAATACTGGATTCATAGCTCACTCACCACTGGATGTTGTTGTAAAAGAACATAGATCTTGGACTCCCCCTATGGCACTGAACTTTTTGCCCTGGAATCATTATTGCATTTTGCACTTAACCAATTGATTTGCACTTTATTATAGTTGTTGCACTTTATATCAGTGTAGTGCACTGTATATATTTGCTCTATATACTGGACTATATTGGATGCACTTTACTCATTGGATGTACTTTTATCTACTGGATGGACTTTATTTATTGTATTATATTGGATGCACTTTATCCATTTATTTGAAGCAACATTTTTGAATGATACACGGTCACAGTATTATTTATTTATTCATTTCTTTTGTTAATTAGATAGATAACTGAGGTTATGCACTAAGTCACGTACATTTATGTATACACTTGTTTATGCTTTTATGTGATTTGTGATCACTATCTGATTTTGCAGCATTCCCACATTTATAGATTTTTAGTTATCATAGTAGCGCAGAAGTCCTTTTATTATTCCTTTGCTGATAATACTTGTTTGTACATTGGATGTATGTACTATTATTAATCTTTTCTTATATAAAGTTTGTATTATTTCCATACTGGTGTGTATCTGTATACTTATTGTTAATGTTGTATGCTGGCTGCGCTAGTTCCTCTGCCCCTAACTACTTTAATTAAATTACTGGTTAATCTCCCAGGAAGGGAATCTCCTCTGTTCACAGAGGCCCTGTCCTGCCAACTTTATTACCAAAGCCACTCTTTCACTTCGCAAAGGTTCTGGTTATCATAATTACCTACAAGTTTAGCACAATATCCTTTTTGGGAAAGGAACCTTAACCCATAACCTCATAACCCCCTTCTGGAAAAGAGAACTACATAGCTATTAAGCTTACATTTGAATTTTTGGAACTGTAAATCCAATGAACTATGTTGGTTTGTGTTTTTTTTTACTGTTGGATAGAGTGGGGAAGGGTTAGATCAGGTTTTTACTGATATTTTACCAGACAGGAAGTGAAAGAAAATCTCCGACAGTAACACAGAAATAAATAAAAATGTGCCCTCCCCACATTAAGACACTGCACCCAGTGTAGCTGCCCCTTTTGCACCCCCCCCCCCCGTGCCAGCACTGCAAATAAGTATTTTAACTGTGTTTTTAGCTATTTGCCTGAAGATCAGGTTTAACCATTTGAAAACCAAGCTTGTTCTGGCACTTTTTGTTTAAATCAGTATTTTTTACTAGAACATTTCTTATAACCCCCAAACATTATTTTTTAGCAGAGACCACAGGGAATAAACTGGCCATTGTTGAATTTTTTTATGTCCCACAGTTTTTCAAACTTTTTTGGGGGAAAAAATACACGTTACTGAATTAAAAAAAAAAAAAATATATATATATATATATATATATAGTTACCCCACGCGGTCGGGTCACGCAGTCTTTGAATCATTCAAACATTGCCGACTCATGGGTGCCGTTCGCACTCGCCGGGCATCATTCATGTCATGTCACATTGTTTCAAGTCATTTATGTCAGCAAGCATGTCGAATCGCTGTTTGCATTCCAAATCGCTGTTGGCATGTCGATTGTACGTATCGAATCGTCGAATCATTTCATTGTATTAGCATGGCAATCATTTCATCATTTCTAACGTGGCATTAATTCATGGCATTTCAATCATGCCAACATTTCGAGCCATCCGGTCATGCTAAGTAATTTCGCATCGTTCCTAGCAGGGCAATCATGTCATCATTTCATTTCTGTCACTAGCCGCGCTCGGATTCGAATCGTGTCGCATTCCAATGCACTGATTCGTCTTGGGGTGCCCCAGATTACGGCCTCATTTCTATACATGCTCCAGAGATTGGCTCACCGTTCGTTTTGATGCGGGCTCGAGTCTAGTCTTTGTCATGGTTTCGGTCACTTATTAAGTTTCTGAGATCTGAGATGCAACGATTCGCACCGGTTCGCCTAGCTGCTCGGCCTCATTTCTATACATGCTCCAGAGACAGATTCAGTTAGAAGTTGCCTTGGTCGGTTGAGTCTAGTCTTTGTCATGGCATCATTTCTGTCACTTATTACGTCTGGTTGGGTCCGGTCGCATCCACACGTGCTCCGACCGGGTCGATCCGGGCGCACAGCTGCTCGACCTCATTTCGATACATGCGCCAGGGACAGAATCACATCGCAGGTTCAATCGTTCTTGATTCTTGTCCTTGTCATGGTATATCATTTCTGTGTCACCTTACCACGCTCCGGCACGAATTTAGTCACTTCCCCGCACTAATTCGCGTCGGCGTACCCTAGGCCGGCCTCATTTCGATACATGCGCCAGGGACAGAATCACATCGCAGGTTTCGATCGTTCTTGATTCTCGTCTTTGTCATGGTATATCATTTCTGTGTCACCTTACCATGCTCCGGCACGAATTTAGTCACTTCCTCGCACTAATTCGCGTCGGCGTGCCCCAGGTCGGCCTCATTTCGGTACATGCTCCAGAGTCTGATCGTGCTCAGTCGCTAGACAAGTGGCATGGCGATCTGGGCTCTGTCATGGGAGTGCAATCGTTTTCACCTCACGCAGTTGCGCCTGGATTCGAATTCTGTGGCGTCTATGATGTCACTATTCGGCCCAGCGTGCCCCAGGACTGGCCTCATTTCAGTACATGCTCCAGAGTCCATCGTGCTCAGTCGCTAAATAAGTGGCATGGCGATTCAGGCTCTGCCATGGGAGTTCATTCATGTCACCTCACCTAGTTGCGCTCTGGTTCGAATTCCATGGCATCTACGATGTTGTCAATTCATCCCGGTGTGCCCAGGTATTGGGCCTCAGTTCACCGTTGTCTCATTTTAGTACATGCTCCAGAGTCCAGTTCGCAGTCACTCGCAATACGATACGACCGGGCCAGGCCTCTGTCATGAGAGTTTCATGTCATCAAAGGCAACATGTCGGTTTATTTTATTTGTTTTGTTGTCTGTTGTTTCATTCTATTTTTCATTCATTTCGTTATGGACTGGGATGTCGTGGACACCAAGCTGTTCTGTCGGCACTTTGCGGGCCTACGGCCACCACGGTGCGCCATGTACCAGTCAGTGACCCACACCGCCGTCTGGTGTGCCAACACAGCCTCCGTCTACCAGGTTGACAACATGGCCACCACTAGTACGGGTCAGGGTCAGCAGGCCCCTGCACAGGGGCTGAAGATGGACAAACTAGGACGACTAGTCCGGACGGCAGGGGCAGCAGCAGTTTGCAACACTTATAGTTATGGCTCTTGCAGCTGTAGCCAGTGTCGTTTACTACGTGTATGTACCCTATGCTAGAGGGCGCACCCCAGGCTCCTATGTGAGGTCAGGCAGAGGAAGACATGACTAAGCAGGGTGAATCTTGTACGGCGCGGCATCTAATCGGCCTCACATCCCACGCCATCCCTGGCCGTCTACCGCATCCAGGCATCTCAGACGGGTTCCACATCGGGCTCATCTCCCTGCCCCACACCACCCATGAGTGCAGGAACCTACGTTCAGCGCCCACAGAGGATCAAACCATCGACCAACTCCTCCAGACAGAATTAGACCGAGGAAAGTTCTGTGAAAAAAAAAAAGGGGGGGGGAAGAAGACACGTCTAATTTACAACTCGTCAGCGCCTCATTCTTCCTCCAGTCTCGAACTCTCTCACTCAAGACATATCCGATGCCTTCGAGTGGTGGCCCATACGGTCCTCCCTTCGGCGCTGGCGGGGTGTCAAAGGAGGCACATCGTTTTCGCTACCAAATCGACCTTCGGGTCCAATAGTAGCCCCTGGCTTGAACACGTTCGCGGAGACCCTCACGTGTGTCCTCCTGCGGAGGCACAGTGCCAGGAGGTTGCCCACTATCTGGACGACTTCCGGCTGATGGAACCGCCCGGGACAACCCCAGGGCATCCTAACGGGCTGCCACAGCAGTGGCAGACCTGGCCATGTGGGAAGAGTCCCTGTCTAACTGGAAAGGCGTCTCACTCTTCATTCTCTCGGTGTCCCCCTGTCACCACGGGTGGTGACAGAGGCGGCGGCTTCCACAGGGTGTCGCCATTTTTGGCCATTTATGGTCTATAGCCCCCTGGCCTCCACAGGCACTGGCCACATCCGGCTTCATCACAACGTCTGCCTCTTTGAGCTCTGCCCCGTCATGGCAGCTGCTCACTTATGGGGCATCAGCTGCTCCGGACAGGTCATAGCCTTACAACCGACAACCTAGCCATAGCAGAGATTATCAGCTAGGCAGGTCCAAGTCCAGGCCCGTCATTCCCCTCCTTCCTAGGCTTACAGGTAAGTTGATCCAGGGAACATCCGATTGCCTCTCGGGGGATCAGGAAGGAATTTTTTCCCGGCTGTGGTGAATTGGATCATGCTGTGCTGGGTTTTTCGCCTTCCTCTTGATCAACTGTGGGTGTGGGATTGTGTATATGGGATTGTATCAGGGGCGGATCCAGAGTCTAGTCTCGGGAGGGGGAACTGCCAGCTGCCCCTTCAGTGTCAGGTTAACATCCACTGTTGATCCGTTCCGGGTAAGCGCAACTCATCAGCAGAGCCGCCTCCCCCTTTAGCTCGGCGTCCCTCTTCAGACAGATGCCTGGAGTCAGTCCCCGGTCGGTCACTACCTCGGACTGGTCGCGGCTGGCCCTGGTGTAACTCAGCACCTAACGTTAGCTACCAACTTGGCAGTGCATCACGCTCCGGCAATACCCGCAAGGCCTATCAGACCGCCTGGAGGGCTTTCACAAGTTCTTGCCTCTATATCCCCAAGTACCGTCCAGCATTTAACAAATTCTGGCCTTGTTTCCTACTGCCACTCACTCCTGGCATTTTCATAATACCGTACGGCTGTACCTGGTTGGGGTGCGACACTGCATGTCCCTCCAGGACCCCACGACATCTTCGTATTCTCGCTCGCCTGCAGTACGAGCCGTCCCGTGCGGAGCTCGGAAACGTCAGCCTGTAGTCGGCCCAAGCGACTCCCGATAACCAGAGAGGTCTTCAGGGACATCTCCACCATCCTGGCCATGCCCCCGTTCAGTCCTTTCCCAGTACGGTCCTGCCAGCCACCATACACTTGGCCTCTATGGATTTCTGTGACTCTGCGAATTTACCTGCAAACCACCCGGCTGGTCCAGTGTTACGCAAGTAACTTAGTCCGTCACCAGTATCGTTTCACTCCATACCCTGACCGGGTCAAATACTCAACAGCTAGGGCAGGAACGGACACACACCTCTTCAGAACCACATTAACTGGTGCCCAGTCGCCACACTGAACCGGTCGGCCACACTTATGTCCGGTCAACCAGACATATATATATATCTATATATATATATATATATATATACCAATTTCTTTGTATAATATGATGATGATTTTACGCCAAGTAAACAGATAACTAACATGTCATGCTTTAAAATTGTGCATGCTTGTGGAATGGCGGCGAACTACGTTACTTAAAAATCTCCAGAGGCAATGCTTTAAAAATGTTTACAGGTTACCTGTTTAGAGTTACATAGGAGGTCTAGTGCTAGAATAATTTCTCTTGCACTAACATTCGTGGGGATTCCTCACATGTGTGGTGCGAACATCGTTAACATATGGTGCTTACGTTTGCGCTTGCTTCTGCGTGCAAGCACAGAGGGATGAAAAAATTTTTCTTCTTATTTTATTTTTTATTTTTACACTGTTCTTTTAGTTTTTTGTAATCACTTTTATTTCTATTACAAGGAATGTAAACATCCCTTGTAATAGAAATAAGGATAACAAGTCCTCTTTATGGAGAGACCTGGAGTCAAAAAGACCCTAAATCTCTCCTTTACCTTTAAAAGCAAAAGATCAAGAAAAAAAACAAAAAAAAAAGTAATCTTTTGCTTTGAATAAAAAAAAACTGTTTACTTCCACCCTGGACCAGAAATTACATCATGACGTCGCTCCTGTCCTCTAAGGCCATAGAGACAATCAAAAACAATCTAGTCTTTAATCTTCTCTGTGACCAGCCAGCCACACTGTCAGATTGTTGCTTGGGTGAGCCAGTGGAAACAGTAAGCCCGAGAAACACCAGCGAGTGGCGGGAGGGGGGATGTCCCCTCCCACCGGTTCGGAAAGCATTCCAGCAGCTCTTGTGCCACTCGGAATGCTTTTATGAAAAAGCCAGCCCCCAGCTAAAAAAAAAAATACCGGGGTTATGGCTAATACCTTTAGCCATAACCCCGGTAAACCACTTTAAACCCGCAACATTTATATACGTATTGCAGTCTAGAATCTGTAAATCTAAATTTTTACACTAAAGTAGTGAGAGATGATTTTGAGTATTTCTGCAAAGATGAAACTTCCCTGTATTTTTTTTGAACATTCGTCATATTAGTATATACAGTACATTGCTATAGCCCACCCATATTTGACAATCCCTTTATTCTATATTGTTTATGAAGCGTCCATCTGTATTTTCCATGATTCACAGCCAGCAAGTGGCCAGCTATGGCCTGGCAGATGATCTGGGAATTCATAGCTGAACAACTGAAGAACTGCAGGTTGCTGACTCAACCACAGCCACAAACTGAATTAAAAACAATACAACTCAGCAACATTGGCAGGTCTAGTTTACATGGGTGAGGGAACACAAGCTGATAAAACAAAATAAAGAGGATAAAAAAACATTACAAGATATTGTACTAAAATAAAATAAAACAATCCATTATTTTTAAATAAATTTGGCACAATATAAATAGTTTTATTGGTTATACATTGCTAATAGGTGGTCCATTGTCCATTGTATAAAGATGATTTGAACCATATGATAAAAAGTTAATTATGGAAGATTGATGATCACCATTAGCAGAACACGCTGAAAAGACACCCAAAATAAGTAGGAATAAATAAAGAATATTTTTTATTTCCAGTGTTTTTTTTTTATTACATTTGCAGAACTTTACAGAGTATGTGCACCATTTTACACTTCCCTGGCTCTTAAAGAGATCCTGTCACCAACTTAGAAAACTACATGTAAGACCACTAACATGTCAAGTATTTTAAATGCTTAGTTGCAGCATTTTTTTTTCTTCTCTTTATTTGGAAAATTACGTATCACCACATAATGGTATTGTGGATACAGTAATGGATAAAAAAATGCCACGTCCCGATAATTTGAAATTTCGTAAGAATATCAACTAGTTTTGTGTTGAGAATGATGGACTTTAGGCGTACAATCTAAATTAATAACATAATTTATTAAAAACAAAAGTATACAATTACTCAATGCAAAAAACAAATATTGAAATATGCAAAGAATGTAGAAGAGGCTACAAGCCAATAGACAACTACTGCTACAGTAACAGCAATATGGATCATCTAACCCCTCAAGTCTGGATAATAATATTCAGATTTCAACATGTAGAGGTGACATTAAAACAGTTGTTTATGAACCATATGGAGGCAGTGTTGTCGTAAGTAGCTTGTGCTTGGTTGCCCTACATGTTACGCGTTGTGTAACGCTTCTTCAGGAGATTTCTATATTTTCTAGGAATAGAGAAAAAAAGGATATACACAATAAACATCAAACATCATATATATACACAAATTAAGTGTATAGTTTTTTGGTTTTATATGTGATTTATGCCCGAAAGGGTCCGAGTCGGGAGGGTAAGCATTCGAGCATAAGTCACATATAAAACCAAAAAACTATACACTTAATTTGTGTATATATATATGATGTTTGATGTTTATTGTGTATATCCTTTTTTTCTCTATTCCTAGAAAATATAGAAAGCTCCTGAAGAAGCACAAGCTACTTACGACAACACTGCCTCCATATGGTTCATAAACAACTGTTTTAATGTCACCTCTACATGTTGAAATCTGAATATTATTATCCAGACTTGAGGGGTTAGATGATCCATATTGCTGTTACTGTAGTAAAAGTTGTCTATTGGCTTGTAGCCTCTTCTATATTCTTTGCAGATTTAAATATATATATATTTTTTTGCATTGAGTAATTGTATACTTTTGTTTTTAATAAACTATGTTATTAATTTAGATTGTACACCTAAAAAGTCCATCATTCTCAACACAAAACTAGTTGATATTCTTACGAAATTTTTTTCTTCTCATAATTGATTTTTATCGACTTGCAATGCACCTCTTAACTTGCTAGCAAATTTGACTACTTCAAGAAAAGTAAATTCTCTCAAACATCTATCTCTCCTCCTTGTAGCCCTCTTTTCTGTCTAGTGTCTTGTTACTTTATGAGCTGGACCAGCTCCTCCACTCCTCCCCTCACTTCACTATATAAACTTTTATGATGCAGCCAGCAGAACAGTGATGGGAAGGACTATAGCCCGTCGCTTGAATGACTGCTGACATCACATCCAATATGGTGAAACCCGGCAGCAGGCTTAGGGCTTTTGGAGGTCTACACAAGGGAGGCTTTTGAGGTAAATAACAGGTGTAAAATACTTTAAATGCACATCTGATCTTATGGTAGGACTGTTGTTTAAATGGATATTCTGGCAACATGGTCTTTTTTAAGGGGATCTAGTTTTAGTGGTGCCATACCAGTTTGGTGGGCACCAGGTAACCTATTAATATGTTTTTTTGGAGCACATCAAATCACATGTAGAATCTAAACTCCGTGCAGACAGTATGTTCTGGGATTCAAATTTAAATCCCACAGCTGCAAGCCAATGGCGCTGACAACTTAAGTACACCATGTTGCTATAGAGTATTTTATATTTTCACAATGCTTTTCACAATACCTTGCATGAAAAAAACCCTAAGCCTCCATCATTTATCTTTGACCATCACATCTATCAGCCCCTGCCCTCTGGCAGCAGCCGTAGTCCATACAATTTAATTTCTATCACTGCTTTTCCCAAAACCAGCCTACCTTTCTCATGCACCCTTTAGAATCCCTGCTCTGTCTGACCTTTTATCACTAACTCAATCTACTTGCTGTTACTGAAACCTGGCTTCATCAATCTGCCTCTCCCATGGTGGTATTTTCTGGACTCGCTCTCCCAGACCAATGGACGAAAGGGAGGTGAAGATGGAATCCTTCTGTCTCACATTTCAGGTTCTTCACTACTCACCTCCCTCTGTGCCCTTTCCTCATTTGAGGCACACAAACTTCCTTGATGACTTCTCTGCCTAGCTTCCCTTCTTTCTCTCCTCTAAAATTCCAGCAATCTTTCTTGGTGACGTCAACATCCCATTATATAGATAATACAGCATTCAATAAGTTTCTTTAACCTATTAGGTAATCACGGTGCTTCCTACTTCAGAGACACAGCGCGATACAACTTTGAGGCTGAATTTCTCAATGAGTGTGTGGTCTCTGATTCTGTCGTGATTACACGGCAGAATCAGAGACCACACACTCATTGAGAAATTCAGCCTCAAAGTTGTATCGCACTGTGTATCTGAAGTAGGAAGCACCGTGATTACCTAATAGGTTAAAGAAACTTATTGAATGCTGTATTATCTATATGCTATTGTAAGTTGACTTGCTACAAGGGGGGTTTGGATTTTGATTTAATAAACATTTAAATAGGATTATGCTATGGTGCTCTTTATTTTCCCTATACACGTGAATGAGCCTGCCTAAGACGCTGACCCGATCCACCCACCTACAGCCCAGCCTCAGAGTGAGCACCCATGGAGAAGCCATCTTCCATGCACTACATGCCTTTAACCCACCAGAGTTTGGTAAGAAGTTAAGACATAGGGGGATTGTTATTGTGTATGCTGATGTACATTGGAGATAACCGGGATTGGATATAGCAACTCTGCGGTGT
Organism: Lithobates sylvaticus; assembly: GCA_028564925.1. Lineage (NCBI taxonomy): Eukaryota > Metazoa > Chordata > Amphibia > Anura > Ranidae > Lithobates > Lithobates sylvaticus. The sequence continues at coordinate 185,138,852 of CM053032.1, forward strand.
CAATCACACAGACCACGCTATTTTGAATATAGAGGTGAATTCAAAACCACAGTGTCAAGCTATATGAACACTTTTTTTAGCTAACACTTATTTTAGTATGACAGTGATTGGATTTTTCTAAACCAGCTCTTTTATATGGACTACATCATAGATTGTTGATTATTAGAACTGGGTCTCTGGCGCAGCCAGCACATGATTAAAACTGTTTCAGGTTTTAGATTGTGCACATTGCAATAAGTAAGGGACAATGTTGTTGAAAAGTACAAGTCAGGGTTAGGTTATAAAAAAAATCCACACACCAAAACTCACGGACCAGGCAAGGAGGGCATTAATCAGAAAGGCAGCACAGAGACCTAAGGTAACCTGGAGGAGCTGCAGAGTTCCACAGCAGAGACTGCAGTATCTGCACATAGGATGACAATAAGCCGTACGCTCCATAAAGTTGGGCTTTATGGCAGAGTGGCCAGAAGAAAGACATTACTTTCAGCAAAAAACAAAAAGGGACATTTTGAGTTTGTGAAAAGGCATGTGGGAGACTCCCAAAATGTATAGAGGAAGGTGCTCTGGTCTGATGAGACTAAAATTGAACTTTTTGGTCATCAAAGAAAACGCTATGTCTGGCACAAACCCAACACATCACATCACCCAAAGAACACCATCCCCACAGTGAAACATGGTGGTGGCAGCATCATGCTTTGGGGATGTTTTTCAGCAGTCGGGACTGGGAAACTGGTCAGAGTTGAGGGAAATATGGATGGTGCTAAATACAGGATTATTCTTGTGCAAAACCTGTACCTGTGTGTGATTTGAGGCTCAGATGGAGGTTCACCTTCCAGCAGGACAATAACCCCAAACACACTACTAAAGCAACACTTGAATGGTTTAAGGGGAAACATGTAAATGTGTTAGAATGGCCTAGTCAAAGCCCAGACCTCAATCCAATAGAAAATCTGTGGTCAGACTTAAAGATTGCTGTTCACAAGCACAAACCATCCAACTTCAAGGAGCTGGAGCAGTTTTGCTAGGAGGAATGGGCAAAAATCCCAGTGGTAAGATGTGGCAAGCTCATAGAGACTTATCCAAAGCGACTTGGAGTTGTGATAGCCGCAAAAGGTGGCTCTACAAAGTATTGACTTTAGGGGGGTGAATAGTTATGCACATTGACTTTTTCTGTTATTTTGTCCTATTTGTTGTTTGCTTCACAATAAAAAAAAAAATACCATCTTCAAAGTTGTGGGCATGTTCTGTAAATTAAATGATGCAAATCCTCAAACAATCCATGTTAATTCCAGGCTGTGAGGCAACAAAACACGAAAAATGCCAAGGGGGGTGAATGCTTTTGCAAGCCACTCTATGCCCAAGAACTCTATGACTCTATGCCCAAGAACCCTTCACGCAAGGACCAGCAGATGACAAAGGCTCAAGGCTGATTGTTGATTTGACATCTTATTTCTCCCTTCACAGGTACATTGTCAGATTGCTAATGGCTTAACTGAACAGTGTGAATGATATTGCTGCTGTCCAGTGATGCAATTACAAGCATTTGTTTTCTTTTGTTGACCTCCTTTAATATATTGTTTTGAGTGCAGTAGTTTGCTCCCCTCACTCAAAAAACTTTTTTGCTCAGATACTTTTCACAGCCTGCTTTAGGATCCTGGATAAATATCCTGTTTACCAAGTAAAGGAAAAATGCCTGTCAATAGCCTATGTCAAGGACTGGTTTAGATGACAGCCAAGCTTACTATGATGGTCCTTAGAGATAAAAAAAATGTGTCCAAATGTTCAACTTTAAACATTTGAGCTTCAAATTCAGAGCAGAAGTGAGCAGCTCTGATGTTCAGAAAGGTTCACATATACAAGACATTGACATTTACAAGATATGAGTACCACCTGGCCAATACAATTCTCTTCATAGGCTGCATTGCTATTGAGAATCTAAAGTTACATCACTACTTGGTTAAGTAGAGGTAGATATGACACAGCTGTGGAGATTAAATCTAAGTAGGGGAACTTGAGACATTTCCTCCAACAAACATCCATGTTTCTGAAAAAACAGCAATTGATTGATTGATTAATTCATTTATTGACTGAACTGAACTGCATCTCTTTAATACTTAGTAATCCATGAATGAAGTTTTACTTTAAAAAACACATCTACATATTTGAACTATATGACTACTTTGTGACGCAAGAGGTCCGCAGTACATTTAGAGATTAAGACATTAAGGCATTTAATAGGGAAGATGGATGAAAAATAGGCTGTGTACTGACAACATGTGCAATCCCTGGAGCTGATAATATGCATGAAATCCCAGGCTGTATTGCCTTTCAACCCCATAAATTTGTGTATTCCATGCTTGTTTGGTTTCTGGCCATGCTAATTACTTCAAGAACTTTGAAGCCCAGCCATTTATTATCAGTGTATTTTCAGAACAGCTGGAATATATACTGAGTCAGGAAAATCAATGAAGTACGGTATACATTTTCTGAGTTTGTACTAAGTTGTCTTTTTTTTGCATTCACAAAACAGAACAGATACTGTTTTTCACAGTAGGTTAAAATTCCGAAAAACACGGGAATGGCGTGTTGTTATGTCCCAGCGCTTCCTATGAACATGTCCATTCAATATTGTGCTGGACCACCCAACCTGTTAAACATTACCTTAAACATATTTAACCATGTATACTGTATAACAAAACATTATGGATTCGAGCATCCAAAGGCCCAAGCAACTATAGTGTAAATGTGCCTAAAGATTTTCTCATCTAAAGTTTATATCAGGGGTCTCCAAACTTTCAAAACAAAGGGCCAGTTTACTGTTCTTCAAACTTTAGGGGGGGCAGACTGTGGCCAGTGGGAGTAGAAAATTACCTGATGTCAGTAGGTGTAAATAGTTCCCCATCTTTGGTATTAGAGGGAGTAATAGTGCCCCATTGTTGATGTCAGTAGAAGTAGTAGTGCCATAATTGATGTCAGTAGAAGGATTAGTGCCCCATTGTTTGTGTCAGTGGGAGGAATAGTGCCCATCATTGGTGTCAGTGGGAGGAATAGTGCTCCATTGTTGGTGTCAGTGGGAGGAATAGTACCCATCATTGGTGTCAGTGGGAGGAATAGTGCCCATCATTGATGTCAGTGGGAGGAATAGTGCCCCATCATTGGTGTCAGTGTGAGGAATAGTGCCACATCGCTGGTGTCAGTGGGAGGAATCGAGTGCCGGGAACTATGGCCTACTGTTGCTAACAGTGGGGGAAATAATGCCCCAAGGGCTTGATAAAAGCAAGCAAAGGGCCACAGTTTGGAGACCACTTGTTCGTATCATCTTCCATCCCAATCAAAATCCATGAAAACCACACACTCTGAAGAACAGGAGCCTTTGAATCTGACCTCTTAGTGCTGAACATTAGACAAACAGCTAAATACACATGTGGTGATGTTTTCCCTGGCAAAGAAGTCACATTTTTATCTATCCAGCCCTGAGCTTTACAGACTTCCAGGTTGAACTTCAAAGAGGATGACACTACCTACTTGGTCTGTTACAATTACAAGTTTCAGTAGTTCTATCTCCTCATCCCTTGGCTGTGATTGGACAGTAAAGGAGCAGCAGCAGACTAACAAGGTCACCTCTCTGCTCACTCTGCTGCTCTCCTCCTGCCAGCATATTTGCATATAGGCTGCAGCCTGATTAGCATCGAGCACTGCCTCTTCCCATTCTCAGTGTTGCAGTATAAGGGTTTGCAAGTAGCTGACACCAAACCATATCCAAATACTTATTTCAGCTGCACATAAAGACCTGTACACACGATGAGAATATCGGAATAAAATACATTTACTTTGTGTAATTTATTTGTCATCTGCCTAGAGTTCAGCTTTCATAATAAGGTCTAAATGCTTCTGGCTAAATCCCCCAACAACATGTCTCCACTAAACCTGTACTATGTGTTGTAGTTTACTAACTGGCTGGCAAGAATCTCCATCAAATTCTATAGAGCAGAAGTAGCTATTAAACTACAATAGTTACAAAAACAATTTAGTGGATTGTTTCCCCTAAGACTGGCGTTTCAATTTAAAAAGGAAAATTCACCCAAAACTGATATTTTAGTTTTATGTGTAGGGCTTTTTTTCTGCTGGAACGTGGTGTAACACCGTACCGGCACCTATGACAGGCAGCCCTTTCCGCTCTGACCTATCATGTAACACACACTAGCGCTGCGCACCCAGGGCTGCTGCCTTCAAGTTCTTCGGGTCAAGGCACGGCAACATACAGCTGCCTGTGTTGACTCAGGAGGCAGCTTCCATCCCCGCCTCTTCTCACATTGTAGCACAGAGCGGAGGAACCCTGAAACTCCGCCCGAGCTACAGTTCTGATAGCTCCTCGATCATCTGAAAAGCCCACGCATACCACATGGACTGGAGCACTGATTGGCAGTGGAAAAGGTGAGAGAGTTCATGGAGAGAGGATAACTGTGAAAGAAGGGGGGGGGGGTGATTGTGCAGAGAGTACTGGGAAAGTATATGTGTGTGTGTGTAAGGGGGGGGGGGGGGGATTTGTCCAGAGAGAACTGGGAAGAGAGCTTTGTACAGCGGTAAGAGCTGCAGAGGGCAGAAGGCAGGTTGTGCAAAGTGAGAGATGTGGAGGGGGGGGCAGGTTGTGTAAATTGAGAGCTGTGGGGGTGGTTGTGCAGAGGTGAGAGCTGTAGGGGAAGCTGGGGGTGCAGAGGTGGGTGGCATAGGTGAGAGCTGTGGATTGGGGTGAGCTTTAGATGGGGTGCAGAAGGGGAGCAGGGATAATATGGATGGAGGTGCAGAGGTGAGTTGTGGACTGGGGGGTGTAAGCTGTAGTTAGAGGGGTGCAGAGGTGAGATGTTGATGGGGGGGGCAAAGGTGAGTTGTGGATAGGGGTGCAGAGTGGAGCTATGGACAGGGAAACAAGGGGTGAGCTGTGGGTGAGGGTTGCAGAGGTTAGGTAAGCAAAGATATAAGCAGAAGTGAGGATTTGATGGTTACTTTTGGGGGGATACTTGAGGGGGAAGACCAGGAAAATTTGCTGGGGAACAGTAAGACCCCTTTCACACAGGGGTGGTGTGGGCGTTAGCAGTAAAGCGCTAAAACTAGTGGCGCTGTATCAGTGCTTTACCTGCGATTTGGCGCCACTAGCGGATCGCTTTTAACCCCCCAGAAGGGGTTAAAAGCACCCGCTTAGTGCTTAAAGCATCCGCTTAAAGCTCCCACACCGCCCCAAAGATGCTGCTTGCAGGACTTTTTTTTCTCGTGCTGCAAGCACACCGCCCCAGTGTAAAAGTACTCGGGCTTTCACATTGGGGCTGCAGAAGAGGCAGTTTACAGGCGCTATTTGTAGCGCAAAAATGCCTCTACAGCGCCTCAGTGTGAAAGGGGTCTAAAGCATACAGAGTTAGTGACCAAGAGTATGTTGTGTATGGCACAGCGTGCAGGGTCCAGTGGTGAGGATTTTGTAACACCTTGTTCATTACATACTCAGAACCACTATACTCTGTTTGCTGTGCTATATGTTACATATTAAAGTCCTCGGTATGGTACTCCTGAATGCTGTACTCTGTACAATGGGTTTTTCATTACATATCCCTGAGCCCTGCACTCTGTATGCTGGACTGCATATTACATATGCTTTACCACTGCTCTCTGTGTGCTGGGCTCTATGTTACATATTCCTGACCCCTGCACTCTGTACACAGGGCTATATGCTCCATATTTCTGAGAACAAGGGACACTTCGCATTGAATGTAAGTACTATCCTGTTTGCAGATTTTTTTCTCTGCACCCTGTGTGATATGCACTGCTCACAACTGCACAATACACACTCCTGCGCCCTGTGTGTTATAAAGTCCAGAGTCCCGTACTTTGTGTGTTACACATTCCAGAACCATGTGTGATACGCAGTTCTAAGGCCTCACTTATTATATTTATTTGGTGCCGCTATACTTCTCTCCTCTAAGGAAGGTGTGTCTGGGGGTGAGGTTTGAGCGTGGTTGTGGGTGGGGCTTAGGCGTGGTTGTAGGCCGAGATTTGGGTGGGAGGGTGAGTTCCTGCACCTATTTTCTGAGAAAAAAAGCCCTGTGTGGATGTCAGGTTGGCTTTTTATATATGTCAGGGTTCCCAGTGCTGAGATTATTTATTTAATAATTCAGGGAATACTGCAATTATTGTGACATCCCATGGGGAGCGGGCTGTCATGGCCAGGTGGCTTTGAGTTCCAATGTTCACCCAGAATTGTAATATAATTTTTCTCTGTGTTATTACCTTTTATCATGGATCCAAAAGAGAGATGGAGGATTCACGATTTTGCCCTAACAGTAAATGAACTGTGCTTAGACTGTGAGTCTCATTTTCCTGTTTACTTTCCAGATTTTTAATGAAAGAATAATACTGAGTAACAACATATCATTTCCAATACAAGTATGGACTCTCAGCCTGCATATAGTCATAATACAGATGTGGGAATCAGAGACAGGAAAACAAGTCTTTATTTTGTATATATTTGTTTTGCAGTAGATATCCCAGACTTACTTTACCTTACTTTCTGTTAACATAAACTGAACGTCTTAGACACTCCAAATGTTTAAATTAAACTGGCTTAAGGAGGGGCGTGGCCGAGCGGCACATGTAGACGGTCGCACTTACCTCCTGCTCCGCCGAAAATCCTGGCAATTATCCTGCTTACCGCCCCATCCTGACCCAAATCGACCGGCATCGGAACCGCAACGATCCCGCGACACCAGCGATCCACACACCGGACCGATATACGGCGCCGGAACATGGCAAAACGGACGAAAAACAACCGGGGCCTGCAGGAAGAAATGGCCCAAGATGGCGCCTTGCCACAGCGCAGCTCCAGGGACCAGTACAGGGAGGATGCCCAAAAGCTCCTGTTTGGAGGAAAGGCTCCCAAAGGCACCACATCTCCCCCATTAGATCCAGGGGATGCCTCAGGAGATTATTCGGCTGCAGATGACACGGTCCCACTGGAGGATGCGAGCGGATTGTCCCCTGAATGGCAAACTGTGAGTACACCAAGAAATTCACATGCAGGCCCCAGATCCACTCCCCCTCTTCCTGATAACTCAGAGCCCACACTTAGAGACATCTTCTCTGCTGTAACTGCATGTAATGTGTCCATCTCTACGCTAGCAAATGAAGTGAAAGGAGTGAAGGCAGAAATATCCTTTGTGAGACAGGACATGCAGAAGCTGAGGGAGCGCACAGCAGCCATTGAGGGCAGAGTGAGTGCACTAGAAGATGACATACCTCCCATGCAGAGAGACTTACAATATAACTGCCACCTCACCGACCGCCATGCGGCCCGTCTAGATGACCTTGAAAATCGCATGAGGCGGAACAATATACGCGCCATAGGCATCCCTGAAAGAGCAGAGGGCAAAAACCCAGTCACATTCATTGAAGAATGGCTGATCGCAACGTTTGGCAAAGACGCATTCTCCCCGCTCTTTGCGGTTGAAAGGGCGCACAGGGTCCCATCCAGGCCACTACCACCAGGCAACCACCCACGGGCCTTCCTCTTTAAACTACTCAACTACAAAGACAGGGATGCCATACTCTCCAGGGCCAGAACCATGGGCGGTACAATTAACATTGAAAACTCCAAGGTCTCATTATACCCAGATTTCTCTGCAGAGCTGCAGAAGCAACGCGCACAATTTATTGATGTGAAAAAACGGTTGAGGGACCTCAACCTCCCGTATGCTATGCTATACCCGGCCCGACTTCGGGTAGTTGCATTGGGGGAAACCCACTTTTTTGAACGGCCTACAGCTGCCGCACAGTGGCTAGACAGAGAGGATAGAGCACTCAAAACCAACCGAGCGCAGCGCAATGCACCAGCCTGACAACTCTCCCCTCAAGGACACTGAAGTTCACCGACACCCTGCAGATCTAACCAAGGTTGCCACAGAAATTGATAGAAGGCCAGGGCTACTTTGATCCCTCTCCTTTTCCTTAGCCTACACCGGATTTATGACACTTCCTGATAGCAAGGCGGCGAAGGAGACCTTTTTATCTATACCTATTACGCACAAGGCGGCACATCTCACACGTGCGGCTGAAGTGAGACTCCTTGGAGAACTAACCCTCGGGTTGTAAGGGAGTTTCCGCCGCCTTCCCCCCCCCTTTTGTGCGGATGCAAGGGAACAGTTTTTTGAATAGCCCAAGTGGCTGGGAGCCCTGTTGGCCCCACAAGTTATTTTCCATTCAGCGTGTGACCTTTTGCGGTCACAACATGTACTGTTTGATTTCGTGTCTTCTCCAGGTCCTCCCAGGGACGCAACGAACGGAAACCGTGGAACTGTCCTCAATACAGATGTCTCATTGCACACCGGGTAATGGTACTGTACTAGTGTATGTCTTCTTATTCCCCCACAGGAAAACAGTCTGCTACTCTAACATATCATATGGGATGCAATGCATTATTTTGTCTTTACTCCTAGAATCCCCAGATGGCGGTTGAACTAAACGTATTTTCATGGAATGTGCGAGGTTTAGGTACCCCAGTAAACTGGCTTAAGGAGCGCTTTGGACGATGAGATGGATTGGGGACGGTCAGCTGTTTATAACTTTAAGAGCTTAATTTAAAACATAAGCTATTCTGGAGATACACAATAGTCGTACTGAAAACTCCTACATTCACAGGTAGAGATGAAGCTCTTATTAATGCTTCTCATGATGAGCCTTTAGCTGCTGGGAGGAGATAAGTGATCTTTATTAAAGTGTTATGCGGGAGCTTATCTAAACTTCTTGGCCAGTGGTTTTTTTTTGTGTTCAGTTAAAGTTGTATTTAATAAATGGTCCGTCCACCCAACAAAGATGTTTGGGCTTTGGGTGCATGTTGTTGAACTCAATGAAGAGGGGTCTTCATTTGTGTTCCCCACTCCACCTACCTCCCATGGCCACAATAAGAAAATGGCACTCTTCTATTTCACTTTACTTACATTTTGAAGCATGCAACAAAAAAAGTAAAGGCTCATGTAGACAGTATTTTTTTCCTGAGCTCAACCTGTATTTGGCTGTTCTCAGTTTCTTTTTCAGTGTTTTCTGAGAGTGGTAAAGGTATGTAAATGTTATATATACAAATGTAACTATTATGTAGCACACTCCTTGTAGGAGCTGCTGAGTTATGGCCCATACACACGATCCGAATTTCGGACGACCGATCGTACGACCGTTTTTCGGTTAACAATCGCAAGTAGACATTTGAATAGCCAATAAAGTCACGAAAATTCTCGTACGATAGGAAAAAAAATTGGAAGTGATGTCATGTGTTGTAATGTATTTGTATTGTATTTTCGGACGACAACTATACTGACTAAACGAAAATCGTACGATCTGGAATCGTACGAGGAAAATTTCCGTGCATGTCCGATCGAATAATATCGGACGAACGGTCGTGATCGGCTGTCGGAAGTAGTGTACACACGATCCGAAAATCGTACGATCCTCCCTCGGACGATCGTTTTCGTCCGATATTCAGATTGTGTGTACGGGCCATTAGGATTCCCCACTGGTACATGATCAGACACACAACATTTCTTTCATGCATTCCAACACAGAAAACAGTTATTGGCTTGTTTGTTTTATTAGGGGTTGATAATTTGGATGGAGTAGAGAATTTATGGGATGCCCAACTTGAAAAATGTCCAGAACTATTAACAGAGGGGACGACTTCTTAACTATGTACACTGAAAAAATCCTCATCTTCCTTCCTCCTGCACAAACTTGGTTCACATATGCAGCTCCTGCTGATCACTCCAGGGGAACTGTCTTTAGTGTTAATTCAGCAACTGCCCATTACAGACTGGGAGCATCCTGTCCCTTTGTGGATAAAGTGTCACAATGTGGAGTGAACAATGGCTCTTTCTGCCTTCCTGTAAACCCTGAGCCCATTTCTACTGCTGCTGAAGATACTAGCCCACCTGGCTGCTTGCTTCCCCAGTCCTCAGGACTGGCACACACTTCCACAGTCCTTCCTGACTGGCACACTTCCCCAGTCTTCCTGACTGGCGCACTTCACCATTCTTCCTGACTGACACACAACCATGGAGATTCCCCAGGGCAAGGATGAAGACTTAAGCACAACGCTGTCTTCAGAGTGCACTGCTACAGCTTTCAGTCTCTCACTTTGTGTTGTCCCTGCACTGTGCTGATATTACTCACTGTCTCTGCTTGCTCTTTCCTCCTCCAGTTGCCTCCTATGGTGGGATCCTTCCAGACCAGCTATCCTGAGCTCCAGCCTGAGGTAAAACCCCTCCCAAGCAGAGGTCCCCCAAGGGCTGCCCGCAGGCTCTCCTCAGCACTCCATTTGCATCTTCCACCCATCTCCCGTGCTAGCATGGCCCATGTCTATTTATGAGATTTTCTCAATCCCCCTGCCAGCCCACTTCTGGGGATTGGCTGAGGTCCAATAAATATTTATGGCAGCTCCTCCTCACCTCTACCCTTTAGTTTTAGAACATTCTCCAATATTCCAAATACCAGGTTGAGGCACCAGAGTGCTGCCTGGATGAGTCATTCAGCCCTAGCCTCTAGTAATCCTGACCCATATTCAGTGATTTCGATTTTAATCCTAGAGCCAGCCAAATTCTTTTACCTACACTACTCTTCTAGTTCTAAGCCCTGTGTAAACTATGACTATAGAGACTAGAGAGTCTACCGCAAAGGTTAACTGTTTGTTTTTTTCTAGGGGAATGTAATAGTACTTTGACTTAAAGTGGTTGTAAACTCTCCCCCACAACTTTGTCCCATGTAAATCAGCATAAAAAAACCCTAATGAACACTGCTTGCAGATATCTCCTTACTTGCTTAGTATTGTTGTAATCCTTTTTGTTCTTTAGAAAGACATCACTGAGCATGCCCAGATCTCCCCTGATTTACGGCAATAGATGTACTTGTCTATCTATTATCAGGACTTCCTACGGCACACCACTGAAATCCCAGCAGACAGTGCATAATCACTCATGAGCTTCCTCCTACACCCCATGTGACCATGTGACATCACATGCAGTGTAAACCAAGGCATGGGACAGCATTACTGCAGTCTTATCAGCTGAAGCTGATAAGAATGACACAGGCAAACACTAGATAATCGGCACAAGTAAATACTATGAAATAAAACAAGTCAGCTATGAACAGGGAAGCAGGGTTGCCATAGAAACATTGGATTGAGAAGGAGGCTTGGTTAACAGTACAGGAAGAGCTCAATGTAAGGGCGGAAAAACACTCTACTGTGGACTCAGAAAACAATACTTAAGATGGCGCTGCCTAACCCCTGGAAACAAGTTTTTTAAAGTTCCTTTAAACAGTAAGTAATATGCGATTTGGTTATTACAGTGGCTATAGTTTGATAATTACTTATTATAATGGACTAAATGAAAAGAAGCATCAGAGTGGGTGAGTTTACTTCCTCTTTAATCGATCCTTCACTTCCCTGGCAAACAGCACTCCCCCGTGCTCTGGACCGTGCATTGATCTTGATGACATTAGGACACTAGACCACTGGAGCGTGGGGGAGAAAATGCTGCAGAGACCAGTTTAGCAGGGCAGAGGTGTTGAAGATTAGGTAAGAAACTCTTTTCTATGCCCCCTAAACCTAAACCAGCAGTTAACCCCTGGAGTGCAGGCACAGTCCCACTGCAAGGAAGAATTTAAAAATAACTAGTTAAATTGGACTTTAAACAAGACTTTCTTTTTTTCCTGGTGACTGAAAGGGAACAAAGAAAAAGTGAAAGTGTGCTACTGAGAAAGGAATGTGAAAGTGAAGCACAAGTCCTTAGGTTCCCAGCTGCTGCAGCAAGAAACTCTATGGATGGGCAAAGCCTCAAAATTCAAAGGATAGCCAAAAGTTTTCAACTGCCAAAACTGGGCTTTAAACTGAGTTTAAAATATACCTAAACCCAAAACAAAAATGTAATATATTGCAGCTTATGAAGCAGCCCATAGATTATGTAATTTTCTTACCTTTTCTTTCCTGCCGGCATGTGCAAACCAGCTTACCTTAGAGAGCTCTGGAAACTCCTTGTCAAGCCCCACCCCTCGGCCCACATATGTGTAAGTTACTCTGTGCCCATTAGGGGCACAGGGTGACCGAGAACCCCAGTCGGGTCTACACTAACCAGACTCACCGTACAACCACAAAGAAAAAGTGAAAGTACGCTACTGAGAAAGGAATATGAAAGTGAATCTTCAGCACAAGTCCTTAGGTTCCCAGCTGCTGTAGCAAGGAACTTTATGGATGGGCAAAGCCTCAAACTTCAAAGAATAGCCAAAAGTTTTCAACTCCCAAAACAGGGCTTTAAACTGAGTTTAAAGTATACCTAAACCCAAAACAAAAATGGAATATATTGCAGCTTATGAAGCAGCCCATAGATTATGCAATTTTCTTTCCTTTTCTTTCCGGCCAGCTTGTGGAATCCAGCTTACCTTAGAGGGCTCTGGAAACTCCTTTGTCCAGCCCCCCCTGACCCCTCCCATGTTTAAGTCATCCTGTGTCTGTTAGGGAGACAGGGTGACCGAGAACCCCAGTCGGGTCTGCACTAAGCAGACTCACCGTACAACCACCCTGGACTCAGCATTTCTTTTTATCCCTGTTGTCCAGGGTTCTATATGTGTGGTTTGTGTTGAAAGAATTAAGGAGTTCTTTCACTTGGGACAGTGATATTTCTGAACAATATCCCTCAAGAAATATATGAAGATAAATTCCACCTTTCGTCTCACACCATTTCTAGATAGTTTGAGGTGTGGGGTGGGGGGGGGGGGGTAGGGTGGTTATGTGTTTGTTAAGTGCCTATAAGTGCTTGTATCCCAGTTCTGTTTCTGTCTGCCTTGGGAGCAAAGTATTATGGGATGTATATGTGTATGTGGATTAGATGCTAGAAGGGGGTTTCTCCAGCAGCCCATCCTAAAGATGGTTTACTGTTGGTAAGTTGAGTACACCTGTGTGTCATGTTACTGGAGGGGGTAAAGTTTACCCCACCCTGTGTCATTATGCAAAGAAGGGGTGATTGTCCCCTGAGTGTATATCTCTTTGTGCCTGTGTTTGAATAAACAGTCTTATGTTTGTTACCACCCTACACTGATGCCTTGACAAGTGACTGGGTGGGCTAAGGCAGTGGCCATCAACCCTGTCCTCAAGGCCCACAAACAGGCCAGGTTTTGTGTATTACCTTGGGGAGATGCAGACTAGAATACTGCAATCACTGAGCAGCAAATGATATCACCTGTGATGTATTTCAGTTATCTTGCAAACCTGGCCTGTTAGTGGGCCCTGAGGACAGGGTTAATGACCACTGGGCTAAGGGATCTTGGATCGTGCTGTACCGGACAAGGGACGCTTATACAGCGGACATACTCTTCTTGAGTACAGGGGGCCATCACACCTCCCATAGCGCTATTGTGCTTTTCTGGCGGGAAGCATGGGAAACCTTCCCTGCTGGCAGAATACAATGATCACTGCTGGCTGCTATAGCCACCAGCATTGACTACATGAACAAAAATCTGACAGGCTTGTTTTACTGAAGTCGATGGATGGACTTCAGTACAACCAGCATGCCCATAGACTGATTGAATCTCAAACGGCCCCTTATACTGGCCGAGATTCAATCCATCTATAGCTGGCTTTAATCTTTAAATGTAGTAACTGCATTAGTTTCCTTTTTTTTAGGCTAAGAACATTTTCAGCAATTATACTTTGTCACTGTTAGAAATTCAGTGAAATTCAATGCCTGGGAGCTAAAAAGAAAGAATCAATAATGTTATCTCTCTTTTGTAAACTAATAATCAATCCGCCATGAAATGGGGATGAACAAAAGGCAGACATGTTCATAATTCAGACAACCATGACTGCTCCATATATGCCAAGGGGAAGTGAGTGTAGACATCAAGGGAAAGGAAGTATGTTATTTGCTGCTGTAACGCCGAGCGCTCCGGGTACCTCCTCCACCCCGGAGCGCTCACGGCGTTCTCCTCCCTGCAGCGCCTCGGTCGGCTCCCCTGACCGCAGGCGCTGCTTTGTTTCCGGGATGCGATCCTCGGTCTGCCCGGGGATCGCATCCCGCTCCTCTCACCTGTCCCCTGCAGTCCTCCGGCGTGCGCGCGCCCCCGCTCTCCAGGCGCACGCGCGCGAGTCTTCCCCCAGTTAAAGGGCCAGCGCACAATCAATTGGTGCCTGGTCCAATTACAGTGTCCACCCCAAAACCAATAAAAACCCACTTCCCCTTCCTGTCCTTGCCGGATCTTGTGTTGCCATAGTGCCCAGTGAAAGCGTTAGTGTGTTTTGCTCCTTCTGTGTATCCAGACCTTTGCTGTTGCCCCCGACTACGAACCTTTGCCACCTGCCTTGACCCTTTGCTACGTCTGACCTTGCCTCTGCCTAATCCTTGTGTACCGCGCCTGTCTCAGCTGTCAGTGGGGTCGAGTTGCTATTGGAGGACACGACCTGGTTGCTACCGCCGCTACAAGTCCATCCCGCCTTGCGGCAGGCTCTGGTGAAGACCAGTAGCAACATTAGAACCGGTCCTCCAATACAACCCGTGCTATCGCCCCATTGGCATAGGGGATCCACCTCCTGTTCCCCGCTGTACCCGGAACGTGACAGTAGATCCGGCCATGGATCCCGCTGAGGTCCCGCTGCCAAGCCTCTCGGATCTGACTACGGTGGTCGCTCAACAAGGACAGCAATTGGCGCAGTTGACTGCTATGCTACAGCAGCTTCTGCCATCTCCACCACCACCTCCTGCATCTCCTCCGCCACGAGTTGCTGCTGCTAGAGTCCGCCTGTCCCTTCCTGACAAATTCAATGGGGATCCCAAGCTGTGCCGAGGGTTCCTATCCCAGTGTTCCCTCCATCTGGAGATGTTGTCGGACCAGTTCCCCACAGAACGGTCAAAGGTGGCGTTCGTGGTCAGCTTACTATCTGATAAGGCCCTAGCCTGGGCTACACCTCTTTGGGACCGTGGCGATCCTGCCACAGCTTCTATTACAGCTTTCTTCTCTGAGGTCCGCAGTGTCTTCGAAGAACCAGCCCGGGCCTCCTCTGCCGAGACGGCTCTCCTGAACCTCGTCCAGGGGAATTCTTCAGTGGGCGATTACGCCATCCAGTTCCGCACCCTGGCATCTGAACTCTCCTGGAACAATGAGGCCCTCTGCGCGACCTTCAAAAAAGGTCTATCCAGTCATGTCAAAGATGTGCTGGCTTCACGTGAGATTCCTGCTACCCTGTCTGAACTCATCCAGCTAGCGTTATATCGAAAGACGCCTAGAGCTACGCCAGGAAAAGGACTTTGGTCGCGTCAGGCGGTTTCCTCGCCTATATAAACAAAGAAACGGCGCTGGAATAGACGTGTGCAATATTGAACGAGAAAAAGAAAACACAAAAAATGTGCAGCTGCTGATAAGAAAGTGCTATAACCTTCAAAAAATGCTCAAACCAATAAAACAGCGCTGGCAAACAAAAATTGTGACAAAATAATAAATGATCCCACAAAATTGACAAACATCAATAATGTGTGTGAAGTGGTTACATGTCTGACACAAACCAATCCCATAAAAAATAAACTAGCATCAAATAATATGTGTGATAAATTATTACATAAGTGACATGATTGAATAATAACCATAGAATTATTTCATAGATACCAAAATTGAATAAGTGATAAACCACAACCTAAATGTGGTAAGAAAATATATAAATAAAAATGAATGTGAGTAAGTCCAGTTATTGTCCCAAAAAACCAAGAACCAAAATAAATGTACATATGAGCTCCTTCTTGGAATAGACTCACCGGGCTAGCAGACAGACAGAGCAGCAAAGCAGAGGGCAGATATGCAGACAAACTGTGGTTCGGCAAGTAGGCACAAAAGCAGAGCTGAATAAACAAGCCAGTGGGATGAGAGGATCCAGGGAGCGATGCATGCACACAAGGCACAGTGATGTTCTTGGAGATATTGTACCGATAATAGAAGAGAGCAAATTTTAAAGTGTTGTAGAAGGATTTTTAAAATGCGCGCTCTGCGCTACTTACAGGATGCATAAAGGAAGGCAAACTTCTCAGATACTTCCGCGGTTGCAGCTGGTTTAGCGTGCGCTCCACGGGAACAGGAAGTGGCGTCAGTGGTTAGATCCTTGGCCGGAAATTACGTCGACGCGTTTCGCCCCGCCTCCAGGGCGTCATCAAAAGACAAAAGACAAGCCTGGCACCTCTCTTCCAGAATCCTCTACAACCCGTTCCTGCTGCTCCTCCTGCTGAGGAGGCTATGCAAGTGGATCGGTCACGCTTGACCACACAAGAGAGGACTCGCCGCCGAGATAATAATCTGTGCCTGTATTGCGCCAGTCCCGACCATTTCTTAAAGGACTGCTCTATCCGCCCTCAGCGTCAGGGAAACGCTTGCACCTAGCTAACGTGGGAGAGGCGCTGCTAGGTGTGGATTCTTCCTCTCCACGTCTGACCATTCCGGTGAGGATTTCTCTGACCAAGAGATTCTCTTTCTCCGCTGTGGCCTTTCTGGACTCTGGTTCGGCAGGAGACTTCATTGAAGCTTCACTCATCAACAGGTTTAATGTTCCAGTTACCCGTCTCCTCAAGCCTTTTTTCATCACCTCTGTAAATGGTCAAAACCTGAACTGTGTCGTGCGCTATCGCACTGAACCTCTCCTCATGAAGATTGGAGTTCTCCATCACGAAAGGATTAGCTTCTTTGTGTTACCCAACTGTACCTCTGAGATCCTTTTGGGCCTACCCTGGCTCCAGCTACATTCTCCTACCCTCGACTGGGCCTCGGGGGACATCAAAAGTTGGGGTCCCTCCTGCCACAGGCATTGCCTCAAAGCGGTGCCCACTAAACAAGTTCTCGTCGCTACCTCTCTGCCTAGTCTCCCCCAACCCTACCGGGACTTTGCCGATGTATTTTGCAAGAGACAAGCTGAGGTCCTGCCGCCACATAGACCCTTTGATTGCCCTATTGATCTTCTTCCTGGCACCACTCCGCCCCGGGGCAGGATCTACCCTCTCTCCATCCCTGAGACACAAGCCATGACAGACTACATCCAGGAAAACCTCAAAAGAGGTTTCATCCGCAAGTCTTCTTCCCCTGCTGGTGCAGGTTTCTTCTTTGTCGCCAAAAAGGACGGGTCCTTACGTCCCTGCATTGACTATCGTAGTCTTAATAAAATCACGGTAAAAAATCGTTACCCGCTGCCCCTTATCTCTGAACTTTTTGACCGTTTGCGCGGAGCAAGAATTTTTACCAAGCTGGACCTCCGGGGCGTATATAATCTCATCCGTATCCGTAAAGGCGATGAATGGAAAACCGCCTTTAACACCCGTGATGGACACTTTGAATATCTCGTCATGCCTTTCGGGTTATGTAATGCTCCTGCGGTTTTCCAAGACTTTGTTAATGAGATTTTCAGGGATTTGCTGTACTCTTGTGTTGTTGTCTATCTGGACGATATCCTGATTTTCTCCTCTAGCTTGGAGGTGCATCGTCTTCATGTCCGTCAAGTACTCCAACGGCTCCGGGATCATCACCTTTACGCCAAACTAGAGAAATGTCTCTTTGAACGCTGCAGTCTTCCCTTCCTGGGTTACGTAGTCTCTGGACAAGGTCTCCAAATGGACCCTGAGAAGCTTTCCGCCGTCCTAAACTGGCCACGTCCTACTGGACTGCGGGCTATCCAGTGGTTCCTCGGATTCGCCAATTATTATCGCCAGTTTATTCCTCACTTCTCCACCATTGTTGCGCCTATTGTGGCGCTAACCAAAAAGGCTGCGAATCCTAGGTCCTGGCCTCCTCAAGCTGATGAGGCATTTAACCGCCTTAAGTCAGCCTTTGCCTCTGCACCCGTTTTATCCAGGCCTGACCCTCTCAAGCCCTTTCTCCTGGAAGTCGATGCCTCCTCCGTGGGAGCTGGAGCTGTGCTCCTTCAAAAGGGTTCTAAGGGCAAGAACATAACCTGTGGGTTTTTCTCTAAGACCTTTTCTCCCCCCGAGAAGAACTACGCCATCGGAGACCGTGAATTATTGGCCATTAAGCTGGCACTTGAGGAATGGAGACATCTCCTTGAGGGATCCGTTCACCCCATCACGATCTTCACAGATCACAAAAATCTCTCTTATCTCCAGTCTGCCCAGCGATTAAACCCACGTCAGGCTAGGTGGTCCTTGTTTTTTGCTCGCTTCAATTTTGAGATCCATTTCCGTCCCGCGGACAAAAATGTCAGGGCTGATGCCCTATCACGTTCCACCGATACTTCCGAATCCGACTCTCCGGTACAACACATTATACCCCCTGAGTGTCTGATCTCTTCTTCCCCTGCCTCTTTGGTGCAAGTTCCCCCTGGGAAAACCTTGGTCCCCCCACGTCTTCGGCTTCAGGTCCTCAAATGGGGTCACTCCTCTCATCTGGCTGGTCATCCTGGAATCAAGAAATCCTCCCAACTTATTTCCAGGTATTACTGGTGGCCCTCCTTAAAAAAGGATGTGACGGCCTTCGTACAGGCCTGTGCCACATGTGCTCGTAACAAGACCCCTCACCAGAAGCCGGCTGGCCTTCTTCACCCTCTGCCTGTGCCTGAACGACCCTGGGCCCACATAGCTATGGACTTCATCACGGACCTCCCTCCTTCCCACGGCCACACCACCATATGGGTGGTCGTGGATCGTTTCTCCAAAATGGCAAATTTTGTCCCGCTTCCAGGGCTTCCTTCGGCACCTATACTCGCGAAACATTTCTTCCTTCAGATTTTCCGTCTTCATGGACTTCCATCCCACATTGTCTCAGACAGAGGCGTCCAATTTGTATCTAAATTCTGGAGAGCACTCTGCAGTCAACTGAAAGTCAAATTAGACTTCTCCTCTGCCTACCACCCTCAGTCCAATGGACAAGTGGAGAGAGTCAACCAGATCCTTGGGGCCTACCTGCGACACTTTGTCTCGGCCCGTCAAGACGACTGGGCTGACCTCCTGCCCTGGGCCGAATTTTCTTATAACTTGAAAGAGTCTGAGTCTTCCTCTCAATCACCCTTCTTTGTGGTTTACGGCCGTCATCCTCTTCCCCCCCCTACCCATCCCCACTTCTTCCGGAGTCCCCGCTGTAGACGAAGTCACCCAGGAGCTGTCGTCCATCTGGAAGGAGACCCAAAGGTCGCTTGCCCTGGCCTCTTCTCGCATGAAGAAACATGCTGACAGCAAAAGAAGACCTCCTCCGGTATTCTCCCCTGGCGACAGGGTGTGGCTCTCCTCCAAGTACATTAGGTTCCGCATCCCCAGTTACAAGTTGGGTCCCCGCTACCTCGGCCCATTCAAGATCAAGGCTCGGATCAATTCCGTGTCCTACAAACTGCATCTTCCTCCTTCCCTTCGCATTCCCAACTCCTTCCATGTTTCTCTCCTCAAACCCTTTGTTCTTAATCGCTTTTCCCCCAAGGTCACCGCTCCTGCTCCGGTCACTGGCTCCTCCGACATCTTCTCCATTAAAGAGATCCTTGCCTCTAGAACCGTCCGAGGTAAACGTTTCTATCTTGTTGACTGGGAGAACTGTGGGCCTGAGGAGAGGTCTTGGGAACCGGAGGGTAACATCATTGACAAGGATCTCATCCGCAGGTTCTTGGGTTCCAGGAGGAGGGGGAGGCCCAAGAAGAGGGGGAGACCCAAGGGGGGGGTTACTGTAACGCCGAGCGCTCCGGGTACCTCCTCCACCCCGGAGCGCTCACGGCGTTCTCCTCCCTGCAGCGCCTCGGTCGGCTCCCCTGACCGCAGGCGCTGCTTCGGTTCCGGGATGCGATCCTCGGTCTGCCCGGGGATCGCATCCCGCTCCTCTCACCTGTCCCCTGCAGTCCTCCGGCATGCGCGTGCCCCCGCTCTCCAGGCGCGCGCGTGCGAGTCTTCCCCCAGTTAAAGGGCCAGCGCACAATCAATTGGTGCCTGGTCCAATTACAGTGTCCACCCCAAAACCAATAAAAACCCACTTCCCCTTCCTGTCCTTGCCGGATCTTGTGTTGCCATAGTGCCCAGTGAAAGCGTTTAGTGTGTTTTGCTCCTTCTGTGTATCCAGACCTTTGCTGTTGCCCCCGACTACGAACCTTTGCCACCTGCCTTGACCCTTTGCTACGTCTGACCTTGCCTCTGCCTAATCCTTGTGTACCGCGCCTGTCTCAGCTGTCAGTGGGGTCGAGTTGCTATTGGAGGACACGACCTGGTTGCTACCGCCGCTACAAGTCCATCCCGCCTTGCGGCGGGCTCTGGTGAAGACCAGTAGCAACATTAGAACCGGTCCTCCAATACAACCCGTGCTATCGCCCCATTGGCATAGGGGATCCACCTCCTGTTCCCCGCTGTACCCGGAACGTGACAGCTGCATTATCAGGTAGGAATTAAGGGGAAAAAATCCTGAAAAAAGTAAACTAATGCAGCCACCACATACACGGACTGGTAAGCTGCAATATATTAAAATTTTTGTTTTTGGGTTTAGATACGCTAATACTGCAGAACACTGCTGAAAGCATAGAACACAGAGGGCATGTAGGCCTAGTGCATTATCTTCAATACATGTTTTTATTGAATAAAAAAGAGGTGAATATTATGACAGTGTTATGATAGTGCTATGACACAAGTACTGGTTTGTGAGTGTATTCAACTCTTTTTTATTCAATAAAAACATGTATTGAGGATAATGCGCTAGGCCTACATGCCCTCTGTGTTCTCTGCTTTCAGTTCATTTGGACTTCCCCAGTCTTTAGAAGGCAGCAAGGTGTGGATTATCCACATATACTAACTTGTCAAGATAAGAGTCTGATAACATGTTGGGACTTACCGCACAACGCAGGAGAGTGAACTTTGTGATATGCTCTGCAGAACACTGCTACCTGTGTGGAAGCAGCAGGCTTCTGTAGAGGTCCAATGTGCCCCTTGCTGAGTCAAAGCTAGAACTCTCCACTCAATAAAGCTAATGTTATCTGCTAATTGGAAAACTTGATCTCTGGGCTTGTCAGATTGCTACAGAGAGACTGCTGCTTCCACACAGATTGCAGCAGTCTTTTCTGCTGCATGAAACCCCTGAACCAAAAACAATGAAACAATCCAGATTTTAAAAAGTTGAAAATGAATGTTTCGTCCTCTAGGACAAACTTTTTCTACTATAGCTGCTTTATGAGCTAAACAAAAGTAAGATTGTGATCTCTTCCCATTTTGTAAGTAACCTCCTATATGTAAAGATAAAATGTTTGGGACTGCCATATCTTGATTTTTCTCGGTATTGTTATTTCATAAGTGACTCTGACTGCAATATTACCATAAAAAATCTGGTGGTGTATGAGTTTACCATCATATCATATTACTTGTGGTATTCCATGAAACAGGTCCCCAGGCACCCTCTATATTCTGAGCTGCAATTTCAGGTCTTGAATTTCACTCCTACCTCTTGGCTCAGAGGGATCCTAATGACATTTTCTCGGTATAAACATTTTTTGCAGAATTATACAGTGTACTTTTAGCCAATTTTAATATACAGGGGGTCCCCGAGTTACGAACTCGTTAGGGACTGGCCCCGTGTACGGAACTCGGAAATGTTCGTAAGTCGGCGCGCATGCGCAGACCGACAAATACGGAGATTTCCGGACATTTCCGATGTTCCGTCTGTTGCCGTTCTGCGCATGCGCGGCAAATTACGGACATTTCCGGCATTTTTCGACGCTCCGTATGGCCGCGCATGCGCAGAACGGCCGACAGACGCCGAAAACCACCGGAAAATGGCGGAGGGTCCCCGCAGCACCCCGTTCGTAAGTAGGGGTTGTTCGTAGGTCGGGTGTTCGTAAGTCGGGGACCCCCTGTAGTCTATCACCTTTTGCAGACTTTGGATGAACATAGGAGCCAAATGTCAGTAATTGATGTTGTGGTAATTAAACTTACTCTACCTTAATACTTTTTGTTGGTTGGACAAATGAAGTTGGAGAAGAATTAAAATGCAACTGTTTTCATTTCTTTGCAGAAACTCTCATATGTTATTCTGTGGTGCTAAAACCCATAGGAAGAGACAGAGCTTTCAGTGCAAGAATGAATGTGAATTTCAGTATGCACACCCATGTGTTTTCACCTATTACCTATCCCTAACCCCTAATATCCCTCAAACTCTCAAGGTTCCCCTCTACCAACCTCCAAAACGTAACATACCCCTAGAAATGAAAACTTTACCTGTACCTGAGAGTGAAATCCAGGCAGATTTTTATCATTAAATATATAATTAATAAAATAATTTAATCAAAATATTTTATAATAATAAATGTTTAATGTAATTATATTATAATATTACATTTTTATACTAAATGTATTTATGATTATATAATGTAATTCCAAATTATAATAAAATATTATTATTATTATTATGTATCATTAATTGAACTATAACACCAAACTCCAGCTTAAGGAAAAGAATTACGCAGCCCTACACATTTCAAAATGTTCAACGTCATCTTCAGATGCAAGTAGCGTAAATACCTATATTTGACTTGGTTTCAGTCTCTTGGCATCATCAGGTGTTCTGCATTCACTTCTGCTAACAAAGAACATGTTGACAGGAAGCAGGAGCAGAGAGATGACCTCATCAGCCAATTTCTTCTCCTTCACTTGTTCCAGCTATGTATTTCAGCTGTGTATTTAGCTGTTTGCCGGGAGTTTAGATTTAAAACAGGACAAAGCAAACCCTTTCCTAGGCAGCACATACAGTACCTTTCCTTTTACTTCCCTGCTGCTCTGTTCAGCAGCCAAGAGCAAAACAAGACAATACAATTAGGTACAAAGAAACATGTGACTCACTCTAATTTCTCTCAATACACACCTTTTCTGCTTGGTGATGGACCCAACACTCTCACATGCGGGAAAGACGGCCTAATGCTATGTAATCCCAACCAGAGCTACTTGGAGCTTACTTAGGGCTTTCTTTTCTAAAAAAGGAGTAGCAGGGCAGGCAAGGAAAGATGAATATATGAGATTGGGAAGGGAGACTTTAAAGTGAATCTGTTGTTTTGCTCTACATAGCCAAAAGCCAAAAGTACAGTTTAACTATAACACCTAACCGTACGTAGCCCCTGGTCCACTTCGTGCTCTATCTGGCAGCGGGGACCAGGCTATTACTGTTGCTAATGCTGTCCCCATGTCTTCTCTCCCTCATCTCTAGCTGTTAGGACAGGAGTGACTGTAAAACGAAATATAGGAAATTGTCATTACAGGGCTGTGAGCAGCCCATTTGAGCTATACCCACTCTCCAGGAACACATGGGAAGGTGATATAGATTGCTGTGCATCTTGGGAGGAAAAAGAGCTTGCTGGGTGTATCTGACACTTGTGGGGGATGTGGTCCCCAGATAGAGTGAGCCTGTTTGTCAGATTGGCAAAGGAACTACATATCCCAGCATGACCTGGGAAGGTTTGTTCCCAGACTTAAAGGGATTGTAAAGGTTCATGTTTTTTCACCTTAATGCATCCTATGCATTAAGGTGAAAAAACATCTGATGATTACCAGACCCCCGGTTTACTTACCTGAACCCTCGAAAGTCCTGAGTCGAGAACGCGCTGACTTCTCGGCTCTTTTCGGCTGGTCTTCTCGACTCTTCAATGGATAGATTGATAGCAGCGCAGCCATTGGCTCGCGTGGCTGTCAATGAAATCTGAATGACGTGGCCACCGGGGTCGGGATCGAGACATACACTCTGTGTCTATGGACGCAGCTTCCCGAGAGGGCTATCTATTGCGGGGAGGAGCCGAGACAGCCTCCGTGGGACCCCAGAACAGCAGGAGCGGGGCCACTCTGTGCAAAATGAACTGCACAGTGGAAGTAAGTATAACATGTTTGTTATTTAAAAAAAAAAAAAAACGAACCTATACAACCACATTAGGTCAGAGGTGGTGAGGACATTGTGAAAGACACACCATGCAGCAGGCTGCTAACAGAACACTTTGCCATTGCATCATGGATGCAGAAAGATGGAGTAGGATACAAGGAAATATGTGGGATTTAATCCACTTTAGCCCCGGAAGATTTGGCTGCTCAATGACCGGGCCATTTTTTGTGATACAGCACAAACTGACAATTTTGCCGCTGTACCCAAACAAAATTGACGTCCATTTTTCCCCACAAATATAGCTTTCTTTTGGTGGTATTTGATCAAATCTGCGTTTTTTTTTATTTTTTGTGCTATAAACAAAAGAAGAGCGACAATTTTGAACAAAAAACATTATCTTTTACTTTTTGCTATAATAAATATCCCAAATTTAAAAAAAAAATAAAACTATTTTTTCCTCAGTTTAGGCCGCTATGTATTCTTCTACATATTTTTGGTAAAAAAAATCGCAATAAGCGTATATTGATTGGTTTGCGCAAAAGTTATAGCGTCTACAAAATAGGGGATAGATTTATGGCATTTTTATCATTTTTTTTCTTTACTAGTAATGGCAGTGATCTGCGATTTTTATCGGGACTGGAACACACACTTTTGACTCATTTTTGGGACCATTGACAATTATACAGCGATAAGTGCTAGTATAAAAATGCACTGATTACTATATAAATGTCACTGGCAGGGAAGGGGTTAACACTAGAGGGCAATCCAGGGGTTAACTGTGTTCCCTTTGTGTGTTCTAACTGTGGGGGGATGGGACTGACTAGGGGAGGAGAGAGATTGGTGTTCATACTTAGTCTGAACACACGATCTGTCTCCTCTCTCCTGACAGAACCAGGATTTGTGTGTTTACATTCAAAGATCCCGGTTCTCGCTCTGTCATGAGCGATTGCGGGTGCCCGGCGGACATTGCATCCACCGGGCACTCGCATCGGCTCCAGGCACACGCTGCGGATAGAAAAAATCTATTATTTTACAAGTACCTGGTGTCCTGCAGTGGCCTGTATGTTCCTGTGGTTCCAGCAGCGTTGAATAGCTGGAACAAGCGGCCTTCAATTTAAGGCTGCTTGTTCCGGCTATTCAACTCTGTTGGAACCACAGGAGGACACACACAATTGCAGGACACCAGGTACTTGTAACATGATAGATTTTTTCTCTGCACATTTTACATTCAATAGAACATTCTGATGCTGTTTTTTGTTGCTTTGAAGCATTCAAATGTACGCTCCATGACAGTGATTCAGTTTTTCTTTCACTATGTGTATCTGAAGCTTTTCTTTTTTTGCTTATCTTCTTAAGTTGTAGGCACAAGTATCCTGCTTGAGAGAGCCTCCGGCAAGGCGGCGGGGTGTGTGGAGGAAGGCTGCAGGAACACACATCTTAGGAGGAAGATGGTGTCCTCTGTCCGGAGGGCGGCGGTAGGGAGGTCTGTCCGTGGGGTCCAGGACTGTGCGCCAGCTCTCGGAGGTATTCCTCTGTATATATGAAATACTGCCAGGGTCTCCAGGTCTCACGGAAGATCTCCTCCCTATCGTACAGCGTGGCCGAAAGGTCCTCCATATCTCTCAGTTCATTCACCTTAGCGAACCAGAGGGGCCTTGCCGGTGGGTTCTCCGATCTCCAGCACAGCGGGATGCATGCTTTGGCCGCATTCAAGAGCTGTATGGTCAAGGATTTTTTGTATTTTTTAATGGGTCGATCCGTCATATGGAGTAGACAGGCCGCCGGGTTCCCCTCTAAGGAGACGTTAGTCAGGTGTCTGATTGTGTCAGTCACTCCTCGCCAAAAAGGGGTAAGTTTAGGGCAGGACCAGAATATGTGCAACATCGTGCCTGCTTCAGTCCCGCAACGCCAGCAGCGATCTGAGACCTGTGGGAGCATACGGTGTAGGGTTGTGGGTACCCTGTACCAGCGGGTGATAATTTTATAGCACGTCTCTTGAACTCTGGTGGCGATGGACGCCTTCTGGGCGAAGTGCAGTATCTTTTGTCTTTGTTCACCTGTAAAGTGCATGTTAAGTTCCGTCTCCCATTTAGTTATGAAAGGGGGTGGAGCTCCTCCCAAAGATTGGGTTAGAGAAGAGTAGATAAGCGAGAGGCAATGGCGTTCTGGCTCCCCACGATAGCAGATGCGCTCCAGTTCTGTAAGTGGGCGGGAGATGCCTGGTTTCCGCATGCAGCTGCGCAGGAAATTCTGGAGCTGCATACCGCTCCAAAAGTCTAGAGGGGGGTCCGTTGCGAGAACCCCTGCTTCCAAGGCGAGTCGGCCGTCCGGTCCTACAAAATCGCACAAGCGTAGTCTGGTGCCTGTTGCCAGGCGTTGGAGGGCGGGGCTCTGTAGGCCCGGGACAAATTCTGGGTTGCCCAGTACTGGCACCATAGGCGAGGGTGTGGGTGACATACTGGAGTGCTTGAAAGCATCCCTTGCCACCAGGAGGGTACTTCCCAATGTGGGGTGTTCCGCCAATTCCCTTGGCAGGGGGGCGGCGATCCATGGTCGACTCCCGAGCGTGCCCTCTGAGTCTTCCCCCTCCATGGTTACCCAGTGTTTTGCCCCGGCATGACAATGCCAGTCCACTACCCTGGTGAGGTGAACCGCCCTATAGTAAGCTTTCATGTCTGGAAGGCCAAGCCCACCATCACTCTTTGCCCTGTGTAGGAGCTGCAATTTTAAGCGTGGCTTACAGTGAGACCATATAAAGCCCCGAAACATGGCTTCCAAGCATTTAAAGAAGGTTGGAGGTAGACGGATGGGCAACGCCTGCATTACGTAGAGGACCTTCGGTAATAGGGTCATTTTAAGAGCATTGCAGCGCCCGAACCACGTCAAGGTCAATGTGTGCCAGCGCAAGAGGTCGGCCTTAAGACGGTCAAGCATTGGCGCGAAGTTGGCCTCATATAGGCCTTTGGTATCGGGGGTGATGTCCACCCCCAGATACCGAATGCGGTCTTTTGCCCATTTCAGAGGGAAGGTCTGCTTCAAACGCCGCACTGTGTCATTGCCTACTGTTATGTTCAGGATGGAGGACTTTGTCAGATTAATTTGAAAGAGAGAGAGGGTGCCGTAGATTTGTAGGGATTGAAGCAGGTTGGGGAGTGACGTGAGTGGTTCTGTGACGAAAAAGATTAGGTCATCCGCAAACGCTGCCACCTTGTGGTTTCCTGAGGGTTTGGGATAGCCCACAATGCCTGCATCTGCCCGGATATGACAAAGAAGCGGCTCCAATGTAAGGATGAATATTAGTGGCGATAGAGGGCACCCCTGGCGGGTGCCATTGCGTATGCGGAAGAAGTCAGATCTCGTCTCATTGACTTTAATCGATGCCGTTGGGTTAGAGTATAAGGACAGTATCCAGGACAACATAGAGGGCTTCAGACCTATGTGTTCCAAAGTGGCCCGGATAAATGACCAGTCAACACGATCGAACGCCTTCTCTGCGTCGGTGGACAGCAGGAGAAGGGCTCGATTGGATGTCTTAGCAGCATGAAGCAGATTAAGCACCCGGATAGTGTTATCCCGCGGCTCTCTCATCGGGACAAAGCCTGCTTGATCTCTATGAATGAGATTGGGGATGTGGGGGAGTAGCCTGTTAGCCAGGATTCTGGCAAAGAGCTTTAGATCTGTGTTTAGGAGAGCGATGGGACGGAAACTCCCACATTGCGAGAGGTCCTTCCCCTCCTTCGGGATGAGAGAGACATAAGCTCTCAGGGAATCCTCTGGGAAGGAGTTCCCCTCTGTGATGGAGTTAAGGGCGGAGACCAACGGTTGCGCTAGCGTGTCAAAGAAAGTTTTAAAATAAGCTGGGGTTAAGCCATCAGGGCCCGGCGCTTTTTTGGGTTTTGAAGTGGCCAGAGCCTCGCCCAGCTCCGTAATCGTAATCGGCTCCTCCATCTATCCCTGTACAGTGCTAGGCAGCAATGGCATGCCCGACGCTGCTATGTACGACCGAGCGGTTAACAGACCTTGCCCTGGTGGGTCCATGGCGCGCGGCTTCTCTAGGTTATAAAGACCTTTGTAGTAGGAAAGAAATTCCTTGGCGATGTCTGAAGAGACATGCAGCCGTTGGCCAGATGCCGTTAGAATGTGGGGAATATACGTCTTAGTCCGCGGGCCCCGTAGAGCCCTTGCCAGTAACGTACCAGGTTTATTCGAGAATTCATACATGGTACGCCGTGCCCATGCCAGCTTCGCAGAGCAGTCAGGATCTCCGTGCGAGTGTCCTCTGATTGAAGCAGAGATTCGTTCAGGGTCCATGACGGTGGGGATCGGGATTCCGTTCCCAGCTGTAGTACCAGGTTGACTGGCGCATGGTCTGAGAATGACATGACATCTATGGATGTCGACACTACTCTGGACAGGTCCTTGTGGGACACCAACAGGTAGTCCAGCCGGGAATAGGTATGATGTACCTGAGAGAAATACGTGTAGTCACGCTCCTGTGTGTGGAGCAGCCGCCATGGGTCTATCAAGTGCAATGCATGCAAGTCCGACTTCAGTCGCTTGAGGCGTGAGTAGGAGAGGTGGGACGCGCCTCTTGACACGTCAAGGGACGGTTCCATGGCAAAGTTAAGATCCCCGCCAAACACCAGAATTCCTTCCGTAAACTCGAGGAGCTCAGGAAGGAGCTTCCGTAGGAATTGCGGGTGATCTGTGTTGGGGAAGTATACATTGGCGAAGGTGACCAGCACCCCAGACACCTTTCCTTTTAGCAGGATATAGCGACCAAGCGGGTCTGACTTCTGTGCTATGAACGCCCAGGGTACTGATTTTGCTAGTAAAATACTTACCCCCTTGGACTTTGAGATCGGGGACACACTATGGTATGCCAGCGGGAAGGCCCCATTGGTCAGCTTAGGCGTGCAGTCTGCACGAAAGTGCGTTTCTTGCAGGAACGCAACCTGCGTGTTGTCCTTGCGTAAATTAGTCAAGAGCAACGATCACTTTTCAGGGGTGTTCAGCCCACGTACGTTGAGGGAGGTGATCTTGAGGAGACCCATAGCAGTATTTGGAGTTCCCACGTAAGGAGATAAGGTCCCCTTGCTGCAGAAGATCCGAGAGGCGGAGGAAGCGTGGAGGTTAGAGTAAAAAAGTACAGCGGTAGGTAGAGGGAGCAAAGAGGTGAGGGAAAGGATTGGGGGGGGGAGAGAGAGAGAGAGAGAGAGAGAGAGAGAGAGAGAGAGAGAGAGAGAGAGGGGGGGGGGGGAGGAGGGGGAGGTGGGAGGGTGAGGGGAAGGAGGGTACGGTTTTTGTTTAGGTAATGTCTAGAGATACCCTGTGGGCACTATAAGCGTTCACACAAGGATCTACCCTATTGGGGGGGTGGAAGCGAGAAGAACTGTTGTTTCTCTCCTCCTTCTCCCTCTTCCGTGGGAGGGGAAATGGAGCAGAGAAAAGCAATCCGTCAAACCAAAACGGAATATAGATCTCAATGAAAATGGAGATGCAAGGGAGCCCAGGAGAACATTAATCATTCAAGCAAACATAGTATAAACATAAACATAACATGGGTACCAACAGCACAAAACCTTTACCTTTCACTTACTGACATAGCCTACACAATAGTGAGATCCGTGTGGGCATTAAACCTTGGAGGCAGGTAGCTTCAACCTCACTGTAATCACTTGACGTCCCATCTGGGATGTCTGTACCCCTATTGCGTCCCAGCCCAACAATGACCTTTAGCCAACCCACCACCACCGCGTCTATGTTTCAGGCTTGAGGGATTAGGGGCCCCGGTTGTCACTAGGCTCTATGGAGGAGCCGTGTAGATGGGCCTTACCTACTCATGACCTTAAGGTGGCCCCCCCCCCCACCCTCCCGTGAGTACAGGTGAAGAAAGAAAAGCAGCCAACGCGGCCGTGGCGGGCATATGGCTACCCGCGGCCGATTGCACTTGTGCTCCTTAGACTGTGTGTAGGGGGTGGGAGCGCAGGGACGGGGGATGCAGCTCCAGCGCTACTGACACCTCGGTAACCCATCCTCGGTAGGGAGTTGGAAGTGGGGGGGGGAGGCAGTAGGACTAGCCCCCGACTGAGCCTGCATAAATACTATATACCCAATAGTCCGGTCCCCCACCCCCACCCCCCTGGAGACATACACTGTGCCTTGTTGGGCCTCCCCAGGAGTCACATTGCCATCCCCCATCAAACCTTAGTTCCTTGGGGTGCCTGCTTTCCTCAATCGTGGGTCTGTGGGTGGAAGGCTGCAAATGTCTGAGTCCGTTGGGAACCTAGGGTCAGTTCACCATCCATATGGCTCAAACAACAGAGCCAAGAGTTCCTGTGGTAAGGAGGTTAATGTGCAAAAAACATGGTACCTTACTAGTCTCTAACGTGGGGAAGACGCTCAGTCCTCTGAAGACATCGGATGCGGTCTGAAGGTTTCGCGGCTGGCGGCTCTCAAGCGTGGCCTGCGGGTCCGCTGTGATCTGGGAGGTGGTTGTCCTGCGTTCTCCTGCAAAAGTAGGAAGTCAAACCAGTTGGGCACCGAGATTGCCGGCTTGTTGAGGAACTCAAATAGGTTCGGGAGTTGGTCTGGTGTGCGTAGTTGGAATTCTGTTCCTCTCCTCCGTACAATCAGGTGGAAGGGGTGCCCCCATCTGTAGGTGGCTTTGGCTTGTCGAATCACTTCCAGCAGGGGGCGCATGAGTCCCCGCATGGCCCTCGTTTGCCTCGAGATGTCGGGGTAGATCCGGATGGGCGCACCGTCAAAGTCAATAGTGCCCCGTTCCCAGGCCAGGCACATGATCTCCTCTTTAACAGTGAAAAAATGGACCCTACAAAGGACGTCACGTGGAAGATCTGTTGCCGGTGGGCCCCATACTGCAGAGGGTGCCGCTCTGGGTCCCGGTATCCGGTGCACTCTGTCCAGCTCTAGGTCTGCTGTAGGCGCCTTACCCAGCACCTGATTCAGGAGGGCCACAACTGTTGCACGAAGGTCTGGGCCAGCGGTAGCCTCCGGAATACCTCGGAGACGCAGGTTGTTCCTTCTGCTTCTGTTTTCGCCGTCATCCAGCTTTAGTTGCATCTCTACCAGCTGGTGGCGGAAAGCCTGCTGACCTGCTTCTAGGGACGCAATGCGCGTTTCAGTCGTGGAGCTGGAGGCTTCTAGTACAGTGACCCTCTCCTCTACGGTGTCCACCTGTTGGCGTAAGTCATGCAGCTCTCTGGATAGCGCATTTACTATGGAGGCCGCCATCTCCTGCAGATCCTGCTTGGACGGCAGGCCCGCGACAATGTCCCGCAGAGCTCCCTCCTGGTCACCATCAGGCCCCCCCTGAAAGATAGGACTCGGTGGCAGTTCGGCATTGGGGAGCGAGGGCGATAGGATGGGAGAGGGGGCCCTCTCACTCCTGGAGAGTTGCGAGGTATTGGGTGCCGCAGCCACCGACGCACCTTTCCCTGGCTGAGTAACTGCGTTGGCGTACGATACACGCGGTGGTGCCATTTTAGCTGGTGTGGCAGGGGATGGGGCACTGTGTGGCCTGAGGAAGTAGTGTGCGATTCCGGGACCCCTTGGTTCCCCCGTGTTCGCCGGGTGTTTGCGCTCCCCTGGCATGTACTTATTTGCGTCTTCTGGCTAGCTGTCTGACTGTTCTCCGGGCTAAGGCCTGCATAGCTCCATGTTTAACGTCCTCACTCTGCCATTGCTAGGCCACGGCCCAGAATATCAAGTTTTGAGAGGATGGAGTTTGACTTGCCTTGTGGAGTGGTAGGATGTCTCTGGGGTAGTAAGGTGGCCGCTAACTTCCAGAGGTAGGCCACAGCTTTGGACTGACCTGGGGAGTGTCTGCCAGGTGAGTGGGTCCTGCTTCAGTGGGGCCACAGATTAGTTCTGTACAGAGCAGGGACAGGGTCTTGGGCAGGCAGTTACCTCTGGGGAGCTGAGCTGTGGAGGTATGTACACAGGTAGGTACACAATGTGCCCTGGAGAAGTAGCTGCATTCAGTCCTGGCCTGGTCACACTGTTGCTGGGTGTAGTAAGATGGCCGCTACACATGGAAAGGGGGATAAGGCCTCCGCTGATTCCTGTGCTGTTAATGGGGTGCAGGTCCCCTCAAGCTGCAGACCGGGGATCCCCTTTGGCAGGCAGGGTGTTTTATGTGTCCAGTGGGGCTTGAGTCAGGAATGCTGGGGAGGTGGGGAGGCTATCAGTGGATCCTGGGTGTAGCAAAATGGCCGCCGTCCGCCCCCCTGGAGCGCTGTTTGCTGCTAACCCCCTCCAGCTACTGTCCATTTACCCCTGGTCCGGGATCCCTTGCTCGAGAGGCCGTCAGACGAGTACCTGTGTAGGGCTAACTAGCCCTGCGGAGCGCTGTATCCGGGCTCCCTTCCTCTTAGGCCTCAAGATGGCGACGGCCCTGGTGTGGATGGAGCCGGCAGCAGGCCGGATTGCTGCTTAGCCTGACGTCCGGGACACCTAGTACAGGCGCCGATCTCTGTAGGGGCTCTGGGGAACGCTGTACCTCAGCTTGGGGGATGACGCTGTCCCTTCTCCTTAGGCCCCAAGATGGCGGCGGCCCTGGCGTGGATGGAGCCGGCCGCGGGTCGGATTGCAGCCCCGTCTGACGTCCGGGACACTTAATACAGGTGCCGGCCTCTGCAGCAGACGTCCGGGGGTTTAGATGGTGGGTTCTGTGGGTTTAGTGGAGCTTGTGGGCTCGGGATGGTGCTGGATTCTAGTTGTCCCAGCGGAGCTCCACAGCAAGACGTCCTTCACCTCTCGCTTCCGGACCTTTGCTTATCTTCTTAAGTTGTAGGCACAAGTATCCTGCTTGGGAGGGTCCCTGTTCCTGTGTGTTGAGTTTTACTGCAAAACTTTGTTTTGTAAGTTGATGTTTTCGGCCTCCTTTTGGTTGTTGGACATTTATTCCCTTCTTTTGAGATATAATCTGATTATATTACTTTCTATGTTATTATAGCTGATCCTGGAATACCCTCTATGGTCTCCTGTAGTTCTTGGCCTCCGTGGCGGTTGCAGACCCCCTGAACTACTACCATTTTTTTATTGTAGTATATATTATTCTAAAAAGACTGGGGTGAGTAAGGATGTTCTTGGAGTGAATGTTCACATGTATGTTAACATTTGTATCATTTAAAAATTGATGTTTAAATAAATATATATTTTTTCTTATATAATTATAAGTGTTGATATGACTGTTATATATAGATCTTCTTTCAATAGAGGGCTTGTACCTCAAATGGACAGCATCCCCTGAGGAAGCTCAGAATGTGGGCGAAACATGTTGGGAACTTCATCTAAAGTGCTGTAGCCGTAAAAACGATGTTCTATGTACTTGCCACAGTTGTTTTAAAAAATGTTTGATCTGTGCTTAAATAAAATATTTTTATATTACTATTTGAGATCACTGTACTTTACTTGCGCCTTAAAAATCCCACAAATTTCCTTGTATCCACTTAATTAAGGAATGTTGTGCTAATAATAGTGGTTTGTCCGTGGTCAAAAAATCCATTCCAGAAAGATGGAGTAGCAGACATCTCCTGGTACATGACATGCTGTCTCTGACTGTATAGTAGTTTGGGATGGAAAGAAAAACCCACAAATAACTTCAGGTGAAATACAGGACTCTCTAAAAACAAGAGAGAAGATGCACAATAAGGAGAAAGATGGGCTGCATGGTTGCCAGAAGAAAGCCATTACTATGCCACAAAGTATACTGCTTACAATATGCCAAACAGCACAGAGACAAGCCTCAAACCTTCTGACACAAAGTCATTTGGAGTGATGAGACAAGAAATTTTGGCCACAACCTTAAATGCTACATTTGGAGAGGAGTCAACAAGGCCTATGATGAAATGTGCACGATTGCTACTGTGAAACATGGAGGTGGATCGCTGACGTTTTGGGGATGTGTGAGTTACAAAGGAACAGGAAATTTGGTCAAAATTGATGGCAAGATGAATGCAGTATGTTATCAAAAAATACTGGAGGAACATTTGCATTCATCAGCCAGGAAGCTGAGCATGGGACGTACTTGGACATTCCAACATGACCATGATCCAAAACACAAGGCCAAGTTGACCTATAATTGGCTACAGCAGAATAAGGTGAAGGTTCTGGAGTCCTGACCTCAATATCATTGAGCCTCTCTGGGGAGATCTCAAATGTGCAGTTCATGCAAGACAGTCCAAGAATTTACAGGAACTGGAGGCTTTTTGCCAAGAGGAATGGGCAGCTTTACCATCTGAGAAGATAAAGAGCCTCATCCACAAATACTACAAAAAACTTCAAGCTGTCATTGATGTTAAAGGGGACAATACACGGTATGCCTATATATCGTTCCTCCCCATCTTATATAAATACTAATATTATCATTTTTTTTCTAAAACTCTATTGGACTTCCTTAAAAAAATGCAGTTAATACATTAAGGTAAAAAACGTTTTGCCTTTAGAACCCCTTTAAATGGGCTGCCCAATGAACCCCAATGGACTAAAAATCGACATATGCAGCATGTTTGGTTACTGCGCAAAGGAGCTTTGGGGTGGCATTCAGAATGAATGGCAATGCATCCCATCAATGCATGGTATACCAATTGAGTGTGCGGGCCGTATCGGTGGTTTGCCTGCATCTCTATAGAGGCAAACTGAACTCCAGAAAACAAAGTAAAATACACAGTTTTCCTATATAGTTACATAGTTACATAATAGGCGAGGTTGAAAAAAGACACAAGTCCATCACTTGGACATGGCAGAAGATTTTTGTAATACCCTCACCAGACAGCACAGCCAGGTTAGTGACACCGCTTTTCATTATAATTAAACTGTTAGTTCACCGACCCTTCTCCAGCCTGCTGACTGAACAGTGAAAGTTCTATTTGCACTTTGTGGTACATTAATAGGTAAATGTAATTACACAAATAAAGAATGGACAGCATATATAGAAATTGAAAGTGTTGAAAAGATGTACGTTCGCTTTAAGAAATACATGCCGAACCAAAGGGGTCACAGCCACATTTAAATGTGTTTGTAGAAAAAGCTAAACAAAGGAAATATGTAATAAAAAATAATATAAAGAAATAGTCTGTTAACTGAGCCCCAAGAAAATAATTTTACAACATAGAAATGAAGCATAGAAACCACTAGCTTCATTGTGGATACTCAATTTCCTCTTAACAGTTCCAAGGTATAAAAGTTCACAGTATTCCATTTGTAACTGATGGCAATTTATCCTTTCACTTTACTCCTCCAATGTATGTAAACATATATTTTATATTTTAATGTATAAAAAAGATCGAAACACGCATAAACATATCTGCCAAATAAATCCACACAAGTACGGAGAATTGGAATTTGCCTCATAAAAACAACTGCTTTCCTTGAGACAGAATATAGAATTTGGTGTCGTTTATAGTTATATATTGCTTTTCCATATCTTTGGCTACACATAGGTAGCCAAATGTGGTTGGAAAATTGTAGGGTGAGAGAACTGGATAGCAGAACAATAAAGTCGAGGCAAGAATATAAAATCTAGCCACAGAATGTCAGGCTGTTGGGGACTGATCCAGCCAGCTTGGCTTAACTGCAAATCTGAGTATTTATTTGAGAGCACAATTTGTGAATAATTGTTAGAATAGTTTTTTTAATATAAGTGGAAAGTTAAATTTTCACTGAACATCTCATGCATGTTGTATTCAGAGAGTAGCATTGCCACAGTGTTAGTGTGGGTCTGTCTTTCCCCATCTAACCTTAAACAGGCAACTAGGTACAGGTTTTATCTCATGATACTTCCAGGTTGCAGCCTTCATAGTTTTCACAGATTAGCTGTAAAGCTCATTTGTTTCTTTATTGCCCTACAGACATGTGGACTGCTCCTACCTTGCTATGGGTGTGAAACTAAACTATTACTTGTGGTTTAATTTACTGATGGTCTGTGCCCATCTCATTCAGCCATAGGCATTGCCCAATTCCATCTGCTGTCTGATTTAAGACCAGTTTCTGGTTGATGCAAAAAAAAAAACTTTATTGACTCAAATACTGTTAAAATATGAATATTTTATTGAATATACAAAACATTGTTAAAATTTGTTTTTTTATGACTGTTTTCTCAACATACAAAAAAAAACATTTACTGGTAACCCCCATCAGCCCTAGTAGAGGGTGGAACCCCCAAGATACACAACAAAAAAAGAAGACAGGTGGAGAGAGGTGGTCAGACGGAGGAACACCCCAAGTCCCCAAAAGGTGGATATGGGGGTGCACCTAGGGATGATTTTTGTCGTATCAATCCTTGTTGTCCTCCATAGGTGTACAATAGTTTGACATTATTATTCATATGTTATATTGATTGTATTACTTTAATTTTTGTCCAGAATTTTTTTTTAATTTTAAAGTGGTTGTAAACCCTTACAGACCACTTTGACCTACAGACCACTTTGACCGCAGGCGCACTGAGCACGCCTCTGCTAACGGCAATATGCTGCTAGTGGTGGCTCCCGTGCGCATGTGCGGGAGTGACAGCGATGTGATTGGCCGGAGTCGCGAAACCCGGAAGTCACTCCGGGATATATTGGTAGTGGTGGAGATGAAGAAGGAGGACCGCTTCGGGGGCTTCGTTCTCAGGTAAGTTATTATGCATACTAGCACATTATGCCTTTGCCTTGCAGGGTTTATTTTTATTTATTTTTTTGGAATGGCTTAACTCCAAAATTTCTTTAACTCTTAAGCTCCTGAAGAAGCGAGTTTCATCGCAAAACATGTTGAGTAGAACTTTGAACTGAACATCATCACCCCTTCAAATGGTTACCCATGGATATTAGTAGATTGGGGGTGTGATTCACGTGTATATCTTGGGGGTTCCACCCGCTACTGGGCCTGATGGTGGGCTGACAGTGGTTACAAGTAAATGTTTTTTTGTATGTTGAGGAAACAGTGATAAAAAATTATTTTAACCATTTTTTGTATATACAATAAAATATTCATATTTTAACAGTATTTGAGTCTTGCCATTAAAGTCCAATTTCTTTTTGCATCAACCAATACTATTTCATTCATGACGAGGCACTGTTTACGAGGTTAGGTCCACAGTGCCACTCTGTGTTGACATACAATATTAATCTCTGTCCAGTTTAGTCCACAATACCACTCTGTGTTGACATACTGTACAATATTGGTCTCTGTCCAGATTAGTCTCTGTCCAGTCTGGCAATTAGTGACCCTATTTAAGCCATGCTCATACTTGCCCTAACATAATTTGCCCACATGTTGGATAAGCTAAAAAAAGTTAAAAAAAATAAATAAAAATTCCAGTTGAATGTGACAAACTACTACTAAATATACCATGGCCTGGCTCAACCTCATTAACCAGGTACTTTCATTATACAAATTGACAAATGAAGCCAGGCTTTGCCCTAAAAAAAATCATAAGATTTGGCATCCATGGGTGAACTCAGGCTGTACTATATCACCTGATACTTAAAGCGTAATTCCACTTTTGTTGAGAAAAAAAATGTCCTTATATGTGCATTGCAGGGATTTTAACAAACTCTGTTACAGATTCCCACCTTTTGTAATTCTGAAGAAATCCCTGTGTGTTTGTCTGCATCCATTTGGGAAAGTGAGTCTAATGGGGGTGGTTATCAATCAGCTGCAGCACCTGCAGGGCTATAATGAGGAAAGCTGCTGGGCCTGCATCCCTTTAGATGTGATTTCCTACTGGGAGTACCTCACCAAAAATGACATTTTTGTTGCAGGGGATGCCTGAAATCTGACTTAGGGCAGACTTTAGTGAAAATCACTGAGCCAATCACATAAGCAGGAAATTATGTTTCTGGGGGTATTTTGTACACCATCTGTGTACAGAACAACTCCAGGTAGCCATATTGCATTGCAGTTTCAGAAAATGACAGAGCTGCAGATTGAAAAGTAAAGCTCATTTTTAATAACCTTCAATTACAATAAGACTTGTGTCGCAATTGTTTACGTTATATTATTTTTTGTTTACTTGTTATTATGGACGTCACTTCCTGTTTACGGACCCGCTGTCAGGAAGAGCACGCCAGCATCCAAGATGGCGACCATGGACGTCCCCCTGTTCTGCATGTCCCACTGAGAAGGGCCACGCAGGCACGTTTGCGTGCACCTGTGCACACGCTTGCGCACTAGTGCTGCACGAAATGCTGGCATTGGCCAGCATGCGCGTGCATCCGGTGACGTTTGTGGCGCTAATGGACTATTTAAACTGCCTTACTTTCTTGGCTTGGTGATGCCTGGGCTACAGCATTACCTGTGATTCCTGATTATCATTTGCCTGTACCTGCTCCAGTTGACCCTACCCGGCTTGCTCCTGACTACCCCTGCTTATCTGCTTGCACCTGACCTCGGCCTGTTTTGACTACCTTCCTGTCTGCTCCTTCGGCCACCTCGCTGCCAGCCTGTTGCCGAATCTGCCTGTACCTGAGACTACAATCCTGCCTGCTCCTTCTGCTACCTCGCTGCCAGCCTGTTGCTGAACCTTTCTGCACCTGACTCTGCTCCAGTGTCCACCTGCTCTGGACTAGTGTGCCTATGCTTCCAGTCCATCTGCCTGCACCTGCCTGAGCTCCAGTTTCCAGTCCGACAGCTGTTCCTGGGTCTGTTCCAGTTCCTGCTTCAGTTCCGGTCCAGCTCATCTACCAGCAACCTTGCCAGGCACTCGTGAGACTCTGCACTCCTGCGCCTCCTGTTTTCTCTATCAGGGGCCTCGAGTCAGAGGTGTAAGAGAGGCCTCCCTCTGCATACCAGACTCTATCATCAGGTATGTGACACTCGCACCAAAGCGAGGCTTGGAATGCACGCCGAGATAGAGAAACAGAGCGGTGTGACAGATCCTTAAAAAAAAAAATAGCTGGACAGACTCAGTATCGGTTTTGAGGCACCATAAATTGTGAGTTGGCATTTTAACTATTGTGAATACTTATAGTCAAGATGAATAAATATTGCGCACATGTTGCGCAATGATGGATGTTTAATTTTTATGGGACACCATTATTGATATGGAGGAACGAGGAGCACCTAGCTGGAGCAAAGCCATGATAGTGGAGTGGTTATCCCAGATGAACCAAAGGCAAATCTTTTTCTAGGCTCTGATGAGTGCCCATTTTAGAAGGTGGTGGTGGCACATGAATTGGTGAATTGGTGAAAAGATTCAGCACAAAGCATGCATGAAAATTTGAGAACATATATGACAAATGGAAATGGACTATAAATATATTATATATTTATGTTGATATTTGGCACCTTATTACCAGGGCAGATTTCCTGGACAACTTACCTGATATTCACACCGGGTGCCAGGCTTTAGGCACCCTTACATGTGAGTTGAGTAATATGTTTTAATTTTTAATAAATCTTTTAAACAGTATTGCGCAATGAGGTCTTTTGTCACATCTATCCACATGAGGAACATTTATCCCAGGCAACGCCAGTCTAAAGAAGATCTACAGGGGCTGCCCCACATGTGCGTTTGACCATACTAGCAATAGTTGGTCCAAATTGAGGGGTGAGTTTACATCTATATGGGGGCACCTTGTCTGAGCACATATCAAGTACAGAATCCCGCATCTACTTTTGAGCACGAGCACTTAATCTGGGACTTGAAATCTTTACTATTCAACGATTTAAGTCATTTGAGTTTGAGCACTAGCACTTTATTGGGACTTTTGCTACTTTTAGCGACTTTTAGGTAGCCATTACACAATGTGATTTATGTTTTTTATCTACTTAGAGGATAAGAGCGTGGTTTTTCTCTTTGTTCATTTGTTATTGATTTGCACAGCAAATTTATTTCACTGCAGCTGCTAACTATTTGGAGTCAATATATTTATATTCATTTTTTTATATTTGTTTTTTTCAATTGGCGCTTTGGTTATTAAATTATTTACAAGTATCACTTTAAATGGGGGGCGTGGCTAAGCGGTGCATGTAGAAGGTCGCACATCACTCCTGCTCCGCCGAAAACCTGGGCATTAATCCTTTTAAAGAAGTGATCCTGGTCCGAAACAAACCCCAAGGGAACCGCTATGACCCCGCAACACCAGCGATCCATCCCACGGCGCTTTAAAGCACACAGAACCATGGCAAAAAGAAGCAAGGAGACCAGAGGCCGACATGATGAACTGACCCAAGATGGCGCCTTGCCACAGCGCACGTCCAGGGATAAGTACAGGGAGGCAGCCCAGAAGCTCCTCTTCAGGGGGAAAGCCTCCAAAGAACTGCTATCTCCCCCTCCGGGCCCTGGCGAGGCCACAGGAGATCAATCGGCAGCAAATGATACAGTCCTGCTGGAGGATGCTGACGGATTGTCCCCAGACTGTAATACTGTGAGTACACCCAGAGATTTGTTCACGGGGGCCCGATCTACCCCATCCCCCTTATCTGACAACACAGAGCCCACCCTCAGAGACATTTTCTCCGCTATGACTGCATGTAATATGTCCATCTTAATGCTAGCAAAGGAGGTGAAGAGGGTTAAAGCAATACAACTGCCACCTCACTGCCCAGCACGCGGCCCGCCTAGATGACCTGGAAAATCGCATGAGACGCAATAACATCCACCCCATAGGCATCCCTGAAAGGGCAGATGGTAAAAACCTGGTCGCATTTATTGAAAACCTATTGAAAAAATCACCCCAGGCCTTCCTCTTCAAAATGCTTAACTACAAAGACATCGACACCATACTGTCCAAAGCCAGAACCATGGGTGGTACGATGAACATAGACAACTCCAAGATACCCCTGTATCGGATTTTTCCGCTGAGCTGCAGAAGCAACGAGCCAAATTCATCGATGTCAAGAAAAGACTGAGGGAGCTCAACCTACCATATGCTATGCTATACCTGGCCCGACTTCGGGTAGTTGCACTGGGCGAGACCCACTTCTTTGACCACTGCAGCACAATGGCTGGATAGGGAGGACAGAGCACTCAAAGCCAACAACATGCCACGCAACGCCCCAGTCTGGAGATGGAGGCCTATATGCTCGGAACTCAGCTGTTGCCTTAAATAGGTTCCCCTTATTACTACCGATGATGACCAAAGGTTCGGACCACTAGATCCTTTCTTTATACTTGATTTATACCTTTCACCATAGACAAGGCGACAAAAGGAGAAATACTGACACTGTTTATGGCTTACAAAGCGGCACGTCCTGCACGTGTTGCAGAAGTGAAACCCCTATGTGAACTAACCCCCGGGTTTAAAGGGAGTTTCCACGGCCTCCCCCCCCCCCCAGCGGATGCAAGGGGACAGTTTGTTACGCAGCCCAAGGGGCTGGAAGTCCTTTTGGCTCCACAAGTTACTTTTTGCATGATGACCACTTGTAGACACGAAACCTGCAACTATGCCTCATGTCTTTGCTTTGACTCTCCAACACCACAACATGTAGCAACGTGAAAATGGACTGTGCACAGATAACTATCTGTACACCGGGTAACGATAATATGATAACAAATGTATATACTTTATATAGAGTTACTGTCTTTTCTGTTGATGAAACTTACCAAACACTAAGTATACTCCTGATAATGCCTATGCTATGCCCACATGGCGGTTAAACTTAATATCCTCACCTGGAATGTAAGGGGCCTGGGCACCCCGGTAAAAAAAATTGCGGTCTTTAGACATGTTAAGTCAATGGAAGCCAGTATTGTATGCTTACAGGAGACGCATTTTTCTGCTGACCCAGCCTGAGCCCCCGCATTTATGATGTGCAATTGCACTCTACATATTCCTCGTATTCTAGAGGGGTAAGCATACTCATACGTAAAGGAGTTCAGTTCCACTGCTCTAAGACCCTAACTGACCCAGGAGGTAGATATGTATTTCTGCTATGCAAAATTCATGGGTTAACCTGTATACTAGCCAATATATATATATATATATATATATATATATATATATATATATATATATATATATATATATACCGCCACCGTACTTGGCCGAGGTCCTTGGGTGTCTGGCAAAATTTATGGCACAATACCCAGAGGCCCCCCTGCTTGCAGTGGGAGACTTCAACAATTACTTAAATCATTTCAAAGACAAATTACCTATCCCTACCAATATAGCACCTGGTGCAACGGGACACACACCCTTTTGAGTTCTCGAGGAGCTGGGGCTGACAGACGTGTGGCGTAGTAGATACCCGGACCTTAAAAAGTACTCCTGTCACTCGGCTTCCCATGGCGGCCTGTCCAGAATAGACCTGGGGTTAGGCAACGACAGAATGATGCAACGTATTATAGCCTCAGAATATGCTGATAGACATATTTCCGACCATTCCTCGTTCCGAATCCAGGGGTCAAGTCCTGGGAAAAAAAGTGTGGGAACTCCCACCCAAGCTGCAAACTCTGCAGGGCTCCAACACACACTTGCTGCTATTCCAACCCTTCATTCAATTGTGCTTCCATAAACTTCCCTCCTGGCATTAAATTTTATTTTGTATATAGAGTGTTTATGTGGTGAGTTTACACTTTTCATTGAACTGATGGTTAAACGGAAAGGTCATAAATTAACTGCACATTATCTCCCTGCATGTCCTGTGAGCAGAATAGATGTGCTCCCCCTCTGGGTTCTCTCATCATATGGCCACATAAAGATAGAGGAGGGGGTATTCAGCGGGACACACAGACTGCAAGTCTGCAGGAGACCTGGGGGGGTGGGGTCTCTCATCAGATGGCACTGAAGATAGAGGAGGGGGATTCAGCGGGACACACAGAGCGGCATCACGAGAGGTCTGACTAAATACAATCTCTTAGCAGCAGGGACCTGATCT
Source organism: Lithobates sylvaticus (assembly GCA_028564925.1). Classification (NCBI taxonomy): domain Eukaryota; kingdom Metazoa; phylum Chordata; class Amphibia; order Anura; family Ranidae; genus Lithobates; species Lithobates sylvaticus. The sequence goes on from CM053032.1 coordinate 185,181,551, forward strand.
ACCCGTAGCTAGCTGTGATTGACAGGTAGATCGAAGCAGAAGCTGTCATGGGGCCCCCTACTGGCAATGCCTGAATGGTCAGGTGTGCGGCACTTACTGTTGCAAGCTGTGTCGGCAGCTGCTGGTGTAGCCCTGCCACACAGCCACATACTTCAAAGTCTTGCAGGACATGGCTGCTAATGGGAACTGAGTTCCTGTTGTGGAAAAAGTACAGGAACTCCGTTCCCATGCGTTCCCGCAGGACTTGAGCCCTGTCTGTATCATTCCCAGACATAGTTAAAAGCCCAATTTGGAGACTCAATCCCTTTTGGCTTTCGCTGTTCCCAGAACCTGACCCAATTCGGGACATGCTCACATTATTTCTACAGGACAATATTGGTACAGCTAAATTGCGAGTAGTCTGGGATACGATGAAAGCCTTTATGAGAGGGCAATTTATAAAACGTATAAACCGCATCAAAACAGACACAAAGGCCTGGGAGATGACGGTACGCGGAATGGTCAACGAAACAGAGAACAACTATACTGCCAATCCTACGGAAGACACCAAAAGGGCATGGTTGGGGGCACAATCAATGTCTAGACAACTGGCACTGCATTTGGCTGAAAACAAACGTTTTTTTTTTTTGCAGCAGTCGCATTTTGAAGAGGGGGAAGCGACTGGACATATGCTAGCGGTAATGGCGCAAGCACAACAGTCCTCCCCCACTATTTCAGCCATTTGCGATGACCAGGGAGTTGCACGATCCTTAACTCCAGACACTGTACAGATTTTCAAGGGTTTCTACGTGGACCTATACACATCCAAAGTGAGGCCCACGGAGGTGTAGAATTTTTGGGGAAATGTAAGCTCCCGGTCTTACCAACAGGAGATGTAGACATGCTAAATGCACCAATAACAGAAGAAGAACTAGGTGTAGCCCTGACACAATCCCAAAACAACAAGTCACCAGTGATGGACGCACGAGCGGACTTACAACTCATGGGGCCCCCGGGCAATAGGAGATTATGGGGCCCCCAGGCAATCAGAGATTATGGGGCCACACATTATACACACAGTATACAATCACACAGTATACAATCACACAGTATACACAGACATGTTTCTATTGGCTGAGAAGGTACTGGAGAGGTGGGGCAGCTATAATCTCTGGATTTTTAGACCAAAAGGATGTTGGTAAGAGACATTTCAGAAACAGATGTAAATAAAACACAGATTTTTACATACTGTCCCTGGTTTTACTGAGGCTGGCAACCCTGATGGGCCCCCTAGTGGCCCGGGGCCCTCGGGAAGTGCCCGAGTGGCCGAATGGTCAGTCCGCCCCTGGATGGATGGCCTTCCATCTGAGGAATATAAGCGTTACTCAGGCACATTACTTCCCACAATATTAAAGGTCTATAATGAGGCGCTCGAGGAAGGGTCTTTGCCGGGCTCCATGAATGAGGCAATTATTGTTGTCTTGCTGAAGCCAGGCAAAGAGGCAAAACTCCCAGGCTCATATAGACCCATATCATTGCTGACAGCTGATGTCAAATTACTGGCTTGGGTACTGGCAAATAGACTGGCTAAGGTAATACATAAAATAGTTCACAAAGATCAATCCGGGTTCATTCCCACGAGATCCACAGCACAAAATATAAGAAGGCTTTTCCTAAACCTACAACTCCCGGTGGACAATACAGGCAACAGAGCAGTCTTTTCGCTGAACGCAGCTAAGGCCTTCGACAGGGTCGAGTGGCCTTACCTGTGGAAGGTACTGAGGACTGTGGGCTTGGGAGACACCTTCATCAAATGGGTCCAGTCATTGTACGCCGAACCCACTGCGAGAATTAGAATCAATGGGGAATTCTCAGAACCCTTTTCATTATTCAGAGGCACCAGGCAGGGGTGCCCTATGTCACCCCTTCTGTTTGCCCTAGCACTGGAGCCCCTAGCAGCTAGAATGCAGGGAGATGCTAACATCATAGGATTCCAGAGCCCCATGGGCACAGATATTGTATCCATGTATGCTGATGATACCCTACTGTACCTAGGAGATACGCAGGATACCCTACAGGCAGTTATGAACCTCATTAAAGCCTTAGGAGAGCTATCAGGCTTCTCTATTAACTGGGATAAGTTAGTGCTGATGCCATTAGACCCCCCTAGACACCCTGTTACCAACTTGGACAGAGACAGTCCAAATAGTAACCTCATTTAGGTACCTAGGCATCCAGGAGACTCCAGACCCATTCCAATACCTTACTCATAACCTAGTCCCCCTTCTCAGTAAGTTTCGTGACAAATGTACCGCCTGGTGCAAACTACCTCTTTCGATAGCAGGAAGAATAAATCTCATCAAAATGGTCTGGGCACCGCAATTATTATACATATTCCACAACTCTCCAGTGTGGATCTCCTGGAGATGGTTTAAAGAATTGAGTCCCGATTTAGAGAACTAATATGGCGCAAAAAATCAGCTAGGATCAGGTTAACAACCCTACAGTATAACAAAGATGAAGGGGGGCTGACGGTCCCCCACCCCAGGACTTACTACCTGGCATCCCAACTACAACATTTGGGGGGTTGGGGAACGATAGACCAAACCAATCCTATTCGTAGGATACTAGATATAGAGGGGGACAACGAGTCCGCACTCACAAGGCTGGAAGCAGGCTATCTACACCTAGACCCTAAGGCCCCAACAGTGAAACTATTAAACACGCTATGGCCATATATTAAAAAGGTACTAGGGATAAAAGGGTACTTGACCCATACACCCATATGGTGTAATAGACAATATAGGGAAATACTGAAACTAAGAGGATTCAGGAACTGGGAGGAAGCAGGCATTAAATAAATTACATATCTGAGATCCAGGCAGAATTCGGGATTCCAAACAATTTCTTCAAATACCTGCAGTTACGCCACGCCTTGCAAACGCAGGCAAAAACTACTACGCTACAGCAGACAGACCACATGATAATTTGAAATATCCCTATGGAAAGGGAAAAAAAAGGAATGATCTCCAGTTGCTACAATACCCTCCTTGCACGAATACAAGACCCTACCAAGCTGCCCTGCAGGCAAGGATAGGAGGGTAATATAGGACCCATTGATGGGGAGAGCTGGGAGTTATGTCTCGCAGCTGCACCTCTGGTCTCAGTATCAATGTCCCAAAAATTGTCTCACCTATACCTACTACATAGGGCATACAGGACCCCTAAGAGACTTCACAAATGGGGTATCAGGAATTCCCCCCTCTGCCCAAAATGTGAGTCTGACCATGGAGATTTCCTCCACATGTTTTGGAAATGCCCCAAGCTCTTCAGGTACTGAAGGGACGTACTAGACACGATATCTATAGCATATAAAATAACTGTTCCACAGGATTCAGCTGTCCGCCTGCTAGGAGCACTTGACGGTAAAACACTGACTCCACCAACGCACATAGCGATCCTGAGACTACTCTACGAAGCACGCAAGCTAATTGCCCAATGGTGGATCACTCCAAGAGTCCCCACCAGAGGGCAATGGGTGGACAGCGTCAACAAACTACTAATTAGGGAAAAACTAACGTATCAACACAGAAAAGTCCCACGAAAATTCTACTCAATGTGGCAAGAGTGGTTAGAGGTCCCAGGACTAGCCCCCTAACAACTAATCAAAGACAGATTGTTATTAGGATAGATGCAAAGAAAACTATCACCCGATAACCACAAGATACGAGAAACACAAATTAACAGGTGACATTAATACAGATGGATGTCAGGTTGCAAAAGACCTACATACACTGTTTTAACCTATAGTCGAGACATGTTAAGCTATAAGAACTACAAGGGCCAATTGTGTCCACATTATTCTTTCAGCTAGTTACTTGTTATGTTTTATCTGAATACGTCTAAAAAATTGAGTCACTCCACAGTAAAAGTATATACATGAACATATGAAGGAATATCCTATGGTTATACTTTATTCGAGGTCTATTTTACCTCTACCTTGCTTCATAAATATTTCTGTACACTGAATGATGTATACCATGTATTGTGCTAGACAAGCAAAAAAATATTTTTTTCTGATAAAGTGATAAAGTGATAAAAAAAAAAGTATCACTTTAAATAGATATGGCAGGCCCACAGCGTGTCCCCAGAGCCGATGCACGTGGCCCGCAGGCACGATGCCCGCCGGACACCGGCGATCTCTCCTGACTAGGGATGAGCTTTATGTTCGGGTCAAACATGAGTTCAACTCGAACATTGGCTGTTCGCCCATTCGTCGAAAACTGTAACATTATGGGGCATTCACACCAAATTCGAGCACCGGGTAAAGCCCCATAATGCACTGCGGGAGCATTGCTGTATGATGATTGGCCAAAGCATGCACCTGACCTGCATGCTTTGGCCAATCCCAGCGCCCTGAGCTAAGAGAGCCATAATTGGCCAAAGTCAGGGTGCCTTTGGCCAATCATGGCTCAGGGGAACTAAGTCCACGCCCCACTCTATATAAGGCTGCCTGGGCGGCAGACCCGTGTAGTGTGTTGTTGGCATGGACAAAGAGAGAGTGTCATTTAGATTGAGCAGGCAGGCAGGTTATTCAGTTAGCTGCAGTGTATTTAACCACCTCAGTACAGTGCATTTTCACCCCCTTCCTGCCCAAGCCATTTTTCAGCTTTCAGCGTTGTCACATTTTGAATAACAATTGCGCGGTCATACAACACTGTACCCAAATGAAATATTTTACTTTCTGCTATACTAAATATCCCCAAAAAATATATAAAAAAAACATTTTTTTTTTCCTCAGTTTAGGCCGATATGTATTCTTCTACATATTTTTGGTAAAAAAAAAAATCGCAATAAGCGTATATTGATTGGTTTGCACAAAAGTTATAGCGTCTACAAAATAGAGGATAGATTTATAGCATTTTTATTATTTATTTTTTTAACTAGTAATGGCGGCGATCTGCGATTTTTATCGTGACTGCGATATTGCGGTGGACATATCGGACACTTTTGACACATTTTTGGGACCATTCACATTTATACAGCGATCCGTGCTATAAAAATGCATTGAGTACTGTATAAATGTGACTGTCAGGGAAGGGGTTAACCGCTAGGGGGCGCTGAAGGGGTTATTATGTTCCCTGGGAGTGATTCTAACTGTGGGGGGGAGGGGACTCACATAGGGAGGAGACCGATCAGTGTTTCTCTCTACTGAGAACACACCATCGGCTCCTCTCCTCTGACAGGACCGTGGATCTGTGTGTATACACACACACAGATCCACGGTCCCACTGCAATCGCGGGTGCCCGGCGGACAGTTGCTGCAGTGTATTGTATGTATATATATATATATATATATATACTGACAGTATTGTGTATATATATATATATATATATATATATATATATATATATATATATATAAACACCCATAGTGCAGTTGCTACTACTTTTCTGGTGGTGTACACAATACATACAGTGCACCTATAGTTGCTATTAGACTTCTGGTGGTGTACACAATACATACAGTGGACCTATAGTTGTTATTACACTTCTGTTGGTGTATACAGTACCATGCACCCATAGTGCAGTTGCTACTACTTTACTGGTGGTGTACACAATACATACAGTGCACCTATAGTTGCTATTAGACTTCTGGTGGTGTACACAATACATACAGTGGACCTATAGTTGTTATTACACTTCTGTTGGTGTGCACAGTACCGTGCACCCATAGTGCAGTTGCTACTACTTTTCTGGTGGTATACACAGTACACAATAAAGTGTAGGGTGGTGTTGCAAAACAAAATCCCCATCATGTCCGGAAGGCCACCAAGGAGAGGCAGACGCTCACAGGCCACTAAATGAGGGCAAGCAGGCTCTGTGTCTACAGTCAACATTGCTGGTTAAGGACACAGTGCATCTTCTGCAGGTGGCCATGGGGCATGCTTGTCCTTTTTTTCTCCTGTTGGGACAGGGGCAGAAAAATTGGGCCTTTGGTGGTGGTGGTGCTCACAGATAATCCCTCACAGATACTCTTGTTGGTCGCAGGAACGGGCCCTGCTGTGAAACATTAGATCAAAAATTTTAATTACACGTCCCTGTTAAACAGGGACAGAAACATTGGGCCCTAGGCAGTGGTGGTGGTGCCCTAAACCAAAAATATTGTTGGAAGCTGGCATCATCAAGATTGAGGAGGAATAGGATTGTCACTCAGCATAGGCAGTCTTCAAGGGATCCCCCATCCATAGAAAAATCAATCAGTTACATCAGTATCAGGTGCTTGATAGCTGCTGCTGATCCATGACTGATTGATTTTTATGAATGTGAGCCTATCAACGTGTCTGTGGACAGGCGCAATCTATGAGACGTTACAAACCCTCCAGCAGCACTGGCAGGACAGGCCTGTAGCTCAATTGCATATTGAGCTAGTTCTGGCCAGTGGTCCATCTTCAAGACCCAGTAACCCACTGGATGCTCTGTTGGAAAGGTCTCCAAGTCTGCTCTTTCCCCTAGATATTCCTGCACCATGTAATGCAGACGCTGGCGATGGTTGCTTGAACCGAACAGACCTTGTCGCTGAGGACTGAAAAATTGTCTAAAGGCATCGGTCAGCTGGCCACCTTATCCACTGCTCTTCCTCTGACTGAACAAAGTCTCAGCAACATGTTGTCCAGCACCAGGAAATTGTAACCTCACAGGGTCTGGAAATGCATTGCACAAACAAAACCCTAACATGGATCAAGAAGTGTTGCCAGACAGTAATGATCCCTCTCTTTGATACCATGAATCCTAGGATCCTTACGCTGCATGGCCTCCCTGATTCTGCAAAGCCTGCGAAAGTTTGCAGAGGCATTCGATTTGAGTCCTCTGGGTCACTAAGGATCACATGATTCGTAACAACCTCCTCCCAGCCACGTACAACTCCTTGGGTTTCTGGGGACTGAAAACCATCCCTTGAAGACTGCTGTTGAGTGTTATCCTCCACGTCCATGCTGACACAATCCTCCTCCTCTTCTTCCTGTGTGTTTGGCAGGCCTGCAGGAATAATATCTGGATAAAGGGGTCCTTGAGAGGTAAGGAAGTCCTCCTCTTCCTCCCGCTGTTCTGCCTCAAGTGCCCTGTCCATTATTCCATGAAGCATGTGCTCCAACAGGAAGACAAGAGGGACAGTATCACTGATGCATGCATTGTCGCTGCTCACCATCCTTGTGGCCTCCTCAAATGGTGACAGTATAGTGCATGCATCCTTGATCAGTAGCCACTGGCATGGCGAAAAGAAGCCAAGCTCCCCTGACCCTGTCCTGGTGCCATACTCACACAGGTACTCGATGATGGCCCTCTGCTGCTTGTGCAGCCACTGCAGCATTGCCAACTTTGAGTTCCACCTGGTGGACATGTCACAAATGAGGCAGTTGGTGGGCAGGTTGCATTCCCTTTGAATGTCAGCCAGCCGAGCACTGGCATTGTATGACCGGTGGAAATTACCACAGACTTTTCTGGCCTGCCTCAGAAGATCTTGTAAGCCTGGGTACCTGCTCAAGAACCGCTGCACCACCAAATTCAGGATGTGTGCCAAACATGGAACATGGGTCAAGTGTCCCTGTCAGAGGGCGTGGAGAAGGTTGGTGCCATTGTTGCATATAACCATTCCTGGCTGAAGCTAGCGTGGCGTCAACCTGCCCCTGCAGAGCTGACATAATCTCTGCCCTAGTGTGGCTCCTGTCACCTAAGCAACCCAACTCATCTTTTTTCCTGAGTGCTTGCGTAGGCCCTTGACTGCTTACAGAGCACCGCTGGTTCAGAGGAGAAATCTGAAGAAGAGGCCATAGAGGAAGAAGAAGAGGGGAGGAGAGGGCTGTGGCAGAATCACCACTAGCATTTTGGAGACGTGGTGGCGGAACAAGCTCCAACAATACTGAAACCTGTCCTGCATCCTTCCCAGGTGCCAGCAGAGTTACCCAGTGTGCCGTGAAAGAAAGGTAACGTCCCTGTCAATGCCTGCTGGACCATGAGTCAGCGGTAATATGCACTTTACTGCTGACCACCCTGTCCAATGAAGCCAAGACATTGCCTTCCACATGCTGGTAGAGAGCCGGAATGGCCTTCCGTGAAAAGAAATGGCGTTTGGGAGCCTGCCACTGAGGTACCGCACATTCCACAAATTCATGAAAGGGGGCAGAGTCTACCAGCTGAAAAGGCAGCAGTTGCAGTGCTAGCAATTTGGCCACGCTAGCATTCAGACGCTGAGCATGTGGATGGCTGGGACCGAATTTATTTTTACGGTTTAGCAACTGGGGCAGGAAAATTTGCCTGCTATAATCAGATGGTGGTGTACTGCTAGTAGATTGACTGCAAGTACTTGGGACACCTATTGCTATACCTTCATTCCTCTCAGTGCAAGTTTTCGAGAGGACTGGAGGTATAGTAGGGTTGGAGATCCCAGGTGAGGAGCAAGAAGAAGTCCGCCTTTTTCTTTGATGTGGGTCTTTCAAGTGCTGTTGCCAACGGACTTGTTGCCTTATGAGTTTATGTGAAATCTCCATTAATAGCTGTAAAATATTGTAATTATGAATATATTTAATTTAGCTTGTATCTATGTAGGGTGGAACATATTATCTTCGCAGAAATCTCTGGTAGACCAGACAAGTCGGTGCCTAGGCTTGTGTATACAAACATTGGGATCCAAACCTCATTGTTTTACACATACTCACTTTAAAGGATCCCATGCTGTGATATGCAATGAAGGGAGGCCAACCAGTAATCAATACATAACTTCCCGGGAAAATTCAAGTTAATCTCCTGCTCAGAAAGGTCACAAGGATTTGCATTAAAGGAGGCGGTCTTATACAAAGTATAGGGATTGGAGATGTAGCCAGTCCTTAACCAGGAATAGGGAAGCTCACCAATCAGAGCCACGCTATGCCAACCAATAAGGCATCAGCATGTAATGATATACATAAACTAGATGGGAGGGAAACACACACTTTTATAGGAGCGCAACCATCAGAATGGAACCTTGGTGCAAAGGGTAATTTTGGGAAAGGTCTGCATTTTACTTGTAACTAAATATGTTTGTAGATGTTTTAAGGAATATACCGTATATACTCGAGTATAGGCCGACCAGAATATAAGCCAAGGCACCTAATTTTACCACAAACAACTGGGAAAACTTATTGACTCGAGTATAAGCCTAGGGTGAGAAATGCGCAGCTACTGTAAGTGGAAAAGAGGGTCAACGATGCCCATTTGCAGCCTCACTGTGCCCATGCAGATGGACACAGTTGACCGATTTGGGGCCCTGTATCTCAGGGTCACTTAGTGCTAGGAACCCCATCTTTAGATATGTTGTAGTGCTTATTCCACTGGGTTGGAATACAACATTTGGGGTTCCTAGCACCAAGTGTCCCCGAGATATGGGGCCCCAAATTCGGGTCGGAATTTTTTTTTTTGCTGCAGAAAAGTGCTTGACTCGAGTATAAGCCGAGGGGGGCACTTTCAGCACAAAAAAATGTGCCGAAAAACTCGGCTTATACTCGAGTATATACGGTACGCTGTATTCCTTCATATAATTCCCTATTTTAACCTAATATTTTCTTCCTTGGTGTAGACTATATATAGATGGTTGTGCATTAGATAGACTTTCAACTACTCACCAATAAATGTTGTTATTGTGTTAAAGCTTTCACTCATGGTCAAAGAACTCTAATTTAACCCACATCATATCTGAAAGATATTAAATCTCAAATATAGTATATGGGAAACAGACTGCATGGGAGGTCGTCATATGTCTGGTCAAGCATGTGGTGCCCAAGTGGCTGCTGTTCTAGCCACGCTTGATCCACTTCAGACATAGGTTGCAAACAGCAACGGTGTGATCTGCTGCACACATGTCCAAAAAGGCCCACACCAAGGAACTTTTCAAAATCAGCGGGGAGTCAGCAGCACCCTGCACCTGCGGAGCTCTGCGGTGTGATGCAGTAGGATGGCTGCCCTTAAGCTGCCCCCTTCCTGCCTCATTGGAGTTGTGCCTCCTCCTCTATTCTATCAGGCACCCAAGTAGAGTCAGTGACCTCATCATCCCCTCCCTCCTCGTCACTGGAGCAAACTTAGCACTATGCTGCAGCTGGGGGAACATGACTGCCAGTTTCTTGTGCTTCTTGGGCACCCCCTCTCTCTAGGCTCACGTTACTCCCTTTCTCAACCTGGGAACCAACATCGGAGCCTTCAAATCGGTGCGTACCCTCCAGCAGCGTGTACCCGAAACTGTAGTTGAATAGTTCGGTGGACTCCTCCGTGCATGATGGTGGGGCTACGGAAAGAATGACTGTGGACAAGGAGCCGGTGGAATAGGCCGCTTTGGCAGCTGCATAGGAAGGAAAACTACTCTGAGCCTGGGTGACAAAGGATGTGGAAGATGAGGACGGCTTTGTTATCCACTCCGACAACTCTTCTTCATGTTCTGGCTCAATAACATGGCCAGCAGTAGGGATGAGCCGAACACCCCCGGGTTCGGTTCGAACCAGAACCTTCGAACGGACCGAAAGTTCGCGCGAATTTTCGAACCCTATACGTTATAATGGACGCGAACGTTCGAAATCAAAAGTGCTAATTACAACGGCCAATATGCATGTTAATGTCATAAAACAGGTTTGGGGACCCGGGTCCTGCCCCAGGGGACATATATCAATGCAAAAAGAACTTTTAAAAACTAACGTTTTTTCGGGAGCAGTCATTTTAATGATGCATAAAGTGAAAAAAAAAAAGTGAAATTTTCCTTTAAATATGGTACCTGGGGGGTGTCTAAAGTATGCCTGTGAAGTGGCATGTGTTTCCCGTGTTTAGAACTGTCCTTGCACAAAATGACATTTGTAAAGGAAAAAAAGAAGCCATTTAAAACCACTTGCGGCTTTAGGTTTGATCTTAAGTAGAATCTGAACAGGTACATTATGAAGTGTAGCTCCATCCCAAAAAAATCTATTTTTAAGCTTTTTGGAGAACATAGGGAGGGGTTATCACCCCTGTAACATTTGCTGTCTTTGCACATCTGTTCAGAACATGTCACCTCACTTTCCGTCCCAATGACAAATGTTTTTGGAAAAGTGGGGTTTTAATTGAAACAAGGATTGGTGATAAAGTATCAGTAGAGAGGAGATACCTTTTTCCCAAATTAAATCTAACAGGATAGAATTTCCCTTCCTAGGGGTAGATTTCCTCTCACTTCCTGTTTTCTCTTTCCATTTGCAAGTAGGAGTCGTTTGTAAGTTGGATGTTTGAAAGTAGGGGCCTGGCGTATATACTCTGCAGAAATTTGCCCTATTAGATGTTGGTGTAGCCACAAGACTGGTGGGCACAGGAATGGGCCCTGCTGTGAGTTAATAGATCAAGATTTGTAATTGCATGCACCTGTTGAACAGGGCAGAAAAATTGGGGGTGGTGGTGGTGGTGGTGGACGGTTTTGCCACAAGACTGTAAGCTCTCACAGTTACTCTTGGTGGGCGCAGGAATGGGCCCTGCTGTGAGTTATTAGATCAAGATTTGTAATTGCAAGCACCTGATGAACAGGGCAGAAAAATTGGGCCTTTGGCGGTGGTGGTGGACGGTGTTGCCACAAGACTGTAGGCCCTCATAGTTACTCTTGGTGGGCGCAGGAATGGGCCCTGCTGTGAGTTATTAGATCAAGATTTGTAATTGCAAGCACCTGATGAACAGGGCAGAAAAATTGGGCCTTTGGCGGTGGTGGTGGACGGTGTTGCCACAAGACTGCAGGCCCTCATAGTTACTCTTGGTGGGCGCAGGAATGGGCCCTGCTGTGAACTATTAGATCAAGATTTGTAATTACCCGCCCCTGTTAAACAGGGGCTGAAAAATTGTGCCTTAGGCACTGGTGCTGGTGCCACAACACTGCAACCCCTCACAGAGACTGTACTTGGAGCACAGCAGTCACACGTGTTGCGAAGCATTTTTTTAAAAAATTGTAAGTACACGCCCCTGTTAAACAGGGGCTGAAAAATTGTGCCTTAGGCACTGGTGCTGGTGCCACAACACTGCAACCCGGCCCTCACAGATACTGTACTTGGAGCACAGCAGTCACACGTGTTGCGAAGCATTTTTTTAAAAAATTGTAAGTACACGCCCCTGTTAAACAGGGGCTGAAAAATTGTGCCTTAGGCACTGGTGCTGGTGCCACAACACTGCAACCCGGCCCTCACAGAGACTGTACTTGGAGCACAGCAGTCACACGTGTTGCGAAGCATTTTTTTTAAAAATTGTAAGTACACGCCCTGTTAAACAGGGGCTGAAAAATTGTGCCTTAGGCACTGGTGCTGGTGCCACAACACTGCAACACGGCCCTCACAGAGACTGTACTTGGAGCACAGCAGTCACACGTGTTGCGAAGCATTTTTTTTAAAAATTGTAAGTACACGCCCCTGTTAAACAGGGGCTGAAAAATTGTGCCTTAGGCACTGGTGTGGTGGCATGGATCATTGAGGAGGAGGAAGAGGATAGTCAGTGAACATAAGAGGACAGTCACTCAGCATCAGCATAGGCAGTCTTGAAGGGATGTGACATTAAAAATTATTCGGTTATATCCGCCTCAGGTGCCTGGTAGCTGGTGGTGATCCAAGACTGATTCATTTTGATGAATGTCAGTCGATCAACCGAGGCGGTGGACAGGCGCACCCTATGATCAGTCACAAATCCTCCAGCAGCACTGAATGTGCGTTCGGAAAGAACGCTGGAGGCAGGACAGGCCAGTAGCTCAATTGCATACTGTGCAAGCTCTGGCCAGTGATCCATCCTCAGGACCCAGTAAGCCAGAGGATTTTCGGTGGGAAAGGTGTCCAAGTCTGACCTTGCCCCAAGGTATTCCTGCACCATGTATATCAGACGCTGGCGATGGTTGCTGGAACCGATCATACCTTGGGGCTGCGGACTAAAAAATTGTCTGAACGCATCGGTCAGACGTCCACCTTCCCCACCGCTCCTTCTGCCACTGACCGAAGCCTCAGCAACTCGTCGCCCAGGACCAGGAGTTTGTAGCCTCCCAGTTTCTGGGAACGCGTTGCACAGACCTTTCTGCAAGGCCTCCCTGAGATGTCTCATCCTCTGCTCCCTCTGCGACGGCAAGATAAGGTCCGCAACCTTACCCTTGTACCGCGGATCAAGGAGAGTGGCCAGCCAGTAATGGTCCCTCTCCTTGATCCGAAGAACACGAGGATCCTTCCGCAGGCTTTGCAGGATCAGGGAGGCCATGCAGCGTAGGTTAGCTGAGGCATTCGGTCCGGAGTCTTCTGGGTCACTGAGGATGACATGATCGCCAGCCACCTCCTCCCAGCCACGTACAAGTCCACTGGCTTGTTGGGACTGTACATCATCCCTAAAAGACTGCTGCTGCTGATGCTGAGTGCCAGGCTCCACCTCCATGCTCACACAATCCTCCTCCTCCTCCTCCTCCTCCTCCTCCTCCTCCTCTTCCTGTGTGATGGGTGGGACAGAAGGAACACTGTCCGGATAAAGGGGGCCTTGAGAGGCAAGGAAGTCCTCCTCTTCCTGCCTCTGTTCTGCCTCAAGTGCCCTGTCCATTATCCCACGCAGCGTATGCTCCAACAGGTGGACAAGAGGGACAGTGTCACTGATGCATGCACTGTCACTGCTCACCATCCTCGTGGCCTCCTCAAATGGTGAGAGGACAGTGCATGCATCCCTGATCATGCTCCACTGACGTGGGGAAAAAAAACCAAGCTCCCCTGACCCTGTCCTGGTGCCGTAGTCGCAAAGGTACTCATTGATGGCCCTCTGCTGCGTGTGCAGTCGCTGCAGCATGGCCAACGTTGAGTTCCACCTGGTGGGCATGTCAGATATTAGGCGGTTCTTGGGCAGGTTCAGCTCCTTTTGCAGCTCAGTCAGCCGAGCACTGGCATTATAAGATCGGCGGAAATGCACACAGACTTTCCTGGCCTGCCTCAGGACATCCTGTAAGCCTGGGAACCTGCCCAAGAACCGCTGCACCACCAGGTTGAGGACGTGAGCCATGCAGGGCACATGGGTGAGCTGCCCCTGTCGCAGGGCGGAGAGGAGGTTGGTGCCATTGTCAGAAACGACCATTCCTGGCTTAAGCTGACGTGGCGTCAACCACCTCTCGGCCTGCCCCTGCAGAGCTGCCAGAACCTCTGGCCCAGTGTGGCTCCTGTCCCCCAAACACACCAGCGCAAGCACGGCATGGCATCTTTTTGCCTGCGTACTTGCGTAGCCCCTTGTACGCCTACGGAGCACCGCTGGTTCCAAGGACAGAGCACTGGAGGAAGAAGAAGAGGAGGGGGTGGAGGAGAGAGGTGTGTCACAACCAGTAGCAGTAGTCGCGTTTTGGAGGCGTGGTGGCGGGACAACCTCCAACACTACTGCACCTTGTCCTGCATCCCTCCCAGCTGCCAATAGAGTGACCCAATGGGCCGTGAAAGAAAGGTACCGTCCCTGTCCATGCCTGCTGGACCATGAGTCAGCGGTAATATGCACCTTACCGCTGACCGCCCTGTCCAGCGAGGCATGGACATTGCCCTCCACATGCCGGTAGAGAGACGGAATCGCCTTCCGCGAGAAAAAGTGGCGTTTGGGAACCTGCCACTGAGGAACCGCACATTGAACAAACTCACGGAAGGGGGCCGAGTCTACCAACTGAAAAGGCAGCAGTTGAAGTGCTAGCAATTTAGCAAGGCTAGCATTCAACCGCTGGGCATGTGGATGGCTGGGAGTGTACTTCTTTCTACGGTCCAGCAGCTGGGGCAGGGAAATTTGCCTGCTGCATTCGGACGTCGGTGTACTGCAAGTACTTGGTTGTGACACACCGAATTCTACACCTTCAGTCCTCTCAGAGCAGCTTTCAGAGAGGACTGAAGGTGTAGTGGGGATGGAGATCCCAGCTGAGGAGGAGCAAGGAGAGGTCCGCTTAGTTCTTTGGTGTGGGTCTTTTATGTGTGCCTGCCAACGAGCTGCATGGCAGGTCGCCATATGTCTGGTCATGCTTGTCGTGCCCAAGCGGCTGATGTTTTGGCCACGCGAGATACGCTTGAGACAAATATTGCAAATAGCAGTGGTGCGATCTGCTGCACTCGTCTCAAAAAAGGCCCACACCAAAGAACTTTTCTGATAACGTGCAGAGGCAGCGCCCTGCACAGGCGGAGCTCTGCGGTGTTGTACAGTTGCTGTGCTGGCCTCTACCTGGCCTCCAGGGGGCATCCTGCCTCGTTGGACATGTGACGCCGCATCCTCCTCCTCCTCGTCCTCCTCCTCATCCTCTCTCCCTTGAGGCACCCACGTGGAGTCAGTGACCTCATCATCCCCTCCCTCTTCACCACTAGAGCAAACCTGACAGTAAGCTGCAGCTGGTGGAACTGTACTGCCAGATTCCTCAAGCTGGGTATCGTCATCCGAGCCTTCGAATCGTTGGGCATCCTCCTGGAGCATGTACCCAACACTGTGCTCAAAGAGTTCGGGGGACTCCTCAGGAGGACATGGTGGGTCTAGGGAAGGGGTGGCTGATGATGCTCTGTCAGTACCCTGAGCCTGGGTGAGAGAGGATGAGGAGGATGAGGAGGGCTTGGTCATCCATTCTACCAAGCCTTCAGCATGATGCGGCTCCACATGTCCAGCTGCCGAAAACAAAGACGCGCGTGTCCCATGGCCACGTGCTGATGACGATGCACGACCACGTCCACGTCCACGGCCACGTCCACTAGAAACAGAGCCTGCCTGCCCTGTGTTCTTGGCTCTGCACGCTCTGCCTCCCCTTGGCGGTCTTCCAGCCATTGTAGTCGGTAGTCCTGTGGGTGCTGCTGAGAAGAAAATATAGGAGCTCTGTGTGATGCCACTAACACACTAGAAGTCCTATGGGTGCTTCTGCAAAGAAAATATAGGAGCTCTGTGTGATGCCACTAACACACTAGAAGTCCTATGGGTGCTTCTGCAAAGAAAATAGAGGAGCTCTGTGTGATGCCACTAACACACTAGAAGTCCTGTGGGTGCTTATGCAAAGAAAATAGAGGAGCTCTGTGTGATGCCACTAACACACTAGAAGTCCTGTGGGTGCTTATGCAAAGAAAATAGAGGAGCTCTGTGTGATGCCACTAACACACTAGAAGTCCTGTGGGTGCTGCTGAGAAGAATATATAGGAGCTCTGTGTGATGCCACTAACACACTAGAAGTCCTATGGGTGCTTCTGCAAAGAAAATAGAGGAGCTCTGTGTGATGCCACTAACACACTAGAAGTCCTGTGGGTGCTTCTGCAAAGAAAATAGAGGAGCTCTGTGTGATGCCACTAACACACTAGAAGTCCTGTGGGTGCTTATGCAAAGAAAATAGAGGAGCTCTGTGTGATGCCACTAACACACTAGAAGTCCTGTGGGTGCTTATGCAAAGAAAATAGAGGAGCTCTGTGTGATGCCACTAACACACTAGAAGTCCTGTGGGTGCTTATGCAAAGAAAATAGAGGAGCTCTGTGTGATGCCACTAACACACTAGAAGTCCTGTGGGTGCTGCTGAGAAGAATATATAGGAGCTCTGTGTGATGCCACTAACACACTAGAAGTCTATGGGTGCTTCTGCAAAGAAAATAGAGGAGCTCTGTGTGATGCCACTAACACACTAGAAGTCCTGTGGGTGCTTATGCAAAGAAAATAGAGGAGCTCTGTGTGATGCCACTAACACACTAGAAGTCCTGTGGGTGCTTCTGCAAAGAAAATAGAGGAGCTCTGTGTGATGGGACTAACACACTTCAAGTCCTATAGGTGCTTCTGGGAAGAAAATATAGCTCTGTGTGTGTGATGGGACTAACACACTTCAAGTCCTATAGGTGCTTCTGGGAACAAAATATAGCTCTGTGTGTGTGATGGGACTAACACACTTCAAGTCCTATAGGTGCTTCTGGGAACAAAATATAGCTCTGTGTGTGTAATGGGACTAACACACTTCAAGTCCTATAGGTGCTTCTGGGAACAAAATATAGCTCTGTGTGTGTGATGGGACTAACACACTTCAAGTCCTATAGGTGCTTCTGGGAAGAAATATAGCTCTGTGTGTGTGATGGGACTAACACACTTCAAGTCCTATAGGTGCTTCTGGGAACAAAATATAGCTCTCTGTGTGTGATGGGACTAACACACTTCAAGTCCTATAGGTGCTTCTGGGAACAAAATATAGCTCTGTGTGTGTGATGCCACTAACACACTTCAAGTCCTATAGGTGCTTCTGGGAACAAAATATAGCTCTGTGTGTGTGATGGGACTAACACACTTCAAGTCCTATAGGTGCTTCTGGGAACAAAATATAGCTCTGTGTGTGTAATGGGACTAACACACTTCAAGTCCTATAGGTGCTTCTGGGAACAAAATATAGCTCTGTGTGTGTAATGGGACTAACACACTTCAAGTCCTATAGGTGCTTCTGGGAAGAAAATATAGCTCTGTGTGTGTAATGGGACTAACACACTTCAAGTCCTATAGGTGCTTCTGGGAACAAAATATAGCTCTGTGTGTGTAATGGGACTAACACACTTCAAGTCCTATAGGTGCTTCTGGGAACAAAATATAGCTCTGTGTGTGTAATGGGACTAACACACTTCAAGTCCTATAGGTGCTTCTGGGAAGAAAATATAGCTCTGTGTGTGTAATGGGACTAACACACTTCAAGTCCTATAGGTGCTTCTGGGAAGAAAATATAGCTCTGTGTGTGTAATGGGACTAACACACTTCAAGTCCTATAGGTGCTTCTGGGAACAAAATATAGCTCTGTGTGTGTAATGGGACTAACACACTTCAAGTCCTATAGGTGCTTCTGGGAAGAAAATATAGCTCTGTGTGTGTGATGGGACTAACACACTTCAAGTCCTATAGGTGCTTCTGGGAAGAAAATATAGCTCTGTGTGTGTAATGGGACTAACACACTTCAAGTCCTATAGGTGCTTCTGGGAACAAAATATAGCTCTGTGTGTGTAATGGGAATAACACACTTCAAGTCCTATAGGTGCTTCTGGGAAGAAAATATAGCTCTGTGTGTGTAATGGGACTAACACACTTCAAGTCCTATAGGTGCTTCTGGGAACAAAATATAGCTCTGTGTGTGTGATGGGACTAACACACTTCAAGTCCTATAGGTGCTTCTGGGAACAAAATATAGCTCTGTGTGTGTGATGGGACTAACACACTTCAAGTCCTATAGGTGCTTCTGGGAACAAAATATAGCTCTGTGTGTGTAATGGGACTAACACACTTCAAGTCCTATAGGTGCTTCTGGGAACAAAATATAGCTCTGTGTGTGTAATGGGACTAACACACTTCAAGTCCTATAGGTGCTTCTGGGAAGAAAATATAGCTCTGTGTGTGTAATGGGACTAACACACTTCAAGTCCTATAGGTGCCTCTGGGAAGAAAATATAGCTCTGTGTGTGTAATGGGACTAACACACTTCAAGTCCTATAGGTGCTTCTGGGAACAAAATATAGCTCTGTGTGTGTAATGGGACTAACACACTTCAAGTCCTATAGGTGCTTCTGGGAAGAAAATATAGCTCTGTGTGTGTAATGGGACTAACACACTTCAAGTCCTATAGGTGCTTCTGGGAAGAAAATATAGCTCTGTGTGTGTAATGGGACTAACACACTTCAAGTCCTATAGGTGCTTCTGGGAACAAAATATAGCTCTGTGTGTGTAATGGGACTAACACACTTCAAGTCCTATAGGTGCTTCTGGGAAGAAAATATAGCTCTGTGTGTGTGATGGGACTAACACACTTCAAGTCCTATAGGTGCTTCTGGGAACAAAATATAGCTCTGTGTGTGTGATGGGACTAACACACTTCAAGTCCTATAGGTGCTTCTGGGAACAAAATATAGCTCTGTGTGTGTAATGGGACTAACACACTTCAAGTCCTATAGGTGCTTCTGGGAACAAAATATAGCTCTGTGTGTGTGATGGGACTAACACACTTCAAGTCCTATAGGTGCTTCTGGGAAGAAAATATAGCTCTGTGTGTGTAATGGGACTAACACACTTCAAGTCCTATAGGTGCTTCTGGGAACAAAATATAGCTCTGTGTGTGTAATGGGACTAACACACTTCAAGTCCTATAGGTGCTTCTGGGAAGAAAATATAGCTCTGTGTGTGTAATGGGAATAACACACTTCAAGTCCTATAGGTGCTTCTGGGAAGAAAATATAGCTCTGTGTGTGTAATGGGACTAACACACTTCAAGTCCTATAGGTGCTTCTGGGAACAAAATATAGCTCTGTGTGTGTGATGGGACTAACACACTTCAAGTCCTATAGGTGCTTCTGGGAACAAAATATAGCTCTGTGTGTGTGATGGGACTAACACACTTCAAGTCCTATAGGTGCTTCTGGGAAGAAAATATAGCTCTGTGTGTGTAATGGGACTAACACACTTCAAGTCCTATAGGTGCTTCTGGGAACAAAATATAGCTCTGTGTGTGTAATGGGACTAACACACTTCAAGTCCTATAGGTGCTTCTGGGAACAAAATATAGCTCTGTGTGTGTGATGGGACTAACACACTTCAAGTCCTATAGGTGCTTCTGGGAACAAAATATAGCTCTGTGTGTGTGATGGGACTAACACACTTCAAGTCCTATAGGTGCTTCTGGGAAGAAAATATAGCTCTGTGTGTGTAATGGGACTAACACACTTCAAGTCCTATAGGTGCTTCTGGGAAGAAAATATAGCTCTGTGTGTGTAATGGGACTAACACACTTCAAGTCCTATAGGTGCTTCTGGGAAGAAAATATAGCTCTGTGTGTGTAATGGGACTAACACACTTCAAGTCCTATAGGTGCTTCTGGGAAGAAAATATAGCTCTGTGTGTGTAATGGGACTAACACACTTCAAGTCCTATAGGTGCCTCTGGGAACAAAATGAAGGAGCTCTGCCTGCCTGCCACGAACACACTACAAGTCCTATAGGTGCTTCTGGTAACAAAATATAGGAGCTCTGCCTGCCTGCCACGAACACACTACAAGTCCTATAGGTGCTTCTGGTAACAAAATATAGGAGCTCTGCCTGCCTGCCACGAACACACTACAAGTCCTATAGGTGCTTCTGGTAACAAAATATAGGAGCTCTGCCTGCCTGCCACGAACACACTACAAGTCCTATAGGTGCTTCTGGTAACAAAATATAGGAGCTCTGCCTGCCTGCCACCAACACACTACAAGTCCTATAGGTGCTTCTGGTAACAAAATATAGGAGCTCTGCCTGCCTGCCACGAGCACACTACAAGCCCCTCTTTCTCAATCAATCTTTGTAACTGAATCTATCTAACTCAATCTCTGTAAGTGAATCTCTCTAACTATCTAAATGCAGCAGAGTGTCACAGAATCTGCCTGCTCAATCTGCGCCGGAACAGCATGTGACCGGCGCAGACGGCGTGGCGGCGTTTTATAGGGGGGGGCGTGTACTACAGCCCCTGAGCTGTAATTGGCTACAGGCGTCCTGCCTGTAGCCAATTATGGCTCTTCGAGTTTCCGGGGCTGTGATTGGCCAAGCATGCGGGGTCACAGTGCATGCTTGGCCAATCATCAGCCAGCAATGCACTGCGTCGGCCGCGCCGGCCGCAATGCATTGCGGGGCCGCTCGCAACACACCAACGTGATGCGAGCGGCCAAAATAGTTCTGGGCTCGCCGAGCGAGCGAACGCCCGGTGCTCGATGCGAACGTGGGTTCGCATCGAGCACCGGGCCCATCCTTAGCCAGCAGCAGAAAAAAAGGACAAGTGTGCCCCACGGTCACCTGCAGAGGATGCACCATCTCCACTGTTGACTGTAGACACAGAGCCGGCTTGCCCTCTTTTAGTGGCCTGTGAGCATCTGCCTCTCCTTGGTGGCCTTCTGGACATGATGTATATTTTGTTTTGCAACACCGCACTACAATGTATTGTGTACTGTGTACACCACCAGAAAAGTAGTAGCGACTGCACTAAGGCTGCACTGTATTGTAATTACAATTTTTGATCTAATATTTCACAGCAGGGCCCATTCCTGCGCCCAACAAGAGTATCTATGAGGGGTTACATTGTTGTGGCACCACCACCAGCACTGCCTAAGGCCCAATTTTTTTGCCCCTGTTTAACAGGGGCATGTAATATACAATTTCTGATCTAATATTTCACAGCAGGGCCCGTTCCTGCGCCCACCAAGAGTAACTGGAAGGCTTTACAGTGTTGTGCAACTACCATTGCCTAAGGCCCAATTTTTCTGCCCCTGTTTATGTAATTACAATTCTTGATATAATATTTCACAGCAGGGCCCGTTCCAGCGCCCACCAAGTGTAACTGTGAGGGACTACAGTGTTCTGGTACCACTAACACCTATGGCCCAATTTTTGTATAGGGCAGGCCATGTAGTATTTACAGGCGGTCCCCTATTTTCAAACATCCGACTTACAAACGACTCCTACTTACAAACGGAGGGAGACAACAGGAAGTGAGAGTAAATCTACCTCTAGGAAGGGAAATTCTCTCCTGTAAGAGTTAATATGGGAAAATCCTAGTTTCCCTAATAACCCCAAATGTTCTAAATCCAATTGTCATTGGGACACAAAGTAAGGTGAAATCTTCTGAACAGGGGCACAGACAGCAGAGCAAATGTTACAGGGGTGATTTTCCTACGTTATCCAAAAAGCTTAAAAATAGATTTTTTGGGCTGGAGCTACACTTTAAAAAGGTACCTGTTCCAAATTACAAACAGATTCAACTTAAGACCAAACCTACAGTCCCTATCTTGTCTGTAACCCGGGGACCGCCTGTATACTGCAGATCAGAGTATATAGGGCCTGGGGGCCCCACACCTTTTTTTTTGTAATTTGGGTGCGGTGTTCCCCTTAATACCCAAAGGGCCTGGTAATGGGCTGGGGGGGTACCCATGCCATTTTTCTCAATGATTTTTATCTATATTATCGGGACCCGACATTACATTACAGCCGCAAGCAGTTTTAAATTACTTTTATTCCTTTAGAAATGTCATTTGGTGCAGGGTCTGTTCTAAACACGGAAAAATGTGCCACTTTACAGGCATACTATAGTCACCCCCCAGGCACGATATTTAAAGGAATATTTCACTTTTATTGTTTCACTTTAAGCATTATTAAAATCACTGCTCCCGAAAAAACGTTAGTTTTTAAAACTTTTTTTTGCATTGATACATGTCCCCTGGGGCAGGTCCCGGGTCCCCAAACACTTTTTATGACAATAACTTGCATATTAGCTTTTAAAATTATCACTTTTGATTTTTCACGTTCGAGTCCCATAGACTTTAACAGTGTTTGCATGTTCGCACACATTTTTTGCCTGTTCGCATGTTCTGCCGCAAACCGAACCGGGTCGGTGTTCGGCTCATCCCTACTCCTGACAGAGCCAGAATGGGGATATGTGTGCGTAAACACACAAATCCCAGGTCTGTCAGGGGAATAGAGACAGATCGTGTGCTCCTACTAAGTAGGAACAGCGATATGTCTCCTCCCTCACTCAGTCTCATCCCCCCCACAGTTAGAACACACAGTGAGGGAACACATTTAACCCCTTGATTGCCCCCTAGTGTTAACCCCTTCCCTGCCAGTGACATTTATACAGTTATCAGTGGGTATTTTTAGCTCTGATCGCTGTATACATTTTACTGTAATGATATCACATACTGGACACACAAAAAACTGTAGCTAGCGGCCATGTTGTTCTGGAATCTTACGTCAGCCATGACAGTCTTGGCTAACAGTTACACATTGCAGTAGAAATCTGAACCCCCTCCCTCCACCCTTATTTCCAGGAATTCATAGGCTTAACTCAGAACACTTCAAAAGAGTTGTTATCCCAACATAGAGGAAGAACAACCCAGGCCTAGGCCTGTGCAAAAAGCTAATGTAGGCCTGGCAGGATGTCCAGGCCTATCGTAAAACCATAACCAAATCCCTTAAGATTACATAGTCTGCTATCAAAGGAGGCTTGGACTTAATGAGGTTCGAAAAAGGGCACACAGATCAGAAGTGACCTTTCAGAGACCTCTGCCAATTCAAAACTTAAAAATTCACACATGATTCATAAACTCAGACAGGAACATGACACATTAATCAAAAGTATATATTTGAATGTGGGTCTAGGCTTGACCCTGCTAAGACATACAAGAGGAAAGATAGCTGCCAGATGCCTCCTGGGTGACACGGTCATTGAGCTATGCAAAGTTTGGTATCCTGTACACGAAATTCAATGATGAACAATAATCTATCAGTTTCAAGAATGCAACCAGTGCATATTGGAAGATATAAATAATGGTATAAAACTATGTGTTAGGGAGGGTCATTATACTGTCATCAACTCAGGACAGCCCATGGACCCTCCTTATCCGTTTTATTGGTCAGGGGCATATGTTCCAACCCCCTTGATCCCATAGAAAAGAGGAATTTGCCAAGATAGTGGTCAGTTCTCCTTTACCATCAAAGCAGGAACATATGCCAAGTTTGAGAACCGATTACCCAGCTCATCAATCGAACTCTGATCAACCCTCGGACATTAATTGCAAGTATTCTTCCTCCTCAAGTCTACCTTATTTATTTGTGACTGTATATTGTCTTTATCTATTTGAACATATTTTTCTGTAAATATTTTATTTACACCAATTTTAACCTTTTCGTTATTAAAAACCTTATTTTGAAAAGTGTTAACCTTGTCTCTAAAGCTCTTAATGCTTACATACTGTGACATGTCAGTGTCCCTGATCTCCGACACGCCAGTTATATGATGACACAGTACTGCACTGGTGACAGTATGTAGAAAGAAAAATAAGGTTCATTTATACCTGCCTTTTGAAGAGTGCTACTGTTTAGAGTAAGGCCTCTGAGCAGACCTGTCTGGGGTGGCAGTGTGTATTACAGACAATAATTCTAAAATCATAATTGGTATTGTTAAATTGATGGGAGTTCTGACTCTCCCGTAAATCAAAGGTCGGTGGTTGCAGTTAAAGGGTTCATTTCTTAATTAGCTCAGTGACAATCGCTCTCAGGCTGCTGGGACCTAGACTGTGGTCCTGCAAGCTGGAAATTTTTTGTTCTGGGCGCAGCTGACAGTGGCATTTTTAAGTAAGTGACAGTGTGGTGTGAGATTGACCGGTCCTCCATTACGAGTAAGTGAGTAGGGCAGGGGTCTGATACCCGCGTTCGTCATAGTTACTGGTCCCAAAAAAGTGTCAAAAGTGTCCGATCTGCACAGAGCAATGTCGCAGTCCTGATAAAAAAAAAAAAAATCGCAGAATGCCGCCATTACTAGTAAAAAAATAAATAAAAAAATGCCATTAATATATCCCCTTCTCTTTAGACGCTATAACTTTTGCACAAACCAATCAATATACGCTTATTGCGATTTTCTTTTTTGATTTTTTTTACTAAAAATAGGTAGAAGAATACATATTGGCCTAAACTGATGAAGAAATGTATATTTTTTGGGATATTTATTATCGAAAAAAGTACAAAATATAGTGTTTTTCAAAATTGGCGCATTTTTTTGTTTATAGCGCAAAAAAAACGCATAGGTGATCAAATACCACCAAAAGAAAGGACAAAAATTTTGTTTGGGTACAACATCGCACGACCGCGCAATTGTCAGTTAAATCAACGCAGTGCCGTATCATCAAAAATGGCCTTGTCTTTAAGGGGGCAAATCCTTCCGGGGGCTGAAGTGGTTAATGTCTGGAACATTTGGAATCCAAAAACTTCTGGATAAAGACAGAGGATCTGCACTAGTTTAAGAAGAAGGCACAGCAAGTTATAACAGAATTTTGGATTTCTGTAGGCATTCATGTTTTTATGACTAATGTAAATAGTGAGTGGATGAAGAGCTCACGCTAGAAGATTATGCTGCTGTTTAAGTGCCAGCCTAATAACCAAGAGGTTATTGTCTCATGGTCCAAAGACTACATATAGCTGAAGCATCTTCCTTCCAAGAATAACTGATGAACGACGAGGTCTCTGGGGTAAAGATGAGAAGAAAGAGTGTTTTTTAAAGGAAGCCAGTCACAATTGGACTCACAATAATTTGAACATTCGGTCTTAAAGTGGTATTAAACCTAAAAGCAAACATTTATTATAATGCAGCTTACACATTCTAAAGCCCCATACACACGGTCGGACTTTTTCATGGATTCTGTCCGATCGGACAATGTTGTTGAAAAATCAGACCGTGTGTATGCACCATCGGACAGTGTACGTCGGATTGTCCGACGGACAAAGTCTTATCTCCTGCTGGAAAGATTTGCCGACAACACGGTCCGATCACACCAAATCCGATCGTGTGTACGGTTGTCCGACCGGACAAAGTGCTACGCATGCTCAGATCACATTACAAGACCAAAGCTATTGGCTACTAGCCTCTACGTAGTCCCGTCGTAGGCAACAAACGTCACCACGTTCAGAATGATCGGATTTTCCGACAACTTTGTCCGACCGTGTGTACGCAAAACCAACATCAGACAAAGTATGACGGACAGGATCCGACCGACCTGGTCCGCGGATTGTCCAACCGTGTGTATGGGGCTTTAGATGTGATGCCTGTAATAGTTTTTTTGTGTGTCCTTGCCTTTATTTTCACCTGGTGATCTGGCCAGTAAGTCTGTTGTTTTTAACAGAATAAGCTCTCCTGCAAATGTAGCAGTAAGGCCCCTTTCACACTGGGGCGGTGAATGCGTTGGCGGTAAAGCAGCGCTATCTGTAGCTCTGCTTTACCGTCATTTTAGCAGCAGTATTCGGCTGCTAGAGGGGTGGTTTTAACCCCCACTAGCAGCCGAAAAAGGGGTTAAAACCACCTGCAAAGCGCTGCTGCAGCGGCGCTTTGCCGGCGGTATAACCGCGTTGCCCCATTGATTGATTGATTGATTGATCAATGGGTAGGAGCGGTATAGGAGCGGTGAATACACAGCTCCTTCACCGCTCCAAAGATGCTGCTAGCAGGACTTTTTTTACCGTCATGCTAGCGCACCGCTCCAGTGTGAAAGCCCTCCGGCTTTCACACTGGAGTGAAAGGACCTGCTTTTTTCAGGTGCTATACAGGCGCTATTTTTGGCGCTGTAGCGCCTGAAAAACGCTTCAGTGTGAAAGGGGCCTAAGAATGTCGAGACCAACCATTTACCACTGACACCGGGGTGCTTACAATGATCAGCTTTTATTTTTTTTATGTAAAACCTTTATCCCAAAAGAATTGTTGCTGTAACTGCTTGTGTAACTGCAGTGTGATCTGGAGTTTGGCTTCCATTTGTTAGTATCTAGATCTGCTAGTACATCCAACACTCCCCTGTGCCCAGATTACCAATTATGCTGTCTGCTGTGCCCCTTCATCCAGAACCGAAACACTTTAATAAAGGAGCAGTGCTATTGGTGAGATCATCAGGTGTAAAAACAAAAAGTAAAAAGCCGAAAAAAGAAAACGAATGCAGCCACCACATCTCATTTTTGGCAAGCTGCATTATATTACATTTTTGGTTTTGAGTTAATACTGCTTTCAATAATTAGAACTGTGCAGACTTATTTATGGCAGGGTTATATTTTAGTTTTTAGCTTATTCCACTGTACAGTACTTAGTTTGTCTTAAGCTGATTCTTTGCCGTGAAAGTCAGAGGTGAGAGTTCACCTGAGGTTTTCCAGTTATTAACTCATCAGCTGGTTTAATTCATGCTGATGGCACATGCTGTTTTTAAGTTGCTGAGTGTGCGTAATAGCATCAAATAACACAGTATTTAATTGTTTATGTACAGTATCTCCTAACTACTGGACTTTGTAATATTATATTATACAGACTATTACAGCCGGTGTTAGCAGCATGAGGTTAGGCAGCTGAAAGAACAGCAACTGTTAGAACTCAGATGGCCTCTCAGCTCCGGCTTTCCGGGCTGGAAGTCAGCCTTAGAAAATATATTAAAAAAAAAAGCCAAACAGTGGGGCAAATATACATGTTTAATACATAATAATGCAAAGTTATAAAAATGTAACACTGAATATTAACATTATTGCATAAGCCCCACATTGACACTTCTAAGTAGGGATGAGCTCAGGCGTGTTCGCATGGTCCACGTGCAGAGCCCGCCAGGAAGTCGGCGCAGCGCTGCGCTAATCACAGGCAGTGAGACATTGCCCGATCTCTGCAGCCGCGCATCGGGGCAATGTCTCACTGCCTGTGATTAGCGCAGCGCTGCGCCGACTTCCTGGCGTGCTCTGCACGTGGACCATGCGAACACGCCAGAGCTCATCCCTACTTCTAAGCTCCCAAAGGTCTGCACAACTTGCAAATGCCAGGCTGGCACCTTTTTGCTCAAGGAGATGATGAAGCAACCAAAGATAAGTACTCAAACCAATAAAACAGCACTGGCAAACAAAAATTGTGACAAAATAATAAATGATCCCACAAAATTGACAAACATCAATAATGTGTGTGAAGTGGTTACATGTCTGACACAAACCAATCCCATAAAAAATAAACTAGCATCAAATAATATGTGTGATAAATTATTACATAAGTGACATGATTGAATAATAACCATAAAATTATTTCATAGATACCAAAATTGAATAAGTGATAAACCACAACCTAAATGTGGTAAGAAAATATATAAATAAAAATGAATGTGAGTAAGTCCAGTTATTGTCCCAAAAAACCAAGAACCAAAAAAATGTACATATGAGCTCCTTCTTGGAATAGACTCACCGGGCTAGCAGACAGACAGAGCAGCAAAGCAGAGGGCAGATATGCAGACAAACTGTGGTTCGGCAAGTAGGCACAAAAGCAGAGCTGAATAAACAAGCCAGTGGGATGAGAGGATCCAGGGAGCGATGCATGCACACAAGGCACAGTGATGTTCTTGGAGATATTGTACCGATAATAGAAGAGAGCAAATTTTAAAGTGTTGTAGAAGGATTTTTAAAATGCGCGCTCTGCGCTACTTACAGGATGCATAAAGGAAGGCAAACTTCTCAGATACTTCCGCGGTTGCAGCTGGTTTAGCCTGCGCTCCACGGGAACAGGAAGTGGCGTCAGTGGTTAGATCCTTGGCCGGAAATTACGTCGACGCGTTTCGCCCCTCCTCCAGGGCGTCATCAAAAGACATTATCATGTCTTTTGATGACGCCCTGGAGGAGGGGCGAAACGCGTCAACGTAATTTCCGGCCAAGGATCTAACCACTGACGCCACTTCCTGTTCCCGTGGAGCGCACGCTAAACCAGCTGCAACCGCGGAAGTATCTGAGAAGTTTGCCTTCCTTTATGCATCCTGTAAGTAGCGCAGAGCGCGCATTTTAAAAATCCTTCTACAACACTTTAAAATTTGCTCTCTTCTATTATCGGTACAATATCTCCAAGAACATCACTGTGCCTTGTGTGCATGCATTGCTCCCTGGATCCTCTCATCCCACTGGCTTGTTTATTCAGCTCTGCTTTTGTGCCTACTTGCCGAACCACAGTTTGTCTGCATATCTGCCCCCTGCTTTGCTGCTCTGTCTGTCTGCTAGCCCGGTGAGTCTATTCCAAGAAGGAGCTCATATGTACATTTATTTTGGTTCTTGGTTTTTTGGGACAATAACTGGACTTACTCACATTCATTTTTATTTATATATTTTCTTACCACATTTAGGTTGTGGTTTATCACTTATTCAATTTTGGTATCTATGAAATAATTTTATGGTTATTATTCAATCATGTCACTTATGTAATAATTTATCACACATATTATTTGATGCTAGTTTATTTTTTATGGGATTGGTTTGTGTCAGACATGTAACCACTTCACACACATTATTGATGTTTGTCAATTTTGTGGGATCATTTATTATTTTGTCACAATTTTTGTTTGCCAGCGCTGTTTTATTGGTTTGAGCATTTTTTGAAGGTTATAGCACTTTCTTATCAGCAGCTGCACATTTTTTGTGTTTTCTTTTTCTCGTTCAATATTGCACACGTCTATTCCAGCGCCGTTTCTTTGTTTATATAAAGATAAGTACTGTAGTTATTTATTAGTGTATATTCAATCCAAGGCTTCTTTTGCTCTTTTTGGATAGAATGTGAAAAGTTAGTTTGGATGTTATTTCTGTATCCCAGCTGTGGTGATTTACCTTCACTATTGCTCCTGATGACCGTCAGTTCTGGTACAGAATGTGGTGAAAAATCCCAAATTTTTGAGTTCTTGCAAGAAGAGAGGAGATGTTTTTGTTGACAATAGTCTAAGCAGCACATCCCCTTGCTTTGGAGAGATCTCCTCCTATTTCCTGCTACAGTATATCTCTAGGACAAGGAGTGCACTACTTTAACTGCTTGTAGTAGATGACAAACCTCAGAAAGCCCTGTGCAGCTTTCAGACCCACTGGCTTTATCTGTTTGAGTTTTGCAGAGACATTGTGAGGTCCATTTACAGGAAAGTATGTTGTTATTTTTCAAAAACATCCTTCTCCAGTTTTGCATTGAATCATAGCCCATAACCTCTAGAGCAGGGGTGTTCAACCCACACCCTGTGGGCTGCATGCAGCCCAAGAGGGCTATGCATGCAGCCTTACACAAAATAGTAAACTTCACTATCAACATTCACATCTGGATAGATGTTGTGCTTGGCATAGCACCCCCAGCGGTTGCTGGCAAATACAAACAGGACCCAGGAACTTCTGAAGGGATACCAGGGATGCCGTGTTTGCAGTAGCACCGGCAGCACATGCAGGCACTCCCTCTAGGTAGCACCAGCCAAGTAAGTGCCACATGGCCAGATCTAGGGGTGTGCGGGGGTGACCTTCCCCGCAACCCCCCATCTACCCCTGACACTGTGCCTAGCCATCTCCCATCGCTGCACTATACACATACAGCACATCGTAATCCCATGATTTTCCTGACTTTTTCTGCTCATCAGCTATCGTTAGGCCCCATTCACACTTCACGATTTTGAATCGAACCACAGAATCAAGTGGCAATCGTGGCAAAATGCAGTGCACAAAGCTTGATGCCCAAAAAAGAGCAGAAGCTTCTTTTAGGTAACAGCTTTGCGTGATGCATTTTGTCACGATTGGTGCATGACAATCGTTGTAAAACTGCATCACATTTGAGGTGCCATTAAGAATGAATGCCACCCAAAGACACATGGTGTGTGTTGCAGGATTGCAGTGTGATTTATAATTGTGGGCAGAATTGTGGTGATTCTGCCTGCTATTCAAAATTGTGAAGTGGGACTGTGGCCTTATTGTTAGTCTTTTTTATGTGCAGCCCAAGATAATTCCTCTTCTTCCAATGTGGAAAAGAAGAGTCAACAGGTTGGACACCCCCACTCTAGAGCAGGGGTCGGTAACCCGAGGCCCACGGGCAGCACCAGGCCCACCATTAATTCACGGGGCACCCGCCCACTGACATGTTCGTCGCTGTCCTGTTCCTTGGACATTGGCGAGTGGCCAGTATCACAGAGCTGGATGGGGGCGTGAACCGCTGGAGTTAACTTTTTTCATTACACAGCAGGTGTTTGGTTGCCGGGCGATCCTAGCAACCAATCACCAGCCTGAAAAGTTAACTCCAGCGGTTCCATCTCATCCAGCTTTGTGATATCAATCTCTGCTCGCTGTACATCTGTGTAAGGTAGGAGATTTCTACCTACACAGTGTGTGTGTGGGGTGGAGGGGGCAGAGGACACTACAGTGGGGGGGGGTGGTGCAGAGGACAGAGGACACTATGGGGGTACAGAGGATACTACAGTAGGGGGGTGCAGGTTACAGAGGACACTATGGGGGTACAGAGGACACTACAGTGGGGGGGGGGGGTGCAAAAGACAGAGGACACTGCTTTGGGGACACAGGAAACTTGCTAGGTGGGGAGGAGGGCATAGGACACTATGGGAGTGATGTGAAGGGGCAGAGGACACTGATATAGGGGTACAGAGGGCACTGCAGTAGGGTGGACCCTGTTAGAGACCCCATTACCCCTGGGGACAGGGATCCATTCTCACCTGGGGACAATAACCACATCCCCCCTGGGGACAAGGATCCCTTCTCACCTGGGTACAGGGACTCCTTCTCACCTGGGGACAGGGACTCCTTCTCACCTGGGAACAGGGACACCTTGTCCCCTGGGGAGAGGGACCCCATCACCCCTGGGGACAGGGCCCCCTTCTCACCTGGGCAGAGGGGTACGTTGTCCCCTGGGGACAGGGACTTCGTCACCCCTAGGGACGGGAAACCCCTCTCCAGACCATGCTGGCTGGCAGGGCTGGCGTCAGCCACCCTTGGGTGCCAGGATGGGGCAGTAAAATTGGAATCCCCAGCCACATGCTACCTCAGGGTGAACTGACTTTGTATTAGTGAAGCTCCTTAAAGTGAGGTAAACTTGTACTGTTATTATTACTATGTTAGGATATTATCTTCATTTATTAGCCGGTGAATACGGCCCTCCATGCATTCACATACATTGAACCCGGCCCTTAAGTGGAAGAAGGTTCTGAACCCTGCTTTAGAGAAATGTTTTTTTTTTTTAAATGATGGGATTTCAGGTTGGAGGCAAAGATCAGAGATAAACAATGATGCAGCATTACAGGAATCTTCATAAGATGTAATTCACAGAGTTTTGGAAGGTGGCCAAGATCGTGCATATTTCAAAGATAGGACTATATATTATACTTATAATCCTATGTATTTAGTGCTGAACTCCAGCACTACTTTCAGTTTTCACAGTTGAACAAGCTCTTCTCCTGTATTGAAATAGCTTACTCTGATTTCACTGCACACTATGGGGTTGATTTACTAAAGGCAAAAAGACTGTGCACTTTGCAAAGTGCAGTTGCTCTAGAGCTTAGTAAATGAGCAGAAGCTCTGCTGACTTCCATCATCCAATCGCGTGCAAGCAAAAAATGCTTTTTTTTCCTTGCATGGGATTGGGTACTCTTTGCAAAGTGAAGCCATATCTCATTTACTAAGCTCTGGAGCAACTGCACTTGCCCAGGACAACTGCAATTTGCAAAGTGCACAGTCTATTAGCCTTTAGTAAATCAACCCCTCTGAGCATCTCACAGTGAACAATACAAGCTGCGCATTAGATGCTCTATCCTGCCTCATTACCTGGCTGGAGACCTTCCAACAAATCTAGCCCTTTTCTCTCCAGCCTTAAAGCCTCATACACACAGTATGATTGTTGGCAGGGGATTGTCTGTTGACAGACTGTTGTCCTAAAATCTTACCGTTAGTACGCTCCTTTTGACAATTGTTTTCCAACTTTCTGCCAACAAATTTTGGGTGGCAGGCTAGTAAATTTTCGGCAGACAACAGTTTGACGTCAGATTTTAGTATGGTCAGTACACAAATCCGTCACACAAAAGTCGAAAGTACAAACACGCATTTAAGCTGTCCAGTCCAAAGGATCTCTGGTCAACATCACAGAGCGTTCCTGTTTAAAGACTTGCTTGGCTGACATCCCTTCTGGCTCCAGACCCTGCTTTCTGTTCCACTACACTGATCCCTGACCTTCTGGCTTGGCTGACTATCCGTTCCGGTTACTGAACTTTGGCTATGTTTTGACTACGTTTGTTCTATTTTACTTTTATTATTAAACAAGTGTGATTTAACTGTACTTTTGTCTCGGTCTGATTTCATGGTTTCTGACAGTAGGCGAAGGCCATGAATTCAGAAGATACAGTCAATCCACTTGTTGGCAATATTTTTTCCAGATTGAATGAGCAGGATCACCGCATGGATCAGTTTGCCATGGCGTTACAAGTCGCACGGCTCATCTGGAAGCTTCCACTGTGGCTTCTCCAGTACAACCTGTGTTGCAGGCCGCCCCTGCTGCTGCTCCAGTCTCTGTGCAGGCATCCACCTCGAGTATTACCTCTATAAGAGGTATGTCTGGTTCTGCTCCGCTCCCCCAGCGATTTGGGGGCGATCCAGTCCAATGCAGAGGGTTTCTCAATCAGGTTGAGATATACTTTGAGATGCTGCCCCAGGCATTTCCCACGGACAAAAGAAAAGTAGGCTTCATGATATCTTTACTTTCTGAGAGAGCCCTGGCCTGGGCAAACCCTCTATGGGAGACGCAAAAACCTGTTTTCTTGAGTTACCCTGAGTTTGTGGCTTCCTTTAAAAGGGTATTTGATGTTCCCGCACGCTCCGCTACTGCTGTCAAGTGCCTCATGTCTAGTAATGGACGAACATCTAACGGGACGGTTCGCGAACGCGCACAAATGTTCGCGAACCACAGGTTCGTGGTGGGTCCCATTCATTTTAATGGCAGGCGAACTTTAAAAACCTCCAGGATATTTGCAGCCACAAGATACTTATTAGCTGTGCACACATAGTCCCACAACATGGACACTGACATATCAGAAGTATTAAGCGAATCTGGGATCGACAACGACAAGCATTCTTTTTTTATCTGTGAAATTTCGTCAATTCAGGAGCGCATGAAGGCCATGGAGGAGACGCAAGGCCAGGCTATGAAGGGGGTGCAGGAGATGATCCTGCTTTAGGAAAAGTTGCCATCATTTTTTTTTTTGTTTTTTATAAGTTATTGTAGCGGGTATCCCAAATTTAGGGGTGACCTGAGCCATAATTGGCTCGGGTCTTCTAATTGTTTGGACTCTGCCTTGCTGCTGTTTCACCTGGCGTGCAGTTCCCCTTAGGTGTATAGGTGGTGCTGACACTTGTACCCGAGGTTGAACCACAGGTGATGGAGTGGCTATTGGGTGTCCTCTCTCAGCAGCCATGCAGTGGGCGTGGTCTACCTGCTGTGCATGCCGGAAGAGGGTACAAAAGGGGCAGACGCCATTGTTCTGCCTTTTAGTACACCTAGACCATTCCTTAAAAGGACTTTTGTGGACCTATATTCGTTAGCGATTTGTGTCGCTACAGTCTGACCCTGCGACAAACAGCAACCTTTCCCTACACTGACAAAAGAGCTGCAGAACCGCTCAGCAGTCACCATGCTGCACAGTAGAAATGCACTATACTATGCTTTCTATATTTGAAAGTATTTTATACGTGTATCACACCCCTATATACTGCACATCAAATAGTACACCTATACCAGTCCTTAAAAGGACTTTTGTGGACCTATATTCGTTAGCAATTTGTGTCGCTACAATCTGTCCCTGCGACACACAGCAACCTCTCCCTAGACTGAAAAAAGAGCTGCAGAACCGCTCAGCAGTCACAATGCTGCACAGTAGAAATGCACTATAATATGCTTTCTATATTTGAAAGTATATTATAAGTGTATTGCACCTCTGCTCTTCTTGACAGACCCCCTGACCTCCCTCCCCAACCTTTTAGTGGCCTTAGAGGAATTTCAACTGGAATCAGGCCTGGGGGTGAACCCAACCAAATGTGTGGCCATGCCTATTAATTTACCGCACCGGCTAGTGACGTCCTTGAAGAGTAGTTTTAATTTCTCCTGGTCCCCTCATTCCTTACAATACCTAGGAGTAAAATTGGCTCCCACCCTTAAGATGACTTATGCACAAAACTACCCACAGATCTTTACTACAGTTAAAAGTTTGCTAAACCAATGGGCCCCATACCACATCTCGTTTTTAGGCCGTATTCAAGCAGTCAAGATGTCTATCCTCCCGAAACTGTTGTTTTATTTTAGGGCCCTCCCACTGTATGTGCCCCGAGCCACAATTGGGCACTTGCAGTCGGAATTGATGAAATTCATTTGGAAAGATAAGAGACCCAGACTTAGCAGACACTTGATGTATAGGACCAGAGGTGGGGGGGGGGGTTTGAGCTGCCCCGACTTATGGAAGTATTTCCTGGCGGCAAGACTGGTCCAGCATGCCCAATTACATTTCCCATCCCCTTGTACTCCCTGGATACGCTTTGAGCATGACTCGATTAAGCCATACTATCTCCCAGGGATTCTATGGTCAGCCCAATCAAACCAAAGAGATATCGCAGCTCTTAACGGGGTGGTGGGGCAGTCTCTCTACCTCTGGACCCTATATAGGGATAAGTTTGGTCTGTCCTCTAAACCAGCTCCTCTATCTTCCTTCCTGGGGGACCCTGGCTTTCCGGGGGCCTTTGGGACGGAATCTAATTTTGCACATTGGTCCTCTCGGGGCTTGGTAACCCTACACTCACTGTGTCAGGGGAGGAACTTCCGTTCCTTTGAGGACTTGAACCAGAATTGGGGTATCCCCCATTCGGAGTTCTATAAATACTTACAGATTCGCCACTACTTCCAGAATTCAATAGCGCAGTGGAGAGCAGTCCCTAAAACTGCATTTGAGGCACTTTGTCCTGGGGGGTCCAGGGGTAGAGGGGTGATCTCGGCAATCTACTGTCACCTTAACGATTTCAATTCAGAACCTAAATCACAGGCCATGGTAGCATGGGAGACCGACCTAGCATTGAATATCACATCAGATGAATGGAGTGACATGATAGAAAATATGCATAAGTGTACGCGCTCAATTGCTGTAAAGGAGACTGTGGTAAAATTACATACTAGATGGTACTACACCCCGTGTAAACTAAATAGGATGTTCCCTCTGGTCTCAGACAGGTGCTTCAGGGGCTGTGGGGAAGAGGGTTCTCTCCTCCACACCTTCTGGAGCTGTAAACACTTGGACCCCCTTTGGAAGAAAATATCGGAAAAGATACAGCAGATCGCTGTCATTAATGTGGTCCTCTCAGCCCGTATATGCCTCCTTTTTGACAACATCCCGGGAACCCTGCCCGCAGAGCAGAAATTAATACACACACTATTCAGCGCAGCGCATTGGGCCATAGCCATGAACTGGCGGAAGGCGGCAGTACCCTGGCCGCAAGTCATTTACCGCATGGATTCAATAAAACTGATGGAACACATTCATCATACACTTATGGACTCCATGCCGGCCTTTGAGAAGAAATGGGACCCCTGGCCTACTCCGGGGCAGGCAGATTGCCTTGCCCCGGGATAGTCACACGAACTATCAGATTTCAATAGCTATGCCCACTCAATAGATGAGGAAGTCTAGATAAGGGCTTTAGTCGTACATATAAAGCAATATTGCAAGTATGCAGTGCACTTCAGCACTTACTTTATTTTATTTTGTTTTTTTGTTATCCTTTTGTTTCTGTTTTCGGTTGTTGGCACAATTTAGTTTGCCTTATTCATGTTCAACAGTACTGTCCAACAGGAATATTAGATTCTGTGTAATGATGGCATTGTTAGCGTCAATGATAATTGGACTTTCACATGAGTCACTGATGCTCCATGGACTGTGCCTGCTTTGATAGCGCTTAACTTATAACCGCGATAGGATCACGGTCGTTGTTCTCTTTGACACACTGTTTGTACATCATTATGACTTCAAAAGTACGTATTATACTGTATATTCTTGTACATTTTCTCAATAAAAAAGTTTGTAAACAAATAAGTGTATTGCACCCCTATGTACTGTACACCTATACCAGTCCTTAAAAGGACTTTTGTGGACCTAATAGCTAGTGATTACACACTGTCCCTGCTCCACACAGCAACCTCTCCCTACACTGACAAAAGACAGCTGCAGAATCGCTCATCACTGCAGTCACAATGCTGCACAATAGCAATGAACTATAATATGCTTTCTATATTTGAAAGTATATTATAAGAGTATTACACCCCTATATACTGCACACCCAACTATAGTACACCTATACCAGTCCTTAAAATGACTTTTGTGGACCTAATAGCTAGTGATTACAGACTGTCCCTGCTCCACACAGCAACCTCTCCTACACTGACAAAAGACAGAATGTAAAATGGCAGCCAGATCAGGTCTATTTATAAGGTAGGGGGTATGTCCATGTGCTGAAATGTCTCAATTGGCTGTCCTGTACAACATGATGGATGTGTCATGGGTCAAAGTTCTTCACAATGTAAAAGAATATGGCGGCCACGAACAGCACCATATGTCCGCCGGTTTGGCGAATAGCGGACGCACAAAGTTCGCCACGAACCGACCGCGGGGCGAACCGCAAGGCCATCTCTACTCATGTCCATCAAACAGAGTATGAGACCTGTTGCCAATTACGCCACTGAATTCTGTACTCTGACAGCAGAGGTTGCTTGGAACAATGAGGCCCTCATGGCTGCTTTTTCTCATGGTCGCTCGGATACCATCAAGGATGAGATAGCAGCCCGAGATATACCCACTGAGCTGGAGAAGTTGATCACGCTTGCCATTCTCATTGACTCCAGACTCAGAGAAAGACTCTGTTTTAAGGAGCGCTTGCGGAAGCCTCCTGTACGTTTGTCTCTGAGCTTTGCAGTCCCACCCGTGCCTCCCTCACCTCCCATGCCTCCTGGTACAGAGTAGGTCAGGGAAGGTGAACCCATGCACTTGGGTTTCACGCGTCTCTCTGCGGATGAGAGGACCTTTAGGAGGAGGGAGAGATTGTGACTTTATTGTGGCCAGGCAGGTCACTTTTTGAAGTCTTGTCCTACCCGTCCAGGGAACGCCCAATCTTTGAGGCCCTGTCACAGACAGACATTAGATGGCGTTGTTTCATCCCCAGTTATACAGAAGGATAAGCCCCTGGTTTCAGTCACCCTTTCTTGGGCTGAGTCGTCCATCGAGATACAGGCTCTAATCGTCTCTGGCGCTGCAGGCCTGTTCATTGATGCTGCCTTTGAAGTACTCGATTCTGCTGCAGCTGCGTGACACTCCACTTGCCATTGAGGCTCTTAACAGGAGACCTCTACAGCCTGCCCATGTGACTCAGTAAACTGTTCTGTTGTCCATGGCTGTAGGGGCTCTTCACCATGAGATAATCCAATTCCAAGTTACTTCCTCACCTAAGTTTCCGCTGGTTATTGGTTATCCTTAGTTACAGAGGCACAACCCCTCTTTTGATTGGCTCCATGCGGAGGTTCTCTCCTGGTCGCCACAGTTCAGTAAGACATGCTTCCAGAAGGTAGCCAAGGTCCTGTGCACCTCTTCACTCTCCTCCCTGCCTGAGGAGTACCGCGATTTTAGCAATGCCTTTGACAAAGGTCAAGCCAGTAGTTTGCCTCCACACCGGTCACATGATTACACAATTGGCCTTCAACCTGGTGCCATACCCCCTCCTGGCTGCGTTTACCCTTTGTCGGTCTTGGAGGATAAGGCCATGGAGGAGTATGTTGCAGATGCACTTTCTCGAGGTTTCATCTGCAAATCCTTGTCTCCTGCTGGTGCTGGTTTCTTCTTTGTGAAGAAGAAGAGTGGTGAACTGATTCACGATTAAGAATGCCTATCCGATTCCGTTGATTACGGAGTTATTTGACCGCCTCAAGGGAGCAACGGTTTTCCCAAAGCTTGATTTGAGAGGGGCATACAATCTTATGAGGATTAAGGGGGGCGACGAGTGGAAAACTGCGTTAAATACCAGAACAGGTCATTATGAGTACCCCGTAATACCTTTTGGCCTTTGTAACCTCCTGGGAGTTTTCCAGGAATTTATTAATTATGTCCTCCGAGATTTGTTGCAGTTATGTGTGGTGGTTTATCTCAACAATATCCTCATATTTTCCAAGTCCCTGGAGAGACACCACACAGATGTCTGTCGTGTGCTTCAGAAACTAAGAGAGAACAACCTTTATTGTAAATTGGAGAAGTGCAAATTCCATTGTTAACAGGTTAAATTACTGGGTTATGTAATTTCCACTGCTGGTTTTTCGATGGACCCGGAGAAACTTTTAGCAGTCCTACTGTGGCCCTGACCCGTAGGTCGCGACAAATTTTCCTCCACTTCCAAGATGAAGTCGGTCCCGGTTCCTGTGATTCCTCCTGATCGTATTCTGGCTATGATTCGCACCAGTCTCACTTTTTCTTTGGGTGAAAAATTCTTGCTGCTCAGGTCCATGCGCCTCCTGAGAAAACTTGTGACCGCTGCTTTGTCCCAGAGAGTCCAGACTTACCATAGAGACTATCTCCTGCGTTCCTGTTTAAAGACTTGCTTGGCTGACATCCCTTCTGGCTCCAGATCCTGCTTGCTGTTCCTTTACACTAATCCCTAACCTTCTGGCTTGGCTAACTGTCCGTTCCAGGTTACCGAACTTTGGCTATGTTTTGACTACGTTTGTTCTATTTTACTTTTATTATTAAACACGTGTGATTCAACTGTCTGGGTCTGATTTCATGGCTTCTGACGCTGAGGCAGGGTACTATGATGGTTTCAGGGAACTATTTACAGCATCCTCCAGCTACTCCCACAAGCCATGATTTGCCTTCATTGCAATAAGAAGCACAGGGACCCAGTGATGATCACTGCTTCTAAATAAGGTATGTAACAAAAATGTAAAGGTTTTTATTAAAAACATATTTTAGCATGTTGATGAACAGGGAGTAGGAACCAGGTAAGGCAAAATATAAGCATATTAAAGTGGTTCTAAAGGCTTAAGAATTTTTACCTTAATGCATTGTCTGCATTAAGTTAAAAACCCTTGTGTGCTGAAGGTTCCCTCACAAACCCCATTATATTTACCTGAGCCCAATCTCGATCCAGTGCTGTGCCTGAGAGCAGTGGCTCTCTCCACCCTCTCCCTCCTCATGGAGCAGATTAATAGCAGCAGGAGCCACTGTGTGTAATCGGGCCACAGGTGTGCCACAAGAGGAAGCAGTTTCCTATGGTGGAACACTGAGACGAGAAAGAGCCAGGAGCACTGGCGGAGGACCAGAGAAGAGGAGGTTTGGAGCTGCTCTGTGCAATTCTATTTTAAAATGGTGATAAGCCATAAATGCCCTCTTTGTACAGTGGCGGTGGGTGTACTTATCTTTTAAATCAACTGAAATTCTGCCCAGCCTCCTCTGCTACCACCAATATACCATCTACCACAATGGTATTATGGCCCATGTTCTCTATTTCCATCTTTAAATTCAGAATACAGACATTCTTGTGTATAGCAGACAATTTTTTTAAATGTTCACCTAATTAGATAAACCCTCTAAGACCATCATTACAAAGCTTAAGTCTGTATTTGGAAGGCATAGTTTAATGAAAGACATTATGTCAGACAACATATTTTGGCTATTGTTCCAGACAACATGCCTTTATTCAGCAGAGAATGCATACTTTTGCAAGCAATCTGGGAATTTAACTAGTTCATTCTAGCCCAATAAGCCATCTGTCTATGTAAAAAGTTGAGTGGGTTTTTTTAGACTATAAACCTTCTCTTCAATAAGTCATTCCGCAGTTGATCCACACCTGGCACTTCTACATCTATAAAATACACCCACTTCAGGAACAAAACCCTGCTCAGCTAGTGATGGAGACTAAAATGAAACACACTATACTATAATAATCATTTTAATCGTATTTTCTTTTGCAAGTAAATATGAAATATTGCATATTAAGATTTTGTGTTCTCCTTTAGAACTGGAAGCTGAAGTCGATTGTTTAAAGAATTAATCGATGTTCCAAGAAGGCAAAGGAGGCTGCTCTACTTTGCTGCCTCTTTAGTTAACCCACAATAGTGCTTAAAGCGGAGCTCCGCTCAAAAGGAGAAGCTCCACTTGTTTGCACCCTCAACTCCCAACTTTTGGGGGGGAGCGAGTACCTGGTTTTGACAGGTTAAATAGAAATATAAAACAGGGCTTGCAAAAATCATTCAATGTGCTAATTAAATAAAGTGCTCAAAAATACTTGTGATAATGAGACAATCAAATTACTCCCATAATTGAAGAAAAGACACATAAATAGTCTTTCAATGTGCTGGGTAGGGATGAGCCGAACACCCCCGGGTTCGGTTCGAACCAGAACCTTCGAACGGACCGAAAGTTTGCGCGAATTTTCGAACCCTATACGTTATAATGGACGCGAACGTTCGAAATCAAAAGTGCTAATTACAACGGCCAATATGCATGTTAATGTCATAAAACAGGTTTGGGGACCCGGGTCCTGCCCCAGGGGACATATATCAATGCAAAAAGAACTTTTAAAAACTAACGTTTTTTCGGGAGCAGTCATTTTAATGATGCATAAAGTGAAAAAAAAAAAAGTGAAATTTTCCTTTAAATATGGTACCTGGGGGGTGTCTAAAGTATGCCTGTGAAGTGGCATGTGTTTCCGTGTTTAGAACTGTCCTTGCACAAAATGACATTTGTAAAGGAAAAAAAGAAGCCATTTAAAACCACTTGCGGCTTTAGGTTTGATCTTAAGTAGAATCTGAACAG
The DNA here is from genome assembly GCA_028564925.1 of Lithobates sylvaticus. Lineage (NCBI taxonomy): Eukaryota > Metazoa > Chordata > Amphibia > Anura > Ranidae > Lithobates > Lithobates sylvaticus. The sequence continues at coordinate 185,222,695 of CM053032.1, forward strand.
GTACATTATGAAGTGTAGCTCCATCCCAAAAAAATCTATTTTTAAGCTTTTTGGAGAACATAGGGAGGGGTTATCACCCCTGTAACATTTGCTGTCTTTGCACATGTGTTCAGAACATGTCACCTCACTTTCCGTCCCAATGACAAATGTTTTTGGAAAAGTGGGGTTTTAATTGAAACAAGGATTGGTGATAAAGTATCAGTAGAGAGGAGATACCTTTTTCCCAAATTAAATCTAACAGGATAGAATTTCCCTTCCTAGGGGTAGATTTCCTCTCACTTCCTGTTTTCTCTTTCCATTTGCAAGTAGGAGTCGTTTGTAAGTTGGATGTTTGAAAGTAGGGGCCTGGCGTATATACTCTGCAGAAATTTGCCCTATTATATGTTGGTGTAGCCACAAGACTGGTGGGCACAGGAATGGGCCCTGCTGTGAGTTAATAGATCAAGATTTGTAATTGCATGCACCTGTTGAACAGGGCAGAAAAATTGGGGGTGGTGGTGGTGGTGGTGGACGGTTTTGCCACAAGACTGTAAGCTCTCACAGTTACTCTTGGTGGGCGCAGGAATGGGCCCTGCTGTGAGTTATTAGATCAAGATTTGTAATTGCAAGCACCTGATGAACAGGGCAGAAAAATTGGGCCTTTGGCGGTGGTGGTGGACGGTGTTGCCACAAGACTGTAGGCCCTCATAGTTACTCTTGGTGGGCGCAGGAATGGGCCCTGCTGTGAGTTATTAGATCAAGATTTGTAATTGCAAGCACCTGATGAACAGGGCAGAAAAATTGGGCCTTTGGCGGTGGTGGTGGACGGTGTTGCCACAAGACTGCAGGCCCTCATAGTTACTCTTGGTGGGCGCAGGAATGGGCCCTGCTGTGAACTATTAGATCAAGATTTGTAATTACCCGCCCCTGTTAAACAGGGGCTGAAAAATTGTGCCTTAGGCACTGGTGCTGGTGCCACAACACTGCAACCCCTCACAGAGACTGTACTTGGAGCACAGCAGTCACACGTGTTGCGAAGCATTTTTTTAAAAAATTGTAAGTACACGCCCCTGTTAAACAGGGGCTGAAAAATTGTGCCTTAGGCACTGGTGCTGGTGCCACAACACTGCAACCCGGCCCTCACAGATACTGTACTTGGAGCACAGCAGTCACACGTGTTGCGAAGCATTTTTTTTTAAAAATTGTAAGTACACGCCCCTGTTAAACAGGGGCTGAAAAATTGTGCCTTAGGCACTGGTGCTGGTGCAACAACACTGCAACCCGGCCCTCACAGATACTGTACTTGGAGCACAGCAGTCACACGTGTTGCGAAGCATTTTTTTAAAAAATTGTAAGTACACGCCCCTGTTAAACAGGGGCTGAAAAATTGTGCCTTAGGCACTGGTGCTGGTGCCACAACACTGCAACCCGGCCCTCACAGATACTGTACTTGGAGCACAGCAGTCACACGTGTTGCGAAGCATTTTTTTAAAAAATTGTAAGTACCCGCCCCTGTTAAACAGGGGCTGAAAAATTGTGCCTTAGGCACTGGTGCTGGTGCCACAACACTGCAACACGGCCCTCACAGAGACTGTACTTGGAGCACAGCAGTCACACGTGTTGCGAAGCATTTTTTTTAAAAATTGTAAGTACACGCCCCTGTTAAACAGGGGCTGAAAAATTGTGCCTTAGGCACTGGTGCTGGTGCCACAACACTGCAACACGGCCCTCACAGAGACTGTACTTGGAGCACAGCAGTCACACGTGTTGCGAAGCCTTTTTTTAAAAAATTGTAAGTACACGCCCCTGTTAAACAGGGGCTGAAAAATTGTGCCTTAGGCACTGGTGTGGTGGCATGGATCATTGAGGAGGAGGAAGAGGATAGTCAGTGAACATAAGAGGACAGTCACTCAGCATCAGCATAGGCAGTCTTGAAGGGATGTGACATTAAAAATTATTCGGTTATATCCGCCTCAGGTGCCTGGTAGCTGGTGGTGATCCAAGACTGATTCATTTTGATGAATGTCAGTCGATCAACCGAGGCGGTGGACAGGCGCACCCTATGATCAGTCACAAATCCTCCAGCAGCACTGAATGTGCGTTCGGAAAAGAACGCTGGAGGCAGGACAGGCCAGTAGCTCAATTGCATACTGTGCAAGCTCTGGCCAGTGATCCATCCTCAGGACCCAGTAAGCCAGAGGATTTTCGGTGGGAAAGGTGTCCAAGTCTGACCTTGCCCCAAGGTATTCCTGCACCATGTATATCAGACGCTGGCGATGGTTGCTGGAACCGATCATACCTTGGGGCTGCGGACTAAAAAATTGTCTGAACGCATCGGTCAGACGTCCACCTTCCCCACCGCTCCTTCTGCCACTGACCGAAGCCTCAGCAACTCGTCGCCCAGGACCAGGAGTTTGTAGCCTCCCAGTTTCTGGGAACGCGTTGCACAGACCTTTCTGCAAGGCCTCCCTGAGATGTCTCATCCTCTGCTCCCTCTGCGACGGCAAGATAAGGTCCGCAACCTTACCCTTGTACCGCGGATCAAGGAGAGTGGCCAGCCAGTAATGGTCCCTCTCCTTGATCCGAAGAACACGAGGATCCTTCCGCAGGCTTTGCAGGATCAGGGAGGCCATGCAGCGTAGGTTAGCTGAGGCATTCGGTCCGGAGTCTTCTGGGTCACTGAGGATGACATGATCGCCAGCCACCTCCTCCCAGCCACGTACAAGTCCACTGGCTTGTTGGGACTGTACATCATCCCTAAAAGACTGCTGCTGCTGATGCTGAGTGCCAGGCTCCACCTCCATGCTCACACAATCTCCTCCTCCTCCTCCTCCTCCTCCTCATCCTCTTCCTGTGTGATGGGTGGGACAGAAGGAACACTGTCCGGATAAAGGGGGCCTTGAGAGGCAAGGAAGTCCTCCTCTTCCTGCCTCTGTTCTGCCTCAAGTGCCCTGTCCATTATCCCACGCAGCGTATGCTCCAACAGGTGGACAAGAGGGACAGTGTCACTGATGCATGCACTGTCACTGCTCACCATCCTCGTGGCCTCCTCAAATGGTGAGAGGACAGTGCATGCATCCCTGATCATGCTCCACTGACGTGGGGAAAAAAAACCAAGCTCCCCTGACCCTGTCCTGGTGCCGTAGTCGCAAAGGTACTCATTGATGGCCCTCTGCTGCGTGTGCAGTCGCTGCAGCATGGCCAACGTTGAGTTCCACCTGGTGGGCATGTCAGATATTAGGCGGTTCTTGGGCAGGTTCAGCTCCTTTTGCAGCTCAGTCAGCCGAGCACTGGCATTATAAGATCGGCGGAAATGCACACAGACTTTCCTGGCCTGCCTCAGGACATCCTGTAAGCCTGGGAACCTGCCCAAGAACCGCTGCACCACCAGGTTGAGGACGTGAGCCATGCAGGGCACATGGGTGAGCTGCCCCTGTCGCAGGGCGGAGAGGAGGTTGGTGCCATTGTCAGAAACGACCATTCCTGGCTTAAGCTGACGTGGCGTCAACCACCTCTCGGCCTGCCCCTGCAGAGCTGCCAGAACCTCTGGCCCAGTGTGGCTCCTGTCCCCCAAACACACCAGCGCAAGCACGGCATGGCATCTTTTTGCCTGCGTACTTGCGTAGCCCCTTGTACGCCTACGGAGCACCGCTGGTTCCAAGGACAGAGCACTGGAGGAAGAAGAAGAGGAGGGGGTGGAGGAGAGAGGTGTGTCACAACCAGTAGCAGTAGTCGCGTTTTGGAGGCGTGGTGGCGGGACAACCTCCAACACTACTGCACCTTGTCCTGCATCCCTCCCAGCTGCCAATAGAGTGACCCAATGGGCCGTGAAAGAAAGGTACCGTCCCTGTCCATGCCTGCTGGACCATGAGTCAGCGGTAATATGCACCTTACCGCTGACCGCCCTGTCCAGCGAGGCATGGACATTGCCCTCCACATGCCGGTAGAGAGACGGAATCGCCTTCCGCGAGAAAAAGTGGCGTTTGGGAACCTGCCACTGAGGAACCGCACATTGAACAAACTCACGGAAGGGGGCCGAGTCTACCAACTGAAAAGGCAGCAGTTGAAGTGCTAGCAATTTAGCAAGGCTAGCATTCAACCGCTGGGCATGTGGATGGCTGGGAGTGTACTTCTTTCTACGGTCCAGCAGCTGGGGCAGGGAAATTTGCCTGCTGCATTCGGACGTCGGTGTACTGCAAGTACTTGGTTGTGACACACCGAATTCTACACCTTCAGTCCTCTCAGAGCAGCTTTCAGAGAGGACTGAAGGTGTAGTGGGGATGGAGATCCCAGCTGAGGAGGAGCAAGGAGAGGTCCGCTTAGTTCTTTGGTGTGGGTCTTTTATGTGTGCCTGCCAACGAGCTGCATGGCAGGTCGCCATATGTCTGGTCATGCTTGTCGTGCCCAAGCGGCTGATGTTTTGGCCACGCGAGATACGCTTGAGACAAATATTGCAAATAGCAGTGGTGCGATCTGCTGCACTCGTCTCAAAAAAGGCCCACACCAAAGAACTTTTCTGATAACGTGCAGAGGCAGCGCCCTGCACAGGCGGAGCTCTGCGGTGTTGTACAGTTGCTGTGCTGGCCTCTACCTGGCCTCCAGGGGGCATCCTGCCTCGTTGGACATGTGACGCCGCATCCTCCTCCTCCTCGTCCTCCTCCTCATCCTCTCTCCCTTGAGGCACCCACGTGGAGTCAGTGACCTCATCATCCCTCCCTCTTCACCACTAGAGCAAACCTGGCAGTAAGCTGCAGCTGGTGGAACTGTACTGCCAGATTCCTCAAGCTGGGTATCGTCATCCGAGCCTTCGAATCGTTGGGCATCCTCCTGGAGCATGTACCCAACACTGTGCTCAAAGAGTTCGGGGGACTCCTCAGGAGGACATGGTGGGTCTAGGGAAGGGGTGGCTGATGATGCTCTGTCAGTACCCTGAGCCTGGGTGAGAGAGGATGAGGAGGATGAGGAGGGCTTGGTCATCCATTCTACCAAGCCTTCAGCATGATGCGGCTCCACATGTCCAGCTGCCGAAAACAAAGACGCGCGTGTCCCATGGCCACGTGCTGATGACGATGCACGACCACGTCCACGTCCACTAGAAACAGAGCCTGCCTGCCCTGTGTTCTTGGCTCTGCACGCTCTGCCTCCCCTTGGCGGTCTTCCAGCCATTGTAGTCGGTAGTCCTGTGGGTGCTGCTGAGAAGAAAATATAGGAGCTCTGTGTGATGCCACTAACACACTAGAAGTCCTATGGGTGCTTCTGCAAAGAAAATAGAGGAGCTCTGTGTGATGCCACTAACACACTAGAAGTCCTGTGGGTGCTTATGCAAAGAAAATAGAGGAGCTCTGTGTGATGCCACTAACACACTAGAAGTCCTGTGGGTGCTTCTGCAAAGAAAATAGAGGAGCTCTGTGTGATGCCACTAACACACTAGAAGTCCTGTGGGTGCTGCTGAGAAGAATATATAGGAGCTCTGTGTGATGCCACTAACACACTAGAAGTCCTATGGGTGCTTCTGCAAAGAAAATAGAGGAGCTCTGTGTGATGCCACTAACACACTAGAAGTCCTGTGGGTGCTTATGCAAAGAAAATAGAGGAGCTCTGTGTGATGCCACTAACACACTAGAAGTCCTGTGGGTGCTTATGCAAAGAAAATAGAGGAGCTCTGTGTGATGCCACTAACACACTAGAAGTCCTGTGGGTGCTGCTGAGAAGAATATATAGGAGCTCTGTGTGATGCCACTAACACACTAGAAGTCCTATGGGTGCTTCTGCAAAGAAAATAGAGGAGCTCTGTGTGATGCCACTAACACACTAGAAGTCCTGTGGGTGCTTATGCAAAGAAAATAGAGGAGCTCTGTGTGATGCCACTAACACACTAGAAGTCCTGTGGGTGCTTATGCAAAGAAAATAGAGGAGCTCTGTGTGATGCCACTAACACACTAGAAGTCCTGTGGGTGCTGCTGAGAAGAATATATAGGAGCTCTGTGTGATGCCACTAACACACTAGAAGTCCTATGGGTGCTTCTGCAAAGAAAATAGAGGAGCTCTGTGTGATGCCACTAACACACTAGAAGTCCTGTGGGTGCTTATGCAAAGAAAATAGAGGAGCTCTGTGTGATGCCACTAACACACTAGAAGTCCTGTGGGTGCTTCTGCAAAGAAAATAGAGGAGCTCTGTGTGATGCCACTAACACACTAGAAGTCCTGTGGGTGCTGCTGAGAAGAATATATAGGAGCTCTGTGTGATGCCACTAACACACTAGAAGTCCTGTGGGTGCTTCTGAAAAGAAAATAGAGGAGCTCTGTGTGATGCCACTAACACACTAGAAGTCCTGTGGGTGCTGCTGAGAAGAATATATAGGAGCTCTGTGTGATGCCACTAACACACTAGAAGTCCTATGGGTGCTTCTGCAAAGAAAATAGAGGAGCTCTGTGTGATGCCACTAACACACTAGAAGTCCTGTGGGTGCTTCTGCAAAGAAAATAGAGGAGCTCTGTGTGATGCCACTAACACACTAGAAGTCCTGTGGGTGCTGCTGAGAAGAATATATAGGAGCTCTGTGTGATGCCACTAACACACTAGAAGTCCTATGGGTGCTTCTGCAAAGAAAATAGAGGAGCTCTGTGTGATGGGACTAACACACTTCAAGTCCTATAGGTGCTTCTGGGAACAAAATATAGCTCTGTGTGTGTGATGGGACTAACACACTTCAAGTCCTATAGGTGCTTCTGGGAACAAAATATAGCTCTGTGTGTGTGATGGGACTAACACACTTCAAGTCCTATAGGTGCTTCTGGGAACAAAATATAGCTCTGTGTGTGTGATGGGACTAACACACTTCAAGTCCTATAGGTGCTTCTGGGAACAAAATATAGCTCTGTGTGTGTGATGGGACTAACACACTTCAAGTCCTATAGGTGCTTCTGGGAAGAAAATATAGCTCTGTGTGTGTAATGGGACTAACACACTTCAAGTCCTATAGGTGCTTCTGGGAAGAAAATATAGCTCTGTGTGTGTAATGGGACTAACACACTTCAAGTCCTATAGGTGCCTCTGGGAACAAAATATAGCTCTGTGTGTGTGATGGGACTAACACACTTCAAGTCCTATAGGTGCTTCTGGGAAGAAAATATAGCTCTGTGTGTGTGATGGGACTAACACACTTCAAGTCCTATAGGTGCTTCTGGGAAGAAAATATAGCTTTGTGTGTGTGATGGGACTAACACACTTCAAGTCCTATAGGTGCTTCTGGGAACAAAATATAGCTCTGTGTGTGTAATGGGACTAACACACTTCAAGTCCTATAGGTGCTTCTGGGAAGAAAATATAGCTCTGTGTGTGTAATGGGACTAACACACTTCAAGTCCTATAGGTGCTTCTGGGAACAAAATATAGCTCTGTGTGTGTAATGGGACTAACACACTTCAAGTCCTATAGGTTCTTCTGGGAACAAAATATAGCTCTGTGTGTGTGATGGGACTAACACACTTCAAGTCCTATAGGTGCTTCTGGGAAGAAAATATAGCTCTGTGTGTGTAATGGGACTAACACACTTCAAGTCCTATAGGTGCTTCTGGGAAGAAAATATAGCTCTGTGTGTGTAATGGGACTAACACACTTCAAGTCCTATAGGTGCTTCTGGGAAGAAAATATAGCTCTGTGTGTGTAATGGGACTAACACACTTCAAGTCCTATAGGTGCCTCTGGGAACAAAATATAGCTCTGTGTGTGTGATGGGACTAACACACTTCAAGTCCTATAGGTGCTTCTGGGAAGAAAATATAGCTCTGTGTGTGTGATGGGACTAACACACTTCAAGTCCTATAGGTGCTTCTGGGAAGAAAATATAGCTCTGTGTGTGTAATGGGACTAACACACTTCAAGTCCTATAGGTGCCTCTGGGAACAAAATATAGGAGCTCTGCCTGCCTGCCACGAACACACTACAAGTCCTATAGGTGCTTCTGGTAACAAAATATAGGAGCTCTGCCTGCCTGCCACGAACACACTACAAGTCCTATAGGTGCTTCTGGTAACAAAATATAGGAGCTCTGCCTGCCTGCCACGAACACACTACAAGTCCTATAGGTGCTTCTGGTAACAAAATATAGGAGCTCTGCCTGCCTGCCACGAACACACTACAAGTCCTATAGGTGCTTCTGGTAACAAAATATAGGAGCTCTGCCTGCCTGCCACGAACACACTACAAGTCCTATAGGTGCTTCTGGTAACAAAATATAGTAGCTCTGCCTGCCTGCCACGAGCACACTACAAGCCCCTCTTTCTCAATCAATCTTTGTAACTGAATCTATCTAACTCAATCTCTGTAAGTGAATCTCTCTAACTATCTAAATGCAGCAGAGTGTCACAGAATCAGCCTGCTCAATCTGCGCCGGAACAGCATGTGACCGGCGCAGACGGCGTGGCGGCGTTTTATAGGGGGGGGCGTGTACTACAGCCCCTGAGCTGTAATTGGCTACAGGCGTCCTGCCTGTAGCCAATTATGGCTCTTCGAGTTTCCGGGGCTGTGATTGGCCAAGCATGCGGGGTCACAGTGCATGCTTGGCCAATCATCAGCCAGCAATGCACTGCGTCGGCCGCGCCGGCCGCAATGCATTGCGGGGCCGCCCGCATCACACGAACGGGATGCGAGCGGCCAAAATAGTTCTGGGCTCGCCGAGCGAGCGAACGCCCGGTGCTCGATGCGAACGTGGGTTCGCATCGAGCACCGGGCCCATCCCTAGTGCTGGGTGCTCAAAACGAATAAAGTGCAAAAGTGCTCCAAATATATTGCAGGTGTTGTGTGCCACACTCTTAACTTGTGACCCCACTCACCAAAAATAATGGACCCTCAGCTTTGCAGTCTGTGAGTTGGACACGCTGTGATAAAGTGATCTAGTGTAGATGGGATAAGGCGCCACTTACAAGATTGCTAGTGGAGAACAGGCATCAGTACAGAGAACAAACTCATCCGGGTTCGCCGCTGCATCTACGCATTGCGAGGAACATTGTACAAAATCTTGTCAAACAAGTTCTCCACTGATATAGGAAAGCTGATGCGGTAACTACCTAGTCATGTGACAACCTGACTCCACAATACCATGAGTTATGGGATGTCTGTGATAAAAAGAATGCTGATCAATTACCTCATCGCCTGTGTGAATGTCATATTGAGCTGCTTAAAGGGGAAGAAATACCATTTGGCTATCTTTTCAATAAGTCAAAATCTGAATTAAAGGTGCTCAGGGAGTGGCTACCCACTTCTCTTAATATCTGAAATGTTGGAGGGACTCAGTTCTGCCAAAGTCTTCAGAAAACTTGACTTATGCGGCGTACACACGGTCGGAATTCTCGTCGGAAAAAGCTCTGATGGTTTTCCCGTCGAAATTCCGACGGAATTTCGCTCAAACTGTCTTGCCTACACACGGTCACACCAAATTCCGACGGTCAATAACACCACGCCTTAAAAAACGCTCGACTGCACTATAAAAGGGAAGTTTAATGCTTCTGAGCATGCGTCAAATTGTTTCCGAGCATGCATCGGAATTTTGCATGTCGGAATTGCATACACACGATCGGAAAATCTGATGGAAAGGTTTTCCGTCGGAAAAATTAAGAACAGGTTCTCAATCCAAAGTCCGTTGGAAATTCCGACAGAAAAAGACCGATGGGCATACACACGGTCGGAAAATCCGATGAAAAGCTCCCATCGTACTGTTTCCATCGGAAATTCCGACCGTGTGTACGCGGCATTAGGCTGGGTTCACAAATGTGCGGCCGTGGCTTACAGCAGGGTCTGGTGCGTTCCTGTTCAGGTGCGAATTTAGGGCCGAATTTTTGCCTTAATTAGCACCTGAATCAGAGCCAAAGATGCACAGGACCCTTTCCAAATGCAGACTGCAAGCCGGGCACACTCTCCTGTGATGCGAATTCCAGATCCAATTCACATAAGTGTGAACCTGGCCTTACAGGGAGCATATAACCTTGTCTGCATTCATCAAGGAGATGAATGGAAAAATGCCTTAAGAACCAGATATAGGCATTTTGAGTCCTCGGTTATTCCTTTTGGTCTTTGCAGTGCTCCTGCAACTTTTCAACACTCAATGATGTTTTTCAAGATATGTTGGAGCAGTTTGTGATTGCTTATCTGGATGATATTCTTATAATTTCTGATAACCTTAACCACTTGCTTACTGGGCACTTAAACACCCTTCCTGCCCAGACCAATTTTCAGCTTTCGGTGCTCTCACACTTTGAATGACAATTACTCAGCCATGCAATACTGTACCCAAATTAATTTTTTGTCCTTTTTTTCCCACAAATAGAGCTTTCTTTTGGTGGTATTTGATCACCTCTGGGTTTTTTTATTTTTTGCGCTATAAATGAAAAAAGACCGAAAATTTTGAAAAAAACACATTTTTCTTTGTTTCTGTGATAAAATTTTGCAAATTATAAATTTTTCTTCATAAATTTTGGCCACAATTTATACTGCTACATATCTTTGGTAAAAATAACCCAAATCAGGGGATATTATTTGGTCTTTGTGAAAGTTACAGACTCTACAACTGTGGTGCGAATTATACAAAATTGATCACATCTGATGTACTGGTGGCCTATCTAATTTCTTGTGACCCGAACAAGCCAGGAAAGTACAAATACCCCCCAAATGACCCCTTTTTTGAAAGTAGACATTCCAAGGTATTTAGTAAGAGGCATGGTGAGCTTTTTGATGTTGTAATTTTTTTCCCACAATTCTTTGCAAAATGAATAATTTTTTTATTTTTTATTTTTTTCCACAAAATTGTCATTGTAATAGATTATTTCTCTCACATGGCATGTGTATACCACAAATGACACCCCAAAATAAATTCTGCTACTCCTCCTGAGTATTACGATACCACATGTGTGGGACTTTTACACAGCCTGGCCACTTAGAGAGGCCCAACATGCAGGGAGCGCCATCACGTGTTCTAGGAGCATAAATTACACATCTAACTTGTTGACTACCTATTACATTTTTGAAGGCCCTGGAGCACCAGGACAATGACAGGTGGCACTGATACGTGGCACTGATGACACGTGACACTGATGTGGCACTGATGACAGATGGCACTAAAACAGGGCACTGATGACACGTGACACTGATGACAGATGGCACTAATACGGGGCACTGATGACACGTGACACTGACAGATGGCACTAATATGTGGCACTGGTGACAGATGGCACTTATACGTGGCACTGATATCATGTGGCACTAATACGTGGCACTGATGAGAGATGGCACTAATATGTGGCACTGATGACAGATGGCACCGATACGTGGCACTGATGACACTGATGACAGATGGCACTGATACGTGGCATTGATGACACGTGACACTGATAACAGATGGCACGTGACACTGACAGGTGGCACTGATGACAGATGGCACTGATACCTGGCACTGATGACAGATGGCACTAATATGTGGCACTGATGACACGTGACACTGATATGGCACTGATGACAGATGGCACTGACGTGGCACTGATGACATGTGGCACTGACGTGGCACTGATGACACGTGGCACTGACGTGGCACTGATGACAGATGGCACTTATACATGGCACTGGGGACAGGTGGCACTGGCAGATGGCACTTGGGACAGGTGGCACTGGGGACAGATGGCACTGGGGACAGGTTGCACTGGGGACAGGTTGCACTGGGGACAGATGGCAGTGGGACAGATGGCAGCGGGCAGCGGGGACAGATGGCACATTTCGTTTTTTTTTTTTTACTTACGGCCGCCGGAGCCGTTCATCTCTCTCTCCTCACACGCTGTCTGTGTGAGGATGGAGAAGGGCGCTGAGAGATGATCTCATATGTTTACATATGAGATCATCTCTCATTGGACACGCCGATCTCGCTGTAAATGGCCGCTGTGATTGGCCGTTTACAGCGATCTGTGACTGGCTGTGTCTGACGGACACGGCCAGCACAGAACTTCAACGATGCGCGCTCTCAGGAGCGCGCATTAGGGAAGTAAACAGGAGGACGTCCAGGGACGTCCTTCCAGCAGAGAGGGTCTGCGCTGCAGCCGTCTTTCGGCTATAGCGCGGGGGCTAGTGGTTAACCACCTGATTACTTTGCACTTAAACCCCCCTCGTGACCAGACCAATTTTCAGCTTTTGGCGCTGACGCACTTTGAATGACAATTGCGCGGTCATACAACACTGTACCCAAATGAAATTTTTATCATTTTTTTCCCACAAATAGAGTGTTCTTTTGGTGGTATTTAATCACAGCTGGGGTTTTTATTTTTTGCTAAACAAACAAAAAAAGATGTAAAATAAAAAAAAAGATGGCACTGACGTGGCACTGACGTGGCACTGACGTGGCACTGATGACATGTGGCACTGACGTGGCACTGATGACAGATGGCACTTATACATGGCACTGGGGACAGGTGGCACTGGGGACAGGTGGCACTGGCAGATGGCACTTGGGACAGGTGGCACTGGGGACAGATGGCACTGGGGACAGGTTGCACTGGGGACAGGTTGCACTGGGGACAGATGGCAGTGGGACAGATGGCAGCGGGCAGCGGGGACAGATGGCACATTTCGTTTTTTTTTTACTTACGGCCGCCGGAGCCGTTCATCTCTCTCTCCTCACACGCTGTCTGTGTGAGGAGGGAGAAGGGCGCTGAGAGATGATCTCATATGTTTACATATGAGATCATCTCTCATTGGACACGCCGATCTCGCTGTAAATGGCCGCTGTGATTGGCCGTTTACAGCGATCTGTGACTGGCTGTGTCCGACGGACACGGCCAGCACAGAACTTCAACGATGTGCGCTCTCAGGAGCGCGCATTAGGGAAGTAAACAGGAGGATGTCCAGGGACGTCCTTCCAGCAGAGAGGGTCTGCGCTGCAGCCGTCTTTCGGCTATAGCGCCGGCGCCTAGTGGTTAACCACCTGATTACTTTGCACTTAAACCCCCCTCGTGACCAGACCAATTTTCAGCTTTTGGCGCTGACGCACTTTGAATGACAATTGCGCGGTCATACAACACTGTACCCAAATGAAATTTTTATCATTTTTTTCCCACAAATAGAGCGTTCTTTTGGTGGTATTTAATCACAGCTGGGGTTTTTATTTTTTGCTAAACAAACAAAAAAAGATGGAAAATTAAAAAAAAGATGGCACTGACGTGGCACTGATGACACGTGGCACTGACGTGGCACTGATGACATGTGGCACTGACGTGGCACTGATGACAGATGGCACTTATACATGGCACTGGGGACAGGTGGCACTGGGGACAGGTGGCACTGGCAGATGGCACTTGGGACAGGTGGCACTGGGGACAGATGGCACTGGGGACAGGTTGCACTGGGGACAGGTTGCACTGGGGACAGATGGCAGTGGGACAGATGGCAGCGGGCAGCGGGGACAGATGGCACATTTCGTTTTTTTTTTTACTTACGGCCGCCGGAGCCGTTCATCTCTCTCTCCTCACACGCTGTCTGTGTGAGGAGGGAGAAGGGCGCTGAGAGATGATCTCATATGTTTACATATGAGATCATCTCTCATTGGACATGCCGATCTCGCTGTAAATGGCTGCTGTGATTGGCCGTTTACAGCGATCTGTGACTGGCTGTGTCCGACGGACACGGCCAGCACAGAACTTCAACGATGCGCGCTCTCAGGATCGCGCATTAGGGAAGTAAACAGGAGCACGTCCAGGGACGTCCTTCCAGCAGAGAGGGTCTGCGCTGCAGCCGACTTTAGGCTATAGTGCGGGCGCCTAGTGGTTAACCACCTGATTACTTTGCACTTAAACCCCCCTCGTGACCAGACCAATTTTCAGCTTTTGGCGCTGACGCACTTTGAATGACAATTGCGCGGTCATACAACACTGTACCCAAATGAAATTTTTATCATTTTTTTCCCACAAATAGAGCTTTCTTTTGGTGGTATTTAATCACAGCTGGGGTTTTTATGTTTTGCTAAACAAACAAAAAAAGATGGAAAATTAAAAAAAATAAATAAATCATGTTTAATAGTTTGGAAGAGTACAAACAGCATTGGGTGGACCGTGCTTGGTCCACTCAAATCGGCGTTTGCAGCAGCGCTATTTAGAATTTTTCAAGTGAATGAAAAAACATTTAATATATACACTCAAAATAGATGACCATATATCACATAGAGTTGTGAAAAATTAATCTTATATGTATAATAAAATTATAAATATGGATCAAGTGAGAGTGATAAAAATTCTCATAAGTGCATAAAAATATAAAAATCAAAGTGAATTCAAGTGAATCATATATGTGGTGAAAAAGATAATAAATAAATAAATAGATGAATGATTATAAACTCTGTGTCTCCAGTCCACATAAAACAATGCTTGTCAGTCTGATCAAGCCAATCTGCAGCAATCCACCAATCCACCAAGTGACAGTTGGTATAAACAAACAGTTCAGAATTTGGATATTTGAGTGATCCGACCACCGAGCGTTTTCACCTTGTGCAAGAATCGTCCCCTTATGGGGCTGCACTCACCAGAAAACTGCTTTAAATGTGCCTGTAGTTTAACCAATGTGACAGATTGACTGATGGGTCAGTGTATATATATGTCACTTCCTCCCTGATGACCTACGCCCTCGAGAAGAAGTCGGAAATGACGAAACGCGTCAGGGCGTAGGTCAGAAGGAAGTGACGTCATCACGCTTGCGGTCCACTGTGCGTTCCAAGATCACCAGGAAGGAGAGACGCCGCTTATACACACAGCGGAACTCGTTTCTTCCACATCCTGTGGATTGGATTCAGGCACAGTAGATCTCTACATTTATCTAAAGGCTTATGAATTATCATTGTGTGGTACGCAGTTACTACTAGGGGGGATCGTTTTTTAAAGGGGAAGTGTTTTCAATAAAATTACTTTTTAAGCAATATTACACTATGTGGCCCTCCATTTATTTTCTCATATACTATGTGACTGCGCTGGTGGAGTAATGATCAGGTGATGCTGGATAGAGGATCTGGTCTTATTTCCGCGCTGGTGGATGGTCTGATGTTGGAGGAGAAGGCCCACATTGGTTAAACTACAGGCACATTTAAAGCAGTTTTCTGGTGAGTGCAGCCCCATAAGGGGACGATTCTTGCACAAGGTGAAAACGCTCGGTGGTCGGATCACTCAAATATCCAAATTCTGAACTGTTTGTTTATACCAACTGTCACTTGGTGGATTGGTGGATTGCTGCAGATTGGCTTGATCAGACTGACAAGCATTGTTTTATGTGGACTGGAGACACAGAGTTTATAATCATTCATCTATTTATTTATTTATTATCTTTTTCACCACATATATGATTCACTTGAATTCACTTTGATTTTTATATTTTTATGCACTTATGAGAATTTTTATCACTCTCACTTGATCCATATTTATAATTTTATTATACATATAAGATTAATTTTTCACAACTCTATGTGATATATGGTCATCTATTTTGAGTGTATATATTAAATGTTTTTTCATTCACTTGAAAAATTCTAAATAGCGCTGCTGCAAACACCGATTTGAGTGGACCAAGCACGGTCCACCCAATGCTGTTTGTACTCTTCCATATTTCTTTGTTTTTAAGCAGCAGCTGTTAATGATATATGTATAAGGTCTACTGTACATACACATTACATTGAGATTATTCCTGCACATCACAATTATAATTTCATCACATCTATGCACAAGCATATATATATATATATATATATTTTGATTTTTATATATTTATCTTGCACATATATACATATATATTTATTTATTTATTTTATTTATTCATATATTTATATATTTAATAAATCTACATAATACAGGACTGGTACACCTATATACCTACCCAAACTTGTTAGTAACACATCCTAGGAGCGCAGAGCGGTGTTTTTTGAAGAGGGCGGAATAAAATAAACATCACTATCCAATGTTTAATAGTTTGTTATAAAATTTTGCAAACAGGTAATTTTTCTGCTTTATTGATATGCGCTGATGAGGCGGCACAGGTGGGCACTGATAGGCTGCACTGGTGGGGACAGATAAGTCGGTACTGATGGGGACAGCAAAGATGGCACTGATGGGCACGGATGGGTGGCACGGATGGGTGGCACGGATGGGTGGCACGGATGGATAGCACGGATGGGTGGCACCGATGGGCACTGATGGATGACACTGATGGGTGGCACTGATGGGTGGCACTGATGGGCACTGATAGGTGGCACTGATGGGCACTGATGGGCACTGGTAGGTGACACAGATGAGCACTGGTAGGTGACACAGATGAGCACTGGCAGGTGACACTGATGTGCAGCACTGGCACTGTGGGCACTGAGATGGCACTGTGGGCACTGAGAGATGACACTGTGGGCACTGAGAGATGGCAGTGTGGGCACTGGTAGGCGGCACTTTAATGGGACAAAGGTGGGCACAATGGATTGGGCACATTGCAGTGAGAGGGACTGATGTCCCTCTCACTGCCGCCAGTGATCGGCTTTTTTTTTTTCTCCTCGCGCTGTCAGCGCGAGGAGGAAAAAAAAAAGCCGATTACCGGCTCTGTTATTATCACATGATCAGCTGTCATTGGCTGACAGCTGATCACGTGGTAAGGGGTCAGGATCCAGCGAGTCTCACAGACTCACTGAGCGCGCCGCGCTCGCCCTTCAGGGGGGCGCGCAGGCAGCTCGTGGCCGGGACGACGTCAATAGACGTCGTCCCGGCACAATAGATCCGCGCTGTAGCCGTCATTTGGCTATAGAGCGGATCTCAGGTAGTTGAAGAGCATTGCAAGCATGTTTACACTGTCTTTGAAAGATTAAGGAAGAATCGACTTTACATTAAACTGGAAAAATGTGAGTTTGAATGAACCAAGTTCCTGTTCTTGGGGCATACTATTTCTCCAGAAGCAGAAAGCATGGATCCATTCCTGAGATCACAGCAGTGGTGGATTGTCCTGTACCTAGAAACGTTAAGAAAATACAACAATTTGTTGGATTTGCCAACTTCAACAGAAAATTCATAAGAATTTTTTAAGGTGATAGCACCAATTACCCAGATGGCAAGGAAAGGGATGCCCCGTGGTCACCTGAGGCACAGGATTCTTTTAGTAAACTAAAGACTCTTTTCATTTCTGCACCAACATTGGCGCATCCTGGTCCTAAACTACCTTTTAGAATGGAAATGTATGCTTCAGACTCTGCCACGGGAGCTATCCTTTCTCAGTGAAGAGGAGATTTTTTTTTAAATTAAGTCTTCTACCTAGAGGATGTCAAGTCATCTGTGCCCAGTCTTACCACAAAGAATTAATCCAGCTCTGAGCAATCCTCTTGTCTTTTTTTAGTAATAAAAAAAACTATACACAGATATGTTTGTGTCACCACATCCCAAACTGCTGTGACTGACATCTCATTTCTTTATCTCATGAATGGCATGAGAGCAGAGAGTGTTACAATTCCAGCTTCACATCCCTCCTCCTTTCTTCTCCAGTTCTCCCAGCATTGGCTGCTCCACACCTCAGCATGATTGGGCATGCTGAAGTCATGTGGTGCCTTGCCTGAGTTTTGACTGGATGTTACTCATCATGGGGCATGATCAGTGTGACTGAAGAGTAGGAGTTTGTAGGGGTAGGCGGAGAGTCTTGAGACATCACCACTCCACCCATCGAGCTCCGGCAAAGAAACCCACCCACTGATTCCAGAGTTTTGCAGGGCTCCTACTGCTAAAGGGGGTGATATTGCAAGGTAGGGATACATGCAGGAGGCTTACATGTATATATACATTAATACTGTGCCATTAGTTTATACTGGGTGAGTGGTGGGTTTATATACACTTTAATCCTTGTGCTTAATCCTTGTGCTTACTTATCTTGCTTGATGTCTTCAGCTGAAAGGAACTATGACATTGGAAATAAAGTATTAAGAGCATACTGACCAATAAGGAAGCCTTTTTTTAATGACCCACTTCTTAATCATCCTCCTAAGGATATTAAAAATAAAAAAATACACCCTGCAAGAAATAGGCATAATGAGCTAGTATGCATAGCATACTAGCTCATTATGAATTACTTACCTGAGATCGAAGCCCCCGAATCGGCCCTCGTTCACCTCCTCCGACGCTGCCATCTATCCCAGAGTGACTTCCGGGTATCGCGGCTCCGGCGCTGGGACTGGCCTGGAGCCGTGATGACATCACTCCCGCGCATGCACGCTGGTGCCGCTGATAACGGCATGATCGCCATTAGAAATGGCACGCTCAGTGCATCTGTGCCCGATGTCTATGGCGCATGCGCTGTAGACATCGATGCTGCTATTTATGCAAATATCTCCTAAACCTTTTAGGTTTGGGAGATATTTCATGCACCTACAGGTAAGCCTTAATCTAGGCTTACCTGTAGGTTAAAGTGGTTGTAATGGGTTTACAACCACTTTACTAAATCCACAACAGTAAAATCAGTCTTTATATGCAGTCAAGCATGCTTGTTATACTCACTGTAGAAGGGGTTAATCCTCCACTTTATGTAAAAATTATGTTTGATCCTGTCTTCTCTGATCCTCCCCTTCTTCCACAGTCCCCAATATATCTGCTGATAGAACAGAGCCTTGTGGGCAAGCTGCACATGCTCATTTTGATGTGTATTGCTAGAGAGTTTTTTTTTTCTTGGGAAAGTGCATGTGATCAGCACAGGGTCAATCAGCACTGTCCAGACAGAGGGTCAGGGATCCTGCAGCCTCATAGGACAATCAGGGGGAATGAAAACTCCTCCTACAAGCTTTAACCAGAAACTGATTGGAGTCACAAGACTGCTCTTAGGCTGCATTCACACTTCAGCGTTTTGAATTCGAGGGCAGATTTGCTGCAAATCTGCCCACGATTTCAAAGCGCCTATGTGTGAATGACAAATCGCGGGACTTGCATTTGAGATGCCATTCATTTAAATTACACCTCAAATTGCGGTGCGGGTGTGCCGCGATTGTTGAGTGATAAATCACGCTGCAATCGTGGAAACCCACATCGTGGGAAGCATGTTGCCCCGAAAAAGTTTAGGAGCTACTTTTGGGTGACATGCCTCCTTCGATGCGGGTTGCCATGATTGCAGCGCAATTTATCGCGCGACAATCGTGACAGACTCCCACCACGATTTAAGGTGTCATTCAAGTGAATGGCATCTTAAATGTGATTCAAAATGCTGAAGTGTAAATGCAGCCTAACTGCTGAAGAGAAAAGATATTTAGCAGTTTATATTTACTAAAATAATTGCATTTCCATGTTCTGTGTACTGTGGTAGACCAGATATAGTGAATGCAGGCTCCTGAGTTTAGTAAGGCTACTTTTAGCAGCACTTTTTGGTCGCTAGTGGGCGGTTTTAACCCTCGCTAGCTTCGGGAAAAGGGTTAAAACCGCCAGCTTTGCTGCGCTGCCCCATTGTTTTCAATGTATGTATAGCGCTGCATGTATAGTGCTGCAAAGATGCGGCTTGCAGGACTTTTTTTCCCATCCTGCAAGCGCACCACTCCAGTGTGAAAGCCCTCGGGGAGAGACAGGAGAGGCACTTTACAAGCACTGTACATGTGCTATTTTTAGCGCTGTATCGCCTGTAAAGCTCCTCAGTGTGAAAGTAGCCTTTTGCCGCGTACACACGACCGGAATTCTTGTCGGAAAAAACTCTGACGTTTTTTCCGTCGGAATTCCGACGGAATTCCGCTCAAGCTGTGTTGCCTACACACGATCACACCAAATTCCGACGGTCAATAACACAGCGGCATAAAACACGTTTGACAGCACTATAAAAGGGAAATTTAATGCTTCAGAGCATGCGTCAGAATTTTGCGTGTCGGAATTGCATACACACGATGCATACACACGATCGGAAAATCCGATAGAAAGGTTTTCCGTCGGAAGAATTGAGAACAGGTTCTCAATTCAAAGTCCGTCGGAAATTCCGACAGAAAAAGACCGTTGGGCATACACACGGTCGGAGAATCCGATGAAAAGCTCCCATCGGACTGTTTCCATCGGAAATTCAGACCATGTGTACGCCGCATTAGACTTTAACGGATAATGCAAGGAATGCATTAGGGTAAAAAATGTTTAGGCTAAAACCACTTTAAAGAAAAACAAAATGCAGTGACATGATATGCAGTATATGATTTATGTAAATGAATTATGGCAATTAACACTTCTCTGTTTAGTATCACTTTAATTTTTTTCATTCTGTGATTCCTAGGAGAAGAAATATTTGTTAGTATCCATTATACGTCATATGACGTCCTCTACTGGCCGGGGGTATATCTGAATGATGCCTGTAGCCACAGACATCATTCAGATATTGCCGCTTTCAGCCGGCGATTCCCTGCACCATAAGAATGATCATATCGGCTGTTCCGCCGCTTGATCGTTCTTACGGGCGGCGGGAGGGGACGTCCCCCCCTCCCACCGCCCTTCAGTGCTTCTAGCGACTCACCGCTTCCATCGGTGAGTTGGACACAGGATCCACTGGCCCCCGGATGGTGATCATAGAGATTTCTGGCGGACCAGATGGTCTCTATGATCGTTCGGAGACCGGGCGCGATGTTATGAAGTCACGCCCAGCCTCTGCATTCAAATAACTGCGCCGCCTCGGCTGGGAAGCCGTGATCGTTTTTTATTTTTTATTTATTTTAGGCTTCCCAGCCTAGAGGTGATATGTGGGGTCTTATTGACCCTACATCTCACTGTAAATAGCTCCGATCGTGCCATATTCCTATTACAAGGGATGTTTACATTCCTTGTAATAGGAATAAAAGTAATCAATTTTTTTTTTTTTTTTAAAGTGTCAAACTAAAAAAATAAAAGTAAAATTAACAAAAAAAAATTTAAAATTTAAAGCGCCCCTGTCCCCATGAGCGCGTACGCAGAAGCGAACACATACATAAGTCCCACCCACATATGAAAACGGTGTTCAAACCACACATGAGAGCAATAATTTTAGCCCTAGACCTCTTCTGTAACTCAAAATATGTAACCAGTAAAAAAATTTAAATCGTCGCCTATGGGGATTTTTAAATACCAAAGTTTGGCGCCATTCCACAAGTGCGTGCAATTTTGAAGCGTGACATGTTGGGTATCTATTTACTCGGCGTAACTTCATCTTTCACATTATGCAAAAAGATTGTGCTAACTTTACTGTTTTTTTTTTTTTTTAAAGCGTGAAACTTTTTTTTTTTTTGCAACAACCGCCATTGTATTCTCTAGAGTCTTTGCTAAAAAAACATATATAATGTTTGGGAGTTCCATGTAATTTTCTTACATTAAATATTATGAATTTTACATGTAGGAGAGAAATGTCAGAATTGGCCTGGATGCAAGGTGGTTAAACCCAAGAACAAAATCAGAATATATTGCAGATTACCTGTACTTGGATTTAGTGGCTGTCTTGTTTTTATTTTATTTTATTTTCAACGGGTGATGCTGCCAGTTACACACCTGCTCAAAAAGGTAAGGGCTGAATTTCTAGCAGCATCAAGTAATATTTTATTCAATTATCAAACTGTATATTTAACAGACCAAAAGAGAAACAAGAAGAAAAGTTTATTGTTAGGATTTAAATAGCCTTATTATTAGATTATTATTAGTGTAACACATGTCCAAGCTCTGATACTTTGTTTTAGCAAAGTTTTGGAATTTTATTAAGTGAATTTTACTGACTATTCATGTTTGATTTAAAGCTTGAGCCCGTGTTTCTGGAATAACAGTGACCTGCGTTGTCACCTAATTTAACTCAGGAAGGCTTTCTATAGCTTTAATAAAGTTGGAATTAATAGGTCAGTTAATTTGTCCTGAGTTCATATCCTTTCATTGACTTGTGTTGTTCAGGAGAAGTGGGGCTCTTATAAAGCTCTGAATGATTCCCATTCGTAGAGTGATTGATATCGCTGATATGGGAATGTTGAAGCTAAGAGGCTTGAGCACAGCAGTCTACAAATACTATGAGAGCAATAGAAGGCAGACATGTCCATGCAGTGTCTGCAGATAGTAATTCTATACTAATGCTTCATCACCATACACATCAAGCTGGCCTTTCTTTGGTGTACAATTATCTTTTGTTTTTGCTGCCATTGGTACATTCTCCTGTTGTGGGGAGGTGGGGTGGTGGATTCGTATTTGCTGAAGTTGGTATAATCTCTAGTGCATAGTATGCAAGTGACTCATTTTCATTTATTTTAAACTCTATTCACCTCTTGCAAAACTTCAGGTCACAGTACAAGCATGCTTATATTCTTATGTATATGAATGTTTTGCTATACAGGAAGCTGAAACTTCTCATCCTAGTTAAAATAAAATAAAAAATCTTCATACCACAACCAAAATAAGTTATATTAGGCTTACTTGTTTGTTAAATATTCCTTCTTTGTTGTGTGCATACTATTGGGGACTGAATATCACCTCTACCCATCTCACACCAGCTCTGTATTTTTTTTTTTTGCAATATTAAGAAATATATATAAGTGTCATCAGGGAAAGTTTAGCTGCTTAAAGTTTTGTTTTTTTAAATAAAAAATAATAACAAACATGTCATATTTACCTGCTCTGTGCAAGGGTTTTGCACAGAGCAGCTAGATCCTCCTCTACTGGGGTGCCCCAGCAGCGCTCCTGGCTCCTCCTCTTCATCATAGAGCTGCTTTCCATGTGGGCACCTGTGCGGGCATGTTCAACAGGTCCTGCTGCTGCCTCCATTGACAAAGACAGCGGGACTCGGCCACGGCCCCTGCTCTTGTGTCACTGAATTTGATTGACAGCAGCGGGAGTCAATGGCTCCTGCTGCTATCAATCTATGCAATAAGGACAAATACAGTGGCTGGAGCCACTGGGCTCGTGCTCATTGCTGAAATAAATGGGTTCAGGTAAGAAAGAGGGGGCTCTAGGGGGCAGCTGCAGCACAGAAGGTTTTTAACCTTAATGCATAGAATGCATTAAGGTGAAAAAACCTTGAGACTTTACAACCCCTTTAATTCCTTAACCACTTGAACTTGAAGGTTCACCCCTCTTCAAAACTACAAACTATGTAATATTTTTTTTTTTTTTTTTTTTAGTAATGGTAGCAATCAGCGACTTATAGCAGGACTGCAATATTGCAGTGCACATTCGGACTCTAACTACCACTTTTGCCACTTTTTGGTTACCAGTGACTTTAATACAGTAATGAGTGCTAAAAAATATGCACTGGCTGGGAAGAAGTTAACATCAAGGGCCAATCAAAGGGTTAACTGTGTACCTTGCCTGTGTTTTATTTCAGTATAGGAGGTGCTTTTACTAGGGGAAGACATGTATCCATGCCCCTGCTTTGCAGAGAAACAGCATCCACGCCTAACCTCTGGTTTACACAGGCAGACTGCCGATCTGCCTCTCTGCCTCTCTGCTTGATCATCAGTGGGTGCCGGCGGACATCAAGCACACGGTACCCACCACTGGGCTTCTGCTGTGCTTGATCATAGCGGGAGCGAGCCGCCGGTGACGTGCATACTTGCCCCCCTACCCGGCAGAGCTGGATCACACACAAGAGGTGATGCTTGGAGAGTTGCTGAGTGACATTAGAAAGATTGGAGCACTGAATATGGCTCCATTAAATACATTTTGAATATTGGTTCCAGCACCATACATTCTTATATGTCTGGTATCATACACGTCAACTTTTTTTGGTCACCTATTAGCCTTTCTTAATCGGTCAAGGTGCTTCGCCTCCCTTCTTCCCCTCTCAAGGTCCAAGAGCGTGGTTCCTTGTAAGCCCTGTGGACTTGGGGCCTGCCTGGAGGACGCGGTGGAGATGCACAAAGGCTTCGGGATCACTGAATTCAATTGTTTTTAACAATTCTGGTTATAGGACATATTTTCACCTCCCCATCATTTGAATGAATATAAAACCCCCTGAAGAAGACCACAAAACTAGGGGTCGAAATGCATTGAGGTATTCATGAGGATAACGTTGTAATGTATTGTACACAACTGTCCCCATGGTGCAATTTTTGCCTTGTATGATTATGTTATGCTAGGTTTATGTTTTTGCTCATATATCACAAACCAGAGCTCATATTTAAAATCTAATGTATACCTTTTGAATTTACTTCTTATATTAAAAAAAACTTTTTTAACATAACTATTTCTCTATCATTGCTTTGCTGCTTGACAAACCCTTGGGGAAATTGTTAAATGTTTCTAATTGTTTGGGGTGTGCAGCCCAACTCCCACATATGTGTTTTTCCATTGCACACACAAGTACCATCCTGTAGCAGTAAAACTGCTATGGGGCATACCTGAAGTACCTAATAATGACATTTGGTTTGCTAAAGCGCTGTGTATGCAGTATTAAAGAGACAGTAATAAATGCACCACTATACAGATCTGGGACAGAGGCACCAGGTACAATTCAAGCGCCTCTCAGGGGTATCTCTTTAGGAGAATATACATATACCCACACTATACGCAGAATGGACACTGGGACACTTTTGATCATTTGTGCAGAGAGTTATTGCAAGACTTTTTATTACCGTTTATACTTCTCACTGTTTATGCTGTTCTTTGTTAAGGCTGCATGTACCAGATTCATTTAGTTTAGTATTACTGTGATCTAGGTTAACTGCCACAAGGTAGCCTAGTATTCACGTCTATTATTTTACTGCACTCTAATGCCCCATACACACGGTCGGAAATTCCGACCACAAAATCCGTCGGATTTATTCCGATGGATTTTGTCCGACACTGGTGTTGCATACACACGGTCGGACAAAGTTGTCGGAAAATCCGATCATCCTGAACGTGGTGACGTTTGTTGCGTACGACAGGACTACGTAGAGGCTAGTAGCCAATAGCTTTGGTCTTGTAATGTGATCTGAGCATGCGTGGCACTTTGTTTGTCGGAATTCGCTACACACGATCGGAAAAAGTCCGATAGGACTTTGTTGTCGGAAAATTTGAGAGCAGGATCTCAAACTTTTTCCGTTGGAAATTCTGATGGAAAAAGTCCGATGGAGCCCACACACGGTCGGAATTTCTGACAACATTGTCCGATAGGACATTTTCCGTCGGAAAATACGACCGTGTGTACGGGGCATAACAGATTATTTACCTGTTCATTCATGCTGTGCATTGCCATTTATTTTGCCTTTTTGACAATATGCTTATTTTATCGATAATCTATAGCTTAGTGTTTGTTTCCTATATGTGAATATAGCTGTTGTATTATTCTAATGCTTGAGCTAACCTATGTGTTTGCAGCATCCTATTACCCAACCAGAAGAGTCAGCGGGGCCAAAGCAGTTCTCAAAAGTCATGGCAAAGAACAGAGGACTCGTCCTATTAAGTGGCTATTCCGAGGGTAAATGCTACATGTGTGATTTTATTTATTTATTTATTGTTTTATTTAATGCTGATCTGTATATAGATCAGTGCAGGCTGCATGTCCTTCCAACATGTAGGTGGCGTTTTGCCACTTCTTCAGGTGGAGAAGAACTCAAAGGAGAATTGACTCCAGCAGCCATCCTGAGGAGGACAGTTGTCCCATTGAAAGTTGGATTTCTGCAAGATCTGTAGTGGCCATATTTACAAGGGGCCTGGCGTAAGGGGACCCCGCACGACGGGAGAATGTGAGGATAGGAACAGGGCCCTGCTGGATAGGGTCAGGATTGGTAGAGCAGGGAGAGCTTATGGAAGAGAAGGGACAGGTTAGGGCTGTCCTTGTGTGTATATTACACTCTGGCACCCAGGAAGATTGGACAGCCTCATACAGTAGGAGGCTGTGTCACCAGTCACATAGTACTATATTACCACTCCTCCTGTGAAAGCACCCCTCCAAGACATGTAGTTGGGGAGCATTCCTGGTGAATTGGGCATTTTGTTGCAGCTGTTGTATTGCGCCTCACTCATTGGTGCATTATTAATACTGTGTGTAATCCTGCATGTGACTTTGTCCTGGTTTCTATTGAATGGGGAAACTTTTCCTAGGCCCCGCCTACATGAAGCCATCTTAATAAAGGTAGAATTATAATGCCCAAATATTTTGGGAAACATATTACTTGTAAATTCCAAGGCTTCGTATTTATAGTCATTTACCATTTACCCTATTGCAGGGTAGCAGCAGGAATGTATGGGACCACTGCATACCGAAGCATTATGTTTCCAAACCATGTAATGAGTTTTACTGAGCAGGCAGCTAATTCAAGAACAGAAACTAAAAACAGTAAAATGTACAGAATTAACATGAAGGTGGCATTTTGAGGAAGAAAAATCTAATCCTTCTGTGCCATATGGCAATTTCTATAATTCCATAGTTCAAATGTAAAGGTTAACTCCACTTTCAAGGAAAAAAAAAATAGCAAATAAAAAAAAAACACAGTATATCTATACAATTGTGACAAAAATCATATTGCAATTTAATGTTAATAAAAATTCTTTCATTTTCAATCTGCCACACTGTCATTTTCTGTAAAATGCAATGGCAACCTGGAAGCATTCTGTACCCAGATGGTCTGCTCTAAGGTTCAAGTCATATTTTTGGCATCCCCTGCAACAAAAATGCCAGAGCAATCATGCCTAAAGGGTTGCAGACCCTGCAACTTTCCTCAGAGCATTTGCAAGTGCACCAGCTGACTGAACATTATAAAGTCACTCCCATTCACATTCATTTTGTACATGGGCACAGACAAACAGCTATTTCTTCATAATAACAAAATGTAGGAATCTGCAATTAAGTTTGTTAAAATCCTTGCAATGTTAATTAATCACCCAGCTGGGAATGTTTTATTTTTTTTTCAACAAAAGTGGAATTACTCTTAAAACAGGTTTTTCACTTTCTTTATTAAAATTCTTGAAAATGTATTGAATCCTTTTTTCTTCAAAAAGATTTTGTCACGTTTTACTGACAATACTGTTCTTTGTTTTGGAGATTCTTTACGTGTGTCAGTTCAGTGAAAACGGGTGGAACATTATGCTTAGGCTGAAAGTGGGCATACTTCCATTCAGGAATTCATGTTCTGATTTGATAGTTTGACCTGACTTATGGCAAAGTCAACAGAAGCACAGGATGTTTGCCAAAGCATCCAATGGCAAAGAGTCAAAAATTTAGGAAATCCTCAGCCTTGAGGTATACAGAAATATTAGCTAAGAAGACACACAGGAGATATTAAGTTTGTTGCTATCAGTGGGTCGTTTTTTTAGGGCTGGTACCTCTAAAATACTAATTATCAAAAACATGGATAAAATTATTACACTCCATTACTATAGAAGATACGGAACAGCCAATGATTTGTTTTAATTTCACATACATTTTCACTTTTAAGTGGACCTAGCGTAAGATAAAATTTGTCATGTTAAGTGCATGCCTGTTGAGGAATTTTTAACTGTAACATTTACAAGTATTTCTTGCCTTTCACAGATATCAGTATTTCAACTGACTATGTCTTCATCTGTGCTTTATTTATCAGAAGAATGGAGACAACTCTGTTCATGCATAAGGTCAGCATCTACCCTGCCCTGAGATGACAAATTGGGGTTCATTTACTAAAGAATTAGAGCATGTCCACTGTCAAAGCTCATTTCCCCTTTGCAAAGTGAATTTTCACTTATCTTAGTGAATGAGAGGAAACAAAGCGGCATATCCACGCATAAGGAAAATTAAACTGTTACTAAATTAATCCCCCGTACACATGAGTGGAAATTCCACCAGCAAAAGTCCGATGAGAGCCTTTGGTCCGAAAATGAGACCCTATGTATGCTCCATCGGACTTTTGCTGGCAGAATTCCAGCCAGCAAAAGATTGAGAGCATGTTCTCTATTTTTCGGTCGGAAAAAGTTCTGATCGGATATTCCGATCGTCTGTACCAATTCTGACGCGCAAAATTCCTACGCATGCTCAGAAACAATTCGACGCATGCTCGGAAGCATTGAACTTCATTTTCTCGTCTCGTCGTAGTGCTGTATGTCACCGCGTTCTTGACGGTCGAAAGTTCAGCAAAATTTTGTGTGACCGTGTATATGCAAGCCAAGCTTGAGCGGAATTTCCGTCGGAAAAATCTTGGAGGGTTTTTCCGACGGAAATTCCGCTCTTGTGTACGCGGCATAACAGCAGTAAAATCAGTTTGTTTATGCAATAAAGCATGCTTGTTATACTCACTGGGAAACCTAAGGGGTTAATCCTCTGCAATGTGTAAAAAGGCTGTTTGACCCTGGCTTCTCTGATCCTTTCCTTTCTTCCACTGTCCCCAAACCATCTACTGATAGAACAGAGCCTTAGGGGCACTCTGCACATGCTCAGTTTGGCATGTATTGCTAGAGAGTTTTTTTTTCTTGGGAGAGTGAATGCGATCAGCACAGGGCCAATCAGAACTGTCCAGACAGAGGGTCAAAGGTCCTGCAGTCTCATAGGACAATCAAGGGAGAATAGAAACTCCTCGCAGAAGCTTTAACCAGACACTGATAGAAGTCACAAGATTGCTATATACTGCTGATGAGAAAAGGTATTTAGCTATTTATATTTACTAAAATAGTTTCCTTTCCATGTTCTGTGCACTGTGGGAGACCAGATATAGTTAAATCAGAGTTCTGGGTTTAGTAACACTCTAAAAAAAATGGGATTATGCTTGTACATAATTAGATGATTAAAGTAAGCACAAACCCTTCTTCCTACAGGCTAATATCTTTTCTGGGAGCAGATGTTAAGATCCTAGCGTGGGTACTGGCCTCTAGGTTAAGAAGAGTGATAGCAAAATGTGTACATCCTCATCAATCAGGTTTTGTACCAGGTGGGGCAACTAGTATTAACAAAAGAAGAGTATACCTAAATTTACAAGTCCCGACAATTAATATGGGGTCAAGAGCTATATTATCATTGGATGCAACAAAGGCTTTTGATAGCCTGGAGTGGCACTATTTATGGCAGGTTTTAGAGGTATACCGATTTGGTCCAGGGTTTGTCAACTGGATGAAATTGCTGTATGGGGAACCAGGGGCAAAGGTTAAAATAAATAACGAATGTTCAGAAACATTTCTGCTGATGCGAGGGACAAGGCAGGGGTGCCCTTTATTAATCAAAATCAAAAGGAATTCAAGGGTTTAAAAGAACAAATGGAGAGGAGAAAATTGCATTTAATGCAGACGACATAATTTTATTTTTAGGGGTTAGCCAATCATCTCTAAGTGCAAAAATGGAGGTGATAACGGAGTTTGGACGATTCTCAGGATTAAACTTAAATTGGCATAAAACAATGCTCTTACCAGTGGATCCTATAGAACCCTCCCTATCTGTTGGATTTCCACAGGCAAGAATAGTTAAAAAAATGTAATATCTGGGAGTGTATATAACTGAAGACCCCAGGCAATATATAGATAATAATTGAATCACATTCATAGAAAATTTTAAAACTAAGGCTGCTTTCACACTGGGGCGGTTTGCAGGCGTTATTGCGCTAAGAATAGCGCCTGAAAAACCGACCCGAAACAGCTGTTGCTGTTCCTTCAGTGTGAAAGCCCGAGGGCTTTCACACTGAAGCGGTGCGCTTGCAGGACGCTCAAAAATGTCCTGCAAGCCGCATCTTTGGCTCGCTATAGGAGCGGTATATTTACCGCTCCTATAGCGCCCGGTCCCATTGAAAACAATGGGGGAGCGCGCCGAACCCGCCCGCAAAACGCCGCTGCAGCGGCGGTTTGCGGGCGGTATTGACCCTTTTTCGGCCGCTCGCGGGGGGTAAAAACACCCCCGCGAGCGGCCGCAATGCGCCGCTAAAACGCCGGTAAAGCGGCGCTAAATATAGCGCCGCTTTACCGCCAGCGCCCCCACCGCTCCAGTGTGAAAGCAGGCTAAGGGAAGTGTGTGGAGCCAAATACCCTTGTCGGTGGCAGGCAGGTGTAACCTGAGGCTGTTTTTAACCTGAGGCCCCAGACAATATATAGATAATAATTGAATCACACTCATAGAAAATTTTAAAACTAAGGGAAGAGTGTGGAGCCAACTACCCTTGTCGGTGGCAGGCAGGTGTAACCTGATAAAGATGGTTTGGATGCTGCAATTAACATATATATTACATAACTCGCCACTCTGGATACCAAAACATTGGTTTTCGGAGGATAGAAATAATCTTCTGAGAGTTAATATGGAAGACAAAACAAGCTAGAATAGGATTGAGGGTGCTGCAGAGGCTGAAAGAGGAAGGAGGGCTGGCAATGCCACATCCCTGGAGTTATTTCTTGGCATCGCAAATGCAACATCTGAGGGGGTGTAATATCCCAGAGGGGGCAGATATGAATAGGGAAATTATGCTTTTAGGAACAAAACATGACTCATTAATAGAGGCTTTGGAGGCTGAATCTTTTTTGTTTAAGACCCCCACTTTCATGTTGATTAAAAACTTTACAGAATTTTCCCCCATATGGGACAACAAACATTTAAAGGAAGTGGAAAATGTAGAGAGGAGCAAGGAATGGGAAAGATGTGGTTTAAGGTGACTAGATCAACTGTATAAGGATACAGATCTTAAGTCATTTCAGGAGCTAAGAGAGGAATATGGTGTATCAAGACAGTCCTTCTATAAATACCTACAAATAAGACATGCGTTAAACACACAATTTAAAGAAAAGCTGTTGGAATGGAGTGAGAGTGTAATTCTTCGTAAAGTAGTGGATGCACTCTTCTTTAGAGGGTTAATATTGTGAACTTATCGTAACATATGTAAAGTGGCAATAGATAAGGGAAAAGAACTCCCTTGTAAACGAAGGTGGGTAGAAGATTTAGGGGTTGTAACGGAGGAACAGTGGAGACATATACTAGAGGCTGGACCAATGGTATCTTTGTCCCCATCGCAGAGAATTTCGCATATGATGTTGCTTCATAGATCAAATTATACCCCCTGAAAGTTATTTCAATATGGGCGAAGATCAGAGATGCTAACTGTCTATGTTGTGGAGATCAAAGTGGAGATTTCATCCAATTGATATGGAGATTCCCAAAACTATTTATATATTGAGGGGAGGTTATGGAAACCATAAAACAGACTTTTGGAGCGGCCCTCGAAGTAGATACAATTGTGTGTATACTGGGTTATATAGGGTGAGGAGGTATATTAGAAAAAGGTGGATGGCAACAATCAGATGTCTGTTTTTATCAAGGAAACTAATAGCGAAGAGAGGGACAGCAAGGAACCCCCTGACACATACAGAATGGTTAAAATAAGTAGATATTACAATTATGAGAGAGAAAGTGCTGGATTTAAGAAGATATGGGGGCCCTGACTAAATAAGGCAAACTACTAAGAAAGGAAAAGATAAATGTTAACAACTAGGAGAGATGAATCCCTTCCCCCTTTTTTGAGAGGTATAAGTAAAAAATAGAACAAGGTTGAAGTGTTTTTTTTTTTTAATGTTGTAAATGAAATATTAAGAAATACAAAGTTTGAATTTAAAACATATTTGTGTGAACTGTGAAGTTAAGTCATGGATTGTGGAAACTAACTAGTGTTGGGTGATTGTATATAGTGTATACTAGGGATGGGCCCGGTGCTCGATGCGAACCCACGTTCGCATCGAGCACCGGGCGTTCGCTCGCGCGGCGAGCCCAGAACTATTTTGGCCGCGCGCATCACGTTCGTGTGTGGCGCGCGGCCCCGCAATGCATTGCGGCCGGCGCGGCCGGCGCAGTGCATTGCTGGCTGATTATTGGCCAAGCATGCACTGTGACCCCGCATGCTTGGCCAATCACAGCCCCGGAAACTCGAAGAGCCATAATTGGCTACAGGCAGGACGCCTGTAGCCAATTACAGCTCAGGGGCTTTAGTACACGCCCCCCCTATAAAAGGCCGCCACGCCGTCTGCGCCGGTCACATGCTGTTCCGGCGTAGATAGAGCAGGATAGATCTGTGACACTCTGCTGGATTTAGTTAGTTAGAGAGATTTACTTAGAGAGATTGAGTTAGATAGATTCATTTACAAAGATTGATTTAGAAAGAGGGGCTTGTAGTGTGTTCGTGGCAGGCAGGCAGAGCTCCTATATTTTGTTCCCAGAAGCACCTATAGGACATGTAGTGTGTTCGTGGCAGGCAGGCAGAGCTCCTATATTTTGTTCCCAGAAGCACCTATAGGACTTGTAGTGTGTTCGTGGCAGGCAGGCAGAGCTCCTATATTTTGTTCCCAGAAGCACCTATAGGACTTGTAGTGTGTTCGTGGCAGGCAGGCAGAGCTCCTATATTTTGTTCCCAGAAGCACCTATAGGACTTGTAGTGTGTTCCTGGCAGGCAGGCAGAGCTCCTATATTTTGTTCCCAGAAGCACCTATAGGACTTGTAGTGTGTTCCTGGCAGGCAGGCAGAGCTCCTATATTTTGTTCCCAGAAGCACCTATAGGACTTGTAGTGTGTTCCTGGCAGGCAGGCAGAGCTCCTATATTTTGTTCCCAGAAGCACCTATAGGACTTGTAGTGTGTTCGTGGCAGGCAGGCAGAGCTCCTATATTTTCTTCCCAGAAGCACCTATAGGACTTGAAGTGTGTTAGTCCCATCACACAGAGATCATATATTTTGTTCCCAGAAGCACCTATAGGACTTGAAGTGTGTTAGTCCCATCACACAGACCTATATTTTCTTCCCAGAAGCACCTATAGGACTTGAAGTGTGTTAGTCCCATCACACAGAGATCATATATTTTGTTCCCAGAAGCACCTATAGGACTTGAAGTGTGTTAGTCCCATCACACAGAGATCATATATTTTGTTCCCAGAAGCACCTATAGGACTTGAAGTGTGTTAGTCCCATCACACAGAGATCATATATTTTGTTCCCAGAAGCACCTATAGGACTTGAAGTGTGTTAGTCCCATCACACAGACCTATATTTTCTTCCCAGAAGCACCTATAGGACTTGAAGTGTGTTAGTCCCATCACACAGAGATCATATATTTTGTTCCCAGAAGCACCTATAGGACTTGAAGTGTGTTAGTCCCATCACACAGAGATCATATATTTTCTTCCCAGAAGCACCTATAGGACTTGAAGTGTGTTAGTCCCATCACACAGAGATCATATATTTTGTTCCCAGAAGCACCTATAGGACTTGAAGTGTGTTAGTCCCATCACACAGAGATCATATATTTTGTTCCCAGAAGCACCTATAGGACTTGAAGTGTGTTAGTCCCATCACACAGAGATCATATATTTTGTTCCCAGAAGCACCTATAGGACTTGAAGTGTGTTAGTCCCATCACACAGAGATCATATATTTTGTTCCCAGAAGCACCCATAGGACTTGAAGTGTGTTAGTCCCATCACACAGAGATCATATATTTTGTTCCCAGAAGCACCTATAGGACTTGAAGTGTGTTAGTCCCATCACACAGACCTATATTTTCTTCCCAGAAGCACCTATATGACTTGAAGTGTGTTAGTCCCATCACACAGAGATCATATATTTTGTTCCCAGAAGCACCTATAGGACTTGAAGTGTGTTAGTCCCATCACACAGAGATCATATATTTTGTTCCCAGAAGCACCTATAGGACTTGAAGTGTGTTAGTCCCATCACACAGACCTATATTTTCTTCCCAGAAGCACCTATAGGACTTGAAGTGTGTTAGTCCCATCACACAGAGATCATATATTTTGTTCCCAGAAGCACCTATAGGACTTGAAGTGTGTTAGTCCCATCACACAGACCTATATTTTCTTCCCAGAAGCACCTATAGGACTTGAAGTGTGTTAGTCCCATCACACAGACCTATATTTTCTTCCCAGAAGCACCTATAGGACTTGAAGTGTGTTAGTCCCATCACACAGAGATCATATATTTTGTTCCCAGAAGCACCTATAGGACTTGAAGTGTGTTAGTCCCATCACACAGAGATCATATATTTTGTTCCCAGAAGCACCCATAGGACTTGAAGTGTGTTAGTCCCATCACACAGAGATCATATATTTTGTTCCCAGAAGCACCTATAGGACTTGAAGTGTGTTAGTCCCATCACACAGACCTATATTTTCTTCCCAGAAGCACCTATAGGACTTGAAGTGTGTTAGTCCCATCACACAGAGATCATATATTTTGTTCCCAGAAGCACCTATAGGACTTGAAGTGTGTTAGTCCCATCACACAGAGATCATATATTTTGTTCCCAGAAGCACCTATAGGACTTGAAGTGTGTTAGTCCCATCACACAGACCTATATTTTCTTCCCAGAAGCACCTATAGGACTTGAAGTGTGTTAGTCCCATCACACAGAGATCATATATTTTGTTCCCAGAAGCACCTATAGGACTTGAAGTGTGTTAGTCCCATCACACAGACCTATATTTTCTTCCCAGAAGCACCTATAGGACTTGAAGTGTGTTAGTCCCATCACACAGACCTATATTTTCTTCCCAGAAGCACCTATAGGACTTGAAGTGTGTTAGTCCCATCACACAGAGATCATATATTTTGTTCCCAGAAGCACCTATAGGACTTGAAGTGTGTTAGTCCCATCACACAGAGATCATATATTTTGTTCCCAGAAGCACCTATAGGACTTGAAGTGTGTTAGTCCCATCATACAGACCTATATTTTCTTCCCAGAAGCACCTATAGGACTTGAAGTGTGTTAGTCCCATCACACAGAGATCATATATTTTGTTCCCAGAAGCACCTATAGGACTTGAAGTGTGTTAGTCCCATCACACAGAGATCATATATTTTGTTCCCAGAAGCACCCATAGGACTTGAAGTGTGTTAGTCCCATCACACAGAGATCCTATATTTTGTTCCCAGAAGCACCTATAGGACTTGAAGTGTGTTAGTCCCATCACACAGACCTATATTTTCTTCCCAGAAGCACCTATAGGACTTGAAGTGTGTTAGTCCCATCACACAGAGATCATATATTTTGTTCCCAGAAGCACCTATAGGACTTGAAGTGTGTTAGTCCCATCACACAGAGATCATATATTTTGTTCCCAGAAGCACCTATAGGACTTGAAGTGTGTTAGTCCCATCACACAGAGATCCTATATTTTGTTCCCAGAAGCACATATAGGACTTGAAGTGTGTTAGTCCCATCACACAGACCTATATTTTCTTCCCAGAAGCACACATAGGACTTGAAGTGTGTTAGTCCCATCACACAGAGATCCTATATTTTGTTCCCAGAAGCACCTATAGGACTTGAAGTGTGTTAGTCCCATCACACAGACCTATATTTTCTTCCCAGAAGCACCCATAGGACTTGAAGTGTGTTAGTCCCATCACACAGAGATCCTATATTTTGTTCCCAGAAGCACCTATAGGACTTGAAGTGTGTTAGACCCATCACACAGAGATCATATATTTTGTTCCCCGAAGCACCTATAGGACTTGAAGTGTGTTAGTCCCATCACACAGAGATCATATATTTTGTTCCCAGAAGCACCCATAGGACTTGAAGTGTGTTAGTCCCATCACACAGAGATCATATATTTTGTTCCCAGAAGCACCTATAGGACTTGAAGTGTGTTAGTCCCATCACACAGAGATCATATATTTTGTTCCCAGAAGCACCTATAGGACTTGAAGTGTGTTAGTCCCATCACACAGAGATCCTATATTTTGTTCCCAGAAGCACCTATAGGACTTGAAGTGTGTTAGTCCCATCACACAGACCTATATTTTCTTCCCAGAAGCACCCATAGGACTTGAAGTGTGTTAGTCCCATCACACAGAGATCCTATATTTTGTTCCCAGAAGCACCTATAGGACTTGAAGTGTGTTAGTCCCATCACACAGACCTATATTTTCTTCCCAGAAGCACCCATAGGACTTGAAGTGTGTTAGTCCCATCACACAGAGATCCTATATTTTGTTCCCAGAAGCACCTATAGGACTTGAAGTGTGTTTGTCCCATCACACAGACCTATATTTTCTTCCCAGAAGCACCCATAGGACTTGAAGTGTGTTAGTCCCATCACACAGAGATCCTATATTTTGTTCCCAGAAGCACCTATAGGACTTGAAGTGTGTTAGTCCCATCACACAGACCTATATTTTCTTCCCAGAAGCACCTATAGGACTTCTAGTGTGTTAGTGGCATCACACAGAGCTCCTCTATTTTCTTCTCAGCAGCACCCACAGGACTTCTAGTGTGTTAGTGGCATCACACAGAGCTCCTCTATTTTCTTTGCAGAAGCACCCACAGGACTTCTAGTGTGTTAGTGGCATCACACAGAGCTCCTCTATTTTCTTTGCAGAAGCACCCATAGGACTTCTAGTGTGTTAGTGGCATCACACAGAGCTCCTATATTTTCTTCTCAGCAGCACCCACAGGACTTCTAGTGTGTTAGTGGCATCACACAGAGCTCCTCTATTTTCTTTGCAGAAGCACCCATAGGACTTCTAGTGTGTTAGTGGCATCACACAGAGCTCCTATATTTTCTTCTCAGCAGCACCCACAGGACTTCTAGTGTGTTAGTGGCATCACACAGAGCTCCTCTATTTTCTTTGCAGAAGCACCCACAGGACTTCTAGTGTGTTAGTGGCATCACACAGAGCTCCTCTATTTTCTTTGCAGAAGCACCCATAGGACTTCTAGTGTGTTAGTGGCATCACACAGAGCTCCTATATTTTCTTCTCAGCAGCACCCACAGGACTTCTAGTGTGTTAGTGGCATCACACAGAGCTCCTCTATTTTCTTTGCAGAAGCACCCATAGGACTTCTAGTGTGTTAGTGGCATCACACAGAGCTCCTATATTTTCTTCTCAGCAGCACCCACAGGACTTCTAGTGTGTTAGTGGCATCACACAGAGCTCCTCTATTTTCTTTGCAGAAGCACCCACAGGACTTCTAGTGTGTTAGTGGCATCACACAGAGCTCCTCTATTTTCTTTGCAGAAGCACCCATAGGACTTCTAGTGTGTTAGTGGCATCACACAGAGCTCCTATATTTTCTTCTCAGCAGCACCCACAGGACTTCTAGTGTGTTAGTGGCATCACACAGAGCTCCTCTATTTTCTTTGCAGAAGCACCCACAGGACTTCTAGTGTGTTAGTGGCATCACACAGAGCTCCTCTATTTTCTTTGCAGAAGCACCCATAGGACTTCTAGTGTGTTAGTGGCATCACACAGAGCTCCTATATTTTCTTCTCAGCAGCACCCACAGGACTTCTAGTGTGTTAGTGGCATCACACAGAGCTCCTCTATTTTCTTTGCAGAAGCACCCACAGGACTTCTAGTGTGTTAGTGGCATCACACAGAGCTCCTCTATTTTCTTTGCAGAAGCACCCATAGGACTTCTAGTGTGTTAGTGGCATCACACAGAGCTCCTATATTTTCTTCTCAGCAGCACCCATAGGACTTCTAGTGTGTTAGTGGCATCACACAGAGCTCCTCTATTTTCTTTGCAGAAGCACCCATAGGACTTCTAGTGTGTTAGTGGCATCACACAGAGCTCCTATATTTTCTTCTCAGCAGCACCCACAGGACTACCGACTACAATGGCTGGAAGACCGCCAAGGGGAGGCAGAGCGTGCAGAGCCAAGAACACAGGGCAGGCAGGCTCTGTTTCTAGTGGACGTGGCCGTGGCCGTGGTCGTGCATCGTCATCAGCACGTGGCCATGGGACACGCGCGTCTTTGTTTTCGGCAGCTGGACATGTGGAGCCGCATCATGCTGAAGGCTTGGTAGAATGGATGACCAAGCCCTCCTCATCCTCCTCATCCTCTCTCACCCAGGCTCAGGGTACTGGCAGAGCATCATCAGCCACCCCTTCCCTAGACCCACCATGTCCTCCTGAGGAGTCCCCCGAACTCTTTGAGCACAGTGTTGGGTACATGCTCCAGGAGGATGCCCAACGATTCGAAGGCTCGGATGATGATACCCAGCTTGAGGAATCTGGCAGTACTGTTCCACCAGCTGCAGCTTACTGCCAGGTTTGCTCTAGTGGTGAAGAGGGAGGGGATGATGAGGTCACTGACTCCACGTGGGTGCCTGAAGGGAGAGAGGATGAGGAGGAGGAGGAGGAGGATGCGGCGTCACATGTCCAACGAGGCAGGATGCCCCCTGGAGGCCAGGTAGAGGCCAGCACAGCAACTGTACAACACCGCAGAGCTCCGCCTGTGCAGGGCGCTGCCTCTGCACGTTATCAGAAAAGTTCTTTGAGACGAGTGCATCAGATCGCACCACTGCTATTTGCAATATTTGTCTCAAGCGTATCTCGCGTGGCCAAAACATCAGCCGCTTGGGCACCACAAGCATGACCAGACATATGGCGACCTGCCATGCAGCTCGTTGGCAGGCACACATAAAAGACCCACACCAAAGAACTAAGCGGACCTCTCCTTGCTCCTCCTCAGCTGGGATCTCCATCCCCACTACACCTTCAGTCCTCTCTGAAAGCTGCTCTGAGAGGACTGAAGGTGTAGAATTAGGTGTGTCACAACCAAGTACTTGCAGTACACCGACGTCCGATTGCAGCAGGCAAATTTCCCTGCCCCAGCTGCTGGACCGTAGAAAGAAGTACACTCCCAGCCATCCACATGCCCAGCGGTTGAATGCTAGCCTGGCTAAATTGCTAGCACTTCAACTGCTGCCTTTTCAGTTGGTAGACTCGGCCCCCTTCCGTGAGTTTGTTCAATGTGCGGTTCCTCAGTGGCAGGTTCCCAAACGCCACTTTTTCTCACGGAAGGCGATTCCGTCTCTCTACCGGCATGTGGAGGGCAATGTCCATGCCTCGCTGGACAGGGCGGTCAGCGGTAAGGTGCATATTACCGCTGACTCATGGTCCAGCAGGCATGGACAGGGACGGTACCTTTCTTTCACGGCCCATTGGGTCACTCTATTGGCAGCTGGGAGGGATGCAGGACAAGGTGCAGTAGTGTTGGAGGTTGTTCCGCCACCACGCCTCCAAAACGCTACTACTGCTACTGGTTGTGACACACCTCTCTCCTCCACCCCCTCCTCTTCTTCTTCCTCCAGTGCTCTGTCCTTGGAACCAGCGGTGCTCCGTAGGCGTACAAGGGGCTACGCAAGTACGCAGGCAAAAAGATGCCATGCCGTGCTTGCGCTGGTGTGTTTGGGGGACAGGAGCCACACTGGGCCAGAGGTTCTGGCAGCTCTGCAGGGGCAGGCCGAGAGGTGGTTGACGCCACGTCAGCTTAAGCCAGGAATGGTCGTTTCTGACAATGGCACCAACCTCCTCTCCGCCCTGCGACAGGGGCAGCTCACCCATGTGCCCTGCATGGCTCACGTCCTCAACCTGGTGGTGCAGCGGTTCTTGGGCAGGTTCCCAGGCTTACAGGATGTCCTGAGGCAGGCCAGGAAAGTCTGTGTGCATTTCCGCCGATCTTATAATGCCAGTGCTCGGCTGACTGAGCTGCAAAAGGAGCTGAACCTGCCCAAGAACCGCCTAATATGTGACATGCCCACCAGGTGGAACTCAACGTTGGCCATGCTGCAGGGACTGCACACGCAGCAGAGGGCCATCAATGAGTACCTTTGCGACTATGGCACCAGGACAGGGTCAGGGGAGCTTGGTTTTTTTTCCCCACGTCAGTGGAGCATGATCAGGGATGCATGCACTGTCCTCTCACCATTTGAGGAGGCCACGAGGATGGTGAGCAGTGACAGTGCATGCATCAGTGACACTGTCCCTCTTGTCCACCTGTTGGAGCATACGCTGCGTGGGATAATGGACAGGGCACTTGAGGCAGAACAGAGGCAGGAAGAGGAGGACTTCCTTGCCTCTCAAGGCCCCCTTTATCCGGACAGTGTTCCTTCTGTCCCACCCATCACACAGGAAGAGGATGATGAGGAGGAGGAGGAGGAGGAGGATTGTGTGAGCATGGAGGTGGAGCCTGGCACTCAGCATCAGCAGCAGCAGTCTTTTAGGGATGATGTACAGTCCCAACAAACCAGTGGACTTGTACGTGGCTGGGAGGAGGTGGCTGGCGATCATGTCATCCTCAGTGACCCAGAAGACTCCGGACCGAATGCCTCAGCTAACTACGCTGCATGGCCTCCCTGATCCTGCAAAGCCTGCGGAAGGATCCTCGTGTTCTTCGGATCAAGGAGAGGGACCATTACTGGCTGGCCACTCTCCTTGATCCGCGGTACAAGGGTAAGGTTGCGGACCTTATCTTGCCGTCGCAGAGGGAGCAGAGGATGAGACATCTCAGGGAGGCCTTGCAGAAAGGTCTGTGCAACGCGTTCCCAGAAACTGGGAGGCTACAAACTCCTGGTCCTGGGCGACGAGTTGCTGAGGCTTCGGTCAGTAGCAGAAGGAGCGGTGGGGAAGGTGGACGTCTGACCGATGCGTTCAGACAATTTTTTAGTCCGCAGCCCCAAGGTATGATCGGTTCCAGCAACCATCGCCAGCGTCTGATATACATGGTGCAGGAATACCTTGGGGCAAGGTCAGACTTGGACACCTTTCCCACCGAAAATCCTCTGGCTTACTGGGTCCTGAGGATGGATCACTGGCCAGAGCTTGCACAGTATGCAATTGAGCTACTGGCCTGTCCTGCCTCCAGCGTTCTTTCCGAACGCACATTCAGTGCTGCTGGAGGATTTGTCACCGATCATAGGGTGCGCCTGTCCACCGCCTCGGTTGATCGACTGACCTTCATCAAAATGAATCAGTCTTGGATCACCACCAGCTACCAGGCACCTGAGGCGGATATAACCGAATAATTTTTAATATCACATCCCTTCAAGACTGCCTATGCTGATGCTGAGTGACTGTCCTCTTATGTTCACTGACTATCCTCTTCCTCCTCCTCAATGATCCATGCCACCACACCAGTGCCTAAGGCACAATTTTTCAGCCCCTGTTTAACAGGGGCGTGTACATACAATTTTTATAAAAAAATGCTTCGCAACACGTGTGACTGCTGTGCTCCAAGTACAGTATCTGTGAGGGGTTGCAGTGTTGTGGCACCAGCACCAGTGCCTAAGGCAAATTTTTCAGCCCCTGTTTAACAGGGGCGTGTACTTACAATTTTTTAAAAAAATGCTTCGCAACACGTGTGACTGCTGTGCTCCAAGTACAGTATCTGTGAGGGGTTGCAGTGTTGTGGCACCAGCACCAGTGCCTAAGGCACAATTTTTCAGCCCCTGTTTAACAGGGGCGGGTAATTACAATTTTTAAAAAAAATGCTTCGCAACACGTGTGATGTTTAACAGGGGCGTGTACTTACAATTTTTTAAAAAAATGCTTCGCAACACGTGTGACTGCTGTGCTCCAAGTACAGTATCTGTGAGGGGTTGCAGTATTGTGGCACCAGCACCAGTGCCTAAGGCACAATTTTTAAGCCCCTGTTTAACAGGGGCGGGTAATTACAATTTTTTTAAAAAATGCTTCGCAACACGTGTGACTGCTGTGCTCCAAGTACAGTATCTGTGAGGGTTGCAGTGTTGT
This sequence comes from Lithobates sylvaticus, assembly GCA_028564925.1. Lineage (NCBI taxonomy): Eukaryota > Metazoa > Chordata > Amphibia > Anura > Ranidae > Lithobates > Lithobates sylvaticus. The sequence goes on from CM053032.1 coordinate 185,264,071, forward strand.
GGCACCAGCACCAGTGCCTAAGGCACAATTTTTCAGCCCCTGTTTAACAGGGGCGGGTAATTACAATTTTTTAAAAAAATGCTTCGCAACACGTGTGACTGCTGTGCTCCAAGTACAGTATCTGTGAGGGGTTGCAGTGTTGTGGCACCAGCACCAGTGCCTAAGGCACAATTTTTCAGCCCCTGTTTAACAGGGGCGGGTAATTACAATTTTTTAAAAAAATGCTTCGCAACACGTGTGACTGCTGTGCTCCAAGTACAGTATCTGTGAGGGGTTGCAGTGTTGTGGCACCAGCACCAGTGCCTAAGGCACAATTTTTCAGCCCCTGTTTAACAGGGGCGGGTAATTACAAATCTTGATCTAATAGTTCACAGCAGGGCCCATTCCTGCGCCCACCAAGAGTAACTATGAGGGCCTACAGTCTTGTGGCAACACCGTCCACCACCACCGCCAAAGGCCCAATTTTTCTGCCCTGTTCATCAGGTGCTTGCAATTACAAATCTTGATCTAATAACTCACAGCAGGGCCCATTCCTGCGCCCACCAAGAGTAACTATGAGGGCCTACAGTCTTGTGGCAACACCGTCCACCACCACCGCCAAAGGCCCAATTTTTCTGCCCTGTTCATCAGGTGCTTGCAATTACAAATCTTGATCTAATAACTCACAGCAGGGCCCATTCCTGCGCCCACCAAGAGTAACTATGAGGGCCTACAGTCTTGTGGCAACACCGTCCACCACCACCGCCAAAGGCCCAATTTTTCTGCCCTGTTCATCAGGTGCTTGCAATTACAAATCTTGATCTAATAACTCACAGCAGGGCCTATTCCTGCGCCCACCAAGAGTAACTGTGAGAGCTTACAGTCTTGTGGCAACACCGTCCACCACCACCCCCAATTTTTCTGCCCTGTTCAACAGGTGCATGCAATTACAAATCTTGATCTATTAACTCACAGCAGGGCCCATTCCTGTGCCCACCAGTCTTGTGGCTACACCAACATCTAATAGGGCAAATTTCTGCAGAGTATATACGCCAGGCCCCTACTTTCAAACATCCAACTTACAAACGACTCCTACTTGCAAATGGAAAGAGAAAACAGGAAGTGAGAGGAAATCTACCCCTAGGAAGGGAAATTCTATCCTGTTAGATTTAATTTGGGAAAAAGGTATCTCCTCTCTACTGATACTTTATCACCAATCCTTGTTTCAATTAAAACCCCACTTTTTCCAAAAACATTTGTCATTGAAACGGAAAGTTAGGTGACATGTTCTGAACAGATGTGCAAAGACAGCAAATGTTACAGGGGTGATAACCCCTCCCTATGTTCTCCAAAAAGCTTAAAAATAGATTTTTTTGGGATGGAGCTACACTTCATAATGTACCTGTTCAGATTCTACTTAAGAACAAACCTAAAGCCGCAAGTGTTTTTAAATGGCTTCTTTTTTTCCTTTACAAATGTCATTTTGTGCAAGGACAGTTCTAAACACGGGAAACACATGCCACTTCACAGGCATACTTTAGACACCCCCAGGTACCATATTTAAAGGAAAATTTCACTTTTTTTTTTTCACTTTATGCATCATTAAAATGACTGCTCCCGAAAAAACGTTAGTTTTTAAAAGTTCTTTTTGCATTGATATATGTCCCCTGGGGCAGGACCCGGGTCCCCAAACCTGTTTTATGACATTAACATGCATATTGGCCGTTGTAATTAGCACTTTTGATTTCGAACGTTCGCGTCCATTATAACGTATAGGGTTCGAAAATTCGCGCGAACTTTCGGTCGGTTCGAAGGTTCTGGTGCGAACCGAACCCGGGGGTGTTCGGCTCATCCCTAGTGTATACCACATTTACCACTGACTAATGCAGAGTTACAATGCAAGGAGATCAGCTAAAAGTAGTTGGCTCTGTATGTGCGTTATAATTAATCGAAATTAGTTGATTAATCGATTAAAATAAAAATTGATTAATCAAACACGAATCAGTAACAGCCCTAGTTAATATGTTAGCATGTTAACACTTTCTGTTAATATAGTAAGCTGTTATGTTCATTGATACTACTCAGTTGTCTGTGTTTACACAATTTGAGGTGTTGTCTAGCCCTAGAGGTTCCTCTCCTATAGGGAATGTGTATGGTCAGTTGGGAATTATTGGAGAAGTGTTAACTTATTAAGTATAAAAGTTTTTACCTTCCTTCCCCTTTCTTTTAAGGGAGTTCCACTGAGGCACTTTTTGGGTTATTTGTCATCCTCCTCCTAGGTGGAGGTTTGGTGTAGTTTGGTGCTGTCGAGGCTCAGATGCCATTACTTCACATCACTGAACCTGAAGAAGTGGGGTATATGGGACCCACGAAACACATCATGACAAATCATTCACTTCCCCCCTGCCAAAGCTCTTCTGAACTTTTATACTCTCAAGTTCAAGCAATCAAAGAAGTCAAGCATTATTGAGCAGGGTGGGCATATTAATGATGTGCTGTGAGACATGCTTATAGAATTTCTATGTACCATATGTTTATATATATATAAAGAAAGGTTATGGTTGGTGAAGTATGGAATGTGTTTTTAATGCTTTACTCAATCTAATAAATTGATTATATTTTAACAGTATCGTACATGTCCTGTGTTTTGGGCACCTTTAAAGTACCAAGTTTTGGTAGGTTTTTTGCTAGCTATATGAATTTGGAGGAATGATGGTGCCTAATTAAGCAACCCTGTCAATATATATCTTTAACCAGTTCCTGCCCACAGTACATTTACTGCTGGCGGGCTGGATCATGTGCATGTACCTCACCAGCCGATGGCCACGCAGTGCACTGGTGGACACAGAGGATTGCATCTCCTGGTACAGGTATCACAGGATTGCTATGCAATCACATGATCACAATGTAAACACACATTTTCAGAATGGGTTTCATTCATAACAGCTGTGCTTAGTATTGTGATGCTGTGATTGGCCCACAGCGATCACATGGGCCAATCACAGCACTCTGTATAATGTGATAGCTGTGAGCTAATCACTGCACACAATAGTAATCACAGCTGTTATAAATGTAACCCATGCATGACAGTTCAAAACTTTGCTGTTTCAGTGATCATCACTATAACAGCAATCGCAGTGTAAGAACCCCTCCCCCAGAGTAGCACAGTGTCACTATTTTGACACTTAACTACTCTGTAATTAAAAAAACTATAAAAAAAGTTTAAAATGTTTTATTTTTTTAACATACTGTCACCAGTCAGTATTCCTGATCACTGCCACCCCAGCCATGTGATGAAGCTGTACTGCACTGGTGACAGTATATAAAAAAATTGTTAAAAAAAAAAAATTGTATTTAATTTCTTAATTTTCCCCAAAAATTTTGGCAAAAAGCTCGACATGCCTCTTACTAAATATCTCATGTTGTCTTTTTTCCAAAAAGGGATCATTTGGGGGGTATTTGTAGTGTCCTAGCATTTTAAGGGCCTCAGGAAATGAAATAGGTCGTCAGTACATTAGGATTGATCAATTTTCAAATATTTATACCATAGTTTTTAGACGCAATAACTTATATATAACCAATTAATATAAACTGTAGCAGAGTGTCCCAGAGAGAGCGGGGAAAAGTCCTGTTCAGGGTTTATATGTCTCCCAGGCTCCTCTCATACACGTTCAGGGATCTCTGATCCATGGTCCAGTTCGGATCTTGGTCCTCTTCCCCCAGGCTAATTTAAGCTCACCTAGGACAACACTAGTCTGTGAGAGCAAAAGGTTGGTAAAAAGCTGTATCTGTGGAAGCCGACAAGCTGTAGGCTTGCTCAGACTGGTAGTTAGGGCTGTATAGTTAGTTAGATTGTATAGTTAGTGCCGAGACACGGCTAGGTTTTTGTTTTGCTATTTTTATTCCTATTTGTTTTCTGAAGTTACTAAATGGTGCTTAGTGTCCAAAAAGGAGGCGTTATATTTATGCATATCACTCCATGACCTGATGGTGTCCTTTTTATGTTCCCCCTCCATAGGCCCCTTTTACATTCATTTAGGCACATGGACTCCAAACATCTGAAGTTAGCTGTTTCTGACCTCTAGCCTTCTCCCGTCCCTGTATTATTCAGAAACAAGCGAGGTATGTATGCTCCAAACAGACACTTATATAGTAATTTTAATGCAAAGCATTTTGGTCCTAACACTTTATTTATATCCCCTCCTTCTTTTGTCTCTAGTGATATTTGTCGCTTTGGGCCATATGTAGGGTATTCCCATTGGGGCCGAGTTGGAGCACCCTCTGTGAGTGACCATCCTGGGCCTTGGGTTGCTTTTCCTGGGTGTACCCATCTCTCTGGACCCAAACTGGTTGGCTTAAGTCAGCAGCATTTTTTCCAAAAGTTTTAAACATGGATGCGAGATCATTGATTTTTTTATGCAAGTTTCATGGTCAGTGGATTCACACAAATTGTTTGACTGAATTTTTGATGTTTTGCTTGTTTTACAATGCGTATATTCTTATACTTGCCTTTTATTAATTATAGACGTATTTACGTCCTGTGTCTAACCACCTACCCCTGAAGAAGAAAACACATATTGCTAACTCGAAACACGTCGGGTCATCTCTGTTGCTTTATCCAACAAAGTAGTGGTTGTCTCCAACTGTATTGTATCTTTGCATATCTCTGTATTTGCATCCTGTACACTCTCTGTATTGTATATCCTACTTTTAACCTTTTTCAAATAAAATTATATTTTTTATACTTACGGTCTTGATCTGTAGAGAAGTAGTGCCCCTTAAAGAGCCACTTAGATAAATTAGAAACAGGGGGAATTTTTCTCTATTTGTTTTCTGGAACACTGTACAGCACGTGTATATAGACTTGTATATAACACAAATAAACACTGCACTGTTTGATTTTCTTCTACTTGGAGGTGTTGGGTTGTAGCTGCTTTTTCCTGTCTAATAACATTGCCAAGGAATATATTCACCCCCTACCTTATATGTGCCTTTAAAGGCATCCCATGCCACTAAAGTAGAGGCAGTATTAAGCCCCATACACACGGTCGGACAATCCGCGGACCAGGTCCGTCGGACCATGTCCGTCATACTTTGTCCGATGTTGGTTTTGCGTACACACGGTCGGACAAAGTTGTCGGAAAATCCGATCATTCTGAACGTGGTGACGTTTGTTGCCTACGACGGGACTACGTAGAGGCTAGTAGCCAATAGCTTTGGTCTTGTAATGTGATCTGAGCATGCGTGGCACTTTGTCCGGTCGGACAACCGTACACACGATCGGATTTGGTGTGATCGGACCGTGTTGACGGCAAATCTTTCCAGCAGGAGATAAGACTTTGTCCGTCGGACAAACCGACGTACACTGTCCGATGGTGCATACACACGGTCTGATTTTTCAACAACATTGTCCGATCGGACAGAATCCATGAAAAAGTCCGACCGTGTGTATGGGGCTTTAGTGTTGTGTGTCAAATACACCTCTGTGGCTAGAAGAATCCCTTGATGTGATTTTCCATGACCTTGGCACTACGTTTCCAGGCACCACAGTGTTTTTTATCTCTAATTTGAGAGGTTTCACCGTCCAATCTAAAGTAAAGGACACGCAGCCATAATGTAAAATAGGCTAATTGCACAAACTTTTCACACACACGTTTTAGCTATAGCATGTCCCACTGCATTTTAACATACTTTAACTTATTTTCATTCCAGACCATTTAATGTTGACCCCATTTGTAAGAGTGAAAGCTACTTTACATCTGGAAGGGAATTTCTGCACTTAACTGAAATTCAGTTTCTAAATTCTATGAGTCTCTTAAAACCTACTTTGTAAAAAGAAAAAAAAATAATTGAATAAATAAAATTTTACACACACACACACACACACACACACACACACACACACACACACACACACACACACACACACACACACACACACACACACACACACACACACACACAGCCATTAACCACTTAAGGACCAAACCTTTTTTTAAGACTCTGTGTTTACAAGTTAAAATATTTTTTTTTTTGCTAGACAATTACCTAGAAACATTATATATATTTTTTTCTAACACCCTAGAGAATAAAATGGCGGTTGTTGCAATATTTTCTGTCACACCGTATTTGCGCAGCGGTCTTACAAGTGCACTTTTTTGGGGAAAAAAAAAAAGAAAAAAGTAAACTTAGCCCAAATTTTTTTCGTTTTGTAAAAGTTAATGTTATGCCGAGTAAATTGATACCCAACATGTCACGCTTAAAAATTGCGCCCGCTTTTACCCTTAAAAATCTCCATAGGGGCGTCTAAAAATGTCTACAGGTTACCAGTTTTGAGTTACAGTGGAGGTCTAGGGCTAGAATTTACTCTCTCGCTCTATCGCTCATGGCGATACCTCACATGTGTGGTTTGAACACCGTTTTCATATGCATGCGCTACTCGCGAATGCGTTTGCTTCTGTGCACAAGCTCGCCAGGACGGGCTTTTATCTTAAAGAAAAACGCATGTCATTCCTGAAAATACCAGGGTTATGGCAGCTAGCTTCTGCCATAACAACAGTATTTATGGAGTACGGCGATTTGCATAAAGTGGTTAATGTCTAAAACGCTGGAAACAAAAGTGAGTACACCCCTATGTGAAAATGTCCAAATTGGGCCCAATTAGCCACCCCCCCAGTGTCATGTGACTCGTTAGTGTTACAAGGTCTCAGGTAAGAATGGGGAGCAGGTGTGTTAAATTTGGTGTGATCGCTCTCACTCTCTCATACTGGTCACTGGAAGTTCAACATGGCATCTCATGGCAAAGAACTCTCTCAGGATCTACAAAAGATGGCCTAGGCTAGGGATATTCAATTAGCGGACCTCCAGCTGTTGAAGAACTACAAGTCCCATGAGGCATAGCATGACTCTGACAGCCAAAAGCATGACACTCAGAGGCAGAGACATGATGGGACTTGAAGTTTTGCAACAGCTGGAGGTCCACTAATTGAATATCCCTGGCCTAGGCTATAAGAAGATTGCAAAGACCATGAAACTGAGCTGCAGCACGATGGCCAAGACCATACAGCGATTTAACAGGACAGGTTCCACTTACAACAGGCCTCGCCATGGTCGAACAAAGAAGTTGACTGCACATGCTCAGTGGCATATCCAGAGGTTGTCTTTGGGAAATAGACGTATGAGTGCTGCCAGAATTGCTGCAGAGGTTAAAGGGGTAGAGGGTCAGCCTGTCAGTGCTCAGACCATACGCTGCACACTGCATCAAATTGGTCTGCATGGCTGTCATCCCAGAAGGAAGCCTCTTCTAAAGATGATGCACAAGAAAGCCTGCAGTTTGCTGAAGACAAGCAGACTAAGGACATGGATTACTGGAACTGTGGTCTGATGAGACCAAGATAAACGTATTTGTTTCAGATGGTGTCAAGCGTGTGTGACTGTAACCAGGTGAGGAGTACAAAGGCAAGTGTGTCTTGCCTACAGTCAAGCATGGTAGTGGGAGTGTCATGGTCTGGGGCTGCATGTTCATTGAGGGAACAATTCATTGAGGGAACCATGAATGTCAACATGTACTGTGACATAGTGAAGCAGAGCATGATCCCCTCCCTTTGGAGACTGGGCCGCAGGGCAGTATTTCAACATAACGACCCCAAACACACCTCCAAGATGACCACTGCCTTGCTAAAGAATCTGAGGCTAAAGACGATGGAATGGCCAATCATGTCTCCAGACCTAAACCCTATTGAGCATTTGTGGGGAATCCTCAAACGGAAGGTGAAGGAACGCAAGGTCTCCAACATCCACCAGCTCTGTGATGTTGTCATGGAGGAGTGGAAGAGGACTCCAGTGGCAACCAGCGAAGCTCTGGTGAACTCCATGCCCAAGAGGATTAAGGCAGTGCTGGAAAATAATGGTGGCCACACAAAATATTGACACTTTGGGCCCAATTTGGACATTTTCACTTAGGGGTATACCTCTTTTGTTGCCAGTGGTTTAGACATTAATGGCTGTGTTGAGTTATTTTGAGGGAACAGCAAATTTACACTGTTATACAAGCTGCACACTCCCTACTTTACATTTTAGGAAAGTCTCATTTCTTCAGTGCTGTCACATGAAAAGATATATTAAAATATTTACAAAAGTGTGAGGGGTGTACTCACTTTTGTGAGATACTGTATATACACACACACACACACACACACATATATAAATATAAATATATATATATATATATATATATATATATAGTTTTGATTCTAATATTATATAAATAATATCATGCATATTGTGTATGTGGTGGTATCCTGCCCTGCTCTAGGAAGAGCTCATGCTTTTACTATGCTTCTGGAAAGCTCCACTCTAGTGTATCGAATACGGACTTCATCTCAGATATCATATTGTGATTCTGATATTTCCATGCTGTTTCTGTTTCTTCGGCTGTGAGCAGTTCTGCAGAAGGGTGTGTCAGATATATTATTTTCCACTCTGGTTCTTGCCAGAGCAGAGATTAATATGCTATAAGTGTAGTTACGGGAAGAAGTCTATAGGAACAACTGCTAGAGTGTGCCACAACAGGTCAGCAGATAGAGCAGTACTGCCAAGCCTGGATCTATATTAATTAGGAAACGATCTCTTGGGTAGGTGTTGCAGCAAAAACACATATTAATATGGTTTTTAGGTCCAAGATATACAAAGGTTTTAGTGCTTCTGGCATGAGTGTTCACCCTAAATATTTATTGAGACAAATTCTGACTTGAGATATGTACTTGTGTTCTAATGAAAACCCGATTTGACTTTTACACCCAAATTTTACACTTTCAGTTAACACATGCAGTACCGTCCATGAGCAAAAATGTGTTGACTTGTATCGCCCATATTCAGTAACATGATGTTGATCTGGGCATGATTGACCTTTATAGAACCCCTGTTATGGAGGGAAAAAGTAGGACTGCCACTTATGAATTCCTTTTTGAAAATGCTAATAGACTGACTTTCACGCTTGTCCAGTGGCTTCTATACTCTCTCAGTCTCTGACCTGGATCACATATTCAGCTTAGAAGTCCTGACTTTAATGAATGCATACATGTTCTGGGTCAGTAATTCGGAAGGTATTGAAACATTAAAATCAGTCAGCTGGGATTTTAAAAAGGAGGTTGGCAATGGCAGCTTATATTTGTAGGGATCTGCTGCCCTCTTCTTTCTGAATTTGTAAATGCCTGTAAAGATATTATGTATGCACTTCCTGCCCTTGGCTGTTGACTTTGAACCCCAGAAGGAGTAAATGGGGAGAGAGAGAAATTCTCAGACACTGTCCTGTCCATGCTGCTAAATCCTGGACCAGAAGAGGCAAATTAGACAAGTATTTCTATGATTTAATAGTTTAACTGCAGCTGCTGAGTGTATATCTAAATCCTTGTAACAGACATATCTCTGCCCTGTTTGTTATTATATCACACATACAGTGCCAGATACCTGGGTTTGTGCTACTGTATGTGTAGTGATCACCTCATGGTATATTGGTAAGTGAACCCGTTTGTTGCAGTATATTTTATATTCAGCCCTGTTATTCTAGTTAACCCAGTCCCTTCTGGTCTGGGACTCAATAGCTATTTTTAGGTTAGGGCTTAATAACCAGCATAGGCTAGAACCAGATTAGGCTCCGGTAGCCACATCGGGATAAAGGGCTTAGAGGCTCATTTGCATGTCAGATTAGAAACTGTTAAGTAGGGACTAAAGCGCAAAGTAAATAGGCTTACTCTGAGTTCCAGTGTCAAAGTCAGTGCAGCACCACAGTTCCTGCCATAAGAAGCTCTGTTCCAGGCTGATTGGACAACAGTTGGAGGATCTTCCAAAATAATGTCCTCAGGTCTCTGACACAAAGACAGCACATCATCCCCCCTGCAACTGTACTTTACTGCAACTTTCATTTGGAGGTATCTCTATTAATAACTATATATATCTGGGTATATGTGTACAATTCCTCCAGGGCTCCTATGGGGCCCTTTGCTGATTATACTGATTTGTACATTGGATGTATGATCTGTTATTAATCTCTTCTTGTATAAAGCTTGTATTATTTCTATACTGGTGTGCATCTATATAGATTACTTATGGTTAATGTTATATGCTGGCTGTAGCAGTTCTTCTGTTTCCAGTTGCTTAGATTAGATTACTTATTTATTTTCCAGGAAGGGAATCCCCTCTGTTCTCAGAGGCCCAGTACTGTGTGAAGGCACTGCCAACTTTTTTTTTTATCAAACCCACTCTTCAACTTAGGGAAGGTTCTAGTTCTCTTATTTACCTACAGGTTTAGCACAATATCCTGTTTGGAGAGGGCTATTTCTAATAACCTCCATTCCCCAAAAGAAGGTTAAATGTATTTCTCTCTTAGAAAGTTTACTTCAAATTCCTAAAAGGGTTTCTATGCAATACTTAGATTTATTAAATTCCCAATAAAAACCTTAATATATAAAAGATATGTTGTCTTTCGCTTCCATGATATCCTGAGTAGGGTTGAGCGAACCCAAACTGTAAAGTTCGGGTCCGTACCGGACTTTTGGGTGTCCGGGTCCTGGACCCGAACAATTGACTGTGTGTTTGGGTTCAGGTCCGGTGTTCGGCAATGTATTGGCGCCTTTTTAAAAGCTGCAGGGCAGCCAATCAACGTTAGTTTCACTAGTGTGCCCTTAGAAGCCATCACAGCCATGCCTACTAATGGCATGGCTGTGATTGGCCAGTGCATGTGACCCAGCCTCTATATAAGCTAGAGGCACACAGCACAGCACGTCACTCTTAGAAAGTTTACTTCAAATTCCTAAAAGGGTTTCTATGCAATACTTAGATTTATTAAATTCCCAATAAAAACCTTAATATATAAAAGATATGTTGTCTTTCGCTTCCATGATATCCTGAGTAGGGTTGAGCGAACCCAAACTGTAAAGTTCGGGTCCGTACCGGACTTTTGGGTGTCCGGGTCCTGGACCCGAACAATTGACTATGTGTTTGGGTTCAGGTCCGGTGTTCGGCAATGTATTGGCGCCTTTTTAAAAGCTGCAGGGCAGCCAATCAACGTTAGTTTCACTAGTGTGCCCTTAGAAGCCATCACAGCCATGCCTACTAATGGCATGGCTGTGATTGGCCAGTGCATGTGACCCAGCCTCTATATAAGCTAGAGGCACACAGCACAGCACGTCACTCTGCTTTACACAGTGTAGGGAAAGTTTCTTGGCTGCTGTGAGGGAGAGAATTACATGCTAGGAGTCAGTCCACATTCCTGAAATATCTTCTAATTAGTAAGCGATCTACATAGCTAGAGAGTGTAGGTCAAGGTTCCTGTGTGTGTTTTGAGGGAGAGAGAATTATCCAGATTCAGAAATCAATTCTAAGACCTGGTTGCGTTGCAGTGCACAGTCTTTTTACACTGCCATGAGCCCAGTGCCAGACAAAATATAACTTTTATCTGCAAGCTCACTGCACCAGCACTGCATATGTTACTGAGAGATACACCCTGTACATAGTGTCTTTGGGTGTATTCTGCTATTGCAAAAAATTTTAATTTTGCAGTGTTTTCTGCATGTTTGCAGGAGTGTGTGACATATTCAATCGATCTATTTTTCTTCTATTGTGCTATTCCAAAAAAAAAATGTGAGTGAAATTTTTTTTTTTCATAGCATTTTCTGCAGTTTTTGATATACACGCTGTACATACTGTGGGTGTATTCTGCTATTGCAAAAACATTGCAAATTTTTTTTATTTTGCAGTGTTTTCTGCATGTTTGCAGGAGTGTGACATATTCAATCAATCTATTTTTCTTCTATTGTGCTATTCCAAAAAAAAAATTTGAGTGAATGTGTATTTAACACGGCAGGGGGGCGTTATCACAGACAAGCGCAGCCACCTGTCCAGAGCCAATGTGGACAAGCTCACGTTCATTAAAATGAACCAGACATGGATCCCACATTCCGTACCTTGTGCAGAATAGACATGTATACCGGTGTTCTGACAAAAACTGTCTGGCCATCGGATAGTTTTTGGCCACTTACTGCGCAGGTGCAGCGCTTGCGCAGTATGGAGGACAAGGAGATTCACAAAATCTCCAAAGATGAACGGCGCCTGCGCAGTGAGTGCAGGTTCAAGCCCCACCATCCAAGTGGACATACGGTAGCACATAGTAACAGGGCCCCTCATGGGCTCGCTTCGCTCACCACGCTTTGGGCACGGCCTCGCTTGGGTCGGCTTCAACCTCAGATGATGTGGCTTGAACCTGGATTCACCACGCATTGTCTTCGGAGAGTTTCAAAATCCCCTTGTCCTACGTACTGAGCAAGCGCAGTACAGGGCGGACACAATGCGACGGGGGACAGAATTTGACACATCACCACCAGCATTACCCAGCCATTGTTGTATTTTTGAACCAGTGTTGGCTACCTCGTCCTCCTCCACATCCACCGCCACCTCAACCTCCTACTCCATATGGACCTCGTCCTCCTAGGTCAAGATTATAATTTTTTTATTTTTTTTTAATTTCCAAGTATTTTATTTCCCCACTATCTTATCCATTAAATTGAATAATTTTTTCCAGAAAGGGTGTATTCTGGGGCATTCCCACCATATGTGTGGCATCGTGCCGTTGAGTTTCTGAGGTTCTTAATGACTTCCTGTACCTCTTCTGCTGAGAAGGGGGCCTCCAGCATATTATTTTTATTTTTTATTTTTGTTATGTTATTTTAAGTTATTTCCCTATCCACATTTGTTTGCAGAGCACTTGCCATGCTCTTAACAACATTTTGTTGCCATTTGCAGCCCTCTAGCCCTTTCCATGACTTTTTTACAGCCATTTTAGTCTTCAAAAGTTTGGGTCCCCATTGACTTCAATGGGGTTCGGAGTTCAGGGTCAAGTTCCGGTCAAGTTCGGTCCCGAACCCAGACTTTTTTCCGAAGTTCGGCCGAACCCGCCGAACCCGAACATCCAGGTGTCTGCTCAACTCTACTCTTGAGTAAAGTCCTCTAATGTCCATTTGTGGTTTAGCACAATCTGCCAATAACCTGTGATCTCTCTTGCACAGATCTTAAAGTGATTGTAAAGGTAGAAGGTTTTTTACCTTAATGAATTTTCTGCATTAAGGCAGAAAACTTTCTGTGCATAGGATCCCACCAGACCTCCAATACTTACCTGAGCCCGATCTCAATCCAGTGTGCAGCTGTCTCCTCTCTTTCTTCACTGGACCTGGAGGCAGCAGCAGAAGCCATTGGCTCCTGCCGCTGTCAATCACAGCTTGTGAGGAGAGAGGGGGGCAGTGCTGAGCCATGCTCTGTGTGCTCATAGCCCATAGCTGACAGAAAGTATAGAGGAAGAGCTGCACCACAAGATAGAGCGGTGAAAATATCACAGAAAATTAGATGTAGAAAAGTAGATGTAGTGTCTATATATTCAATTGCCACAGATGTAGACCCAAATCAATTGGTATAAAAAATATGCATTTTTAATGCATATTTTTTATACCAATTGATTTGGGTCTACATCTGTGGCAATTTACGAAACTAGCATTACATGTGAGTACCATATCTACAATACACCGTACTACACTGGTCTATTTGGCAATGGTATAAATACTGTATTTACTGTCTTTTATTACATGTACTAATTTCTGATTTTCACACATTATAGATGTGAACAAAAGGATATCTAACTGCCTTGAAAAAGGACTAAAGTCCGAAACATGTTGGCATTTCCCTGATTATATATGTATCAAGCAGGTTTTTTCTGTCACAACATTTTTGTATGTTCATGCTGTTGACTTGTTCAAAAAACTGTATATGCTTCTCCATATTGTGTAAAAAACTGAACATCTCTGTGTTTCATATGCATTGACATGTGTCCTTTTCAATAAATTCACACTTTTTTTGAAATGCACATACCCTATTAGTGTCTATCTTTACCCTAAGCATCCCCTAGGGGTATTGGCCCGTGTTCATGCACACAAGGCCTACAATATTTAAAAAAAAAAAAAAAATTTCTAATAAGTTATTATATAGCACTGCACTGCAAACATGATCCATGTATGTGAAGAAAACATTTTTATGTGAGATTTGCTCTACCTCGTGTGCATCCATTGATGTATATTGTATTTTCTTTTCTTCTTTTACTAACGAATGCATTTATGAATGAGTATTACAGAGTAATGTGTGCTATTCTGTAGGGTTAGATGTATTGAATATTTAGGCTACTTTCACACTGAGGCGCTTTGCAGGCACTATAGTGCTAAAAATAGCACCTGCAAAGCACCCTGAAAGAGCCGCTCAATTCACTCCAATGTGAAAGCCCGAGGGCTTTTACACTGGAGCGGTGCTCTTGCAGGACGGTCTAAAAATAGCGCATATTTACCGCCTGCGCCCGTCCCAGTGTGAGAGCAGCCTTAAGCCCCATACACACGGACGGATTTTCCGATGGATTCTGTCCAGGACAATGTTGTCGGAAATTCCGACCGCGTGTAGGCACCATCGGACATTTTCCATCGGATTGTCCGACGGACAAAGTTGTATCTCCTGCTCTATAAATTTTCCGACAACAAAGTCCGATCACACCAATTCCGATCGTGTGTAGCGTAGTCCGACGGACAAAGTGCTACACATGCTCAGAAGAAATTCTGTGACTGAAGCGCTCGGTCAGGTAAAACTACCGTTCAAAAACGACACGGCACATTCGTCACGCTGCAATGTTAAAATGTCTTTAATGCAGCGCATTCTCTTTTTCTTTACAATGCAAGAAGAATGACGTGTTTTAGCTGCTCCTATTCACACTCACTTCTCACAAACGTATTTATTTATTCTTTTTCACGATTTCTTGGCTAGATGTTTATTTTTCGTCAGATCGTAAAAGAATGTTTGTTATATTTTTGGATGATTTGTCATTTTTTATTTTTGGTTTGTAATACATATTTTAAGGATAATTTATTTAGATTTTTGAGGGGGGTTGTGTGTCTCAACTTAGCAAAACAACATTCTTATCATTTGTATTTGTTGCTTAAATTTACTAGGAGGTTGTTTGTTGTTGGTGCCCCTTGTTAATTGGACTTTATGATTTCTGAAATGTACCTGCCTACTCACAAAATAAACTGTCATTGTAGAAAAGTAAAACACAATATGCAATGATTTTTAGAACTCAAAAATACCTTTATTTAGGTCTCAGCAACAAACCAAAGAGGAACGCAGCGATGGAGAAACTTGGGGAATTTGCAAAGCCTTGGACACCCATGGCAAACATAATTTTTTAAGCTTCAAAACTTGGTGGCCTGAGGAGTACGTATCTTAATAATAAGGGAGTGCTATCTGGTCCTGAAGTCCAAAACATCCGGAACTGCAGCAGATGCCATCTAGGTCCCCAGGCTCTGGTACTACGAGAGGCTCCATCTTCTCTCAGACCAGACTGAATCCAGGTCGTCACTCTCTTGTTTTCCTTCCACGCTTCCTTGCACGCTGTGGTTGTGGTGCTGGTGGGGTGGCAGAAGGAGGAGGAGGGGGAGGAGGAGGCGGAGCATGGTCACTATCGCAAACATATGTGAGTGTGGTCATCCCCCCAGCCATCCCCTTATTTAGGACCTTGAGGATGACATCCTCACACATGCTGCGTTGCCCCGCCTCTATATCCTTCATTTTAGTGGCAACCAAGGAGCCAAAGGCCTCCTCTTGGTGGGTGTGGCATGTAGGGAGGCTGAAGCCTCTCTGATCAGCCGGAGCGCTGACTCTCCCACCTCACCCTCCCCCCCCTTCTCGCCCTTTTGTAGGGAAGGCGGAGGGGAGGGACTTGGGAGACAGTCAGGCTCCTACGCCTACCCCCCTCTTGGCTGCCACTACCCACCTCTTGGCTGCCACTAACCCCTGCCTCCTCCTGACTGCCACATTCCACAGCCACCTCCTGGCTGTGGTCTTCCTGTGTATGAAAAAGGGACATAGTTTGAGTTATTTGTTCATCAAACACACACAATTTTCATCTATTGACTGTTGCAAAATGTTTACAAATAGAAAACCATACAATTCTCAGCCCTGCAGTTTATATTCTTGCCCAAATGTCTCCAACACTACTGTCTGTTGATATGTCAAACACGTTAGGAACTAAGCAAATGTGGACCCTGAATTAAGTGAACATCATTCATTTTTCACAAAAATGGTTCCAAAACTACTATACCTGGCTCAAGCTGGGCTCCTCCACATCTTCCAGACTGGAAGGCCCAGGTTGCTCCTCGGAAGCCTCATCAGGGGTGGCCTGCGTGGAAGGACGCGTGCAAGGAAGAGTCGAGAGTGACTCCCTGATATCAGCCTGGTCTTTGAGAAAATGGAGCCTGTCATAGTACCAGAGCGTGGGGACATGGACCTGATCTGCTGCAACTCCAGATGCTTGGGACTTCAGGACCTTATTCCGCTCCCTGAAATAGGTACTCCTCAGGCTGCCAATTTTGAGTCTTAACTTCTCCACGGTTGCCGTGGGTATCCTTGGCTTTACAAACTCCACAAGTTTCTTCATGGCTGCGTACCTCTTTGGTTTGTTGCTGTAATCTGGGTGTTTAGCCTGCCATAATAGGGGCATTTCCCTATACTTATCAATGAAGAGGGGGAGAAAACTCACATGGTTGAAGCCCTCCATAATCTCTGCAAGACACAACACCACACAAAACACTATAAATAATGTCAGGCTAAACTCTCCTAATCTTCTCCATAAATAAGCCTCAAGGTCTAATCAGTCTAGGCTAGTTATGTACCAAGTTAAAATTGTACCTTCGTTCTAGCGATCGTCTTGTGCGTGAGCTTTCTCTCCCCTCGTCTCACAGATCGTCGCTACGACACATGCGTGTGACGTTTTATATACAGTGCGCATGCGTGAAACTCCGCCCGCCCCTGACGATCTTTCTCGTCTATTCCCCACCCCTTCTCTTTACGGCGCAGTGTGGAGAGCACATGGCGGGGACACAGCAGGTGTGCCCCAAATATTGCAGCAACGAGGAGGAGGACGAGGAAAGGCCGGAGGCAGAAACGTCCCGATCCCGGAGGCTGAAATTTAAGGCCTCCAATATGTCATTTGGAGAAATGTTGGAGATGGTGGACATATTGAAGAGGAGCGACTATGATGGGAAGTATGGGCCTTACCTCAACCCAAATGTCAGAAAGGCCAAGATCATGTCTAAAGTTGTGAGGTGGCTGTACAATAATTTTGGGGTACAAAAAGGATTTTCCGATGGATTCTGTCCAGGACAATGTTGTCGGAAATTCCGACCGCGTGTAGGCACCATCGGACATTTTCCATCGGATTGTCCGACGGACAAAGTTGTATCTCCTGCTCTATAAATTTTCCGACAACAAAGTCCGATCACACCAATTCCGATCGTGTGTAGCGTAGTCCGACGGACAAAGTGCTACACATGCTCAGAAGAAATTCTGTGACTGAAGCGCTCGGTCAGGTAAAACTACCGTTCATAAACGACACGGCACATTCGTCACGCTGCAATGTTAAAATGTCTTTAATGCAGCGCATTCTCTTTTTCTTTACAATGCAAGAAGAATGACGTGTTTTAGCTGCTCCTATTCACACTCACTTCTCACAAACGTATTTATTTATTCTTTTTCACGATTTCTTGGCTAGATGTTTATTTTTCATCAGATCGTAAAAGAATGTTTGTTATATTTTTGGGATGATTTGTCATTTTTTATTTTTGGTTTGTAATACATATTTTAAGGATAATTTATTTAGATTTTTGAGGGGGGTTGTGTGTCTCAACTTAGCAAAACAACATTCTTATCATTTGTATTTGTTGCTTAAATTTACTAGGAGGTTGTTTGTTGTTGGTGCCCCTTGTTAATTGGACTTTATGATTTCTGAAATGTACCTGCCTACTCACAAAATAAACTGTCATTGTAGAAAAGTAAAACACAATATGCAATGATTTTTAGAACTCAAAAATACCTTTATTTAGGTCTCAGCAACAAACCAAAGAGGAACGCAGCGATGGAGAAACTTGGGGAATTTGCAAAGCCTTGGACACCCATGGCAAACATAATTTTTTAAGCTTCAAAACTTGGTGGCCTGAGGAGTACGTATCTTAATAATAAGGGAGTGCTATCTGGTCCTGAAGTCCAAAACATCCGGAACTGCAGCAGATGCCATCTAGGTCCCCAGGCTCTGGTACTACGAGAGGCTCCATCTTCTCTCAGACCAGACTGAATCCAGGTCGTCACTCTCTTGTTTTCCTTCCACGCTTCCTTGCACGCTCTGGTTGTGGTGCTGGTGGGGTGGCAGAAGGAGGAGGAGGGGGAGGAGGAGGCGGAGCATGGTCACTATCGCAAACATGTGTGAGTGTGGTCATCCCCCCAGCCATCCCCTTATTTAGGACCTTGAGGATGACATCCTCACACATGCTGCGTTGCCCCGCCTCTATATCCTTCATTTTAGTGGCAACCAAGGAGCCAAAGGCCTCCTCTTGGTGGGTGTGGCATGTAGGGAGGCTGAAGCCTCTCTGATCAGCCGGAGCGCTGACTCTCCCACCTCACCCTCCCCCCCCTTCTCGCCCTTTTGTAGGGAAGGCGGAGGGGAGGGACTTGGGAGACAGTCAGGCTCCTACGCCTACCCCCCTCTTGGCTGCCACTACCCACCTCTTGGCTGCCACTAACCCCTGCCTCCTCCTGACTGCCACATTCCACAGCCACCTCCTGGCTGTGGTCTTCCTGTGTATGAAAAAGGGACATAGTTTGAGTTATTTGTTCATCAAACACACACAATTTTCATCTATTGACTGTTGCAAAATGTTTACAAATAGAAAACCATACAATTCTCAGCCCTGCAGTTTATATTCTTGCCCAAATGTCTCCAACACTACTGTCTGTTGATATGTCAAACACGTTAGGAACTAAGCAAATGTGGACCCTGAATTAAGTGAACATCATTCATTTTTCACAAAAATGGTTCCAAAACTACTATACCTGGCTCAAGCTGGGCTCCTCCACATCTTCCAGACTGGAAGGCCCAGGTTGCTCCTCGGAAGCCTCATCAGGGGTGGCCTGCGTGGAAGGACGCGTGCAAGGAAGAGTCGAGAGTGACTCCCTGATATCAGCCTGGTCTTTGAGAAAATGGAGCCTGTCATAGTACCAGAGCGTGGGGACATGGACCTGATCTGCTGCAACTCCAGATGCTTGGGACTTCAGGACCTTATTCCGCTCCCTGAAATAGGTACTCCTCAGGCTGCCAATTTTGAGTCTTAACTTCTCCACGGTTGCCGTGGGTATCCTTGGCTTTACAAACTCCACAAGTTTCTTCATGGCTGCGTACCTCTTTGGTTTGTTGCTGTAATCTGGGTGTTTAGCCTGCCATAATAGGGGCATTTCCCTATACTTATCAATGAAGAGGGGGAGAAAACTCACATGGTTGAAGCCCTCCATAATCTCTGCAAGACACAACACCACACAAAACACTATAAATAATGTCAGGCTAAACTCTCCTAATCTTCTCCATAAATAAGCCTCAAGGTCTAATCAGTCTAGGCTAGTTATGTACCAAGTTAAAATTGTACCTTCGTTCTAGCGATCGTCTTGTGCGTGAGCTTTCTCTCCCCTCGTCTCACAGATCGTCGCTACGACACATGCGTGTGACGTTTTATATACAGTGCGCATGCGTGAAACTCCGCCCGCCCCTGGCGATCTTTCTCGTCTATTCCCCACCCCTTCTCTTTACGGCGCAGTGTGGAGAGCACATGGCGGGGACACAGCAGGTGTGCCCCAAATATTGCAGCAACGAGGAGGAGGACGAGGAAAGGCCGGAGGCAGAAACGTCCCGATCCCGGAGGCTGAAATTTAAGGCCTCCAATATGTCATTTGGAGAAATGTTGGAGATGGTGGACATATTGAAGAGGAGCGACTATGATGGGAAGTATGGGCCTTACCTCAACCCAAATGTCAGAAAGGCCAAGATCATGTCTAAAGTTGTGAGGTGGCTGTACAATAATTTTGGGGTACAAAAAGGACTTTCCGATGGATTCTGTCCAGGACAATGTTGTCGGAAATTCCGACCGCGTGTAGGCACCATCGGACATTTTCCATCGGATTGTCCGACGGACAAAGTTGTATCTCCTGCTCTATAAATTTTCCGACAACAAAGTCCGATCACACCAATTCCGATCGTGTGTAGCGTAGTCCGACGGACAAAGTGCTACACATGCTCAGAAGAAATTCTGTGACTGAAGCGCTCGGTCAGGTAAAACTACCGTTCATAAACGACACGGCACATTCGTCACGCTGCAATGTTAAAATGTCTTTAATGCAGCGCATTCTCTTTTTCTTTACAATGCAAGAAGAATGACGTGTTTTAGCTGCTCCTATTCACACTCACTTCTCACAAACGTATTTATTTATTCTTTTTCACGATTTCTTGGCTAGATGTTTATTTTTCATCAGATCGTAAAAGAATGTTTGTTATATTTTTGGGATGATTTGTCATTTTTTATTTTTGGTTTGTAATACATATTTTAAGGATAATTTATTTAGATTTTTGAGGGGGGTTGTGTGTCTCAACTTAGCAAAACAACATTCTTATCATTTGTATTTGTTGCTTAAATTTACTAGGAGGTTGTTTGTTGTTGGTGCCCCTTGTTAATTGGACTTTATGATTTCTGAAATGTACCTGCCTACTCACAAAATAAACTGTCATTGTAGAAAAGTAAAACACAATATGCAATGATTTTTAGAACTCAAAAATACCTTTATTTAGGTCTCAGCAACAAACCAAAGAGGAACGCAGCGATGGAGAAACTTGGGGAATTTGCAAAGCCTTGGACACCCATGGCAAACATAATTTTTTAAGCTTCAAAACTTGGTGGCCTGAGGAGTACGTATCTTAATAATAAGGGAGTGCTATCTGGTCCTGAAGTCCAAAACATCCGGAACTGCAGCAGATGCCATCTAGGTCCCCAGGCTCTGGTACTACGAGAGGCTCCATCTTCTCTCAGACCAGACTGAATCCAGGTCGTCACTCTCTTGTTTTCCTTCCATGCTTCCTTGCACGCTGTGGTTGTGGTGCTGGTGGGGTGGCAGAAGGAGGAGGAGGGGGAGGAGGAGGCGGAGCATGGTCACTATCGCAAACATGTGTGAGTGTGGTCATCCCCCCAGCCATCCCCTTATTTAGGACCTTGAGGATGACATCCTCACACATGCTGCGTTGCCCCGCCTCTATATCCTTCATTTTAGTGGCAACCAAGGAGCCAAAGGCCTCCTCTTGGTGGGTGTGGCATGTAGGGAGGCTGAAGCCTCTCTGATCAGCCGGAGCGCTGACTCTCCCACCTCACCCTCCCCCCCTTCTCGCCCTTTTGTAGGGAAGGCGGAGGGGAGGGACTTGGGAGACAGTCAGGCTCCTACGCCTACCCCCCTCTTGGCTGCCACTACCCACCTCTTGGCTGCCACTAACCCCTGCCTCCTCCTGACTGCCACATTCCACAGCCACCTCCTGGCTGAGGTCTTCCTGTGTATGAAAAAGGGACATAGTTTGAGTTATTTGTTCATCAAACACACACAATTTTCATCTATTGACTGTTGCAAAATGTTTACAAATAGAAAACCATACAATTCTCAGCCCTGCAGTTTATATTCTTGCCCAAATGTCTCCAACACTACTGTCTGTTGATATGTCAAACACGTTAGGAACTAAGCAAATGTGGACCCTGAATTAAGTGAACATCATTCATTTTTCACAAAAATGGTTCCAAAACTACTATACCTGGCTCAAGCTGGGCTCCTCCACATCTTCCAGACTGGAAGGCCCAGGTTGCTCCTCGGAAGCCTCATCAGGGGTGGCCTGCGTGGAAGGACGCGTGCAAGGAAGAGTCGAGAGTGACTCCCTGATATCAGCCTGGTCTTTGAGAAAATGGAGCCTGTCATAGTACCAGAGCGTGGGGACATGGACCTGATCTGCTGCAACTCCAGATGCTTGGGACTTCAGGACCTTATTCCGCTCCCTGAAATAGGTACTCCTCAGGCTGCCAATTTTGAGTCTTAACTTCTCCACGGTTGCCGTGGGTATCCTTGGCTTTACAAATTCCACAAGTTTCTTCATGGCTGCGTACATCTTTGGTTTGTTGCTGTAATCTGGGTGTTTAGCCTGCCATAATAGGGGCATTTCCCTATACTTATCAATGAAGAGGGGGAGAAAACTCACATGGTTGAAGCCCTCCATAATCTCTGCAAGACACAACACCACACAAAACACTATAAATAATGTCAGGCTAAACTCTCCTAATCTTCTCCATAAATAAGCCTCAAGGTCTAATCAGTCTAGGCTAGTTATGTACCAAGTTAAAATTGTACCTTCGTTCTAGCGATCGTCTTGTGCGTGAGCTTTCTCTCCCCTCGTCTCACAGATCGTCGCTACGACACATGCGTGTGACGTTTTATATACAGTGCGCATGCGTGAAACTCCGCCCGCCCCTGGCGATCTTTCTCGTCTATTCCCCACCCCTTCTCTTTACGGCGCAGTGTGGAGAGCACATGGCGGGGACACAGCAGGTGTGCCCCAAATATTGCAGCAACGAGGAGGAGGACGAGGAAAGGCCGGAGGCAGAAACGTCCCGATCCCGGAGGCTGAAATTTAAGGCCTCCAATATGTCATTTGGAGAAATGTTGGAGATGGTGGACATATTGAAGAGGAGCGACTATGATGGGAAGTATGGGCCTTACCTCAACCCAAATGTCAGAAAGGCCAAGATCATGTCTAAAGTTGTGAGGTGGCTGTACAATAATTTTGGGGTACAAAAAGGACTTTCCGATGGATTCTGTCCAGGACAATGTTGTCGGAAATTCCGACCGCGTGTAGGCACCATCGGACATTTTCCATCGGATTGTCCGACGGACAAAGTTGTATCTCCTGCTCTATAAATTTTCCGACAACAAAGTCCGATCACACCAATTCCGATCGTGTGTAGCGTAGTCCGACGGACAAAGTGCTACACATGCTCAGAAGAAATTCTGTGACTGAAGCGCTCGGTCAGGTAAAACTACCGTTCATAAACGACACGGCACATTCGTCACGCTGCAATGTTAAAATGTCTTTAATGCAGCGCATTCTCTTTTTCTTTACAATGCAAGAAGAATGACGTGTTTTAGCTGCTCCTATTCACACTCACTTCTCACAAACGTATTTATTTATTCTTTTTCACGATTTCTTGGCTAGATGTTTATTTTTCATCAGATCGTAAAAGAATGTTTGTTATATTTTTGGGATGATTTGTCATTTTTTATTTTTGGTTTGTAATACATATTTTAAGGATAATTTATTTAGATTTTTGAGGGGGGTTGTGTGTCTCAACTTAGCAAAACAACATTCTTATCATTTGTATTTGTTGCTTAAATTTACTAGGAGGTTGTTTGTTGTTGGTGCCCCTTGTTAATTGGACTTTATGATTTCTGAAATGTACCTGCCTACTCACAAAATAAACTGTCATTGTAGAAAAGTAAAACACAATATGCAATGATTTTTAGAACTCAAAAATACCTTTATTTAGGTCTCAGCAACAAACCAAAGAGGAACGCAGCGATGGAGAAACTTGGGGAATTTGCAAAGCCTTGGACACCCATGGCAAACATAATTTTTTAAGCTTCAAAACTTGGTGGCCTGAGGAGTACGTATCTTAATAATAAGGGAGTGCTATCTGGTCCTGAAGTCCAAAACATCCGGAACTGCAGCAGATGCCATCTAGGTCCCCAGGCTCTGGTACTACGAGAGGCTCCATCTTCTCTCAGACCAGACTGAATCCAGGTCGTCACTCTCTTGTTTTCCTTCCATGCTTCCTTGCACGCTGTGGTTGTGGTGCTGGTGGGGTGGCAGAAGGAGGAGGAGGGGGAGGAGGAGGCGGAGCATGGTCACTATCGCAAACATGTGTGAGTGTGGTCATCCCCCCAGCCATCCCCTTATTTAGGACCTTGAGGATGACATCCTCACACATGCTGCGTTGCCCCGCCTCTATATCCTTCATTTTAGTGGCAACCAAGGAGCCAAAGGCCTCCTCTTGGTGGGTGTGGCATGTAGGGAGGCTGAAGCCTCTCTGATCAGCCGGAGCGCTGACTCTCCCACCTCACCCTCCCCCCCTTCTCGCCCTTTTGTAGGGAAGGCGGAGGGGAGGGACTTGGGAGACAGTCAGGCTCCTACGCCTACCCCCCTCTTGGCTGCCACTACCCACCTCTTGGCTGCCACTAACCCCTGCCTCCTCCTGACTGCCACATTCCACAGCCACCTCCTGGCTGAGGTCTTCCTGTGTATGAAAAAGGGACATAGTTTGAGTTATTTGTTCATCAAACACACACAATTTTCATCTATTGACTGTTGCAAAATGTTTACAAATAGAAAACCATACAATTCTCAGCCCTGCAGTTTATATTCTTGCCCAAATGTCTCCAACACTACTGTCTGTTGATATGTCAAACACGTTAGGAACTAAGCAAATGTGGACCCTGAATTAAGTGAACATCATTCATTTTTCACAAAAATGGTTCCAAAACTACTATACCTGGCTCAAGCTGGGCTCCTCCACATCTTCCAGACTGGAAGGCCCAGGTTGCTCCTCGGAAGCCTCATCAGGGGTGGCCTGCGTGGAAGGACGCGTGCAAGGAAGAGTCGAGAGTGACTCCCTGATATCAGCCTGGTCTTTGAGAAAATGGAGCCTGTCATAGTACCAGAGCGTGGGGACATGGACCTGATCTGCTGCAACTCCAGATGCTTGGGACTTCAGGACCTTATTCCGCTCCCTGAAATAGGTACTCCTCAGGCTGCCAATTTTGAGTCTTAACTTCTCCACGGTTGCCGTGGGTATCCTTGGCTTTACAAATTCCACAAGTTTCTTCATGGCTGCGTACATCTTTGGTTTGTTGCTGTAATCTGGGTGTTTAGCCTGCCATAATAGGGGCATTTCCCTATACTTATCAATGAAGAGGGGGAGAAAACTCACATGGTTGAAGCCCTCCATAATCTCTGCAAGACACAACACCACACAAAACACTATAAATAATGTCAGGCTAAACTCTCCTAATCTTCTCCATAAATAAGCCTCAAGGTCTAATCAGTCTAGGCTAGTTATGTACCAAGTTAAAATTGTACCTTCGTTCTAGCGATCGTCTTGTGCGTGAGCTTTCTCTCCCCTCGTCTCACAGATCGTCGATACGACACATGCGTGTGACGTTTTATATACAGTGCGCATGCGTGAAACTCCGCCCGCCCCTGACGATCTTTCTCGTCTATTCCCCACCCCTTCTCTTTACGGCGCAGTGTGGAGAGCACATGGCGGGGACACAGCAGGTGCGCCCCAAATATTGCAGCAACGAGGAGGAGGACGAGGAAAGGCCGGAGGCAGAAACGTCCCGATCCCGGAGGCTGAAATTTAAGGCCTCCAATATGTCATTTGGAGAAATGTTGGAGATGGTGGACATATTGAAGAGGAGCGACTATGATGGGAAGTATGGGCCTTACCTCAACCCAAATGTCAGAAAGGCCAAGATCATGTCTAAAGTTGTGAGGAGGCTGTACAATAATTTTGGGGTACAACGATCCAAGGAGCAACTGAGGAAATGCTGGTCAGACCTGAAACTGAGGGAGCCCGATCAGTACAGAAAGATCAAGCGAGTTCTTCAAAAAAGTAAGTAGTTGTGTTTTGTGTATGATTTCTTGCTTGCATACTGCTCCATGTGTTTTGATTTTTTCAATGTTGTACCTTTGAAAATGGCCACTTTCATGTTCGTCTGTGCATTCGATCGTACTCAACCTCGATCTTTCTGCCACTGTCATGTTCGTGTGTGTCCATTTGATCGTACTCAACCTCGATCGTTCGGCCACTTATAATACGAGGTTTGATGAAGTTTTTAGTGAAAGGAAGTTTGTTCTCAATAGAGATGTCATCAAGAATGTAAAGCAAATGTATTCAATGTAAAGGAGAGGTCACTCAGTAGCTGTTTACCCATCTGGACTCTAGAGCACTAGTGCTGGGACACCCAAACACCCTTTTTTTTTATGCTGTTCCACACATGTGCTCTAGTGGATACTAGAGGGGTGTACCAAAAAGATAGTAAGTTTAGCACCTTTACAAAGTGACTACATTCATGTTGTTGTCATTTGAAACTGGCCAACCAAAAATATTGTCCCTCACTTTCAAGCAATGTTTGACATTTCCTCTTTCTGCCCTCAATAGATTGTTGTGCTAAATCTTCCTTTTGTACATTCTCATAGGGGAGCGAATACTCGGGATGTCTGAGGAAACCAGAAAACCCACACCTCCCAAAGAAGGGGAAAGACCAGAAGCAGAGGAGGAGGAGGAGGAAGGAGAGATCATCGAACTTGGAGAACTTTTCACCACAACAGGTGAGTGTGGGAGAACACAGCTACTGGTAAGCTAATCAATGTATGCGTGCATTATTTCCAAGAGACATTTTTTGTTTTTTTGTGTTTTTAGGTGACGTGGATGTTGTGGAAGAAGAATCGCACTTTACCACTGAAAGTGCACACGTACTCATCGGGGAGATAATGGTGTGCAATCGAGATCTAGATGAGATAAAGAAAAACATCAATGATGTTCAACAAAAATTAAAGAACATCATTGATGTTTTAGGTAAAATCTGAAAACGCACCAAGTAATTAACACACATTTGTGGCTGTTTGTGACAACATTTGAAACTTAAGAACTGTGGCAAATTTGGAAGATGCACAAATTGTGTCAACATGTGCTAGCTCCCATCATGGTGGAAAAAAAAAAAAAAAAAAAAAAAAAAAAAAAAAAAAAAAAAAAAAAAACAAAAAAAAAAAAAAAAAAAAAAAAAAAAAAAAAAAAAAAAAAAAAAAAAAAAAAAAAAAAAAAAAAAAAAAAAAAAAAAATTAAAAAAAAAAAAAAACAAAAAAAAAAAAAAAAAAAAAATTAAAAAAAAAAAAAAAAAAAAAAAAAAAAAAAAAAAAAAAATAAAAAAAATAAAAAAAAAAAAAAAAAAAAAAAAAAAAAAAAAAAAAAAAAAAAAAAAAAAAAAAAAAAAAAAAAAAAAAAAAAAATAAAAAAAAAAAAAAAAAAAAAAAAAAAAAAAAAAAAAAAAAAAAAAAAAAAAAAAAAAAAAAAAAAAAAAATAATAAAACAAAAAAAAAAAAAAAAAAAAAAAAAAAAAAAAAAAAAAAAAAAAAAAAAAAAAAAAAAAAAAAAAAAAAAAAAAAAAAAAAAAAAAAAAAAAAAAAAAAAAAAAAAAAAAAAAAAAAAAAAAAAAAAAAAAAAAAAAAAAAAAAAAAAAAAAAAAAAAAACAAAAAAAAAAAAAAAAAAAAAAAAAAAAAAAAAAAAAAAAAAAAAAAAAAAAAAAAAAAAAAACAAAAAAAAAAAAAAAAAAAAAAAAAAAAAAAAAAAAAAAAAAAAAAAAAAAAAAAAAAAAAAAAAAAAAAAAAAAAAAAAAAAAAAAAAAAAAAAAAAAAAAAAAAAAAAAAAAAAAAAAAAAAAAAAAAAAAAAAAAAAAAAAAAAAAAATTAAATAAAAAAAAAAAAAAAAATGAATGACAACGTTTTGGGGGGGCAACCACTTTACTAACTACTAAAGTGGGTGTGGTGAAGGGGTTGCACCCCAAAACACGTCCATTGATCCCCATGATGGGAAATTGCACTTTTGAACATTCTAGGCATGTGTTTTACCATCTAATGTCCATTTTGAGACCCAAATTGTGTGCATGTTCTAAATTTCCTTTTTCAAGGGGTGCCCCCCCATGTGATGAAGGCAAGATCAAACACACTTTCAACATATAGTCATGTCTGATCTTGTCTTCACTTTAGAAAGTTGAACTTTGCAAGTTCCTATGTTCAGTCTGTTCTGTTTTGCTCCATGCCTGGTTTTAACAAATGCGTAATGTTAGTAAACAATGTTGGAAAGAACCAAGATCTTGTCAGTTTTGCCAAGAAGTTTAGAAAGGCACTTGTGAATGTGTTGTAAGTAAACTTTTTTAATATAAAAAATGTGTGGCTTCCTTATTTAAAAACACCAAAGCATTATTTATGTCAAAAGTAAAGGATTTGGGGGGCAATGGGTGTTATTTACTAAAGGCTTTTCCAGTTTGCACTGCAAGTGTATTTTCCAGGGCACTTTTGCAGTGCACTTGTAGTGCATAGTGGATTTGGCTTATGTAAATGACACCCACAGTGCTTTGTTTGAAAACACGTAGCACAGCATTTTTGTGAATACACACATTTCTGTCATGGTGATGAAAAGGAGTATTTTGGGTGTCAGTTATGCACTACAAACCTTCTCTAGACAAAAGATTAGGTATCACACACACAACATGAGAAGATTCTTTTTGGGAAGAAGAGACTGTTACCTCCTTTTGCCCAGAAAGTGCATTCCCACTGTTGAAGCTAAAGGGCAAAAATTTCCATCACAAATAAGCTAGAATACACCGACAAAAAACACAGGCAGCAAATGACAACAAATCATAGGTTTGTTTAAAATATATATTTATTAAAAAAATGCCTCTCACACATCGTCAGGCAGAGCAATAGCCCCCCTACCCACAAAGTAGTCCATATATTGCTCGCGGACCTCGCGGGCATTTGGAGGGGGCAAGCCTGGATGTGCCGCTTGAAGGGCTGTGAGGTCGGCATTGGAAGGCCCGTCCACATCTGGGCCAACGGGCACCACATAGTTGCTGTTGTGTCTTTTCAAAAAGTTGTGCAATATGCATCAGGCAAGAACTATGTGGTTGAGTTTGTATTCCGCCAAGTTAATAGCCGTCAAAAACAGGCGGAAGCGGCTGGCCAGGATCCCGAAGGTGTTCTCCACTACTCTGCGGGCTCTCGACAGTCTGTAATTGAAGACCCTCTGGTCTGGGGTGAGGGTCCTCATCGGGAAGGGCCTCATCAGATGGGGAGTCAGCGTAAACCCAATTGTAATTATAATAGTAGGACCCCGAGTTGGGGGGTGGGACGATGCGGACGTGTTTCCCATCAATTGCACCTCCGCAGTTAGGAAAGTCCCAACGGCTGGCAAAGTGGGAGGCCACAGTCTGCCATTCCTGTGGCGTGGAAGGGAACTGTGGAGTGAAACAAGAAAAAAAAATTAGTCACTTTGCACATAAACATTGCAAGCAGATTAGACACTAACATCTTGGAACAAGATAAGACTTTTAAATTGTAAGCTGGAAAGTATTTGCACCCAAAAGTAGAGGGTCCCTCTAGCAGATTAATCACCCCCCATCAATCCCCCCACTTCTGATGGGCCATTGACAATAACTAGGGGTTTGGGGGGGGGCTTTGGACAGGTAACCTTCTGCACTTCATTGATTGCCAAATGGCTCAATAATGTGTGCTAGTTTGGCCAGACCCTCCTTAACTTAACACTATTGGCAGCCCACAGGAAACATAAAAGAACATTCCAAATACCACCCCCAGCCCAAAAAAATATGGAAGCACATTTTGACATTCTGCAATTACCTAGCAAGCTAATAGGAGGGAAAGAACCCAAAAAAAGAGGAAATGGAATGTAGGGAGCCAGCCCCTTGCACTACATGCTTTGCTGAATTTATCCCTAAAGATGCCCACTATAAAGAGGTAGGTATATAGTGTGTATTGACCTTGGGAAAGCCAGCAGATAGAGGATTGGTAGCATCTGACAGAGCAGTAGGGGGAGGGGGTTCCTAATGAGTTTGGCACCCCCCCCCCAAAAAAAAAAGGGAAACAAAAGGGGCTCTGCATGAAGTAAAACACACAGCAAACATTTATGCATATTTTAGGGGGTGTTTGGGGGAAAACAATACTATGCAGCAGACAAAATACATTGCTTAAGGGACTAGGCCATAGATGTCTAATGGGCCAGAAGAGCATGCTGGGGAGGTAAGTGAAGGGAAAAATGCAGGAAGGAGAAAAGGGGCACAGCATATTAGAGCATATTGCAATCATGGTAATTAGGGAAGGAGGTCAAAAATACAAGACATTAGCAAACAGAGCATACATAGAAGGGAATAGTAAAGGAGAAATGTTAACTTAATATAGTCCTCCTGCAGGACCTGGATGATGGCAGAACAGGTTTCTGGAATAATGATTCCCAGAGCCTGGGGAGAGATACCTGTGGAGAACTTCAGATCCTGAAGGCTTCTCCCTGTCGCCAAGTACCTCAACGTGGCAACAAGCCTCTGCTCCGGAGTGATGGCTTGTCTCATGCAGGTATCCTGCCGGCTGATAAAAGGGGTCAGCAAAGCCAAAAGAGGGTGAAAAACGGGGTCCGTCATCCGGAGAAAGTTCCTGAAATCATCAGGATTATTCTCCCGGATCTCACGTAAGTAAAGGCATGTGCGAGAACTGATCACGCTGAAGCAACCAATTCTTGGTCCACATACTCCTCGTCACTCTGCTAATGGACGGGTCTTGGCTCAAAGCTAAAAACCCGACACCAATTCCGCGTACAGCACGAACTCGGCGACGAGTACGTACGGGAAACATCGCTCACAAACGGTCGGCTGGTCAGAACGGACAAACAGAAAGCACCGATAAACAGCAAGGCCTGAAAGAACAAAATGAATACCAGAAACGAGCAGACAATAAGCAGTGAAAATCAAAGCGTCCTATATCAAGATATAGGCCGCAATGACCAACAAATGCGAACTGACTACACGCACTAATAAACAGATACGCACGACAAGCACAAACTGAAGGGCAGTAACGATCTGAGTCACAAAACTGAGAAGCGCGAATCGTAAGTCCCCAAACTTAAACTAACTCGCGATAAACACGGAATCAGCAGAAGGAGCCCAACGGGTGCGGGACGTGGTGCTGAACTTCCCTTTTCTAGTCTCGTGGAAGATGACTTACGTCACGACGTTCTTGAAGACCCGAAATTCCGACAACGTTGTCTGACCGTGTGTACGCAACACCAACATCGGACAAAGTCCGACGGAAATGATCCGACGGAACTGGTCATCGGAAAATCTGAGCGTGTGTATGGGGCTTTACACTTACATATCAGTTGTATGTTATTTTTTTTGATGTTTTTTTTTTATTTAGGTGACTATAAAACAGTAATTATTTATGTTCATTCTTTAATCATACTACACTAGTATGCATGTCTCAGTGTACTTAGCACAATGGCTTGGTGGTCTGCTCAAATGTCTCGTACACTCAAGTTCAAATCCCAGCCAACCTACCGCCCACCAGCTGTGTTAATTTTTCCAAGCAAATTAAAATAAACAAATAAAACAATTTAAACTGCCTGTTAACTATGGTCTGATGTTTGGAATTCAACACCATAATATTATTGAATACTTACATTCCATTGCATGCATTTGAAGAGTTAATATAATAGAATCAACCAAACTAAAGTGACTTGGCTAATTGGCCTTCGCCTATTTTCAGCATATGCTGCTAATTGGCTAGTATGCATTCGCCTTTTTTTTCAGCAATACAATCTTTTAGTATCCCTCTGTGGGATTTGAACCCATGAGTCCTTCAAGTTTTTCAAGGTAGAAGTGCTGACCACTAGCCTATTTGGCTGAGAACAAGCATCCATAGAAATACATTTACTAGTGTTTGATGTTTTTAATTCTATACAATGTCTAGAAAATGAGCCATTAATATTAGGGAAACAACCATGCTCATGCTGATGTGGCATTGGCTATTAGGAATTTTTTTTTAAAAAAAAAGCATGGGATTTCCCCCCTCCCCCCAGTCCATACCAGGCCCTTCGGGTCTGGCATAGATTTTGAGGCGAACCCCACTCCAAAATTAAATAAAAAATTGGTGTGGGGTCTCCCCCAAAATCCATACCAGACCCTTATCCGAGCATGCAGCCTGGAGGTCAGAATGGTTGGGGGGGGGCCATGAACCATACCTGAACCATACCAGGTAACATGCTCTCAACATGGGGAGGGTGCTTTGGGGTGCCCCTTATGTTCGTGGGGACAAGGACCTCTTCCAGACAACCCTGGCCAGTGGTTGTCAGGGTGTGTGGGCAGGGGAGCTTATCGGAATCTGGAAGCCCCCTTTAACAAGGGGGCCCCAGATCCCCCCCCCCCACGTGAATGGGTATCGGGTACATAGCAGCAGCAGCTTTTCTCATGAAAGGAGTGACCGGGCCATGTTAGAAGCTGAGCAGAAGTACACTTCCTGGGGGCGTGTGCATGCCATTTCATGATGATGCATTTCCGGGTCAAAAAGCGGCCCATGTGAATGATTATGTGCACTGGATGGATCACATAAAGGATGCTTGGACACTGTCCACAATAAAACATGGGCACAGATGGAGGTTCTTAGACGGGGTGCCCGAAGGCCATTTCCAGCCAACCAGACTTCCTTCTTCGCCAGTCAAGAGGAAGCTACTCCTCAAGTATGTGGCGGATCTGGAAAGCAAGGGGGCAATTCTGGAAGTTCCAGCCTCTCAAAGAGGAAGGGAGTACTACTCTCTTCTATTCTTAATAAAGAAGAAAACAGGAGACTTACGCCCTGTGATGGACTTAAAAGGGCTCAACAGAGGAATTCAGATTGAAGCCTTTAAAATGGAGAGCCTCCGGTCAATCCTATTAGCCATAAACTTAGGAGACTGGATGCTGTCAGTTGATTTATTGGACGCCTATCTACATGTGCCTATACACCACGCATTTCAAAAATATCTGCGATTTTCAGTCAATCATCAAGACTCCATCACTATTTGTAAGACATTTTGCTTCTAGCAGACAGTCAAGATACGCTGATTCATCACCGGGAGATACTGATCAACACTCTTCAGAGTTTCAGGTGGTTAATCAACTGGGAAAAAAGCAATCTTCAACCTACACAGAACATGATCTTTCTAGGGGCAGAAATCAACACTCTGTCAAACAAAGTCAGTCTACCTCGAGAAAAGATAGATCTGTTGATTCGTAAGTTAAAGAGATTAATAACAACAACATTTCTTTCAGCAAGAGTCTGTCTGAGCACATTAGGCTCAATGTCGGCCACTTTCCCGATGATCCAGTGGGCACAGTGGCACATGAGGGACATGCAATCCTCATTCCTCAATCAATGGAATGGAACATCAATGCTCCAGCCGATTACCATTCACCGCAGATTGAAACAGTCGGTTTGGTGGTGGATGAATAAAGACAACCTCAAAAGGCACAGACCTATAGTTCACCCAGAACCACAGATAATCACATCAGATGCCAGTCAGACAGGATGGGGAGCCCACTATCAGGACCAGGTGGTTCAGGGTCAATGTCAATTTCACTTAGTGGGCATGATATCGAATGTTCTCGAACTCAGAGCAGTCTTTCAAGCCCTCCTAGCTTTCGGCCTGTCCGTGAGGGGGAAGAGTGTACTAATACGCATGGACAACAAAGTGGCGATGACATACATTCAGAGACAGGGGGGTACCAAGAGCAGGATCTTACTTCAGGAAGTTCGCCCCATCCTGAAATGGGCCCAGTTATTCCTAACGGATCTACGGGCAGTGTATGTTCCGGCAGCACAGAACTTTCTAGCAGATCGGTTGAGCAGAGAGTTCCTGTCAAACAACGAATGATCCCTGAACCATCAAGCATTCGTTCTTCTGACTCAAACTTGGGGGACTCTGGAGATCGATTTGGCCGCAACACCTACAAACACCAAGTGTCAGAGGTTCCTGTCGAGGACAGCATATCGATCTGTGGAGGGCGTGGACTGCCTTGTCCGTCCATGGAACTTTCGTCTAGGGTACATATTCCCACCATCACCTCTAATTGCGAGGTTCCTGTCCAGACTCAGAAGGTCGTCATCTTCAGTAATAGCGGTGATCCCTTTCTGGCCCAGGAGACCTTGGTTCACGACTCTACTGCAGCTCAGCATGGAAGATCCACTACCTCTTCCACTGTCTCAGGATCTGCTTCACCAGGGTCAATTCCTCCATCCAGATAGACTCCATTTAATGGCAAGGATGTTGAGAGGAATCGGTTCCTAGAACAAGGCTGTTCCCAGGAAGTTGCTACTCCAAGCAAGGAAGTGTTCAACCAACGTTACTTATGGTAGGATATGGGAGAGATTCACGATCATGACCCAGCAGAAGGGATGGGATCCACTACATCCACAAGCTTCTCAAATCTTGGAGTTTCTTCAAACAGACTTATCCAAGGGACTCAGTTCAAGTACCCTAAAAGTTCAGATTTCAGCATTATCCGCAAAAACAGTGTTTAGATGGGCCTCTCACCCTCTCATAATCCAGTTTATTAAAGCTTATGTTAGGTTAAGGCCTCCAAGAAGACCGACATTTACAGCATGGGATTTATCAGTAGTCCTGAATACTCTGTCAGGTTCACCCTTTCACCTGGTTACATAATGTAATTTAACACTGAAATTAACATTTCTTATCGCCATCCTGTCAGCTAAAAGAGTCTCGGAGATACAGGCGTTAATGATTTCAGAACCTTATTTGATCTTTTACCCAGACAGGGTGGTTCTGAAATCCTCAGACCATTTTACTCCAAAGGTGTCATCTTTCCACTACAATCAGGAAATCAACCTTCCTTCATTTACTGATGATCAAGGGCAACCACATGCCTTGGACATTATGACCACTATTAGGGAATTACCTGTCAGCTACTGTTTCTTTTAGGAAGACCGAAAATCTATTGGTGATTCCTCACGGAGGAAGAAGAGGTCAAATGGCTTCACTTCGAACCATCGCATCTTGGTTGGTCAATGTCATCAAGAAAGCCTACGACATTCAGAATTTGTCAATACCTGGAGACATTAGGGCTCATTCAACCTCCTGGGCAGCATATTGCAGGGTGTCACCAGAGACAATCTGCAGGCAATCTGGTCCTCCAAGCATACATTCATGTCCCACTACAGGGTACGTTTGGCTCAGTTATCAACAGTAGAGTTTGGTAGATCAGTTATTCTACTGCCATAGGATGAATACATTCTGTTACTTTACTTGCACCCTCCCGACTGGCGAGTTATTTCCCAGTGTGTGTGCTGCCATGATGTGTCAGGAAAACTGAAAATTGTATACTCACCTTTCCGTAATTTTCCTTTCCTGACGCATCTCCATGGCAGCACACAGCATCCCACCCTTCATTAGATGATAGCTACAGAGAATGAGGTGGGGTGCCTCTCCTTCAAAATTTATAGTTAACCTATCCTGTCAGGTTGTGGGTGCTGAGTCACAACCCAGTGTGTGTGCTGCCATTGAGATAAGTCAGGAAAAGAAAATTACGAAAAGATGAGTATACAATTTTCTGTTTTCACAAACCACTTTTTGTATGTGACCGTTTCTTTCACATTCTTTCTAAAATGAATAAAAGGGTTTCAGATTTATGTATGCTTTAATGGCAACTACTACAGTCCCATATCTGAAACATGTTACTCTACAAATAATGTACCTGTATACTAACATTAGGTCAGATTTGAATATAACATGTCATAACTGGTTTGGAAGTAAAAACACAATGACTATGATGTTTAAAACGTGGCTAAATGATTAAATCTGACTGAGGATCAAGTAACTCAGTATAAGGCTTGTATCCTTATTTCCATTGTAATTTGCACTTTTTGGTTTTAACATAATGCAGCAACTCCATATGTTGACCAAGCATGGCCTGTAACTAGAATATTTTTAACTTTTTTCTGGAAGTTGACTAGTTAACTTTGTGTACAACAATGCTTTAAAATACTGTGCAATATTGTGCAATCTCAGTTCTTTAGAAAGTCTCATGCCTTGAAACAATTACCTTGCGAAAAGAGTTTTCTGGGAAAAATATATACCATTACCAAGAAAGAGACTAAACTACATAATAGGTAACATTAAAATAATGTCTACATCATCTACAATGCAGTTATCCCTGCAGAATGTATTTAGCCACCATTTGCTTTTCAATACTATACTCTGCACTATTAACGTCATTACTGTTATTATATTCTTTTTTATATTGCCAATATAATCTACAGTTCTCTCAAGGCTTGATTTTTGGTTGGCTACATAGGTCATGAACTAGGGGCATGGTATCTGGGTTTGGTGTCAAGTCATCTGCAGTAGTGTCACTTATGCCCCGTACACACGCTCTGACTTTCCGGCGGGATTGTCCGCCGGACCTAGTCCAGCAGAAAAACCGCCGGACTTTCCAGCGGAGCTCCGCCGGGCTTTCCGAGCTGTGGACTTGCCCACACACGCCCGGACTTCTCCGGCGGACAATCCACGTGAAAAAGTCTGCTGGACTTTTGAAAATGAACGGACTTGCCCACACACGGAGGAAAATCTGTTCATTTAGAACGTAACTGCAGGTAGACGGGACTAGCAAAGGCAGTGAATGCCACCGCTCTAGCCCCGTCACCTGGCATGGATTTAAAGGGAATCCCTACGCCGAAAAAAATGGCGTGGGGGTCCCCCCAAATCCATCTCAGACCCTTATCCGAGCACGCAGCCCGGCCGGCCAGGAAAGGGGTGGGGACGAGCGAGCGCCCCCCTCCTCCTGAACCGTACCAGGCCGCGTGCCCTCAACATGGGTGGGTGCCCTGGGGAAAGGGGGGCCTTGCGGCCCCCCCAACCCAAAGCACCTTGTCCCCATGTTGATGAGG
This sequence comes from Lithobates sylvaticus, assembly GCA_028564925.1. Taxonomy (NCBI): domain Eukaryota; kingdom Metazoa; phylum Chordata; class Amphibia; order Anura; family Ranidae; genus Lithobates; species Lithobates sylvaticus. The sequence continues at coordinate 185,300,589 of CM053032.1, forward strand.
ACAAGGGCCTCTTCCCGACAACCCTGGCCGTTGGTTGTCGGGGTCTGCGGGCGGGGGGCTTATCGGAATCCGGGAGCCCCCTTTAATAAGGGGGCCCCCAGATCCCAGCCGCCCACCCTATGTGAATGAGCATGGGGTACGATGTACCCCTACCCATTCACCTAAGGTGTAAAAATGTCAATAAAAAAAACACACAATTTTACCGAGCAGAGGAGCCCGGCTTTCTTCTTCGTCGTCGCCGCCGTCGTCTGGGGGTCTCGTTCCGCCTTCAGGGGTCTTCCGGGGTCTCTTCTGTTCTTGCCGCTGTCGCCGATATCTGCGCCGTCTTCTTCTTCCTCTTCTTCTTCTCCTTCCGATGTTGGCAAGTCCGTTCATTTCCAAAAGTCCCGCGGACTAGCATACAGACCGTGGGATTACCCGTCGGACTGCCGAGTCCAGCGGACAATTTTAAAACAAAACCTAAAACTTAGTCCGCTGGACTTTTGGCGGGAAAAAGTCCGCCGGCGCCCACACACGGGCGGATTGTTTCCCGCGGGAAAGTCCGATCGTGTGTACGGGGCATAAGGCCATGTCCCCGACCGTCATGAGAAACTCAGTTAAAATATGGATTCCATTTTGCTCCAGTACCAAGACGAGGTTGTAATTTCAGAGATGGTTCAGCCCAGCCACTCTGTCATACTACTCCTGTGACTGGACCAAGTTGTTTATAAGAAAATTTACTTCATTCTGCTTCTGAAATGTTTTACCTTTGTCTTTTAAGATTGAAGCATATCTAGAAAATGGATGCATGGAAAAGTGGTATTCATATGATTTTTTAGGGATTAAGGAGTGAGAAGTTAAAAATATGTGATTGCTGGTAGAAGAAATTATTAGTTATTGAACATTGGGGGGAGGGGGTGACATGTGAGATTGTTAGTGTATAAATGGCTTTTGAGGTAAGTAGGATTAGTTGTTTTGGTAGTAAGAATTTTTGTATGACTACTGGGGTATACATTTGTGTGTTTGTACAATATATATATATATATATATATATATATATATATATATATATATACACCGTATATATATATATATGAGGCCTGTACAAAAAGTAATGCAAAAGGGGATATAGACTTTTTATTAACTTACATACAGTAGGTCGTTCAAATTTCACCTGTTGGTAGAGTAACTCGGTAATCCAACAACTGAAGTCCTTTTGACTAGGTGAGGATTGAACTTCTCTGGGTACAGCTACAGGAATTGATGGGTTTTCTATACTTTGCTCCTTCACATACAGTAATGTATTGGTAAAGGTTTACAGGTCTATATATAAGGGTAACTCTGGCAGGCAGGATTGTGGATGGTGTGTACCTATCACCTAGGTTTTTCACAAAAATATAGTAATGTGTTCCAAGGTTTATGGCTGAGGTGGAGAAAAAACATTGTTTTCTCTGAATCTTAATAGTTTCTGTTCTGAGTCTGGAGGCTATGTAGAGTGGCATTGTTAGGTTCACATTTTGCCTGGTAGCCAAACCTCATTATTAATCTCAGCTGTCCACGTGCTATTATATATGTGAGTTGACTGATGCTCATGGCCCTCTTTGCTGCTCAGGGAGCTGACAGAAGTGTTGCCTGTTTGTTTTGGAGAATTCATTGAGAGGGCACCCTGATAGTCAGGATTCAGGAACTGACATGAGCTCAGTTAGTAACTCTGACAATAAGGCTAAGTTCACACTAATTTTTTCTCAAAAAGCAATCTGTGGTAGATTGCTTTTCAAAGTACGGCAAAGCAGCTGCTACCTGGCATTCTGAAGGTAATTCCGACACCTACTGAATGACTGTTTTATTTTTCAAAAACTATGGGACTAATGCAGTGCAACTGCAAGTGAATCAGTTGGCTTGTAACTTGGTCCCATTCACTTAAATTGCTGAGTTTGACAGGTAGTGCTGCCTGTCAACTCGACATGCCACATTAAGTTTGCTGTGGCTGGGATCAGTGAATAGTAGTCGATATATACCATATATAGATAGAGGGAGAGTGTCCAGACACGAGATTGCAGAACACTTTTCAAGATTTATTCAGTTCTTTAATGCAAAGAAACAAATGCAACAGTTTCAGGCATTCACCAAGCCACACTAGAATTTCATATAACTTAGGTAAGGTTTTTTTCCTTTTAGTTTTGAAAAGAGCGGAGAGGGATTAGAACAGCTGCAGGTTTTTATTGCTGTCTGGCCTTCTCTCTTTGTCCTGTTTGTCCTGGGCTTACCGGTTACCTCCGCTTGGCTTGTTCTTCTAGGTCTAGGGATCCCCAGGGTTAGTAAGAAAACGACTTTGAAAGCGGACACCTTAAAAGTCCTTTAGAAAGGTTTTTATTTGCAGGGGTAACATCCAACAAGCACAGTCTCGTATGGGAACAGAGGGCAAGGGTGAAGAAACTCAGGCACCTTGAACTGCTAATTATTTGAAAGTCTCTAATGCAACCCAGAGAGTAGCCACTCGCAGCTGGGCGCTTCAAAGCTGAACAAATTTCTAGTCAGAGATTATGGCAGTCAGCACTTTAATCCAGATCTTGCAAAGTCTCTGACCTTGAATGGAATTGCAATCAAAAGTGAACAGGAACTTTTCCACAGTATCTGGAATGTTCTCTGTCTCCTTGGCAGTACCGGGAAAGCGTGGATTCATTAGTGTCCTTGACAACCCAGCAACCAGGCACTTCTTGGGATACCAGCTTGTTGGCCCTCCTCCGAAGAGTCCTCCCCCGGTCGCTTACACGAGCTGCGGTGCCCCTCCAAGTTAAGAGCACACCCGGACGCCTTGAATCCTCCCTCAGTTACTGCACCTCGGACCAGCCGGTTCTGAGACTCGGGAACAGATGGATCCTTACCCCAGACCATGCGGGTCTAATGGGGCTAGTCAAACTGACCATGTTGAGGAGCAGCACACGTGACCAGGACCCCTCGCGGGGCTGCCCCGGTCCAGATTCAGGAACAGACAGCTCTGGCCTAACGAACCCCGAACACGTGACTTCAGCATCTTAAGTACCCTTCCCCAGACTCTTCAGCGGGGCCAGACGCACCCACTGATTGGCCCTGGGGAATGCTGATACTCAAACCGTCCAACCAGGCCTGGTTCTGGGCGTGTTATGTGCACCTAACTGTACACATGACCAGGCAGAACCCTAACACAGCCCAGCCAAACTGATGCCAAAATTAAACCTGCACAATTAACCCTCAGAACTCCTTTACTGTTCTGAGGAAAAACTAAATTTGTACATAGCGGACACTTAGTCAAAAAGTGTCGCCGCTACACAAGAAAAAACTGACATGGGTTATAACCCTCTCTTACTCCATCCAAAAATAAAAAAAGTAAAGTTTTGCATGTAGGTCTTCTATAGGTTCTTTGAGTAATTTCAAAAGTTGTTTTTCAATCCTATTACGTTTGTAGTGTTCACTAAAACAATACCTGGTGGACACTATGTATGGCTGTGCCAAGAAACACAATGCATAGGCATGGTCCACAGCTGTCACCAATAGAATAAAAAGGATTTAGAAAATCAGAAAGGATGGAAAAACAATATTTAAAACAAATCATGATCCCTGCTTTAGCAAACTATATATTATCCAGTTAGGGTTTACATGTTTTTTAACTCTGCCAATAAAAATAAATATAATAATGCTAGTCTCTTAGGGTCATCCACAAAATATATCAAATAGGTCTGCAAATGTTAAAAAACACATTTTTATAAATGAATAGGTTAAAAGCCAACTAAAAGTAACTGTATCACCTGTTTGTCAGATTTGTTTTCATTTTCAAGTCAAGCTTTTTCAATATTTGCTAAAATGGACAGTATATATACATTTTTCATTCTGTACTTTGTAGCTCAGTACTAGAGGGGGGATCTGCAGAAAACTCAGATGTTGCCACAGTGTGATGTAGTACTTTTAACTTGGCTTTTGGCTTTTACCATGTATATAGTATACTTGGTTATTTTTAACTTTAACAGACTATTTTAAATTGATTTGTGAACAAGCTTGGGAGACCAGTATTTTTTATATATATTTCTTTCCCCTGGCAGTTAAAGCAGAACTCCAGGCAAACTGCTAAATACTCAGTTAAAATGCGTATTTGTTTAAAGCTGCATTGCAGGCAAACAGCTAACTACAAAGATGAAGTGCATATATGAGAGCTGTTTTACCTTCCAACATGGAGCCATTTTATGAAACTATATCTATAGCTATATATTTGGGTAGGGCAGAATGAAAACAATTTAAGCACACTCTCAAGCTACCCAGCCAAAAAAAATAAAAAATAAACTGTTTCAACTTCTACAGAGGTTTTTGTTGCATACATTTGTAAATACATGTTGATTCCACATTGATATGCTAAGGCACCTCCATAAAATGTGCTCCCTAGCTCAAAACTACCAACTACGGAGCATATATAGAACTGCACAAGCAGAGCAGGTTTGCCTGGAGGCAACTCACTCCTCTTAATTGGTATAACACCACACCAAATACAAAAAAAATTATTGGTGAGCTCTCTGAATTTACCACAGTTGCAGTGTTTGATGGGTAGAGTGCTTGAATTTGTTGCATGCAATTGCTCCTTAAAGCGGTATTAGCCACTTGCCTACTGGGCACTTTCCCCCCCCTTCCTACCCAGGCCAATTTTCAGCTTTTAGCACTGTCACATTTTGAATGACAATTGCACGCTCATGCAACACTGTATCCATATGAATTTTTAATCATTTTTTTCTACACAATTGGAGCTTTCTTTTGGTGGTATTTAATCACCACTGAATTTTTTATTTTTTGCTAAACAAATTAAAAATTTTAAAATAAAGAAGTTTTTTTAGTTTCTGTTATAAAATTTTGCAAGCAGGTAATTTTTCTCCTTCACTAATGTACACTGATGGGCACTGATAGGCTGCACTGATGAGGTGGCACTGATGAGGTTGTACTGATGGTCACTGATGAGGAGGCACTGGTGGGCAGTGATGAGACTGAACTGATATGCAGCACTGATGGGCACTGATAGGCGACACTGATGGGCACTGATAGGTGGCACTGGTGGACAGTAATAGGCAGCACTAATGGGCACTATTAGGCAGCACTGATAGGCAGCACTAATGGGCATTGGTTGGAGGCACTGATGGGCACTGAAAGACAGCACTGATAAATGGGACACTGATGATCAGTGCCCTGATTATCAGTGTAGATGTCCCCTTTCACACTTGCCAGTTACCGTCTCTCCTCTCCTCACACCATGACAGCGCATGAAGAAAGGAATGCCGATAACCAGCAAGTGTGTTTACATTGTGATCAGCTGTGATTGGACACAGGTGATCACATGGAAAAGGGGCGTTGTGATTGGCCCTTTACCCCAATCTGAGACCAACTGTGCCTGAAGGACCCATCGGTCACAAAGCATACCGGATGTGCGCCGCAGTGGGTGCGTGAGGTGCATATTTCTACGATAATGTCAATAGCCATCATTCGGCTATAGCACGGTTGGCAAGTGGTTAAGCCTAAAAAATACAAATTTTATATTTTGCACCTTACTAATTCTTATGTGTGGTGGCTGCATTCATTTTCATTAATTGGTCTTTTTTTGCTTTTATGTTCACTTGCTGATCCAGCTAGTAAGTCTGCAGTCCAGTAAAAGTGGCAGAATCAAAACCTTTATCTCAAAAGGAAAAAAAAAAAAACTGTTGCTGTAACTGCTTAAAAAGTGTTAGCTGGAGTTCACCTTTAAAGTGGTTCTAAAGTCTAAACATTTTTTTACCTCAATGCATTCCCTGTATTAAGGTAAAAAACGTTTAGGTAATATTGCCACCTCACCCCCCGCCCCTTTTATACACTAACACCCTACCCCCCCTCCCCACTAACAATGCTGCTGTCCATGGGTGTCTCTGTTGCAGGCACCCTAAGACAAGAAGTGTATTACTGGCCAGATCACCAGGTTAAAAAAAAGGTAAACAGCTTAAAGCGGAGCTCTACCCAATTTAGAGACAATATCTCCCGACTATGCTCTATGTGTATTAAATATATATCGGTCAATTTTTTGTTATTATTTGTAATGTACCTTTTTTTTCATTCACATCTTGCCAATTTCCTGGTTCTCGGTATTGTGGATATGGGCGGGGTTGCTGCGGCTGTTCTGTCACTTCCTTTTGTTCCGCACTGTCTCCTGGGATCTTTTTTGCTTGTTGCCAGGAGTTTGTGCAGTGGCCTGGCATGAGTTATCGCGCGATTGCCATCACAACAGGGCAGGACCTCCGATGACGCCGCCCGTTGTGATGGCAACCGAAGCTGTTGACGGCGCTCCGATATTCCCTTACTGCGCATGTGCGAGATCGGAGCTAGAACGGCCGTTGCATGCTGGGAGATTTACGTCATAGAAGCCTGGAAGAGAATGCCTGTGGGCTTCACATGCCCACAGGCAAGATGGAAACGTTGTAGATCTTTTTTATAAAGCAGTCTTTTATTGCCAAAAAGCAATGGGCAAAGAACAAAAAATGGAACATCTGAGTAACCTATTTAAATGCTACTTCGTTTTTAAATGTCCCAAAAAACAAAAACCTCAGAGGCAGTGGAACCCCGCTTAAAAAAAAAAAAAAGAAAACGAATGCAGCCTCCAGATTTAAGGATTAGTAAACTACAATATATTACATTTTTGTTTTTGAGTTTAACACCACTTTAAATATGACTTGGAGATCCTATAAACTTTGTAATGAGTATAGTCTTTATAAATGCCTCCAATAAATGGAAATATTAATATTTTTAAAGTATTGATGTATTGGTCACCCACCAAGCTTTTACACACCCAACAGTTTAAACTGCCAAGAATAATCTATTCTTTAATTTCTCTGTGTTTTGGGTCATACAAACAGTTTAGAGTGTATGTTGGCAGTTACATGTATTGCCTTTAGCATTAAAATAAATATTGGTCTCTTGAGCTCCAGAAATTCAACTATGTTTCTGCCTTTTTAAACAGACGTGATGGAATAAACAGAAACAAGAAATTTATTCTAACTTTCCTCATTTGGAATTTTGGATCTCTGGAAAGTTCTTATGATCCACACTACAAATGCTTTGATGGATCATAACCAACGTGGGTGACAGCACTAATCCCCATTCGTTTTATGCAAGCCTCATATGTTTTTACTGTAGGGACGTCCAATTGATGTTTCTGCTGCACCTTTCTTTGCTGGTGACAGCTCCAAGCTGGCTTTTTTGTTTGTAGGTTATTTTCTTTGGCTTTCTACTAAATATTGGCCCAGGCACTTTTGTTAGGAAGTTTCACCTCTCTGACCTTGAACCTGAACATCTACCAACAAAAATAAACATTAGATGCATTTTGTAAGACGATCTGTACAACCAGTATTGTTTGATGATCTTCTAACCATTATGAGTTGGACATGTGTTTAATAAAGTTTACATGATAAATCTAACCTTACATGATAAACTAATCAAAACTGTTGTATCCTAAATAATAACTAAATCAAAGACCCAAAATGTAATACATTGTAGCTTTGTCGTTTTTAGATTTAGTGCTTCTAGTGAACATTTTCATCAAGTAGAGAAAATATCTGTTCCTTACTAGAAATCTAGTTTCCCCATCAGTGCCAGATTTATAAGGGGGCAAAATGGCCAATTGCCCCTGCCCCCCCCCCCCTCCCCAGAGGGAGCCCCAGACTTCCTTTATAAAAGAAAGTAACAATTATAAAATTTGCTTTATTGTTAAATAACAGTAAAGTACCTTTATAGAAAAGAGTAACAATTATACAATTTATTTTATTTTTAAATAAAATAAACAAAGTGTGTGGGTGTCAGGATATGGAATAGTTAAAGTGTTACTAAACCCACAACAGTACAATCAGTCTGTATTTGCAGTAAAGCATGCTTGTTATACTCACTGTGGAAGCTAAGGGGTTTAATCCTCTGCATTGTGTAAACATGCTGTTTGATCCTGTCTTCTCTAATCCTCCTCTTCTTCCACAGTCCCTGATCCATCTCCTGATAGTACAGAGCCTTTGGAGTCAGTCTGCACATGCACAGTTTGGTGTGTATTGCTAGAGAGATTTTTTTCTTGGGAGGGGGCATTTGATTTGCACAGGGCCAATCAGCACTATCCAGACAGAGGGTCAGGAGTCCTGCCGCCTCATAGGACAGTCAGAGTAGAATGAGAACCCCTCCTACAAGCTTTAACCAGACACTGATAGAAGTCACAAGACTGCTATATACTGCTGATGAGAAAAGATATTTATCAGTTTACATTTACTAAGATAATTGAATTTCCATGTTCTGTGTACTGTGGGAGACCAGATATAGGGAATGCAGGGTCCTGGGTTTAGTAACACTTTAAAGAAGAACTCTAGCTTTTCCTCCCCAAAACAACAGATGCATTGTGCATGTAAATGAATCACAACCCCAGTGTCAGATTGTGTGTAACTAACCTACTTTATCTGTAACAAAGCAGGTTTCTGTGTCTGTGATGTCACTCTTTCTCCTGGCTGAATTTCAAAGTTCTCTGACTTCCTGTTTCCTTCCTTTACGAGTGCTGATACTACATGTCCCATGATCCTTTTAGCCTCTGCAGTTTCAGGGCAGGCAGGGACTGATCACATGATTGTGTTTTTTTGCCTGCTCTGATCTCATTCTTTTTAACAGAGAAACAGCAAATTGTCTTTGTTTAAAGCGGAAGTAAACCCATTGATTTAACAGTTAAAAAAAAAAAGGCATGCCGGGAATGCTAACTGCACATTGGCTGTGCTCTCAACCAAACAGTCAAACCATCCAATGGCTGGTGTCATAAGGGATCACATGTGCAGCACTGTGGCAGTTGAAGATTAAACAGAGGCAAAGATGGCAGCTTCCTTGGCTGAAAACGATAGGGGGGTTTACTTCCACTTTAAGGCATAATTTGTAATGTGTATATAGTGTTTGCACGCACACAAAACTCTTATTTAGTCACACACAAATATTTGGTTGTAATAAAGTGTATGTGTAGTCACCAAACACTAAAATTATTGTAAGGAGAAACGCGCACTCCTTCTACACAAAGCGTGAGTGGTGCATTAGATGCAAGGGATCACTACCATACTAGAATCATTACAATCTTAGAGCTTGTTTAAATTAATGGTGTGAAAATGTAGCAAAACACAAGATTTTACCGCCCCCCAACCGATCCCCCTTTATCTGAAGAGGCAGTGGCTGGGAGTGAACACATGCCACAACTGTGATACTCTGCTTCATGGCTGTGGTGGAAACTATACCTCCTGCTGTGCTTGGTGGGCACTACTGCCTGCCAGACACAACCAATTCTAGTGAATGGAGCCACACTAGAATTCTGCACACTGTGCATGTTTACATGTACTGTAGCATTTATGGGGTTAAAATAGGTGATGAGGAGGTGATACAATTCCTTCTTAATCCCTGTCAAATGCTCTCTGAAGAGTGATCCAAATACAGATCACTCTTCAATCTGCAAAGCAGGTGTAAATGTGTCATTCCTGTCTTGCAACATGCCAAAGAAAATGACTTACTCTTACTGCAAGACTACCGAAGGGGGGCTATGGGAGGGTATTATGAAGGTGTTTCCTTCATATGTAAATTAATCCCTTCACAGAGAGCAGGGCTCTGGGGGGGAGGGATCTGAGGGGTGGTGCTTTGGGAGGGCTGTGAGGTGGGACTTTGGAGGTTTGGACTCTTCCTGTAGGTGTGACTGGGCGGGACTGAATGCTCATTAGGATGTATTCCATCCCACCCACAATCAGAGCTGTGAAGAAAGTTACATCATTTGCAGAGTCTGAAAGAGTACAGAGGGGTGTGTGTTAGGCTAGGGATGCAACAGGAAGTGGCTATGGAAGGGTCTCGGTCTAGATCAGACTATACATCGTGTCACATGGTACGAAGTCACAACTAAACCCAGAATATCAGAGGAGAGCAACATGGTACAGAGGTATGAGCTATGATGGGACTGATCATTCTATTCAGTTGTAGTGAAAAAGAAAATTGGAGTTTAGCTTTAAGCCTGACCTCAGAGACAAATAAAGGGATGAGGGCCTCTGGCAGATGTTTTAAACATTTCAGCTTCTCATATTATTTAACTTTTTGAATGTTTGTTTTAACATGACTGTGTTTCAGAAATGATTGCCTTGTTTACGAGAGACAAGTGGGTGGGACAAGGGAAAAGTTAAAAAAAATTTGCAAGGTGCCAGGCAACAGCCCCGACCTAAGACCCCTTTTACACCAAGGGCGTATTGCAGGCGCTATATCGTTAGAAACAGCGCCTGCAATCCGCCCTTAAACAGCTGCACCATTGTCTGCAGTGTGAAAGCCCAAGGAGAGAATCTCACTCCCCTGCTTGACTATGATTGGGTCAAGGGGCGAATCTGACACTCTGTGGTTTAGAATTTTGTTAAGCAATAAAGTGTAAAATTTTGTTAGCAAGTTTTACCCAAAATTACAAAATTGGACAAGTTTGGGACAGGCATGACCATGGATCATAATTTGGCCAAAATGACACAGCAAAGTGTTGGACGAAATGGACAATTGTGTCTCGACAAGAACCTAACGTGGAACCTAATTTTTTTAATTTTTTTTTAAATGCGGTTTATCATTCATTTTAGTTTACTTTTTTATTTGCCATTTAATTTTTATGTTTAGGGGCCTCCCAAACTTGAATTTCCACCAAACCCCCAAGGTCTAAATCCAACACTGGTCCCCATCACTTCGTGTTATCTTCCTTCTGTAAACTTCTAATCTCCCCACCCCTTACCTCCATGTAGTGGAGATGAACAAAGGAAAGCATTTTTAAAGTCCAGCTTCGGTGACAAGCATAGCTCTGTCCTTAAATATGGTGGAGGAGAGATCATAGACACCCAAGGACAGAAAGCGACAGAAAGGACAGAAAGCATGCAATTTGCAGGATATTTCGATGGAAATAAAGGATAATAATGGAAATCAGCCTTATCTAAGAACAGAAAAGCTGTAACATATAAGGCTTCATGCACAAAGCCACACAGGGACCGCATAAGGACATGTGTAATGACTAGGGGTGCAACGGATCGTCGCCGATCCGTGATCCGAATGGGCCACCCCGTTCGGATCGGCACACCCCGCGATCCGCGGAGCGCTCCGCGGCCTCGGCCTTAGGAAAGGCCGCGGCTTCGGCCTAGCTCCGGAGCGGCGGCGGCGGCCATCTTTGTACACCCGGTGGCCTTAGGAAAGGCCGCGGCTTCGGCCTAGCTCCGGAGCGGTGGCCATCTTGGTACACCCGGCCACTGTTTACAATGTGATCGCTCCGTCAAATGACGGAGCGATCACTTGTAAACATACCCTGCATTACCCAGCCAATATCCTGCATTACCCTGCATTTACTCTGCATTACCCTGCATTTACTCTGCATTACCCTGCATTACCCTGCATATACTCTGCGATACTCTGCATTACCCAGCCAATACTCTGCGATACTCTGCATTACCCAGCCAATACTCTGCGATACTCTGCATTACCCAGCCAATACTCTGCGATACTCTGCATTACCCAGCCAATAATCTGAGATACTCTGCATTACCCAGCCAATACTCTGCGATACTCTACGATACCCAGCCATACTCTGCGATACCCAGCCAATACTCTGCGATACCCAGCCAATATTACAGTGGGGAGAGGATGTGGATATTACAGTGGGGGAGATGATGTGGATATTACAGTGGGGGAGATGACGTGGATATTACAGTGGGGGAGAGGACATGGATATTACAGTGGGGGAGATGACGTGGATATTACAGTGGGGAGAGGATGTGGATATTACAGTGGGGGAGATGACGTGGATATTACAGTGGGGGGGAGATGACGTGGATATTACAGTGGGGGAGATGACGTGGATATTACAATGGGGGAGATGACGTGGATATTACAGTGGGGGAGATGACGTGGATATTACAGTGGGGGAGATGACGTGGATATTACAGTGGGGACTATATGGTGGCGGAATTTTCACAGGTTTTTGCAAATTCAATTATTATTTGCTGATCCGAAAAATGATCCGATCCGTGACTCCTGATCCGAGGATCGATCCGATCCGTGAGTTTTTTGATCCGTTGCACCCCTAGTAATGACATTACCAGGACCTGCTGCTGCTGCATACAGTCGCTTATTTATATGCATTAAAAGAGGCAGCTACTGTATATGTGGCTGTGCATAGGGGTTGTGTAAAGCACCTGCATGTGCACTGACATATGCTTCGAATGAACAATATTTATCACTATCTTACTATAACTATCACAAAAGCCTGGCACATGACCATGCACAGCTGCCTCTTCTAATACATCTCAGTGGTTTGTCTAAATCCTCCAACTGCTATTTTGCTGGACATATTGTTCTGTTAAAGGAACAGACTCGCTGGCAGGATCAACAAATGAAAATGAAGAGAAAAAGCCTAAAAAAAGAAAATGAATGCAGCCAATGCATCTAAGAACCGGTAGGCTGGAGTATGTTAATTTTTTTTATTATAGATTTAATACCACTTTAAGATATTATTTGACCTATTAACTCCTTACAACTGTGTAAGATATAAGCTTTGCACCAAAGTTGAACAATTTGGAAAAAAACTGACACTAAATTTAGATAATTTTTCAATAGTGAAACTGGTTCACTGTGTTTTAACCACTTCAGCCCCGGACCAATTGGCAGCCAAAGGACCAGGCCCCTTTTTGTGATTCGGCACTGCGTCGCTTTAACTGACAATTGCGCGGTCGTGCGACGTGGCTCCAAAACAAAATTGGCGTCCTTTTTTTCCCACAAATAGAGCTTTCTTTTGGTGGTATTTGATCGCCCCTGCGGTTTTTATTTTTTGCGCTATAAACAAAAATAGAGCGACAATTTTGAAAAAAAATCAATATTTTTTGCTTTTTGCTATAATAAATATCCCCAAAAAATATATAAAAAAACTTTTTTTTTCCTCAGTTTAGGCCGATATGTATTCTTCTACATATTTTTGGTAAAAAAAATCGCAATTAGCGATCATTGATTGGTTTGCGCAAAAGTTATAGCGTTTACAAAATAGGGGATAGTTTTATAGCATTTTTATTAATATTTTTTTTTTTTACTAGTAATGGCGGCGATCAGCGATTTTTATTGTGACTGCGACATTATGGCGGACACATCGGACATTTTTGACACATTTTTGGGACCATTGTCATTTATACAGCAATCAATGCTATTTAAATGCATTGATTCCTGTATAAATGACAGTTGTAGTGAAAGAGTAACCACTAGGGGGAGGGGTTATGGGCTCTGACGTGTGTGTGTGTTTTTTTACATTAGGGGGCTGGGCTGACGTCTGACGTCATTGATCGGCTTTCCCGATGACCGGGAACAGCCAATCAATGACAGACAGAGTAGGAAGCGCGGGGAGAGGTTTGTTTACACAGACCTCTCCCCGTTCTTCAGCTCCGTAACCCAATCGCGGGACGCCAGTGGCGATCGGGTCCGCTGGTCCCGCGGCCGGGGTCATGGTGCTCCAGACCGGGTCGCGAGCGCGCCGCTGGCGGAGCGCGCGCGACCCACGGGCAGGCATTTAAAGGGCCACGTACAGGTACGTGGTTTTGCCTGCCCGTGCCATTTTGTAGACGTATATCTACATGGGGCGGTCGGGAAGCGGACGGTTAAAGTAGACCAACATGGAGTAGAAATTGCTTTTGACTTTTAAACTGCAAGTACAGGCTTACACCTAAATACATTGATTAAACATGTTGTAAAGCGCTGTGCAAACTGTTGGCACTATATAAATCCTGTATAATAATAATAAATACAATTATGTGAACTATATGTAGCGCTGACATCCTTGTCTATTGATGTGATTATGCATTCTTTAATATAAGGTTAATGGACATTATTATGGTTCCGTATCTAGAGCCATCTAGTGACCAAATACGGGTAATGCACTTGTATATTATTACCTCTGAACAACCCAAAAGACTTATACAGGAAGTGACTGTTGCTTTGATTCAGAAGGTTGACCTTGTTACCCAGGAGTCTGTGTGACCTACCCATGAACACTTTCTTACGCAGTGCATGCTGGGTAGGGGATAAAAGGAACATGAGCGGCCATTTTAGGTCTCTTAGGATCGTGTGGCCGGCCTGTGCGGATCTGTGAGGAGGCGTCCCAGAGACAGCAGCTTACAGCCATCACGGAGTGCAAACTTGCTTGTTTGTGAAGTGACCTGACAGAGCCAGAGAGACGGAGACCGGATTGAGAAGGTCCAGAGACACTCATCGGAGCATCGGAGGTCTGGATCCATCCAGTGGAGCGGTACAGAGCGTCTGGCCCAGCTGACACAGAAGCAAGCTGCAGTCACCGGACCCAGGTTATCACACGGAACACCGATCCAGTTGGTGAGCGGGTTACGGACCACCATTTGTTAACTTTTTACACGCAGTTAGACTCACATACAGGCCTCACTGCAATCTGTAGTTCCACGGAGGAGTAACATAGCAACTGACACTGAGCAGGCTTGAGGTCTATTTACTCTGGCGCCCCGATCATTGTAAATTAGTTATTAGAGCCACACCAGGAGCACCTCAACTCAACATTTTATTGACTGTGGATTACAAATCACAAAGGAGTTACTTTAGTTAGTGAAGAAAGAAGATCAAGGACTAAGTACTCTAAGTGAGATCTCACGCATAGCCTTTAAAGTAGGGGGAGCTCCCAGGTATAGATTTATTTACATATATATATATATATACATACTGTTATTTCAAATCTGTTTTATATTTAAAATCATTGTGCTGTCGTCCTATGTTGGGATGACAGCACAATTTCTGTAACCACCTGTTTGAATATCTTTCAGTAAAATATCTTTCTGGTTAAGTATCCAGTTGTGTGGAGTACTGTTTTCCCCTCTAGGTGGAGCCAGTGGAGGTTATAATACAGGTACTTTGCATTGGTATTGTATTGTATTACATTGCACCACAGCTGTGCCAAGGGGATTGAGCCAAGTTAGTGGGGTTATTGGTAGAGTGCAGGCCCAAATCAAACCAGCAGCTCCTTCGGGGGTCAGTGCTACATATTATACCAACCATAATTTGTAATTGCATACACACGTACTAGGTGATAACCTACCTCATTGAGTTTGGCAGATTCCATTGTGACCTCTCCATCTATAGTATGGACAACAAATCAGCATCATCACCTCTGTTTAAGGTACATCTGCAAGCAAGCAAAATCAGCCCCCCTCTCTTATTCTCTTCCACATACCTCACTCCTGCTTTTTCAAAAGTTAAAAAGAAAACCCTTCAACACAATTTTTAGCTTACCCAAATACATCATCACATTACCATTCATGGGACCTCTTTTACTAGTGGTTACTGCTGCAGTCCAGGCCCATGGCCAACCAGATTTGTTGCCACCCCTCACCATAATACCATCACGCTGCCACTGGAGTCTTCAGATATCTTTGAGGACACTGCAACTGGATTCCTATTTCAGTGGATAGGGAGCATCCATGTGGCAAGGAAGGGACACGGTTGCTTGAAAGAGAGACCCTCCTACTATACAGTGTAGGAAAAAAAAATATGGGATTTGGGGTGTCATGTGACTGCAGATTTAAGTAGGAAAATTGGGAATTTTGTTTAGTTTATAATGCAATTAAGGAATTATCTTTAGGGGAGGTACATAGGTACATTTTAGTTGTGGGAGTGGGAGGGGAGATACCCTGCCCATAGAGCAACTTTAATGACACTTTGACCCAAACACATAGTCCTCACCTTAACCTCAACACTTCACCTAGGCCTTTATTAAGCCTTACCTCAATTTGCATCCTAACACTTCACTTTTCACATAACTCCTCAAAATGTTAACCATTGTTCCTAACACTAACCCTAATAATTTACCTGAAGCATAATACTAATTTAACAGATGCATGTTTACCTTATCGGCCACCTGCATCACTGATGTCAAATCCTAGCAGACCCTTGCTGAAATGTTGTCACTGACAACTAGACCCACTGTATATGTATATAATGCACCTGTTATCTGCACATTTGTTTACAGTGGGCTTTAATATTCCATATTGATCTCTAACCAACTGTATACCGCCAGTATACCTCTTTCAAAAAAAGCACCAATAGACTTTGACTGGACACCCATTCAGGACTTATATTTCTACTGAATAATTTATAGTTCTTTCAAACAGCTTTCATTGCTGTTTTGCAATAGCGCAGACCTCTTATTTCGGTGAGTATAGAAAACTTTGAAGTTTAATATCTTTCTGCCCTGTCATTACATATTCCTGCAAAAACCCATTAGTGCTAAATAAACCAGAACATATCTATGAAATGCATAAGTTGGGATGTCTTGCAACATACATCTACTTTATGATCTTGCAGAAGCAAATATAGTGTTCCTGGAACTAAAGTCTCTAAAAAAGTATTTTTCACGCTTTACAGTCAGAGCAAAAACTGCATTTCCAACAATGTAGTTTAAACCATTTTATTAAGTAACCATTTTAAAATATTGTTAAAGTAGGAGCTTTAATCTGTTATTAAACACAGCTGGCCATGTAGCTATAAAAAAAATAATCTCAATAATGATTGGCAGTTAGATGAAAAAGGGGAGGAGCCGAGAGCTATGTATGGTGACTTCAAGGTAAAAAAGCCAGAGAAGAGTGGCGTTACTGTGAATGAGATTGTGTGTGTGTAGGAGAAGAACGGTATACTACTAAGTAGGCTCATGCCAGGTACTGTACTCCTGAAAAAGAGAGTTGGGTGTAATGCAGGTATTTAGGTGACCTGTCTGGGTAGACCATTTAAAGGGGAAGTATTCCCCAGAGAATTTAGCGAGTGAAGCATAGCCATAGTTTAGACTTAAACGCAATTAAGGAAGCCAAGATCGTGTTTAGCTGGATCCTATATAGAGTTGTAAATAAAGACAGTTCCTATCCACCCAGCTTATTCAAATGGACAACTAGCATAACTTTTATGGAATCATTTCCAGCAGGACTTGCAAATATAATTGGTTTTCCTTTGGGGGCATGTGTAGAGACATGGTCTAGTGCATTTGATTTCCATTACAGTTAACAGTCTTTGTCCTATCTCCTTTGGGATCACTTACACCAAATTTCCTCCTGCCGGTTTGCCGTCATAACTAGGGATGAGCCGAACACCCCCCTGGTTTGGTTTGCAGCAGAACATACGAACAGGCAAAAAATTTGTTTGAACACGCAAACACCATTAAAGTCTATGGGACGCAAACGTGAAAAATCAAAAGTGCTAATTTTGAAGGCTTATATGCAAGTTATTGCCATAAAAAGTGTTTGGAGACCCGGGTCCTGCCCCAAGGGACATGTATCAATGCAAAAAAAAACATTTTAAAAAGGGAAGTTTTTTCGGGAGCAGTGATTTTAATAATGCTTAAAGTGAAACAATAAAAATGAAATATTCCTTTAAATATCATGCCTGGGGGTGTTCTTAGTATGCCTGTAAAGTAGCACATCTTTCCCATGTTTATAACAGTGCCACAGCAAAATTACATTTCTAAAGTAAAAAATGTCATTTAAAAAATGTCATTTAAAAATGTTTTGTCGGCTCCGTCAATATAGATAAAAATACCCCCCCCCCCCCCCCCCCCAAAAAAAAACCCCTCAAAATCCATACCAGGCCCTTCAGGACTGGTATGGATATTAACCGGTTCCCGACTGGCGCACGACTATGTACGTCAGCAGAATGGCACGGACAGGCATAAGGGCGTACAGGTACGTCCCTTTAAGAATGCTACCGTGCCATCGCGCGCCGGTCAGGACCCCCGTGAGTCTGGTCGCGGGTCCCGCGGACTCGGTCGCCACAGGGATACCCCCGATCGTCTCACGGGAAGGCTGAACGGGGAGATGCAGAAGTAAACAGCAACAAGTGACTAGCAACAAGTGACACTGATCTCTGCTCCCTGTGATTGAAGCAGAGTTCAGCGTTCACTAACACACAGCCACGCCCCCCACAGTTAGTAACACGCCCCTAGGACACACTTAAACCCTACACTGCCACCCCCTGGTTAACCCCTTCACTGCCAGTGTCATTTACACAGGAATCAGTGCATTTGTATAGCACTGATTGCTGTATAAATGACAATGGTCCCAAAAATGTATCAAAAATGTCCGATGTGTCCGCCATAATGTCGCAGTCACAATAAAAATCGCTGATCGCCGCCATTACTAGTAAAAAAATTAATTATTAATAAAAATGCCAAAACTATCTCCTATTTTGTAAACGCTTAACTTTTGCGCAAACCAATCAATATTCGCTTATTGATTTTTTTTTACCAAAAATATGAGAAGAATACATATCGGCCTCAACTGAGGAAAAAAAATGTTTTATCTATTTTTGGGGGATATTTATTATAGCAAAAAATAATGCTTTTTTTTCTTCAAAATTGTCGCTCATTTTTTGTTTATAGGGCAAAAAATAAAAGCTGCAGGGGTGATCAAATACCACCAAAATAAAGCTCGATTTGTGGGAAAAAAAGGACGTCAATTTTGTTTGGGAGCCATGTCGCACGACCGCGCAATTGTCAGTTAAAGCGACGCAGTGCCGAATCGCAAAAAGTGGTCTGCTCTTAAGCCAGCAAAATGGTCCGGTCTGAAAGTGGTTAAGGGGAACCCCGCACCATTTTTTTTTAAATGGCGTGGGTGTCCCCCAAGCCCTATATACTGTGAACACCAGTATATATACTATACGGCCTGCCCTTTATATTCTGCTTTCACAGCAGGACACATCACAGGGCATAGGGCACACAGTAGGGTACATCAGGGGATACACAGCAAAGCACAGGGCACATCACAAGGCACTTTAGGGAGTACACAGCAGGTCACAGAGCACATCACAGGGCATGGGGCACACAGTAGGTCACATCACAGGGCACGCAGTAGGGAACATCATGGGTCACAGGGCACATTAGGCGGTACACAGCAGGGCACATCACAGGGCATGGGGCACACAGTAGGGCACATCGGGGAGTACACAACACATCACAGGGCATGGGGCACACAGAAGAGCACATCACAGGGCACACAGTAGGTCACATGAGGCGTTACACAGCAGGGCATAGGGCACATAGCAGGGCAAAGGACACATCACAGGGCATGGGGCACACAGTATGGCACATCCGGGGGTACACAGCAGGGTACATCACAGGGCATGGGACACATCACAGGCCACAGGGCATGCAGTAGGGCAAATAGCAGGGCACAAACCAAAACACTGGGTACACAGCAGAGCAAACTTTTGGTTAAACACCATGATGCTGAGTAAAATTGGGTATGTGGTGAAGTGCAGGTGGAGTTTTAATACTTTGCATCATTATCTGATTGGCCAGTTTACAAATGATTTTTTTTTTTCAAAACAACCCTGCCAAAAAAACACAAGGCCCCTGCAATAGAAGAGCTCCTATGCTCATCTGTCCAGCCTCTCATGTCTCATACCTCTCTGTTACAGCTCTGCACCTTCCATAAGGCTCTTCATTTGACACTTCTGGGAGTTTTCCAATGCACCAGTGATGTAGCTGGATGAAACCATAGATGGGGACACAGGCATCCAACACTTCCAGAGGTAACAAATGCCAAAAAGTCAAATGGGTGCTGCAGCATTGAAATGGATGGAAAATGGTAGACACGGCCACAATTGAGGTGACTTTAAGAGCTCTTCTATTGCAGGGTCCTTGTGATACTTCTTTTTAACCTAACAGTGTCACTTTATTGCTGTACAATCTAATGAGAATGCCAAACGTCCAAGAGTTTTTAATAATAAAATTGATTCATAACAGAAAATGCTTTTGCTTCATTCACTATTGCCGCGTACACACGATCGGAAATTTTGGTCGGAAAAAGCTATTATGTTTTTTCCACGGGATTCCGGTCAAGCTTGTCTTGCATACACAAGGTCACACCAAATTCCGACTGTCAAGAACACAGTGACATACAACACGTACGACGGGACTAGAAAAAGGAAGTTCAATAGCCAGTGCGCCACCCTTTGGGCTACTTCTGCTAATCTCATGTTAGTAGAAGTTTGGTGAGAGACGGTTCGCGCTTTTCAGACTCGTTTTATTGCTGTTCAGTTTGTGCTTGTGGGTCTGTATCTGTTTTTCAGTGCGTGTAGTCAGTTCGTATCTGTTTTTCAGTGCGTTCTTGTCCGCCCGTTACTGATTTTCAGCTTGCTCTTCACAGGCCTTGCTGTTCTTCAGTGCGTTCTGTTTAGTTCGTTCTGACCAGCCAACCGTTTTGAAGCCATGTTGTGGTTACGTACTCGTCATAGAGTTTATGCTGTGCGGGGGCTTGGTTTTGGGGTTCTTACTTTGACTCAAGCCCAGTCCATAATCAGGGTGGGGAGGAGTTCATGGACGAAGAATTGGTTACTCCAGCGTGACCAATTCTCTCATATGCCTTTGCTGCGTGAGATCCAGGAGAATAATGATTTGAGGAATTTCAGGAATTTTCTCCGAATGACGAACCCCGTTTTTCACCATCTGTTGGCTTTGCTGACCCCTTATATTATGAAGCAGGACACCTGCATGCGGCAAGCCATCACTCCCGAGCAGAGGCTTGTCGCCACGTTGTGGTACTTGGCGACAGGGAGAAGTCTGCAGGACCTCAAGTTCTCGACAGGCATCTCCCCCCAGGCTCTGGGGATCATTATTCCAGAGACCTGTTCGGCCATCATTCAGGTCCTGCAGAAGGGCTATATTAGCGTAAGTTTCTCCTTTAACATCACAGTATATGTATTTAATGTTTGCTAATGTTTTGTATTTCTTTCATCATTCCCTAATTACCATGATTGGAATATGCTGTGAATGTCCCTTTCATCCTCATGCATGCTGTAATCTTTGAATGCTTCTTTTTTGTCCTTCATGCATATTTGCCTTCACTAACCTCCCCAGCATGCTATCCTGGGCCCATACCCACCTAGCCTAGTCACTTAACAATGTATTTTGTCAGCTCTATTGTAGTGCTTTACCCTAAACATCCCCTAAAATGTGTCCAAATGTTATTGTTGTCCTTAAATTCAGGCAGAGTGCCAAAGGCCTTTTGTTGGCTCCCAAACTCATTTAGAACCCCCCCCCCCCCTAAATTTTTTACAATGGGCCATCAGAGGGGATGAAGAATCTGATAATTGGACCTTATACTTTTGTCATTAAATACTCCTTAAAATAAATGTTATACTGATGTTGGCCAAGAATGTTTGTTTCTAATCTGCTTGCAATGTTTATGTGCAAAATTAAAAAAAAATTTAGTTTGACTCCACAGTTTCCTTCAACGCCACAGGAATGGCAGACTGTGGCCTCCCAGTTTGCTCATCGTTGGCACTTTCCCAACTGTGGAGATGCACACGTCTACATGGTCCCACCACCCCATTCGGGGTCATACTATTTTAACTGTGAGGGGTTTCATAGTATCATGTTGATGGCGGTGGTGTCTGCGACATACAAGTTTCTCTATGTGGACGTGGGGAAGAATGGCCAAATGTCTGATGGTGGAGTCTTTGCCCAGATCGAGTTCTACCGACGTCTCCAGAGTGGTGGCTTGGGTTTGCCACCTGCGGAATAGAATGTCGGAGGACTCCCATTTGTTTTTATCGCTGATAAAGCATTTGGTCTGGGTGATCACATGATGAGGCCATTCCCCCACAGGACCCTCACCCCCAAGAAGAGGGTTTTAAATTATCGGCTGGCCAGAGCCAGAAGAGTCATGGAGAACACCTTTGGGATAATGGCCAGCCGGTTCTTGCATGTTAACAGCAATTAACCTGGTGGATTACTGCACAACTTTTTAAAGCGAAATGCGCCTGGTTATGTTGCCACAGTTGGGCCTGAGGCCGGACTTCATGATAATCCAATGATGGCCCTGGATGCTGGCCATCCTGGCTTGCCCCCCCCCCCCCCCCCCCAAAGTGCCCATAAAGTGTGTGAAAAATATGTGGAATATTTTACGGGTAGGGGGGCCATTGCTATGTCAGTTAATTTTTTAATATTTAAAAAATAAATAAATAAATTGATATGATAAAATCTTGATTTTGATTTACTGCTTGTGTTTCTTTTATCTGTCTCCTAGGTTCTCCTAGTGCACTTGTAGTGCCAAGTGGTTTTAACATTATTTAAATAACACCGATTGTCAACCGACTTAATACAAAAAGTGTTATTGAGCATTGAAAGAAGAAGCCACACATTGTGAGTAGAAAGCCTTTTACTCCGCGCACATTCACATGTGCATTCTAAAACATTTTGCGGTAAAAAAAAAACCTTTTTTTTTTAAAGTTTTACCTTGAAATTTTTGAAATAGTACATAAACAGGCATGTTTCCAAACATAACATACACAACTATGGAACTTATAAAGTTCAACATTGAAAAAATGAAGGCAATATCAGACATAGTGTGAAAAATGTCTTGATCTTGCCTTCATCAGATGGGGTGAAGTCACCCCTGTAAAAGCCAAATTTAGAAGATGCACACAAATTGTGAGTCAAAATGGGGAAGACCTTTCTGATCCCATACTTAATGTCAACATGTGCTATCTCACATCATGGGGGATCAATTGACGTGTTTTGGGGGTGCAACCATTTCCTCTCACCTACTAGAGTTGGGAGGAAGGGGTTGCACCCACAAAACGCGTACAGTGAAATCCCCTGATGGCAGATAGCACATGTTGACACACTGTGTGCATCTTCCAAATTTAGCTTTTAAACTGTATTAAAAAACTTTAGATACATTTTAATAAAAAAAAAAGAAAGGTGTAATCTTTGTTGGATTTAGATTCTCCCTAGTACATCAATCATGTTCTTCAGTCTTTGTTCAATCTCCTTGGTTTTTTCCTTGATAATGTCTAATTCCCGACTACACCACATTATGTCCTGGATAAGCCGTTGTGCACTGTCACTGGTGAAATGAGGAGATTGTTCTTCCACAACCTGCACATCACCTAAAATAAAAATACACACCATGTATTATAAATAGGCAGGCATACATCTATTACCTGAAGCTGTGGTGTCAGACACTGACCTGTTGTGGTGACAATTTCAACCACTTGTTCCACCTCTCCTTCCTCCACATCCTCAGGTTAGTGGTGTCCTCTGTTCCCCTTCTTCGGGGGGGGGGGGTGGAGGATTATTGTTGTCCTCAGATGTCCCAAGTCTTTTCTCCCCTATGAGAATGAAACAAAAAGTACTTAGCACACAGATATGTGTTGCCAGAAATATGAATGTAAAACATTGCTTGGAAGTGGGGTACAATTGTCTGTTTGGGCAGAGTTCCAAGTTGAAGACGTGATTAATTCCAATGGAGTACATGTGTGGGACACCTTAAAAAGTTTGTTCTTGTGTCCCAAACTAGTGCTCTTGAGTCCAGATGTGTAAACAGCTGTGGAGTGTCCTCTCCTTACATTACACTGAATCAAGTGTGCAATTCATTCTAGTTACAAACACATCTAGACAACAATGTCCTAAACTTTGTTTAATACAAATTAGCATGACCAAATAAAGCTAACTCTGTATCTGCCCAAAACATCGTATTTAGTTGGCAATGAACAATGTTTCTTACGACCGATTACTGTGCCCACGAACATGAAAGTAGTCATTTTAAACTGTACAACAGTAAAGCAAAGCACATGGAGCAGCATGTAAGTAATAATAATAGGAACACACGACAACTACTTACTTTTTAGAAGAACTCTCTTGATCCTTCTGTACTGATCCTGCTCCCTCAATTTCAGGTCTGACCAGCGTTTCCTCAATTGCTCCTTGGATCGTCGTACCCCAAAATTCCGACGCAGACTCTTCACAACTTTAGTCATGATCTTGGCCTTTCTCACATTTGGGTTTAGGTACAGTCCATACTTCCCATCATAGTCGGCCCTCTTCAATATGTCCACCATCTCCACCATTTAACCAAAGGACATATTTGAGGCCTTAAATCTTCTCCTCCGGGATCGGGACGTTTCTGACTCCGGGCTTTCCTCGTCGTTACTGCTATTATGCACCTGCTGTGTCTCCACCATGTCGTCTCCCACGGCGCTGAAAAAGAAGGGGCGGGGAATATTCTAGAAAGAACGTCAGGGGCGGGCGACTCGGGCTTAGTTTCACGCATGCGCAGTGTATATAAAGCTAACATGCATGTGTCGTACGTACGATCTGTGAGTGGAGGAAGCACCGAACGTTATAACAAAGGTTACATTTTAACTTGGGACATTAGTGGCCTATACTGATTCTAGATTGAGGCCTATATTGGGATAAGATTAGTAGAGTTTAGCCTAATATTAGTGTTTTTGTCTTGTCTTTCAGAAAATATGAAACAATTCAAAGACCCTGAATTCATGGGCCAGTTCATCGACAAATACAGTGATATGCGAAATTTGTGGGAGGTTAAAAACCCCTTATATCGCAATAAACCAGCTAGGAAGGCATCGCTGGAGAAAATGCTGGGATTTGTGAAGGTGCAGGTCCCCGACGCAGACATCGAGTTTGTGGAGAAGAAAATTGGTAGCTTGAGAAGCACATATGGGAAGGAGCTTAATAAAGTCCAGGCTTCCATGAGATCAGGAGCTGCAGCAGAGGATGTGTATGTACCCAGTCTGTGGTACTACAACAGGGTGAGGTTTCTGGAAGACCAGATTGAAGCCAGGGAATCACTTTCCACACTTTCATCCACCCTTCCATCCACCCTTCCCTCAACCCCAGCTGAGGCTTCCAAGGACTAACCTGGGCCTTCCATCCTGGAAGAAGTTGAGGAGCCCAGCTGGAGCCAGGTATAGTATTTTTTTACATATTTATTGTCCGAAAATTATTGTTGTTAACTAGATGTTATTATTGATAACAAATGAATGATTTAAAAAAAGTGTTTGACATATCAATAGACAGTAGGGGCCAAAAATGATTGTGACAAGAATGAAAAATGCTGGGATCAGTATGTTAGTCTTTTCTATTTATTAACATTTAATTTGCAACAGTCATGAGCTGAAAATTGTGTGTGATTGATGAACCAAAAACTAAAACTATGTCCCTTTTTCATACACAGGAAGACCTCAGCCAGGATGAGGCTCTGGAATGTGGCAGACAGGAGGAGGCGGGGGTAAGTGTCAGCCAGGAGTTGGCGGGGCCCTGTAGCCTCACCCAATCCCAGGTGCCCCCACACCGCCTTACAACAAAAAGGGCCAGGAAGGGGAGTAACGTGGAGGAGGCAGCAATGGGCCTCATTAAGGATGCTAATGCAGCCCTGAAAAGCCCCTCCGACGCTGAAGAGGCTTATGGCTGCTATGTAGCTGCTAAATTGCAGCAAATGGAAGAGGGCCAATGCCTCAGGTGTGAGAAAAAATTATTTTTGAGGCCATTCAGAAGGGGTTGAGTGGCCAAATAAGTGATAACATGCACTTATGTGTGCTCGCCCATCCTCCTCCTCCTCCTGCCACAAGTTCACCTCCAGAGCCACAGCCTCCAAGGAAGGCGGCAGGGAAGACAATAAAGTGATGGCCTGGGTTCAGTCTGGTCTGATAGAAGACGCAGGCTGTTGTAGTACCACAGCCTGGGGACATATATGTCATCTGCTGCTGTTCCTGATCTCTGGGAGTCCTGGACCAGATTGTGCTCCCATTGTATGGACTTCTCAAGCTGCCAATTTTATTTTCCAAATAGTTGATGTGTGCCCTGGGGTACAAAGGCTTTGCAAATTCCAGCAGTTTCTCCAGCATTGCCTTCCTCTTTATTTTGTTATGAGCCAGAATAAATGGAGATTTTTTTTATCTGAAAATACTTGTGTTTTTCTTCAAAAAGTACAATTTGTTTGTGAGTAGGCAGGTACATTTCAAAAATACAATGTCAAATTAACAAGCAAAACCAACCAACCTCCTTGAGCTTTTAAAATACAAGATAATAATGTTGTTGAGTAAACTTGACAAACAAAAAAAATGTATTATGGAGATGACTAGAAAATAATTTCAAAATTTCAAAAAGTTCTTGATTAAAAAAAAAAATTCCAAACATTATTATGGAGATACAAAAAAGATTTTTCAGGAGAACATGAGAAATAATAAAGAAATCAGTTTGTGTGAATATGAGCAGCAAAACTTCATTCTTCTAGCATTATAAAGAAGAAAAGAATGCGCTGCATTAAACTATTTAAAAAATGTCAGCGTGACGAATGTGCCATCTTCATTATGAACGGTAGTTTTACCAGACCGAGCGCTTCTGTACTTGAATCTGAGCATGCGTGAGTTTTTGCATGTTGGAATTGCATACAAACTAATGCATTTTCGGATAGGAACTTTTTCCGACCTTTTTCCGACCTTTTCCGACCGAAAAATTGAGAACCTGATCTCAATCTTTTGCTGGTGGGAATTCCGCCAGAAAAAGTCAAATGGAGCATACACACAGTCGCATTTTTCGACAAAAAGCTCTCATCGGACTTTTGCTGGCGGAATTTCCGATCGTGTGTATGGTGCATAACACTGGCTTAAAGTGCTAGTAAACCTCTTAAGAAAGAAAAAAACTTCCCCTGTAAGACAAATGCATAATGTGCTAGTATGCATCGCATGCGCAAGAGTTTCTGGTGGTAGACAAAACAAGAAACGCTAAATGGCATCGTCCATTAGGGCCACAGCCATGTATAGTTGTTACCACAGATGCAAGCGCAGCAGGGTGGGGCGCCGCCTGTGAACAACTCAAGATCTAGGGCAGAGAGGAGTTTCCGTTAGGGCCTAGTTTCCAACATTCTGGAACTTCGAGCAGCATTCATGGCATTGGCCACCTTGCTGCCTCACATACAGGGTCACCCAGTGCTGCTCTATCTGGACAACACTGCAGCAGTGTCCTACATACAGTGACAAGACAGGTTGCACAGCCAATCCCTCTTGAGAGAGGTGAAACCGATCAAGACATTGGCACAACAATATTTCCCAGATTTGAGGGCCCTATATCTTCCAGGCTGTCAGAACTTGGAAGCAGATCACCTATACAGACAATAGGTTCACAAGCTTTGCAGCTGGACTTCAGTTTGACCCTAGTGACCCAAATGTATCTCAAATCCTGTCTTTTCTGCAATCCAGATTGGATTTTGGGCTCAGCCTAAGTTCACTTAAGGTGCAAATTTCAGCTACCTCGGCTTTTACCTAAAAGAAATGGGCAGCAAGCCTGCTGGTGTAGCACTTCATGAGAGCGGTACTTAGACTACGCCCTCTCCCAAGAGAAATAGGTTCCCTCAATGGGACCTGGCAGTAGTCCTCAATTTTCAAGAAAACCCTCCTTGTGCTCCGACGAAGACTGTTCATTATGGGATATCACCTTAAAAATGGGTTGTGCTGAGACCATTGGATCACTTTGTCCCAAAAATGGCATTGGCATTTCATCTCTCTGGTGAATGGGTGCTTCCAGCCTTCCCAGCAGAATCGGATGCTGATCTGCATGAGTTGGACATTCCAAAAGTCCTCAAAGCCTATCTCCAGGCTACTTCTACATTCAGACCGGCGGGTGGGGGGTCCGATCGGACCCCCCCCGGCCGGCAGGGACGGGCGGGATCGCTTCAGGAGCGAGTCCGGGATGAGGGGACGGCCAGTGGTTTCTGGCCAACCCCTCGCGATCGCTCCTGGCGAACCAGATGCTTCCTCTGTCTGTGTCACTCAAAACACAGGCAGAGGAAGTGATGTCTTCGGTGCGCCGGTCTATGTGACCGGAACGCCGAGCTGTGAATATCTAAAGGTTAGTGCACCAACAGTACCCTGACACCAGTACACCTAGGCACACAAAACACCCCCCTGTCACCCCCAGATCACCCCCCAGATGACCCCCTCCCCCCCCAGTCACTGTGTCACTAATTGCAGTTATCATTTTTTTACTTATCACTGCATTTAGTGTCAGTGTGACTGTAATAACTGTCATTGCAGTAAGTTTTAGGTCCAAGGTTGCCCCCCAACCCCCCCCCCCTAATAAAGGTTTTTCCCCTTGATTGCCCCCTAGGTAACCATTTCACCCCCATGTTTATATAGGTTCAGAAAGAGGTTTATAGGTCAGGTACCCCCATATTACAACCTAAATAAAGGTTTTAACCCCCTGATTGCCCCTAGAGTTAACCCTTTCACCAGTGATCACTGTATAACTGTCACTGGTGACGCTGGTTAGCCAGTTAGTTATTTCGTTATTTAGGTTCCCCGTCAGGTTTTTATATAGCGTCAGGTACCCCCATATATTACCTAATAAAGGTTTTAACCCCCTGATTGCCCCTAGTTAACCCTTTCACCCCCTTTTGCCAGTGTCACTAAGCGATCGTTTTTCTGATCGCTGCATTAGTGTCGCTAGGTAACCAGTTTTTTTTTGTATTACTGTTACGGGTGACGCTGGTTAGTTAGCTTGTTTTTTATAGTGTCAGGGCACCCGCCATTTATTACCCAATAACGGTTTTAGGGTCAAATAAGGTCATCATACCTACTGGAAAATTTTAAGTGAAAGAGGCCTCGGCCAGAACCATCTCAGCCTGGATAGTAAAAACTATTAAAGGGGCATATAGAGCAGCTGGAAAGGATTCTCCAGAGGTGGTTAGAGCTCACTCAACCAGAGCGATGTCTTCTTCTTGGGCGGTGCGGGCAGGAGTGTCTCTGGAGACAGTTTGCAAAGCGGCTATCTGGTCATCACATCATACGTTCTTAAAACACTACAGGGTGGATCCACCAGCTCTTACTACAGTAGAGTTTGGGAGGAAAACTATCCAAGCTTTTATGTCTATTGTCAAATAAAGACTAAGTTTGCAGCATTAAACCCTCCCTTTTAAAAGTGCATTATGTATCATAATCGCCTTGAGGCGATTCGGTTCGCATTGTAGCGCTATACAAATTATTCATTCATTCATTCATCATATGTATGCTGCCATGTTGATGTCAGGAAAATGGAAAATTATATCAAATACTTACCATAATTTTCCTTTCCTGACACCAAAACATGGGAGCATATGGACCCTGCCTCTGATCTTTGTGCTTTATACAGAGAATGGGCGAGGTAGCTCTCAGTTAGACTTTTATAGAGCTAAACAGGTCCTGTGGGTGGATATAGGATCGGAGCTGTATCATATGTATGTATTGGCATCAGGAAAGGAAAATGACGGTAAGTATTTGATACAATTTTCCATTATTTGCTCCCTTTTGTCTCGTAAAATGTATATTTAAAGTATTTTGTTATAGTGCAAAAAACACCTATGGATTTTGTCATGTATCTTTTTTTATTTTAATTTTTTTTAATTAGAAAAGTATAGCAATCAGATGCATAATACATTTATAGTTAATTTAAGTACATACAGACCATTTTGTATTCTATCCAAAACAAAAGTTTTGGCAGGCATTTTTTGTTTAATAACAAGTGCATTTAACTTTAGGACTTGTATAGTGGCCAAGAGTCAGGTCAACTCCATCTTTGCTTCATTTGTCCTCTTTCCTTTTTTACTCTGAGCCTAATGTTTACTTCTTTTGCATTTCTTTGAAAGCCTAGACATTATTTATTAAATAGGTTTCAAATAAAAACTTTACTGGTCTATATATAATATTAACCAATAAAACCAGTAATTCTCCAGGGCAGATCTGAATCTGATTGGTTGCACAGAGCCAACACAAACAGTTGCTTTTCCACTGATATCTAAACAAAACAGATTTTCCTATGTCCGAAGCTGCTATGGTTTAAATCTGGACTTGACTGACCTTGTAGATGTTCACTAGTTTATGTTCAAAATGCCAAACATATGCCCAAGAGAAGCAAGCAAAATATGACTTTTTGATTTTCCAGCACTTATTCTTGCAAGAGCATTTTATTTTTGGTATTATAGCCAATGGTAACTGTCCACTTAAGTTCCCTTTAATTGCTGGTACAGGCTAAAATAAAGAGTATTTCTTATCCTTTCCATCTTTTATAAACAACCATATTTCTTTTATTATGTTTTCCTAGATATGGAAAAAACAGTAATGTCTTTGTTTATTTCTGACTCATCTTTAGGGATTTTCTAAGGCAATACTTATTGTTCCCTAGTACAAAAGACAATGTGAGTGATGCAAGTAATTAAAAAGCTAGGAAAACAGCACTTACAAATTTTAATATTTCAATACCAAAGATTGTCTTGTTAAAATACATTTGCATGCCACCCAAAAGAACAGAGCACACACCAATTTTATCATTTGCTCCATGAAAAAGATCACTAACCTGCCAGCAAACACAAGGTTCTCACATTTAGCATTCCTACAAAGTAAACTACATTGAGGACTTCAATTAAGTCTTGTAAAAATGCTCTTGTGGTCTAGGTAAGCCTAGTGGAAATCAAAGGGCTATAGAGTGCTTATATACAAAGACAGTGTTGTGCTAAACATAAAATGGCTCATAAAGTGTTGATAGAAAATAGTCCAATTATAGAAAAACTAAAAAAACACAAATCCGTGAAATTGCAGATGAATCCAGAAGATCCTCCACCTTGTGCATATACCGCCACTTCAAGCAATATAGACTCTTACCAGAGAGTCTGGACCCTTTATTACAGAGGGTCAAACAGGCTTGATGTAATATTCTTTGCAGGGGTCATCAATTGGAGATGAACAAATTAGGAACTTTACCTGGATAATCACACCAGACTCCATTCACCCCAGGACCAGACTTCACCATGCAAATGAAGGAGGCACCAGATAATGTAAAATCCCAAAATACTCATTTAATAAAAGGTATTGCATTTACATTTGTTCAGATAAAAAACAAATTGTATACAACATAGGCAACCGCCATAAAAACATACAGATACTGTAAACGGGAAAGCGATAGCAGGAAACAGCTCCTTTACCAACCGGTTTAGTCGCTTAGAGGGCTTCTTACAGGGCATGAGCATCATTTCCTGCTATCGCAATATATAGGTAACAGGCAATTTAAGCCTCACTTTCATTCCTGCAGCCACAAGAGAGGAGGGATGTGTCACACTCTCATGCGCAAACAGGAACTAATATATAGGAAACAGGTAATTCCAGCCTCGCTTTCATTCCTGCAACTTATGGCTATTGGACATTGATGCTTGTGTATAACCAGCAAGAGCAGCCATAAAGGAGCAAGTAATGTATAGACATCAGAGTTACTCTACAAAGCTAAACTATTTACATGAGTAGGGATGGGCTGGAACCCCCCCCCCCCCCCGCGCTTCGGTTCACATCAAAACATGCGAACAGGCAAACAGTTTAAGCAAACATGCAAACACTATAAAAGTCTATGGGACACGAACATGAAAAATCAAAAGTGCTGATTTTAAAGGCTTATATGCAAGTTATTGCCATAAAAAGTATATGAGGACCCGGGCACTGCCCTAGTTAAAAGTTTTTAAAACAACCATTTTTTCAGGAGCAGTGATTTTAATAATGCTTAAAGTGAAACAATAAAAGTGAAATATTACTTTAACCACATGCCGACCAGCGCACGACGATATATACGTCGGCACCATGGCACGGCTGGGCAAATGGGTGTACAGTATAGTTAAAAGAACAGGTATGCCCCCTTTAAATCACGGCATTGTGGGCGCGCACCCACTGCGTACTCTGTGACCGCGCCCGCGGGTCCCACGGACTCGATGTCCGCCGGGGGCCCGCGATCGTGTCACGGAGTGGCAGAACGGAGAGATGCCTATATAAACAAGCCATTTCCCTGTTCTGCCTAGCAACATGACAGAGATCTACTGATCCCTGTCATCGGGAGCAGTGATCTCTGTTATGTTCTAGTGAAGCAATCCCCTCCACAGCTAGAATCACTCCCTAGGACACACTTA
Organism: Lithobates sylvaticus; assembly: GCA_028564925.1. Taxonomy (NCBI): domain Eukaryota; kingdom Metazoa; phylum Chordata; class Amphibia; order Anura; family Ranidae; genus Lithobates; species Lithobates sylvaticus. Next base: position 185,332,373 of record CM053032.1, read on the forward strand.
ACCCCTTGATCGCCTCATAGTGTTTAACCCCTTCCCTGCCAGTGACATTTACACAGTAATCAGTGCATTTTTATAGCACTGATCGCTGTATAAATGACAATGGTCCCAAAATAGTGTCAAAAGTGTCCAATGTGTCCGCCATAATGTTGCAGTCATGATAAAAATTGCAGATCACCGCCATTACTAATAAAAAACAAATTATAATAAAAATGTCATAAATCTATGCCTTATTTTGTAGACCAATCAATATACGCTTATCGCTATTTTTTTACCAAAATAATGTTGAAGAATACATATCGGCCTAAACTGAGAAAGAAATTCGTTTTTTTTATATATTTTTTGGGGATGTTTATTATAGCAAAAAGTAAAAAATATTGCTTTTTTTTCAAAATTGTCGCTCTTTATTTGTTTATAGCACTAAAAAATAAAAACTGTGATGAGGTGAGGTGATCAAATACCACCAAAAGAAATCTCTATTTGTGGGAAAAAAAGGACATCAATTTTGTTTGGGTGCAACGTCGCAGCGCCGTATCGCAAAAAGTGCTCTGGTCAGGAAGGGGGTAAATCCTTCTGGGGCTGAAGTGGTTAAATATCATGCCTGGGGGTCCCCTTAGTCTGCCAGTAAAAAGGCACATCTGTGCAATGTGTAGAACAGTGCCGCAGAAAAATTTTATTTCGAAAGGAAAAAATGTCATTTAAACTTGTTTGCGCCTGTAATGTATTGCCATCTCTGGCAATATAAATAAAAAATCAAGGGAAAAAAAATCAGCGTGGGTCCCCCCCCATGCCAAAATAAAAAAATAAAAATTGGCTTGGGTTCCCCCCAACATCCATACCAGACCCTTATCCGAGCATGCAGCCTGGAGGACAGGATAGAGGCGAGCGAGGGCTCCTGAACCATACCAGGCCATGTTCCCTCAACATGGGGAGGGTGCTTTGGGGTCAGCCATCTTGAGCCATCTTGAGAGCAAGTACAGAAATGCTGCAGATATCCAAAGTCTGGTTTGTACTTTCAGTCTGACCATTGCTCTGAGGGTGATAGGCAGATGATAGACAATCAATACCTCAATGGATAAGGATTTACAAAGATCTATCCAAAACCTGGACGTGAATTGTACTCCTCTGTCTGACACAATATTGTCTGGTAATCTTTGCAGCCTAATGATTTCATTAATAAATATGTTGGCGGTATCTACCACAGAGGGTGAGCCCATCATGGGCAGGAAGGGGGCCATTTTAGAGAGGCGGTCAACTACTACCAAGATGGTAGTGAACCCTTCTAAAGGGGGGTAAGTCTACAATATATGCCATAAAAATCTTTCTTCAGGGCTGTTCCGGAATGGGCAATGGTCTTAATAGACCCCAAGTATTTGTTCCATTGAGTGCAAGAGTTTACATACTTCCTGCAACCTCGACTGGGCTACCAAAAAGAGTGTTGGACTAGGTCAGAGGTTTTCCGTATTCCGAAATGTCCGGCAGGTTTATGATCATGAAAAGTCCTCAAGACCTGAAGTCTGACTTGCTGTGGGACAAAAATGTTATCTTGGTACCAAAGCAGACCTTCCTGGTTTCTTAGAGAAGACACCTCTGGCTCTGTACATTGTGTAGATGCCTGTCTAATTGCTGTTCTTAAGTCAGGTAAGATGGAGTAAAAAGATTTTTTTGCAGACAGGATGGTGCCAGGTTCTGTTATTTCAGGGGTATCAGGGAACATCTGGAAAAAGAACGTCCACTTTCCCATTCTAGGAGCCTGGTCGGTATGAAATATGGAAATTAAATTTAAAGAAGAACAGTGCCCAAAGGGCTTGTTGGGTTCTTAGCCTTTTATCAGTTCTGAGATACTCCAAAAATTCTTGTGGTCCGTAAAAATCAAAATTGGGTGTGCTGCCCCCCAGTAAGTATCTCCATTCCTCTAGAGCAAATTTAATAGCCAGCAACTCACAGTCACCAACGTCATAATTCCTCTCTGGTGGACTCATCTTTCAAGAGGCAAAAGCTACAGGATTATGCAGGGCTTTAGGTCCCCGACGCTGGGATAAAATTGCACCTGTGGCTATCTCTAATGCTGCATACACACGACCGGACTTTTCATCGGACTGAACTCTAAAGGACTTTCCAATGGAGTTCCGCTGAAACGTTCTTGCCTACACACGATCACACCAAAGTCAGACCGTCTAGTACACGGTACCGTACACCAGGTCCGACGAGACTATAAAACGGAAGTTCAATAGCTCGTGCGCCACACTTTGGGCTCCTTCTGCTAACTTTGTGTTTACCTCGTGTTAGTAGAAGTTTGGTGAGAGATGATTCGCGCTTTTCAGACTCGTGTTTTTCAGATCGATTAACTTTGTGCTTGTGAGGTTTGTATCTGTTTTTCAGTGCATGTAGTCAGTTTGTATCTGTATTTCTTCTGTTCTGGTCTGCTCGTTTCTGATTTTCAGCTCGTTCTTCACAGGCCTTGCTGTTCTTCAGTGCGTTCTGTTAAGTTTGTTCTGACCAGCCGACCGTTTTGAAGCCATGTTGCGTGTACGTACTCATTGTAGAGTTCGTACTTTGCTTGGGCATGGTGTTGCAGTTCATTCTTCAACCCAAGACCAGTCCATGAACAGGATGGGGAGGAGTTCATGGACGAAGAATTGGTTACTCCAGCGTGACCAACTTTCTCACATGCCTTTGCTTCATGAGATCCGGGAGAATAATCCTGACAATTTCAGGAACTTTCTCAGGATTGCGGACTCCATTTTTCACCGTCTGTTGGCTTTGCTGACCCCATATATCAGCAGGCAGGATACCTGCATGAGGCAAGCCATTACTCCGGAGCCTAGGCTAGTTGCCGGTTTGTGGTACTTGGCGACTGGGAGAAGCCTTCAGGACCTCAAGTTCTCGACAGGCATCTCCCCCCAGGCTCTGGGAATCATTATCCCAGAGACCTGTTCTGCCATCATTCAGGTCCTGCAGAAGGACTATATTAAGGTACGATTTTTCCTTTAAAATCACATTTTATTGTATTTAATGTTAGCTAATGTATTGTATTTCTTTCCTCAATCCCTAATTACCATGATTGCAATATGCTGTGAATGTCCCCTTTGTCCTCATGCATGCTTTAATCTTTTAATGCTCTATGCTAAAAAAACCCCTTAAAATGTGTCCAAACGGTCTGTGTGTCCTTAAAATAATTTATAACCCCCCCCCCTTAAAATGTGTCCAAATGGTCTGTGTGTCCTTAACCGCTTCCCGACCGCCTCATTAATTGCTTTAAAATCCAAATTTTAATAATTATATTTTAGCCTCCACTTTTTTGTCACCATTACATTGAAAACAATAAAACAAATTTTTTATTATTTTACATTTTGGCTAAAATAAATGATCCCCAAAAATATATAAAAATACATTTTGTTTCCTCCGTTTAGGCCGATACATAATCTTCTACATATTAAAAAAAATAATCGCAATAAGCAATTGATTGGTTTTGTACGTCAAAAGCCGATATACTATAAAAATGTCAACTGGCAGTGAATGTATTGGGCACAGGGGGCTAGGCCTGGGGGAAAACCAAAGCCGTTGCCACTACCCTGATAGCCTGCTCCCGACGGACAACGATGGCCCCACGAACTTTAAAAAAAATTGCCTAGCCTTTAGTATCGTAGTTAAAAAATAGGAGGGAATGTGTGCCTTTAACCTTTGCAATATGTATTGCAAAAAAACTTAAACGTGGTGTGGGGTTGAAAAAATCAATGAGGAATAGAACTTTCTTTGCAGAGACAGATAGTGGAATAACGATAATAATGAAGAAAACTTCGAAAAAGCCCTCATCTTAATTGCTCCTTTTTTGTCCTTCATGCTAATTTGCCTTCACTAACCTCCCCAGCATGCTATGCTGGGCCCATATCCACCTAGCCTAGTCATTTAACAATGTATTTTGTCAGCTGCATTGTAGTGCTTTAGCCTAAAAACCCCCTTAAAATGTGTCCAAACGGTCTGTGTGTCCTTAAAATAATTTATAACCCCCCCCCTTAAAATGTGTCCAAATGGTCTGTGTGTCCTTAACCGCTTCCCGACCGCCTCACGCCGATATACGTCGGCAGAATGGCACAGCTAGGCAAAACCACATACAGGTACGTGGCCCTTTAAAAGCCTAGCCGTGGGAAAAAACCTTAAAAAAACTTAAAAAAACTTTAAAAAGCTTTTACATTTTTCTTCCATTTAGGGACACTGGAGGCCAAACATCTGGACCCAGACCTAGAGCAAAACATTTTTTGTGGTGGTCATCATCAGCTGGGGAACAGGCTGATGACCACAAGGACATTTAAGTATTACGAAAAAGATATGAAAAAAAAAGAGAATGCAAAACAAATTTCAAAATGGAAAGAAAAGAAAAAAAAAACCTTTGAAAGTACAATCCCCCCCCCCCCCCATAAAAATGACATAACTTTAAACATTTACTAAGCTATGGAAAAGGAATTTTTTTACCAATCTGCTTTCCCAAATATTTTTCAATGTAGGGAGTCAGTGGAGTTTCAAAACCCGGAACCAAGATCTTTAGGAATCAAACAACGGAGGCCCACTAATGTCTAGAAGATCTGGCACCAAAGGCCACTCCTACCTGGAAATAAAGATTCAGGACTGGAATGAGACAGAGACTCACTTACAAAATGAGATTTTGATAAGCCCCCGCCCGCAGACCCCCACAACCACTGGGAAAGGGTTGTGGGGATGAGGTCCTTGTCCCCATCAACATGGGGACACTGTGCTTTGGGGGGCTACCCCAAAACACCCTCCCATGTTGAGGGCATGTGCCCTAGTACGGTTCAGGAGGGGGGGTGCTCTATCATCCCCCCTCTTTTCCTGCGGCCTGCCAGGTTGCATGCTCGGATAAGGGTCTGGTATGGATTTTTGGGAGGACCCCCACGCCATGCGAGGTTCCCCTTAAAATCCATACCAGACCTGAAGGTGGTAATATGATCATGAGGGGAATGTCTTCCCGTGGGGTATAAAGTATGTGTCTGAGTTTCAATAAACAGTCATTCCTTTGGTTCTATTCCCACACCCTGTCTGTTTATGATGATTGGGGTAAAAAAAAGGCTGGTATTAGCTCTCGGTCTGCTTGGAATGGTTTGAAGGGCAGGAGGCACTGTTTGGCAGAAGGAAGCACCTTATTGGGGTGTCAAGTGGTTTCGTCACATGGGGCATGTCTGTAAGTGTGAACTTAGCCTTTGTTATCTGGGGGTCTGCGTAGTGCAACCTCTATCAGTGGGGGCCTGTGTATGGTGTCCCCGGTATCAGTGGGGGTCTGAGTAGTGCTCTCACTATCAGTGGGAGTCTGTGAACCGTGTCCCTGATATCAGTGAGGGTCTGCGTAGTGTCCTCAGTATCAGTGGGGATCTGTGTACTGTGTCCTTGGTATCAGTGGGGGTATTTGTAGTGTCCTCAGTATCAGCAGGGGTCTGAGTAGTGTCCCCGGTGAGGCTCCTCCCCTGTGTGGAGGATAGGTGGGCAACTTCCACTGACAGATGACCCATGGTGGAGGTTCCTGTCACTTTGGGGGGACTGCAGAGCTTACAGTCTAATGTTACTGCACAGCCTCTGCCCCCTCCTGTGGCATGTAAATAAGAAATAAATTATAAATAACAAGCTGCCTTATGATAGCTCCGACCCTGAATACCTTATACCAACCAATCAAAAATCATGCTTCAATGAACTAATGTGAAAATTAAAACAGATATACCACACCGCTATACAGCACCTCATCCCAAATTAGTTAAAGAAAATTGTAAAAGAGTAGGTCAAAGGGGTGCCAATTAATATATTTGTCAACAATGTGTTCATATTTTATGAATTTTTTTTTTTATTAATAACACATTTTATTTATATAATTTTGTTTAAAAAAATATAGAAAAAAAGGAGAGACAGGGCAAAAAACGCATACAATTTTACACTTAATGGTTGGTATCATACCAATGTCACAAAATATAATACAACAAAAGGCCTGAAAATACTGAATACAGGCCTATAATTAGATGCAGGCCGTCATATTCCAACATGTTTCGCCATTTCGATGGCTTCCTCAGGGAAAAAGACCAATGCCTGCTCACAGTGGTACCTTTCTAAATATAAGAAACAATAATGAGATGTACAAAATACAATCAATGAGGTAAAGTTTTTATGCAGTTTGTGATTGAGTGCAAAGAACAATTGGCACTTGTTCCCTTGTCTAACCCCCCACATAAGGGCATGTACAGGTGTGCCTACCTATAGAGACCCAATTGGGTATTCAGTTCAGCCACAAAGACGGCCAAGTCCCAAGCGGGGTCACCAGAGAGAGACGCCAAAGATATTGGTAGCAGGGGACGTACTAGACCTGGCAAATATTAGAACAATTAGACTTTGGATTTATAGTTCTATTTTAAACATAAAAATGGTAGTGTCCCTTATGGGGAAAGAATCAATCCCCCACAGTAATGGGTATAACACTACCCTAGGCATTTGCCTCTTATACTTACAAATGGGTTAAAAACGGGAATTGTATCGAACGGACGTAAGCAATTGATGGTAGGTAGGGATGGGCCCGGTGTTCGATTCAAACTCATATTCAGAACTCTGAGGGCCGTTCGCATCGAATTCGTGTGATGCGAACGGTCCACAATGCACTGCGCCGCCAGTCGCAGTGCATTGCTGGCTGATGATTGGCCAAGCATGCACTGTGACCCCGCATGCTTGGCCAATCATAGAGCCAGCAGCGAGGAGAGCAATAATTGGACACAGGTAGGATGCCTGTGGCCAATTATAGCTCAGGGTGTTTAGTACACGCCCCACACTATATAAGGCCGCCGCGACACCGGCCTTGTGTAGTGTGTTCTGACGTTGAGGGATAGTGGATTTATAGGCAGGGACAGTCTAAACTATTTTTCAATCATTTCTGTGTGGGGAAAGTGTAGGGAAAGAGGAAAAATAGGCAGGGATAGTGTGTTCTTCTCAGGCATTTGCGTGTGGGGAAAGTGCTGTTCTCTACCAATACAGCCATCTGCAGGAGTTAGTGTGTGTGCTGTGTGAGTCTAGCACAGCACAGTATACAACCTGCACCTGTATCTGCCTTTCTGCCCTAGTGTCATCTAATCCAGCCATTTGCAGGAGTTAGTAATTGTGTTGTGTGAGTGCAGCACAGCACAGTATACAACCTGAACCTGAATCTGCCCTTCTGCCCTGGTTTCATCTAATCTAGCCATCTGCAGGAGTTAGTAATTGTGTTGTGTGAGTGCAGCACAGCACAGTATACAACCTGAACCTGTATCTGCCCTTCTGCCCTGTTGTCATATAATCCAGCCATCTGCAGGAGTTAGTAATTGTGTTGTGTGAGTGCAGCACAGCACAGTATACAACCTGAACCTGTATCTGCCCTTCTGCTCTGGTTTCATCTAATCCAGCCATCTGCAGGACTTAGCAATTGTGTTGTGTGAGTGCAGCACAGCACAGTATACAACTTGAACCTGTATCTGCCCTTCTGCCCTGTTGTCATCTAATCCAGCCATCTGCAGGAGTTAGTAATTGTGTTGTGTGAGTGCAGCACAGTATACAACCTGCCCCTGTATCTGCCCTTCTGCCCTGGTTTCATCCAGCCATCTGCAGGAGTTAGTAACTGTGAGGGCTTACAGTGTTGTGGCAACACCGTCAACCACCACCACTAAAGGCCCAATTTTTCTGCCCCTGTTCAACAGGTGCATGCAATTACAATTCTTGATCTAATAATTCACAGCAGGGCCCATTCCTGCACCCACCAAGAGTAACCGTGAGGGCTTACAGTGTTATGGCAACACCGTCTACCACTAAAGGCCCAATTTTTCTGCCCCTGTTAAACAGGTGCATGCAATTACAATTATTGATCTAATAATTCACAGCAGGGCCCATTCCTGCGCCCACCAAGTGTAACTGTGAGGGTTTACAGTGTTGTAGCACCACCACCACCACCAAAGGCCCAATTTTTTCTAACACTGTTCAACAATGGTATGTAATTACAATTCCTGATATAATAGTTCACAGCAGGGCATTCCAGCGCCCACCAAGAGTAGCTGTGTGGCAGCACCAACATCTAATGGGGCAAATTTCTGCAGAGTATATACGGCAGGCCCCTACTTTCAAACATCCAACTTAGAAACGACTCCTACTTGCAAACTGAAGGTGAAAACAGGAAGTGAGAGGAAATCTACCCCTAGGAAGGAAAATTATATCCTGTTAGATTTAATTTGGAAAAAAGGTATCTCCTCTCTACTGATGCTTTATCACCAATCCTTGTTTCAATAAAAACCCCACTTTTCCAAAAACATTTGTCATTGGGACGGAAAGTGAGGTGAAATAAACAGGTGCACAGACAGCACAACAAATGTTACAGGGGTGATAACCCTTCCATATGTTCTCCAAAAAGCGTAAAAATAGATTTTTTTTGGATGGAGCTACACTTAAAAATGTACCTGTTCAAAATGACATACTTTAGACACCCCCTAGGTACCATATTTAAAGGAATATTTCACTTTTTTTTCACTTTATGCATCATTAAAATGACTGCTCCAGAAAAAACGTCAGTTTTTAAAACTTCTCTTTGCATTGATACATGTCCCCTGGGGCAGGACCCGGGTCCCCAAACCTTGTTTATGACAATAACATGCATATTGGCCGTTATAATTAGCATTTTGAACGTTCGCGTCCATTGTAACTAATAGGGTTCTAACGTTCGTGCAAACTTTCGGTCCGTTCGCAGGTTCTGGTGCGAACCGAACCCGGGGGTGTTCGGCTCATCCCTAATTGTAGGAGGTGCCTGGAAAATTTGAATTGAATTCACAGATCCTTTTTGAAGGTTAACACTAAGAGAAGGAAGAGAAGCAATTTTAAGTTGCCATTTGAGGCGGCTAGATATATACATATCAGCCTACAGGGGGAAACCCTATATAGGCTGCATATACTCAGAGGATATGAAGTCAGGGGCATATATATAAAAGAGCTTACCTAGATTGATAAGCACTTGCATGGACAACCACAGCAAGACACTTTTGGTGGGTAAAGTGACAGTCACAGTCTGAGAAACAACTGAGGTGCAGAGCCAATAGTAAACTACCATCTGAAGGGAAGACAGGAGACCATGGCCCAATGAAAAAGGGCCATTGAACTGCAGACAATGAAGGAGACAGAAGGGCTGCTAATTGTGTAATCAGACGTACCGGATGAGTTTTATCAGTGTTTTTTTGACGAAAAATAAGTTAATTTCTATTAAGTTTTTTCACCCTATTGAAGGATTTCTTCAATAGGGTATGACTATATCCTCTTTTTTTCAACCTGGAATATAACTCATTGGAAGCTTTATAAAAGTCCGAATCATTACTGCAGTTGCGTCTAATTCGCAAATATTGGCTATACGGTATACTATTGAGTAATGGTTTTGGATGTGCACTCGAAGCAAGTAGTATAGTATTTCCCGATGAGGGTTTGCGGTAAAGGGCAGAGTGCAACTGACCTTGAGAATCAATGCGGATTTTAAGGTCTAAAAAGGTAATGTGAGTTTGACTGCACTCCATGGTAAATTTAAGGTTGTAATTATTCATAGACAGGGAGTCGATAAACACAGTGAGATCTCAATAAGAACCCGTCCAGAAAATCAACACATCATCGATGTATCTATGCCAGGCAATCACATTTTTAATATGGTCAGATAGAGCTGAGTCTAAGAATAGTTCCCTTTCCCACCCCCCCAGTGGGAAGTGCCAAAGACAAAGTCGTTTCTTGTCAAGATAAGTTTCAGAAGTTCCAAAACGAAGTTACCGTAGGGTTCTGATCGAGAGCCTTGCTCGTGTATTTGTTTATCTATTACCTCTAATCCCCGATCATGAGGGATGGCATTATAGAGACACTCCACATCAAGAGCCACAAGCCATGTTCCCACAGGCAATTGTTTATCTTCAAGAGTTCGGAGTAAATGGATGGTATCTTTGATATAGGATGAGAGTGATGTTACATGTGGTGCTAAATATTTGTCCACTAATTCACTGGTGTTTTCAGTGAGGCCTTCACAGCCTGAAACTATAGGTCTGCCAGGGGGGTTAGACATGCATTTATGTAACTTTGGCAAAGCATAGAAAGTCAGGGTTTTAGGTTTAGCTACATAGAGAAATTTCCACGTATTGTTGTCTATGATACCCTTTTGAAATGCATGGAAAATTACATTGTGATATTCCGCAATAAAATTTTGTATTAAGGATGCAGAAATCGGCCTGTACCATTCATCGTTGTCAAGGATGTTCCGGCACATAGTAATATACGCCGGAACATCCATGACAACGACATTGCCCCCCTTGTCCGAGGGATTGATCATCATAGTAGAATTGTTTTGAAGTGATTTTAAAGCCTGTCTATGTGCAATGGGCAAGTTAGAGGGATTGGATTTGTCCACATCTAAATTTTGTATTTCACGAGTAATCTGTTGGACAAAGGCCCATAAGTTGGGGTTGGTTGATAGAGTAGGAAACAAACGCGATTTGGGCTTAAAAGTGACTGGAGGGGGGAAGGAGACACCCGGGACGACGACCCTCATCTCAACGAGATCGGAAGTATCTTCATCCTCGATGTCACCCTCCTCCCAAAGGGTCATCAGATCTTCAAGTGCCTGTATCTCAGCTATGGTGGGAACCACATTGGATGTGGGCACCTCCGTGTCTGAGATACTTGTACGATTGTGATAAATTGCTTTAAATAGCAATTTACAGGCAAAGAGATGAATATCCTTAATAAGTTGGAAACGGTCAAAATCAACTAAAGGGCAAAAGGTCAAACCTAATTGTAAGACTTGTATTTGTTCTTTGGTTAATGTAGTGGAAGATAGGTTTATTACATCTAGGTCATGCGCTCTGTGCTGGTTAAGGTGGTAGTCAGGTTCTGTGTGGGAACTGGGGATAGTTCCGGTGTCTGTACTAAAAAAATAGGAGCCATTTTTGGTTCAATCATTTGTGAGCTAGAAGGGAACATTGTGGTTAGGTTTGGTTCACTTACCCGTCTTGCCAGGGAGGGGGAGGCAGAGTGAGGTGCTAAATTACCATCAGTGAGAAGCAAGTGCGCTGTAGTAGTGGATGCCGATAAAGACATAGATTGTGCCCGAGTAAAAGGAGTGGAAGCGTTGGTGAGTTTAGGACGGGTGATAGAAGATTTAGAGGTCAAGGTAGGCCCGAACGTGCTTTTTAGTGAATCCGTGGATGAAGTGGGTTGGTCCCCCTTCCTCTGTTTAGGGATTCGATCTTGTGAAAGTTCCTGATACGTAGTGCTAGAAGAGAAGTAAGTAGGCAAAGCGTTAGAAGGTTCATTGTTAGCTTTTGATGGATAGTGCTGATAGGGTTTGGTTGAAGGTTTCGAATAGGAGCTATTATCCCATTTATATGCATACCCATTTTCGTGTGCTAATTATACCACGCTGTCTACAAAGGATGTTAAGAAAGCAGCTAGCACAGCAATAGATCAATTGCAAAAATATGTGAAAAATAAGTGCAGTGCTAAAAGTTGATCTCAAAGTGAACTGAAAACAATATGAAACCATGAACATCTATAGATATATAGATAGATATATATAGAGATAGATATCTATATCTCTATATATATATATATATATATATATATATATATATATCCATATATATATATATATATATATATATATATCCATATATATATATATATATATATATATATATATATATATATATATATATATATATATATATATGTGTGTGTGAAAAAAGTGCACACAAATGGTCTGAGAGTGAAAACAATATGAACAGTGTATAAATACACATAAGTATACAATAAAATATACAAATGTAATAAACCTTTAAAGAGGAAGTAAACTCTCCCACTCATTCCAGGGGTAAGGCAGCGCCATCTTAAATATTGTTTTCCGAGTCCACAGTAGAGTGTATTTCCGCCCTTACATTGAGCACTTCCTGTACTGTTAACCAAGCCTCCTTCTCAATCCAATGTTTCTATGGCAACCCTGCTTACCTACTCATAGCTGACTTGTTTTATTTCATAGTATTTACTTGTGCCGACTATCTAGTGTTTGCCTATGTCAGTCTTATCAGCTTCAGCTGATAAGACTGCAGTAATGCTGTCCGATGGCTTTTTTTCCACTCCATGTGATGTCACATGGTCACATTGGGTGTAGGAGAAAGCTCTGAGGGATTATGCAGTCTCGTGGAATTTCAGTGTTGTGCCGTAGAAAGTCCTGATAATAGATATACAAGCACACAGAGTGTGGCGTAAATCATGGGAGATATGGGCATGCTCAGTGACGTCAGTCTAAAGAACAAAAAGGATTGCAACAATACTATGCAAGTAGGGAGATATCTAAAAGCAGTGTTCATTAGGGTTTTTTATGCTGATTCACATGGGACAAAGTTGTAGGGGAGAGTTTACAACCACTTTAAAGGGAAGATAATATACTGAGTGTCATATTTACAAATGTGCAGATAAAAATTATGTGAATATTTTCCAATGATAATGTCCAAAAGAAGGGAAACAAATCCTTAATGTTTGGAAAAGTGAACCAAACAATAAAATTATAAATATCCAAAACGTGGTTCAAAGTAGTTGACACTTAAACCTCGTAACACTCCAGCATCGGGACACTCTGCTGAAGTCACTGTTTTTACACTAAGCGCTTTTTTATCAACAACATTGTGAGTGTATTTTCTCCTTTTTTTTATATATAAATAATATCCGATTTATACGGAATTACACTATGTGGCTAATTTTTCTTCCTTTTCATAAACATATCTTATTGGAGAAACCAAACACCTGGTTTTCTGTCTAAAAACTCACCCCATTAAGGTTCACTGTTGGTCTTCTGGTTGGAGGTCATGCCCATTGCAACAATTCCCCTTGGGCGTGTAGCCCTACAAGCCTGATTGACCCATTAGGTGTACACCTATTTCGGTTCAATCTTTCTGGTAAGCCTTTTGACTCTCTGGTGGTGGATCACTTATCAGCAAGTTTGGGCACATTTTTCTATATCACATTGTTATATCACCTTTGAACCACATTTTGGATATTTATAATTTTATTGTTTGGTTCACTTTTCCAAACATTAAGGATTTGTTTCCCTTCTATTGGACATTATTCACATGATTTTTATCTGCACATTTGTCGATATGACACTCAGTATATTATCTTCCCTTAAGGGTTTATTACATTTGTATATTTTATTGTATACTTATGTGTATTTATACACTGTTCATATTGTTTTGAGTTCACTCTCAGACCATTTGTGTGTACTTTTTTCACATACATATATATGTATATGTACACTGTTTCATATTGTTTTCAGTTCACTTTGAGATCAACTTTTAGCGCTGCACTTATTTTCCACATGCTTCAATGAACTGCCTACAATAAATTGAAACCTAGTTGGCTGCTATTGATTTCTGCACTATATACAGGTTCATCATCATTGTACTTTGCAATACCTCTTTATAAAAGCATGCCAATGTACAGCTCCTTTCCTTTTCATTCATAGATTCCTGTTCTTCTATCACAACCATACACTGCCCCCACATTACCATATAAACCCTTCCAAAGAAACTATTTCCTTGATCTGCCTGTTAGGCTAGAATTATAATGCTACAGTAATTATTAAAATGCAAATTGTGACCTTTATTTTCGGTCCACCTAGTTCGCCTTGCTTCAGAAAGTCTTCTTTATACCTTTTTCTTCCAAGCTTTTCATTTAGATTTATAAACATAGTATATAAAGCAATCAGCGCAAACCAAAATTAACAAAAGACAAACAAAATTGCAAGCTGAACACAAAAAGGTAAATCACAAATCCTTAAGAATAATATGTAAAAAAAGAAAGTGCAGCGCAAAACATATAAAAAATGGAATATAAAAGTTCATATCCAATTAGCAATGTGTAGAGTGATGTGGATGAGAACACCCAGTGACTGTAGACTTTCAGTAAGTTTCACAGTGACAATCCTCCACCAAACGGAAAAGGTACTCTTACCAAATGTGATAATCAAAAACGCATGGACCCATTCGTGGGATGATGGTGCGATAACGATCCAACCAGGAGAAAATCCAAAGGTGTGTGATGACCAGGACACCAGAACTATCCTGAGGATGCGGCTCCAACCAAGATGATCCACCATGAGATGGGAGGAGAGATGGGGGGAGGAGCTATCGCTTATGCCAGTCACCCGCGCTCCATCACGCTATACACAGTGGCTTTACACCGCTGATGTTTTTTAGTTATTTGTTTTCATTGTGCTCTATGTATGTGCTGTATTCAGTGCAGATGCCTGCTTGCCCTAATTGCTTGTACAGCCTATACTCATCAGAGCTCTAATTGAGTTACTGGGCTCCACTGCTGTGCTGTTTTTTATGCAGAGGCTTGCATGCTTCAACTGTCTGTGCAGTCCTTTATATCCATTGGAGCTTCAGTGTTATCCCCCCTTTTTAAATAAAACAAGATTTTTATACAGTCTGCACTGAGATTGCATCTTTTATTTTTTCTTGGGCATTAAACCTGCATAATCATCTCATGGTGGATCATCTTGGTTGGAGCCGCATCCTCAGGATAGTTCTGGTGTCCTGGTCATCACACACCTTTGGATTTTCTCCTGGTTGGATCGTTATCGCACCATCATCCCACGAATGGGTCCATGCGTTTTTGATTATCACATTTGGTAAGAGTACCTTTTCCGTTTGGTGGAGGATTGTCACTGTGAAACTTACTGAAAGTCTACAGTCACTGGGTGTTCTCATCCACATCACTCTACACATTGCTAATTGGATATGAACTTTTATATTCCATTTTTTATATGTTTTGCGCTGCACTTTCTTTTTTTACAGATTTATAAACATGACTATAAATATGTATCCGTAAAAGGCATCATTTCAATTGATTGCTGTAGGTCACAGAGTTTTGAATTTCACCAATAACTATAAAAAGTAGAGGGCTAGCCAATATAGACCCCTCATTTATCACATGCTGTTGATCCAGCCATTGTAAGTACAAATTTATAGGACACTAGACAAAACTCATAAAACTGACTTCTAAAAACAAATGTGCAATCAGCAGGGGCTGTGCATGCTTGTCGCTCTAGAACACAAGTATGCTCTGTGTCAACACAAGCCCTGTGATTGATGATGTCTGCATTTTCCAGTATAAAAAGTGATATTTTCCATAGGTATACAATACACAATTGTTAACTTTTCTTCGACAGAATAAAGCCTATCCACCCCATGGTGCCAATCCTTCTGCATACATGCTCTGCTCTGTCTTACCACTAGTTCCCCATAGACAGATAGGCACCTGTTGTTTCCCAACATTTTTCCACCAGTTTCTTAATTTTCAGAGATTTTGGCACAGAGGGTGTACTACACCAGCGCCAATGGCTCTGGTGCCTGATAAGATCACAGGGAACCCCAATAGCAGGAACAACCCTATTGGGAGTGAGACAATGTGCAAAAGCAGGGCCCATCAGGGAGAGAAGAATTAGGGGCTGTAGGGCAGGACGCAGGGTCCAAATAAAGGAGGGAGACCGAGTAGGTGGTATATACAATTTAACCAGTTCCCGACCATGTCACACGGCTATACTACAACACAATGGCTCTCCTGGGTGAAATCCCACACGGGTACATCCTACCCTTTTTAGGCCACCAGAGGCGGTGCGTGAGCTGCACAGCGGGGGGACCTGATGCATGTGGTCGGCGGGCATGATCGCTGCCGGCCACACACGATCGCATGCAAATGTGCCAGCACAGGGATTTGTGTGCGTAAACACACAAATCCTTGTGCTGTCAGAGGAGAGGAGACACATCGTTTGTTCCTACTAAGTAGGAAAAATGATATGTCTTCTCTCCTAGTCAATCCTATCCCCACACAGTTAAAACACAGTGAGGGAACACACAATTAACCACTTGATCGTCCCCTAGTGTTAACCCCTTACCTGCCAGTGACATTTACACAGTAATCAGTGCATTTAAATAGCACTTATCGCTGTATAAATGCCAATGGCCCCAAAAAAGTTTCAAAAGTCTCCAATCTGACCGTTGCAATGTTGCAGTACCGCTAAAAATCGCAGATCACGGCCATTAATAGTAAAAAAAATTATTTTAAAAAGCCCATAAAATTGCCATAAATCTTTTCCATAGTTTGCAGGTGCAAACCAATGAATATACGCTTATTGTGATTGATTTTTACCAAAAATATGTAGAAGAACATATATTATGTAAGGCCTGCCCGCAGATAAAGGTGATAAAGATGGTAGTGATTTTATCTAAAGAATTCTATCAGGGGCAGAAATGTTTATCTACAGAATTCAATCGGGAACAGAAAAAGTTGGATAGAGACCCTACCCCACAGTATAGAGAGGGATTAAGTATTTTGGTAGAGTCAGGTCACCAATCCAGAGTGATGACAAGTAAAGAAAGGAAATATTTAGCACCAAGTAGTTGTCGTATACCTACAATTTACACTCTTCCTAAAATACATAAAGACCCAGTAAACCCTCCAGCCAGACCTATAGTTAACGGTATTGGGTCTGTTACATCAAGGTTGGGGCAGTATTTGGATCAGTTTCTTCAGAGTAGTGTCCTTGAAACAAAGGCTTACCTGAAGGACACTAGGAATTTTTTGCAACTTTTGGAGAATGTGGCCGTAACTAATACATAGATGTATCTGGTAACAGCTGACATGACCTCTTTATATACGGTTATCCAACACAATGAAGCCTTATTAGCCCTCAAATGGGCCTTAAGCAAAAGAGATGATTTACCATATACTTAGAAAATATTTTACGCAATGCACTAGACCTTTGTCTTTCTCAGAATTATTTTTGGTTTGATAGCCAGTTCTCCCAAAAGAGAGGGGTCGCTATGGGCGCAAAATTTGTGCCCAGTATTGCAAACCTCTTTATGGGAGAATGGGAGGACAAATTTTTATTTGAAAATAAGAGAAAAGAACTGGTCTTTTACAGACGGTTCATAGATGACCTATTCTTTATATTGGAAGGGTCAGAGGCATTATTATGTGAGTTTATCGACTATCTAAATACAAATAATAATAACATCAAATTATCTAGCCAATGGAGTAAGGATCAAATCAATTTCCTGGATGTAAATGTATGCAGACGCAATAACCATTTGGAGACGAAGGTCTATTTTAAGCCCACAGATCGGAACAATTACCTTCCTTTGCAGAGTGGACACCATCCCCTCTGGCTGAGGAACATAATGAAAGGCCAAATTATGAGGGTTAAAAGGAACTGTTCAACCATAAGCAACTTTCTCATCCAGTCCCAGATTATTAAAAGCAGGTTCGTAGAAAAGGGTTATAACCCCCCAGCAGTTAGACTCTTTGGTAGAGGAAGTGTCTTTGCTCCCCAGAGAAGTAGTTTTGAGAAATGTAATACCCAAAATAATGATAATAGCCATGAATTGGGCTTTATATCAGGATTCCATTTACAGTATAAAGAGGTTGAAGCAATTTTCAATCAACACTGGCATATATTGTGTCTGAACAAAACATTAAAACCAGTACTTCCAGCTGCCCCTATATATTTATATATAGGAAGGCCCCCAGTTTTGGTGATAGGGTGGTGAAGAAAATTCTGGACCCACCCACCAGACCTCCATCCTTTTGGGATCATGATGGCTTCTTCGCATGTAGGAAATGTAAAGCATGAAGAGAGGTCACCAGGCCAATGAGAGGACTGGAGAGTTTCATGTCACCTTCTAATGGTAGAGAATTAAAAATTAGCGAATTCATTACATGTAATACTACCCATGTAGTTTACACTTTAGAATGTCCGTGTGGGCTGATGTACATTGGGCGCACAAAGAGGTTACTAAGAATTAGAATTGCAGAGCATGTTCAAAACATAAAATTAGGTTTTAAGGATCATAGTGTTTCATTACACTTTAAGATGTTCCACAATCAGGATCCGTCCGGTCTGACATTTTGGGGCGTAGACCGTATTAAACCAGCTTGGAGAGGTTCTAATATAGTAAGAGAATTATCCAAACGCGAAACTAAATGTATCTCACTGATACCCTTGGGTTAAATGTGGAACTTGATATCAACTGTTTTATCAGCGATATATAGGTTTTATTTATGAATTTCTGTTTTTTTAATTGTTTTTATACTAAATTAATAATAATTCATAATATAATTATAATAATAATTATTAATTAATAATGTTGGAGTTAGTATAATCAACAACCCCTCGATCTTCTCTTCTCGTATAGTTCTTATATTTCCTATATTTCTTATATATATATATATTTTTTTTTTTTTACATTTTAAACTTGATTCATTCTGGTTTGTCTATGCATTTATATTGCATTCATACAGTTGTGCTCATAAGTTTACATACCCTGGCAGAATTTATGACTTCTTCACCATTTTTCAGAGAGCATGAATGATAACACAAACAAAAACTTTTTTCACTCATGGTTAGGGTTTGGCTTAATCCATTTATTATCAATCAACTGTGTCTACTCTTTTTAAATCATAATGAAAACAGAAACTACCCAAATGACTCGGTTCAAAAGTTTATATACCCTGGTGATTTTGGCCTGATAACATGCACACAAGTTAACACATAGGGGGTTGAATGGCTATTAAAGGTAACTATCCTCATCTGTGATCTGTTTGCTTGTAATTAGTGTGTGTGTATAAAAGGTCAATGAGTTTCTGGACTCCTGACAGACCCTTGCATCTTTCATTCAGTGCTACACTGACATTTCTGGATTCTGAGTCATGGGGAAAGCAGACGAATTGTCAAAGGATCTGTGGGAAAAGGTAGTTGAACTGTATAAAACAGGAAAGGAATATAAAAAGATATCCAAGGAATTGAGAATGCCAATCAGCAGTGCTCAAACTCTAATACAGAATAGGAAAATGAGGGGTTCTGTTGAAACCAAACCACCGTCAGGTAGACCAACTAAAATTTCAGACACAACTACCAGGAAAATTGTTCGGGATGCAAAGAAAACACAGAAATAACTTCATGTGAAATACAGGACTCTCTTAAAACATGTGGTGTGGCTGTTTCAAGATGCACAATAAGGAGGCACTTGAAGAAAGATGAGCTGCATGGTCGAGTCGCCAGAAGAAAGCCATTACTAGGCAAATATGCCATGAAGTATCCCGCTTACAATACGCCAAACAGCACAGAGACAAGCAGGGGCGTACCAAACGGGGGGCGGGGGGCGTTCCGCCCGGGTGCCACATATTGGGGGGGGGGGGGGGTGTCAGTGGTCGGGTGGCATTGCTATGGGTGTTTGCTCTGCACCCAGGTCGGATGACACTGTCTGACAGAATCCTGAGGGCATTACTGGCTCTGACTGCTCTGTTTAGGGATTTTTTTGTCAGCTGGAACACCCCCAGCGCTGCAGAAGAAATAGTATGGTCTGGTTTCCCCTGCTAGCTCCACCCACCACTGCTGAGTAGCCGAGCTGAGTGTGTCATCATTCAGCGCGGGGGTGGCTGCTGTTACACACTGTGTCCACACCATCTTCCGGAATCTAAACCTCCCCAGCTGAAGCTGAGAGCCCGAGGTGAGCTGGTGATAGGGGGTGTGTGGGTTGTGAGAGGAGGCTGGAGGAGTGTGTCTGCCCTGCCATCCTTACTGTGCTGGTCTGTCAGAGAAGGGGGGCGGGGGGTTGCCGTGTCCACCACCACCCAGGTATAGTGTAGCTGACCTGATAAGGGGGGGGGGGGTTACAGAATACAGGCACATGTTATGTACAGGTTACAGAATACAGGCACATGTTATGTACAGGTTACAGAATACAGGCATGTTATGTACAGGTTACAGAATACAGGAATGTGATGTACAGGTTACAGAATACAGGCATGTTATGTACAGGTTACAGAATACAGGCACATGCTATGTACAGGTTACAGAATACAGGCATGTTATGTACAGGTTACATAATACAGGCACATGTTATGTACAGGTTACAGAATACAGGCATGTTATGTACATGTTACAGAATACAGGCACATGTTATGTACAGGTTACAGAATACAGGCATGTTATGTACAGGTTACAGAATACAGGCACATGTTATGTACAGGTTACAGAATACAGGCACGTGTTATGTACAGGTTACAGAATACAAGCATGTTATGTACAGGTTACAGAATACAGGCGTGTGTTATGTAAAGGTTGCAGAATACAGGCGTGTGTTATGTACAGGTTGCAAAGTGCAGGCGTGTGCTGTATACAGGTTGCAAAGTGCAGGTGTGTGCTGTGTATAGGTTGCAGAATGCAGGCGTGTGCTGTGTACAGGTTGCAGAATGCAGGCGTGTGCTGTGTACAGGTTGCAGAATGCAGGCGTGTGCTGTGTACAGGTTGCAGAATGCAGGCGTGTGCTGTATATTGCTGTGTGACCACCACCCACCTATAGTAGCTGAGCTGTGAACTTACCCGGTTAGGGGAGGAGGGGTGGTGTTGCTGTGTTCACAACCAGGTATAGAGTAGATGAGCTGGTATGATAAAGGGGGGGGGTCTACAGCCCAGGTGACATACATTGACTTACACCCACATCTTGCAGCCATCAGATCCGTCCAGCAAGCAGCAGGTCACAGCAGCATCTTGACATCTTCCCTGCAGCCATCAGATCCCGTCCATGGTCCAGCAAGCAACACGCCTTGTCAGCAGGTCAGTTCCCAAATCCGAATCAAATCATCAATGCCAATGATGCCATTGTCTGCTGTCCCCAGGGACAGATCCGATCCAGAGATCGCCATACAGTGGGATCTCTGGATCAGATCTGTCCCTGAGGACAGTAGATAAAACAAAGTGTGGGCCATACTTTGTATTGTCAGCTGTCTCCCCATCTCACTCTTGATTTCTCCCTCATAGCAGCTCCAGTCCAGCTCTCCACTTTCCTGACCGTGCCACGATCTGTCCAAAAATGTGGCATCTGCTCACACCTGAGTGACTGACACCTCTGTCCTGTCCCGTCTATTGTCACGGGCTGCCCATGCCCCCACAGCTCTGCCCAGGTCTCCCATCCCACCCACAGACCTGAGCCACCATCCGGCTGCCCAGAGACCCGAACAAAGCCGGATTTGCCTTTGATCGGGTCTCTGATGTAGAAACCCGGAAGCGACAGCACAGTGTCACATCCGGTTTACTCGGCAGCCAACAGCGCCATTTAAAAAGAAATCTGAATTAAAAAACGCTGATCTTGGCAGAGGAGGGTGTTTTTTTGTGGGTGTTTTTACAGTTGGGGGGGGTGCCAGATATAGGATGGGCCCCGGGTGTCAAATGCCCTAGGTGCGCCACTGGAGACAAGCCTCAAACCTTCTGGCACAAAGTCAATGGGAGTGATGAGACTAAAATGTAGCTTTTTTGGCCACAACCATAAACGCTTCATTTGGAGAGGAGTCAACAAGGCCTATGATGAAATGGTACACCATTCCTACTGTGAAACACAGAGGTGGATCAATGATGTTTTGGGGATGTGTGAGCTACAAAGGCACAGGAAGTTTGGTCAAAATTGATGGCAAGATGAATGCAGTATGTTATCAAAAAATAATGGAGGAACATTTTCATCCATAGTTACATAGTTACATAGTTAGCTAGGCCGAAAAAATACATCCATCCAGTTCAACCATAAAAAAAAGAAATAATAAATAAAAAATAAAAAATATCTTACAATCCAATATACCCCATTCTATACCCACAGTTGATCCAGAGGAAGGCAAAAAAAACCCCAAAAGAGCATGCTCCAATCTGCTACAGCAGGGGAAAAAAATCACTTTCTGATCCCCCTAGAGGCAATCGGATTTTCCCTGGATCAACTAGCCAGGAAGCTGCGCATGGGATGTACTTGGACATTCCAACATGACAATGATCCAAAACACAAGGCCAAGTCGACCTGTCATTAGCTGGCTACAGAAGAATAAAGTGAAGGTTCTGGAGTGGCCATCTGTCTCCTGTCCTCAATATTATTCCACTCTGGGGAGATCTCAAACGTGCCGTTCATGCAAGACAGCTCAAGAGTTTACAGGAACTGGAGGCTTTTTGGCAAAAGAAATGGGCAGCTTTACCATCTGAGAAGAAAAAGAGCCTCACCCACAAATACTACAAAAGACTTAAAGCTGTCATTGATGTTAAAGGGGGCAGGACACGGTATTAAGAACTGGGGTATGTAAACTTTTGATCAGGGTCATTTGGGTAGTTTCTGTTGTCATTATGATTTAAAAAGAGTAAACACAGTTGATTGATAATAAATGGCTTCAGCCAAACACTAACCATGAGTGAAAGAAAAGTTTTCCTGTTATCATTCATATTCTCTGAAAAATAGCCAAGAAATCATAAATTCTGTATGTAAACTTACTGTATCTCTATATATATATATATATATATATATATATATATATATATATATATATATATCACTGAGCGTGCAATTAGGCCTTTTAGACACTGAGATTAATACACTACACAATTGTTAGCTTTTCTTCTGCAGAATAAAGCATAAAGTCCCTATCCACCCCCATGGTGCCAATCCTTCTGCATACATGCTCTGCTTTGTTTTACCACCAGTTCCCCATAGACAGATAGGCACCTGTTTCCCAACATTTCTCCACCAGTTTGTTTATTGTCAGAGATTTTGGCACCGAGGGTGTACCATATCAGCTCCAATTGCTCTGGTGCCGGAAAAGATAAGTATGGCATTACAGGGGTTAAGTAAAGCAAGGAATCAGGATGAGGCATTAGGATAGGAGTTAGGGTCAGAGTTTAGGATGTTTATTCTAAGTGATTTGCTGGCCATACACTTGACATTTTTGAAACACGGGGATCCACTATGCACTGTTTTAAAGGTTGCCTAGGTTTTAATGACTGACTGCTCAGATTTTAGTTTCAAAGAATAATTCACCTTTCCTAACATGTCACATGTTATACCCGTATTCAGGATGTAACATGTTGTAACATGTTATTGATACAGCAGCCCTCGGAACCCCGTTGTGACAGGGGCCCGGAGATCTTCTCCCCGCACCCACTGTCACAATTTTTCAAAAATGCCCATCCGGCCGCATTATCCATTCACAGAGTTCTTTAAATGGGAGAACTACACCTACTGTCAGCCATTGTGGCTGACACCTTGTAGGTACTGATGAGAGCTCTAGGTAGTTCATTGATGCTTTCTGTCATTCAGTAACTCTGCTTGAATGAGTTACGGGTAGACAGCTGCACTGACAGCCTGCAGGAGCCTGAGATTGCACCCGCGATCTGCTGATTGTGGGGTACAATGCTTTACAGGCTCCTAATACAGTAAAAAAAAAAAAAATAACTGCAAATTTTTACAAAGGTGAACATATCCTTTAAATAGATAGCGGTAAGCTTGTGGTAAACTTAAAGCGGAGCTCCGTCCTGGGGAAACATTTTTTTTTTTTTTTTTTAAAGTCAGCAGCTACAAATATTGCAGCTGCTGACTTTTAAAAATCAGACACTTACCTGTCCCGGGGTCCAGCGATGCGGGGGAACGAGGACCCCCCCCCCCCTCGTTCCCCGAGCCGCTCACGGCGCTGACATTCCTAATGTGGGAACCCAGCTGTGGCTTCACAGCCGGGCACCCACTGCGCGAGCGGCGCCGTGCGCCGTGATTTGACGCTCAGTCATCTGGGACGCGTGACAGGTCCCAGATGACTGTGCGGCGCCGAGGGGGAAGTGACTTTTTGCCCGGGCAATGAAGGTGGCAGATTACGAGGGACCCCCTAGCAACAGGCATTTAGAGGTGAGTAAAAAAAAATTTTTTTTCCAATTATTTTTTTTTTTAATGATTTTTAAGCCCCTTTTTTTTTTCACCGCAACCCCACTTTAATCCATCTCTGATAAATTCTTATAGAAGCAAAGGGTTTGATTTACTAAAAACAAATGGTTTGTTAGCTTTACAAGGGATTGTTCCATTAGCTTAGAGAATGCAGTGAAAAATCACTTTGCAAAGAATACCCAATCATATGCAAAGAAAAAAAAAAAAGGTTTGCTTGCACATCATTGGGTGATGAAAGACAGCAGTGCTTCATCTCATTCACTAAGCTAAGGGAAAGTTCCCTTGCAAAGTAAACAACCTATTTGCCTTTAGTAAATCAATCCCAACATGTTTTTGACTGAGTCCCCAATCTCTGCTGCAGCCATTATACAGGGGTCTCACTCTTTAATGGAGTTTCCATTCTACTAATACTGTGTGGGATTCAGCAGTAGGACTGAGTCTTTACTGAATAGGGATGGAATTAGAGCCAGGAGCCTTGGGAGGGGACCTTGTTGCTGGAAGCTTAGACAACTATAAGTAGCTAGCTGGTAATACAGCCAACTAGACTCCTGCTATAAGAGACACTTTTGGAAACAAATCCTTTAAATGATTGATCACTTTAATTCTTTCTCCAGAAGAGCAACCAATGAAAAGATTTGCGCGATTTCCATAAATGGAACACATGTGCTGTTTGTAATAAAATGCACTATAGATTAACCCATGGTGTAAATAATTATGTGATGAGGCATATTAAGATGTGGCCCCTCATCTGTTTGCTGGGTCACTCATAAATTCTGGTACTGAGGGTCAGTGTAATTGCATAATTGAAAACACAAAAAGGTCAATATTACAATCAGGGAACATTTTTTGTATGTTTCCAATTAACTGTATACTGTTGTTGAAAATGTAATAGATTTGAGCATGTGGTTGTTATTACACCAACAGTGTTCTAGTTCCATAACGTATTGTACTTGAAAGATGGAAGTAAATCTGGCTCAGTAGGTAAGATATTAGGCTGATGACACAAGGCAATTTGAGTGTAGGAATCAACAGCTGCTAAGTAGAAATGTTATTTTAACACCATGCTCCCTTGCAATTACCCCACCTCAGGAGTCAACCCTGGGTAAGCTTCCATTTTGGATGGTGTCAAAGCTTATCCAGATGAATGATGGCTCTGCACCTCCCCACATGACAGTTTTCGGGCTGAGCAATTGGCTAATCTAAAAGATGGAGCATATCATACTTGGAAGCCCGCCACCATTTAAGTAACGTAGACTCTCAAAATTATGACTGACGGACCCGGTGTGGGGGGGGGGGGGTGACCCGGCCAAACATCCTGGGGGGTGGTGCCATTCGTGACCACACCGGGGGGAGGTGGCGGCATGTGGATTGTTTGCCACCTCCCCAACAAAACAAAACACCAGACACCACTAGTGTCCAGTCCATCCCTGTACGTTTAAGGAGGGGTGAGCTCCCTCCAGGCATACCTGTCCCTAATCTATCCATTAATAAACATGTGATTCAGCTCAGAAAACTCTCAAACTTATAGAGTTAAGTAGAGAAAAGAAGTGTTCAATAACAATCAGAAGTGTACCATCATCCCTCTAATAATGTAGACAAAAAAGAAAAATGTCCCTTTGGGACATTTTAAGGTAACCACTAAAGTATTTGTTAAAAAGGTTTTCAATATTTTATTTGTAACTAGGAATAAAACATGATAAAAATAGTTAGGCAGTATATTGTTTTGACACACATAACAAAGGGTAGCATTCATATACCATAATATTGTTTGAAGATTTTATACATGTACAATTGTCCTGATATATTGGAGAAACACCCGTCGCGTTTCAGTTTCTTTTCTTCAGGGGTGTATCAAAATACAACATATACTAGCATGTGATAAAACGAAATACTGCTGCTTGAAAATTCAACCAGAAATAAAAACTTTTATCAAAGCGGCGCTCATGTCAAACTAGTCACATTGACTGGCTAGCATTGGCAAGTATACCTATACGATCACAAAATACAAAATATTATTGAAGACACTGGCAGGATGGCAGAATGATAAACTCATATAGTGGATAATATAAAGGTATAGTCCGTGATGAGTCTAATTAGTGGTCCTAAGGGAATCTGCCGGTGAGTGCACCTTTCACCACAGTCCTCCACACTGTGTTCCACACACCCCACTGCGGTTTAAACTCACCACAATTAAGATCAAGCCTCACAGATCCACGATATCCTGCCCCATATACAGATACGGTCACACTGGAAAAACGGAATGTAGATATGCTTCTAACCTCAAGCGTCCACGGTATGCTTCCGCTTATCCGGATTAATCACACCGGCAGCAGGTCATCGGAGGCGCGCATTTGTGCCCCAGACCCGGAAGTGCTAGATCACTTACTATTAGGTATGTGATTTTGCGCAGCACAGCCACCTTGTCGTCGTATATGTAAGTTATACGGTTGGCAGGCCGTTAATGGAATTCCTTGGGGACCCCCAGGTCACCAGAACTAGTGTCTCCATTGAAAGATTTTTCCCTCTATTACTTTTCTTGGGACAACCCAAAATTTGGGATTTTCTTTTACTTTCCCTTTTAATGATAATGGTAAACAGGGCAAATAGAGAGGGTGAATCTCCCCAATGGGGAATAGACAGCAATAAAAACTGATAAACATTCTAATCCCTCTCCACTCTATCCACCTTAGCAGAGAGTTCCTTCGAAATGTCCATTTACCAGAAAAACAACAAAATGCAACCAATAATGATATACAACTATTAGTAATGGTAATATTTCATTGCTTCTCTGTTATATGGACAATTTAAAAAGACTCTCATTTAAAGTGAGGATTGTACATGGAATTTTCATCTCAATTACACCAATATGTAACAAAAATTATTTTACTGTTCTTTTATTTTATTTCAGTAGTTTTGATCAAACATTTGTAGTTAGAATATTCTTCTGATGTCTAAAACCAAAGTAATAAATTAAGAAACTTTTTGAACTGTGGAACAACTTATGAAAATATCCCACATGAAAGTGTAAATAGAATATACAGATGAAATTTCCTTCAAAGGGTCAGTCTCTTGCTGTTTGTTCTCTGCTTGTAAACCATCTGTTTCTGAGAATGCAGGAAAGCATTTACCAGTCATTAAATTATACAGCAGGTTTGCAAAGTAAAATGCCTGTGCACTTATACTATGCAATACTTACATAAGACACATTCAAAGTTAAAGAATATCTTAACCCAATCACTAAAGTGTTTATAGCAATTTAAAAGTCATTATTTTTAAATCTGCATCTTTTATTAAAGTTGAATTCCAGTTAGGCAAAAAGTTCAATATTTTGCTTAAAAATAATGCCCAGTGAATGCTTGTGTAGGCTGTTATAGGAGGAACCGTGCTTTGTCACTGTCTCCCAGTTGTGGGTTTCTGATGGAGACTACAGTTGGTCGCTTAATGCACATTATGCAGGCATGGTCCACTATTGGGCCACCATGAGAAATGCAATGCAGTCATTGTTAGTCTGCAGGTAGACAGGAATTGGCTGCAAAAAAACAGGACACTAACTGCCTGGAGTTTGCATGGTCTCCCTGTACACAGATTTCCTCTGGGTACTCCAGTTTCCTCCCACACCCCAAGGACATGCTGGTAGGTTGGCTCTTGTCTGATTTGACTCTAGTATGTGTGCATAAACTGTACAGTATTGTAAGCTCCTTGTGGGCAGGGACTGATGTGAATGCAGAGGCGTAGCTTGAAGCTTGCGGGCTCTGATGCAAAGGTTGAACTGCCCCCCCGCCACACACACACTACCACCCGCAACTTCCATTGCACACTAAGATACTCCAAGTAGCTAAAGATGTTCAGATCTTTATTTTAGGGCCGTGGAAATTAAAGATTAATTCCTCGATTAATCGTAAATTTTTTTGATCGATCAAAGTTTTTTCACCTCTCCGATGGCTTCCAGTCTTCAGGGAGTTCCGTCGGAGATCCGGTGATGTCACAGACTTCAACATCACCGGACTCCTCCCCCCTTCTCCAATGCCTCCGTCTGCTAACAAAGGAAAGGGGGAGGAGTCCGGTGACATTGAAGTTCTGATTGAACGTAACGCGTATGGGGGAGGAGCTACGCATGACGTCACCCGCTGCTGCCCTACGAAACTAACACGATTGTCAGCTTTATATGCTGTGTTTTTATCATCTTTATGTGAGTAGTTTGGGTTTGAACACAAAAATTTAATATTATACTTAAGTGGTGAGCACTTAGATCTTTTCTTTCTACCTATGACTTGGCTTCCTTGCTGAGATCTAAGGAGACGTGAGAGAAGTTTATGGTCCGTGTTAACCCTTTTCATACCCGCTTGCATGACCACCTGTTTGCACAGGGGTCCATGCCATAAGGTGAGAGTGATTAGTTAGACCGGAGGTGGAGGGATTGTCACACTACTGTGGAAAAAAAATTACTTACGTTAGTGCTACAGTTTGAATTTAAAACGTATTTGTGTGAACTGTGAAGTTAAGTCATGGATTGTGGAAACTAACTAGTGTCGGGTGATTGTATATAATAATGTATACCACATTTACCACTGACTAATGCAGAGTTTCAATGCAAGGAGATCAGCTAAAAGTAGTTGGATCTGTAAGTGCGTTATAATTAATCGAAATTAGTTGATTAATCGATTAAAAAAAAACGATTAATCGAACACGAAAATTTTAATCAGTAACAGCCCTACTTTATTTACATATTGAGAGGATAATTCAAAAGAATTGGAGAGGTATGTCAAAATGTGGATAGTTTCTCCAAAATCTTTT
Source organism: Lithobates sylvaticus (assembly GCA_028564925.1). Lineage (NCBI taxonomy): Eukaryota > Metazoa > Chordata > Amphibia > Anura > Ranidae > Lithobates > Lithobates sylvaticus. The sequence continues at coordinate 185,360,989 of CM053032.1, forward strand.
GAATACCCTAGAGCAGGCGTTGGTAACCTTTGAAAGGTAGAGATCTACCTGAACAATGTGAAAGAGATCAAATATCGCCAGAGTTAGGTAACCTTTTTTTTTTTTTCAAATAAAAGAAATGAACTAGTAAGGCCCAACTAAATAATAAGAAAAACTTTATTAAAATACAAAAAACAAATGTCACTGTAAAACCTTAAAAGTGGACAGTGTCACTCACTAGAGCAGTATGTAACGGTAGGGTGGTCAGTGAGCAGTATGTAGTGTCAGTGAGCAGTATGTAATAGCAGGGCAGTCAAGTAGATGCTGTCAGTATCTCCTGACTTGGGGATAGCTGATAAAAATTGGACAGGGACAGTGGTGCTTGGTGTACTACTGCGTGGGTGAGATAAGTTAGTAAGCAGTATGTAGTGACAGGGAAGTCCAGTGAGCAGTATGTAGTGGCATTGAGCAGTATGTAGTGACAGAAAAGTTAGTGAGCAGTATGTAGTGACAGAGAAGTCAGTAAGCAGTATGTAGTGACAAGGAAGTCAGTGAGCAGTATGTAGTGACAGAGAAGTCAGTGAGCAGTATAATTTGACAAGGAAGACAGTGAGCAGTATGTAGTGACAGGGAAGTCAGTGAGCAGTATATTGTGACAGGGAAGTCAGTGAGCAGTATGTAGTGGCAAGGAAGTCAGTGAGCAGTATGTAGTGACAGGGAAGTCAGTGAGCAGTATGTAGTGACAGGGAAGTCAGTGAGCAGTATGTAGTGACAGGGAAGTCAATGAGCAGTATGTAGTGACAGGGAAGTCAGTGAGCAGTATGCAATGACAGGAAAGTGACATAGGTGCTCTGGCAAACAAAACCTTGATGCACTGTGATCAAACTTCTTAGCACTATCCAGGCTCCTTCAGAAAAAAATTAAAGTCTACCTACAAATACTGTAGCTGCTAACTTTTAATATATGGACACTTAACTGTCCAGGGAGCCCACAAGGGCAACACCCCAGCCGATGTTTCCATCGGCTCTCGGTTACTGCCCTAGCCAGCACTTCTAAGGGAAACTGGCAGTTAACCCCCCTGAAAGGTGCCATATGTGGCAGTGGAGGCGGTGAGGAGGTAGATAAGCGGAGCTTCCCCTTTTGGGTGGAACTCTGCTTTAATAGAAGACCAAACAGGTCAGACAGTGCTTGTATTAAAAAAACAGCAATTCCTTGAATCTCATGCACATGATAGGGGAGGTCTAACAGCACTAGATATCCAGTAATTCCTTCCAATAGATCTTTAGATATCCTCCTCATGGTGTAGTATGATATGGTTTGTGATGCCCTATTGTGATCATCCTATGCCGTTTTAAATCTACTTTTATCTAAGTTTTTGATTATGAAAATAAATATGTTATTACTTTTTCGTACATCATGGGACAGAGAGTTAGGCTAATATTTATTACATGCTGGGTTATACTTCATCTCCAGGTGAATGGATACTGGTAGACCAAAGGTCTTCAGACAGGAAGTGATCACCTATAAAACCCCTCCCATACAGGAAGTACCTCAGTTTTTTACCAGTGGCTGTAAGGTGGATGGCATGGTTGTTTGAGCTCTCTGGGCTCCAGGTCTCTAGTCCCACAAACGGTTCTTAAATGAATCAAGGGGTTGACTGATCTGATCCATTTGACACAGGCTTTATATGCTTAGATAAATGGTACCTGAGCCTTGCAAAGAAGACTCAAGACCCTGCAAAGTGGAATCCTGGACACTACAGCACTAAGACATTCCTGCAGGGTGCTGTACAGGTCCAAGGGAATGGACCCTAAACATGAAAAGAGTACCCAGTCCTTGAAGGTCCTCAAGTGACAGGAACCCGCCGTGAAGGGTGAAGATTGCCCTCTTAGTTTCTAAGCTGCCCTGCGCCTGGACGGGTAAGTGAAACCCCTTTATTATTATTGTGGGGTGTCCCAGTGATTGTAACAATCAGTCAAGCTAGCTAGAGACTAGACACCTGCGCACGGTGACCATAAGGTGGGAGTTTTTGAGCTAGCTGTGGGTGTTAGCAAAGTGTACCTTTTTTGCTTGTGTCTGGCTGTTTTTCACCTGTATAATGGCGCACGACAGTGTGCAGAACGTTCCAGGGCACAGCCAGCTTATTTAAGCTGTGTATGCCAAGCATGCAGTGCTTCCAGAAGGCAGCTGTGTAGGCTCTGAACCAGGCAATAGCAGCGGGTTATTTCTCCTTACCGGGGCCACGTGAGTCACCTGGTGTTGTTTTGCAGGCTTAAGGTGCTTAGCGGTTTTGCTGCATAGGGGCATGGAGAACCCTATTAAGTGGTTAACCCTTCTGAGGTGTGTTAATACTACACCTAGGTACTCCCTTGTTGTGGCTAGTACCTGAGTCATTGAGAAGTTCCTCAATTTAAATGCCAGCACCTGGTCTCAATGACTCATTAAGCTATAGGCCATTCCTCTGTTAAAAATGGGGAAAGTATGGATAAATATGTATACAGGTTAGAGACTTCTTATGAGACTGAAGTACAAACAATAAAAACATCTGTAATGGATACGCAAAATAAAGTGGAAATTATAAGCACTAAAATAGAGGATATAAACAAAAAAATCCTGGATCTGGATGAAAAAAATCAGGAATCGGACAGATACCTAGTCCAATTATTGAATATAACTGACGATTTGGAAAATAGAACCAGACGAAACAATATTAGGGTCAGAGGCTTACCAGAAATAAAAGCACCAGAAGAGTTGAAAATTGTATTACAAGAAATATTCAATACAATATTAAACCGACCGAACACAACTGCTATTGAAATAGATCGAGCACATAGAGCACAAGGACCCAAAGACAAGGACCCAGCAAAACCCAGAGATGTAATCTGCAGGATAAATTTTTTTCAGGTCAAAGAATGATAAACGATTTAATATAATGCAATATAATTTAATAAGGGGAGAGAGGGGAAGAGGAGGAGGAGGGGGGAAGAGAAGAGGGGAAAGAATTTTTTTTTCTTTTTCTCTCCCCCTGGGCCTCCTCCTCAACCTCTACCTATTTTCAGTTATAATGCACAGGGTTATTGCACTTGTATTTATTTAAAGGTTATATATGGATATTGTTCATTATTTAATCACATATATGATAAGCTTGATTTATTATACATAATATATGGAGGATATTTTTCACTGCCCTGATAGGGACAATCAGTGGGATAATAAGAGTCACAAACACTACATTTTCTTTTTTTTGTATTTTTTTTTTTTTTTTTAGGATATTTTTCACTGTCCTGATAGGGGCAATCAATGGGATAATAAGAGTCACAAACACTAATCCTCTTTTCTTTTTCTTTTTTTTCTTCCCTCTTATTATAAGGGGAGGAGAAAGAGAAAAGGAAAGGCAAATCTGTTGGAGTTTTTTTTTTTTTTTTGAGGATATTTTTCACTGTCCTGATAGGGACAATCAATGGGATTATAAGAGTCACAAACACTAATCCTCTTTCTTTTTTTTTTTTTTTCTCTCCCCCCAGACTGGTTTCTAATTCTCAGTATCTTTCTTCTGCTCTTTTAAGAACTAAATATATCAAGAAGGGAACAAAATATAAAACATATATCATGTAATTAAATGTCTTGCTAGGGGAAGCTCTCAAACACCCGAGTTAGGGACCTTATACATAAGGGTAGACTTAATTCAGTCAAATAGATAGAGAACACAAATGAATGATGTAAGAATGTGGTGAATGTGAATATTAGAAAGAATAAGTGTAGGAGGGATAGTACTCAAGTAAAACTTGGATTTCTGTGTCTCTTTTGGAATTTGAGTGTTTGATTTTTATATATATATTTTATTTTATTTTTTCTTCCCTTCCCCTTCTCTTCTGAATCTCTATTATGATAAAAAATATGTTCTTATAATATTAGAGGACTAAATGTATCCTCAAAAAGATCCCAGGTTCTGTACTCTCTTCACAGACAAAACGTGGGTATCATCATGTTCCAGGAAAAGCATTTTCGTTCAGACCACATACCCAACACACAAACCGGACATTATCCAACATGGTATCACGATTCCTTTGTATATTCAAAATCAAGGGGAGTCTGTATAACAATACATAAATCAGTACCACACCAAACTTTATAGGAATAAGGATGGAAGAGGACTCCTATTGAAGGTTACTATTCATGGCAAGAAATATACTTTCATTAACATATATTTGCCTAATCAGGAACAGATTGGATTTGGAACGCAACTTCTAGCAGAATTAATGGAAAGGGCAGAAGGGGTTACGGTAATTGGTGGCGATTTTAATTTTGTCTTTGATCGGGATACTACAGCCCCCCCAATTAAAGAAAGAGATAGTGCGAGGAAAAAGTTCAAGAAATGATGAATAGATATCAATTAGTGGATATATTTGATAATCGATCATCCGCTTGAGAGGGGTTATACGTTCCTCTCAAAAGTCCACGGAACTTACCATCGACTCGATTACTTCCTAATAAACCAACTAGGAATGGCCGAGATCTCTTTCTCCGAAATCGGAAGTGCGATATGGTCGGATCACGCACCCATTTATGTAACATTGACCATAGATAAGGAAACAAAAACTAGGGGTTCTTGGAAACTGAATGATAACTTATCATTTGATGAGATATGCGTAACAGAGATTAGGCTAGCGATAACCAATTTTATGGAGGACCACTTAGAAGACACTACTTCTTTTCCCAACCAATGGGAAACCCTAAAATGTATCATAGGTGGTCTGTTCATAAAACATGGGGAAAGATTAAAAAAGACAAAGGGAAACCAAATAATGCTATTATCAAACGACATAAAAAAATTAGAAAAGCAACATAAACAAAATCCTATACAGGAAATATTGATGGAATTAACTACAAAGAGAACTGAACTTAGAATCCTATTAGATGAACAAACTTTACAAATCAGAGATAAAACTCTGTCTCTGTACTATCATCAAGGCAATAAACCAGGCAAACTATTGGCCAGGACATTACGCCAACGTATAAATTCAACACCAATCATTAAGGTAAAAACTGATTTAGGTAATTATGCCCATGACCCAAAAAGAATTGTAGAAACCTTTCGGAGCTTTTACTCCAGGCTATATAACATTCCTAATGCTCTGGCATAAAGAAGCCCTGAGGCTTTTCTACAGAAAGTACAGGATTATATAAAGGATACGCCAATACAGACATTAACGAACATAGATAAAGAACATCTAGAAGAGGAATTTTCAGAACATGAAATTAAAAAAGTAATCGACTCATTAGTAATAGGGAAAAGCCCAGGACGGCTTTACCCCCCGGTTCTATAAAAAGTTTAAAGAATTATTAATTCCAATTATGAAACATATATTTAATGCAGTATCAATTAGGCAACCCTTTGTCTCACAAGGAATGCAAGCATAGATCTCCCTTATACCTAAACCTGAAAAAGACCACACCAACTGCGGAAATTACCGTCTCCCTAACAAATATTGACCTCAGAATATATTCTAAGGTCATAGCCAACAGACTCACCCCTATACTCCCAAGATATATACACCTAGATCAAGCAGGATTTGTAAAAGGTTGAGAGGCCAGAGATAATACCCTAAAAACTGTAACACTCATGGAATATGCTCAGAGACACACCATCCCATCCTGTCTTTTGGCCGTAGACGCTGAGAAAGCGTTTGACAGGGTGGGATGGTGTTTTCTCGAAGAGACATTGAAACAATGGGGAATAGGTCCAACCCTATTAGAAAAAATAATGGTATTATATCAGAAACCTATTGCTAGAATACGAATGGCTGGAGAAATATCTGAGCCCATAACTATAACTAATGGTACTAGACAAGGATGCCCCTTGTCCCCATTATTGTACGTACTCGTTATGTAGCATCTAGCGATAGCCATCCGGAATAATCAAAACATGCAAGGACTGAAAATACGAGAGGTAGAATACAAGATATCCATCTATGCGGATGATTTATTAGTTTATATAACAAATCCTATAATAACACTTTCAAATTTAATGCAAGAATTTTATAGTTTTGCTAGAGTAAGTAATTTCAAGGTAAATTATAATAAATCGGAGATGATGGACATTGCACTTTCTAAGGATAAAATAGAACTAATCAAGATTAATTTCCTTTTAAATGGCAACCAACGGCAGTTAAATATCTAGGAATATACATTCCTAAAGAATTGGATAAATTATATGAACTCAACTATCTCCCAATTACAACTAAAATAATAAAGATACTACAACAATATACAAAAGGGATTCATTCATGGATAGGGAGGATAAACATAATAAAAATGGATATATTACCTAAAATATTATATATATTCCAGGCCATACCACTTTTTCCTGACAGACTCCATGGCAGCCTACGTGTGGGTTAACCCCGCCTCCTCTCCAATGCTATAGGACCCCATTCCCATAAAAGAACACTCACCACTCCATACTGTGTTCCTTTTTTGTCCTCCTCCTATGGACCTTCACATTCCGTTCGCGTCCGGTAGGATTTTGGATTTCTTTCCTGAAGAAGCATACCTGTGCGGTGCAAAGCTCTGTGCTCAGCCATGGGCGGGCGAGTAAGCTTTTTGAGGCTGGATGTCTTTCTCCCCCAGAACGGGGTGGTTTTGCCTCTGTATGCTCGGTGGACGCACAAGGACGTTGGACGGATGGCATCGGCGGCTGGCAAGGTCTGCACCTTTATTAGTGGCTCCATGGCAGTTATATTTGTTATATTTGTATCCCTGGCGTCTAGTGTACTTCCCCCCTGGATGGCGGCTGGAGCGCTTCTGCGTTCCAGCTCGCCGTATGATTTCCGGGTTCTCAGCCGCTTCGGCGGTCTGCGCATGCGCATCAGCCTCTGGCGAAATCGAGGCCTGGTTCGCGCGTGCGCGGTCCGACGGTCGCGCATGCGCAGTATGGCATTCTCCACGGCGCAGGTGCGTGGTGGAGGGGTGGTGACGTCACGGGCGGGGAATTTAAATTCAGGGCTGCTGCTTCAGTTCTCTCTGGGTTTCCAGGGTATTGGAAGCAGCAAGCCCATTCCCCAGCCCACGGCAGGCTATTTTGCTACAAGGTCAGTGCGTGTATTGCCTCTAATTGTATTGGGTAAAAAAATTACTTTGAAGTATATGTATATATATAGATATGTGGAGGATTTATTGATGTTATTCTTTTGAATTTAATGGAAGTGCCTTTTTTATGCTCTCATGGATATATATATATATATGGGTGTATATTTAAAAAAAAAAGTGGTATAGATTATTGGCATGCATTGTCCTTGCTAGTTCCTTTGCCGGCTTGTTGCTCAGGTTATTTTCTCTTACAGACTGCAGTATTCATATTGTGACGCCCTTCGTCCACAGATTATGGACAATTCACTGCCTTTTAGTGGCCAGCCCTTACGCACTAGGTATGTGCTGGTAAGGGAGGGGTTGAGGTACAACTGTATTTTTTGTTTGCATTTTTGATGCCAATGTCTTTCCCCCTCCCCCCCCCCACCCTGTTTGTGCTTCAGCCCTTCCAGACCGGATTTGCAGGATAGGGACCTTGCCAGGCCACAACAAAAGCAATCGTCCAGATCCAGGCAAGGATCTTCGCATGGGTCTCATCATCAGAGGAGAAGTTCTCATTCCTCCTCCAGACACCGCTCCCACCGCCATGATGAACGCTCGAATTACAGAGCATGCTGGGGTTGCAAGACGCGAGTCCCGGATGGCAAGTCATTATGTGACAGGTGTTTTGCCAAGGCGGTCGGGGAAAAAGACACGGAAAACCAGCGCATGGAGTCCCTGGTAAAACGTGTTGTACAGCAGTCGCTTAAGGACATGGAGGTTCCTCACACGTTGAGCCAATCAACGACTGCATCTGGTCCCCAGACTGACGAACCCCGTGATGACCCGGGTACGTCCCAGCCCTACGAGGCTTCCGGTGAGTCCTCTGGAGAAGAGTTCCCGGACGAGGAGATTGGGGGCTTTGATTTCGCCATGGTCTCGCCACTGATTAAGGCAATTAAAGTGGGAAGAAGCATCTACCCCCCCCCAGCCAAACAGAAGAAATTTTTCAAGCAGCTGGGTAAAGAGCGGCCGAACTTTCCTCTACTCACGGAACTGAAAGATGTTATAGAGGAAGAGTGGAGCAAGGTGGATAGGAAATCCTCCATGACCAGCAAGACTTCCAGGCTGTACCCCTTTAAGATGGAAGAGGTAAAGCATCTGGAGAACGCTCCGCTTGTGGACGCAGCGTTGATGCGCCTGGCCAAGCACGTCACTCTCCCGATGGAGGACTCAGTGTCCTTTAAAGACGGCCTAGAGAGGAAGATCGACCAAGACCTCAAAAGGATCTACGGTCTTGCTGGAATGGCCTGTAAACCTGTCTTAGCCCTAGCGGCTATGTCCAAAGCCATGGAGGCGTGGACTGAAAATGTGGACTCCTTCCTGAATGGTGTGTCGGCCGAACTGGCCAGGAGTTCAGCAGCAGCAGAACTAAAACTCGCAGCAGTTTTTCTGGGGGAGGCTTCCATCGACTTGATTCGTCTGTTGGCACGCATTATGCTGTCCTCGGTCACGGCTAAGCGCGCTTTGTGGCTACGTCCCTGGCTCGCCGATCCTGTTTCCAAACAAGCTTGGTGCAAAATCCCCTTTGAGGGGTCTACGTTATTCGGTAACAAGCTGGATGATGCCATAACGCGTGCGACAGGCGGTAAGTCGGGCTTCCTTCCCCAGGACAGAAGACTGCTCGGGCGGAAGAAGCCCCAGTTCAAAAGGCGTAGTCCAGAGCGCTCGAGGGATGTACGCTCCTACAAGCCAGGAAGGGACTTCAGAAGAAATTGGAACAGAGGACAGAGTTCCTTTCGCAAGTCCGTCAAGAACCAGTCATCTGGTGGACGTGAGCCACCCAAGTCCTTCTGAGATTGTGCCCGCCCAGGCGGGTCGGGTGGGGGCACGTCTATCCCTCTTCCGGCACGTCTGGGTGGCCTCGATCTCGGATTATTGGGTCATCAAGACGGTCTCGTCGGGGGACAGATGGACCTTCTCCAGCGTTCCTCCTCCCAGGTTCATGTCTACCCAGCTTCCTCGTTCGGAAGATCAGAGACAAGTTCTATTGTCATACGTGGAGCTGTTAAAAGCTCAGGGTGCAGTGGTCCGGGTGCCAGAAGAAGAGCGTTTTCAAGGGGTCTACTCTCCCCTCTTCTTGGTACAGAAGAAAAGTGGATCATGGCGCCCAGTGATAGATCTGACATACTTAAATCGGTTTATACAATACGGAAAATTCAAAATGGAAACCCTTCTAATTATACAACAAGCCATCCAACCAGGGGATTGGATGGTCTCGATCGACTTAAAGGACGCTTATTTTCATGTCCCAATAGAGGAAGGCTGCCAAAGGTTTCTAAGATTCCATGTCGATCAAGACCATCTACAGTTTATCTGCCTCCCCTTCGGGTTGACGACCTCCCCTCGAGTCTTTTCAAAAGTGCTCCTGGCAGTAGTGGCCCTGATCAGGCTGAAAGGGATAAGACTGTACCATTATCTGGACGACCTTCTGGTTCTGTCGCAAGACAAAGAGCAGCTGTTGGTTCATCGCGAGCAGGTAATGTCCACATTGACCAGCTTCGGGTGGCTTCTAAACATGGAAAAAAGCCAGCTAGTGCCAACACAACGGCTAATTTATCTGGGTGCTCAGTTCGACACTGTGACGGACCTCGTACCCAAGATGTCCGCCGTAACTACTTCCTCTGTCCGGTACCACACAATCCAAGACCCCCTTAGCTTACCCAGTCACCAGACAACACCAGTGTAGGGTACATCAGGAATGAATCTTTATTTGACATGTCACACTTATATACAGTTGACAGATGACTCAAGCCTAACCTAATTAGCATGAGCTAATTATCTTAATCAACACTGGGCTCCTTCATTCAATTGCAGGGTTAATTAGCACACACAACAATAGGTGAAACACTTCTACAAGCCAGACTATACTCAATTACATAACACAGGTGGCTGGAGTTCATGTCATTAGCGTCTCTTGCTAATATGCCAAATACACATACAGATTCTATGTGTATTGGGGGGCCAGCATGGACCTGAATCCAAGTATCACCAGCTCAGGGGTCCCAGGCTTGCAGCTCAAAGAGCACTGTTCCCCCAAATGCCAGGGCCCATAGTCGCAAGGCAGCAGGCTCGCACTCAGTCCCCTCCAACAGCCCGTGTCCCGGCTAGGTCCGTCACATTTCTCCCCTTTCGGCAGGAGACTAACACAGGAGGAGACCCCAGACGGGTTGACTCCGAAGTTAGTCAGTGGTTCCAGTGCTCTAATGCCTGTACCCACACAGTACCCCAAACAAATTGTTCCAAACAGAGCACGACTCACCCAGCCAACTTCTGCCTCTCTCATAGAACATATCCGCCGCTGGGGATAGGCCTGGACTGGCCCTTCCCCCTGGAGTCTTTTCAGCCGCTGGAGAGAAGACAGGGTGACTGGGCTCACTCCATCCTGCTGTTGGGGATCTGGGCCGACCGCCCAGCATCCCTGGGTTATACTGGTGGAGACTGCATTCCCATCCACCTTTACAGGGAATCTGTCCTGTTTTAGTTGCGGGCAGAGGCCAGCAGCGCTCTGTTCCGTTGCCAGCAGTTCAGGTGGGTGTAGGAGCTTCCCTACATCATCTCCTCCAGCTAACTGTTGGGGAGAGAGGCCGACTGCCGCAGCTCCCTGGAACTCCGCAGTTGTTGCTGGTGCTGGACAGAGGTGGGTAGCACTCTGCCCTGTTGCCAGCACTTCTGCTGGGGACTCCACATCCTCCGCTCTGGTTAACCGTTGGGGCAGGAGGCTGGCTTCCTCCACTCCCAAATTGTGTAGCTGCCATTGGGAAGGGGAGCCGGCTGCTTCCTTTTCCATTCCCTCATCTGGCCGCTGGGATGACATGTCTGTGGTATTGTCTCCCAGGTGCACGGATCTTTGCTGGGGAGGAAAGACCGCTTTCTCCACCCTGGCCGACTGTTGAGGAGGGACAACAACCACCTCCTCTCTCTTCTCCCCCTGTATCTGCTGCTGGGAAGTGATCGCCACCTTCTCACCCTGAGCCTCCATAACTGCCACCGGTGTGGGGCAGAGGTCTTGGACCCTCTGTCCGGTGACCTGCGCTTCAGCTGGAGAAGTTCCTTGTAACTCCACGGATACTGCCGTTGGTGCTGGGCAGAGCTCAGTGAAGTTTGGCCCTAATACCAGCTCTTCTGATGGAGGCTCATGAGGTTGTTTTTCCTCAGCAGAAAAGTCTATTAAATCCCCAGTCTCTACAACTGATGGCTGGGGATAGAGGTTCACCACCTGTCCGTGGAACCTAGAAGATGCCATCGGTGCTGGGCAGAGGTTAGCAGAGCTCTGCCCTGTTGTCAGCACTTCCTGCATCCGCCATAAGACCTCCGCGTCCATAGCTGCGGGGGCAGGTGGGCAAAGCACTCTGTTACTATGCCACATCGCCGACTCTTCAGCCAGGATTTCAGAGCTGTCTGCTGGTATTTCCTGATAGTCCCAGGCAAAGGGAGCCCCACCCTGCTGCTGAGCAGAGTCTAGCAGCTGTATGTAGGCGATCTCCAGCTCCCATTCCTGAGCGGCCAGGAACTCCAAATCTTCCTGTGCCCAGAGCACTTCCGAGACGTTCAATCTTTGCTCTCTGTGCTCCATTATTTCCTCCAAACGCCACTCCAGATCACTCCCAAAGTCGGGGTCCTCGGACAGCCTCCAGTACAACAATCCCAGGCCATTATAATCAAAGCCTTCCGTGGGCCTGTCATCCGCTGTCCACGGGCACACTTGGGCTACATACCACCGGAGGGCTCTGTAGCTCTCGTCCAAACGCATTTCTGCCCGGATCAGCCTGCTTAACTCAGCTGTCCACTCCTGCTTCGGTTGTTCCCCCAATAACAACATTCGTACTTCATACTGCGACCAGTACCTTACATGGATGGAGGGGAGAACTTTTCCCTGGTGTCGCTGCTCACAGGCTAGCGCTTCTTTCCAGAGTTGTAGGCGAACAGAATCATACCATCCCAGCAGGACCTGCACCGATACTGATCCTCTGTGCTGTATCCGCATCTCTCGCAACCTCCTTCCGAATTCCTCTTCCATGACGTATCTGTACCTCTGCTATCCGGGCCTTGGATCCAGGTGATGGTTTGGATGTGTTCACGACAAGGAAGCACGATCCCACCGCTGCCAGCCAATTGTGACGGACCTCGTACCCAAGATGTCCGCCGTAACTACTTCCTCTGTCCGGTACCACACAATCCAAGACCCCCTTAGCTTACCCAGTCACCAGACAACACCAGTGTAGGGTACATCAGGAATGAATCTTTATTTGACATGTCACACTTATATACAGTTGACAGATGACTCAAGCCTAACCTAATTAGCATGAGCTAATTATCTTAATCAACACTGGGCTCCTTCATTCAATTGCAGGGTTAATTAGCACACACAACAATAGGTGAAACACTTCTACAAGCCAGACTATACTCAATTACATAACACAGGTGGCTGGAGTTCATGTCATTAGCGTCTCTTGCTAATATGCCAAATACACATACAGATTCTATGTGTATTGGGGGGCCAGCATGGACCTGAATCCAAGTATCACCAGCTCAGGGGTCCCAGGCTTGCAGCTCAAAGAGCACTGTTCCCCCAAATGCCAGGGCCCATAGTCGCAAGGCAGCAGGCTCGCACTCAGTCCCCTCCAACAGCCCGTGTCCCGGCTAGGTCCGTCACAGACACCTTGCGAAGTACAATCTCGCTACCGGTGGAAAAGATCCCGATCATACGGGAAAGGGTCTCTCAAGCCCTTCATACGCAGTACCTGAAGGCCTCGCAGTGTCTCAAGATCATAGGGACAATGGTCTCTACGACGCCTATGGTCAAGTGGGCCTTGTGGAGACTACGCCCGTTCCAGTCAGGGTTTCTGAGACAATGGAAGTCGGGAAGCAAAAGCCAAGAAATACGGATAACGTCAACAATGAGGAACAGTCTCTTCTGGTGGCTCCAACACAGGAATCTCCTGAAGTGTCACTCGATAGCTCCCATCTCTTGGGTAACGGTCACGACCGATGCCAGCGGGACCGGCTGGGGGGCCCTTTGCGGGTCGGACCTTGCACAAGGCAAGTGGGACACAAGTCTTCCTGTCCCAGGATCGAATATTCTGGAACTCCGAGCAGCCTGGTGCGCTCTCCAGCACTTCTCCCAGATCTTGAAGGGGAAGTCGGTGTTGTTGCGAATGGACAACACCACAGCGGTCTCCTATGTGAAGAGACAAGGGGGCACCAGGAGTTCTACTCTTCTCCAGGAAGTGGAACCCATTCTATCATGGGCACAGAAGAACCTGGTGAATATTTCTGCGTTTTTTCTCCCAGGGGTTCAGAACACGCAAGCGGACTTCTTATCACGCACCCAGTTGGACAACAACGAGTGGTCCCTCCACATTCAGTCCTTCGAGTGGATCCTGTCGCTGGGGGTCGATCCCGAGGTAGACCTTTTTGCCTCCCCTTGCAACTTCAAAATAGAGAAGTTCTACACGCGGAACCGCTGCAGCCAGGCCTTAGGGACAGATGCACTAACAGACCAATGGAGATTCAGGAGGGCCTATGCCTTTCCTCCACTTCCACTGATTCTCAGGTTCCTTCAGAGGCTCCAGACGGAAACGGTAGAGGTAGTGATGATCGCTCCTTACTGGCCCAACAGGCCTTGGTTCCCTCTGCTAGTTCAACTGAGTGTACGGGAGCCGGTGTCTCTCCCTCTCAGGACGGACCTTCTGTCTCAGGGGGCGGTACTGCACCCATGTCCAGCAATACTGAAACTGATGGTCTGGTTCTTGAAAGGAAGAGGCTAGAGTCCATCGGATGTGCTTCTAGTGTGATTTCTACCTTATTGAGTTCCAGGAGATCGAGTACGAACAAGGTTTATGGTAGAATCTGGTCCAAATTCGTGAACTTTTGTTCATCTACAGAGAGATCCTTCGAACATCCAGGAGTCCAAGATATCCTCGGATTCCTACAGACTGGCCTTGACCTTCCCTTATCCATAGGCTCTCTCAGGGTGCAAGTTTCAGCCTTATCAGCCTTCTCTGGTACCTCCTGGGCAGTCCATCCGTCAATTTTTTCGGGGGGCCTCAAGACTCAAGCCCCAAAGGAAGTCGAGATTCCCTAAGTGGGATCTTCCCCTTGTCCTGGACTGATTTCTGGACTGAGTATGACGGGGCCATCTCCGCTTTCCATTAAAGACTTTTCGGAAAAAGTTGCCTTTCTAGTGGCAGTCACTTCGGCCAAGAGGGTATCAGAAATTGGGTCACTAGGCTTCGAAGAACCCTTCTTGACTTTCTTTCCGGACCGAGTGGTCCTCATTCCTATGTTGGGATCCAATCCCAAGGTAACCTTGGTATTCCATCAGAACCAGGAGATTGTTCTACCTACCTTCAGATCTCCAGGATCCGATGATATTCATCCTTTGGATGTCGGGGAAGCGCTGAGAGAATACCTTTGCATTACTTCCGCCTTTAGGCGTTCGGATCATCTCTTCATACTGCACTCCGGCAGCAACAAGGGGAACAAAGCTTCAACCAGGACTCTGGCAGCTTGGATCGTGAGAACTATACAACAGGCTTATAGGGCTAAGGGCTTGGCTCCTCCTGAGGCGGTGACGGCACATTCGACTAGAGGAATGGCTACTTCATGGGCAGCAGCCCGGCACGTGGCTCCTGATACAATCTGCAAGGCAGCTTCTTGGGCCTCTATTAATACTTTTATGTCACACTATTGCGTTGAACCTGCTTCTTTATCCTCTGTTAACTTTGGTTTGAAAATTCTATCGGCTGATAGATCAAATTAAATATTTTCTGTTTAAAGCATACCCACCCGTGTGGTCGGCTAGTTATTTCCCACATGTAGGCTGCCATGGAGTCTGTCAGGAAAAAGGAAAATTTATTATCAAATACTTACCGTAATTTTCCTTTCCTGATGGACTCCATGGCAGACGGAGTTCCCACCCATGAGTCATATGAGTAGGCTAGTTACGGAACACAGTATGGAGTGGTGAGTGTTCTTTTATGGGAATGGGGTCCTATAGCATTGGAGAGGAGGTGGGGTTAACCCACACGTAGGCTGCCATGGAGTCCATCAGGAAAGGAAAATTACGGTAAGTATTTGATAATAAATTTTCCTTTTTCCCCTAAAGAACATCTTAAACCAACTACGGAAGGCAATAGGAAGTTTTATTTGGGCTGGAAAACCCGCTAGAATAAGTAGGACAATACTAACTCGTACAAAGGAAGAAGGAGGGTTGGCACTTCCAGATATTTCAACATATTTAAAAGCGGCCCTAATAACAAGGATAGTAGACTGGTTCCAAAATGAAGACTCTAAACAATGGGTTAGACTGGAGGAAGAGATCACGATTGAAATCATTACCATGGGTAAAAAATGAAAAATGTCCTCCGGACAGTGAAATGCCTTTTTTTGTGGCCTTGACAATGAAGGTATGGGATGGCTTGGTAAGACAAGGTAAAAGATCAACATACATAGGTCCAATGGCCCCTATATTTGATAATCCGGAATTTCCACCAGCAATGAAATCAGGAACCTTTTTGAAATGGAACAAAAAACAAGATACTAGAATATGGGAGATAACTGAACATGATAGGTTAATACCTTTAGAATCCATGGGTATAAAATATAAAAATAATTGGATACAATATTGGCAATTATATAAATATATTTCCTATATAGCGAAAGAAGATGTAATTAATAGACCCCTGACAGACCTTGAGAAAATTCTGATAGAGGAACAGAAACCAATCCACAATCTGTCTAATATATATAAATATTTAATGATAACTAATAATAGACAAAAGATAATATACATAAAAAAATGGGAAGAAGAACTAGGATTAGATATCCCCAAAGAAAAATGGAATAAAGCATTTAAAATAATACATAAATTATCGAAATCCAGTAAACATCAGGAGAGGAACTATAAGCTTCTATCTAGATGGTACAGATGCCCAATAGATATGAACAAAATTAGTCCAGAAAATAAAGATACATGTTGGAGATGTCATAAAGCTATTGGAACAATGTCACATATTTGGTACTATTGTCCCGGAGTTTATGGCTTCTGGGAGCAAATATACAAAATATATGCATTAATGACAGGAATACAAATTCAACCTGATATTTTGATGTCGGTATTATCAATGAACATGGGATCTGTAAAAAAGGTCAGGAAACGTACCTTGAGGTTTTTTTTAACTGCAGCAACTGCAACTATAATAGCTAGAAAATGGAAAAACAGTATAAGCCCTAATATAAAAGAATGGGAGATAGAGATGAACGAAATGTGTGCACTGGAAAAAAGAATTGAAAGCGAAAAGGAGTTCAATGAAGAGATAGGGACTGCATGGCAGACCTGGATAGAATGTAATGCTTTACAAACTAGATGGAAGGAATCTTTAAAATAAGTAAAAATATAAAATGACGGAGAAGAGGGAGAAGAGTGGAGAAAGGGATTTCTCTCCATTTCTCTTTCCCTTCCCCCCTCCCCCCCCCCCCCCCCCTTTTTTTTTTTTTTTTTGTTGTTGTGTTAGAATGGCTGTTATTGCTGTCTGGGTCATTGATTTTGATGAATGAATTAAATAAAAAGGTAGGAAAGAAAGGAATAGAAGTACTAGTAAGATATAAGGAATTATATTTGGTTATATAAATAATGAAGTATGGAAACAAAATATTCAAAATGACAATGTAAAATATAATCAACAAGATACATAGCAAATACTTTGTGTGTATGTGTAATGACATGTATATAATGTTGTAAAAGAAAAACTTTTGATAAATAAAGATATTAAAAAAAAAACTGATTAAACAGTAATTGCCAATTAGGTGCGGAAATATTATGGTAAATGGTGTGCGTGTATCCCCTCGCTTTGGCTCACCAGTCACGGCATAGCAGGGTCGGGATCACGTCATCATGGCATCCAATGTGCGTCCCACACACCGCCTCTGCTACCCAATCACGGACACATAGCGTGCGTGTCACGTCGTCGCCGCCGTGAGATTGCAGGGTGCACCGCGTTACAACAATATTATAATAGTGTCACGTCATCAAGATGTCTGGCGTGCACCTCTCACCTCACCTCCACTAACCAATCGCCAAAGTGAAGCATGAGAGTAGGGTCACCGCCACTTAACGCACTGAAATATATGGCGTTAAACTTGCAGTAACGCATTGAACTGTACTGCATTAAAACTGCATGTAACGCACTGAAATATACTGGGTTAAACTTGCAGTAATGCACTATACTGTACTGCGTTAAACGGCACGTGACGCACTGAAACATATGACGTTAAACTTGCAGTAACGCACTGAACTATACTGCATTAAACGGAAGATAACGCACTGAAATATATGGCATTAAACTTGCAGTAACACACTGAAATATACTGCGTTAAGCGTGCAGTAACACACAGAAATGTACTGCGTTAAACGTCAAGTAACGCACTGAAATATATTGTGTTAAACGGTCACTGACTGAACTATACCTACATTCACACTAATGTAAAGATAACTGGTGGTCGCACTACACTTAAGCCCCATACACACGGTCGGAAAATCCGACCACCAAATCCATCGGATTTTTTCCGACGGATTTAGTCCAACACTGGTGTTGCATACACACGGTCGGACAAAGTTGTCGGAAAATCCGATCATTCTGAACGTGGTGACGTTTGTTGCCTACGACGGGACTACGTAGAGGCTAGTAGCCAATAGCTTTGGTCTTGTAATGTGATCTGAGCATGCGTGGCACTTTGTCCGTCGGAATTCCCTACACACGATCGGAATTGGTGTGATCGGACTTTGTTGTCGGAAAATCTTTAGAGCAGGAGATACAACTTTGTCAGTCGGACAATCCGATGGAAAATGTCCGATGGTGCCTACACACGGTCGGAATTTCCTACAACATTGTCCGATAGGACAGAATCCATCGGAAAATCCGACCGTGTGTATGGGGCTTTACACTGACTGAACTATCCCTATATTCACACTAATAGAAAGATGAATTGTCGCATTACGCTCACACTGACTGAACTATCCCTACAATCACACTAATGTAAAGATGAATGGTCACACTACACTCACACTTAACTATCCTTAGATTCACACTAAACTGATATTCTACACTGACAATAGAATCAGAATAGCACACTATAGCACACTAACTATCTAATAGCACTAAACAGAGCCCTATTCTATTTCTCTCCACACCGACATCACACTGAAAATGGCAGCTATTGAAATAATACTTTTATAGTGTGGGGCGGGACTAACGGCAATGAGCCATGATTGGATAGAGTCATCATGACAGCGTCCAATCTTGCCTCTGACAGTGCTCTGTGCCCTGATTGGGCAAAGCTTTCATTGCCTCAGCCAATCAGGGCTTTCAAAGCACTGGGCAGCAGTGCAACGCCCTGATAATTTTGTTGTTTGGCAAATGTGCGAACAGCCAATGTTCGGCCTGAACTCATGATTGGCCGAACCGTTTGCCCATCCCTAATGTACAATATGAGAAGTGCTGCATATTTTTTCAGTGCTATATAAACACCTGTAACAGATAAACAAATAAGTAAATAAATAAATGACTCTAGGAGGTGAGCAGCACTGGGATGCATCATGGGATTATAAAAGGCAACTCTTTATGATACACAATGGTTTTGCAAATGAAATGTCATTCAGTTAGGGGCCCTTTCACAAAGGAGGACCGATCGGGTTCACCTGTCAGTTTTTTTAGGCTGACCCAATCAGACCATCCATTGCACTCTATGGAGTGGTGGGTGTCAACGGACTCCACGTTGAGCATGCAGACCCTTGTGAATGGGGCCTTAACCACTTCAGCCCCGGACCAATTGGCAGCAAAAGGACCAGGCCCCTTTTTGCGATTCGGCACTGCGTCGTTAACTGACAATTGCGCGGTCGTGCGACGTGGTTCCCAAATAAAATTGGCGTCCTTTTTTTCCCAAAAATAGAGCTTTCTTTTGGTGGTATTTGATCGCCCCTGCGGTTTTTATTTTTTGCGATATAAACAAAAATAGAGCGACAATTTTGAAAAAAATTAAACATTTTTTGCTTTTTGCTATAAGAAATATCCCCCAAAAATATATAAAAAAACATATTTTTTCTCAGTTTAGGCCGATACGTATTTTTCTACATATTTTTGGTAAAAAAAAATCGCGATTATTGATTGGTTTGCGCAAAAGTTATAGCGTTTACAAAATAGGGGATAGTTTTATAGCATTTTTATTAATATTTTTTTTACTAGTAATGGCGGCGATCAGCGATTTTTATTGTGACTGCGACATTATGGCGGACACATCGGACATTTTTGACACATTTTTGGGACCATTGTCATTTATACAGCAATCAATGCTATTTAAATGCATTGATTCCTGTATAAATGACAGTTGTAGTGAAAGAGTTAACCACTAGGGGGAGGGGAGGGGTTATGGGCTGTGACGTGTGTGTGTTTTTTTACATTAGGGGCGGGGCTGACGTCTGACGTCATTGATCGGCTTTCCCGATGACCGGGAACAGCCAATCAATGACAGGCAGAGTAGGAAGCGCGGGGAGAGGTTTGTTTACACATACCTCTCCCCGTTCTTCAGCTCCGTGACCCGATCACGGGACACCAGCGGCGATCGGGTTTTGCCTGCCCGTGCCATTCTGCTGACGTATATAGTCAGTGGGCGGTCGAGAAGCGGTTAAAGTGATACTAAAGTCTGAGCGCAGTGGTTTTGCACAGAGCAGCCTTGATCCTCCTCTTCTCGGGTCCCCTGCTGGTGCACTTGGCCCCTCCCTCCTGTCAAGTGCCCCCACAGCAAGCAGATTGCTATGGGGGCACCTGAGTCACAGCTCTGTGTGTCCATTCAGACACAGAGCTGTGGTTCGTCCCCACCCCCTCTATCTCCTCATTGGCTAACTAACTTTGACAGGAGCGGAAGCCAATAGCACCACTGCTGTGTCTCAGACAATCAGGAGGGAGAGTCCCGGAGGACTGAAGCACTCGTTCATATCGCTGGATCGAGATGGGGCTCAGGTAAGTATTAGGGGGGCTCCTGCACACAGAAGGTTTTTTATCTTAATGCATATAATAAACATAAAAAAAAAATAAAAAAAAAAATCGTTTGCCATTACAACCACTTTAAGGCTTAGAGTGGAAAAGGGCAAGAACCTCTGTGTCTATAAGACACTAGAAATAAAAAGCTTTGGCTGATGGATTATTTTAAAGCATAGATACATTTTAAAATAAATGTCCCTAGTCTGGAATATACTTCTAAGCCTTCCCCATGAAAATCTTAATTAAACCTATAACCAAATTCAATGCATCTAGATCTCAGTAACAGGCTGTACAGGGCCTGGTAATTTGCCCAGCCTGTCATTGTGCTTCTGTTGCCATCCAGCCTGTGCACTAGCCCTGTTTATCATTATACACAATTTATATAGCGCCAACAGTTTACGCAGTGCTTTACAATGTATAGGGGAGACAACACAATTACACTACAGTTCAATACAAAAGGTACAGGAGGGCCCTGCTCATAGAGCTTACATTCTAAAGGGAGGGGGTTGTACAAAAGGTAATAGCTGCAGAGAATGATTTGATGGGGGTGGCTATATGGGGTGGTTATAGAGTGTAATGAGCTGTCTCCTATGTGGGAGGCCCATTTGACACTATGGGGGTGATTTACCAAGAAGAAGGCATTGCACCAGTTCATACAATAATTGGTGCGCCGGAAAAGTCATTAATTGAACGTGCGAACCGGTGCACATTGAAGCGTAAATAACAATACTAAATACCCACATATGTAAACTGCAACTGGCGCTAGGGTAACTGCGGTTCTCTCATTGATAATAGTGCACGTCCAATACAATTGTTTAATTTCATCTCATTGAATGTGTCTTGATAGGCAATTAGTAGGTGTACTCAGTTAATTAACCCCTTTGATGCTAATCTCATTCCTATCACTTCTAATATATCTTTGAAATATGTTTCTTTCTTTTTTTTTTACCTAAATCTTTCAATACATTACAAAGAACAAAGAAGTGTTTCTAAACCCAATAAATTAATATTTTCAGATCTTGATCTTTAAAGACCATACACTGCAATCAGTTAGATCTGTAAATCAATAAATTAGATTTAGTGCAAAAGCCTGTTTGATTTCCTATTATTTGAATTAATTGTTCAAGTGCATCTTCCTATTAGGGATGAGCCCGATGTTCAATGCCGAACAGCGAATATGATGCAATGTTCGTGGCAAATTTGAAAGCCGCTGAACAACGTTAAAGTCTATAGGACATTAATATGAAAAACCAAAAGTGCTCATTGTAAAGGTTTATATGCACTTTATTGCCATAAAAAGTGTTTGGGGACCCGGGTCCTGCCCCAGGGGAATCAATGCAAAAAAACATACGTTTTTTCGGGAGCAGTGATTTTAATAAAATAAAAATTAAATATTCCTTTAAAAATTGTGCCTGGGGGTGTCTATAGTATGCCTGTAAAGTGGCGCAGTTTTCCCGTGTTTAGAACAGTACCACAGCAAAATGAAATTTCTAAAGGAAAAAAGTCATTTAAAACTGCTCTCGGCTGTAATGAATAGTCTGGTCTCAGCAATATAGATAAAACTCATTGAAAAAACTGCATGGGTTCCCACCCCAGTCCATTACTAGGTCCTTTGGGTTATGAATAATAAGGGGAACCCCGAACCAAACATTTTAAAAAACATTGCGTGAGGGTCCCCCCAAAATCCATACCAGGCCCTTCAGGTCTGATATGGATATTAAGGGGAACCCTGCGCCAATTTTTTTTTAAAAAATGGCTTAGGCCCCCCCCAAAATTCCATACCAGACCCTTTATCCGAGCACGCAACCTGGCAGGCGGCAGAAAAAGAGGGAGGACGAGAGAGCCCCCCGTTCTGAACCGTACCAGGCCACATGCCCTCAACATGGGGGGGATTCTTTGGTGTCACCCCCAAAGCACCTTGTCCCCATGTTGATGGGGACAAGGGCCTCATCCCCACAACCCTTGCCCAGTGGTTGTGGGGGTCTGCGGGCAGGGGACTTATCGGAATCAGGAAGCCCCCTTTAAAAAAGGGACCCCCAGATCCCGGGCCTCCCCCATGTGAATTGGTAACGGGTACATTGTACCCCTACCATTTCACAAAAAAAGTGTCAAAAATAGTAAAAAAGACAGGAGACACTTTGTGACAAGTCCTTTAATAAAAGATAAAAAAATGTCCCGCGATGTAGATCCATCTCACGCCGCCAAAAAAAGAAAAAAAAGCTGCAACAGCTCCGCCTCCATGGGAGGCTCCCGCCGAGTGATGCTTCTTCTCAGTGACAGCTGTTATATAGCTCAGGTCGGGAGCCAACCGGTGATGTAAACGGGCGACTCCGCCTTCCTCTGACATCACGGGCCCTGTCTCTTAAGGACAAGTTGGTGCACAGTCATTTGGCTGGAACAAGTTCCAAAACCCATTCGCTCAAGGGGACTTTTAATTGTGGGGGATGCCCATATTACAAATATATCAATATGGGTCAAAATTTGATCCTACCAAATGGGAACAGATTTTTCGCCCAAAAATTTGCTAACTGTCAAACTAAAGGAATTGTATACCCGATGACCTGCGAATGTGGTGCGTTCTACATAGGGAAGACCTTTAGGGAATTTTGGAAACTAATTTACGACCACACATATGCCATTGAAATAGGTGATCTGTATTCCCTGATAGGGAGACACGCAGCATATGGGTCCTATTTTTATGTCTTGAAGACATTCCACAGGACCCACATGGGGGAAACTGGGACAGGGTGATCCTCCAGAGAGAAATGAGGTGGATATTCTCACTGGGAGCCACCAAGGCTCCTGGTTTGAATAAAGCCACCTCATTCAAGTCCTTTTTGCCCATCTAGGGCATGATGATTATGTATTACTCATGTTTTTCAATAATATTTATATAGAGAGACCTGTGTTATGTGTCATGTATAATGCTGTCTTTTACTTTGGGTTTTGATATGGTTTGGAGATCAGAGCATAGACATACATCTATATTCACACTTGAGGTTCTTTCTGTGTATACTCAGTATTTCAATTTTTTGGGGGAAAATGTGGTGTGGATTTCCCACTTTTTCCCCCGTGTTCATCTCCTGGGAGCAGCAATCCCTCCTGGTTTTTCCAGACCACTCCCTTTACGCCTCATACGCTTATGCCCATGGGGAGTCTTTTCTCCTTTAAAGCAGCTTGGGGGGCGTGCACGGGGGTCTGTATACCTCAGCTCTCCGTCCGCCATTGATGTTTGGAAACTGTTGGGATTGGCACCCTCTTATTTTCCTCTCCCCCTTAGTGATGCATCCTCCTACTGTGGGCACTGTGCCATTCTGTTGACGCCACCGCAGGCATGTATCCGCCCCTCAGGGCACAATGCAGTCAGTGGTTGGCGTACCCACAGCTCGGTGTGGCTTAAAGATAAAAGGTATTGCCGCGCTAGTATGGAGATGAGTGATAGGGATGTGTAGGTGCAGCAGACACCGTGAGGGTCAAACAGTACCCACAAAAGGAAAATGTAAATAATCAATAAGTGGTGTCGCGCTCCAAAACCTGTAGCAATATGGATTTCCTGATATTACTAAAAGGAATGTTGTACAGGAAGTATGAGAACGCATATGGTGTAAATGATAATATTGATCCCCTTAGAAAAAACTAATGTGTGACAAAAAATCGCATAAGGCGGCTAATCTAATAAATCAACTCCGAAGTCAGCACAGTGAATAAGGTTTATAGAAATATGCGTTATAAAGTGTCTGTAGTGCATAAATAGCTAAAACATCAAAACACAGTAATAAATCAATCGATGAAAAATAAAGTGCCTGTGCAGTGATTGCTGAACATCAAGTGAGACAGTGATATAAAATTACAGAACAATGATTGCTGAACATCAAGTGAGCCAGTGATTTCAAATCAAATAGGTGACTGATGTGTATAAAATTCAACCAATCAGTGAAAATTAGAGCAGCAAAAAGAAAGTGAAGATATGAATGGTGCTAAAGGCACCGATAATGAATGGATAAATTAAAAAAACAATGAATAAATAAATTAAAAAGGCAAAAGAATTAAATGAACAATTAAATCAATCGATAGGTGGCAAGTGTTCGTATAGAAGCATATGCAAAGCAGTGCAGGATTGTGTGGATCTGGTCTGGGGATCCCAGTGGTGCAGAGTGCTAAGTGCAGATCTAAGGTATTGGTTTGCTTGCACAGGGTGGCACTGTGATTCTAGTGCTGTGCTTTTTTGGTGCTTAGGGACACCCGTAGGTGTCCTAACTTCTTACCTTACTGCTGTAAGGTAAGCAGCATTGGTGAATATCAGGGAGATGGTCACTCAGGGAAAGGGTGATTGGGTCTCCTGTACGCTCTTTCTCTGCAATTTCCAGTGTAAGTGGAACCTATAAGATGGTTGGGGCTGGATGCATTATCTCAGGATGGGCCAGGCACCGTTCAGCATACATCCAAGCAGGTGGTATACAGGGAGGGAGTAAAGGGACTTCTATGGTGCAGTATTTTTTGTAAACAGCTTGGCTTTATTCAAAAAGGTAAACAGGTATTCCCATTTGTTAAAAAGAACAGTGTATATCACATAAACAAGTGGCGAGCTCGCGACCTCTACATCACTTCCGGGGTCCGTGTATCCAACGCGTGTCGTCGCCGTCACGTGACTTCATCGGGGCTAAGGTAGGGGCCGTCGGAAGTGTCTATAAGTAGTGTTTGGTTTAATTGGGTGAGCGGACATTTTGCTGTGGCTTCCCTATACAACATAGCGGAGCGGCCATTTTGCGTGGGATCGGGTTACACTCGCAGCCATTTTCTTAAAGTTTTGTGTGGACGTAAATAGAAAACTTAGAGCTTGGATCGCGGTCGTACTTTAAAACATGCAGGCATACAAGCCTAACAAAGCAGTCTGTGTCTGTAAGAAGCAATAATGCAAGGAGTAAATATAGATTGAGGAAAAGGCTGCAAAGCAGGGGACGTGCATAGTATAAATGGAAAGTCCATGTTTGCTGTACATAATGGATTCTTAAAATCAGGGTAAATTTAATTATTTTAATAAGTTTATAAAATATAAATATATATTAAGAATAATAATAGGAATGAGCAAATTTACAAGATAAAATATGTATTTAAACTTGGACCAGCTATATATATATGAAATATACGGACTCCGGAAATTATGTAAAATTCATACAGAAGGCTTCAAGAATAAAATGAAGATTAAAGAAGATATAGGCATATATTGGTATACTAAGTAAGATGAAAGTGAGGTAGACTGGGAACTAAAATAATAGTTAAAAATCGCTGATAAAACAATTTAAATCAAACTCGATATTAAGACCGTGAGGGGTAAAAGTATCTAAAATAAATATCCACTTGAATTCTAGCTGACTGAGAGTCCTAACCTTATGTCCGCCTCTCCAGTGTCTCTTATATGGTTCAATACCCCAAAATTTTTAATGTGTGGGGTCCTGGTTGTGGTGTGTGGCGAAGTATTTAGAAACACTGTGTTTGTCGTACCCTTTTGTACGTACTCTCAGTGGTCTCTTTGTGTGCCCAATGTATTGAAGACCACAGCTACATTCGAGTGCATAGACAGCTCCTTCTGTGTTACAGCAGATAAAATCTGCGATTTCATAGGAGTTGGATTTAAATTTAAATGTCTTTTCTGCTGGTCTCTTGGACTTTGTGCAGGCAAAACACTTCTTGCAAGGATAAAATCCTTTACCTGTAAAGAATGTATAGCAATTTTTTGGAGGATCTGGGATGTTCTTGACTAATTTGTCTCTTAGTGTCGGAGCTCTTTTGTACACAAATTTAGGTGTTTCTGGAAGGAGTAATTCTAGATGTATGTCTCTTCGTAGGATGTGCCAGTGGGTCTTTATTATTTTCTCAACAGCCTTATGTTGGATATTATAGTCAAGGATGATTGGTACTCCGTTAGTTCTGGAATCATTTCTTGGTTTATCTTTAATCAATTCAATTCTATCCATTTTTTCCACTTCTTCTATTTTAGTGTTGATATACTGTTTATTGTAACCTTTGTCAATAAATCTGTGGCCTATTTTGTTGGCCTGGATAGTGAAGTCGCTACCTTTCGTGCAGTTCCTTCGTAATCGCATCAGTAGTCCTTTCGGTATGTTGCAGAGACAGTTTTTATGGTGGCAGCTCTCGATAGGTAGATAGCTATTTTTGTCTACATTTTTGAAGTGAGTTTTGGTGCTTAATGTATTGTTTTCTTGTAGTATTTCCAAATCCAAAAATGTCACATTTTCTTATATCCCAGGTGAATCTGATGTTCTTGTCATTCTGATTTAGTTTTTCCAGGAATTGTACCAATCGGGATTCCTCTCCTCTCCATATAATGATGATGTCATCAATATATCTTTTTAAAAATAATGAGTTCAGTAGGAATATCGGAAAAGACCATCTCGTCTTCCCACTTGGCCATAAATAGGCTTGCTACACTGGGTGCAAATTTTGCACCCATTGCAACGCCAGTTTTTTGGAAATAATAATTGCAGTCATACCAAAAATAGCTGTTCTTGAGACAAAAGTCCAAACATTTTAACTAAATATTTCCTCTGGAAACAGGGTAAGCCAGTGAAATTTCTTAATCCCCATTTGGTGGCGTTGATGGTGGAAAATTATTGTGTACAGTGAGGATACGTCCGCGGTGGCCAGGATCCATGGGCCTCCTCCTTTCGGTAAATTTTCTATAATCTGTAAGATTTGCTTTGTATCTCTTAGGTAGGCTCTTGTGTTTTTCACAGCAGGTTGCAGATAATTGTCAATGTATTGGCCCATTCTTGCAGTTAGAGAGTCTATTCCATTTACTATGGGTCTGGGGGGAGGATTTAAATGATCCTTGTGTAGTTTTGGCAGTGAGTAGATAATTGGTGTTCGGCATGCTTCAGGAATGAGGTATTTTGCCTCTTTTTTGTTTAAAATATTATTTTTCATTCCCAAATGAACCACTAGTTCAAGTTCTTTACGACATCTAAAAAAAGGATTACTGGGCAATTTACTGTAGGTATCCTCATCTTTCAAGAGGTTGACCATGCAATCATGGTATTGTTTTTTGGATAGGATCACGATGCCTCCTTTTTTGTCGGCAGGTCGGAGCACTATATCCTTCCTTTTAGTGAGTTTCCTAATGCCGCTTTTGATGAACTTTGGTTCTTCCTGTTTCTTTATTTTCAATGATTTCAAATCCTCCAGTACCACTTTTTTAAAAACATCTACAAATTTATTATTACTTATCTAAGGGTTAAAAACCTATTTATTCCTCAGTGAGCTGTGTACAGTCTCATTGTCTGTGGTGGTGAGTTTAGTTTTAAAAGGGTTGCTCGCAATATATTTCTTAATATTCACACTTCTAACATATTTTTGTATGCCTATATAGGTCTGGAACTTGTCCAGATTTTTTGTGGGCGCAAATTATAAACCTCTGTCTAGGACTCCTATTTCTTCTTGTGTCAGGGGGGTTCCGCTTAAATAAAAAATGCCTTCTCCTTTTATTCTCTTTTTCTTTTGAGTTCTCTTGCCTGATCGCCGTCCTCTCTTCTTCCGGGGCTTCTTCTCCAGGGTCCTTCATCCATTAGTCTTGGTGGATGATTCTCCGCTCCTCTCCCTAAAAAAGCCTTATAATACTGAGGTTCTTGATAATATGTCTGGTGGTATCTGTCATCCTCATCTGTATAGTCTCTCAAAGGGGCGTAATGATTATAAGTGGGTAGAGGGTTTTGTTCGTATGGACGATTGTGTCCCTGTGGGGGAGGACCCCAATGGTCTCTCTCCCTATGGGGATTCTCATAGTAGGGCATATGGTGCCTTCCTTGTGCACCATATGTATTGTATGGCGGTCCTCTTTGCTCATACGGAGGTTTATACCAATTATTACCATTGTGTGTTTTTTTGTTGTTATTATTTTTCCAATGAGGTATTTTCCCCCCATTATGTGGGGTTTGGTTATGCTAAGGAGGTCTTCTTTGTGGGGTCTGATGTTTAGGATAGCCATGTCCGTCGTTGGGACGTGCATTCCTGGGTGAATCGGTCCTATTGCTATTGGATGGTTCACTCTGTTGGGGAAGCCTATATGATACATTTCGATCAATTTGAGGGTTGGCATGGGGTGTGTGTGTTCTGTTGTTTTTTTCCGGTGTAGAATAAGTGGAAATCTGATCCAGGTGTCCTAATTGGCTCTGCCATTTGAAAACTTGATCATTCTTAAAGTCATTAATATCCCTTACATATTTTTTGCTTTTTCTGTTTTGGACCTCTTTGTCTTTTTTTGTTAAATCTTTGTTGAGTTGTGTAGTGAGTGTAATGAATTCAGCTGATTCTTTATGTACTTCGGTGTGGCTTAGGTGCCCTGACTTGACCATGTGTGTTTACCGCATCACGTAGCGTCACTCGGCTCATGGGCGGGGGGTGAACGCCATGGCTTCACTGCGCATGCGCCACAACGTGTCTGCCGCCTAGCGGCGTCGCCTGAGTCATGGGGATGAGGCCGTGGTGCTGATGTATTCGCGCATGCGCAGATGGATCACACCCTCTTTGACAACTTTCTTGTCTCAGCTGGGTGTGCATTAGTGGGTCATAGGTATCAGCTGGCCGCCATACAGGAATGAGCCATTGTCTGGGCTATTTAGCGCAGAACATGGCTGAGTTACAGTGCAGCCTGCCAGGTTACCGGTCACCGTGAACCAAGTTTGCTTCCCTCGCAGGGTAAGTCCTTCCATGTGTGAAGGTTCTAGATACCAGCTTGACCCTCACTCAGCGGGCCCAGTTGGTCTCTTGTTTGTAGCTTTATGGTTTTTGTTTTTGTTTTTGTTTGGCTTGTTTGGCTGTTTGGTTGTTTCCACCCTTGTATTGCTTACTCTTTTAGTATTCATTACTGAAATTTATACATACACTTAAACAACCAGAGAGTGCTGTCTTTTATTTCAATATGGACATCGCTCATAATAACTGGTCGTATAGTTTACACATTTATGATCACATGTTATTCATATTTTCATTGTCTTTTGACAGAATAATCTAAATGGCTTTTTAACTATACTTCACTATCACTGTACTCTAACAGTGTAACACATACACACTCAGCACTCTTATTGTAACAATATACATATTTGTTACATATTTGGTACTTTTTGGTATTATATATTTTTAAAAGCTCCTTGGTGTGGGCCTTTTTCGACACATGTGCAGCAGATCGCACCGTTGCTGTTTGCAACCTATGTCTGAAGCGGATCAAGTGTGGCCAGAACAGCTGCTTGGGCACCACATGCTTGACCAGACATATGACGACCTGCTATGCAGTCCGTTGGCAGCAGCACCTGAAATACCCACATGATAGAAAAAGCAGACTTCTCCTTGCTCCTCATCTGGGATCTCAAACCCTACTATACCTCCAGTCCTCTCAAAAACCTGCACTGAGAGGAATGAAGGTATAGCAATAGGTGTCACAAGTACTTGCAGCCAATCTGCTAGCAGTACACCACCAGTTAATTTCAGCAGGCAAATTTCCCTACCCGAGATGCTAAACCGCAAAAAGAGATTTGGTCTCAGCCATCCACATGCTCAGCGTCTAAATGCTAGCTTGGTCAAATTGCTAGCACTGCAACCGCTGCCTTTTCAGCTGGTAAACTCAGCCCCCTTCCAAAATGCAATTTTTGTTTCATGTAAGGCACTTCCAGCTCTCTACAGCCATGTGGAAGGCAATGTTTTGGCCTCGTTGGACAGGGCGGTCAGCAGTAAGGTTCATTCATATTACCACTGACTCATGGACCAGCAGGCATGGGCAGGGACATTACCTTTTCTTCACGGCGCACTGGGTAACTCTGCTGGCAGCTGGGAAGGATACAGGACAGGGTTCAGTGTTGGAGCTTGTTCCACCACCACGCCTCCAAAAAGCTAGTGGTGATTCTGCCACAACATCTGTATGCTCCCTTTCCTCCTCTTCTTCTTCCTCTATGGCCTCTTCAGCAGAATTGTCCTCTGAACCAGCAGTGCTCCCTAAACGCCCAAGGGGCTACGCAAGCAGTCAGGCAAAAATATGTCATGTGGTGCTTGAGTTGGTCTGCCTAGGGGACAGTAGCCACACGGGGACAAAGATTCTGTCAGCTCTGCAGGGGCAGGCTCAGAGGTGGTTGACGCCATGCCAGCTTCAGCCAGGAATGGTTGTATGCGACAATGGCACCAACCTTCTCTCCGCCCTCTGACAGAGACACTTGACCCATGTTCCATGTTTGGCACACATCCTGAATTTTGTGGTGCTGCATTTTTTGATCAGGTACCCAGGCTTACAAGATCTCTTGAGGCACGCCAGAAAAGTCTGTGGTAATTTCTGCCGGTCATGCAATACCAGTGTTTGGTAGACATGTGCAAAAGGAAAAAATTTGTTTTGTTTCGTTTTAATTTGTTAATTAATTAATTTCGTTTAGTTAGATTCGTTAAATTCGTTAAATTTGTTTTCGGATTTCGTTTTGTTTTCGACCGATTTTCGAATTCGAAAATATTTCAATCGATTTTCGAATTCGAAAATATTTCAACCAATTTTCGAAATTATTTCAACATGATTCGAAATTATTTCAACCGCATTTGAAACTATTTCAACCAGATTCGAAAATATTTTGCGACCCAACTTTGGGTCACGTATCTCAGGGTCACTTAGTGATAGAAACCCCCAAATTTGGAGATGTTGTAGTGCTAGTTCTACTGTGTTTGCATACCAAATTTGGGGGTTCTAGCTACAAGTGGCCCCGAGATATGTGGCCCCAAAGTCGGGTCGCAAAATGTCATTCTCTGCTGCAGAAAAGTGCTTGACATTTTGTGACCCGACTTTGGGGCCACCTATCTCGGGGCCACTTATAGCTAGAAACCAAATTTGGTATGCAAACACAGTAGAACTAGCACTATAACATCTCAAAATTTGCGGTTTCTATCACCAAGTAATCCCGAGATACGTGGACCCAAATTTGGGTCACAAAATATTTTCGAATCCGGTTGAAATAGTATCAAGATGATTCTAAATTATTTCAACTGCATTTGAAACTATTTCAACTGGATTCGAAAATATTTCTACCGGATTCGAAATTATTTCAACATGATTCAAAATTATTTCAACTGCATTTGAAACTATTTCAATCGGATTCGAAAATATTTTGCGACCCAACTTTGGGTCGCAAAATATTTTCGAATCCGGTTGAAATAGTTTCAAATGCGGTTGAAATAGTTTCAAATGCAGTTGAAATAATTTCGAATCATGTTGATACTATTTTAAGCGGATTTGAAAATATTTTGCGACCGAAATTTGAAAAAAAAATGAAATTGATTCTAACAGTCTGCAGGAGATCTGCAAAAAAAATAAGTGAAATGGCTGTTAATAGTCTACAGGAGATCTGCTAAAAAAAAGAAATAGATGCCAATAGTCTGCAGGAGATCTGGTGAGAAAACGAAATAGATATTAATAGTCTGCAGGAGATCTGCAAAAAAAATGAAATAGATGCTAATAGTCTGCAGGAGATCTTATGGGAACAAATAGTAATCTGCATTCTGCAAAAAAAAATTAAAATGAAATAGATAGTATCTATATTCTATTCTGTTCTATTGTTTTTCTGGTCTATGCTCTATTTCTATTCTAATCTTTTCTATTCAAATTCGAATTCATTCTATACGAAATTCGAATGTCGGAAAAAATATATATATAACCCTCTTCCGAAATTCGAATTTAGTATATAATGATTTCGATTATAATAGAATATAAAAGAATAGACTAGAAATACAATAGAACAGAATAGAATAAAATATATTCTATTCTATTCTGTTCTATTGTTTTTCTATTAATCTTTTCTATCCAAAGTTAAAATTAATGAATTAAAAAATTTGAATTCATACTATTCGAAATTCGAATTTATTCTATTCGAATTTCAGAAAATGGTTGTATATTCTTTCTATTTTATTCTATTAAATGATATATTTTTTCTATTCTGTTCTAATCTTTTCTATTTGAATTATAAATTTTGGAAGATGGTTAGTTACTTATATACATCTGTCACATTAAAAGATGTGAAATGGCTGTCACGGATGCTGATCGCAAGGCAAGTACATATGCTGTATGTCATTGCCCGAGTGCCAAGTGACCTGCCACGAGTGCCACGTGACCTGCCACGTGACCAAGCTGTGGATTGTCCACTTGCCACATCACCTGCCACAAGTTATGGGGTTCCTAGCACCAAGTGACCCCCAGATATGGGAGATATGTCAAGTAATTTTCTGCAGCAGAGAATTAAATTTTGCGACCCGACTTTGGGGCCACATATCTCGGGCCACTTATAGCTAGAAACCCCAAATGTGGTATGCAAACACATTACAACTAGCACTACTATAACCCCAAATTTCGGGTCGCAAAATATTTTCCAATCCGGTTTAAATAGTTTCAAATGCAGTTGAAATAATTTCGAATCATGTTGGTACTAATTCAACCGGATTCGAAAATATTTTGCGACCCAAATTTTGGGTCCACATATCTCGGGATTACTTGGTGATAGACACATTTAGAGATGTTGTAGTGCTAGGTCTACTGTGTTTGCATACCAAATTTGGGGTTTCTAGCTATAAGTGGCCCCGAGATACGTGGCCCCAAATTCGGGTCACAAAATGTCATTCTCTGCTGTAGAAAAGTACTTGACATATCCCCCATATCTGGGGGTCACTTGGTGCTAGGAACCCCATAACTTGTGGCAGGTGACATGGCAAGTGGACAATCCACAACTTGGTCACGTGGCCGGTCACGTGGCACTTGTGGTCAGTCGCGTGGCACTCGTGGCAGGTCACGTGGCACTTGTGGCAGGTCACGCGGCAGGTGTCTTGGCACTTGTGGCAGGTGTCTTGGCACTTGTGGCAGGTGTTGTGGCAAGTGGACAATGACATTTGGGGTTTCTATCACTAATTGACCCCGAGATACGTGGCCCCAAAGTCGGGTCGCAAAATGTCAAGCACTTTTCTGCAGCAGAGAATGACATTTTTCGACCCGACTTTGGGGCCACATATCTTGGGGCCAAATCCAAATCTCCTGCAGACTATTAGCATCTATTTAATTTTTTTTGCAGATCTCCTGCAGACTATTAGTATCTATTTATTTTTTAGCAGATCTCCTGTAGACTATTAACAGCCATTTCACTTCTTTTTTTTTTTTGCAGATCTCCTGAAGTCGGGTCGCAAAATATTTTCGAATCCGCTTGAAATAGTATCAACATGATTCGAAATTATTTCAACTGCATTTGAAACTATTTCAACCGCATTTGAAACTATTTCAACCGGATTCGAAAATATTTTGCGACCCAACTTTGGGTCCACGTATCTCGGGGTTACTTGGTGATAGAAACTTTTAGAAAGAAATTTGGAGATGTTGTAGTGCTAGTTCTACTGTGTTTGCATACCACATTTGGGGTTTCTATCACTAAGTGACCCCGAGATACGTGGCCCCAAAGTCGGGTCACAAAATGTCAAGCACTTTTCTGCAGCAGAGAATGACATTTTGCGACCCGAATTTGGGGCCACATATCTCGGGGCCACTTGTAGCTAGAAACCCCAAATTTGGTATGCAAACACAGTAGAACTAGCACTACAACATATCCAAATTTCTATTACTAAGTGACCCTGAGATATTTCAAATTTCGTTCGTGATTTTTCGATTTGAAAAAATTCGGATTCGGTTAAATTCGTTAGTATTGTAATTCGGTAATTCGGATGCATCCGAATGTCCGAATAATGCAAAATTCGGAACATAACGAAATGCACATGTCTAGTGTTTGGCTGGCTGACAATTAAAGGGAATAAGGAGAGGGATCATTACTGGCTGGCAACCCTTCTTGATCCACGTTACAAGGGTAAGGTTGCAGAACTCATCCTGCCTTCGCAGAGGGAGCAGAGGATAAAACATCTTCAGGAGCCCTTGAAGAAAAGTGTGTGTAAAGCAGGGGTCTCAAACTGGTGCCCTCCAGCTGTTGCAAAACTACAAGTCCCATCATGCTTCTGCCTGAGAGAGACACGCTTGTACCTGTCAGCCTTGCAATGCCTCATGGGATTTGTAGTTTCACAACAGCTGGAGGGCCGCTAGTTTGAGACCCCTGGTGTAAAGCATTTCCAGACCCTGGGAGGTTACCATTTCCTTTGTTCGGTCAGAGGAAGAATGGTGGAGAAGGTGACTGGCTGACCGATGCCTTTAAAACAATTTTTCAGTCCTCAGCGCCAAGGTCTGATAGGTTCCAGCAACCATCGCCAGCATCTGCATTATATGGTGCAGGAATATTTAGGGGCAAGAGCAGACTTGGAGACCTTTCCAACAGAACATCCACTCAGTTACTGGGTCTTGACGTTGCACCACTGGCCAGAACTTGCTCAATATGCAATTGAGCTACTGGCCTGTCCTGCATCCTGCGTGCTTTCTTAACGAAGAGTGTGCCTGTCCACAGACTCAGTTGATAGGCTCACATTTATAAAAATGAATCAGTCCTGGAACAGCAACTATCAAGCAGCTGATGTAACTGATTGAATTTGCTATGAATCTGGGATCCCTTAAAGACTGCCTATGCTGCCTATCCTATTCCTCCTCAATCATGATGATGCTAGCTTCCAACAATATTTTTTGGTTTAGGGCACCACCACCACCCATGGCCCAATTTTTCTGCCCCTGTTTAACAGGGGCATGTAATTACAATTTTTTAAAGAATATTTAACAGCAGGGACCATTCCTGCACCCAACAAGAATAACTGTGAGGGGTTACCATGTTCATGTACTACCAACACCTAAGGCCCAATGTTTCTGCCCCTGTTTAACCACTTCAGCCCCGGAAGATTTGGCTACTCAATGACCAGAGTACTTCTTGCCATACAGCACTGCGTCGCTTTAACTGACAATTGCGTGGTCGTGCGACATTGTACCCAAACAAAATTGACGTCCCCACAAATAGAGCTTTCCTTTTTGCGCTTTAAACAAAAAAAGAGCGACAATTTTGAAAAAAACGCAATATTTTGTACTTTTTGCTATAATATCCAAAAAAATATATATATTTCTTCATCAGTTTAGACCAATATGTATTCTTCTATATATTTTTGGTAATAAAAATCACAATAAGTGTATATTGATTGGTTTGCGCAAAAGTTATAGCGTCTACGAAATAGGGGATAGATTTATGGCATTTTTATTATAATTTTTTCTTTTACTAGTAGTAATGGCGGCGATCTGTGATTTTTATTGTGACTGCGTCATTATGGCAGACACATCAGACACTTTTGACAAATTTCTGGGCCGATTGACAATTATACAGCGATCAGTGCTATAAAATGCACTGATTACTGTATAAATGTCACTGGCAGGGAAGGGGTTAACAGTAGGGGGTGATCAATGGGTTAACTGTGTTCCCTGACTGTGTGTTCTAACTGTAGGGGGAGGAGACTGACTATAGGAGATGACAGATCGTGGTTCCTAGCTATTAGGAACTCACGATCTGCATCTCCTCTCAGAACAGAACAGGGATTTTTGTGTTTACACACACACACCCTGTTCTGCCTCTCATACCCGCGATCGCTCGTGGCCGGCTGTCATCGCTACCGCCGGTCACTAGAAATGGCACCCCCGCATAGCAGCGGGCACATGTGCCACCGGCTATCTCGCTTAAAGGAGCCGACGTACAGCTATGACTGCTTGCGGGATCATCCAGACCTGCCGGAGTATAATGACAAGGTGAGCCACTTTAGAGTAAATTACTGAAAGTTGGGATAGTTGGGCACCCTGGCAGTACCAAAGCAGGTTCAGTAGCCCCACTCCTCCCTTATCTCTAGCTCGATAGAGGGTCTCCTTGGCGACCCTGTGTCCTTTTGTTCCCCAGATAAAGTGTAATATTTTGGATTGAAACTGTCTGAGGTGGTCTTTGCGAATTGGGATGCGGAGGCTCCTAAACAGGTATAGGATTCTTAGTAGCAGAGTCATTTTTATGGAGTTGACCCTCCCTAACCACCAAAAACCCTAATTTGTCCCAACTTTTGAGGTCAGCTTCTAATTTACAGTACATAGGTAGGAAATTCACTGTGTAGAGGTGGTCCACAGAGGCTGCCAGACTGACCCCCAGATATGGAATCGTCCAATGGCTCCAGGTAAACCGTAACTGTGGTTTTAAGCGCTCAACTAATTGTTCGGGCAAATTTATGTTTAGGGCCATTGATTTTGAGAAGTTTACTTTCAAACCTGAGACTGTAGCAAAACTGTCCAGCAATTTACAGATATTAGGTAGTGATATGAGTGGTGAGGAGATGTAAAGCAGAATGTCATCTGCAAAAATTGTGCATTTGTGCATTTGTGAGCCACATTGTACCCCGTGTATATCTGGGTGGTCTCTTATAGCTATGGCAAGTGTCTCGATAACAATGGCAAAGATCAGGGGGGATAAGGGGCAGCCCTGCCTAGTGCCTTTGAAGATCAGAAAGGGTTCGAATAGTATCCTTGCAGCTGGACTGTCACATCTGGGTTTGAATATAGAGCTCCTATCACATTCATGAAGCTATTGCCAAAACCCCAGCGTTGTAAAATATGTATAAGGAATGATGAGGACACTGAATCAAAAGCCTTCTGAAGATCCAGAGATAACAGAAAGCTGGGATTTGAGCAGAGAAATTATATCGATTGCCCTTTTAATTTGATCGGGATCCTGTCTACCAGGTATGAACACAACCTGGTCCCTATGTACATAGAGTCCAATAAAGGCAGAAGGTCTGATAGGATCTTTGTTAGGATTTTGAGGTCGTTATTTAATAAAGATATGGGGCGATAGTTGGCGACTGAGCTAGGGTCCTTGCCGGGTTTGGGGATCACCAAGATAAAAGCCTAATTTAGGGATTTGTATAGTGGGGTTCCTTTGCGCAGTTCGTTGAAAAAGCAGGCTAAGTAAGGTGCTAATGTGGTGGTAAAGTGTTTGTAATACGGGACGAAGAAACCGTCTGGACCAGGGGTGGAGTGACTTTTCACGTTTTTGATGACCCGGGAGACCTCCCTTGCCGATATCGGTGCATTAATGTGATGACTCTTCAGTGTAGGGATCTTAATAGTACCCAGAAAGGATTCCAATATATTGTCTGGGGCCTCCTTTTGGGCACTATACAGTTTCTTATAGAATTCATGGAAAGCTTTCATGATTTTTGGGGGATTTTGTGAGAGTGTGCCTCCTCTGATTTTGATTTTGGGTAAGGCGTGTGACCAGAGTCTAGGGGCCAGTCTGGCAGCCAGCATAGAACTTGCCTTACCCCTCAAGTGGTAAAAGCGTGACTCGCTACAACTTTTTTCCGCTATATCGGTAAGAGCCAAGTTTAATGCCGTACGGGCAGCATTCAATTTCTCAATTTATGCTGTTTATTAAGGAACAAGAACTCACGTTCTAGCTGTTTAATGTCCGCACTGCATGCTTTTCATAGCCGTGAGTAGGGATGAGCTTCGAGTTCGAGTCGAACTCATGTTCGACTCGAACATTGCCTGTTCGCCTGTTCAGCGAACAGCGAACAATTTCGGGTGTTCACGGCAAATTCGAAAAGCCTCTAAAAGTCTATGGGAGAAATCTTAAGTGCTAATTTTAAAAGCCTATATGCAAGTTATTGTCATAAAAAGTGTTTGGGGACCTGGGTCCTGCCCCAGGGGACATGTATCAATGCAAATTTTTTTTTTTTAAAACGGCCGTTTTTTCAGGAGCAGTGATTTTAATAATGCTTAAAGTGAAACAATAAAAGTGTAATATTCCTTTAAATTTTGTACCTGGGGGGGGTGTCTATAGTATGCCTGTGAAGGGCGCATGTTTCCCGTGCTTAGAACTGTCCCTTCACAAAGTGTAATTTTTGCAGGAAAAAAAGCTATTTAAAATGACTCGCGGCTAATGAATTGCCGGCTCCCGTAACACAGAGAACAGTCATTCATTGAAAGTCATTGATAAAAAAAATTGGGTTTCCCCCAAATTCAATTACCAGGCCCTTCAGGTCTGCTATGGATATTAAGGGGAACCCCGCTTCAAATTTAAAAAAAAAATGACATAGGGGTCCCCCTAAATATCCATACCAGACCCCTCAGGTCTGGGGTGGATTTTAAGGGGAACTCCGGCCAAAAAAAAAAATGGCGTGGGGTCCCCCTCAAAATCCATCCCAGACCCTTATCTGAGCATGCAACCTGGCAGGCCGCAGGAAAAGAGGGGAGACGAGAGCGCCCCCCCTCCCTCCTGAACCGTACTAGGCAACATGCCCTCATCATTGGGAGGGTGCTTTGGGGGTCTGTGAGCAGTATGCAGGTGAGTGACTCCACATACCTCTGCAGCGTGATGGTTGTGCCAGGGAGCTATCACAGGGATTCCTACAGTATCAGCCTCCTGAGCCACATGAGCCTGCCGGTCTGCTGCCATCTTGGGATTTACAGCCTTCTCCGGTCTGCTCCTCGCACACCCCCCCCCATCCCACACATGCCCCCCCCCCACCCTTGACAGTGGGCAGGGATTCCTTCCCTGCACCCTCTGTCACTTTTCAAAAACAGCGCACCTGTGCTGGGCACTGTCCACACAGCCGTGTCAATCATTCAAAGCAATCTGTGAAAAAATTAACTACAAGTCCTGTCTGCCATCGTGGCAGATGGGCTGTAGTTCTCAATGAACTGCATGGGCACTGGAGAGTGCCCTCATAGTTCATTGACATTTGGAGGCAGTGTCTTCTGCAGGAGCCTGACATTGCACCCATGATCTACTGATCAGGATACAATGCTCTGCAGGTTCATCAAAATTTTCTTTAAAAAATGCATAAATATGCATTTATTTTACTGCAAAAATATGTGCATTTATAATATTTTTTTTTAAAGGTGAACTTCGCCGTTAATATAAATACTGAACAAATTGATGCTTTATGTATGCTTGAGGTCATTTTTTAACAAAACCTGCAACAGTCGTGGACTGAAGCCCATGGTTATCAAAGCTTCCATTTCAAGTACCATATTGCTAAGATTAATTTATTAAATGTTTTCACAGAAGCAGCATGTGTTATCTTGGCGATATACTTATGCATGCCATTTTCATGTTATGTGTTGAAATGTCCACTCAAGCTAGACTTCTTTAGAGAAAGCTAGATAAAATAGGCCTGGGGAACCCAAAGGGGTGTCCAGCTGCAGATACTTCATCACAGTGCAGCTGGAGAAGCATTTGGAAGAAATACAAATTTATTTTTCACAAGTGATTCATTTCTGTCAGAGTAAACACTAGAGCAGGATGAAGACTTTAAAACAACTTTCCAACTGCGAACTACTAATTGCTAATAGCACTGTATTTTTAAGGCTGCACATATTAATGGGTCATGTCTAAGCGACTAAGCATGCAGTGCCACAGAGGAGATGGAGTAATGGGATCTCTGCTTGTCGGAAAAAGTCACTGATTAGAGAGCATGTGTTTTCTTTTAACCTTTGTTATAAAGAGCCTTCTTTGCTTGGTTCGTGTGCTTGTTACATTTAACAAAACCGCTGATGTGCTGTTATTAATTATGCCTGCCCACATTCAACCAAAATAATAACCAATTATTAACTGTATATGGTTCAGAAAATAACTAGCATTTTCTCTGGGTGGAGAGAAAACAATCTAAGAGCCTGCATACACAAGCACTAAAGATATGAGCACTCACACAGCTTTCCTGTGGCATCTTCAAAATTTCTTGATTTTTTGTTTTCTTAAATTGTACCAAACCACACATGCTATTTATACATGGTTCATGCTGCCCAAGGTACATGTAAAGGACAAAGGCCTTTATGAGGGCTTTTGAGGATGAAAACTAGATTGCACCAAAAATACCTATTGATAATATCAGGAATTCAGAGCTGTCATATAACCTGTTCACTCTACCTGTGTTATTTCACAATCAGCCCGCCCCCCTTTCCCAGTTCTTCTCCCGGACTACTAAATATCCTCCCCTATGTTGTGGAGATGAGGAGAATGAGGACTCCTTAAAAGACAATTGGGTAGTGCTAACACTATTTTTTGCAGTAGTCCAGTTGGGACATTGCACCTTCCATTGTTATCTTTGGTACCT
This sequence comes from Lithobates sylvaticus, assembly GCA_028564925.1. Classification (NCBI taxonomy): domain Eukaryota; kingdom Metazoa; phylum Chordata; class Amphibia; order Anura; family Ranidae; genus Lithobates; species Lithobates sylvaticus. The sequence goes on from CM053032.1 coordinate 185,401,218, forward strand.
TTATATCTACTATTGGTTGCATTTTGACAATTAGGATTGATTCTAAACTAGGAAGTGTATGGGGTAGCTGTTGCTATGTATCCTTCTATATGCATCGAATATGTTTTTATGAGGATTTACAAGTCCATTTTTTTTTTTATATATTTTGCTAATTCATAATAAAGATATGTTTTTATAATATTGATATATTATGTTTTTTTTTCTGAGGGTAAAAGGATTAGCACCTTAAAAGTCCCATATACCCATGCTTTTTGATAATCAGTAGTCCAGGCACTGTGTTGCCTCCTCACAATAGGAGATAGTGGGTGCCTTTAGGGCAAATCAGATAATCTTCTGTATTTGCATACTTACCAAATGCCCCAGATTTGCTGCTTTTTATTCGGCTTGTCCCTCAAAGACTGTGTCCCAGGCTGTGTCCCAGGATCACAGCTTGAAGCTTGCTGAGTCTGTCTGTCACTACCTCTGTCCAAAAGCCCCCCCCCCCCCCCCATGTTATACTGTAACACAGGTCATTTATATTCAAAACCTGGGACAGCTCAATTATTTGCAATTTCAACTGTGGCACATTCTCATACAAATCCTTTCTCTACTACCAAGGCATTTCAGTAAATTGCTCAGTTTGTGCTTGTGTGACATGGATGGGGGGAGTGACTCCTTAGGCCAAGTCCTGGTCTCAGCAGCACTAAAACCTTGTACACACTGCTAGAAGTTTTTTGTTCAACCCAGCGGGTGCTATTGTATTTTGACATGAGGATGCCCCACCAGAACACTTTGGTCAGCCCTCTCAGTCAGCCAGGAGTCGGTCGTCAGACCTTTTTCAGTCAGCTGGCTTCTGTTGGATCAGTTGCCATACACATGGGCTGAATGTTTCTATTGAACTGGCTGATGTTGCTCAACATTCAGTCCGTGTATACAAGGCTTAAGAGAAAATAATGTCAGTGCGAGGGAGAGTGTTAAGATAAAGCTCTTCAACACTATCCAAATTGTACAATAGGCTAAAATATGCCTCTTGTAGAACCACACCCATTTTAAATGAATGCCTTACCCAATTAAAGTACATTCTCCGCGTACATTGGCTTCCTGGACGCAAAGCAAGGATCATTAAAGTGATAAAAATATTGCTTTGTTGTGATGAACAGGGTTTGTTCCTGGAAACCCGTTGGTTGGAGAGTCTCGGTGACACCAGGTTTATATTGATATTTTACCTTATGAGGACTACACTGACACTTGAGTCTGGTCTATATTGCTGTATTAGCCCTGCCGGCTTTTGTGAGTAGGCACTCATTACATATTTCTAAAGGTAGATCTAGTAGGCACTAGGCTGTTGTACTCTTTTGGTTTCCTTGTTTGTTAGTGTCACATTAATCCAATCAGAATTTTATCATGACAACACAGTAGTCTTATCCACATGCTATGGCGCTGCCCCAAACTACATACGTACTGGGCAAATGTAGTGACCACGGTCAACTCAGTATTTAAAATATCCCTCCCACAGGACCCGAGAGCATGCCTCTTGGGTGCTCTAGAGGAATATGAGTGGGAAGAACACTGCAGAGAGGCCATGCATAGAGTCTTATTCCAGGCAAGGAAATAAACCATGCTACATTGGAGAGCCGAGGCTCCCCTGACCACAAAAGACTGGATTGAAAATATTGGAAAGATACTACGTATAAAAAAATTGATATACCAACATAGGTAGCACACACACGTTTGAGAAACTATGGGCAATGTGGCTAGATGTACCGGGACTGGCTCAGGAGGACCTGATAGTAGATAGACTACTGGGAGTAAATGCTGGGTGAGGATTAAGAGAGGTGAAACAATAAAGGGGATAATGTGATGTTATTATGGTTGATGCATAAGGAAATATTTTCTGGCTGACTAAAATGCACTGAACTCCAAAATGCTATAAAAAAATTATGTATACTGTAAATTAACACTGAATGCAAGAAGAGATAGGCCTGTAATGTACATGTCCTATCTGCTTTAAGCAAATTTAACAACTGGCACAGTTGTATATTTTTCTAAAATGCATTTTATAAAAACCTTTTTATCATGTTATAACTTTCTAGGATAGCCTGGATTAGTTATGTACAGTTTCAACACAAATCAGAACGTCAAGCCAGACACAAATGAATTATGATAATAAAATAACATCAGTGAGACATTTTAGCTTGTTAACTTCTAGAAGTGGTTTAATGTTGCCATCTTTTACACATAAATCAAGGAATGGCTATTTTTCTTTCATGAACCTTTCAAATGGAATTTATGCTATCACTCTGTAAATGTTTTGCCTGGCAAACCTTTTTTTTAACAATTATTAAGTATCATTTAAATTCCAAAATTACAAGGAGCATTCTCCAGCGCTTTGCTATGCTTTGCTATGCTCTGCAAAAACGATATTAAAAAAAAAATAGTGCTAAATTTTGATTAAATGTAAATGTTTTTCCTGTTTTAGGCTGCTTTAATTTGGCTCCAGTCCATGCCCACTTTGGTTGTAGATGCTCAAGACTTTAACTTCAGAAAATGTATGTATTCTACACCTGATTGAACACCTTACATCATAAAGCTGATATCACTGGCCCCTCATGGATGATTTATAAGAAAAAGGAGAAGGCATTGCAGCTCACAGCGGATTCTTGCCAAGATGGGACATTGAGCTGGAGAGATCTTCCTCTTTCCAGAATTACAGAAAGTTGTAAGGTTCAAGTGGTTCAGACCCATACAAAATACTCTTAAGCCAGCCAGAGACAGTTTGAATCTTGGTGTATGTATGGGCAGGCTGAATGATCGATTAATCAACTTGGGTACAACCAGCCTGCCTGGTTTTACATGCAATTATTGCTGGCAGCTGTTATAGCCAAACTGTAACCCGTAGTTGCAGGGAAGTAAATGACACCATCTATGGCTGGCTTTAGTTTGAGGAAAAAATGTAATTAAAATAATGTGCTTTTCACAAGATAGGCAAATTTTGTTAAGAAAGCATCAACAGAATAATTCACTAAGGTTCACACTGGAAACGCCCGTGGATCGCACAGGAACGCTGTGCGTCCCTATTCTTCATTTCAGGGATGAATTTAGGGCCGAATCTTTGCCTGAATTCGGCCCTGAAATGGAGACAAAAACGCATTGCATTTCTGTGCAAGTCACTCCACAGCCACTCCATAGGTCACAATCTCCTGCTTTGCAAATTGGATGCGGGGAAACCCGCATTCCATTCGCATAGGTGTGAACATCTTACGGTTGTTCTTATTTTCAAGGACATAAAGCATAGGTAAAGGCATTTTTTTCTTTAGTTTTGGATATAGTGGTTAGGGATTAAAATACATGTCAGGTTGTCTGTGTACCTGTTGGGGAGATTCACCGTCTCTATTTGTTCAGTTGATTGTTATCACTGAGAGTGAAAGAAAAAAGTTGTCATCAGAATGAGAATAGAGAAGACATCTTAAAATGGGGAATTTGTTTTGGTGACTATCAAGCTTGGCACGTACCTGACAGATGAGTCCAATTGGGCAGAAAGAGGTCTCCCGTACGGGTCTGACTCACGGCCCCTGGAGGTGGGTACAGGAGGCACAAGAGTCAAGAAGGGTAAGGGAGCCTGATGGAAGGGTTCCGGAAGTTAGTAGTAGAGGTCCGCTGGTGGCAAGATGAAGCACAGGTAAGCAGAGTTCACCAATGGCAAGGTGAGGTACCGGTATGCAAATGTTCACTGATGGCAAGGTGAAGTAATGACAAGCAGATACACGTCACTCAGCAGAAGCGGAATAATGATGGGGTTCAAAATACAGATGGTGCAACTCACTGTTGGGCGGATGTGGTACTGGATAAGCAGGCACAGGTCCCTTGAGCAGGAGAGATAGGCAGTCCGGGTACAAGCAGAAGTCGGCAATGTTCAGGCGGCAAGGTACAGAGGGGCTGGCAGAAGAATGGTCAGTCAAGCAGGGGTCTGAGGCAGGCGGAAATCCAAATAGTCCAAAGGGTAAGCCGGGGTCACACACAGGTAAGCAAGGTATCACACTGGAGCAAGGTAAATCACTGGAACAAGGTAAATCACAGGTGCAAGGTATCAGGTATACTGAAGATCAGGCAGCACTAGCCAGCAGGTGCTGCCTGATTAAATAGGCCAGTTGGCGCCGACAGCCTGCACAGGTGTGTGCAAATCACAGCGCGCGCACCCCCGGACGCCAGCGTGCCCGCGCCCACGGGAGCGCCCACATCAGCCCGCGTCGGCACGCGCCGGCGCGCGCCCACCAGACGCCTAGAACCGCGATTTTCCTGACAGTGCCCCCTCCTTAACCGCTTCAATACCCGGCCATTGTCATATGACGCCCACAAGGTGGATCTACCATCCTGGGTGGGCGTCATATGACGTCCTCGGATTCCCGGCCGTCTGGGGGGCGCGCGCGCGCCGCCGGCGGCGCGCGCGCGCCCGCGGCATCGCTCGGGACCCGGTGCGAGTGCCCGGCGGCCGCGATGTCCGCCGGGCACCCGCGATTGCCCGTTAAAACAACGGGACCGGGCGGGACCGTGGAGCTGTGTGTGTAAACACACAGCTCCACGTCCTGTCAGCTCGGAGGAGACCGATCATGTGATCCCAGTACGGAGGATCACATGATCGGTCTCCTCCCCTTAAGTCCCCTCCCCCTACAGTTAGAATCACTCCTATTAGGGACACACATTAACCCCTCCAGCGCCCTCTAGTGTTAACCCCTTCCCTGCCAGTCACATTTACACAGTAATCATTGCAATTTTATAGCAACGATCGCTGTGTAAATGTGAATGGTTCCAAAAATGTGTCAAAAGTGTCCGAAGTGTCCGCCGCAATGTCGCAGTCACGAAAAAAAAAATCGCAGATCCCCGCCATTACTAGTAAAAAAAAAAAATAAAAATTCAATAAATCTATCCCCTATTTTGTAGACGCTATAACTTTTGCACAAACCGATCAATATACGCTTATTGCGATTTTTTTTACCAAAAATATGTAGAAGAATACGTATCGGCCTAAACTGAGGAAAAAAATTGTTTTTTTTTTTTTTAAAATGGGATATTTATTATAGCAAAAAGTAAAAAATATTGTGTTTTTTTTCAAAATTGTCGCTCTTCTTTTGTTTATAGCGCAAAAAATAAAAACCGCAGGGGCGATCAAATACCCCCAAAAGAAAGCTCTATTTGTGGGGAAAAAAGGACGTCAATTTTGTTTGGGTGTAACGTCGCACGACCGCGCAATTGTTAGTTAAAGCGACGCAGTGCCGAATCGCAAAAAGTGCTCTGGTAAGGAAGGGTGTTTAAAAGCCCTGTATTGAAGTGGTTAAGGGCAGCCTCCAGATGCCCAGCTGCGCCAATTTGGAAGCATGAGAGTCTTTGAAAGTTCGTAGTAACTCACCGGCATGCAGGTTGTGCTCAGGCTCCCATGAATTATCTTCGGGCCCATATCCCTTCCATTTGATAAGAAACTGGATTTGGTTACGTCGTTTTCTACAATCCAAGATTGCTTCCACCTCAAATTCCTCTTCGTCATCTATAATGACAGGTTCGGGGGGACCGACCTTACGGCCAACAAAGGAATTCGAAATCACGGGTTTTAAAAGAGTAACGTGGAAGACCGGGTGGATCTTTAGGGAGATAGGTAAATCTAGCTCATAAGCGACATTGTTGATTCTCCTTTTCACAGGAAAAGGCCCCAAAAATTTAGGACCCAGTTTCCTCGAAGGGCAGGCCGACTTCAAATTGATGGTGGACAACCAGACCTGGCTGCCGGGTTCTAGGATAAGTTCCCCACGTCTCTTCTCATCAAAGGTTCTCTTGTAACTTTCCTGAGCCTTAGTCATGGTCTCCTGCAGCAATTTGTTGTTAGTGGAGAAAAAATCCAGGGTCTTGGATACTGCAGGTACGGAACATTCAGGTATTGATTGAGGTAGAAAGGATGGATGGTAGCCGTAATTGGCGAAAAACGGTGTCTGATTGATGGATGAGTGAAGTGAGTTGTTATATGAGAACTCGGCAATGGGAAGCAGAGAAGCCCAGTCACTTTGAGAGAAAGCTGAAAAACAGCGTAAATATTGCTCCAAAGTCTGATTGGTTCTCTCAGTTTGGCCGTTTGTCTGCGGGTGATATGCAGAGGAGAACGCCAATTCAATCTCCAAACAGCCAAAGAGGGCCTTCCAGAATCTAGAGGTGAACTGGACACCACGATCTGAAACAATATTTCTTGGAATTCCATGCAATCTTACCACTTCCTTAATGAATGTTTGTGCCGTTTCCATAGCTGAAGGGTGCCCTTCATGGGCAGAAAATGAGCCATCTTTGATAGTCTGTCCACTATGACAAAGATAGAGGAAAAACCTTCCGATGGGGGAAATTTGACAATAAAGTCTATTGAAACCATACTCCATGGTCTTTCTGGGACTGGTAGAGGTTTTAATAGACCCCAGGCTCTTGTCCGGCTGGTTTTGTTTCGGGCACAGACACTGCACGACTCAACATACCTTTTACAATCCTGGGTCAGGTGGGGCCACCAAAAGGTACGTTGTAACAGATTAATTGTTTTTAGAGTGCCGAAGTGTCCTGCCAATTTGTGGTCGTGGCATAATTCCAGTACATGTACCCTCAATTCCTCCGGTACCACAATTTTACCTTTATACCAGAGCAAGCCGTCCTTCATGGACACCCCATCCAAGGGACGCATTCCAACAGAAGCCTGTTTGATCTGGGAAATGAGGTCCCCTTGTAAGAGTAGGAAGTTTCCAGCGGGTAAAATTGTGTCAGGGAGTAGAACATGTTCGGTATCTGAAAACATTCGAGAAAGGGCATCTGGCTTGATGTTCTTGGAGCCTGGCCGATAAGTTATATGAAATTGAAAACGTGAGAAGAATAGGGCCCACCTGGCCTGCCGGGGTCTTAGTCTTTTAGCTGTCCTTAGGTACTCCAAGTTTTTATGATCGGTGTACACCCGAGCAAATAGCGCCATTCCTCCAAGGCTACCTTGATGGCAAGAAGTTCCCTGTCGCCCACGTCATAGTTCCGTTCCAAGGAGGTTAGTTTACGGGAAAAGAAGCCCACGGGATAAAGAAGAGCCTTGGCACCCTGTCTCTGAGACAACACGGCTCCTACTGCGATCTCAGAGGCGTCAACCTCTAAGACAAAGGGCAAGGCTGGGTTTGGGTGTGTAAGGATGGTGGCTGAAGTGAAAAGTTTCTTGAGTTCCTCAAAGGCCAGTTGTGCTTTAGGAGTCCAGTGAAACCGAGTTCCCTGTTTAGTAAGTTCAGTAATAGGAGAAATGATGGAGGAGAAGCCCTTAATAAATTTTCTGTAGAAATTGGCAAAGCCAATGAAGCGTTGTACTCCTTTTTTGTCTATGGATGCTGGCCAGTCCAAGATAGCGGATACCTTTTCAGGGTCCATTCTTATTCCATCAGCTGAAATGATTAATCCCAAGAATTGTACACTTCGAATTTCAAAACTGCATTTTTCAAGTTTGGCGTATAGTCCATGCTGTCTCAGGCGGATAAGAACATTTCGGACATGCCTACGGTGATCGGCCAGAGATGCGGAAAAAACTAGGATGTCATCTAAGTAAACAATGACGTACAGATCCAGATAATCGTGGAAAATATTGTTGACGAAATGCTGGAAAGTCGCTGGAGCGTTGCACAGGCCGAAAGGCATGACGAGGTACTCATAATGTCCGAATCGAGTACGAAAGGCCGTCTTCCACTCGTCCCCTTTTCGGATGCGGATTAGGTTGTAAGCTCCGCGAAGGTCCAACTTTGTAAAGATTTTAGCTGTCCCCAATCTTTGGAAGAGTTCTGGCACCAGTGGAAGAGGGTATCTGTTTTTAATGGTAATTTTATTTAATTCCCAGTAATCGATGCAGGGGCGTAAGGAATGGTCCTTTTTCTCAACAAAGAAGATGCCCGTGCCGGCCGGAGACGTAGAGGGGCGGATGAAGCCTTTGGCCAGATTTTCAACTATGTAGTCTTTTAGAGTGCCCAACTCCTGTTCAGTCAGTGGAAAAATCCGTCCGAAGGGAACTTCCGTTCCAGGTAATAATTCTATAGGGCAATCATAAGGCCTGTGTGGAGGAAGAGTCTCTGCCCCCTTTTTACTGAATACGTCAACAAAGTCCCGGTAGGGTTCAGGAATGGACTGGTAGAGTTCGGAATCAGTCCCCATACAAAGTGAAGCCAGTTTGCCAGAAATTTGACATTGACAGTTCTGACAGCAATATTCGGAAGAGAACTGGACTTTCCCTGTGGCCCAGTTAATGTTGGGGTTGTGGGCCCGCAACCAGGGCATCCCCAATATGATTGGAAAAAGCAGAGATGGTATAACATCCAGACATAGGAGCTCCTGGTGCTGAGAGTTTATGGTGGTCAATAGGGGCATGGTTTCGTGGGTTACCGGACCGGAACTAAGGGTGGAACCATCCGCCAAGTGTACTGCAAGGCCCCGGGTCTTGGGTTGGAGAGGAATGCCATGGTTTAGGTGCAAAAGCTTGGTCAATGAAACAGCTACATGCTCCCGAGTCAATGTTGACCGATACTGGGATGCTCCGGCCGGAGAACTGCAAAACAATGGAGATAGCCAGGTGAGTGCCAGTTGGAAGCAAGACGGGTGCACACAAGGAAGAAGAGAACAAGCAGTTACCTATCTTGTTGGGGCACATTCTTGCATAGTGTCCAGGTTCCCCACAGTATAGACACAGGTTATGAGCCCGTCTGCGCATCTTCTCTTCAGGAGTTAAGGAAGGTCTGAGCAACCCAATCTGCATTGGTTCCGGAGTTCCTGGTGTTGGGGCAGATGAGGCTGGAGGAACCAGACCGGATGACCCGGGTACCTTGGGGACCATCGAGAAAGGACGGGAAGGTCCAGAAGATCTTTCAGCCCGCCTTTCCCTGAGACGGCGGTCAATTTGAACCGATAGGTTGATAAGTTCATCTAAAGTGTGAGGAATTCCCACCCGAGCCAGCTCATCTTTCAGAGGGTCTGATAATCCTTTGGGAAATTGGTGGCGTAGTCCCGCTTAATTGCACTCTGTATCAGAGCTCCAACATTTGAATTCAACGGCATAGTCCTCGGCTGTTCTACGACCTTGCTGCAAAGACTGCAATGCGGTTTCGGCCGTAGCGGTGGGTTGAGGGTCCTCATACAGTTGTGACATTGCAGTGAAAAAGCTATTAAGGGAGTCCAAGGACACAGCTTTCTGTGGGCCCAGGTCTGAGGTTCCCCTGTCAAGAGGGAGATAATGAAGCCCACCTTTGTAGCTTCCAAAGAGAAGGTCCGTGGCTGTAAGGCGAAATAGAGCTCGCAGGCATTGCGGAAGGCAGGAACTTACTTCGTTCTCCAGAAAACTTCTCAGGTACGGGTACTTTGGGTTCTGGAGGTAGCATGACTACAGAGGGTGCTCCCTGATTGTTAGCGGATGCGGACAGAGCCTGAACCTGTTCCTCCAAACGAGAGTAACCTTCCTGTAGTCCTTTAACTGCTTGAGTAAGACCCGCTAAATGTCTACACAGATCATCCATGGGAGAGACCCCCTGCCCGGACTCGGTCATGGCTGCCTGATACTATCAAGCTTGGCACGTACCTGACAGATGAGTCCAATTGGGCAGAAAGAGGTCTCCCGTACGGGTCTGACTCACGGCCCCTGGAGGTGGGTACAGGAGGCACGGGAGTCAAGAAGGGTAAGGGAGCCTGATGGAAGGGTTCCGGAAGTTAGTAGTAGAGGTCCGCTGGTGGCAAGATGAAGCACAGGTAAGCAGAGTTCACCAATGGCAAGGTGAGGTACCGGTATGCAAATGTTCACTGATGGCAAGGTGAAGTAATGACAAGCAGATACACGTCACTCAGCAGAAGCGGAATAATGATGGGGTTCCAAATACAGATGGTGCAACTCACTGTTGGGCGGATGTGGTACTGGATAAGCAGGCACAGGTCCCTTGAGCAGGAGAGATAGGCAGTCCGGGTACAAGCAGAAGTCGGCAACGTTCAGGCGGCAAGGTACAGAGGGGCTGGCAGAAGAATGGTCAGTCAAGCAGGGGTCTGAGGCAGGCGGAAATCCAAATAGTCCAAATGGTAAGCCGGGGTCACACAGGTAAGCAAGGTATCACACTGGAGCAAGGTAAATCACTGGAACAAGGTAAATCACTGGCGCAAGGTATCAGGTATAGTGAAGATCAGGCAGCACTAGCCAGCAGGTGCTGCCTGATTAAATAGGCCAGTCGGCGCCGACCGTCTGCACAGGTGTGTGCAAATCACAGCGCGTGCACCCCCGGACGCCAGCGTGCGCGCGCACGCAAGCCTGCGCCCACAGGAGCGCGCACATCAGCCCGCGTCGGCGCGCGCCCACCAGACTCCTAGAACCGCGATTTTCCTGACAGTGACCCTTCGTTTTGGTGACCCTGGTAACAACTAGGAGTTTTCCTCACTTTAAAGGAATTTCCTCGCACACTTCTTGTGGTGGCTATGGGACAGGAAGTGAAGGGAAATCTCCCCAATAGGACACATTTGTATATCAACAAAAGTTTTGGCTTGAGTTATTTTTTAACATAAACTTTGCGCATTGTACTTTGACCATTGAGGGCCTGTCCCCACACTTCCTTACTGTACCATTCACTCACTAAATGAGAAATCACTGTGTAAATGCCAAGTAAGTCTGATCAGCTAATGACATCCACCCCATTTCCTGTGGAAATGTTTATTGCCTCCTCCATGTCCAAATTCTAGTCCATTTTGATCCAGAATACTTCCTACTTTCCATGCTTTCCTTGTGGCCAGTGAGGCACATGGTCTTAATAATAGGCCAATGGGAAAGTGTAGTGTAGCATAAAAGCAAGTTCTAATACCTCCCAACTTTTTGAGATAGGAACGAGGGACGCCTATTAGCAAAAGTATGTATGAATGAATGATTTGTATAGCGCTGCAACTGCGAACTGAATCGCCTCGAGGCGCTTGACTGCTCATGTTGGGATGCCATGTTTAGAAGAGGTGGGTCTTGAGTTTTTTCCTGAAGGCCTGATGGTTTTCTTCCATGCGGATGTTGTTTGGTAGAGCATTCCATAGCCGGGGTCCCTGTACTGCGAATCTTCGTTCTCCCTTCGATTTGTAGCAGGCTTTTGGGATGAGAAGGCGATTTTGGTTTGTTGATCGAAGGCTGCGATTTGGTATGTATTTTTCTATTTTCTCACAAAGGTATTGAGGCGCATTTCCTTGTGTACATTTGTGGGTGAGGCAGAGGGTCTTGAATGTGATCCTCTCTTTTACCTTGAGCCAATGGAGCATCCTTAGGTATGGGGAGATGGATTCCCAGGGTTTCTTTCCGGTGACTAATCTTGCTGCTGTGTTTTGGACAATTTGAAGGCGCGCAATCTGGTAATCCGGTAATCCTATGTACAGGGAGTTTGCATAGTCGAGACGCGAATTGATGATCGTTCCTACTACTACCGATTTTTCCTTTTCCGGGATGAAGGGGATGAGTCTGCGTAGCATGCGAAGGAGATGGTGGGATCCGCTGATTACGGATCCTATTTGTGCCTCCATTGTCATCTCTGAATCAAAGATTACTCCGAGGCTTTTGGCTTTGTTGCTTGGAAGGATGGTCTGTCCCAAGATGGTTGGTGGTGTCCAAGGGGTCTTCGTCTTTTTCCTTTGGTTTGCGTCGAGGAGCAGTAATTCTGTTTTGAATCCATTTAGTTTGAGGGAGCTAGTGGTCATCCAGTCATCTATCAATGTGAGACATTTTCCTAGTTCCTGGTATTGGTCTTTTTGTCCGGTGATCCGGAAGTACAGTTGAGTGTCGTCCGCGTACGAGTGGAAGCACAGATCTAATTTGCTAATAATTTTGAAGAGTGGTCGGATGTAAATGTTGAACAGTACTGGTGACAATGGTGATCCTTGAGGGACTCCATAAGTGATTGCCTGGGTTTCCGAAGTGAAGGCTCCTAGTTTCACTGTTTGTGACCGGTTTCCTAAGAAGGAAGCGAACCATGGCAGATCTCCATCTGTAACTCCTGCCACTTCCTTGAGGCGGCTGAGAAGCATGTTGTGGTCCACTGTGTCGAACGCCGCACTGAGATCCAGCAATACCAGAAGACACGATTCTCCATCATCCGCTGCTTCTAGGGTGTCATCCCATATTTTCAGAAGTGCCGTTTCTGTGCCATGGCCTTGGCGGAAGCCCGATTGTAGTGGGTCCAGGAGCTTGTGTGTGTCCAGATGAAGTTGAAGCTGTTGTACTACTGCTTTCTCCATGATCTTGGAAATGGTGTTCAGGCTTGTTACCGGTCTGCGATGTAGACATAGGACATGTCCCCTGCCACACCCCCTTTAAGGCGAATTTAAAAAAAATATTAGTTAAACCTACAAGTGGCTTTTTTACTGCTACTGTTCCTTTATAATGCCTTTTTGACATTTATAAATGCACCAATGTAGAAATTGGATGGAAGGTTTAGCACTGGTAAATACTTTTTGAAAGATAAAAAGTGCATTTTATACGCAACTATATACAATAGATTAGACCAAAATGAGGGACAAATGAGGAGGAAAGAGGGGCAGAGGTACATTGTTCCAAATCAGGGACACTTGGGGCTATGTAACACTAAACTGTTAGAGTCTACTCAAAACGACATGGCATTCATAGAAGGGTTAATGAAAGTCACTGCAGGCATATTGTATGCAGGTGCTGCTAGTTTATACCTGCTGACAGCTGTAATACTGTTATTGTTTATTTATTTTTTTACTTGTCAGGGTCCATTTAAGTGTAAAGTACAGTTTCACTTACATGTCATATGAATGCATTATGTACAGTTGGAAAGAACATACTTGAATACCTAAATCAAATCTGGATCCCTGAACATCTGCGGCATTAACATCCTACCTGCCATAATGTATGCAACATTTTAGTAGTTCTAGGAAAGGCATTGGTTATGAGAATGAAGTGAACACAGGACTCATAACTTTGTGCATCTGTTACTTTCCAGTTCAAAGGCAGTAAATATACTGGTTCAATGAAACACACCAAAATGTGTTAAATCAGTTTACTATAAATTCCCAGAGGATTCAGACAGAACAAATGACTGGACACTGACTCACATTTCATATGACCAGATGTTACAAAGGAAGTGACCTCTTACCATGACAATATGTAGCTCTCCTGTGTACGGTGACTTGACAAGCTGTGTATGCCATCTTTATTATGTGTAATCTTTCACCAGTAGGTTGTGGTCCTAGGTATTCTAGGCAAGATATGATTTTAATGGAGTTAATTTCACAATTACTGCAGATTATTGGGGTCTCTTCACATTTTTAAGGGTCTTAATGACTGAAGGTAGACTTCTATACAACCAGCCTGCCTATAAGAAACAAAATTCATCCGGTTCATGCTGTACCGGCCGAATTTTGACCATGTATGGCCAACTTTAGTCAACATCAAATAAGTGTGTTTATGTAATGGAGTGCTCCAGTAAGGTCACACACAATATCATCACCATTATAAGATGCATTTACTCACTATGCACTACTTAATCCTGACCCCTGAACTTTCTGCATTACTTACTCCTGACCCCTGCACTATGTGTGTAACTTAACCAGTTGCCGACCGCCCACTGTCTATTGACGGTGGGGCGGTGCGGCTCTCCTGGCGGGACGCCGTCATATGACGTCCTCTAATAAAACACGGCCGCGCGCGCGATCGCGGGCGCGCAGCCGTGCTCTGTCGGTGTCGGCGTGTCCCGGAGACACGCCGCGTCACCGACAGGGGTGAACAGCCATTGGGCATGGCTGTTCACCATGTGATCAGCCGCGATTACGTCACGGCTGATCACATTGTCAAGTCCCGGCTTTAGACCGCGCATGCGCGCGATCGGGAGCGCGCAGCGCGGTCATGTCGGTGGCGGCGTGTTCCCAGGAACACTGCTCGTCACCGACAAGGGTAAACAGCCAATGCCTGTCGGCTGTTTACCACGTGATCGGCTGTGATCCATTCACAGCCGACCACTAAATGTAAACAAAGACCGGTTACTAGCTGTTACCGGCTATTCTCTCCTCACACACCGTTACCAGTGTGAGGAGAGAACAGCCAGGACCAGTGAGTTACCGATCTTTGTCTGTTCTGTATTGTACTGCACCAAACACCTAAAGAGAACCTGTCACATCGCCCCCCCCCCCCCCAATTACAGCTGTCACCCAACAGTCACCACATCAGTGTCCAAAAGTGCACCTGTCACCCCATCAGTGTCCAAAAGTGCACCTGTCACCCATCAGTGACCATCGCCAGTGACCGTCATAAGTGACCGCCATCTGTGACCGTCATAAGTGACCGCCATCTGTGACCGTCATAAGTGACCGCCATCAGTGACCCAGATCTGTCACCTATCAGTGCCCAAAAAGTGCACCTGTCACTCACCTGTCACTGTCAGAGACTGCCGTCAGTGGTTCACCTGTTACCCATCGCCAGTGACCCATCCGTGACCCTCATCTGTCACCTATCAGTCACCATCAGAGACTGCCATCAGTGACCGTCACACGTCACCCACCAGTGACCGTCACCCGTCACCCACCACCCACCGTCACCCGTCACCCACCAGTGACCGTCACCCACCAGTGACACCATTCGTCACCTGTCACCTGTCGCCCATCACTGACCGTCACCCACCAGTGACACCATTCGTCACCTGTCACCTGTCGCCCATCACTGACCGTCATTTGTCACCAGTCGCACAGCCCATCATAAAGAATGTCCAAAAGATTATATTCAAGTGAGGAGGCGTTCCAGATCCTCGCCATGACTGATGAGAGCAGCGGGGAGTTCTCATCAGATTCAAATGCCAATTCCAATCGTTCAAATTCAGGATTTGAACCGATCGAAAGCAGTATATCTGCAAATGAATCGGAGGAAGAATGGATCCCTCCTAAACGAACACGGCGTTCTGGAAACCAGGCAGCCACCAGCAATGCATCCCAGGATCAAATTCCCAGGCCCAGTACCAGCGCTGCCGCCAGCGAAAGGCCACAAGAAATGCCCAGCCCCAGTACCAGCACTGCCGCATCATCACGCCCAAATGCCAGCACAGGAACAAATCCCCCAACTACCAGCACTGGAGTGCCACGTCCCCCAAGAGCCAGGGCCGCTACATACCTCCCAGATGGTCTTGCCAATCCAACATGGCTGCCTTCCAACTCAGGATCAGCAAGAATCCCCCCTTTCACCGCACAGCCAGGTGTGCAGGCCAATACCCAAAATTTTTCCCCAATTGATTGTTTTCATTTATTTTTGCCCGACACTTTTCTACAAGTCATCGT
This sequence comes from Lithobates sylvaticus, assembly GCA_028564925.1. Taxonomy (NCBI): domain Eukaryota; kingdom Metazoa; phylum Chordata; class Amphibia; order Anura; family Ranidae; genus Lithobates; species Lithobates sylvaticus. Next base: position 185,416,515 of record CM053032.1, read on the forward strand.
GGACCAGACCAATTTATATGCCCAGCAGTATATTGCCAACAACCCCCAATCATCTTACGCCCGTCCATTTGAGTGGAGAAGCTTGACTCTCGAGGAGTTCAAAGTGTTTATGGGCCTCACCATAAACATGGGGCTTACCAAAAAAAATGAAGGACATGCCTATTGGTCCACCGACCCCATCCACCATATGCCCATTTATTCTTCCGTTATGTCCAGGTCCCGATACAGGATGATAATGCGTTTTTTCCATTTCAGGGACAACAGCCAGTGCCCTCCCCGCAATCATCCAGATCATGACAAATTATATAAAATTCGCCCACTCATTGATTTCTTTTCCCAACGATTTGCAGAACTCTATGTCCCCGAAAAGCACATATGTGTAGACGAGTCCCTGGTACCCTTTTCAGGCCGGCTAGGAATAAGACAATACATTCCTAGCAAAAGGGCCAAATACGGAGTGAAGTTTTATAAGCTTTGCGAGAGAGCCACGGGATATTTGTATGCTTTCCGCATATACGAAGGAAAAGATTCCCAGCTCCAGCCCCCTGAGTGCCCGGCCTACATGGGCACAACTGGTAAAATTGTATGGGACCTGGCATACCCACTGCTGAGGAAAGGTTACCACATTTACCTGGATAACTTCTACACCAGCCTGCCCCTTTTCAGACACCTATACCTCGCAGAAACCCTGGCCTGTGGAACCTCCAGAAAGAATAGGAAGGGCTTCCCACAATCCATAGTAAATAAGAAATTGCGAAGGGGAGAAAGAGCAACCTTGCGATGCGACGAAGTGCTGGCTTTGAGGTGGAAGGATACCAGGAATGTGTTCATGATGTCCACCATCCATGATGACACTACGGTGGAAATTCAGAGACGACAAGGTCCCATCGTAAAGCCAAAATGTGTACACGATTACAATCTGTACATGGGGGGGGTGGATTTCAACGACCAAATGCTTCAGCCCTATTTAGCAATAAGGAGGTCCCGTTTTTGGTACAAGAAGGTAGCACTCTATTTAATTCATTTGGCCATTTATAATGCCTACATAGTTTACACCAAGTCCACAGAAAGCCCTTCCCACTTCCTAAAATTTATAGAAAATGTTGTCCGGTCCCTCATCTACGGTCAAAGACCCCCCCCAGAAAACCTTCGCTCCGATGCCGTTAGCCGACTTCACGAACGCCACTTCCCAGACCACATTCCACCAACTGAAGCAGGCCGACGACGCCAAAAAAGATGTCGAGTATGCACCAAAAATGGATTTAGAAAAGATACCAGCTACCATTGTGTCGACTGTCCCTCCGAACCCGGCCTTTGCATTGGTATATGCTTCAGACAATATCACACATCCCTAAATTATTAGCTCATATTCCTAACCATTTCCCCATTTTCAACATCTGTGCTGACCATTCCCCATGCTTCCTCAAATATCCACTGCCTTCCACGTGAACTGACCCTGGCCTGTTTTTTGACTATGCCTCTGCCAACCGTTTGGACTGCTTCCATGTGAAATGACCCTGGCCTGTTTTATCAACTACGCTTCTGCCTACTGCTTGGACTGCTTACATGTGAACTGACCCTGGCCTGTTTTATCAACTACGCTTCTGCCTACCGCTTGGACTGCTTGAACGTGAACTGACCCTGGCCTGTTTTATGGACTATGCTTTTGCCTACCGCTTGGACTGATCTGTTGCCCTGCTACTGTAGTACACAGGGGTCTCACATGTGAGGGGCTCCAGAAATGTTTTTCCGGATGGAGAAAACAATATTTTTGTTGTCTCCGGGTTTCTTAATTTCCGGATTAGGGTCTGGAGTCCGGAGGCTTCATAGAGATTTGGGTGGGTCGAAGCCTCTACCCCTGTGGCCCTGTGCACAGGTCTTACCTGATTGCGGCCCTCAGCCTGCTGCTGACTTACTGCCACTATCTCCCTGCCTGCAGCATAAACTGACCACACCTGGACACATTTTCTATGGACAAATGCTTTGGCTGTGCCGACGATATCCTGGTGCTGACTATAGACAATATTCCTACCTGCTGCCTGGATAATTACTATTGTTGCTAAGCACATCCCTGCCTGCTGCCTGCGGCCTGCTGTCTGCTGTCTGCTGTCTGCTGTCTGCTGCCTGCTGCCTGCTGCCTGCTGCCTGCTGCCTGCTGCCTGGACCAAATCCCTCCTCTGGGGACACTACAAAAACCACAGGTAATACTTTTTTTTTACCCTTTGCTCAATAGAATTTATTTTGGAGTGTATTTTTTGGTATGTAAATGCTATGTGTTAGAAATATAAGGGCCTTCAAAAATAATAGGTTGTCAGGAAACTAGAAGTGCAATTTATGCTTGTAGAACGCCTGAAGGTGCTACTTCAATGGTGGGCCTCTGTATATGGCCAGGCTGTGTAAAAGTCTCACACATGTGGTATCGCCATACTCAGGAGGAGTAGCAGAATGTATTTTGGGGTGTCATTTTTGCTATGCACATGCTATGTGTTGGAAATATCTTAAAAATGGACAACTTTGTGGAAAAAAAATGCGTTTTCATTTTTTTTCCACATATTCCAAAAACTTCTGGAAAAAAATGAACAGTTCAAAAGACTCATAATGCCTCATAGATTATACGTTGGGGTGTTAGCTTTCCAAAATGGGGTCATTTTATGGGCGTTTCCATTGTCCTGGGGCTCCAGGGCCTTCAAAACTGTAATAGGTGATTGAGAAATGAGATGTGTAATTTATGCTTGTAGAACGCCTGAAGGTGCTACTTCACTGGCGGGCCTCTGTAAGTGGCCAGGCTGTGTAAAAGTCTCACACATGTGGTATCGCCATACTCAGGAGGAGTAGCAGAATGTATTTTGGGGTGTCATTTTTGCTATGCACATGCTATGTGTTGGAAATATCTTAAAAATGGACAACTTTGTGGAAAAAAAATGCGTTTTCATTTTTTTTCCACATATTCCAAAAACTTCTGGAAAAAAATGAACAGTTCAAAAGACTTATAATGCCTCATAGATTATACGTTGGGGTGTTAGCTTTCCAAAATGGGGTCATTTTATGGGCGTTTCCATTGTCCTGGGGCTCCAGGGCCTTCAAAACTGTAATAGGTGATTGAGAAATGAGATGTGTAATTTATGCTTGTAGAACGCCTGAAGGTGCTACTTCACTGGCGGGCCTCTGTAAGTGGCCAGGCTGTGTAAAAGTCTCACACATGTGGTATCGCCATACTCAGGAGGAGTAGCAGAATGTATTTTGGGGTGTCATTTTTGCTATGCACATGCTATGTGTTGGAAATATCTTAAAAATGGACAACTTTGTGGAAAAAAAAAGCGTTTTCATTTTTTTTCCACATATTCCAAAAACTTCTGGAAAAAAATGAACAGTTCAAAAGACTCATAATGCCTCATAGATTATACGTTGGGGTGTTAGCTTTCCAAAATGGGGTCATTTTATGGGCGTTTCCATTGTCCTGGGGCTCCAGGGCCTTCAAAACTGTAATAGGTGATTGAGAAATGAGATGTGTAATTTATGCTTGTAGAACGCCTGAAGGTGCTACTTCACTGGCGGGCCTCTGTAAGTGGCCAGGCTGTGTAAAAGTCTCACACATGTGGTATCGCCATACTCAGGAGGAGTAGCAGAATGTATTTTGGGGTGTCATTTTTGCTATGCACATGCTATGTGTTGGAAATATCTTAAAAATGGACAACTTTGTGGAAAAAAAATGCGTTTTCATTTTTTTTCCACATATTCCAAAAACTTCTGGAAAAAAATGAACAGTTCAAAAGACTCATAATGCCTCATAGATTATACGTTGGGGTGTTAGCTTTCCAAAATGGGGTCATTTTATGGGCGTTTCCATTGTCCTGGGGCTTCAGGGCCTTCAAAACTGTAATAGGTGATTGAGAAATGAGATGTGCAATTTATGCTTGTAGAACGCCTGAAGGTGCTACTTCACTGGCGGGCCTCTGTAAGTGGCCAGGCTGTGTAAAAGTCTCACACATGTGGTATCGCCATACTCAGGAGGAGTAGCAGAATGTATTTTGGGGTGTCATGTTTGCTATGCACATGCTATGTGTTGGAAATATCTTAAAAATGGACAACTTTGTGGAAAAAAAAATGCGTTTTCATTTTTTTTCCACATATTCCAAAAACTTCTGGAAAAAAATGAACAGTTCAAAAGACTCATAATGCCTCATAGATTATACGTTGGGGTGTTAGCTTTCCAAAATGGGGTCATTTTATGGGCTTTTCCATTGTCCTGGGGCTTCAGGGCCTTCAAAACTGTAATAGGTGATTGAGAAATGAGATGTGCAATTTATGCTTGTAGAACGCCTGAAGGTGCTACTTCACTGGCGGGCCTCTGTAAGTGGCCAGGCTGTGTAAAAGTCTCACACATGTGGTATCGCCATACTCAGGAGGAGTAGCAGAATGTATTTTGGGGTGTCATTTTTGCTATGCACATGCTATGTGTTGGAAATATCTTAAAAATGGACAACTTTGTGGAAAAAAAAATGCGTTTTCATTTTTTTTCCACATATTCCAAAAACTTCTGGAAAAAAATGAACAGTTCAAAAGACTTATAATGCCTCATAGATTATACGTTGGGGTGTCTGCTTTCCAAAATGGGGTCATTTTGTGGGTATTTGTACTTTCCTGGCTTGTTAGTGTCTCAAGAACTGAGAGAGGTCTTCAGTACATCAGGTGTGATCAGGTGTGATCAATTTTCAATGATTTGCACCATAGCTTGTAGACTCTATAACTTTCACAAAAACTAAATAATATACACTAATCAGGGTTATTTTTACCAAAGATATGTAGCCATATACATTTTGGTCAAAATTTATGAAGAAATATTACTAATTTGTAAAATTTTATGACAGAAACAAAGAAAAAGGCATTTTTTCACCAAATTTTCTGTCTTTTTTAATTTATAGCACAAAAAATAAAAAACCCACTAGTGATTAAATACCACCAAAAGAAAGCTCTATTTGTGTGAAAAAAAGGACGCAAATTTCATTTGGGTACAGTGTTGCATGAGTGAGTAATTGTCATTCAAAGTGTGAGAGCGCTGAAAGCTGAAAATTGGTCTGGTCAGGAAGGGGGTGAAAGTGCACTGTAGGCAAGTGGTTAAAGTGTTACTAAACCCAGGACCCTGCATTCACTATATCTCATTTCCCACAGTACACAGCAGATGGAAATGCAATAGTTTTAGTAAATACCCTCTTGATTCATAGCAGCTTAGACTCAGGATTCATGTAACCCTTTAAGCCCCAGCCACTGTTACCACAATTTGGCCACACCAACAATTTGAGCGCCACATCATCTCCCATGGTGCCCAAGGTATTTTGTCTTTATACCTTGAATGTCAACCTCTTGTTCCAAAATTCTGTGACCAATTGTTCCAGGGTGTGTTAAAAAAGGGGTGTGATTTTGTAGGTGTGGCTACAAATGAGGGTTTTGCTTTGTGGCCATGGTTAGTAGGGTGTCCCTGCATTTTAAAAGTCTGGTAGGCTTATGCTTGATTAAACAGAATTCCAAAAATTCTAACTAATAGCTAAGTAGCTACGAAATGTATTTCCTCTCATTTGTGAAACGTGATGTAAATCTAGAACAGGCAACTAGCAAGAACCAAGTATAGAACTGTATATACTGTATGTTTAGTATTTTGACTGTAAAAGGATTTTAAATGCTGTTCAGTTAGTATTGTGATTTACTGTACAAACCGCTGCTATGCAGTACAGCCAGAAAGATCTCTATGTTACTTCTTTTTTATCTTTATTGCATTCTGGGTCACTTCCCTGATAAATGAACACAGATCATGAGGCAAATATATTATCCATTGAGCAAGTGACAAAGGAAGCTGCTAAGCTGAATCAGGAGATAAAAGAGTTATCCCCTCACTGTGAAGTATTGCAAATTTTTAAATCTCAAAAAATCCAAAGCCTTTCAAAGGTAATTAAGTAAAGCATATATGCATTTAAGCTGTTGATTTTGTAGTTTATCTGTCGTCCTTATATATGTTTTCCTCGACATACACAGTACATCACAGAAGGGAAGCGTTATCAATGGCAGTTTCTTTATTTTTTTTAGGGAACTCTTATTGACTGCCTCTGATCTGTGGTCCTCATCTATTAAATTTCCATTTCAGTTTCTACAGTGGAAAAGTTGTATACTGAAAGTTGAAAGCTACAGTTTCTGGGTCTGTGGTTAGATTTGTGACTGTGTACTGCCTCTGTTCCCTATCGATGCCTTGTATGAGGAAATGCGTCGGGTGGAGCACTAGCCTTTGACGTCATCACGCCAAACAGTCAGCTGGCTTGAGCTGCGGCTGTTTTAAAATATATTTTTTTCTTATTATGTTCTTGAATGTAAGTGTTTGCTTCTTTTTTTAAATAAACCTTTTTTGGATATATTACACTATGAAGTCCTCTTCTTCTGTCCTCTCTTCTTCTGCCCTTGAACGAGACCATCTAGGACTATCCAAACAAAAAAAAAGGCTGATTCCTGTCTGGAAGTCTTTTGTCCAAAATTGAATATCTCTCTGCAACCAAAGGATTACTACCCCTGAACTGAATCACAGGAGGATCGTATTCCTGCCAACAGGCTTATGCACAGGCATTTTTGATCTCTATAATTTGAGACCCTACGAATATGGTAAGCGGCATTAATATTATTTCCTGGCTTCAGAGTATCAGAATATTGGAAGATATTGTGGCCACCTCACTTATATGGACTTTATTTGTTTTTGAACAACAGTTATCTCTGATTAGTTCACTTACTGTTTTTCTCACATTGATGTCTTTCATATGAGTATTCCATTTGAGATATTACATTTGTGACACTCACTTGGTCATATTTCTATCATATGTATATATATTTTTTTTTTTCGCATATTTTTTAAATAAGAGTGGATGTTTTTTTTTTTTCTATTTTTATTCCAACGTTGGACTTATTGCTAAATCCTATCCCCGAGTTTTTATTGAACCAACACTATCATAGTTTGCCTCACTGTCCAGTATGTAGTATTTATACCTTTTGACAACGTTTCTTCAAGTTGTACAAAGTATGATTAGGTCTGTATGGACTGGGGACCAAAAGTATTAACAATCTCTAAGCATGACATTTACTAATGCACTGCATTAGTAGTTTTAGTACTATGCTAACTACTTCCAACACATTGAAAAAGAGCGTGTTAGAGAAATGTTAAACTTTTCTGTATCCATGCTCATAAGTTAGTTCACCAGCTCACATCTGGCCTAGTTGCTAACTGCTATAATAAACTTTGTTATGATCTTTATTAACTCCTTCATGACATGAGTTAATTAAATCCTTTGTGACTAGGTCAGATTTCACAGTTTTGGCATTTGACAGTTTTCTGACAGTAACTTTTTGCATATTGCTACCAAAATGATTTTCACATTGTGTTTTCAGAACATTTACATTTAAAGTGGTTGTAAAGGCAGATGGTTTTCTGCATGAAGGTAAAAAACCCTCTGAGTGCAGCTTCCTCCCTTTGAGGTTCTAAAATGGCAGGGCAGTACAAACCCCCCTCAAATGACCCCATTTTTGAAAGTAGACACCCCAAGGAATATTTTGTTTTTTGTCACAAGTGATTGAAAAATGACAAAAAAATTAATAAATGTACACAAAGTTGTCACTGAAATTATATATTGCTCAAACATGCCATAGGCATATGTGAAATTACACAAAATACATTCTGCTGCTTCTCCTGAGTACGGGGATACCACATGTGTGGGACTTTTTGGCAGTCTAGCCACGTACAGGACCCTGAAAACCAAGCACCGCCTTCAGGCTTTCTAAGGGCGTACATTTTTGATTTCACTCCTCATTACCTATCACAGTTTCTAACGCCATGAAATGTACAGATAGCACAACCCCCCCCCCCCCAAATGACCCCATTTTGGAAAGTAGACACCCCAAGCTATTTGCTGAGAGGCATGTTGAGTATTTTGCAGATCTCGCTTTTTGTCAAAGTTTTGAAAATTGAAAAAAAAAATGTTTACTAATTTCCAAAACAATTGAGAGAAGCAAAATACTCACCATGCCTCTTAGTAAATACCTTGGGGTGTCTACTTTCCAAAATGGGGTCATTTGGGAGGGTGCTATCTTGACATTTCAGGGCCTCCGAAACTGTGATAGGTAGTGAGGAGTGAAATCACCATTTTACAGCCTTGAAGGCGGTGATTCGTTTTCGGGGTCCTGTATGCGGCTAGGCTCCCAAAAAGTCTCACACATGTGGTATCCTCATACTTAGGAGGAGCAGCAGAATGTATTTTGGGGTGTCATTTCACATATGCCTATGGCATGTTTGAGCAATATATAATTTAGTAACAACTTTGTGAAAAAAAAAAATGTATTGTCATTTTCCCAAAACTTGTGGCAAAATATAAAATATTCCATGGACTCAACATGACTCTCAGCAAACAGCTTGGGGTGTCTACTTGGGGTCATTTGGGGGATTTTGTGCTATCTGGGCATTTCATGGCCTCTGAAACTGTGATAGGTAGTAATGAGTGAAATCAAAAATTTACGCCCGTAGAAGACCTGAAGGCGGGGCTTAGTTTTCGGGGTCCTGTACGTGGCTAGACTGCCAAAAATTCCCAAACATGTGGTATCCCCGTACTCAGGAGAAGCAGCAGAATGTATTTTGGGGTGTAATTTTACATATGCTCATGGCATGTTTGAGCAATATATCATTTAGTGACAACTTTGTGAAAAAATAAAATAAAAATGATTGTAATTTTCCCTAAACTTGTGGCATGTGTGTAAAATATTCCATGGACTCAAACTTGCCTATCAGCAAATAGCTTGGGTGTCTACTTTCTAAAAAGGGGTCATTTGGGGGTTTTGAACTGTCCTGGTATTTTATGCACAACATTAGAAGCTTATGACAGAAATCCCTCACCATCTTCTAACCACTTGAAGACAACCATAAAACTACATGTTTAGCCTGTTGCCTTGTCAGAGAGCCGATACATCTTGACCCCATATCTGGCACGCTTGCTGGGAAGATACTGTTTGAATGACAAGCGGCCAGAAAACTTAATCAGGGACTCATCAATGCAGACAACTTAATCGGGAGTAAACAAGGCTGTAAACTTTTGGTTGAAGTGGTTTATGAGGGGCCGAATTTTGTAGAGCTGATCGTATTCCGGGTCACCCAGAGGACGACAGAATTCATTGTCATTAAAATGCATGAACCGCAAGATCTGCTCGTATCATGTCCTGGTCATGGAGGCAGAGAATACGGGCATATAGTGAATTGGGTCAGTGGACCAATATGACCACAACTCACTTTTTTTAGTAATGCCCATGAGGAGGGATAGGCCCATGAAAGTCTTAAATTCAGAGACCGTAATAGGTCTCCAATCTCTGGCAAGGGTCAACTGGGGCTTCGCAGCAATGAATTGATCAGCATACAAATTGCTTTGGGGGGCGCATGCACGGCGCGATCCTGGACGGAAGCAAGGGCTGAGAGCTCCGTGAGGAACGGAGACAAAAGCTGATTCCCCGGGGCCTTACAGATACATTTCGAGCACCAAACCTCCTATAACCCCTGGCGGAACATCCAGCGCATGCCGGGCCCCAAGACTCGCCGCGGCAAACCAGCCCAACGATCCCTAACAACTTACTTGCTCAGAGTGCGGGAACAACACAAGATGTCCCAAGATGGCGCCCAGGCAGGGCCGGCTCCGGCGTGCTCACAGGCCTCGCAGGCCTCAATCCCATCACCGGACTACCCCGCGAATGACTGTGAGTACACACACCAGCTTACTAAAGCTGATCTGGAGGAAAGCCTCTCCACAATGTATGATAGGCTGGCTAGGAAGTTCCAGTCGGAACTGAACAAAGCCACCAGCACATTGTCAGTGGAGATTGCGGCCCTGGGCACCAGAACGGACTTATTAGAAACCAAACATGATGAGCTTTGCTTGTCACACGATGACCTCCGCAAGGACCATGAGACCCTTACTGAAACAGTCCAGGTCCTGCAAGCCCACCTCGAGGACCTTGACAATAGGAACAGGAGGAATAATCTGAGGGTGAGGGGGGTCCCTGAGACTGTTACTGATATTACACAGGCCATTCAGAAGTTGTTTCACTCTCTGCTCCCGGAGTCCCCGGGGACGGCCTTTACCTGTGACAGGCTGCATAGAGCCCTGCGCCCAAAACCCCCGGATGATAGACCTCCTCGGGACATTGTATTGTGCCTCAAAGACTATCTAATTAAAGAGGAGATTCTGAGGGCCTCACGAAATACCCCTAACATCCAATTGGATGGGGTGGCGGTGCAAATTTACCCGGACATTTCTCCCACAACACTTGATAAAAGGAGACGAATGAAAGAAATCACCTCAGTACTGCAATCTGCCAGAATTAGATACCGATGGGGTTTCCCTTTTAAGTTGCAAGTTCCCCACAACGGAACCACGTATACTGTTACTACGATCTCAGAGGGAAAAGATCTTCTGGTAAAACTGGGCCTCCTGAACGCAGCTGACCACCCCAGGATGCCATCCACCCCCCGCTCTCCGGCCATCTGGGCCACCCCACCTCCTAGAAGGGACCGTCGCACAGTTCATTAACCAGCGCAATTCCCCACTTCTCTACTGGACACATGAGAGGGCCCGCATGTGAAAGAAAAGAACTCTTGTCTCACCCTTGACCAGATGTTCGGTCGCGCCCGTCTGATTTACCCCCCACTCTGAGCAAGCCAGATGGAGACCTCGAAGTCCCAAGAAATCACCTTTTGTGATCCCCCCTCATTTACACGGGCGGATCAGCTCCCTCTCTTTGCTTGGAGGTTTAGACCATTTGGTCTGAGTTTTTTGATGCACTTGGGGCGGTGGGAGAGAGGGGAGGGCACAATTTTTTTTGATGTTTTTGTTTTGTTTTGCCCTCTGCTGTCTCCTTCCCATGCCCCCTTTTTTGTTTTTTTGGTTGGGGCGTTGGTTATACCCCTGACCCCCTTGTCACTGAGTATGCCTCTAGCGAAACCTACTCTGCGATTGTTGCACTCGCAGGACTTGAGTCTAGTCTTGGACTGCTCCTTTTTCTGTTTCGTTTGTGTTTTTTTTACTGTTTTTGGCTCTATAGGTGTTGTACTGCTGCTAACCCCCCAAGAGTTTGCCTCTCATTGGTTGACGCTCCTGGGCGCTCACCCTACCCCCGGCTTTTCCGGGGGTGGGGTGGTGCCTACGACGTTCACCTCTGACCCAGGTTTAAATGTATATGTGTCTTCATATTGGTCTGTGTGCGAATGCTGCTTTAGCAATGTAATTGTGGTTCATGCGGATTCTGGACTCAGGGCGCACAAAACAACTGGGAAGCTACAACCTAAATTTTCCCAATGGGTATTAAGGTAATTTCTCATAACCTTAAGGGCTTTAACTCCCCCGCTAAAAGAAGGAAGGCCTTTAGGGAATACAAAAGACTGGGGGCGGACATAGTGCTCCTCCAGGAGACGCATTTCTCCACCCAAAATCACCCACAATATTTTGATAAAACCTTCCGTCAAGGATACTTCACTACATATGAGTCCAGGACCCGCGGGGCTGCTATATTTTTTAGGCATAATACACAATTTGAGCTACAACAAGAATATAAGGATCCTGACAGCCGTTTTGTCATAGTAAAAGGTAATATGCAAGGGAAGTCTGTCACAATAGCATCAGTGTACGCCCCCAATGACGCTCAGGCTAGATTCTTTAAGAATTTCTTCATGGCCCTAGATAAACTCCACTCCCCACATATGATAGTGGGGGGAGACTTTAACTTAGTGGCCCATCCGTCTCTTGACAGGAGCAGGACTGGCCACGCCTCTAATGTTTTCCCTAAAACCCTACAGTACCTCATCAAGTCAAACCAGCTTATAGACACCTGGAGCGCCCATAATGTAGGGGCCAAGGAGTACACATTTTATTCCCACCCGCACGACAGTTACTCCAGGTTGGACTACATCTTCTCCACATCTATCTTGACAGCCAATTCCACAGCGGCAAGAATTTATTCCTGTCCATGGTCTGACCACCAGATAGTTACCTGTACATTTACCTGTATGGGTCTCCCAAAAACCCAGGGAGCTTGGAGACTCAATGACTCTATGCTCACTGACCCGGCAGCGCTTGCACAGATCTCAGGGTATATCTCGGAATACTTTGCTCACAACGAGGTTGGGGAGATCTCCCCGGCGTCGTTGTGGGGTGCACATAAGGAACCCGAGATTTTAGCACAAATTGAACAGAAGAGGAGGGCACTGGACGCTATCCTCTCTGAGCAAACCGAAAAAGCATTGAGATGGTCTAAGGCCAAATTTCTCTTGTACAGTAATTCCTCATCGACCATGTTTGCGAGAAAGCTGAAGCAATCCACACAACCTACTCACACATACAGACTACGAGACAGAAAGGGAGACCTCACAACTCACCCCAAAACTGTGCTACAAATATTTAAGACCTATTACCAGTCCCTTATGGAGGCTCCTAGCCCGCCCGCCCCCCCTGTCCTCTCCCTTCCCTAAACCCGGGAAAGATCATACCCTCCCCCAAAACTTTAGGCCCATTTCGGTCATTAATAACGACCTAAAGTTATTTAGCCGTATTTTAGCGGACAGACTAGCGACCAATATCACATCCCTAATCTCCCCAGACCAGACAGGATTCATCCCAACAAGACAGATAACGGACAACATTCGCCTAGCCACCAACATTATCCAGGACGCCAACCTTCACTCGAGAAAAGTCCTTATGCTTAGCCTTGACATTAATAAAGCCTTTGACAGTGTCCTATGGCCCTACTTAGACAAAATCCTACATAGATTTGGAATCGTTGGTAGATTTGTTAATGGATTCCATGCCCTATATAACAACCCCCAGACGTGTATAAAACTCCCAGGTTGCTCCTCAGACTACTTTACCCTTGGACGAGGCACTAGACAGGGCTGTCCTCTATCCCCCTTATTGTTCGCTTTAGCGATTGAACCCCTGTCTAGATATATAGCCTCCAATCCCAACATAAAAGGGTATGAAAAATGCGCATCCTCATACAAATTAAGCCTTTACGCAGATGATGTTCTGCTCTTCTTGACCGACCCCCTAACCTCCCTCCCCAACCTTTTGGTGGGTTGGGGGAGTTTCAACTGGAATCTGGCCTGGGGGTGAACCCTTCCAAGGCTGGTCCACAATAGATCTATAGATCTCTTCCGTGAAAAAGAGTGAACAAAAAAATCAAGTGATGTAAAATCAACTGTTTTCATCGAAATTCCGGGTTGGCCAGTAAATGGGGGAAGTACAGGTGCTGCAGAAGTGGTGGGCTCCCAATTTGCATTGGAAAATGCAGCAGGAATGGCACTATGGGCTCGACAGGCCTGTCTGTCTTCTTGGTGGCTATGAGACACTACTTGTGCTAGCCACCTCACCAGCTTGAACTGCACTTATAGGACTCGCCACGTCACCAAGTGTTACTGCAGTGCTCGATGTGCGACCAGGATGTACTAGGCCGCTGGTGCTTACCAGTTCACCAGAAGGATGAGCGGCACTAGTACTGGCTCTCTGCTCCATACAAGATCCTTGCGGTTCTTACACCTCAACAACAGCAGAAGAATGGGGTCATCAGGGTGCCGCTGCTGTCTACAGGATCGTATTCTGAGCCTGAATGTGACAGATGGGTGACTTCCTCTTCACTCTCATCGGTCATGCTCAGACACGTTTAGGCCTCTTCACTAGTTTACCTTCGATTGGACTTTGTGGCCTCTAAATTTACTAGTACAACTAGTTAAACTCACAGGAAAAAAGAGCACCTGATTGTCACCGACTGCTTCAAAAGCTACCAAAAAAACTGTTAACGTTCGCAGGGATCAGGCCTGACTCTGCAAAAGCTGCAGTTATGTGTTTAGTGTTTTGTAAGTGACAGTGATCGATTGATACTGCACTTGGGTGGGCTGGACTGGGTGGGGGGCTAAATAGATCTGATCAGATCAAAGATATTGATCCGTTCAGACACTATACTACTAAGGGAGGTGTATGGTGCGTGCTTGGGTTGTTAGCGCTACTGGAACTAATCTGACACTGCCTGGGGCGACGCAGACCCTAACTGATGCTAAAATCTAACTGATGTCACCCATGGGTGATCCTGGGGTTAAACCTTTATTAGGTAATATATGGCGGGTACCCTGGTGCTATAAAAAAATAACTGACTAACCAGCGTTACCTGTGACACTAATACGGTGATCACTGGTGACAGGGGGTGATCAAGGAGTTAAAACTTTATTAGGGGGTTGGGGGGTACCCTAAAGTTACCTGGGCCTACTACTAACTGCCCTAACGCTGATGACACCAGTACAGTGATCAGCGGGTCGGGTGGGTGACAAGTGTACCTACGTGTACTGGTGTTAGTGTAGTGTTGGTGCAACTTACTGTGAGATATTCTCTCTCCTCTCTCTGGACCGAAAAGAGTTCCACGAGGGGAGATGACATCACTTCCCCTGCCTGTGTTTACACTTACAGGCAGAGGAAGCATTTCATTTGTCAGAACCGATCAGCAGGTCCAGGCCAGAAATCATTGGCCTGGACCTGAAGATTGATAGGTTCTGTAACAAATCCAATAGTTGCAGTGTACGCGATTTGCACATCGGTGCCATTCTGCCACTGTATATCACCGTGAGCCGTTTAGGAACCGGTTAATGACTGGTACAGTTTAAAAACACTTACAAGATGTGAGTATAAAGAGACTCATCTGGTAATCACATTCCTGGCAAGGCTCCTGTCCCTGTGGCTCCAGTTACCTGTGCCGACCAGCAGCTGGGGATGAGATGTGACACACAAACAAGGAAAGCCTTCGGGACCACAGTGGAACACACACCCTAGAAGTGACAGGGTGGTGACGCATTTCAGAGCATGCGCACAACACTTCTTCTTTAGACCAGAAACCCATAACGAAGAGCCAAGAAAATAAATAGGCAAAGGAAGGGGTAGAGAAGGGTGTGTCAGCGTAGGAAGGAGGGGGCGGAGAATACTGGCACACCATTCTCTGCCCCCTTCTTTGCCTATTTACTTTTGGTTCTTCGTTATGGGCTTCTGGTCTGAAGAAGGAGCGCTGTTCGCATGCTCCCAAATGCGTCACCACACCCATCACTTCCAGAGAATGCGTTCCATGAGTGTGGCATGCATTTCACCGCAGTCCCAGGGGAACGAAGGCTTTCCTTGTTGGCATGTCACATCTCACCCCCAGCTGCTGGTTGGCACAGGAAACTGTCACAGGAACAGGAGCCCTGTCAGGAATGAGATTACCAGATGAGTCTGTTTACACCTACAACAATTTATTTAAACTGTGTCGGTATTGCTGAAATTCTGCACTTAAAAGCCCCGTCTCTATTCTTCTTCTTCATCATTTACCTTTAGATGTAGGCCTTAGGGAGAAATTCATCCTCAATCACAGATCATCTCCATTTTCTATGGTAGTAGGAACTTGGCAGCCCTCCAATATAAACAAACACCAAATCAATGTAAGCTGCTAGAAACCAGACTGAAACATGACTTTGCAATCTTTGTTGTGATCTTTGAGGGTAAACTACTTTACAGTACATGCGGCTAGATAAATCAATGATAGCATTTTTGAAAGCGCTTTTTACTGCTTTCATTTTCATAGTTTAGGTACAGGTGCACTTTAATGTACAACATTTTTAGAATAACTAATACTATTGCAAATAAGTTATCCTATTTATCTTTATTGGTGGTCTAGATAGGTCTAGTCCCCAAGCACCTCTGCTTTCACGTGAGAGAAAGCATGGGATTGTAGGACGCACCATATACTAATTAAATAAACACAGTAAAGCAGATTGGTGTTTAAATGGCCATGGCACCTTTATTGGTATTAAAATAAATCAAATAACTTTATTCAAAATTAATCAATGAAAGAATAAATTAATTTAATTTCAAACTTAAAAAACAATTCTAAATTCGCTCAGTCATAGGACTCGAGCTATAAATAAATCAATTCATATAACCAAGTCCCCCCTTGATTCAAGGGTGACATAACCACATAAGGGTGGAAGGGAAGGGGAGCTCCAGTTTAAGCTGCCTCAGGGCAAATTTGAATGGGTCTGTCACGCAGGAGGCTTATATAGCCTCTTGACACTGAGGAAAAACATTTTTCCCGCTCCTTGCCTCGTGACTAGCCCGTTTTTTTTTTTTTTTTTTTTAATTGTTAAAACTTTAAAAAAATTAATTAAAATTTTTGTGGCGACCACAATACCATGCTGTGGGCGCCTTATTGTGCCCACTGTTCATTCTCCCCATACTTGTAAGAACTGTGTATGTAACTTAGATCTCATAGGCATATATAGGGAAATGTGTTCTAGGCTGTGTACTGCTATTTAAACTGTACCATTCCTTCACTGTATCCCCTTTCCCATCTGGCTCCACTTTTAAGACTGCGCACTCTGTTTTCTCAGTGATCCTGCATCATTGTCTCGCATTTCTTAGTTAATGACCTTGGCTGTAGGTTTGTAACAGTTGTCAATTGTACTTGCTCTGAAGATGGAGTCTTGCTGCTGTGTCACTCCAAGAGTATCCAGGTAGTAACACTCACTTTGAGAACTCTGAAGCTACTTTACAGCATGCAGGAGGAATATAAGGGGGTTAAGCATGTGTTCTAAGATCCTTGTCAGTGAACGGACACTGTGAAATGCCTGCAACATTAGCCTTGGGACTTGTTTACAAAATTTTATTAAGTTACTCAGTGTATTCTATTTGTGAGAGGATCTCGTCAATTCGCAGTGTCTTTCTCCTTTTCTGTATTGACTCCATTTTTATTAGTACTCCCCTCCCCATGAACGCTTTGTGGGCAATCCATAAGGTGGCTGGGCTATCCACCGAACCAGCATTATGCATAAAAAAGTAATCTAGCTGTTTTTGCAGCATGTCCACATAAGGGGATGATTTCATAACATAAGTGTTGGTTCTCCACAGTTTCACAGGCACGTGCGGTCTGGTAGAGTCCACTGTAAAGCAGATTGGAGCATCGTCTGAGCACGTGATAGGGTCAACGTTAGAATCAGAAATCTGCTGCAAGAGCCACTTGTCAACCAAGAAGTAGTCTATTCGTGAGTATGAGTTATGTGCGGTAGAGAAGCAGGTGAAGTCCCTTTCGGAAGAATGAAGGCATCGCCACACGTCATACAGGTCATTGTCATGAATGAAGTGTTGCATTGTGCTTAGTACCGACGTGTTCTTTAAGCATCTCAAAGATACAAGATCACAGTTTAATGTGTCTTTTTTTGGGGCTCAATACCGTTGGGACAAATTAATAAAAAAAATAGGAAAGCCTAATCACTATATTTCACAAAATAAATGGCACCTACTAATTATACCCCTCCCATCTGCATTGATGTAATCACTTTGGAAGGAACTGTCCTTCCAGCCTACATTCAGACCTGTATGAATGCTATGCTGTGCCATTTCATTGATCTCTCCATTGTGTACTGGCCAATATATTTTGTTTCAGAGATAGCAGTGGTTGCAAAGCCCGAAAATGAAATGAGATGTCCACCTAGAGACACAGACAGCAATAAAAACATGACTCTTCCCCCACTCTCCTTAAAAAATATTGTTTCTTTTGCTGTTTAGGTCCCTGTTGCCAGGTGTCAATAGTCAATAATAGGAAACAAGAACAAATCTTTTAAACACGAGCACATCCTTCCTCACAAAAAAAAACAACATTGGCTATACCTCTATTAGGAAACTCAGTCTCTATTAAAAAAAAGGCCTCCCTGTAAAGAAAATAATGAATACCAGTCCTGCAGCCCAGACTACTAATCTTTACTGTAAATGGTAAGTGTGATGAAGAATCTTTTGACAGCCAATACTTCAAGGAGTGACAAGTGCCAGGTCCCTAGCTGTGCTCAGTGGTTCCTCCATTGTTCCCTACATCCCTACAGGACACAGTAGAGATGTAGGGCTGGCAGAAGGAACTTCAGAGCACAGAGGGAAAACAGGCATTTGGCAGACCTGGAAGTGTGTCAGATGCTGAAGATTTATCAGCAAGTTTAACTCTAATGCCCCATACACACGGTCGGATTTTCCGACGGAAAATGTCCTATCGGACAATGTTGTCGGAAATTCCGACCGTGTGTAGGCTCCATCGGACTTTTTCCATCGGATTTTCCGACGGACAAAGTTTTATCTCCTGCTCTCAAATTTTCCAACAACAAAGTCCTATCTGACTTTTTCCGATCGTGTGTAGCGAATTCCGACGGACAAAGTGCCACGCATGCTCAGATCACATTGCAAGACCCAAGCTATTGGCTACTAGCCTCTACGTAGTCCTGTTGTAGGCAACAAACGTCACCACGTTTAGAATGATCGGATTTTCCAACAACTTTGTCCGACCGTGTGTATGCAACACCAGTGTCGGACAAAATCCGTCGGAAAAAATCCGACAGATTTTGTGGTTGGATTTTCCGACCGTGTGTACGGGGCATTAGGCTCCATGCACACTGAAGCTCAAAAAAGCTTTTTCTGGACGCCAGATTGCTGGCAGAAAACACTGGTTGAAAAATGTGCTTTTAACACCAT
Organism: Lithobates sylvaticus; assembly: GCA_028564925.1. Classification (NCBI taxonomy): domain Eukaryota; kingdom Metazoa; phylum Chordata; class Amphibia; order Anura; family Ranidae; genus Lithobates; species Lithobates sylvaticus. The sequence goes on from CM053032.1 coordinate 185,435,096, forward strand.
TTTGTACTAGCGTTTATGAGCGTTTTATAGCGTTTATGGGCATTTTTAATAAAGATACACAGAGGACACTCTAAAAATCCCACAATGTATTCCAAACTCCCTCAATGCATCGAAAAAATAAAACGCTGAACGCTAATTAACGCACGTTCACGAGCGTTTATCAGCGTTTATCAGCGTTTGGCTTTTTTTGGCGGTGAAAAACTGCACTTTGAACGCAAATTTCTGGCATTCAGAAAAAAGCCCATAAACTCCACTGCTCATTAAAGCTAAAAAAAGGTCCATGTGTGCATGGACACATAGGCTAACATAGAGTGGAGTTTAGGGGCTTTTAAAAAAAACGCCCAAATTACAATAAACTGCAGTTTATGAGCTTCAGTGTGCATGGAGCCTAAAACACCAAAAATCTGTGATGCAGGTAATGAACATGTAAATAATCATTATTTTTGTTATACAGAGGCCTTTTTTAAACAATTTTAAAATAGTGATAGTGCCCGCGTCACTTTCTATGTAAAATCATTTTCAGGTTTCATTAGCATAGCACAGAAAAAAAATTACTTTGAAAAATACTTGGTTGCGCTAGTTTTTGAAGTGTTATTTTTTTCAGTTGGGTAAGTGTGGCCCTGCATATAACTTTTGCTGGCATTTGTGAAGTTATCACACTTCGTCTGCCCCTTTGTTTTATTGAAGTGTAGAATGCTTAAACATTATTTTATTTTCAAAGAAGGATCAGTGCCCAGTAGGGATCTTCTTCAAAGCTAGCCACAAATTTTGATCTAGCGCATCAACAAAAGTATAAGTAGTTTCAATGTCAACATTGTTGGGTAAAACTTGAATCAGGTAGACAGACATTAAAATCTGACTGTCGCCAACCTGATTATGATACAGTTTCATATATTATATATTGTTTTATCTGATATATTATGATACAACTGCATCTACAATAGATTAATTTTAGGAAAGTACATCTTTTTAAGATAACGTTCTAGCAATATGTTTACTCTGATTCAGTTGAAAGACTTTTTTTTTTATAAATTTGTGATATAGCATATTTTGAACTGTAACATATTTATGTATTATAATCTACTTTTATATACAAAACAACACATGTATTTAATTTCCCTATATGTTGATTTGACTGTGCAGTTATACTTTAATTAATCATTGTACTCAGTCTCATTAAGTTATTTACTGTGAAATGAGTACCCCCAGCAGAATCCCTGGTGTTTTTTGCTGCTTACATGTTTCCATGTGTGTTCTGTGAGGGAATGACATCATGCTGTCAGTGAGCCATTGTTCCGCCATGTCATCCAACTTGTATCAAAGCCAACCATGAAACAAAGAATGAAAGAAAACCCTGCAGAGTACAGATATAAATCAAGTTATTTCATTATACCTTATATAAATAGGGTTAAACAAAAACCAATTCTCCAAGCAGTGACTATGTTTATTTTGTAATGGAATGATGTACACTTTTAGCCTGAGGGACAAACTTCCGTTTTCCTTACATGAAGACATTTTTTTTTTACTGATTTTTAAATTTTAAAATTAAAAAAATAATTAATAAAGGATGACGTTGTACTAAGTGTTGTGTAAATTTGTTTACAGGAAATTGGACCAATCTGCAGCAAATGGATGTTAGCGTCAGACCATTTATTAGCTCTTCTGAGAGAACTGATCATCTCCATAGATGTGTAAAGGGATAAGCCAGACCCTCTATCTGCATCTCCCTCATAGTAGAGTGTGAAAAAGTCCCCTAAAGCCCCATACACACGGTCGGACTTTTTCATCAATTTGGTCCGATCGGACAAGGTTGTTGAAAAATCAGACCGTGTGTATGCACCATCGGACAGTGTTCGTCGGTTTGTCCGTCGGACAAAGTCTTATCTCCTGCTGGAAAGATTTCCCGTCAACCCGGTCCGATCACACCAAATCCGAGCGTGTGTACGCTTGTCCGACGGACAAAGTGCTACGCATGCTCAGAAGAAATTCTGTGACGGAAGCGCTCGGTCAGGTAAAACTACCTTTCCTAATCGACACAGCACATTCGTCACGCTGCAATGTTAAAATGTCTTTAATGCAGCGCATTCTCTTTTTCTTTACAATGCAACAAGAATGACATGTTTTAGCTGCTCCTATTCACCCGCACTTCTCACAAACTTACTTCTTTATTACTTTGCAGCATTTATACACTACATGTTTATTTTTACTCTGAACGGAAAAGAATCTTTGTTATTTTTTTACCATGATTTGTCTTTTTTTTTTTTTTTTTTTTTTGGGGAATACATATTTTATTTTTTTTTTTTTTTTTTTTTTGGAGGGGGGTTGTGTGTCTCAAATTACCAAAAACACATTATTTACATTTGTATTTCTTGCTTAAATTTACTAGGAGGTTGTTTGTTGTTGTTGCCCCTTGTTAATTCTACTTTAGGATTAGTGAAATGTACCAGCCTACTCAAAGAAAAACTGTCATTGTAGCAAAGTAAAACACAATAGTCAATGATTATTTCAAATCAAAAAAAACCTTTATTTAGGTCACACCAACAAACCAAAGAGGAACGCAGCCATGGTGAAACTTGGGGAATTTGCAAAGTCTTGGCCCCCCACGGCAACCATCATTGTCCAAGCGTAGAAAATTGGGGGCCTGAGGAGTACGTATATTAAGGGGAGTGCAATCTGGTCGTGAAGTCCAAAGTATCCGGAACTGCAGCAGATGCCATCTAGGTCCCCAGGCTCTGGTACTACAAGAGGCTCCATCTTCTCTCACACCAGACTGATTGCAGGTCGTCACTCTCAGGTCTTCCTTCCACGCTGTGGCTGTCGTGCTGGTGGGGTGGCAGAAGGAGGAGGAGGAGGAGGCGGAGCATGGTAACTATGGCAAACATGTGTGACTGGGGTCATCTCCCCAGCCCTACCCTTATTTAGGACATGGAGGATGAGCCCCTCACACATGTTGCGTTGCCCCACCTCCATACCCATCATTTTTGTGACAACCACCGAGCCAAAGGTCTCCTCGTCGGCGGGTGTGGCATGTAGGGAGTCTGAAGCCTCTCTGATCATGCGGAGCGCTGACTGTGCCGCATAATCCCCCCCTTCTCGCCCTTTTGTAGGGAAGGCGGAGGAGAGGGATTTGGGAGTCAGTCAGGCTCCGAGGCCTAGCCCCCTCTTGGCTGCCACTACCCAGCTGGTGGCTGCCACTAACCCCTGCCTCCTCCTGACTGCCACCTTCCACAGCCACCTCCTGGCTGAGGTCTTCCTGTGTAGGAAAAAGGGACATAGTTTCAGTTATTTGTTCATCAAACACACACAATTCTCATCTAGTGACTGGTGCAAAATGTTTACAAATAGAAAACCATACAATTCTCAGCCCAGCAGTTTAGATTCTGGCCCCAAATGTCTCCAACACTACTGTCTGTTGATATGTCAAACACGTTAGGAACTAAGCAATTGGCGATCCTGAATTAAGTGAACATCATTCATTATTCCCATAAATGGTAACAAAACTACTATACCTGGAACAAGCTGGGCTCCTCCACCTCTTCCAGACTGGAAGGCCCAGGTTGCTCCTCGGAAGCCTCATCAGGGGTGGGCTGTGCGCAAGGAAGCGTGGAAGGAGGAGTTGAGGTTGGCTCCGTGACATCAGCCTGGTCCTTCAGAAAATGGAGACTCTGATAGTACCAGAGCTTGGGGACATAGACCTCATCTGCTGAAGTTGCAGTTTCCTCAGACTTCACGACCTTCTTCCTCTCCCTGATATACGCACTCCTCAGGCTGCCAATTTTCTTTCTAATATCATCAACAGTTGCCGTGGGGAACCTTGGCTTGACAAATTCCACAAGTTCCTCCAGGGCTGCGTGCCTCTTTGGTTTGTTGGTGTAATGTGGGTGTATACCCTGCCACAATATGGGAAAATCCCTGTATTTGGCAATGAAGAGGGGGAGAAAACTCATGTCGTTGAATCCCTTCATATCAATCTCTGCAAGACACAACAACACACCAAACCCTATAAATTATGTCAGGCTAAACTCTCCTAATCTTCTCCATAAAGAAGCCTCAAGTTCAAATCAGTCTAGGCTAGTTATGTACCAACGTTAAATTGTACCTTCGTTTGTAGCGATCGTCTCGTGTGAGTTTTCTCTCCCCTCGTCTCCCAGATCGTGGCTACGACACAGGCGTGTGACGTTTTATATACACTGCGCATGCTTCAAACTCCGCCCGCCCCTGACGATCTTTCTCGTCTATTCCCCACCCCTTCTCTTTACGGCGTAGTGGGGAGAGCACATGGCGGGGACACAGCAGGTGCGCCACAAATATCCCACCAACGAGGAGGAGGACGAGGAAAGTCCGGAGGCAGAAACGTCCCGATCCCGGAACCTGAAATTCAAGGCCTCCAATATGTCATTTGGAGAAATGTTGGAGATGGTGGACATATTAAAGAGGAGCGACTATGATGGGAAGTATGGGCCTTACCTCAACCCCAATGTCCGCAAGGCCAAGATCATGTCTAAAGTTGTGAGAAGGCTGTACAATAATTTTGGGGTACAACGATCCAAGGAGCAACTCAGGAAACGCTGGTCAGACCTGAAACTGAGGGAGGCCGATCAGTACAGAAAGATCAAGAGAATTCTTCAAAAAAGTAAGTAGTTGTGTTTTGTGTTTGATTTCTTGCTTGCATACTGCTCCATTGTGTTTTGATTTTTACCAAGTTGTACATTCCAAAATGGCCACTTTCAGGTTCGTCTGTGCATTCGATCGTACTCAGCCTCGATCTTTCTGCCACTGTCATGGTCGTGTGTGTGTGCATTCGATCGTACGCAACCTCGATCGTTCGGCCACTTATAATACGATGTTTGGTGTTTTTTTGGGGAAAGGAAGTTTGTTCTCACTAGAAATGTCATCAAGAATGTAAAGCCAATTTATTCAATGTAAAGGAGAGGTCACTCAGTAGCTGTTTACCCATCTGGACTCTAGAGCACTAGTGCTGGGACACCCAAACCCCCTTTTTATTATGCTTTTCCACACATGTGCTCCAGTGGATACTAGAGGGGGGTCTCCATCACACAAACTTCTACCAAAAAGCTAGTCAGTTTAGCACCTTTACAAAGTGACTTCATTCATGTAGTTGACATTTGTAACTGGCCAAACTAAAATAGTGTCCGTCACTTTCAAGCAATGTTTGTCATTTCCTATTTCTGCCCTCAATAGCTTGTGTTGCTAAATCTTCCTTTTGGACATTCTCATAGGGGAGCGAAAACTTGGGCCGTCTGAGGAAACCCCCAAACCAACACCTACCAAAAAAGGGGAAAGAGCAGAAGCAGAGGAGGAGGAGGAGGAGGAAGGAGAGATCATCGAACTTGGAGAAATTGTCACCACAACAGGTGAGTGTGGGAGAACACAGCTACTGGTAAGCTAATCCATGTATGGCTGCCTCATTTCCAACACCCCATTTTTGTTTGTTTGTGGTTTTTAGGTGACGTGGATGTTGTGGAAGAAAAATCGCACTTTACCACAGAGAGTGCCCACGTACTCATCGGAGAGATAATGGTCTGCAATAGAGATCTAGATTACATAAAGCAAAACATCAATGATGTTCAACAAAAATTGAAGAACATCATTGATGTTTTAGGAAAAATATGAAAACGCACCAAGTAATTAACACACATTTGTGCCAGCTTCAGAACACATTTGCAACTTAAAAACTGTCTGAAATTTGGAACATGCACACATTGTGTCCACATGTGCTAGCTCCCACCATGGTGGATGAATGGCAACGTTTTTTTGGGGGTGCAAACACTTTACGAACTACGAAAGTGGTTGTGGTGAAGGGGTTGCACCCCCAAAAAACGTCCATTCATTCCCATGATGGAAAATGGCACTTTTGAAGCTTCTAGGCATGTGTTTTACCATCTAATGACCATTTTCAGTCCCAAATTGTGTGCATGTTCCAAATTTCCACTTTTCGGGGGTGACCCCCCCATGTGATGAAGGCAAGATCAAACACACTTTGAACATATAGTCATGTCTGATCTTGTCTTCACTTTACAAAGTTGAACTTTCCAAGTTCCTAGGTTCTGTTTTGCTCCATGCCTGGTTTTACCAATTGCGGAATGTTTGTAAACAATGTTGTAAATAACCAAGATGTTGTCAGTTTTGGCGTGAAGATTGTAAACGCACTTGGGAATGTTTTCCTAGTAAACTTTTATTTTTCTAAATGTGTGGCTTCCTTATTTAAAAAACACAATGCATTATGTATGTAAAATGAAAAGGATATGGGGGGCAATGGGTGTTATTTACTAAAGGCAAATCCACTTTGCACTCCAATTTTCTTTCCCGGGGAACTTTTTCAATGCACTTGTAGAGCATAGCGGATTTGACTTATGTAAATGACACCCACAGTGCTTTGTACGAAAACACGGAGCACAGCATTTTGGAGAATACACACATGTCAGACCTGGTGATGAAAAGGAGTATTTTGGGTGTCAGTTATGCAGTACAAACCTTCTCTAGACCAAAGATTAGGTAGCAAACACACAACATGAGAATAATCTTTTTGGGAAGAAGAGACTGTTACCTCCTTTTGCCCAGAAAGTGCATTCCCACTGTCGAAGGCAAAGGGAAAAAATGTCAAAGTAAAATAAGCTAAAAAGAAGACTGAAATGACATGAAATCATAGGTTGGTTAAAATATCAGATTTATTAAAAAATGCCTCTCACACATCGTCAGGCAGAGCAATGGCCCCCCTACCCACAAAGTACTGCATATATTGGTCCCGGACCACACGGGCATTTAGAGGGGGCAAGCCTGGACGTGCCACTCGAAGGGCTGTGAGTTCGGCATTTGGAGGGCCCTCCACATCTGGGCCAACGGGCACCACATAGTTCCTGTTATGTCTTTTGAGGAAGTTGTGCAATATGCAACAGGCAAGAACTATGTGGTTCAGTTTGTATTCCGCCAAGTTAAATGCCATCAGGAACAGGCGGAAGCGGCTGGCCAGGATGCCAAAAGCGTTCTCCACAACTCTTCTGGCTCTGGACAGCCTGTAGTTGAAGACCCTCTGGTCCGGGGTGAGGGTCCTCATCGGGAACGGCCTCATCACATGGGGAGTCAACGCAAACGCTTCATCTGCGACAAAGACGAAGGGGAGTCCTTCGGCATTCTCCTCTGGAGGTGGCAAGCACAGACTGCCACTTTGGAGACGCCAGTAGAACTCCGTGTGCGTAATGGCCCCACCATCCGATATCCGGCCGTTCATCCCCACGTCCACATACATAAACTCGTATGTTGCCGACACCACCGCCAACATCACTACACTATTAAACCCTTTATAATTATAATAGTAGGACCCCGAGTTGGGCGGTGGGACGATGCGGACGTGTTTCCCATCAATTGCCCCTCCGCAGTTAGGAAAGTCCCAACGGCTGGCAAAGTGGGAGGCCACAGTCTGCCATTCCTGTGGCGTGGAAGGGAACTGTGGAGTGAAACAAGAAAAAAACATTAGTCACTTTGCACCTAAACATTGCAAGCAGATTAGACAATCAACATCTTGGAACAAGAGCATTGTCTAAAATTGGAGGCTGGAAAGTATTTGCACAGAAAAGTAGAGGCTCCCCTTCACAGATTACTCACCCCCCCATCAATCCCCCCACTTCTGATGGGCCATTGGCAATAACTAGGGGTTTTGGGGGGGGGGGGGTGGTGGACAGCTAACCCTCTGCACTTCATTGATTGGCAAATGGCTCAATAATGTGGGCTAGTTTGGCCAGACCCTCTGTACTTAACACTATTGGCAGGCCACAGGAAAGATCAAATAACATTTCAACCCCCCCCCCCCCCCCAAAAAGGCAGGCACAGTGTGACATTATTAAATTACCAAGCAAGCTAATAGGAGGGAAAGAAGACAAAAAAATAGGAAATGGAATGTATGGAGGCAGTCCCTTGCACTACATGCTTTGCTGAATTCATCCCTAAAGATGCGCACTATAAAGAGGTAGGTATATAGTGTGTATGGACCTTGGGAAAGCCAGCAGATAAAGGATTGGTACCATCTGACAGAGCAGTTGGGGGAGGGGGTTCCTAATGAGTTTGCCCCCGCACCCACCAAAAGAACAAAAAAAGGGGGCTCTACATGAAGTAAACCACACAGCAAACATTTGTGCATATTTTAGGGGGTGTTTTGGGGCAAACAATACTATGCAGCAGACAAAAGACATTGCTTAAGTGACTAGGCCATAGGTGTCTATTGGGGCAGAAGAGCATGCTGGTGAGGTAAGTGAAGGGAAAAATGCATGAAGGAGAAAAGGGGCACAGCATATTAGAACATATTGCAATCATGGTAATTAGGGAAGGAGGTCAAAAATACAAGTCATTAGCAAACAGAGCATACATAGAAGGGAATAGTAAAGTAGAAATGTTACCTTAATATAGTCCTCCTGCAGGACCTGAATGATGGCAGAACAGGTCTCTGGAATAATGATTCCCAGGGCCTGGGGAGAGATACCTGAAGAGAACTTCAAATCCTGAAGACTTCTCCCTGTCGCCAAGTACCTCAACGTGGCAACAAGCCTCTGCTCCGGAGTAATGGCTTGTCTCATGCAGGTATCCTGCCGGCTGATAAAGGGGGTCAGCAAAGCCAAAAGACGGTGAAAATCGGGGTCCGTCATCCTGAGAAAGTTCCTGAAATCATCAGGATTATTCTCCCGGATCTCACGAAGCAAAGGCATGTGCGAGAACTGGTCACGCTGAAGCAACCAATTCTTGGTCCACATACTCCTCGTCACTCTGTTCATGGACGGGTCTTGGGTCAAAGCTAAAAGCCCGACACCAATTCCGCGTACAGCACGAACTCGGCGACGAGTACGCACGGGAAACATCGCTCAGAAGGTCACAAAAGGTCGGCTGGTCAGAACGGACAAACAGAAAGCACCGATAAACAGCAAGGCCTGAAAGAACGAAGTGAATACCAGCAACGAGCAGACAATAAGCAGTGCAAATCAAAGCGTCCTATATCAAGATATAGGCCGCAATGACCAACAAATGCGAACTGACTACACGCACTAATAAACAGATACGCACGACAAGCACAAACTGAAGAGCAGTAACGATCTGAGTCAGAAAACTGAGAAGCGCGAATCTTAAGTCACCAAACTTCCACTAACTCTCGATAAACACGGGATCAGCAGAAGGAGCCCAACGGGTGCCTGACGTGGTGCTGAACTTCCCTTTTGTAATCTCGTGGACGACGACTTACGTCACGACGTTCTTCCGGACCGGATATTCCGACAACGTAGTCCGACCGTGTGTACGCAACGCCAACATCGGACAAAGTACGTCGGACAAAGTCCGACTGACCTGGTCCGCGGATTGTCCGAGCGTGTGTATGGGGCTTAATGGTTAGTAAGAAAATAGAGCCAATGAATAAGTGTATAGTATATTCGGAAATGTGGCACACTGCCCAGTGGTTGCACTGGAAAACCAAAGTCAGGTGACCTTATTTGTATTTACTGCAGATATAATAAGAGTAATGATTTTGTAAAGCCCTAATAAGGGCAGTTACAATATTATGATGAGGGCATTGCACTTATTTTCTAGTAAAATATCTGCTTGGCTACAGGCCTATTCCCAAGAATGTAAGCTTTACTAGGAGAAAGTGCCATAAGATTTACAGTATAGAGTGCTGCTCCATGGCACATGTTTGTTTTCTACAAATCAATCAGCTCTGCCAAGCAAATCACTCCACTTCGTAAACTAGTTAAGAAGTTTACTATGAGAATAGACCTATAGGTTAGCATAAATGATACAGGGAACACAGCAAGCTATGAAATGGAAGTTAATGGAGCAAATGGCCTTGTTTGGCCTTCAATTACTAAGTCTTTGTTTGGGGTCGGCCTATCCTCACTAACCTCTCAAATAAACACTTTGTAAAATCCAATAAGATCATCTATATCATGATGATGAATAATGCCATTATTTCCATGATCTTACAAGCTTACATACTGGCCCATTCTCTCACTGACCGGAAGGGGGGTCACTGTTTTGAAATGAGAAGTGAACTACTAGATCCATTTTAGAAGTTAATTGAGTTCCCCAACTGGCCCTTTGTAGCCAACACCCTAAATAGGTGTTCTGAAATATAAAGCAATAAAACTAACTGCAGAGATGGCAGTTTGTGGGTAACTCATGTGGCAAAACACTTTGTAAGAAAATATTGTGTGGTATTTAGGAACTAAATGTATCTACAACAGCTCAGTTGTTGGCATCAGCATCTCAGCCCCATACTTGTTCTGTTTCTAGGCCAGTGCACTTGTATTGAAAGCTAATAACCCTGCCTTTTCATAAGGAACATGACATGTTTAAATAAAATTGGAAGTTCACCCTTGTATTATCCTATAATTACTAAACAGCCTCTTACCATGCATACCTTGATAAATGCATAGCAGCATGTTTGAGTTTTTTCTGTGCTCTGGTTGTCCAGCAAACAACAAACAAAACTTCCAGCCATTTATCCGCAACACCATGCAACTCATTGGGCTTGATTTACTAAAACTGAAGAGTGCAAAATCTGGTGCAGATGGGTATGGTAGCCAATCAGCTTCTAACTTCAGCTTGTTCAATTAAGCTTTGACAATAAAACTCGTAAGCTGATTAGTTGCCATGCAGAACTGCACCAGATTTTTCTCTCTCCAGTTTTAGTAAATAAACCCCATTGCGTCACTCAACACTCATCATGTTTTCTACATCTTTGAAAGAATCTGCACACAGTGTTTTGCAGCAAGGCTTTGCAATCAAAATACGTAGATGGCATGGGGGGTACTGAGCCACACCTTTATATGCAATGTTTCCAATAAATGTAAGAGATTCAACATCTTAAAGGAGAAGTCCAGCCAAAGCTTGTTTGGCTGTACTTCTCCTATGGATCACATGAGTGCAATTTGTTTTGCAATCCTGTGATCTATTTTCAGCAGAGAGCAGGCTGAAATCTGCTCTCTGCTGATGTCACTAATGTAAGTCCATGTCATCCCGACCACAGAGTCTGGGTCTACCATGTCCCTGGACTGAAACCCAGCTCAGCCTCTCAGCAAGCCGATGAGAGCCCTCCACAGCTGGTCCGCCCCTCCACAGCTCAGCGCTCAAGTGAGTGAGGAGCAAGCAGAGCAGAGAGCTGTGACTGACAGTCTGCAGCTCTCTGCTCACGGAGCTGTGAAAACCAAGTGATCGGCAATGTTTGATCGCTCGATTTACAGTGTAGAGGTGCCAGGGGACAGATGCTGCAACCACCTAAGTAAGTATTAATAGGGGGAAAAAAATTCCTTTACTTCTCTTTTAATTGCTGATATGCAACCTATGGAGAATAGGTAAAATTGCTTCCTTTGCTAAAGGATCAATCATTTAATAGAGTGGAGCAAAATGTTTGGAATTAAAGTAAAATGTAGGTAGAAATATATTTAATTTCTGCTTTGCTGTTTGTAGCTAAAATCAAGTAAATGTATTCAGTATATAGAGTTACAGAAATGTTCACTTTATAATCAAAAACGTAACAATAAATGTTTAATTCTTTGAGTAAAGAAAAAGTAAAGTGTGACAATAGACAATAGTTCAAGTCCAATTCTGAGAAATAAAAAAAAAGGAAACTACAGGTTGGGCCTGCTTTCACTGCAGTGGCTAAATGCTCATTAACTGTAGTGGATGAGGAATAGGGATGAGCCGAACACCCCCGGGTTCGGTTCGAACCAGAACCTTCGAACGGACCGAAAGTTCGCGCGAATTTTCGAACCCTATACGTTATAATGGACGCGAACGTTCGAAATCAAAAGTGCTAATTACAACGGCCAATATGCATGTTAATGTCATAAAACAGGTTTGGGGACCCGGGTCCTGCCCCAGGGGACATATATCAATGCAAAAAGAACTTTTAAAAACTAACGTTTTTTCGGGAGCAGTCATTTTAATGATGCATAAAGTGAAAAAAAAAAAAAGTGACATTTTCCTTTAAATATGGTACCTGGGGGGTGTCCAAAGTATGCCTGTGAAGTGGCATGTGTTTCCCGTGTTTAGAACTGTCCTTGCACAAAATGACATTTGTAAAGGAAAAAAAGAAGCCATTTAAAACCACTTGCGGCTTTAGGTTTGATCTTAAGTAGAATCTGAACAGGTACATTATGAAGTGTAGCTCCATCCCAAAAAAATCTATTTTTAAGCTTTTTGGAGAACATAGGGAGGGGTTATCACCCCTGTAACATTTGCTGTCTTTGCACATCTGTTCAGAACATGTCACCTCACTTTCCGTCCCAATGATAAATGTTTTTGGAAAAGTGGGGTTTTAATTGAAACAAGGATTGGTGATAAAGTATCAGTAGAGAGGAGATACCTTTTTCCCAAATTAAATCTAACAGGATAGAATTTCCCTTCCTAGGGGTAGATTTCCTCTCACTTCCTGTTTTCTCTTTCCATTTGCAAGTAGGAGTCGTTTGTAAGTTGGATGTTTGAAAGTAGGGGCCTGGCGTATATACTCTGCAGAAATTTGCCCTATTAGATGTTGGTGTAGCCACAAGACTGGTGGGCACAGGAATGGGCCCTGCTGTGAGTTAATAGATCAAGATTTGTAATTGCATGCACCTGTTGAACAGGCAGAAAAATTGGGGGTGGTGGTGGTGGACGGTTTTGCCACAAGACTGTAAGCTCTCACAGTTACTCTTGGTGGGCGCAGGAATGGGCCCTGCTGTGAGTTATTAGATCAAGATTTGTAATTGCAAGCACCTGATGAACAGGGCAGAAAAATTGGGCCTTTGGCGGTGGTGGTGGACGGTGTTGGACGGTGTTGCCACAAGACTGTAGGCCCTCATAGTTACTCTTGGTGGGCGCAGGAATGGGCCCTGCTGTGAACTATTAGATCAAGATTTGTAATTACCCGCCCCTGTTAAACAGGGGCTGAAAAATTGTGCCTTAGGCACTGGTGCTGGTGCCACAACACTGCAACCCCTCACAGAGACTGTACTTGGAGCACAGCAGTCACACGTGTTGCGAAGCATTTTTTTAAAAAATTGTAAGTACACGCCCCTGTTAAACAGGGGCTGAAAAATTGTGCCTTAGGCACTGGTGCTGGTGCCACAACACTGCAACACGGCCCTCACAGAGACTGTACTTGGAGCACAGCAGTCACACGTGTTGCGAAGCATTTTTTTAAAAAATTGTAAGTACACGCCCCTGTTAAACAGGGGCTGAAAAATTGTGCCTTAGGCACTGGTGCTGGTGCCACAACACTGCAACACGGCCCTCACAGAGACTGTACTTGGAGCACAGCAGTCACACGTGTTGCGAAGCATTTTTTTAAAAAATTGTAAGTACACGCCCCTGTTAAACAGGGGCTGAAAAATTGTGCCTTAGGCACTGGTGCTGGTGCCACAACACTGCAACACGGCCCTCACAGAGACTGTACTTGGAGCACAGCAGTCACACGTGTTGCGAAGCATTTTTTTAAAAAATTGTAAGTACACGCCCCTGTTAAACAGGGGCTGAAAAATTGTGCCTTAGGCACTGGTGCTGGTGCCACAACACTGCAACACGGCCCTCACAGAGACTGTACTTGGAGCACAGCAGTCACACGTGTTGCGAAGCATTTTTTTAAAAAATTGTAAGTACACGCCCCTGTTAAACAGGGGCTGAAAAATTGTGCCTTAGGCACTGGTGCTGGTGCCACAACACTGCAACACGGCCCTCACAGAGACTGTACTTGGAGCACAGCAGTCACACGTGTTGCGAAGCATTTTTTTAAAAAATTGTAAGTACACGCCCCTGTTAAACAGGGGCTGAAAAATTGTGCCTTAGGCACTGGTGCTGTGGCATGGATCATTGAGGAGGAGGAAGAGGATAGTCAGTGAACATAAGAGGACAGTCACTCAGCATCAGCATAGGCAGTCTTGAAGGGATGTGACATTAAAAATTATTCGGTTATATCCGCCTCAGGTGCCTGGTAGCTGGTGGTGATCCAAGACTGATTCATTTTGATGAATGTCAGTCGATCAACCGAGGCGGTGGACAGGCGCACCCTATGATCAGTCACAAATCCTCCAGCAGCACTGAATGTGCGTTCGGAAAGAACGCTGGAGGCAGGACAGGCCAGTAGCTCAATTGCATACTGTGCAAGCTCTGGCCAGTGATCCATCCTCAGGACCCAGTAAGCCAGAGGATTTTCGGTGGGAAAGGTGTCCAAGTCTGACCTTGCCCCAAGGTATTCCTGCACCATGTATATCAGACGCTGGCGATGGTTGCTGGAACCGATCATACCTTGGGGCTGCGGACTAAAAAATTGTCTGAACGCATCGGTCAGACGTCCACCTTCCCCACCGCTCCTTCTGCCACTGACCGAAGCCTCAGCAACTCGTCGCCCAGGACCAGGAGTTTGTAGCCTCCCAGTTTCTGGGAACGCGTTGCACAGACCTTTCTGCAAGGCCTCCCTGAGATGTCTCATCCTCTGCTCCCTCTGCGACGGCAAGATAAGGTCCGCAACCTTACCCTTGTACCGCGGATCAAGGAGAGTGGCCAGCCAGTAATGGTCCCTCTCCTTGATCCGAAGAACACGAGGATCCTTCCGCAGGCTTTGCAGGATCAGGGAGGCCATGCAGCGTAGGTTAGCTGAGGCATTCGGTCCGGAGTCTTCTGGGTCACTGAGGATGACATGATCGCCAGCCACCTCCTCCCAGCCACGTACAAGTCCACTGGCTTGTTGGGACTGTACATCATCCCTAAAAGACTGCTGCTGCTGATGCTGAGTGCCAGGCTCCACCTCCATGCTCACACAATCCTCCTCCTCCTCCTCCTCCTCCTCATCCTCTTCCTGTGTGATGGGTGGGACAGAAGGAACACTGTCCGGATAAAGGGGGCCTTGAGAGGCAAGGAAGTCCTCCTCTTCCTGCCTCTGTTCTGCCTCAAGTGCCCTGTCCATTATCCCACGCAGCGTATGCTCCAACAGGTGGACAAGAGGGACAGTGTCACTGATGCATGCACTGTCACTGCTCACCATCCTCGTGGCCTCCTCAAATGGTGAGAGGACAGTGCATGCATCCCTGATCATGCTCCACTGACGTGGGGAAAAAAACCCAAGCTCCCCTGACCCTGTCCTGGTGCCGTAGTCGCAAAGGTACTCATTGATGGCCCTCTGCTGCGTGTGCAGTCGCTGCAGCATGGCCAACGTTGAGTTCCACCTGGTGGGCATGTCAGATATTAGGCGGTTCTTGGGCAGGTTCAGCTCCTTTTGCAGCTCAGTCAGCCGAGCACTGGCATTATAAGATCGGCGGAAATGCACACAGACTTTCCTGGCCTGCCTCAGGACATCCTGTAAGCCTGGGAACCTGCCCAAGAACCGCTGCACCACCAGGTTGAGGACGTGAGCCATGCAGGGCACATGGGTGAGCTGCCCCTGTCGCAGGGCGGAGAGGAGGTTGGTGCCATTGTCAGAAACGACCATTCCTGGCTTAAGCTGACGTGGCGTCAACCACCTCTCGGCCTGCCCCTGCAGAGCTGCCAGAACCTCTGGCCCAGTGTGGCTCCTGTCCCCCAAACACACCAGCGCAAGCACGGCATGGCATCTTTTTGCCTGCGTACTTGCGTAGCCCCTTGTACGCCTACGGAGCACCGCTGGTTCCAAGGACAGAGCACTGGAGGAAGAAGAAGAGGAGGGGGTGGAGGAGAGAGGTGTGTCACAACCAGTAGCAGTAGTCGCGTTTTGGAGGCGTGGTGGCGGAACAACCTCCAACACTACTGCACCTTGTCCTGCATCCCTCCCAGCTGCCAATAGAGTGACCCAATGGGCCGTGAAAGAAAGGTACCGTCCCTGTCCATGCCTGCTGGACCATGAGTCAGCGGTAATATGCACCTTACCGCTGACCGCCCTGTCCAGCGAGGCATGGACATTGCCCTCCACATGCCGGTAGAGAGACGGAATCGCCTTCCGCGAGAAAAAGTGGCGTTTGGGAACCTGCCACTGAGGAACCGCACATTGAACAAACTCACGGAAGGGGGCCGAGTCTACCAACTGAAAAGGCAGCAGTTGAAGTGCTAGCAATTTAGCAAGGCTAGCATTCAACCGCTGGGCATGTGGATGGCTGGGAGTGTACTTCTTTCTACGGTCCAGCAGCTGGGGCAGGGAAATTTGCCTGCTGCATTCGGACGTCGGTGTACTGCAAGTACTTGGTTGTGACACACCGAATTCTACACCTTCAGTCCTCTCAGAGCAGCTTTCAGAGAGGACTGAAGGTGTAGTGGGGATGGAGATCCCAGCTGAGGAGGAGCAAGGAGAGGTCCGCTTAGTTCTTTGGTGTGGGTCTTTTATGTGTGCCTGCCAACGAGCTGCATGGCAGGTCGCCATATGTCTGGTCATGCTTGTCGTGCCCAAGCGGCTGATGTTTTGGCCACGCGAGATACGCTTGAGACAAATATTGCAAATAGCAGTGGTGCGATCTGCTGCACTCGTCTCAAAAAAGGCCCACACCAAAGAACTTTTCTGATAACGTGCAGAGGCAGCGCCCTGCACAGGCGGAGCTCTGCGGTGTTGTACAGTTGCTGTGCTGGCCTCTACCTGGCCTCCAGGGGGCATCCTGCCTCGTTGGACATGTGACGCCGCATCCTCCTCCTCCTCGTCCTCCTCCTCATCCTCTCTCCCTTGAGGCACCCACGTGGAGTCAGTGACCTCATCATCCCCTCCCTCTTCACCACTAGAGCAAACCTGGCAGTAAGCTGCAGCTGGTGGAACTGTACTGCCAGATTCCTCAAGCTGGGTATCGTCATCCGAGCCTTCGAATCGTTGGGCATCCTCCTGGAGCATGTACCCAACACTGTGCTCAAAGAGTTCGGGGGACTCCTCAGGAGGACATGGTGGGTCTAGGGAAGGGGTGGCTGATGATGCTCTGTCAGTACCCTGAGCCTGGGTGAGAGAGGATGAGGAGGATGAGGAGGGCTTGGTCATCCATTCTACCAAGCCTTCAGCATGATGCGGCTCCACATGTCCAGCTGCCGAAAACAAAGACGCGCGTGTCCCATGGCCACGTGCTGATGACGATGCACGACCACGTCCACGTCCACGGCCACGTCCACTAGAAACAGAGACTGTCTGCCCTGTGTTCTTGGCTCTGCACGCTCTGCCTCCCCTTGGCGGTCTTCCAGCCATTGTAGTCGGTAGTCCTGTGGGTGCTGCTGAGAAGAAAATATAGGAGCTCTGTGTGATGCCACTAACACACTAGAAGTCCTATAGGTGCTTCTGCAAAGAAAATATAGGAGCTCTGTGTGATGCCACTAACACACTAGAAGTCCTGTGGGTGCTGCTGAGAAGAAAATATAGGAGCTCTGTGTGATGCCACTAACACACTAGAAGTCCTATGGGTGCTTCTGCAAAGAAAATATAGGAGCTCTGTGTGATGCCACTAACACACTAGAAGTCCTGTGGGTGCTGCTGAGAAGAATATATAGGAGCTCTGTGTGATGCCACTAACACACTAGAAGTCCTGTGGGTGCTGCTGAGAAGAAAATATAGGAGCTCTGTGTGATGCCACTAACACACTAGAAGTCCTATGGGTGCTTCTGCAAAGAAAATATAGGAGCTCTGTGTGATGCCACTAACACACTAGAAGTCCTGTGGGTGCTGCTGAGAAGAAAATATAGGAGCTCTGTGTGATGCCACTAACACACTAGAAGTCCTATAGGTGCTTCTGCAAAGAAAATATAGGAGCTCTGTGTGATGCCACTAACACACTAGAAGTCCTGTGGGTGCTGCTGAGAAGAAAATATAGGAGCTCTGTGTGATGCCACTAACACACTAGAAGTCCTGTGGGTGCTTCTGCAAAGAAAATAGAGGAGCTCTGTGTGATGCCACTAACACACTAGAAGTCCTATAGGTGCTTCTGCAAAGAAAATATAGGAGCTCTGTGTGATGCCACTAACACACTAGAAGTCCTGTGGGTGCTGCTGAGAAGAATATATAGGAGCTCTGTGTGATGCCACTAACACACTAGAAGTCCTATGGGTGCTTCTGCAAAGAAAATAGAGGAGCTCTGTGTGATGCCACTAACACACTAGAAGTCCTGTGGGTGCTTCTGCAAAGAAAATAGAGGAGCTCTGTGTGATGCCACTAACACACTAGAAGTCCTATAGGTGCTTCTGCAAAGAAAATATAGGAGCTCTGTGTGATGCCACTAACACACTAGAAGTCCTGTGGGTGCTGCTGAGAAGAATATATAGGAGCTCTGTGTGATGCCACTAACACACTAGAAGTCCTATGGGTGCTTCTGCAAAGAAAATAGAGGAGCTCTGTGTGATGCCACTAACACACTAGAAGTCCTGTGGGTGCTTCTGCAAAGAAAATAGAGGAGCTCTGTGTGATGCCACTAACACACTAGAAGTCCTGTGGGTGCTGCTGAGAAGAATATATAGGAGCTCTGTGTGATGCCACTAACACACTAGAAGTCCTATGGGTGCTTCTGCAAAGAAAATAGAGGAGCTCTGTGTGATGCCACTAACACACTAGAAGTCCTGTGGGTGCTTCTGCAAAGAAAATAGAGGAGCTCTGTGTGATGCCACTAACACACTAGAAGTCCTGTGGGTGCTTCTGCAAAGAAAATAGAGGAGCTCTGTGTGATGCCACTAACACACTAGAAGTCCTATGGGTGCTTCTGCAAAGAAAATAGAGGAGCTCTGTGTGATGCCACTAACACACTAGAAGTCCTGTGGGTGCTTCTGCAAAGAAAATAGAGGAGCTCTGTGTGATGCCACTAACACACTAGAAGTCCTGTGGGTGCTTCTGCAAAGAAAATAGAGGAGCTCTGTGTGATGCCACTAACACACTAGAAGTCCTGTGGGTGCTTCTGCAAAGAAAATAGAGGAGCTCTGTGTGATGCCACTAACACACTAGAAGTCCTGTGGGTGCTGCTGAGAAGAATATATAGGAGCTCTGTGTGATGCCACTAACACACTAGAAGTCCTGTGGGTGCTTATGCAAAGAAAATAGAGGAGCTCTGTGTGATGGGACTAACACACTGCAAGTCCTATAGGTGCTTCTGGGAAGAAAATATTGCTCTGTGTGTGTAATGGGACTAACACACTTCAAGTCCTATAGGTGCTTCTGGGAAGAAAATATAGCTCTGTGTGTGTAATGGGACTAACACACTTCAAGTCCTATAGGTGCCTCTGGGAACAAAATATAGGAGCTCTGCCTGCCTGCCACGAACACACTACAAGTCCTATAGGTGCTTCTGGTAACAAAATATAGGAGCTCTGCCTGCCTGCCACTAACACACTACAAGTCCTATAGGTGCTTCTGGGAAGAAAATATAGCTCTGTGTGTGTAATGGGACTAACACACTTCAAGTCCTATAAGTGCTTCTGGGAACAAAATATAGGAGCTCTGCCTGCCTGCCACGAACACACTACAAGTCCTATAGGTGCTTCTGGGAAGAAAATATAGCTCTGTGTGTGTAATGGGACTAACACACTTCAAGTCCTATAGGTGCTTCTGGGAACAAAGTATAGCTCTTTGTGTGTAATGGGACTAACACACTTCAAGTCCTATAGGTGCTTCTGGGAAGAAAATATAGCTCTGTGTGTGTGATGGGACTAACACACTTCAAGTCCTATAGGTGCTTCTGGGAACAAAATATAGCTCTGTGTGTGTAATGGGACTAACACACTTCAAGTCCTATAGGTGCTTCTGGGAACAAAATATAGCTCTGTGTGTGTGATGGGACTAACACACTTCAAGTCCTATAGGTGCTTCTGGGAAGAAAATATAGCTCTGTGTGTGTAATGGGACTAACACACTACAAGTCCTATAGGTGCTTCTGGGAAGAAAATATAGCTCTGTGTGTGTAATGGGACTAACACACTTCAAGTCCTATAGGTGCTTCTGGGAAGAAAATATAGCTCTGTGTGTGTGATGGGACTAACACACTTCAAGTCCTATAGGTGCTTCTGGGAAGAAAATATAGCTCTGTGTGTGTAATGGGACTAACACACTTCAAGTCCTATAGGTGCTTCTGGGAAGAAAATATAGCTCTGTGTGTGTAATGGGACTAACACACTTCAAGTCCTATAGGTGCTTCTGGGAACAAAATATAGCTCTGTGTGTGTAATGGGACTAACACACTTCAAGTCCTATAGGTGCTTCTGGGAAGAAAATATAGCTCTGTGTGTGTAATGGGACTAACACACTTCAAGTCCTATAGGTGCTTCTGGGAACAAAGTATAGCTCTTTGTGTGTAATGGGACTAACACACTTCAAGTCCTATAGGTGCTTCTGGGAAGAAAATATAGCTCTGTGTGTGTGATGGGACTAACACACTTCAAGTCCTATAGGTGCTTCTGGGAACAAAATATAGCTCTGTGTGTGTAATGGGACTAACACACTTCAAGTCCTATAGGTGCTTCTGGGAACAAAATATAGCTCTGTGTGTGTGATGGGACTAACACACTTCAAGTCCTATAGGTGCTTCTGGGAAGAAAATATAGCTCTGTGTGTGTAATGGGACTAACACACTTCAAGTCCTATAGGTGCTTCTGGGAAGAAAATATAGCTCTGTGTGTGTAATGGGACTAACACACTTCAAGTCCTATAGGTGCTTCTGGGAAGAAAATATAGCTCTGTGTGTGTAATGGGACTAACACACTTCAAGTCCTATAGGTGCTTCTGGGAAGAAAATATAGCTCTGTGTGTGTAATGGGACTAACACACTTCAAGTCCTATAGGTGCTTCTGGGAAGAAAATATAGCTCTGTGTGTGTGATGGGACTAACACACTTCAAGTCCTATAGGTGCTTCTGGGAACAAAATATAGCTCTGTGTGTGTAATGGGACTAACACACTTCAAGTCCTATAGGTGCTTCTGGGAAGAAAATATAGCTCTGTGTGTGTAATGGGACTAACACACTTCAAGTCCTATAGGTGCTTCTGGGAAGAAAATATAGCTCTGTGTGTGTAATGGGACTAACACACTTCAAGTCCTATAGGTGCTTCTGGGAACAAAATATAGCTCTGTGTGTGTGATGGGACTAACACACTTCAAGTCCTATAGGTGCTTCTGGGAAGAAAATATAGCTCTGTGTGTGTAATGGGACTAACACACTTCAAGTCCTATAGGTGCTTCTGGGAAGAAAATATAGCTCTGTGTGTGTAATGGGACTAACACACTTCAAGTCCTATAGGTGCTTCTGGGAAGAAAATATAGCTCTGTGTGTGTGATGGGACTAACACACTTCAAGTCCTATAGGTGCTTCTGGGAACAAAATATAGCTCTGTGTGTGTAATGGGACTAACACACTTCAAGTCCTATAGGTGCTTCTGGGAACAAAATATAGCTCTGTGTGTGTGATGGGACTAACACACTTCAAGTCCTATAGGTGCTTCTGGGAACAAAATATAGCTCTGTGTGTGTAATGGGACTAACACACTTCAAGTCCTATAGGTGCTTCTGGGAACAAAATATAGCTCTGTGTGTGTGATGGGACTAACACACTTCAAGTCCTATAGGTGCTTCTGGGAAGAAAATATAGCTCTGTGTGTGTAATGGGACTAACACACTTCAAGTCCTATAGGTGCTTCTGGGAAGAAAATATAGCTCTGTGTGTGTAATGGGACTAACACACTTCAAGTCCTATAGGTGCTTCTGGGAAGAAAATATAGCTCTGTGTGTGTAATGGGACTAACACACTTCAAGTCCTATAGGTGCTTCTGGGAAGAAAATATAGCTCTGTGTGTGTAATGGGACTAACACACTTCAAGTCCTATAGGTGCTTCTGGGAAGAAAATATAGCTCTGTGTGTGTAATGGGACTAACACACTTCAAGTCCTATAGGTGCTTCTGGGAACAAAGTATAGCTCTTTGTGTGTAATGGGACTAACACACTTCAAGTCCTATAGGTGCTTCTGGGAAGAAAATATAGCTCTGTGTGTGTGATGGGACTAACACACTTCAAGTCCTATAGGTGCTTCTGGGAACAAAATATAGGAGCTCTGCCTGCCTGCCACGAACACACTACAAGTCCTATAGGTGCTTCTGGTAACAAAATATAGGAGCTCTGCCTGCCTGCCACTAACACACTACAAGTCCTATAGGTGCTTCTGGTAACAAAATATAGGAGCTCTGCCTGCCTGTCACTAACACACTACAAGTCCTATAGGTGCTTCTGGTAACAAAATATAGGAGCTCTGCCTGCCTGCCACTAACACACTACAAGTCCTATAGGTGCTTCTGGTAACAAAATATAGGAGCTCTGCCTGCCTGTCACTAACACACTACAAGTCCTATAGGTGCTTCTGGTAACAAAATATAGGAGCTCTGCCTGCCTGTCACTAACACACTACAAGTCCTATAGGTGCTTCTGGTAACAAAATATAGGAGCTCTGCCTGCCTGCCACTAACACACTACAAGTCCTATAGGTGCTTCTGGTAACAAAAATATAGGAGCTCTGCCTGCCTGTCACTAACACACTACAAGTCCTATAGGTGCTTCTGGTAACAAAATATAGGAGCTCTGCCTGCCTGCCACTAACACACTACAAGTCCTATAGGTGCTTCTGGTAACAAAATATAGGAGCTCTGCCTGCCTGCCACGAACACACTACAAGTCTATAGGTGCTTCTGGTAACAAAATATAGGAGCTCTGCCTGCCTGCCACGAGCACACTACAAGCCCCTCTTTGTCAATCAATCTTTGTAACTGAATCTATCTAACTCAATCTCTGCAAGTGAATCTCTCTCTCTATCTATCTAAATGCAGCAGAGTGTCACAGGAACAGCCTGCTCAATCTGCGCCGGAACAGCATGTGACCGGCGCAGACGGCGTGGCGGCGTTTTATAGGGGGGGGCGTGTACTACAGCCCCTGAGCTGTAATTGGCTACAGGCGTCCTGCCTGTAGCCAATTATGGCTCTTCGAGTTTCCGGGGCTGTGATTGGCCAAGCATGCGGGGTCACAGTGCATGCTTGGCCAATCATCAGCCAGCAATGCACTGCGTCGGCCGCGCCGGCCGCAATGCATTGCGGGGCCGCGCGCATCACACGAACGTGATGCGAGCGGCCAAAATAGTTCTGGGCTCGCCGAGCGAGCGAACGCCCGGTGCTCGATGCGAACGTGGGTTCGCATCGAGCACCGGGCCCATCCTTAATGAGGAATGAGGTGTAATACTTCCCTTACTCCTCACTCTGACAGGCTTCCTCTACCTGTGCAACCATTCCCCCAAAGCCTCCTCTATAAAATGTTCTAAACTGCAATGGAATGGTAATGTGATCAAGTACAATTATTCCTCATCCCCTAAATCAAGTACCTTATTCCTCATCCCCTAAATTTATTGAGCATTTAACCCTTGCATGTTGGGGTGGGTTCACCGCAAGAGTAGGTTTATTTAATTCCTAGAACTGCATTTTAATGTAATACATTATCAGAGACCAATTAATGTTTCAGTTCTCTAGATAGGGACCTATTGCTAGGAGGCTTTTAAATTTGATGCGCAAAAAGTTGGATATGCAAAAAAAAACAAAAAAATCTGGATATTGTGACAGCGGTGCATGGATCATTTTTATATTCCTGATAGTTTGAAATAAAAGGATTTGAATATTTACAAGAAAAGAGCCAAAAATTCCTACATATTGCAATGGTGCCATACAAATGACCAACTTATGCAATTAAACACCTTTTTGGCCTTTTTCAATGCTCATTATAAAGAATAGTGGTGGGGGGCAGGGCGCCCTGGAAAAAAGTAAAAAAAAAAACAACAGAAACCCCCCCCCAAAAGAAAACACTGGCTAATATTATTATTAATTATTAGGGTGGAGCCATGGCCCCTTAGTCAATTTACAGAGTAAAGTTCTACTTTAAAAAGGAATTTCAACCCAACCGTCACCTCCCCGTTTTGGCAGTACCATTGCCACCACCCTCCCTTTCCATGTCATTGGGAGACAGCTGTTTCTTCTGGGTTCCTGCAGCCAGACCCCCCAATAATGTACACACTCCTGCAGCCTCCTGGAATATGTTACAGGGATATCCAAGGAGGTACCTCTAAATTTGGTTGTTTTTCTGGTGTTTATTTTTCTTTAGATTATAAAAGTGACTTGTTTTTTATAAATAATGGATTGTAATGGCTGACTAGCTTTAATAAGGCTTTAGGGCAATAGCTGGCACATTCCATGTGATCATTCCTAAAAACTGGTAGCACAGTAATATAGAAGAAAGACAAAGAATAAAAGATGGATATTGTATGGGGGAAAATGGAAAAGAACTGCATCCTTTTTCCGTTTTCCTGAACCAACGTACGAGGGATTGGAGGTAACCTGATGTAAATGGACACAAGTCCATTTACATCCAGCCACACAGAGCCTTCACAGGTCCGCCCCTGTCCATTGTGTAAATGCAGACACAAACTGAATGAGCATGGTTATCAAAAAACTGACATCGATCCCATTAGGCTCCAGTTGTATCTGCTCACAGATTCCCTGCTGAATGGAGTAGAGCGGCACTGTGTGAAAGAGCCCCAAGTGAGGATTTACCTCATGATGGAAAGATTTCCTTGCACTTCCTATGGAGTCTATAGGACAGGAAGTGAGGGGAAATCTCTTGTATGACAAACAGATGGTTGTGGCTTCCCTGTTCAAAATGAAAGAAAAAATGTTGCTATAATTATATGTAATATAATTATAAGTTACTGGATATAAACAATAGGTTTATGAATACTACTAGCGAATAAGAGATCATACTTTTTATGCTGAAAATTTCAGTTTAAGGTTGCGAGAAGGGTCTGAGTAGCTGTATAAATTGGTGTCATAGTCTTTAGCCTTATGTGTGAGACAGGGACAGGAAGCAAGGTAAAATCTCCCTAAAAGTAGCAAAGACATTTCTTTCCCACTCCATACACAACTAGAAAAGATGTGGTTGCCTTTAGGCGTTTATTCCTAAAACTGTTCTCCATATTCTTCAGTCAAGATTATTCCAGAATTATTTTTGACCTTCACTTCATCAGTTAAAGATCGTTTAAGATAAGGCTGCCAAGCAGTAAAGTGTAACTGCAAATGGCATTAAGATATTGGCAAGTATACATGATGCTGGAAGACTCACAAGCTTATAAGATTCCAGCTCTGGAGTATAACTCAGAGATCGGCATGGAATATGGAATATGAGAAAGGCACATTCACTACTGCTATCCAAACTGAGAAAATGTCACAGTTCTAGAATTGTATGCCAGCTGTGTTTCACCACTGACCATGCTTTTAGATAACCTGTAGCTTCATTAGGCTTCTATTACCCTTGCCAGGCTTTGAACAAGGGGCTTTTTGACAGTTCAAGCTTTGAAAGATGAGACAGAAACTGCAAAGCTACATAACTTTTTCCTATGAACTTCTTTACTGTACTGTATAGATATCAGAGCTTGCTCCAAGTAACTAAATATTTTTACCACTGCTGGAACTGTGTATGCAAAATGATCTAGTTATTTGAAAAGTCTTGTGTCATAAATAAGATAATTCTTTTTAGCTGTGATTTGTACACAGTTAACGTGATCTTATTTGGGATAACTCTGTTTTAATAATACTACAATTCCCAAATGCAAGATATGACTGAAAATACTAATTTAGGTTTATTGAGTTCTGACATTCAGAGAGGAATATATATTTTGAGGAAGATTGAAGGACCTGCATATTCGTTACAGTGGCGGCTGGTGCTCAATTTTCTTGGGGGGAGGTTGGCCAACCACATAACCATCCCCCCGGTGCTCGCTCGATTTTTGCTTCCCCCCCATTGTTTGATCAATCGTCCATCGCCCACCAGGGCCCCCCGCCAGCCCTTGCAGTTACCCCATGCAGGTCACGGCTTCCCCCTCTGTATATCCTCCCGAGTCCCGGCGGTCACTTCTCCTTCTGGCCAATCAGGAGTTAGGACTCACGGCCAATTGGGTCCTAGGACTCCCGGACAATCGGGACTCAGGACCCACTTTCTATATGGCCGGGAGGAGGAACAGGAAGACATAAGCGAATATTAATTTGCTTATGTAACACAACTGGGTGAACCCACCCTTTTTGAAGCTGCTGGCAGCTCTATACCATCAAAAAATATATATATTTATTGTAAAGCCCACCTCCATTATTAGTAAAATAAAAATTCCATAAAAATGCCATAAATCTTTCCCATAGTTTGTAGACACTATAACTTTTGCGCAAACCAATCAATATACGCTGATTGCGATTTGTTTTACCAAAAATATGTAGAAGAATATATATTGGCCTAAACTGATGAAGAAATGTGTTTTTTTTTTTTTATTTGTTTGGGTACAGCATTGCATGACCGCGCAATTACCAGTTAAAGCAACACAGTGCCAAATTGTAAAAAGTGCTCTGGTCAGGAAGGGGGTAAAACCTTCTTGGCCTGAAGTAGGTAATCACCACTAGGTTTTTTATTTTTTATGATCTAAGTGAAAAAAGAGCAAACATTTAAAAAAAAAACACACAATTTTTTTTTAGTTTCTATAATAAAATTTTGCAAATAAGTAATTTTTGTTCATAAATTTGGGCCAAAATTTATACTGCTATATATCTTTGGTAAAAATAACCCAAATTAGTGGATATTATTTAGTCGGTGTGAAAGTTATAGAGTCTACAAGCTATGGTGCCAATCATTGAAAACTGATCATTCCTGATCACACCTGATGTACTGACAGGCCAAGGGCTCTTTCACACAAGTGATCCGCCCAGCAGACTCCGCTTTGCTCTGCTCATTGTGCTGAGACAGACCTGTCAGAGCCTGGCTCTCTTCTATAGGGAGATCGGATGAAAACGGACCGCCTGTCTGTTTTCATCCGATCCTATCTGATCCGATCCTCCAGACAAAAGGAAAATAGGGTCACCATCAGTCTTGATCTTACAAACGGGATCGGATATCGGTAGATGTCAGCGGACATGTCACCGTTGACATCCGAGGTGAATGGAGTGTCTGATCAGGTCTGCCTGAAAAACTGACAGGTGGACCAGATCGGAAAGCCTGTGTAAAAGGGTCCTAACTAATTTCTTGAGGCCATGTCAGGACAGTACAAATAACCCCCAAATTACCCCTTTTTGGAAAGTAAACAGTACAAGGTTATTAGTAAGAGGCATGGTGAGTTTTTTGAAGTCGTAATTTTTTCCTACAATCCTTGGGAAAATTAAGAAATTTATTTTTGTTTTTGTTATTTTACACAAAATTGTCATAATAAGTTATTTCTCACACACAACATATGTATACTTGCAACTACACCCCAAAATACATTCTGCTCCTCCTCCTGAGTATGCAGTAGTGTATTTAGGTTTTGTGCTGCCCTAGGCCTGACTAAACTCGTGCACCCCCTCATTTAAATATGACCCAGCCCTTCCTGTCAAGGACACACCCCTTGCTGTTTAAGACCCGCCCTGAAATGTTCGAGGGGGGACACTAGTTCTGAGGCCGGGGGGGGGGGGCAATGGATTCCCTTAATTTGCATATATTTCCTCTCACTTCCTGTTTGGCTATGGGGCAGGAAGTGAAATCTCTGCAATGGGACAGGGATGGTAAAAAATAAACTGACAGGGGCTATAACTCTCCCTTATTCTATCCAAAATAAAAAAAAAAGTGTTGCCTATAGTTTTACTTTAAGCACACATTTCTGATAATTTTATGGAGAGGACTAAGAAGATATAACCATGCCAATGGTTCAGCAGGAAACATATAGCACAGTGAGGAAGGTTTGTGGTCCAGGATGATGGGACAGTCAAAATTTAAAGCGGAGCCCCCCCCCCCCCCCAGAATTGCAGAATGCCAGGCGCCCACATACCGGAAGCAGTGCGGTTGCTTTATGAGGGCGCTAGACTAATTTGCCTCTCCGCCCAGCCCGCACCATAAGACTGGTGCTACACTAACAGTGTAGAGCAAGCCGGCGGGGACTTTTTCCATGCTGCTCCCCTGCAAAGTGCTGCCCTAGGCCTGGGCCTTGTCTGCCTAGGCCAGGATACAGCGTTGTTAGTATGACGATTCCAAATGTGTGAGACTTTTATACAGCATGGCCACATACAGAGGCCCAACATGCAGGGAGCACCGTCAGGGGTTCTAGGAGCATAAATTACACATAAAATTTAATGACGACCTATCACCTATCCCCACGATGGGACACAGATGGCGGAAAAAAAAGTGACAGGGGTTATAACCCTACCTTACTCTATGCAAAATGAAAAAAAAATGTTTGCCTCTAGTTCTACTTTAATATTTTCTTTTGCTGAAGTTCTGCTTTGCGCACATTTTTCTATGTGAATCTTTTCTAGGTTTATTGGTAAAGTTATGCAGGAGTATGTTTCTCGTTTAGTTGTCCTGACAATTCAATGTTATATCTTACCAACAGGGTGCATTGATTGCATGCTATAACAAAATCTCTACTATTTTCAATTACTGTTTTGCACAATGAAAGTACAGCTTCTTCGCTTCTCAGATTTTGCATCACCTAGTACATGAAGCCCCTTGCAATTGGCTCTTGCATACCCAGAGGGCCATTACAGCTCCTTTGAGCATTACTGGTGTGAATTATCTGGTTTTCATCTGTGAGTGCTTTGTACCGAAGTATATTCTGTGAAAGCTGTTCGATGTGAGTCATCCTCCTTGGAGAGCCTAGAAAGACCTTCATGTTGCTAGACACAGTCCCATGACTGAGAAATAGCTGTACTAGAACAGCATTTAGCCATATTGCCTCATAACTGTGTCGCACACTTTGGACATTTACAAGTCTCTTGCACAACTTGGCATCACTCCATAATGTTTCCCATTAACACCTGTTTTTCCTGTTAACCACAGGTCAATTTTCTTACTCGTTTGGGTATTTAATAATCCAGGTGCGATGGTTACAATTTTGTATTTTCATTGTGCTTTACAGCATTTTTTTGTAAGGATACATCTGTTGTCAGTTGGTCTCATTGCTAAATAGTCACACAAAATGTACCAAACTCTTTAGTAATCTGATTTGTAAAATTAAATGTAATAAAATTATATTCTTCAGCCTTTGCCTTAAAGTAACATTCAATTCTTTTTTTTAGCAGGTAGCATTTTTTTGCTCCCCGCCTGTCATTAGTTGTTAGGGATTCTGTCACAGCTGACAGCTTTCTAGCAACCAGTGATGGTCACAGTGAGAGAAGCCTGATGGGGATGCTGAGACACTAGTTGCCAATCAGGTCCGCTGTCGCCTTGTGATTGACAGCTGGCGGATTCTACAGCCAATAACAGGCTGTTTTGGCTTGGGATCCACCCACTGCCTGCTGTCAATCACAAGGGGAGCAGACCTGACGGGGAACTAGTGCCTCTGAAGTCTGAATCCCCATCAGGCTTCACCCACAAAAATAATCTGCTGCTGCATTGTCTATGTGACAGCTGAAGAAGTGGGGAGGGAGTTCAGCTGCATTAAGAATTCAGTGTCTGTATAGAAACTCGGACCTTAGTGCACCAAGCCTGCTCCAACTTGTCATGCAGAAGTACAATGGAATTGTAAAGAATGTCATTCGTAGACACTCTTTATGAATTCCCTTGAATATTTTCTGCTGCAGGCAGGAGAAACCATTTTCTCAGTCTTCCTTCCAAAGTGATCAGACTGCCCAATTGTAACTTTGTAGCAAGCACAAGCATTCAGGTTACATCCATCCAAGCATCCAGCCTTCATCTCAGACCCCTAAATAAAAATCCTTTGGCAGATAAAACAGCGCACATATGTGAATTTCAATTGTGTATTTAAAGCTGATCTGCAACTTTTAGTAAATTTTAAAGTCAGAGCAGCCCTCTAGCAGGAAATTCTAGAGCACTTCATGCTTCCCTCTGCTGACCAGCTTTATGGAGATGCTGATTTCATTTTTCAGCAGGACTTGGCACCTGCCCACACTGCCAAAAGTACCAATACCTGGTTTAATGATCATGGTATCACTGTGCTTGATTGGCTAGCAATAGGGTTGACCTAAACCCCATAGAGAATCTGTGGGGTATTGTCAATAGGAAGATGAGAGACACCAGACCCAACAATGCAGATGAGCTGAAGTCCACTATCAAAGCAACCCTAACTTACATAACACCTCAGCAGTGCCACAGACTGATTGCCTCCATGCCACGCCGCATTGATGCAGTAATTCATGCAAAAGGAGACCCGATCAAGTGTTGACTGCATACTATACCCTACATAGACACACTTTTCAGTAAGCCAACATTTCTGTATTAAAAATCCTTTTTTTATTGGTCTTATGTAATATTCTTGAATTTACTTACTAAAATAAATAAACTTTTTGATGATATTCAAATTTTATGAGATCCACCTGTATATATTACAAATGAGATAATATTAATATAGGTTACAATCAGCACAAATATATAGTGTACAACGGTTTGCCAGCTGTACATAAAAGGTTATTCACAAGTTCACAACACCTAGAAATAATATACACATAGAAAGTGTAGCGCAAAAAAACATAAAATAAATTAAATCAATTCAAATGATAAAAAATGTCCAGAGTTCAAGACGCCAAAACCAAACAGCAACAGCATAGATCTTGCATGTGTGGAAAAGGGGAGATCCAGGAACCACAAAGACATTTGTGACAATCCCTCCACCTGTGAGATGCTTGCTTACTCACCTTAGCAATTGGACCCCTGAGCTAACAGGAAGTCAACAGCATGTGTCCCCTTAGGGGTAAATGCAGTCAGGAACTAAGCAATGTTCTTCAGATGACTCCCCCACAATTAATGTAGGTAAAGAAAAAAGGATCCAAGTGCTCTTCCTTTAAAAGGACAATGCTTTATTTGAATAAATATCCTACTCACATGTATGCAGAGAAATAAAAGCTCTAAAATAATCCTCAGGCTCAATCAGCATACAATCTCTGTCGGACAGGATGGCAGTGGGTGACCTCATCCGAGCGTAGCTCTCCCCCCCCATACGCATTACGTCCAATCAGACTTTGTCAGATTAGACGTAACACGTACGGGAGGGGAGGAGCTATTTTTGAGCTTTCATTTCTCTGTGAGTAGGATATTTATTCAAATAAAGCATTGACCTTTTAAAGGGAGAGCACTTAGATCCTTTTTTCTTTACCTACATGCATTGTGGGGGAGTCATCTGAAGAACATTGCTAACTTCCTGACTGCATTTACCCCTAAGGGGACACAAGCTGTTGACTTCCTGTTAGCTCAAGGGTCCAATTGCTAAGGTAAGCGAGCAAGCATCTCACAGGTGGAGGGATTGTCACAAATTTCTTTGTGGTTCCTGGATCCCCCTGGATCTTCTGCCAGAAAGCTCCAATCAGAAACGCAAACCAGAAGGTTTTTTTTTCCTGCCTCTAAACCCTGAGCTTAAAATATGCCTGTAATCATCCTTATGTGCATGGACACATAGGATAATATTGAGCTGCTTCTACAGGCAAAGCACAAACTCCTGTAAAAGCAGCAATTTTTAAGCCAGTGTGCATTGACCCTTAGGTCCCCACAAGGACACATTGAAAACAATTGTTTTCTATGTATCCTTTTCACACCACAACACTGGTGTCATGTTACAGCCATGGCACAGTGCTGACCAATGACTGGAAGCCACTGCACGGATTATGCAACCATAGGCATCGGATGATTGGAAGCAAAATACAGATAAATGCAGTACCCAGATAAAAAGGCCTTCATGAAAGGGGGGATGATGGGGGTGAGAGGATTTGTGTTGGGGGGTTGTACTGGAGGGGATGGGAGATGATTAGCGCTAAAAGGCGGATTGAAGGGAGATAATTTGTGCTAGGAAGGTGTAATTTGGGGGGGAGGAGGAGAATTTATGCTAGGAGGGTCAAGTTGAGGGGGGTTGTCTTAAAGAGGGGGGGGATGGGGAAGAGGGGATTAGTGCTGACCGGGGAAATTGAGAGGATTTGTGCTGGGGGGGAGGATTGGTGCGGAGAGGAAGGATTTAGGAGGAGGGGATTTGTGCTAGGAGGGGGATGGTGAGGGGGGATTTGTGTTAGGGGAAGAGGATTTGTGCTAGGAAGGGATATTTGTGGTAGAAGAGGATTTGTGTTGTGAGAAGGAAATTTGAGTTGGAGAAAGGATGTGGGAAAGAATTAGTGCTAAGAGAGGGGATTGGGGGTGAAAGGGTTAGTACTGGGGAGGTGAATTTGAGGAAGAAGAAGATTTGTGCTAGGAGAGGGAATTTGAAGAAAATATTATCTGTGCTTGGGGGAGGTGATTTGATTTGGGTGGGGAGAGGATTTGTGCCGGGTAGGTGGAATTTAGGAGGAGAGGATTCATGCTAGGGGTGGAATTTGGGGGGATTTGTGCTGGGAGGTGGGATTGGGGGGACCGGATTAGTGCTAGAAGGGGGTATTTAGAGGAACAGCATATGTGGTAGGAGGTGAATTTGGAAATAGGATTTTTGCTAGGAAGTGGAATGTAGGGGGGGGGGGAGATTTGTGTAGAAGGTTACTCTGGCCCATTGCACTCTGTACATTACACCCATCTGACCCAAGCATTTTGTGCATTACATACTCCGTCCTGACCTCTGAATTCTGTGTGTTACATATTCCTGAACCCCGAACTGTGCACATAATCTATGCCCAACAGCCTTGTGTGTGTTAACCTGACCATACACTGATAGAAATTCAGCTAGTTTACCAAGGACTGGCCTAATTTTAATCTGTGTGGTCATTCTCACCAGAAGTTAATTGTTTGATCGATTTTTCTTTTATTTAATCATGCTCCTTTAAGCCCCTCCTTCTGTCAACACAATTCAGCTACACCCACTGTTCGCCTCAGCTCACCGCATTACTGCTCTACTTGGGATACCCAAAGGTGACCCAGGTTTTTTACAATCCTAGCAATGCCCGCCTCAAATAATGCTCAACTAAAACATTTACTTTCCAAGAATACCTGCCTACCACAGAGATGATAGGTATAGATTTTTAGTATAAATATGTCTTTATTCAGGAAAGCAATAGAAACAATGGTCATATATTAAAGAGGAACTGTATCTGAGCACCACAAATCAAAAGCGCCATTAAAAAAAATGTTTTATTCAAAGCAAACACCCCCATTCATCCATGTCTCCATGCTTTACTTTTCTAAGAAATCACTTTGGCCCCCCCCAAGTAAGGGCATTCCCGGCCGCCTGGGGGGCGCGCGCGCGCCCCCCGCGGCGTCGCTCGGGACCCGTGCGGGTGCCCGGCGGCCTCGATGTCCGCCGGGCCCCCGCGATTGCCCGTTAAAACGGGACCGTGGAGCTGTGTGTGTAAACACACAGCTCCACGTCCTGTCAGCGAGCAGGAGACCGATCATGTGATCCCAGTACGGAGGAACACATGATCGGTCTCCTCCCCTTAAGTCCCCTCCCCCCACAGTTAGAATCACACCTATAGGGAATACATTAACCCCTGCAGCGCCCCCTAGTGTTAACCCCTTCCCTGCCAGTCACATTTACACAGTAATCAATGCAATTTTATAGCAACGATCGCTGTGTAAATGTCAATGGTCCCAAAAATGTGTCAAAAGTGTCCGAAGTGTCCGCCGCAATGTCGCAGTCACGAAAAAAAAACGCAGATCGCCGCCATTACTAGTACAAAAAAAAAAAAATGCAATAAATCTATCCCCTATTTTGTAGACGCTATAACGTTTGCGCAAACCGATCAATATACGCTTATTGCGATTTTTTTTACCAAAAATATGTCGAAGAATACGTATCGGCCTAAACTGAGTAAAAAAATAGTTTTTTTAAAAAAAATGGGATATTTATTATAGCAAAAAGTTAAAAAATATTGTTTTTTTTTTTCAAAATTGTCGCTCTTTTTTTTGTTTATAGCGCAAAAAATAAAAACCGCAGGGGCGATCAAATACCACCAAAAGAAAGCTCTATTTGTGGGAAAAAAAGGACGGCAATTTTGTTTGGGTGTAACGTCGCACGACCGCGCAATTGTCAGTTAAAGCGACGCAGTGCCGAATCGCAAAAAGTGCTCTGGTAAGGAAGGGTGAAAAATGGCCCGGTGCTGAAGCGGTTAAAACAAGTAAATATAATATACCTTTCTATCTATTTAGTAATGTTAGTAACTTAACCACTTCAATACTGGGCACTTATACACCTTCCTGCCCAGACCAATTTTCAGCTTTCAGTGCTGTCGCACTTTGAATGACAATTGCGTGGTCATACAACACTGTACCCAAACTACATTTTTATAATTTTCTTCCCACAAATAGAGCTTTCCTTTGGTGGTATTTAATCACCTCTGGGATTTTTATTTTCTGCTAAACAAATAAAAAAAAGACAGAATCTTGAAGAAATTTTTTTTTTCTGTTACAAAACTTTTTAAATAAGTACGTTTTCTCCTTCACTGATGGGGCTGCACTGACGGGCACTGATAAGGCGGCACTGATGGGAACCGATGACGTGGCACCAATGTGGTGGCACTGATGGGCACTGATGATGGGCACTAATATACGGCACTGATGGGGCACTGATGGGTACTGATAGGTGGCACTAATATGCAGCACTGATGGATACACATAGGTGGCACTGATGGGCACTGAAAGGTGGCACGGATGGGCACTGATAGGCAGCACGGATGGGCACTGATAGGCAGCACGGATGGGCATAGATAGGTGGCACGAATGGGCACTGATAGGCGGCACATATGGGCACTGATAGGTGGCACGGATGGGCATGAATGGGCACTGATAGATGGCACTGATGTACACCATGGATGGATGCCAATCAATGCCAAACAATAATGCCTGCCAATCAGTGATGCCCATTGTGGGCACTGATTGGCATCCATTGTGGGCACTGATTGGCATCCTTGGTGATCTAGGGTGGCATACCTGGTGGTGACATCCCTGGTGGTCCTAGTGGCATCCCTGGTGGTCCAGTGTGGGCATCCTTGGGGGGGCTGCGCTGATAATCAATCAGCACAGACCCCCCTGTCAGAGGAGCAGCCGATCGGCTCTCCTCTACTCGTGTCTGACAGACGCGAGTGAGGAAAAGCAGATCAATGGCTCTTGCTGTTTACACTGTGATAAGCCATGATTGGACATGGCGGATCACGTGGTAAAGAGTCTCCGTCAGAGACACTTTACCTAGATAGAGTACTACTAGTATATTAACATTACAGCGCATACCAATTTACATTCTGTGGTACAGATTTTATGAGTAAAACGTTGGAGTTTTGGATGTTTCACCACCAAAAACTCCAATCACACCAATATTGTCAATGATACCATCAAAAAAGGCAGTACTGTATAAACAACTGAAACAAGGACCTCATGATATTCATTTATTTTGTTAGGAGAGATTACTTGGTACCACTCTGTTTTTAAAATGTCTTTACAAGTTTGTTCATGTTGAGCTTTGCCAAGTGTGACAACGTCCCCTCCCTTATCTCAGGGTATATTTGTTATATGGCAATAATTTAGCAGTTTTGGCAATGCCTCACATGCTGCAGTGGGTTTTGAAGCAACTTTTTTCAAAAGTGCAGTTAACAAGACTTACAATACAACACTGCAAATGTTGTGACAAGTTATCCTTACTATCTGGTTTGTTTTGATTAAATTATAGAATTGACATTGATGAAAGGAGATTCCACGCTATGGATCTTATATCTGGCTGCTGCCTCACCCCACTTTTTTTTTATAATTAAATCTTTATTTTTTCCATTTAACAATTTAACATATACTTATTACATCTGCTACTTACATACCATTTATCCGTTCTTAATTTTGATGCATTCAAATCATTTCCTTCCCTATACCTTTACAATCTTGAGATTGGCGCCCCCCGTGGCCTTCGACCCCCATAAGAAAAAAAAAGAAAAGAAAAGAAAATTTGTGTATATCGTTGGAGATTCAAAAATGTCTCCATGTCCTTAGTGTTGAACTTCACCTCCTTCTGTGTTTTCTTTGTGTTTGATTCCCGTTTATTTATTAATTATAGTTCATCGAAAATCCTCATGTGATCATATGGGTCTTATTGACCCTTCTAATTGTGTTTCTAACCCAAATTACTTTCCTTTACCTTCACCTTTTTCTCATACTCTAGGTCATACTCTAGGTGCGGCCGGACCAGAGTCTTGTAGAGCGGGAGAATTATCGTTTTATCCCTGGAGTTGATCCCCTTTTTAATGCATGCCAATATTCTGTTTGCTTTGTTAGCAGCAGCTTGGCATTGCATGCCATTGCTGAGCCTATCATCTACTAGGGCCCACAGGTCCTTTTACATCCTAGAATCCCTTCAGGAATATTATAGTGCAATATACATGAAAATGTGCATGAAAGGAAAAATTAATTTGACCATCCCAACAAAAATATACACACATCAGATACATTAATATAATTAAAATTAAGATAAAAGTTCATTAATTCATGTGTAAGTCCTCCAACTCCAAGTGACTGGTGCTTTAATTTTGGTGCATGGTATAACTATTATAATATAATATTTATTCATTTATATTTGAGGTGCATTATAGTTTACACATTGCCCATTTTGAGCACTAATAATCAGCAGTGCCACTCACACCTTTTTATTTTTAGTAGAGTTTACATTGGCTAATCCTCCCCCCATGGTCAGCATAAATTTTGAGACCACGTGCCTAGGCTTCAGACATGTGGCCAACAATGGATGGAGGATGGAACAGCATTTTCCCCAGAAAAGGTTAACATTTCAGCCTGCCTAATTCTCTCTTTATTTGTCCCAGCATTTATTAGAGGCAAAAATATACTCAAATATTAAGACAAACGCTGGGTTTACAGTGTTTGTCTTAATATTTGAGTATATTTTACCTTAATAAATCAGTCTCCTCCCTTTGGCTCTCCACATCCCTGAGCTGTGGCTGTTTTAATTAAAATGTCCCAACTAAGAACACAAAATTGGGTTCATTGCATCTTGTTAGCAAACGTCTGGGGATTTCAACATCAGCTCTTCAGTGTGCTGGCTTTTGTTACATTATTTTTCACAAAACCTGACAGCGAAGAAGGTTCCAATAGTAAAATCAGCTTCAGCTGTAGAAAAATGTGTATTTTATTCAACCAGCATTTAAAAGTATGTTATTGGATTTAATTAAATTATTTTCTTTGCTGCTTAAAGTATTTTTACTGTAGAGTGATATAAATCATAAAATCTATATGGAATTTAGCCACCATTTCAGCAATCCTTTTGATTTGCAGTGTACTGTGTTGGTGGTCTGTTCCACATAAACTGCTGGTACTCTGATAAAAGGTTTGTAGACCTCAATGACAGCCAAGACGCCTCAGTCTTATGAATCTGTAAAGAACACGGTATTTAGGCTCAGGTCACGTCTTGGCATTCCGAATCGCGGACGAAATTGCGCAAAGAGAATCGCGGGACGCCTGTCACCCAAAAGAATTTCTTGTACTTCTTTTTGGCGACAGGCGTCCGGCGATTTTGTCTGCGCGATTTTACTATGATTGTCGCCCGAAGAATTGAGGCAAAATCGCACCATGATTGGGTTGCCATTGGTTCGCACAGGTCTCCCGCGATTTGCCTCTATTTTGAAACGCAAGCAGATTTGCAGCGATTCCGCACACGATTTCAGAATGCCAAAATGTGAACGGAGCCAAGATGTGCTCTAAGCCTCAGCTCTAAATACGCCCAACAAAACAAATCCCATTCATTTCTGTCACCATAAGTGATCTCTCACCATAAAAAAAATGCCAGTTGCTCCAAAAAGTACATGAGCTTCTTTTATGGCAGATTACAGGCGTTTTACTGCTTTTATTTGGTTACTTGTCAACTCAAAACGCCCATACAAAAAACGCCTGAAAAATGCTGCAAAAACGCCTGAAAAAAACGCCTGAAAAACATCTGTAAAAATAGCAACGCCTAGATGTGAATGAAGCCTAATGCGTACACGCGATCAGAATTTCCAACAACAAAACCGTGGATGTTGGCTCAAACTTGTCTTGCATACACATGGTCACACAAATGTTGTCTGAAATTCCGAATGTGAGAATGCGGTGACGTACAAGACAAGCCAAGAAAAAGGAAGTTCAATAGCCAGTGCGGCTCCTTTTGCTTGATTCCGAGCATGCGTGAGCTTTTGTGCAACGGACTTTCTGACAACAAGTGAAGTTGGCGGAAAATTTGAGAACCTGCTCTCGAACATTTGTTGGCAGAAAGTCCGACAGCAAATGTTCAATGGAGCATACATACGGTCGGAATTTCCGACAACAAGCGCACATTGAACCTTTTCCCGTCGGAAAGTCTGACCGTGTGTACACGGCATAAGAGTATCTCTCATCTTCCCTGCATAGCATGGAAGTCCCTGAGAAAGAAACTGTTTTGCCATTTTTTTTTTTACATACTGTCACCAGTCAGTGTCCCTGGACACAGACATACCAGTTATATGATGATGCTGTACTGCACTAATGACCGTATGTATATTAATAAAAAAAAAAAAAAGCTTTTTTTTGAAGCTTTGAAAACTTTTCTTTTCTAAAAATTGTGACAAAAAATTACAACTTCAAAAAAACGTGCCATGCTTCTTACTAAATACCTTGGACTGTCTACTTTCCAAAAAGGTAATTTGGGGGTATTTGTGCTGTTCTTGCATTTTCGACTGGGTTTCACTGCATCCAATTCGCATAGCAGGAGATTGTCACCGCCTCTCTATGGAGACGGTTCACACATCTCCGGAGCAGCTCTGGTGTGAATTGCACAGTCCTGTGCGTCTTCTGGTCCATTTCAGATCCGAATTCAGCCGAAAATTCGGGCTGAAATCAGACCTGAACCGGTGAATGGAGACGCAGCAGACCTCTGCTCTAGTGTAAACCCAGCCTTCAGGTCTCAAGAAATGAGATCCGTACATCCAGATTGATAGATTTTCAGATATATATCTTATGCCGCGTACACACGATCGGAAATTCCACTAGAAAAAGTCAGATGTGAGCTTTTGTTCGGAAATTCCGACCGTGTGTATGCTCCATCGGACTTTTGTTGGCAGAATTCCCGCAAGCAAAAGATTGAGAGCAGGTTCTGAATTTTTCGGTTGGAAAAAGTTCCGACCAGATCGTCTGTACCAATTCCAACGCGCAAAATTCCTACGCATGCTCGGAAACAATTTGACGCATGCTCTGAAGCATTGAACTTCATTTTCTTGGTTCGTTGTAGTGTTGTACATCACCGCGTTCTTGACGGTCGAAAGTTCAGAGAACTTTTGTGTGACCGTGTGTATGTAAGCCAAGCTTGAGCGGAATTCCGTCGGAAAAACCATCCAAGTTTTGTGTATGGGGCATTAGTTGTGCACTCTATAACTTTCCTACAGACTAAATAATATACACAGATGTGGGTTATTTTCACCAAAGAAATGTAGCAGAATACAGTTTGGCCTAAATCTATGAAGAAAGATTATTCTTTTGCAAAATCTGATAACAGAAACAAAGAAATATATATATTTTTTTTTCAAAATGTTTGGCCTTTTTTTCGTTACCACTAATACCACTAAATAAAAATACCACCAAAAGAAAGCTCTATTTTAAAAAATATCATTAAAAAATCATTAAAAAATGAATATGGGTACAGTGTTGCATGACCGCGCAATTGTCATTGCCTGGCCTGGGCAAGAAGGTGGTAAAAGTGGCAATTAGTGGTTAAAGAATATTTTTTGGATACAAGCAAGGTCCCAAATGTTACTGTGTACACAGTGAATAGGTTCATGTTTTAGGCTTCTCACAGTTAGAGCAATTGTGCCACTGCGCATGCAGCGCACCGCCATTGTGCATGTAGCGCACCGCCATTGTGCATGCAGCGCACCGCCTGTTTTTATCTTGGCTGAACTCGCCCCAGGAAAACTATTTTTTTATCTACAATCTTGCACATTTGTACCGTCCAGGACTCAGAGGGCACAGAAGCCAAAGGATCAGTATGATAGTTGGGAAGTTTTCAGAAGAAGGTTAACAGTGACTTTACTTCTCTTTAACAATTTTACTATAAACTAAGTCAGAAAACGACAGGAAATTGCTGTGAAGCTAGTCAAACAGCAAAGGCGCTTGTACTGTTTTTCAATTATATAAGAATGGAAACACAGACTGCCTTTCAAGCACACAGGGAAGTAAACAAGATATCATTTCAAAGCAGAAAGTGAATTTAGTGGTGTCTAGGGAGACCATCACACTGTCTAAATTTCTCCAGAGCTGTATTTGTCATCAGATGAGCATTTTCCTTAACATATAAAATATGTCAGGTTTTACTTCTGTCTTTACAGCTCTCCCTTATTTTAAATGAGAAGATTATGCAACAGAAACAAATGATTTCATTTTTTTTTTTGACAGGCAGACAAAATAATGCATTTGTTTATTTTTTCATTGAATTAAATTTTCTTTAAAGACAACCTGTACCGAGAAAATAGGTAGGCTGCTGTTGCCGTACTCTCCTTGAAAATACTAGTTGCCTGGCTATTAAGTTCCAAAGTTAAAATATTTTATGAGCCACAGATGAGGAACAGTATGTTCAGCAGGAGCACAGGCAGCAGCCTCCACATTTTTCTCTATACAGGTTTCTTTTAAAATATATATATAAAATAGCTGTGAACCCTAGGTAAATGACATTTACATAACCACTTTTTAAAAACAAAATACTGTCCTTTTTATCCTTTGTTGGATCTAAGTGCTGCTGATCTTTTTGCTGTAATTTCTTGTTCATATGCATGCATTCAAGTGATGGCTTCATGACACTTCTCAGGGCGGGTTTCCTGATAATGACAACAGTGAACCATGTCTGCGTAATGTGCCCCGAAACTTCAGACTCCAATGGAAATTCATGTGAAAGGATGACCACCCGTGGGCAAGGCTTACTGCGCCCATGTGGGGGACCCAGAATAGAGTTTACTAGGGCCCTAAATGCAGGCCGAGGCCAACATTCACACTGATATGGAGCTAAAGCAGCACTGACACTTTGTAATCGGCTGCACAGTTTATTACTCTCTCTGGGCACTAGATGACACTTTCTCTCTTTCGGTGCAGCACTCCCGAGCCGGTACCACTGAGCCTGTACCAGACTCCACCAGCTCAGCTTCCAATCACCTCACCCCCGGTGACATCATCCACTTGGATACCAGGAAGCCAAATTCTTGTACTCTTTAGCGCTTGTACTCCGAGGCCTCTCCCTCTCCATCTTCCATGAGATTACAGGGGACACCCCATGCCACAATGTCGGACTCAGTCTGTGGGGTACCAACTGCTAAGGAAGGAGTCAAGCTCACAAGCTCCTTCACTATCAGGGCCTACCATCACCTATGCCCTGTCACACCGCTTCCCGACTGGTTGGCTAATTATGCACCTGATGCTAGTATTGTAGTCATAAGCAACAGTAATATATCCTCCTTCGGATAGTTTCTCTGCGTGTTGGACATTTGTACAGCATCCTCGCCAACTTCTCATGTCCTCTTGTTAAGCCCTGTTTTTTGGATACGCTATGCATGCACCCCTTTGAATAACTTCAGCCAAGGCAGGGTTAATAACAGCAGAACCTTTTATTCTTTTACTTGTAATAGCTTCATTTATTACAGCTCACAGCATGTTACATTTCCTTCAGGATGGTTTACAGCAGGGGAGCAGGGGTAGGCAACCCCCCGGAACTGGTGCCGCAAGCGACACATGGAGCCTCTTTTGCCAGCACTCGACTCCCTCCCCATCAGCAGAGCAGCGCAGCGCAGGGAAGTGTCAGTGAAACATTAATGCATTCCAATTTCAGAATTTCCCACGCCGCACCTGCACTGAGGGGGAGGCACTGTGCCCCCAGACATTGTAAAAGATGGGAAACATTGTTTGGTTCTCTAACTTTTCTGTAGCTGCGATCGTCAGCTTTTGTGATGGGGATTAGGTGCAATTCTGTTAGGGGGGGCGGTCCCTGATACCAGGAGGAGAAGGAGGACTGTCTTGGCCACTGCTAAAGACAATCACAGTAATGCTAGCCCTGTCCACCATCTGGAGGAAAATGACTCAGTTGCCACTACCAATCTCAGAAAGAAGGGATTTCACTGTGATTGAGAAAACCCCAATCAGGTAACAGTTTATGGAATTACAGTTGAGTATCTGGGAACTTTGTTGAAATTATTCCTGAACCTTTGCGTCACTTACTACTGAACCCCGGCACTCTGTGTCCCTTTAAGCCACAGCCAGTATTCAGCACAATGAAAATCACACCCAACCACTTTTTCTCAGCTGGGGGGGCCCAACCTATGATCCTGCACACAGCCACTGCTTTCAGAAAATGCCCCTGACCTGAGCTCATCATTGCGCATCCATTCCAGATGCTTGTATGTGACATCATATACATCACATATATCACATATATCACATACAAGCACGTGGGCTGGATGCGAGAGGTGGATAAGCAGGATGAGTGTGCCAGGACAGGTAGATGTGTCTCATCTCTGCTTCCTTTCACCACTCTGCATATCACGCATATCATAGATGAGAAGAGGGGACAGCGGTAGAACAGAAGAGCAGAAGGGTACAGCGGTGGGGCAGATGTGCAGGGAGGTACAGTGGTGGAAGGCATGAGAAGGGGGTTCAGCAGTGGGACAGAAGAGCAGGGGGGTAATGATGGGACAGATGAGCAGGGGGGTTCAGTGTTGGGTCAAATGAGTAGGGGGGTTCGGTGTTGGGCCAGATGAGCAGGGGGGTTCAATGTTGGGCCAGATGAGCAGGGGGGTTCAGTGTTGAGGCAGAAAAGCAGGGGGGTTGAGCAGTGAGGCAGATGGGAAAGGAGGTGTATTGGTGGGGCAGATGAGCAGGGTGTTACAGTGGTGGGGCAGGAGAGCAGGGCAAACAATGGTGGGGCAGGACAGCAGGGGGAACAGAAGTGGGGCAAAAAAAAGTGGGTACAGTTGTGGGGCAGATGTGCAGGGAGGTACAGTGGTGGAAGAGATGAGAAGAGGGTTCAGCAGTGGGACAGAAGAGCAGGGGGGTTTAGTGTTGAGCCAGATGAGTAGGGGGGTTTAATGTTGGGCCAGATGAGCAGGGGGGTTCAGTGTCGAGGCAGAAAAGCAGGGGGGTTGAGCAGTTGGGCAGATGTGAAAGGAGGTGTATTGGTGGGGCAGATGAGCAGGGGGTTACAGTGGTGGGGCAGGAGAGCAGAGGGTTACAGTGGTGGGGCAGGAGAGAAGGGGGATACAGAGGTGAGACAGATGGGCAGGAGGTACATTGGTGGGGCAAATGAGAAAGCAGGTTACAGTGGAGGGGCAGATGAGCAGATTGGTTCAGTGTTAGGACAGATGAGAAGGTGATTCAGTAGTGAGACAGAAGAGCATGGGGATACGGCGGTGGAGCAGATGTGCAGGGGGGTATAGTGGTGGGGCAGATGAGAAAAGGGGTACATTGATGGGGCAGATGAGCAGGGGGGTTACAGTGGTGGGACAGAAGAGCAAGGGAGTACAGTGGTGGGGCAGATGTGCAGGAGGTACAGTGGTGGGAGGGATGAAAAGGGGGTTCAGCGCTGGGACAGAAAGGCAGGGGGGTACAGTGATGGGGCAGATGAGCAGGGGTTTACAGTGGTGGGACAGATGAGGGGGGTCAGTGTTGTGCCAGATGATAAGGGGGTTACAGTGCTGGGAAAGATGAGCAGGGGGGTTCAGTGTTGGGGCAGAGGAGAAAGGAGGTACATTGGTGGGACAGATGAGCAAGGGGTTACAGCGGTGGGGCAGAGGAGCAGGAGGGTAAAAAGCTGGGGCAGATGTGCAGAGGGGTGCAGAGGAGAAAGGAGGTACATTGATAGATACACATGAGAAGAGCAGGGGGGAACAGAGGTGGGACAGATATGCAGGAGGTACAGTCGTGGGGCAGATGAAAAAGGGGGTTACAGTGGTGGGGAAGATGAGCAGATATGTTCAGTATTAGGACAGGTGAGAAGATAGTTCAGTGGTGGTGCAGATGTGCATTGAGGTACAGTGGTGGGAAAGATGAGAAAGGGGGAACATTGGCGGGGCAGATGAGCAGGGAGTTACAGTGGTGGGACAGAAGAGCAGGTTGGTACATTGGTGGGGATGTACAGGGGGTTACAGTGGTGGAGCAGATGTACAGGGGGTTACAGTGGTGGAGCAGATGAGCATGGGGGTACAGTGGTGGGGCAGATGAGCAGGGAGGTACAGTGGTGGGGAAGATGAGCAGGGGGTAAAGGGGTGGGGCAGATGTGCAGGGTAGTACAGTTGGGGGACAGATGTACAGTGGTGAGGCAGATGTGCAGGGATGTACAGTGGTGGGGCAGATGT
Organism: Lithobates sylvaticus; assembly: GCA_028564925.1. Lineage (NCBI taxonomy): Eukaryota > Metazoa > Chordata > Amphibia > Anura > Ranidae > Lithobates > Lithobates sylvaticus. The sequence goes on from CM053032.1 coordinate 185,479,314, forward strand.
GCTGTGCAGGGGGTTACAGTGGAGGGGCAGATGAGCAGGGGGGTTACAGTGGTAGAGACGATGAACAGGGGGTTCCATTAGTATGGCAGATGTGCAGGGGGTTACAGTGGTGGGACAGATGTGCAGGGGATTACAGTGGTGAGGCCGATGTGCAGGGGGTTACAGCAGTGGGGCAAATGTGCAGGGGGTTACAGCAGTGGGGCAAATGTGCAGTGGGTTAAAGCAGTGGGGCAGAAGAGAAAGGGGGTACATTGGTGGGGCAGATGAGCAGGGTGGTACAGTGGTGGGGCAGATGTACAGGGGGTTACAGTGGTGGGGCAGATGAGCAGGGGGTTACAGTTGGGAGCTATGAGGGTAGTACAGTGGTGGGGCAGATGTACAGTGGTGGGGCAGATGTGCAGGGTAGTACAGCGGTGGGGCAGATGTGCAGGGATGTACAGCGGTGGGGCAGATGTGCTGTGCAGGGGGGTACAGTGGTGGGGCAGATGTGCTGTGCAGGGGGTTACAGTTGAGGGGCAGATGAGCAGGGGGGTTACAGTGGTAGAGACGATGAACAGGGGGTTCCATTGGTGGGGCAGATGTGCAGGGGGTTACAGTGGTGGGACAGATGTGCAGGGGGTTACAGTGGTGAGGCAGATGTGCAGGGGGTTACAGTGGTGGGACAGAAGAGCTAGGGAGTACAGTGGTGGGGCAGATGTGCAGGGGGTTACAGCAGTGGGGCAAATGTGCAGGGGGTTAAAGCAGTGGGGCAGAAGAGAAAGGGGGTACATTGGTGGGGCAGATGAGCAGGGTGGTACAGTGGTGGGGCAGATGTACAGGGGGTTACAGTGGTGGGGCAGATGAGCAGGGGGTTACAGTTGGGAGCTATGAGGGTAGTACAGTGGTGGGGCAGATGTGCAGGGTAGTACAGCGGTGGGGCAGATGTGCAGGGTAGTACAGTGGTGGAGAGATGTACAGTGGTGGGGCAGATGTGCAGAGTAGTACAGTGGTGGGACAGATGAGCAGGGGGATACAGTGGTGAAACTGGTGGACAGTAATCTGAGGTGTGAAGGTGCATGAATTGGGGCTGATCTGAGGCGTGAGAGTGCAGGTTATTAATTCCTCACTACTAAAGTAGTTTACAGCATTTGCTTTATAAAAAATCCTTTTCGTGATTGAGAGTGTGAAGTTTACATTTTTTTGTTATAAAATCGGCACGCTCAATTTCTTTGAAAACATTTTTTGGCACACTGTGCTCAAAAGGTTGCCTACCCCTGGTTTACAGTCTCAAGCAAACTCTCTAAGGCTGGCTTCACACTGGGGCGGTGGGGGCAGTGGGGGCGGCAGCGGTAAAGCAGCGCTATATTTAGCGCAGCTTTACCGTCGTTTTAGCCGCGGTATTTGGCCGCTAGCGGGTGGTTTTAACCCCGGCTAGCGGCCGAAAAAGGGTTAAAACCCCCCACAAATCGCTGGAGTTGAAGGACCCGCTTTTTTCAGGAGCTATACAGGCGCTATTTTTTAGCGCTGTAGCTCCTGAAAAACGCCCCAGTGTGAAAGGGGCCTAACTGGGGTGCCTCTTGGTAACCCTGAGCCCCATTAATTATCATACCTCCATAATTCAGAAAGTTGTGGGTACCCTGACTGCCCCCCCCCCACCCCTTTCCCTAAGGGGAGCACACCTAAGCAAAGTTCAATCAGATAATCTCCTCTCTAGTTCCCATCTTGGAGCAGAACAAGCACAGACAAGCTGACCCCCTATATTTATATGCTTTTCCAAAGACGCCATTCACATGGACACAGAGCAAGCAGCATCTGTTATCTCTCTACATACCAGGGGCAATCTTTGGCAGTGAAGAAAAGCATAATTACTGGCTTTGGTAACCTTCATTTTAATGTTTGATGTCATGGGCTATCCTATGCCTCTAAGGATCACAGATCACAGGTGGTGGGATTGTCTTTTCTTTTGGCAAATAATATAGGAAAGGCCACAATATCTGTTCATAGAGATTGTCTGATTTTTTTCTAAAGCATAGAAAAAAAAGCTTGAAAAAAAAATTGATTAAAAAATAAAAACATGGTTGCTTTGCCTCCAATTTTCAACACTGAGAATCAGACACCAATCTATGCTGGCCCATAATAATTAGCATTTATGGCTCATGCACATTATATGCAGTTGCCTGTGTTTTTGAGTGCAAGAACAATGCGAGTCATGTGCTAGGGGACATGGAAAGCAATTGTTTTCTACGTATATATTCAGGGCAATCTTTAAGGCAGGGCAAAAGGGGCCCTGTAATTGTTGTGGGGCAGCTGCCTCATACTTGCCAACTCTCCCAGTTTAAATTCCCTTGTCCCTTGAAGTTTTAGTCCTGTGCTGTGTCCCGATATCTCAGTGTGAAGTGCTGGTACTAATGCTGCCCAGATCTGCCCTATTATTTTGTACAGATGACTCACCTGCAGACCCTGTGTTTACATGTAAATAACCGGCATTCATATGTAAATAGCGGCACATTACTAAGTAAATAGCTGTGGCCGGCAGCATTGATATGTAAATAAAGGCGGCATTCATATGTATATCATGCTCCCCTGCAGTGAGAGAGATGATGTGCTGTAACCTCTAGCAACTAATCAGTGAGCCATAATGTGTGCTGTAACCTCTAGCAACCAGTCAGTAAGCAGTAATGATATGCTGTAACTGCTGGCAACCAATTGCATTTGCTGCCTGATCTGATACAGTAAACTGATTTTAAGTCTAGCTGTTATTTTTTGTATGTCTCAGAGCAGGTAGAGAGTGAAATTACATGGGGGGGAGGGCCCAATAAATTTTTTGCCCAGGGTCCAACAAATATTAAAGATGGCCCTGTATATATTTCTCACACCACAACGCTGCAGTACAGTGAGGAAGACGCGTCAGCACAGCATATCATCGGCATTGCACAACATGTAAATTATAATGAAACGTCAAAAAATGCACAATATACACCAGCCTGCAAAAAAAAATGCTGCAGGCTGGTGTGAACAAAGCCTTATGCCGCGTACACACGACTGGACTTTCCGTCAGAATAAACGACCGAACGGACTTGGCCACACACAATCGGACCAAAGTCTGTTCCTTTCAGGCGCGATGACGTGCGACGGGCCTAGAAAATGAAGTTCAATAGCCAGTAGCCAATAGCTGCCCATGCGTCGTATTTGGTCCGTCGGACCACATACAGACGAACAGTTTTCCCGATAGAAATTGATTCCGTCAGAAAGATTTAAAGCATGTTCTATTTCTAGGTCCGCCTGAATTTTTTGAAGAAAAACGATTGGATTATCCCACACACATCGGAATATCCGACGGAATGATTCGGTCGGACCTTTTCTGCTGGAAAGTCCGGTCGTGTATACGCGGCATAACATGTCTGTTTTGACTGAAGTTTTTTTATTCAGCTTTAAAAAATAATTTTTGGGGAGAACTAGGAGAATAAGAAACTTTATGAAAGGATGTCACCATAAACTAAACTTTAGCCAATACCTCTCTCAGAGCTCAGTATAATAAGAAATTTCAAAAGATTCTGTCCAATTGAAGTGTAATAAACAGCTTATATAGCACCGCAAGGTTTGTAAATGCAGCAGACTGCAAGTTATAGTCATACAAAATCCTACAGCAACAAATTCTTACTTGATATACGTTTCACATCAGTGAGGTCTTCATTCTCAATAAAAATCATCATCATATTCAATTGTATTATTTAATTTTTTATTTTTATTATTTATCATTTTAATGTATTATTTGAAGCAAACTCCCCCAACCACCCATGTCTCCATGCTTTTATTTTGTTGCAAAACCACTTTAAAAAAACACCCTCTAGCATTCCTGGTCCTGGTCATGTTGAATAAGGGCAAATGATTCATGTAGCATTTACTTCCTGGAATCCATATGCCTTTAGCTTAGGCATGAATGCAGGAGAGTGTGCTTAGCTGTGAGAAAAACCCCTCTTTCTCTCTACCCTTCTGAAGATTCCTGGGATGTATGACATCATTTGCCTAGACAAGAAACCAGGAAGTAACTGAAGAAATGTAAAAAAGAAAAAAACATTTTTTTTAAAACAAGTAAATATGATATACAGTACTTTCCTATCTATTTTCCAATCCTAACAGTATGAGGATTAAAAATAATAAATGTTGATTGGGGGAGTGAAGTTCAACTTTAATGTGGGGAATGCATTCGTGGTTGTAAACATTCACATAAACCCAGTGAAGTGAACAGCCTCAAATGATACACAGAGATGAAACAAATCCTCCTGCATACGTTTTAATTGTTTAACTGCAATGTTCCCCTCTCTACACCCCTTCAAAAGTGCAGATCATGTTAAAAATATTTCTTCATTTGTCAGCAGCAGAAAAGAGGGCAGAGAGGCTGGTGTTACACTGTGTGAGAGCTGATTGGAGGAAAGGGACACCCCCCGCCCCCTCCACATAGGCAAAGGAACATGCAGAGCTGTATTCTGAATAGACAAGCTGTGTGCTTATCTCCCTCCCCGACACAAATTTTAGCTCATGTTATCTCATGTGTCAGGAAAACTTCTCAGAAGTGATTCAATGCTGATAACAGAGAAATGGAGCACCAGAGAGAAATGACACGATCGGAAATTCCACCAGCAAAAGTCAGATGAGAGCTTTTGGTTGGAAAATGCGACCATGTGTATGCTCCATCAGACTTTTGCTGGCGGAATTCCAGCCAGCAAAAGATTGAGAGCTGTAGCAATTCCGACTCGCAAAATTCCTATGCACGCTCGGAAACAATTTGACGCATGCTCGGAAGCATTGAACTTAATTTTCTCGGCTCATCGTAGTGTTGCACGTCACCGCGTTCTTGGCGGTCGAAAGTTCAGAAAACTTTTGTGTGACCGTGTGTATGCAAGCCAAGCTTGAGCGGAATTCCGTCGGAAAAATCTTGGATGGTTTTTCCGACGAAAATCCGATTGTGTGTACGCAGCATTAGAGCTTTGGAGAGACACGTAAACTCTACAGATATATGTGTTTAGTTTAAGTTTCATGACTGTGGTTTACAACCACTTTAACCACTTCACGCCTGCGCTATAGCCGAAAGACGGCTACAGCACGGACGCTAACTGCCGGGAGGGCATCCCTGGACATCCTCCTGTTTAATTCCCCTCTGCGCGCCGCCGCGGGTGTGCATCGGGGAAGTTCTGTGTTGGCCATGTCCCTTGGACACAGCCAATCACAGATCGTGCTAAATGGCCAATCACAGCGGCCATTTAGCACTCGATCGGCGTGTACAATGAGAGGTGATCTCATATGTAAACATATGAGATCATCTCTCATCGCCGGCTCTCCCTCCTCACACAGAGACAGCGTGTGAGGAGGGAGAGATGCACGGCTGCAGCTGCAGCGTCACTGAAAAGTAAGTTCACACACACACACAGTTCACACACACACACAGTGAAACACACACACAGTGAAACACACACACACATGCCCACCTGCCCCAATGCCACCTGTCCCCAGAGCCACTTATCAGTGCCATCTGTCCCCTGTGCCACCTGTCAGTGCCATGTGTCCCCAGTGCCACCTATCAGTGTCACCTGTCCCCAGTACCACCTGTCCCCAGTGCCACCTATCAGTGCCACCTGTCCCCAGTGCCACATGTCCCCAGTGCCACGTGCCACCTGTCCCCAGTGCCACGTGTCATCAGTGCCACCTCTCAGTGTCATGTGTCATCAGTGCCACCTGTCAGTGCTACGTGTCATCAGTGCCACATATCAGTGCCATCTGTCATCAGTGTCAGGTGTCATCAGTGCCCCGTATTAGTGCCATCTGTCATCAGTGCCACGTATTATTGCCATCTGTCATCAGTGTCACGTGTCATCAGTGCCACATATTAGTTCCATCTTTCATCAGTGTCACGTGTCATCAGTGCCACGTATTAGTGCCATCTGTCATCAGTGTCACGTGCCATCAGTGCCACGTATCAGTGCCATCTGCCATCAGTGCCATGTGTCATTGTCCTGGTGCTCCAGGGCCTTCAAAAGTGTAATAGGTAGTCAACAAGTTAGATGTGTAATTTATGCTCCTAGAACACGTAATGGTGCTCCCTGCATGTTGGGCCTCTCTAAGTGGCCAGGCTGTGAAAAAGTCCCACACATGTGGTATTGTAATACTCAGGAGGATTAGCAGATTGCATTTTGGGGCGTTATTTGGTATACACTTTTCATGTGAGAGAAATAACCTATTACAATGACAATTTTGTGGAAAAAAAATAAATAAAAAAATAAATCTTCATTTTGCAAAGAATTTGGGGGAAAAATTACAACACCAAAAACCTCACCATGCCTCTTACTAAATACCTTGGAATGTCTGCTTTCCAAAAAGGGGTCATTTGGGGGGTATTTGTACTTTCCTGGCTTGTTCGGGTCGCAAGAAATGAGATAGGCCACCAGTACATCAGGTGTGATAAATTTTTTATGATTTGCACCACAGCTTTTAGACTCTCTAACTTTCACAAAGACCAAATAATATTCACTAATTTGGGTTATTTGTACCAAAGATATGTAGCAGTATAAACTGTGGCCAAAATTCATGAAAAAACATTTATAATTTGAAAATTTTATCACAGAAACAAAGAAAATGTGTTTTTTTTTCCTAAATTTTCATTTTTTTTTTATTTATAGCGCAAAAAAATAAAAAACCCAGAGGTGATCAAATACCACCAAATGAAAGCTCTATTTGTATGAAAAAAAAGAAAAAAATAATTTGGGTACAGTGTTAAATGACTGAGTAATTGTCATTCAAAGTGTGAGAGCACCGAAAGCTGAAAATTGGTCTGGGCAGGAGGGGGGTTTAAGTGCCCAGTAGGCAAGTGGTTAAGGTAGAAATGTTTCTCCTTTATAAAGACTTTAAGGTCGACAATATCAACATCCGTTATCTGTGCTACAGTTTGAAGAGCTTATTTTGGAATGCTACTTTGCTTGATCTGACTAAAGGTTTTGGGGTTAAATATGACATATCAAGGATCAAATGTTTACATTTGTGAGTTCTTTTCCAGGCTGGTTTTTGCTGAAAGGATAAGTTCACCTATTTAAAAAAAATAATAATAATAAATGCACATCTTTTTGCAGGTAAAAAAAAATGTGCATTTATTATTTTTTTGTTGAGAGCCTGGAAAGCATTGTACCCACAATCAGCAGACCATGGGGACAATGCAGGACTCTTGCAGACTGTGTGTAAGCTGTCTGTCCATACATCGTAAGGCCAAGCAATTACACACTAGTAGGAAGCATCAATGAACTATCACAGTGCTCAATAAGTCGTGGTAGTTCTTTGAGAACTACAAGCTGACAGTCATAAACGCTGCTGGACCTTGTAGTTTTCTCATCACAGAAATCTGTGAATGAGTGACTTGGCCAGGCGGGAGGAGCCCCACCCGGCCACATTCTTTGCAGAGTATGACAGAGAGCTGGGGGAAGAAGATTACCAGCCGCTTGTCACATCCAGGAGTCGGGGAGGTTTGGGGGTCAGTGAAGTTGTAACGTGTTACATGTTACACCCTGAATATGGGTGTAACATATTACAAAAGGGGAAATTATCCTTTAATCAGTGACTACATAGAAACCTGCTATTGAAACCATTCAAGGAGGTAAGAAAGGAGTTCATCCTCTGACACCTCTCCAGGCATTTTGTCCTGTGATGCTGTCACCCTTTTTTTGGATTACCGGCTTTCAATTTCAGCATTGTCAGAATGCCCCAGAAGGGTACAGCTTGTGTGTGTGACAAATTATTCTACCAGTGTAGTTAGGTTTGATAATAAATCAGTGAGTTTCAATAGCTACCCTGTTTTCTGCAGACAGATATGCATTGCCAAGGCCTGGTGTTGTGTAAATTCCACATATTCTCTGACACGTGCATACATGTACTTTTTCAGCTTTCCAACCAGTAATGAATGGGCTTTGTCTGTTAGTACTGAAAGACATACCGCTGGAGCAAAACAATTCTTGTGTTTCTACACAAAATGAAAGGCATTTCCTTTGAACTGCTCAAGGACCAAGCACAGAGTGAAGCAATAAAGGTAGACTTTATGTGCTGCTTGAAAAGGTAACACATTAATAACGTCTAATGATGGCTGAATAGGGTGTGCTTTCATAAAGTATAATTTAGTAGTTGTACTAGACAAAGGATTTGTTGTCAAAAATGTCTTGGATTTAGATGTTAGAAGGCCTATCAGAACATGTGCATGTCTACACATAAGATTCCAATTTCTACAGTTGTTTAGGTATCTGTGAACTGGAAGTAGAAGATTAGTTATATTCAGAATTAGGGATGGGCCGAACACCGTCCAGTTTGGTTTACAGTGTGTGGCAGCACAGTGGTGTAGTGGTTAGCACTCTCACCTAGCAGCAATAGGGTCACTAGTTCAAATACCAACCACAACACCATCTGCCTGGAGTTTGCATGTTCTTCCTGTGCCTGCGTGGGTTTCCTGCGGGTACTCAGGTTTCCTTCCACACTCCAAAGATATGCTGGTAGGTTAATCATATCCTGTCTACAAAATTGGCACTAGTATGTGTAAGTGTTTGTAAGCGCGTCGGGACCCTGCAGGCTAAAGGACCATATTATATCAAGATTGAACTCTCAACTCAACATGCAAACAGGCAAAACATTTGTGCAAACATGCTAACCCTATTAAAGTCTATGAACATGAAAAATCAAAAGTGCTAATTTTAAAGGCTTATATACAAGGTATTGCCATAAAAAGTGTTTGAGGGCCCAGGTACTACCCCAGGGGACACGTATCAATGCAAAAAATGAATAAAACAGTTTTTTTCAGCAGCAGTGATTTCAATAATGTTTAAAGTGAAACAATAAAGATTAAATATTCCTTTAAATATCATGCCTGGGGGTCCCATTAGTCTACCTGTAAAGTGGCACATCTGCGTGATGTGTACATCAGTGCCACAGCAAAATGACATTTCTAAAGGAAAAAATGTCATTTAAACTTGCTGATGGCTCTAATGTATTTCCGGCTCCCGGCAATATAGATGAAAAATCAAGGTACAAAATGACGTGGGTCCCCCCCCCATACAAGGCCCTTCGGGTCTGGTATGGATATTAAGGGGACATTCATGGTGGCAAAATTAAAAAAAAACAGCATGGCGTCCCCCCCAAAAAAAAATCCATACTAGGCCCTTTGCGTCTGGCATAGATTTTAAGGGGAGCTCCACGCAAAAATTGAAAAAATAAATAAATTGGCGTGAGGTCCCCACAAAGATCCATACCAAACCCTTATCTGAGCATGCAGCCTGGCAGGAAAGGAGGGGGGCGAGCGTCGTTTTTGCAGAGGTTTTCGGCAACTAGCATGGCACTTTTAATCCCTGCTAGCAGCCAAAAAAGGGTTTAAATGACCCGCTGCCAGCGGTTCGGCGACGCTAAATAAGCACTGCACCTCTTCACTAATTTTCTCTATTGTACCCAGAAATATTGTGTCAGCTGCTGTTTGTTAGACATTGAGCTTAAAGTGGATGTAAACCCGAAATTTTTTTATTTTTTTTTGATGTCATAATTTAGAGTATAAGATTTCCTATCATTTGAGCCCAGTCTTGCCATAACGAGTTGATCCAGCTCTGAGCAATCCTCTTTTATTGTTCAGTGAGATAAATCTTGAAAAAACAGAGAAAAACTTTGTCAAATCCTCCCCCTTGCTGTGAGTGACAGGTGATTTACATATCTCGTGCACTAGCCTAAGAGACATGCATTATTTTTTAATTCCCTCCCACTCCTTTCTTCTGCTGCTCTGCCAGAATTGGATGTTCCACACCTCAGCATAATTGGGCATACTGAAGTCATGTGGTTACTTTCCTTACTTTTCACTGGATGTTAGAGATCCTAGCAGAAGTTCAGTGTAAGAAATACACAGGAGAAAATGCATATTGACAAGGGGAGTGTAGAGGTGGGCGGGGAGTCTACTGACATCACGACTCCATCCACTGAGCTCCAGACAACAGACCCACCCACAGAATCTGCAGTTTTTCGGGTCTCATAACAGACAGAGAGGAGACATTTGACAGGTAAAGATACATGCAGGAGGCATGTATATCCTTATAGATAACCCCTATGGCAGTAGTTTAGAAAGGATGACATTGGGTTTACATCCACTTTAAGCGCAGCAGATTTGCATTTTTTATAACTGTGTGTAAACCTGTGTCATGCATGTGTCATGCATCTGCCTAATGCTCCGCCTACCCTCCTCTGCTGCATTCTTACATATTGCAACTTTCTCCTGGCCCGGGCTCTGTGTTAAGTAGAGGACGAGGGAAACCCCCAGGCCAGGTACGATTAGAATGCAATTGGAGATCCTTATTGCGCACTGGTGAGGCACTGGTTAAACTGGTGTTTACTGTACAGAGAAGAAGAGGTGGAGCCTAAAGAGGAAGGGGTGTGGTTTACAGATGACAGGGTGGCTCTTGAACAGGAAAGGGTGGGTCACATTAAAAAGTAGGAGGTGCACGTGTTTAGTCAGGCCTGGGGCAGCACAAATCCTAAATACACCACTGTACTACACAATAAATGTATATTATATATATATATATATATATATATATATATATATATATATATATATATATATATATATACACACACACACATACACACACACATACACAATGCCTGCACTGTATATACAGTATCTCACAAAAGTGAGTATACCCCTCACATTTTTGTAAATATTTTATTATAGCTTTTCATGTGAAAACACTGAAGAAATTACACTTTGCTACAATGTAAAGTAGTGAGTGTACATCTTGTATAACAGTGTAAATTTACTGTCCCCTCAAAACAACTCAACACACAGCCATTAATGTCTAAACCACTGGCAACAAAAGTGAGTACACCCCTAAGTGAAAATGTCCAAATTGGGCCCAATTAGCCTTTCTCACGTTAGTGTTACAAGGTCTCGGGTGTGAATAAGGAGCAGGTGAGTTAAATTTGGTGTTATCGCTCTCACTCTCTCATACTGGTCACTGGAAGTTCAACAAGGCATCTCATGGCAAAGAACTCTCTGAGGATCTGAAAAAATAATTGTTGCTCTACATAAAGATGGCCTAGGCTATAAGAAGATTGCCAAGACCCTAAAATTGAGCTGCAGCACGGTGGCCAAGACCATACAGTGGCTTAGCAGGACAGGTCCCACACAGAACAGGCCTCACCATGGTCAACCAAGAAGTTGAGTGAGTGTGCTCAGCGTCAAATCCAGAGGTTGTCTTTGGGAAATAGACGTATGAGTGCTGCCAGCATTGCTGCAGAGGCTGAAGGGGTTGGAGGTGCGTAGACCATACGCCGCACACTGCATCAAATTGGTCTGCATGGCTGTCATTCCAGAAGGAAATCTCTTCTAAAGATGATGCACAAGAAAGCCTGCAAACAGTTTGCTGAAGACAAGCAGAATAAGGACATGGATTACTGGAACCATGTCCTGTGGTCTGATGAGACTGATGAATATTTGGTTCTGATGGTGTTAAGCATGTGTGGCGGCAACTAGGTGAGGAGTACAAAGACAAGTTTGTCTTGTCTACAGTCAAGCAAGGTTATGGGAGTGTTATGGTCTGGGGCTGCATGAGTGCTGCCAGCACTGGGGAGATACAGTTCATTGAGGGAACACTGATTGCCAACATGTACTGTGACATACTGAAAGATTTTTTAACATCAGATAAGTGTACTAAATTGTACTAGTATTAAATTATTCATATATGAATAATTTAATACTAGTACAATTTAGTACACTTATCTGATGTTAAAAAGTTTTTTCTTCCTCCTTGCAGAAACGCTACAAGTCGCCCTTCTATTCTGTATTCCCTTCCCCCCTGAAGAAGACCTTTACTCATTTTTTTATGGTCGAAATGCATTGGGGTTATGGGGTGTTTCATACTGAATGAACAAAGCACTGTAAACTTATGAATATTGTTATATTGTGACTTTTTTCCTCTAATATGTTTCAAAGATATATTACCTTTATCCGGATTTGACAAAGCTGTTCTTGTATTGTAAACCAGAGCTTGAATTTTAATCAATCAATTGTACTTGGTTTTTCTACTTTTTTGATAAAATAAACAAAATTTTGATTCTTACCAACTAAAAGTATTCTTTCTTTTGCTGCCTAAAAACCCCATGGGGAACCTATATTTTCTTTTTGATTAGAAACTATACTGGGTGAGCAGCCAGCTCAAATTAACTATTATACATATTTTTCTGCACTTTTTCTTTTCTTTTCTTTTTTCTACAAAGGTGATGGACTGGCCAAGCCTGTCTCCAGACCTAAACCCTATTGAGCATCTGTGGGGCATCCTCAAATGGATGGTGGAGAAGTGCAAGGTCTCTAACATACACCAGCTCTGTGATGTCATTATGGAGGAGTGGAAGAGGACTCCAGTGGCAACCTGTGAAGCTCTGGTGAACTCCATGCCCAAGAGGGTTAAGGCAGTGCTGGAAAATAATGGTGGTCACACAAAATATTGACACTTTTGGGTCCAATTTGGACATTTTCACTTAGGGGTTTACTCACTTTTGTTGTCAGTGGTTTAGACATTAATGGCTGTATGTTGACTTATTTTGAGGGGTCAGCAAATTTACACTGTTATACAAGCTGTACACTCACACTACTTTACATTGTAGCAAAGTGTCATCTCTTCAGTGTTGGAACATGAAAAGATATAATAAAATATTTACAAAAATGTGAGGGGTGTACTCACTTTTGTGAGATACTGCATATTCTACACTGACTACACTAGTGCGTGTGTATGTATATATCTATGTTGTGTATATATCTATGTTGTTTGCCCTAACATTCACTTTGGTGTGTTTTTCACAGACATTTTGCATTTCTTAGACCGTTGCGGTAATATCGTGTGACATAAAAAATTGAAACTCTTACTATTTTATTCTGTATGCTTTCAGAAAATATATATTTGGGGGTTTTGTGTAATCTTCAGGCCTAAAATAATTTTTTTAAACGTGTGCAAAAAATGGCTCTGGCAGCGAAAACGTTAAAGTAGTAAACCCTTATGCCCCACACGGTTGGAAATTCTGACTGGAAAAGTCTGATCGAATTATGTTGTCGGAAAATCCAATCATGTGTGGACACTAGCAGACTTTTTCCATCGGTATTTCGGAAAAAATTTGAGAGCAGGACCTTAAATTTTCCGACAACAAAATCCGATTTGTCTTTTTTCCGATCATGTGTATAGAATTCTGACGCACAATGTGCCACGCATGCTCAGAATAAATTTGGGGATGAAAGATATTGGCTACTGGCCTCTACGTAGTCCCGTCGTATGTTGTATACGTCACTTACAAGTTTCGGCCAAAATCAGTCAGAAAAAATCAGACGGATTTTGTGATCGGAATGTATGACCATGTGTACAAGGCATTAGTGTTTTTAAAGCGGAACCGCAGTCTGCTCACATAATTTGTAATAAAAATATCTTTGCCATTCTGAAGCTTCCCTCCAACCACGTTGCATATTATTTTATATGTACTGTGATTCTGTACTTGCCAAATATGCTGCAGAAATCTCCCTTCACTGGGTCTGGCTGCAATCATTTTAATGGTGGGAAGCTGAAGCTGCTGCCTGTTCACTTCCTCGATTTACACAGACACACATAGGCACACCTGCAGCTCTCATTGGCCCTCTTATGACTCATCCCCCTCCCTTCCTGGCAAACTCTCACAAGAGTGAGAGAGAGATCTGTGAATGTCATAAGCCTAGGCTTTTTACCAGACAAGAGACAGGAAGTGGGCTTTATAAGGTGTTTAAAAATTGTACTATCCAAAGTTAAAACAAGGGCAGAAGATTTAATAGATGGAAAGTTTAAAAAATGACTGAAGTTCAGCTTTAAGCTTAACAGATTGAGGACAATAAAATAAAGTGTGAGTGTATTCCACAGGAAAGAGTAAGGGCTCTTTCACACGGCCAGTTACACGTCAAGAATCGGCAGATTCTTGCAGCTGGAATGACCAGGACATGTGTTTAGCTACTGTCTGCACGTAGCCACACACAGAACACATAGGTGCAGTTATGGATGGATGTCCGCTCTGTGTGCAGCTATATGCAAACCGCAGTGGCCGTTGTCAGCCCGCCATTAGTTTAAATAGGTTAAGTGGCCTACTGATAGTGCAGCAGGGCAAGGTCACCATGGTGAAAAGGTCATAGTGGCGGTGTGCCAAAATCTCAAAATTGTCAGGTGGCTGGTAGTCATAGTGGTGGTGATCATGCTACCACCATAAAATTCACTTTGTTCTCAGTTTGTTCACTCATTTGCCAAACCGCAAACAGGCTGGGTTCAGTTCAATCTCATGTCAAACTTTAACCCAAAGCTCATCCCTAGGTCTTTATAGAAAGCTCTATATAGTGCAAGAGAGTGACTCCCAAATTAATGATCCAATTCCAAGACATTACAAAGATATAGTTTTTTGTTGTTGTCAGTAAATGAGTTAAATAAGGCTTGGTTATTATGGAACTTTACTCTCTATCAGAGAGTGACTCCCAAATTAATGATCCAATTCCAAGACATTACAAAGATATCGTTTTTTGTTGTTGTCAGTAAATGAGTTAAATAAGGCTTGGTTATTATGGAACTTTACTCTCTATCAACATTGACTATTTTGAATCCTTATGCTGCTAGCATTAGTAAATAAATAGGAAGGTATATCCTATTTACTTGTGTTAAACTTTTTTTAATTTATTTAAATTTCTGTTTTTTTCCTGCCCCCACAATCTCTAATCTTCCCAATGTCAGTATGTGCTGCATGAAGTGTGGCCGATTATGATAGGAATAAAACGATAAACAGTGTCACTTACAGCTGGGCTTGCTGGCCCTTGTTGTCCTGTTGATCGAGCGTCGGTGTGGTAAGCCGGCGCGTCCCCGCATCGCCCAATGCGCATTACAGGGTCGGGAAGGACACCGCTGTACCTTCGGTGTATTATGCCCTGATCCAAGATGGCGCAGGGACACTCGGGACGCATCTGCGCATGTGCGGAAACGTCATTTAGGCGCCGGAATGGCGCCAGATTTAAAATCGGAACTTCTCCTGTGAAATCCCTGTGCAACTCTGCATGCTGAAAGGAAGCAACAGAACTTACTGCTCTGCAACAAACAGACTGCTAAAAGACTCAAGGTAAGCCCCTATCTGGGTAAATCTTCTAGAGCCATAATTAACAGATGCATAAAATAAAAAGTGTTTATGATGCAAATACTTGAATAAATTAATAATTATTAAAAAAAAAAAAAAAAAAACGCAATTTAAATAAAAAAAAAAAAAAAAGAAAAGATGTGTATGTATATGTATATATGGGTGTGTATACATATGTATATATATATGTATACGTATATGTGTGTAAAAAAAAAAAAAAAAAAAAAAAAAAGAAACTATATATATGTACGTTTATTTTGTCTTTTTCCCAGACTGCCCTGTCTCCTTCTTTTCTCCCTATGGAGCCCACTGCCCACGCAGACCACCATCAGCAAACTAGGTAAGAGGCTGGACCAGTAGGTAAGTATAGAAGGGGAGAAAAAAGAGTGCCAGATCGCTAAAATGCTGCATTTCTCTTGGCAGCCCGGCGAGATCAAGAACCACCAGTTCCCGGCATGGGAAAAGGTCAAGCCATACCTCAAGTAGGAGGTCCCGCAGGAGCCGTTCAAGATCCCCTTCACGCCATCGGCGCAGCCGCTCACGGCGAAGCTACTCACGGCATCGCTCCCGCCGCAGCAGGTCAAATCGCAGGAGGTCCCCCTCCTCGCATCACCAAAGCCGCCACACCCGTCCCGCAGCCAATGCCTGCTGGGTATGCGGCGCCCCGGCACTACCGGAAAAACTTGCTTGCCGCTCTTGCTTCAACGAAGCCACTACAGAGAAGGAAGCAGACGCAAGGATGGCTCATAAGAGAGTCAGTGCGGGAGTCTCTACTGGAAACCACAGCACCACCATTGGACAAAGCTGCTCCCAGTACATCCTCGGCGGAACCACTTCACGCCCAGGCCTCGGATTCCCCCAGTTCTGAGGACGAGGTCCAAGACGTCTCAGCGGGTTTCGATTTTTCTTTGGTGGAGCCTTTCGCCAAATCAGTCAAAGAGGCGATCGGCTGGGAAGATGACAAGGCAGAACCTCAAAAGGTTCGGAAATATTTTCCAAATTTAAAGAGGGATCCGGAAACTTTCCCTTTTATAGAGGAGCTCGAAGATCTCATAAAGGACGAATGGGAAAGGTCCGACAAACGATCTAGTCTGACCAACAGGTTGGCCAAGATGTATCCCTTGAAGGAATCAAAAATAGACCCCTTGACCAACGCACCTACCGTTGATGCCTCTTTGATGCGTCTCGCCCGCCACGTCACCCTACCGATTGAGGATGCGGTATCCTTTCGAGATGTGCTCGATCGGAAGATGGACCTGGAGTTAAAAAAGGCCTACTCCACAGCCGGGGGTGCCTGCAGACCTGCAATAGCTACAGCAGCAGTAGGAAGAGCCATCTCGGGATGGACATCTAAGGTAGAGAAAGACCTGCAGGATGGCGTCGAGATGGAAAAAATAATTTCCTCCCTACAGGAAATCAGATTGGCAGGGGATTTTGTAGCAGAGGCGTCGGTAGACGTCATAAGATCGTCAGCCAGGACTATGCTGGCATCAGTGACAGCAAGGAGAGCCCTATGGCTCAAACCATGGATGGCCGATACGGCATCTAAACTGAACTGGTGCAGGATCCCATATGACGGCACAAATCTGTTTGGCACCAAATTGGACTCTGCTATCTCCAAGGTAACGGGGGGAAAGTCAGGGTTAATTCCCTCCGATAGGAGACCCAAGGCACAGAAAGGACCAGCATTCAGGCGTAACCTTCCGAATAAGTACAGAGAGGCCAGATCCTACCGCCCTGGTAGGGAATTTAGGAGGGACTGGAAGAACACAAAGCCGGCTTTTCTTAGAATGCAGAAAATCAAGTCCACCCCGGCAGGGGATCAACAGAAGTCGTTTTGAAGTCTCGCCTGCCCATTCGGCTCCGGGGAGCAGTCAGGTGGGCGCCAGGCTAAGAAACTTCTCCCAAATCTGGTCAAGTCACATAGAGGATTCATGGACATTGTCCACAATAAAGTTCGGACACAAGTGGAGGTTCATAAACAGACCTCCGGGGAATCACTTCCAGGCAACCAGACAACCATCCTCACCACTCAGAAGAAGCCTGTTAATAAAGTATGTGGCGGAACTGAAGCAGAAGGGGGCAATACTGGAGGTCCCAGCATGTCAAAGGGGGAGAGGTTTCTACTCCCCCCTATTCTTGGTAAAGAAGAAGACAGGGGACCTACGCCCTGTGTTGGACCTCAAGAGGCTCAACAAAGGAATACAGGTCGAGGCCTTCAAGATGGAAAGTCTCCAGTCCATACTACTGGCAGTGAATCTGGGAGATTGGATGCTTTCAATCGATTTATCAGACGCTTATCTTCACATACCAATCCATCCAGCTTTTCAAAAATTCCTCCGGTTTGCCATAAACCAAGGCCATTTTCAGTTCCAGTGCCTCCCATTCGGCATCTCCTCAGCACCCAGAACATTTACAAAAGTTCTATTACCCTTGGTAGCACTCCTCAGACAAAAGGGGTTACGCATTCACCATTACCTGGACGACATCCTATTGTTAGCAGAGGATCAAGAGACGCTGATTCACCACCGAGAAGTTCTACTCGCAACTCTCCGGAAATTTGGTTGGATAATCAACTGGAAGAAGAGCAGTCTACAACCCACCCAAAATATGGTCTTCCTGGGAGCAGATCTAAACACCAAGACGAACAGGATACAGCTCCCGCAGGAGAAAATACAGCCTCTAATTCGGAAAATGCAGAGGCTACTTTCCACCAATCACCTACCTGCCAGAGCCTGTCTGAGCATTCTGGGATCCATGTCCGCAACCATACCAATGGTACAGTGGGCACAGTGGCATATGAGAACTCTGCAGAACTCATTTCTCAGGCAGTGGGATGGAGTGTCGATGCATCAGACCATCTCTATATCCGGAGCAGTGAAACGATCAGTATGGTGGTGGACGCGTCAAGGCAACCTCAGGAGATTCAAGCTCATAATCCCTCCAGATCCCAAAGTCATCACCTCGGATGCTTGCCAGAGCGGTTGGGGAGCCCACTTCCGAGATCGAGCAGCCCAAGGCCGATGGCCCTTTCAGGCTCAAGGGATAGTCTCGAATATCCTGGAACTCAGGGCAGCCTTCCACGCATTAAAGGCATTTACACCGCTACTAGAGGGGGAGGATGTGCTGATCAGGATGGACAACAAGGTAGCAGTGTCCTACATTCAGAAGCAAGGAGGTACCAGGAGTACCACTCTGATGGAAGAAGTCCGACCCATTCTAGAATGGGCCCAAATACACCTGGCAAGTCTAAAAGCAGTTTACGTTCCAGCGGCTCAGAATATGCTAGCCGACTACCTAAGTCGGGAAACGTTGTCCAACAACGAGTGGTCCTTGAGTCCGCAGGCATTCTCTCTCCTGACAGAAGCCTGGGGAATGCCAGAAATAGACCTGGCGGCCACTCCAATGAACACCAAGTGCCACAGGTTCCTGACGAGGGGCTCATTTCCATCAGCAGAAGGAATAGACTGCCTGATCCACCCGTGGGACTTCAAGTTGGGGTACATATTTCCTCCAACCCCGTTGATTGCGAGGTTCCTGTCCAGACTTCGGAGATCGTCGGTAACAGTAATAGCGGTAATCCCGATGTGGCCGAGAAGACCGTGGTTCACGACCCTCCTACAACTCAGCCTTCAACCTCCAATTCCTCTTCCAATGACCCCGGACCTTCTATCCCAGGGGCAGTTCCTTCACCCAGCACCAGAGAGATTACATCTGATGGCCTGGAGGTTGAGAGGGTTAGGCTAAGGGCGCAAGGTTGTTCACAAGAGGTTATATCAACCATGATGCAAGCCCGGAAAGTATCTACTAATACCATCTATACGAGGGTTTGGGAGAGATTCTGCTCCTTGGCACAACAGAAAGGGTGGAACCACCTCTCTCCAGAACCGTACCAAATTCTAGAGTTTCTCCAATCAGGGGTAAGCAAAGGCCTAAGCTCAAGTACCCTTAAAGTACAAGTGTCGGCTCTGTCAGCAAAGACGGGAACTAGGTGGGCATTCCACCCACTGGTAATACAATTCCTAAAGGCCTGCCTAAAGATAAAACCCCCCAGAAAACCAGTTTTTCCGTCATGGGACCTATCAGTAGTTCTCCACGCTCTTTCCAACCCTCCGTTTACTCCATTCGAAACCGTATCTCTTTGGGACCTGACCTTGAAGCTATCATTCCTCATAGCAATAACATCAGCTAAGAGAGTGTCAGAGATACAAGCACTAATGATCTCGGAACCCCACTTAGTCTTTCTACCCGACGGAGTAGTTCTAAGACCATCAGAGCGCTTCACACCTAAAGTAGTAACTTCTTTTCACTACAACCAAGACATCATTCTGCCATCCTTCACCAACGATCAGGGTGAACCGCATCCGTTAGATGTCAAAACAACGATCTCGAACTACTTGGCAGCTACCACCTCCTTTAGGAAGACGGATTCCCTCATGATCATTCCCTATGGAACCAGACGCGGGCAAGCAGCCTCTTCACGGACTATCTCGTCCTGGCTAGTCAAAGCCATTAAGAAGGCATATTCCACTCAGCACCTGACGATCCCTGAAGAGGTCAAGGCTCATTCTACTAGGGCAGTGGCTACCTCCTGGGCAGCATATTGCAGGGTATCACCAGAGACAATATGCAGAGCAGCAACGTGGTCTTCCAGACATACTTTCATTTCTCACTACAAAGTGGATTCTGCCCATTTGTCCATGTCAGACTTCGGAAGATCCGTTGTTAGAGCCAATTCTTCCGCATTATAGGAATAAACATTATTTTTCTTGCACCCACCCGACTGGCGAGTTATTTCCCAGTGTGTGCTGCCATGAAGGCGTCAGGAAAACGGAAAATTGTATACTTACCTTTCCGTAATTTTCCTTTGCTGACGCATCTTCATGGCAGCACACAATTTCCCACCCCGTTTTTGTGATGATATATACAGAGAATACAGCGGGGGATCTCCCCTTCAACTTTATAGCTATCCAATCCTGTCAGGTTGTGGGGGCGGAGTCACAACCCAGTGTGTGCTGCCATGAAGATGCGTCAGGAAAGGAAAATTACGGAAAGGTAAGTATCCAATTTTCCGTTTTTTTATATAGTTACCTACTGTTTTCCATGCCTAGGCAAATTATGTCATACATCCCAGTGGTCTTCAGGAGGTGAGAATGGATTTTCTCAGCTAAGCACACCCTGCTGCCTGCATGCCTGAGCTAAGAACAGATACTGTAGATTCCAGGAAGTAAATAAGATTTTTTTTTTTTTTGTGACAGTGTTGATGGAGTAAATGCATGTAGACAGGAAGTGGATAAAAGAGGGTAGAAGAGATCATAAAAACTGCAATACAAAAAGTATATAACAGAAGGTGAAAACAGTCTTCATGAAAACAAAAAAACATGATAGATGTTTATGATACACAGCCCATTAGATGGATACATGGTATTAAACCGCATCAAAAAAAAAATTGGGCCCGGGCAGTTTAACCACTTCAGCCCCGGACCAATTGTCAGCTTAAGGACCAGAGGTCTTTTTTCAATTTCGCACTGCACTACTTTAACTGGTAATTGCGCGGTCATGCAATTTTGTAACCAAACAAAATTTGCGTCCTTTTCTTCCCACAAATAGAGCTTTCTTTTGATGGTATTTGATTGCCTCTGTGATTTTTATTTTTTGCGATATAAACGGAAAAAGAGCGAAAATTTTGAAAAAAAAAAAGAGATTTTCTAATTTTTGTTATAAGAAAAATCTAATAAACTCAATTTTAGTCAAACATTTGGGCCAAAATGTATTCAGCCACATGTCTTTAGTAAAAAAAATGCCAATAAGCGTATATTTATTGGTTTGCGCAAAAGTTATAGCGTCTACAAACTAGAGTACATTTTCTGGAATTTACACCGCTTTTAATTTATGACTGCCTATCTCATTTCTTGAGGTGCTAAAATGGCAGGGAAGTACAAAACCCCCCCAAATGACCCCATTTTGGAAAGTAGACACCCCAAGCTATTTGCTGAGAGGCATGTTGAGCCCATTGAATTTTTTTTTTTTTTAGTCCCAAGTGATTGAATAAAGACAAAAATAAAAAAAAATTTTTTTTTTTTCAAAAAGTTGTCACTAAATGATATAATGCTCACACATGCCATAGTTATATGTGGAATTGCACCCCAAAATACATTTTGCTGCTTCTCCTGAGTATGGGGATACCACATGTGTGGGACTTTTTGGGAGCCTAGCCGCGTACGGGGCCCCGAAACCCAAGCACCGCCTTCAGGATTTCTAAGGGTGCAAATTTTTGATTTCACTCCTCACTACCTATCACAGTTTCAAAGGCCATAAAATGCCAAAATAGCACAAAACCCCCCCAAATGACCCCATTTTGGAAAGTAGACACCCCAAGCTATTTGTTGAGAGGCATGGTGAGTATTTTACAGCTCTCATTTGTTTTTGAAAATGAAGAAAGTAAAGAAAAAAAAAATGTTTTTTTTTTTTTTTTTTCAATTTTCAAAACTTTGTGACAAAAAGCGAGATCTGCAAAATACTCACCATACCTCTCAGCAAATAGCTTGGGGTGTCTACTTTCCAAAATGGGGTCATTTTGGGGGGTTTTATGCCATCTGGGCATTCCATGGCCTCCGAAACTGTGATTGGCAGTGAGAAGTGAAATAAAAAAATTACACCCTTAGAAAGCCTGAAGGCGGTGCTTGGTTTTTGGGGTCCCGTACGCAGCTAGGCTGCGTACGGGAGAAGCAACAGAATGTATTTTGGGGTGTATTTCCACATATGCCCATGACATGTTTGAGCAATATATCATTTAGTGACAACTTTTTGTAAAAAAAATATATATATATTTTTTTTTTTCATTATTCAATCTCTTGGGACAAAAAAAAAAAAATATTTAATGGGCTCAATATTGCTCTCAGCAAATAGCTTGGGGTGTCTACTTTCCAAAATGGGGTCATTTGGGGGGGGGGGGGCTTGAACTGTCCTGGCATTTTATGCACAACATTTAGAAGCTTATGTCACACATCACCCACTCTTCTAACCACTTGAAGACAAAGCCCTTTCTGAAACTTTTTGTTTACATGAAAACATATATTTTTTTTGCAAGAAAATTACGTTGAACCCCCAAACACTATATATATTGTTAAAGCAAAGGCCCTACAGATTAAAATGGTGGGTGTTGCATTTTTTTTTCCACACAGTATTTGCGCAGCGATTTTTCAAACGCATTTTTTGTGGAAAAAATACACTTTTTTTTATTTTAATGCAATAAAACACACTATATTGCTCAAATTTTTGATGAAATAAAAAATATGATCTTAGGCCGAGTACATGGATACCAAACACGACATGCTTTAAAATTGCGCACAAACACGCAGTGGCGACAAACTACATACATTTTTAAAAGCCTTTAAAAGCCTTTACATGATACCACATTAGATTCACGGAAGAGGTCTACTGCTAAAATTACTGCCCTCGATCTGACCTTCACGGTGATACCTCACATGCATGGTGCAATTGCTGTTTACATATGACGCCAGACCAACGCTTGTGTACGCCTTTGCGCAAGAGAAGGGGGGGCAGGGGTGCTTTTTTTTTTTTTTTTTTTATTTATTTTTAGCTTTTTTTTTTTTTTTTTAAACTGTTCCTTCCATTTTTTTTCTTTGTTATCATTTTTATTGTTATCTCATATCCCCTATGATAGCAATAGGCAGTGACAGGTACTCTTTTTTTGAAAAAATTGGGGTCTATTAGACCCTAGATCTTTCCTCTGCCCTCAAAGCATCTGACCACACCAAGATTGGTGTGATAAAATGCTTTCCCAATTTCCCAATGGCGCGGTTTATATCCGGGAGGGGGGACATTCCCTCCCACTGCTTGTAAAAGCAGTCTAGAGGCTAATTACCCGCTAGAATTGCTTTTACATGAAAGCCGATCACTGGCTGAAAAGAATGATACCAAGATGATACCTAAACCTGCAGGCATCATTCTGGTATAACCATTCAAAATCCAGCAACATACTGGACATATATTGTAATCTTTTTTTTTTCATGCAGCCTCTTGGCTGAACGAAAAAAAGAGATTGATTGGTGGGTATGCCCACCATTAGAATACCTCCCTTCATCCACCCACTTCTAATGATGGGCATACATGCACCATTTATATATGCCGATGCATGGGGGCATCCTCCCGCAAAAGTTATGCCGTGTACACACGGTCGGAATTTCGACCGTATGTACGTGGCATTATGAGCCAATCGCTCCCCCCCCCCTGCTGCCCCCATGCTTTGGCACATATGCTCTTTTTTTTAACTGTGGTGGTGAAATCACCACCTACAGCTTTGGAGTCGCGGCTTTATGTATCGTGGGAGCAAACGCTATTGCTGTCAAGATGAATAAATCTGCGCTGCAACTGAATGGCGCACCTGAAAACAAAAAAATGCTTAACACTAAAACACAGTAAACAAAATTACATACCTGAAAAGCAAGCATGATAAAACATAGCAGAATAGAATGGAGTAAAAAAAGAGCAACAATAGAGAGAGAATAGAGAGAGAGAGAGAGAGAACAATAAAATGACAACTATTTTTTTTTTTTTTTTTTTTTTTGAGATTCACAGGTAAAAAAGCTCCTGACTGTTAACGACTGAATCAAAACGCTACCACAAAAAAAATGTTAGCGATCGCAGGGATCAGGCCTGACTCTGCGAACGCTGCAGTTATGTGTGCTTAGTGTTTTGTAAGTGACAGTGATCGATCAATACTGCACTTGGGTGGGCTGGGCTGGGCGGAGGGGGAAAACGCAGGTGCTAGCAAGTATCTGGGCTGATCCCGCTAACAATGCGTTTTTTTTTAACCCTAAACTGCTGGGACGCTAGTATAGATCTGATCAGATCAGATATTGATCTGTTCAGATACTGTGCCACTAAGGGAGGTGTATGCTTTGCGCGTGGGTGTTTGCGGTACTGGCACTAACCTGGGGCGACGCAGACCTTATTTGACCCTAAAACCTAATTGATATCACCCGCCGGGCGATCAGGGGGTTAAACCGTTATTGGGTAATAAATGGCGGGTGCCCTGACAGTATAAAAAACAAGCTAACTAACCAGCGTCACCCGTAACAGTAATACGGTGATCACTGGTGAAAGGGTTAACTAGGGGCAATCAGGGGGTTAAAACCTTTATTTAGGTTGTAATATGGGGGTACCTGACCTATAAACCTATTTATGAACCTATATAAACCTGGCGGTTAACCTAAAAAAAAAACTGGCTACCTAGCGGCACCAGTGACACTAATGCAGTGATCAGAAAAACGATCGCTTAGTGACACTGGCAAAAGGGGGTGAAAGGGTTAACTAGGGGCAATCAGGGGGTTAAACCTTTATTAGGTAATATATGGGGGTACCTGACGCTATATAAATACCTGACGGGGAACCTAAATAACGAAATAACTAACTGGCTAACCAGCGTCACCAGTGACACTTATACAGTGATCACTGGTGAAAGGGTTAACTCTAGGGGCAATCAGGGGGTTAAAACCTTTATTTAGGTTGTAATATGGGGGTACCTGACCTATAAACCTATTTATGAACCTATATAAACATGGCGGTTAACCTAAAAAAAAACTGGCTACCTAGCGACACCAGTGACACTAATGCAGCGATCAGAAAAACGATCGCTTAGTGACACTGGCAAAAGGGGGTGAAGGGGTTAACTAGGGGCAATCAGGGGGTTAAACCTTTATGGGGGGGGGGGGGTAGGGGGCTACCTTAGACCTAAAGGGGCCTAAAACTAACTGCCCTGACAGTTATTACAGTCACACTGACACTAAATGCAGTGATCAGTAAATAAATGATCACTGCAATTAGTGACACTGTGACTGGGGGGGCAGGGGGTGGGGGGGTGGAATATGTGCCTATGTGTACTGGTGTCAGTGTACTGTTGTGCACTAACCTTTACATGTTCACAGCTCGGCGTCCCGGTCACATTCGCCAGGAGCATCGCGAGGGGGTGGCCAGAAACCACTGGCTGTCCCCTCGTCCCGGATCGCTCCTGAAGCGATGCCGACCGTCCCCGCCGGCGGAGGGGGTTCCGATCGGACACCCCACCCGCCGGAAGAATGTCACGTACAGGTACGTGATTTTGCCTGTACGTGCCATTCTGCTGACGTATATCTACATGGGGCGGTCGGCAAGTGGTTAAGTCATAATGTGGTAGTATGCATTGCATACTACCACATTATGACAGGCTTACCTGAAAACTAAGCCCTCCAGCGGCACCCTGTCAATGCTGAAGGCGCTTCCATCTTCAGCCAGTCTTCTTTCTGGGTTTGCAAGCTTCAGCTATCTGATTGGCCACACTGGCAGTGATGTCACTCCGCGCATACGCGTGGGAGTTGCTGTTTATGGCACACTCTGAAGGAATGGCACGGGTATGCCATTCCTTCAGAGCACATGCACCAGTAATGTCACCGGCTGTATCTAATAGTAATATCTACTAAAGGGTGCACATTTAGGAGATATTTACAGTTCTTATAGGTAAGCCTTATTATAGGCTCACCTATAGGTAAAAATCAGACATGGGAGTTTACTCCCACTTTAAAATCTATTTAATAAAAATATAGAAAGCAGAATTCTATGTACAATATCCATAGCAACCAATAAGAACTTGCTCTGGTTGCATTGGCTGGCTTCATTTCTGTATTTTATAGATTGTGCTCTGCTACTTGCATCATTGTATGTATCTGTTTATTCACTGTCTTCTGGAACCATGTCCTCATACAAACTCTGTATTTATAAGTTAGCTTTATGTTTTTGGCATCATAGTAAAGAAACACAACTACTGAAGTTTTATGATAAAAGTATGTTGTAAAAAGGTTAGTTAACTCCTCTGGCATTGTCTGCTGCTTCCTGATGAAAACAATCTGTTAAAAACTTGTAGTAAGTTTTGATCTTATTTGTCATGAGTAATACTGGGAAGAGTTTTTGAAATTTAGGAAGCATGGTATGATTTAGAAGCACATATAATATGCATTATCTGTTTATGTTGTTAGTCTTGCCAATAATACTGTACACAAAAAAGCATAAATATCGTTTTACACAAGTAGATACTGTATGTAAGATCATTAAGTGGAATATATCATTAAAATAAAAGCTTAAAAAAGAAATATTAGAAACTAAAAAATAAGAAAATGAGTACATAAACTACAGGATGTTCCAAAATTGTTCTATGCAATGAATTTCTAAAGGTTAAAGCTCAACCGCAAGAAATTTAATAATTCTCCCCTGCAGTGGGACTGTGCCCACACTGCAAGGGTTACCTGCTCGTTTAACCAGGGGAAAATAAGAGCACTTTAACTTACCAGATCCTGTGCTCCACAGGCGGACTGCACTCCCCTGTGCCCAAGTGATGGACTGTCCCTCGACTATGGACACTGTGCTGGTCTTTATGACATCAGGACCTTACACTGGTCTAGCAGTGCAAAGGAGTGGAGGATCAGGCAAACAAATTTTATTTTCTATGCCCCTATGCCTAAAGAAGCAGGCAACTCTTGTTCTTTGGCCCCACTGCAAGGAGGAATTTTTAAGTTTTTTGAAGTCTTGTTTTAATTAAAGACCATTCATTTATTAAAAAGAAGAAACATGCATTGCAAAGTACAGTTTAACAGGCATCAGTTTCTATAGACTTGTATGGGAATGCAAAACCAGTTTGAAGCAAGCAAACGGCCATTGACACTTGCCCAAACTTACTAATTTGTTAGAAAAAAAGTAAGATATTTTAATTCATTAAATGATCTACCCAGCATAATTCTAAAGAACTCTAAAGAAACCAACATAATTCTAAAATGCACACCCACAATTGAGATAAGATTGAAGTATGTTTGTCATACTTGAAATGTTCCCCTGGGTGCCATAGTCTAATGCCTGTCTGTCCAACTGCCACAGCCAGTCTGTGAGGGTTTCATCCTAGCTTTTGAATTTTATATACATTACATTATAGAGGATGCCTAAGAGAGTAAGACTGATGAACAAAAACCTAGATCTACAGGAGGAAGATCTTATTGGTCCCTAGGAGACAGAAGAAGAGAGTAGATAATTCTGCACGTTTGCTACAACTTTTCCAGGTGTTTCCAGTGGAGGGTACAGGTAATGGCACAGCTTACAAAGATATTTTAGAAAATTGCACAATTCCAACCTTATGGTAACAATTTCAAGAGTAGATTACCAGTTCTAGGGACAGCTGCCACATCCACATCCTTAGTATTGAGAGAATTTTTACAGTAATTGGGAGGTTATCCCATATAGGTTGGACTTTAGAGGATGTACAGATGACACTGAGGTGAGCACATAGTTTAGTTTAAAACAAGTTTATTTAAATACAAAAAGTACATTGTTAAAAACTAGTTATGCAAAGACATATCATCTCAAGCAAGGTGATAATGACATATCACTGATGTTTATGTCGATACTTGTTTCAAATGCTGATATTAGTACACAGATGTGGAATCATCCAATGCGTTTTGCGGAGTGGTATCTCTGCTTTTTCAGGGAAAATTCAGAGTGTATCTAGTTAACATTCAATTAGGAAAAAAACATCATCATTACTATCAAAAAAGCTAAATAATTCAATAATTTGTCAAATATTCTTTTATATAATTTTCATAAAAATATCATATTATAATAAGAATGCTCACCAATTTCATCAGCAAGTGGCCACATACAATCCCACGGCTCAACAAAGACCAAGACTACCGTCCAGCCGACTGGTCCCTGATACAATTACGCAGGGTCAGGTCTGGAGGACACTGGATCGTATACTGACGGATTAAGGTGGAAATTGTATCCAACCCAAAGTACTGTGAAAGAGAAAAAAGCTGTATATTTTATAACCATAGTATTACAACATCCAAAATTAAGAATATATATAAATTATATATACACACACTGTAATAGTGAGAGTCCCTGTCTCTGGGAAAATGGGGTTAAAGTGGACACAGAGTCTGCATATCGGCGGACTGCAGAGCTACAGAACATAGCGCTGAAATGGGGAAAACTGCCTTGGCAACATTCTCTGGATTTTGCTATTTCCAGATGGGGCTCTGTAGTTTGGAGAACCCTAAGAGTCTTGGGTGGGACGGGATCTCCAACCCTGTGTCCAGGTCTTGTGGATAGCCAGTAGGTTGTTTGCCCAGGTGCACACAGCCTATATAATGAGGGGCTGGTGAGAGCAGAAGGTGGTGGAAGGAGGAGTGTGAACAGCTTGTGACCTGTGTCTGGAAAGCTGTCTGCCCTGCGGGCAACTCTTTACCCAGGGACTGGAAAAGGCTGGCCAGCCTTGAGAGTCAAGGAGACTAAGGTAGCCAGTGAGTCCAGGGGGCTGGAAAGAAGAAGTTTGTTGGGAGCCAGCAAAGGAACTGCTGACGAGAGAGCCAGGAGGCTTGGTATGTTTTTCATTTGAGTGCTAAATGAAGTTTAAACCCCTGCATGGGAATCCTGAATGGACTTGTGTTTTGTTTTTCCATTTAATAAACGTGGGCTACCAGGCCCTTAAAGTGATTGTTATTTTTAAAAAAAAAAAAAAACAGAATGTTTACAAATGTTATACTTTCCTCCATTGAGCAGCTCGTTTTGCACAGAGTGGCCTCGATCCTCCTCTTCTGGGGTCCCTCGGTGGCTCTCGCGGCTCCTCCTCGCATTATATTACCGTGTGGGCACGCTCCCGAGTCCAGCATTTCCGTCCATAGACACGAATGCCGGACTCGGCCCCGCTCCTGATGCCTGTGTCATTGGATTTGGTTGACAGCAGCGAGAGCCAATATATATATATATATATATATATATATATATATATATATATATATATACACACACACACACACACACACACACACATTGTATATCTATCTTTTCTTTTTATTTATTATCAGTATCTCAAAAAAGTGAGTACACCCCTCACATTTTTGTAAATATTTTATTATATCTTTTCATGTGACAACACTGAATAAATTACACTTTGCTACAATGTAAAGTAATGAGTGTACAGCTTGTATAACAGTGTAATTTTGCTGTCCCCTCAAAATAACTCAACAAACAGCCATTAATGTCTAAACCGCTGGCAAAAAAAATGGGGGAAACTTCTAAGTGAAAATGTCCAAAATGGGCCAAAAGTGTCAATATTTTGTGTGGCCACCATTATTTTCCAGCACTGCTTTCACCAGAGCTTCACAGGTTGCCACTGGAGTCTTCTTCCACTCCTCCATGATGACATCATGGAGCTGGTGAATGTTAGAGACCTTGCGCTCCTCCTCCTGTGCCCGCGCCACCCCCCAACCCATGCGCCCGGCAGTAGTGGTGGTACTTTTTGAAGCACCCGATTAGAGCCAGAGGCTCTAATAGGCTTAAAAATAGGGTGGGCTCGGGGTGCAGAGAGTGCTCCCTGATCCCACCCAATTGTGTGACATAGCAAATAAATTTTCGCTATTTTCACACCAACCTCCCTCCCCGCCAATCGGGAGACAGGGCGTCAATCTATCCAATCAAGAGCCAGGACCCCGCTCTGGTGCACTCCCTGCACTGAGAGGAGCTTCTGCCTGGCGATAAGTGCCAGGGGGTCTGTCAGAGCGGGTAGGGGGGGGATTGGGGGTGCTGCCAGAGCCACGAGCCCCGCGGGTGGGGGGGTCAGTGGGCACAAGTGGCTGCATATGATGGGCACAAGTGGCTGCATATGAGGGGCACAAGTGGCGGCGTATTATGGGCACAAGTGGCTGCGTATTATGGGCACAATTGGCTGCGTTTGATGGGCACAATGGCTGCAATTGATGGGCACAGTGTCTGCATTTGATGGGCACAGTGAGGCTGCAGTTGATAAGGGGAGGTTTCAGTATTTTTCAGTTTGTTTGCCCCCCCCCCCCAAAAAAAATTTGAGCACCAGTCGCCACTGCATTTGAGGATGCCCCACAGATGCTCAATAGGGTTTAGGTCTGGAGACATACTTGGTCAGTCCATCACCTTTACCCTCAGCTTCTTTATCAAGGCAGTGGTTATCTTGGAGGTGTGTTTGTGGTCGTTATTATGTTGGAATACTGCCCTGTGGCCCAGTCTCTGAAGGGAGGGGATCATGCTCTGCTTCAGTATGTCACAGTACATGTTGGCATTCATGAACTGTAGCTCCCCAGTGCCAGCAGCACTCATGCAGCCCCAGACCATGACACTCCCACCACCATGCTTGACTGTAAGCAAGACATGCTTGTCTTTGTACTCCTCACCTGGTTTCCCGCCACACACGCTTGACACCATCTGAACCAAATATGTTCATTTTGGACTCATCAGACCACAGGACATGGTTCCAGTAATCCATGTCCTTAGTCTGCTTGTCTTCTGCAAACTGTTTGTGGGCTTTCTTGTGCATCATCTTTAGAAGAGTCCTCCTTTCTCGGATGACAACCATGCAGACCTTTTTATGCAGTGTGCGGCATATGGTCTGAGCAGGCTGACCCCCCCCCCCCCCACCCCTTCAAACTCTGCAGCAATGCTGGCAACACTCATATATGTCTATTTCTCAAAGACAACCTCTGGATATGGCGCTGAGCACGTGCACTCAACTACATTAGTCGACCATGGCGAGGCCTGTTCTGAGTGGAACCTGTCCTGTTAAATCGCTGTATGGTCTTGGCCACTGTGCTGAAGCTCAGTTTCAGGGTCTTGGCAATCTTCTTATAGCCTAGGTCATATTTATGTAGAGCAACAATTCTTTTTTTTCAGATCCTTTGAACTTCCAGTGACCAGTATTTGAGAGTGAGAGCGATGACACCAAATTTAACACACCTGCTCCCCATTCACACCTAAGACCTTGTAACACTAACAAGTCACATGACACCGGGGAGGGAAAATGGCTAATTGGGCCCAATTTGGACATGTTCACTTAGGGGTGTACTCACTTTTGTTGCCAGCAATTGGTTACATGACTGCAAACTTTTGGGCATATAGTGTACACTAGATTTTATACTAAACGCAACTTTTCATAATTTACTGTAAGCAGTGCTAGTTACCTGTGTTTACTGTTTGCTCTATACAATGGTCACTATGATCATAACATAAAGTACTGCTTTCTGTGAGTCATGGTGGAAGTAAAGGAACCAAAGTTAAAAAAGCTTAATACGCTCTGTCACTGGGATCTAACGTGCCCAAATGGGCTCTTATGGCAACATTTGCACCCATGGGTGTTCTCCATAAATACATATAAACCCTTAAACAAACAAAAAAAACTGAGAATCTAAAACCATAAAACCTATACGTAATCTCTAACATTGTCATATTATTCTGAAATGTTATTCATATCGAGAATAACCTTGTGTCCTCAAATTTACAATCTGTTAAACTTGTGTGTTGACGTAAGCGGTTGGAAATCAGTGACAGTCTGTAATTTGGATCTGCTTGGAATTTTGTCAAATCCGTTTTCGATCAAAATGAATTCAAATGACGTCATATCAAATTGCAACTCTTGCATAGATAAATAGGAAAAACTGCAGAAAGACTGGAGACAATTTTACATCCTGCAACTCCCACTGGAAAATACACTGCACGCATGCTTTTTTCTTTAAACATTTCTGCCATTCTCATTTTACTAGTCCAAGAGATACAGTAATGTGAAAAGATAAGTACACCCATGAAAATGTTTTTAGCCTTTTCAAATTTTATGAACAAGCAAACATTAGATGTTCATTCAAACAATGCTTACAGGTAAAGCTAATATACATGAACAGATGCCACAAAATTGATATAATGTAATTATTCTCATAATCGACAAGAACAAACCTGAAGATTTGTGTCCCCCGGACTCAGCAGATCACAGATTGGGTTACAGGGCCAATGAAATTGGCTCTGTATCATGTGATCACAGTGAACAATCACACCTGAAAACAAAGGCTGCATGATGCAGCCTTTGAACTGTTGTGAGAGGAAACAGTGCTTACTACACCTAATGGGATAGTAATAAGCAACCACAGTGTAAATAAAAATGTAAAAGTGCAGCAGGCAGTGTCTCTGATCAATAGCAACAGCAGCACAATATCACCATAATGACACTGCACTGTTCTGGTGACCAAAAAAAATAAAAAATATAAAATACTGTGTGTATATATATATATATATATATATATATATATATATATATACACACATACACATACATATAGCTCACAAAAGTGAGTACACCCCTCACATTTTTGTAAATATATTATATCTTTTCATGTAACAACACTGAAGAAATTACATTGCTACAATGTAAAGTAGTGAGTGTACAGCTTGTATAACATTGTCAATTTGTAGCCCCTCAAAATAACTCAACACACAGCCATTTAATGTCTAAACCGCTGGCAAAAAAAGTGAGTACACTCCTAAGTGAAAATGTCCAAATTGGCACAAAGTGTCAATATTTTGTGTGGCCATCATTTTCCAGCACTGCCTTAACCCTCTTGGGCATGGAGTTCACCAGAGCTTCACAGGTTGCCACTGAAGTCCTCCTCCACTCCTGCATATTGACATCACGGAGCTGGTGGGTGTGATTATTATTATTATTATACAGGATTTATATAGCGCCGACAGTTTACGCAGCGCTTTACAACATTGGGGCAGACAGTACAATTATAATACAATTCAATACATGGGGGAATCAGAGAGCCCTGCTTGTTAGAGCTTACAATCTAGGAGGGAGGGTCAGGTTATACAAAAAGGTAATAGCTGTGGGGGATGAGCTAATGGAGAAAATAGTGCAGTTGTTAGATGGAGGCAGGATAGGCTTCTTTGAAGAGGAAAGTTTTCAGGGATCGCCTAAAAGTGGATAAATTTGAAGACAGTCTGACAGATTGGGGTAGGGAATTCCAGAGGATGGGTGAGGCTCGGGAGAAGTCCTGGAGGCAAATATGGGAGGAGGTTATGAGGGAGCTAGAGAGCAGGAGGTCTTGGGAGGAACGACGAGGGCGATTAGGTTGGTATTTTGAGACTAGGCTAGTGATGTAGCTGGGGGCAGAGTTGTGGATGGCTTTGTAACTTATTGTTAGTATTTTGAATTTAATTTGTTGAGCGAGTGGCAGCCAATGAAGGGATTGGCAGAGAGGGGTAGCACTGAGCGGTTTGTAAGGTGGATGAGTCTGGCAGCAGCATTCATGATGGATTGAAGGGGGATAGTCTATTTAAAGGTAAGCCAATGAGGAGGGAGTTGCAGTAGTCAAGGCGAGAGATAACCAGGGAGTGAATCAGGAGCTTTTATGTTAGAGACTTTGCACTCCTCCAACTTCCGTTTGAGGATGCCCCACAGATGCTCAGTAGGGTTTAGGTCTGGAGTCATGCTTGGCCAGTTCATCACCTTTACCCTCAGCTTCTTTATCAAGGCAGTGGTCATCTTGGATTTCAGGCATGGTATATTTTTAAAAAGTTACATCTGCCCAAGCGGAAGCAATGTCATTTTGTATATGCCAAACCTATGAGATCCCCTGGAAACTGGAAATAGATGAGGTGAAGACCATGACATCACCACCCCGCATCTCCTCCCTGTGCAATCAGAGAACACTTTGCATTCAATCATTGCAAAGAATTCTCTGAATGGTGGCCATGCTGAGTGACAGACCTCCTGTGTTCATGATCCATCAGGCCAGCCATTTAGCGTGGGACTCAGAAGCAAGTAGAGATCACTAGAGGAGCAATGTTTACATTAGTTATTTGCAGCTTTCAGGGGCATCGGCTAGGTATGGGCTGGCCAAGCAAAGTACAACAAAGCTAAAGTGAGACATGTACGTAAAAATATACCATGCCTGGAATTCTTAAAAAAAATATATAGTTGTCCATATAAGACTATTAATACTTACTTTTTCAGGTGGTGCATTCTATGATCTCTAGCAGAATCTTCAACATGCAACACTTCCAGTAGACATGTGCAATTTATTTCGGTCCGAATATAAATTCAGACAAATTTTTGGTTGTTCAGAGATTCGGATGTATCCGAATCTCCAAACGAAATAGCAATGAATGTCGTTGGAATTCATTTAATATGGTTTGGTATATTTGTTTTCTAGCGAATTCCAAATTTTTGGAACGATTCAATGATCTACCGATTTGAATTCAGTGTGAAGAATATCTGGTTGTTAAGGAGCGTGCTGGGAAGCCGGCCGCCGTGTCCTTAACAACCGATGACTCATCAAGTGTCAGCAGGCTTGCCAGCTGACAGATGAAAATAAACAAAAGAATGCAGGCAATAAAACATGTAATTGACATTGGATATACTTCGGGGGGGAATTTATTTTTTGTTTTTGTACCTTTTTACACTCTTTTTGTATATGAGTAGGAGTACTATCTACCCCTACTCATTCACATGGGTGGGGCTGGGATTTGGGTGCTTCCAGATTCTGATAAGTCACCCCCGCACCCCCACCACCACTGGGCCAGGTGTGTGGGGAAGTGGCCCTTGTCCCCATCAACATGGGGACAAGGTGCCTTGGGGGCAGAGATCCCCTCCCCCAAAGCACCCCCCCTATGTTGAGGGCATGTGACCTGGTATGGTTCAGGAGGGGGGACACTCGCTCACCACCCCCCTTTCTTGCCTGTCAGGCTGCATGCTCGGATAAGGTTCTGGTATGGATCTTGGGGGGACCCCACATTTTTTTTTATTTTGGCGTTGGGTTCCCCCCAAAATCTATACCAGACCCAAAGGTCCTAGCATGGATTAGGGGGCCCCACACTGTTTTTTTCTGCATATTTATTTGCTGGCATTCTTTTGTTTATATTTCAGCTGTCATCGGGGAAGCCCGCTGACAGCTGATGAGTCCCCAGTTGTTAAAGAATAAGTTCTTTATAAAAACAATTTGATTTGCTAAGTGTCAATTAAATTCATATACACGCATATATATCTGATACAGTCCCAATAGGTGATGATAGATGGTGCTCGTGCTTAACCGCTTCAGCCCCAGAAGATTTTACCCCCTGACTGACCAGAGCACTCTTTGAGATTCAGCACTGCGTAGCTTTAACTGACAATTACGCGGTCATGCAACGTTGCACCCAAACAAAATTGACGTACTTTTTTTCCCATAAATAGAGCTTTCTATTGGTGGTATTTGATCACCTCTTCGGCTTTTTTTTTTGCGCTATAAACAAAAAGAGCAA
Source organism: Lithobates sylvaticus (assembly GCA_028564925.1). NCBI lineage: Eukaryota > Metazoa > Chordata > Amphibia > Anura > Ranidae > Lithobates > Lithobates sylvaticus. The sequence goes on from CM053032.1 coordinate 185,514,612, forward strand.
CAATTTTGAAAAAAAAACTCAATATTTTTTACTTTTACTTTTTGCTATAATAAACATCCCCCAAAAATATATAAAAACATTTTTTTTTCCTCAGTTTAGGTCGATATGTAGTCTTCTACATATTTTTGGTGAAAAAAAATCGCAATAAGCATATATTGATTGGTTTGCACAAAAGTTATAGAGTCTACAAAATAGGGAATAGTTTTATGGCATTTTTACACATTGGACAATTTTGACACATTTTTGGGACCATTGACATTTATACAGCGATCAGTGCTATAAAAATGCATTGATTACTGTAAAAATGTCACTGGCAGGGAAGGGGTTAATACTAGGGGGCGATCAAGGAGTTAATTGTGTTCCCTAGTGTGTGTTCTAACTGAAGGGGGAGGGGACTGTGCAGGGGAGATGACAGATCGCTGTTCATACTCTGTATGAACAGACGATCTGCCTCTTCTCCCCTCAGAGAACCGGAAACCATGTGTCAGCAACGATCGCGGGAGCCCGGCGGTGATCGTGACTGCCGGGTACACGCATCGGCACCGGGGGCGAGCAGCAGGCACGCGTGCGCCTCTAGGGGCCACAGGGCGAAGCGACATAACATAATGTTGTTTCACTCAGCCATGCCATTCTGCCACAGTACAACTGCAGCGGCTGGTCGGCAAGTGGTTAAATGACGTATCTATGTGCATATGTGCTCAGACTGGGTGCCCCACATGGATGTGCACTCACCCCTAGATGTTGACTATCTATGTCTAATGTTGTCTCGCAAGCTTGTGGGTATACCCCTGTAGAAGTCTGTTGATGGATGTCTCATGCAGAAAAAAACCTCATATAGATGGATGGAAATAACAAAAGAAAATTCTCATTGCACAATGCCATTACAAACCACTTTATTTGGTAAAAAACAATAAAATATTTCCACTCACATATGAAAGTGCCTATAGCCCTGGCACCCGGCGTGTTTAGCAGGTGATTATGGGTAATCGGCCCACTCATGAAAGACACCGCTTGCGGCGTTCGGCTCGATTCCCGGGTGTTTCGTATGGGCGGAAGTGTGTCACGATAAAGCGGAAAAATCTTAACACGTTTTGGCTAATCACAGAGCCATCATCAGGAAGTTCTGATTCTGCCATATTGGTTGAGGGCATTTATACCCTAACTTCAAATGTCGTTAATTGATTATATTAAACACCTGCTAGATACTTCGGGGGAGCTTACAATCTAATTTCTGTGATGAGAAGGCATCTACAGTATGGTTGCCACCTTATCCCTTTAAACCCGAACACATATTAATTACACAGGTTTTGTGGCGGATTAAGGTGGTAATTAAAATCACTTGGTGCCTTATCTGCATTTAATTAGCCTCAGATCCTGTGTAATTCAAAGGTGTTCGGGTTTAAAGGGATGAGGTGGCAACTCTAATCTACAGCGATCATACTGATAGTATTAACTAAGTTGTATAGTAAAAATTAAAATAAATAGAAATATATAATGTGTAAATAAATTGTTGATAAGAAATAAGTGAATAATAAGAGGGCCTTCTGGTGGTCATAAGGTAGATATCATTTGAAAACCGTAATGTTGATTTTAAAGAGGCCCTCTAGTGGTGCAATCTAAATTTGCAATTGATATGAATAAGTGAAATTGTATAATATTAAATAACATTAAATAAAATACATTTTAATAAAATACAGTGGATTTAAATTTATAGTGATAATTAAATAGTGATAATTAAATGATATGTTTTACATAAAGTTTATTAGTGTTAAATTTATATTATGTGACACAGTGAAATAGGTGATATAATGAATGAAAATGATGTTATTATACTTTAATACAAACAAAGTAAAATAATTAATATCATAATATAAATCTCCTTGTGAGTATGATCTGATAACTCTAATGGTACATGTCTGTGGAAATATTGTTGCTCACATTTAGATAATGGTAATTAGACATGTGCATTCATTTTCCTCCGAATGCATTTTCGTCCGAATTTCGGGTATTTTCGTTACTGTTTTAACAAAGGATAACGAACGTGCAAAATCCGAAAACCGAAAGATCCGACATAAACAAATGCTTTATTTTTGTTTTCGTTGTGACAACAGTTCGATATAGATAGGAGATTCAAAATGACGCTGACAATAGAGATCTGTGTCCATCAAACCTGTGGTCGAAAGTGGCTAACCTTAAATTGGTGTTTCCCCCCAAAAAAATATGATTAAAATTCCTAAAAAAATAAAAATAAAAACCTTTGGAATTTTTTTTTTTAACTCACCTCTAAATGCCTGTTGCTAGGGGGTCCCTCGTAGTCTGCCTCCTTCAGTGCCCGGGCTGGTGACATCACTTCCCCTCGGCGCAGTCAGTCATTTGGGACAAGTGACAGGTCCCTGTTGACTGCGCTGCGTATCACGGTGCGCGGTGCCGCTCGCGCATGTGCAGTGGGTGCCCGGCTGTGAAGCCACAGCCAGATGCCCACAGTAAGAATGCCGGCGCCACCGAGCGGATCGGGGAAGGAGCGGGGCTTCGTTCCCCCGCATCGCTGGACCCTGGGACAGGTAAGTGTCCGACTATTAAAAGTCAGCAGCTGCAGTATTTGTAGCTGCTGACTTAAATTTTTTTTTTTTTTAAGGGACACCCCACTTTAACTCTATTAGTCCAAGATTATTCGACATAGAGAGAAAAGATTTGACATGAAGAGTCGACGAAGCAGTCGGCGCGAGCGGACATTTATGGTCAAATGCTCTGCTCAAAGGCTATAGAATAATTCAAATGTTGGTTGACTAGTAATAATAATTAATAAATATAATTATTACTAGTGTCATACAACATTAGAATTCTACTATAGCTTGTAGGCAGAACATTTGACCGGAAATGTACGATTACGGCGACTGCTTCGTCGAATCTTCATGTCAAATCTTTTCTCTCTATGTCGAATAATCTTGGACTAATAGGTTAGGCACATTCGACCTTTTTTTCTATTGTCTCTATAATGTTGAATCTTTTCTCTCTATGTCGTATCAGTTTAGCTCCGTCAAATCTTCTTAGAACATTTGACAGACACCATAATGGTGTCAATTTTGTTTCATTCTGGGATATTTTTTGGATCATATTGGCACCTCTCCAATGTCTGTTAATAGTGCCAATTGCATAAAAGGACAGTCCAGCTGGGTATTTATTGTGTGCCATCCTAAAATGGTTGGACACACTATGTTTTGGGAATCCACTACGGATATTTGTTATGTGTTCACTGACTTGCTTTGTTAATGTCCTAGAAGTCCTGCCCACGTACTGGTAGCCACAGGTACATTCCAGGACGTGTCTAGTGCCACATGTTATGAGTGGTTTAATGGGGTACTGTTTATTGGTTTGGTGAAAGATGACCTTTTCCTAGGAGCCCCCCGTGTGCTCCTACAGGGTGTACATCTTGCACATCTGTAAAAACCTTCCAAGTTAAACATAGTGGTTTCTATTTTCTTGGGGGGGTCAGGTATATTTTTTACTAGTTTTGTTCTTAGACCTGGGGTCCTGCGATAGATACATTTTGGGATTACTTGGTAGTATTTTGTTTTTAAAATGGGATCTTTTTGTTAAGAGTGCATTGCTGTCCATGTCTCCCACCTGTTCTCTTACTTTTAATAGTAAATCGTGGGAATACCCTTTGTCTTTAAACCTTTAGATCAAAGCGTCAGTAGTCTCAATGGATGGTACAATTTCTCTTTATACGCATAAATTGGCCTTTTGGGAAGGCCATCTTCAACTTGGGGTAGTGACAACTCCTGACTGGAATATAAGTATTCCTGTCTGTGTTCTTAACCACTTGCCGACCAGCCGCCGCAGTTGTACTGCGGCAGAATGGCATGGCTGGGCGAAACAACGTTATGTAACGTTGCTTTGCCCTGTGGCCACTAGGGGCACGCGCGCCCCCCTGAAAAAAAATTGCAGATCACCGCCATTACTAGTAAAAAAAAAATAATAATAAAAATTCCATAAAACTATCCCCTATTTTGTAGACGCTATAACTTTTGCGCAAACCCCTCAATTTACGCTTATTTCGATTTTTTTTTTTTTTTTACCAAAAATATGTAGAAGAATACACATCGACCTAAACTGAGGGAAAAAAAGTTTTTTTAATATATATATTTTTGGGGGATATTTATTATAGCAAAAAGTAAAAAATATTGCTTTTTTTATTTAATTTTCGCTCTTTTTTTTGTTTATAGCGCAAAAAATAAAAACCGCAGAGGTGATCAAATACCACCAAAAGAAAGCTCTATTTGTGGGGAAAAAAAAGGACAAATTTGTTTGGGTGCAACGTCGCACAACTGTGCAATTGTCAGTTAAAGAAACGCAGTGCCGAATCGCAAAAAGTGCTCTGGTCAGGAAGGGGGTAAAATCTTCCGGGGCTGAAGCGGTTAAAGTATGTTTTGGTGTTCAACATACCATCTTGTTTAAAGATATGGAGGTCCAGAAAGTCTATATTTTGTTTATGAGCCTTTACCGTAAATTTCATGCCATAGACATTATTGTTAATATGGTTAATGAATTCATCTAATGTAGACTCCTTCTAGTTCCTGGAGTTCAGCATAATATCGTCTATGTATCTATGTATCGTCTATCACATTAACCTATACCTATGCACAACACATATGAACCTCTACAGCATGCCGAACATTAATCACTGAATCCCTACCAGTCCACTCTAGACCATGGAGGGTAAGGGGCAGAGGAAGAGGTAGAGAAAAAAAAACAAACAATCAAAATAACCAATACCACTACACAATAGAACCACAGTGGGAGGGGGGGATGGAAAGAACCATACAAACCATACCCCAATACCCCCAATCCACCACCTCATATGGGAACATATGCCCCGAAGCGCACCACACGACGGAAACGAGGATGCGGGGGGGGGATCACGTAAAAAGGAAAAGAGAAAATTAGGAGAGGGGATCTTCAACCTAACAGATATCACACTGACCATGAATTGTATGTATTAGAACAAGGTTTAAAATTTGCACCCACTAAGAATATGGATACATTTGAAACATTTGTGGACCTGCAGAAATTTGGGAGAAAACTGAATATAAAAAAAACATTTTGCCACTAAGGAAGCTACCCCTAAATTGTTACCACCATGATAATAAATCTACATTTAACCCCAAAACATTTGCACACAAGTTTATAGGTGTGTTTAAAAAGATGGTAGAAGCAGATATAAAAGAAATTCAAATACAAAAAGGGACAAATCAATTTGGGAAGGGATTAGAGCAATCGAACAAAGGAATAACATTGTGATTCGTCCAGCAGACAAAGGGGGGTATTGTCATAATAAACAAAGCAGATTATGACACAGAAATTATACGCATTCTGAGCGATGAAAGTACTTATAAAAAGCTTTAATAACCCTACTCAGAATTTAAAATTACAGTTACAAGAATTAGTGAACAATGCAGGGGACAATAATATTCTTAACAAAAGAGAGAAAAGATACTTAGTTCCAGATGCCCCCATAATGCCGGTGCTTTACCAAGTCCCGAAAATACATAAAAATGTAGTCAAACCTTCAGGAAGGCCAATACTGAGTGGTATAAATTCATTATTCTTCAGATTGGGAGAGTACATAGATGTCTGTCTTCAACCCCTAGTGGCCAAAAGTCCATCTTATTTAAAAGACAGCAAAGATGTTATCAACCATTTACAACATGTTGCAATCAATGAGAACAGCCTCTTGGTCACAATAGACGTTGAGTCTTTGTACACCAACATTCGCCAAAAAGACGCTATGAATGCAGTAAAATGGGCATTAAATAAATTCACCAATCTTAACCACTTCAATACCCGCCTATAGACATATGACGTCCACAAGGTGGATCTCACATACTGGGTGGACATCATATGATGTCCTCCTATTCCCGGCTGTCTAGGGGGCGGCCGCGATTTCCGCCAGGCACCCGCGATTGCCCGGGAAAACAGCGGGACCGTGGAGCTGTGTGTGTAAACACACAGCTCCACGTCCTGTCACTGGAGAGGAGACCGATGGTGTGTTCCCAATACAGAGGAACACCGATCGGTCTCCTCCCCTTGTGAGTCCCCTCCCCCTACAGTTAGAGTCACTTGCAGGGAACATATATTAACCCCTGCAGCGCCCCCTAGTGTTAACCCCTTCCCTGCCAGTCACATTTACACAGTAATCAGTGCAATTTTATAGCAACGATTGCTGTGTAAATGTGAATGGTCCCAAAAATGTGTCAAAAGTGTCTGCCGCAAAGTCGCAGTCACGAAAAAAAAAAAATCGCAGATCGCCGCCATTACTAGTAAAAAATAAATAAAAATAAAAATGCAATAAATCTCCTATTTTGTAAACGCTATAACTTTTGCGCAAACCAATCAATAAACGCTTATTGCGATTTTTTTTTACCAAAAATATGTAGAAGAATACATATCGGCCTAAACTGAGTAAAAAATTTTGTTTTTTGTTTTTTTTAAAAAAAATGGATATTTATTATAGCAAAAAGTTAAAAATATTGTGTTTTTTTTTTCAAAATTGTCGCTTTTCTTTTGTTTATGGCGCAAAAAATAAAAACCGCAGAGGTGATCAAATACCACCAAAAGAAAGCTCTATTTGTAGGAAAAAAAGGATGTCAATTTTGCTTGGGTGCAACGTCGCACGACCGCGCAATTGTCAGTTAAATCTACGCAGTGCCGAATCGCAAAAAGTGCTCTGGTAAGGAAGGGGGTAAAATCGTCCGGGGCTGAAGCGGTTAAATACAGACAGAAACAATAAATTTTAAAGGGCCTGAAACTTGCTATGACCAATAACTTATTTTGCTATGGGGGACAACATTACAACCAAATTAAAGGTGTTTCTATGGGGCCAAATATGCCCCCAGTGTTGCTAACATTTTTCTTAACAAATGGGAAGAAGAGGTAATATATGGTAACATCTGGCCTGACCTGCAAGTATACCGCAGGTACATAGACGATATTATGCTGATATGGAAAGGAACTAAGTCTACATTAGATGAATTCACTAACCATATCAACAATAACATCTCTTTGGAGACGCCTCGGGTGCCTCTCCACCCTCCTCCCCGGGACTTCCAGACCCCCCGACTCTGATCTCACAAACATCCGAGGGCGAGGAGGCGACGGATGATGGCACCGGGCCTACGCTGGCGGAAGTACTAAAGACCATTAAGGTAAACCATACAGCTTTAATGGGGACGGTAGCTGAAATCAGGAGTGACTTTACACTGTTACGGCAAGACGTTCACAAACTGAGGGGCAGGGTGACCGAGACAGAAGACCGAATAAGCGAACTGGAGGACACGGTTAACCCTATCCTGCCCAAACTAAATGCCACCGGCGGGAAAATATCCTCTCTAGAATCCAAAATGGACGATCTCGAGAACCGCTTTAGGAGGAACAACCTGAGGCTGGTTGGGCTCCCTGAGAAGGTGGAGGGATCCGACCCGGTGGCATTCCTAGAAAGCTGGCTGGAGCAGGAATTTGGCCGGGAGTTGCTATCCCCCTGTTTTATAATTGAGAGGGCGCACCGGGTCCCAGGTAGGCCTCTCCCCGCTGGCAATCCCCCACGTACAATGATTATGAGACTGCTCAACTACAGGGACAGGGACTCCATCCTACGAGCTGCCAGACAGAAAGGCAGTCTCAAGATTAACAATGCTACAGTATCACTGTACCCTGACTACTCAGTTGCGGTACGCAACCAGCGTGCACAGTTCCAAGCAGTCAAGAAGCACCTGAGAGACCACGCTATTCAATACTCCATGTTATTTCCAGCTACTCTACGGGTGGTACATGATGAAAAAGTGTTATTCTTCCAGTCGCCAAAGAACGTCATCGCATGGTGGGAAACCCTGCCAAGACCCCCTCGAGCACCAGCTGATTGAAGTTTACCGTAGGCAATGATATCCTCTTGTTCTCCAGTCATTCAAATGGCTCGTGACCGGCCAATTTTGCCTAAAGTGACCCCCTGTAGGGTGTTTGCTGCTGCCATTTATTTTTCTAATTTTTGATTTTGCCAACCTTTTTGATACGCCTGCAGTGGTGTCCCAAGTCACTTAACTGGCAATGCAGATCAACCGCATTTGTTTTCCCAGTGGGGTACAGACTTCCCGCCACGGATGGGGGGAGCTGGAGCTACTCCTCACGCGGAGAGACGTTAGCCACAATATTGGCTCTAATTTGCTAGTATGGACCAAATAGGTTCCAGGCCATGCGCCCCATGCATGGCCCTAGTTTGGGGTACAAGCCCTCTCCGTTTTTCAGAGAGCAGGGCAGGGGTGTTGCTGTCAGTTGACGGCGGGACATTTACAGTTCAATCTTTTTTTCTTTTTTTCTGTTGCTATGTGTGTGTGTGTATGAATGGAGTATGGTTGAAGGATGGATGTATGTTGCTCTGTCCCAATGGCGGTAACTGTATAAAGTTGGATAACACAATGATGGCAATCAGGGGTACATTAAGTAAATATGAGTGGATCTCAGTGGTTTTAGTATTTGTAAGGAAGTTCCATGGCTGACGTAAAGATTTGCTCGTGGAATGTGAGAGGAATGAATTCTAAATTTAAACGTGCACTGATTTTTGAGCGGATTAAGAAATTGCAACCCCATGTTCTTTGCCTGCAGGAAACCCATTTGACAGGGTCAAAAGTCCTGGCGCTCAAAAAACATTGGGTTGCCCATAGTTACACCTCCACATATTCTAATTATGCCCGCGGAGTGGCGGTGCTAATACGCAAAGGGCTTCCTTTTGAATGTCATAGGGTAATCTCTGATTCTAAAGGACAGTATTTGATACTTCATGCCTCAATTCGCGGCACCCCATTGATTATTGCAACAGTATATGTCCCCCCTCCGGTTTCAGCGGTAATCTTTACGGATATAAGTACACAACTTTCTTTATTACCCAGCTGTCCAGTGCTGCTAATGGGTGACTTCAACTCAGTGTTGCAGTCATCCATTGATAGACTGAAACCACAGCTAAATGACTCCAGATTGTTTGGCAAATGGTGTGAGGTATATGGATATGTAGATATATGGCGATGGAAGTTCCCCAACAAAAAAATTTTCTCATGTCAATCTAGAACGTACGGTTCTCTCTCTAGAATAGACTATGCACTTGCCAGCAGGGACCTGCTGCCGAATGTTTTAAATGTGGACTATGTCTCACAGACCATATCAGACCACTCACTTATGACAGTTACCCTAACTTTGGGACATAGGCCGACGTTTCGGATGTGGAGACTTAGCCCCCTATGGATATCCACCCCTGAGATACAGGAAGCTATCTCGCTGGATATGCTAGACTACTGGTCCAACAACTTAGATACCGCAGAACCAGGACCCACGTGGGACGCCTTTAAAGCAGTCCTACGGGGGGCTTATATCTCACGTATCAAACACTATAGAGCTACAGGGGCGGCCCACCTGGTGGAGTTGGAAAAAAACCTAGAGGACGCTAGAACCCAACACATGAGGGACCTGACAGATGAGACTCGGGGGACAATTTCAAACGCACACAATGCATTGCAACTACACCAGGTGGATATGACTAAAAAACAACAACTATACCTATCTGCAAGAATACACGAACATGGCGGTAAAAATGGTAAGATGCTGGCTTTTCTGGCCCACACCGAATATACAGACAGCTCAATACCGGCCATTACACTGAAGGACGGCTCCATAACCAATGATCCAGTATGCATTAACCAGACATTTGCTACCTACTACAGAGACCTGTACACTGACATTGACCCACCACAGGAGGCCACGTTTAGGGGCTTTTTCTCTTCCATGGCCTTCCCGGCATTGGATGAGGCACAGAGGGGTCTTTTGGAACAGGAGATCACTTTGGAAGAGGTAGAGGCAGCAATTCACTCTCTGCCCCCTTCAAAGACCCCGGGCTTGGATGGTATTCCCTCCGGGTGGTATCAGACCTATGCGGAGGCAATTGCCCCCAAACTTTTACATACGTTCCGAAATTCACTGCAGCAGGGTACTCTGCCAGCTTCCATGAATGAGGCCCTCATTGTAGTCTTGCCCAAACCCGAAAAGAACAAACTGCTATGTGAATCTTATCGACCGATTTCACTTTTAAACACTGATGTGAAAATCCTGGCCAAAATTTTGGCCCAGAGATTACAAAAAGTTATTTTAGCTCTTATCCCCCCAGACCAAGCAGGGTTCATGCCGGGTCGCAACACGTTTGATAACATCCGCAGACTGTATCTACATGTCCATAGGGCACACGTAACGAAGCAAAGCCATCTAGTGCTATCTTTAGATGTGTTAAAGGCGTTTGACACGGTTCGCTGGACATTTTTATGGGAAACCATGTCAAATATGGGTTTCGGCCCCCTGTTTTTAAGGTGGGTCCGTCTATTATATGCGCGCCCAAGTGCGAGAGTCCGTACTAATGGTGATGTTTCGGTGGCATTTGCCTTGCAAAGGGGAACCAGACAAGGGTGCCCCCTCTCTCCGCTCCTGTTCGCCATCGCCATAGAGCCATTAGCTCTGGCGGTGCGGCAGGCCGCGGGGATTGGGGGCATCCAATGCGGAACACAAATGGAGAAAATTTCTCTATACGCAGACGACGCGTTAATCTACCTGGACGGCAGAGAGAGTTCTTTTAGAAGCTTGATGCAGGTGGTTGAAGAGTTTGGGGAGGTGTCGGGGCTGAGGGTCGGATGGGAGAAGTCCATAGCCTTTCCTATAGGTCCTCTGATTCCATATAAATACCTTGAGAACTCTAGACTGAAAACCGCTCAGTCTTTTAAATACCTAGGAGTTCAAATACATAATGACCTCTCCAGATTCGTAGATCTCAACATCACACCAGTAATAAAACAAATGACGGACAAACTTCAAGTCTGGTCAACCCTCCCACTAAATTTAATAGGACGTATTAATATCTTCAAAATGATTTTTTTTTTTTTTGCCAAAATTTTTGTATTTCTTTAGAGCAGCTCCAGTATATCTCCCAAAAAAAATGTTCCAAAAGGTGGAGGCAGTACTGTCCTCCTTCGTTTGGCAAGCCGCTCATCCACGTATATCTAAAATGTCCCTGCAAGCGGCTAAAAGCAGGGGAGGACTAGCATGCCCTAACCTGCGGAATTACTTTCTTGCCTCACAACTTACGTTTATATATGAGTGGATGCATTCCGACCCTCGGCCCCCCTCTGTCTCCCTGATGTCCTCATTTTATGAGGAAGGTACCAAGGCACTCGATGTGCTGCACAGGTCTAGACCCAACAAATGCTCCAGACTTTCCCCTAGGGATGTTGGTTTACTAGCTTGGAAGGAGAGCAACGGACTTCTGTCCAAAGGTATGAGTACATGGTCGCCAAGCACCCCAATTTGGGATAACCCAAATCTCCCTGAGCTCCATGGTCATCCCGACTCGAAATGGTGGTCAAGGATGCAGGTTACGCATCTGGCACATTTATTTTCAAATAGTATTTTTGTGACTTTTGACCACCTAAAAGCTAAGTATGGTATACCTAACAAATTTTTTTATAAGTATCTGCTGATCAGACATGCCACACGGGCTCAATTTGGTACCCTGACCATGGAGCTCAGGACACCCCCTTTGGAAGATCATCTCTCCGACCCAGATATAATGAAAATGGTGACAACCTTCTATAACCACCTAAACATGGCGGGAGCAGACCCATTCCAAACCTCGTTCACCAAATGGCAAAAACTGATACCGGTACTAACAGAGGAGGGGTGGGAAGAAGTTACTGAGGTTTGTTTTCAAGATATCATATGTACCGCTGACCAATATATACAGTTTAAATTTATCCACCATCTACACTATACTCCTGATAGACTGGCACGTATGGGGCTGAGAGTGAATGCTAGTTGTGCTCGGTGTACTAGTGACAATGCTAATATGTTTCATATGTTCTGGAGCTGCCCTGGACTCAACCAATACTGGAGAGACTTATTCAAATTTTGTGATGAACAACTTAACACACCGATTCCCAGAACACCCGAAGTGGGATTACTGGGTATACTGAATGACTTAGTCCACCCAGTGGCTGCCCGCATACTGATACGGACTATTACTGGAAGGGGGAGTGGATCTTGGTGGGACTATTGGCATGAAATTTACAGTAAAAGCATAAACAAAATATAGACTTTCTGGACCTCCATAGCTTTAAACAAGATGGTATGTTGAACACCAAAACATAGTTTAAGAAAACAGACCGGAATAGTTATATTCCAGTAAGGAGTTGTCACCATCCCAAGTGGAAGATGGCCATTCCAAAAGGCCAATTTATGCGTATAAAGAGAAATTGTACCATCCATCGAGACTACATAGAACAAACTGACATTTTGATCCAAAGGTTTAAAGACAACGGGTATTCCCACGATTTACTATTAAAAGTAAGAGAACAGGTGGGAGGCATGGACAGGAATGCACTTTTTTTTTTTTTTTTTTTTTAAGTAAAAATTTTAATGTTACAAATTTTTGTTTCGCTCACCAATAATACAATATAGCACACATCTGATATCTAGCCTCTGCTGTTGTACATTTTTTACCCTATTAATTTACAATTATATTCACAAATACACATTTTCAACAGCTATATGTTAATTCACAACAATACTATGTAGCAGATCAGGGGCTTAATACTTTCTCAAAAAGCTTCATCAGGGGTTCATAGGTGTACAATTCATATTGTTATGTATGTGTGGGTGCCAAAGTATACAACTAAAAGCCCTACTTGGTGTGGGCCCCAGGAAGAAAGGGCTGAAAATTTGAGAATGTAAAGATCTTTTTTTTTTTAAATTTCAATCTTTATTTATTTTTATCCACAATTATTTAAAGCGGTAGTAAAGCCGCTGAACTTTTTTTTTTAACACCTGTAAAGGAAAAGGCATAATGAGCTAGTATGCACCGCATACTAGCTCATTATGAAATACTTACCTTAGAACGAAGCGTCGGTAACTCACCTGGTCCACGCCGAGGTCGCTGACATGTTGCCTCGGCGTGTCTTCCGGGTATCGCGGCTCCAGCGCTGTGAGTGGCTGGAGCCGCGATGTCGTCACTCCCGTGCATGCGCACGGGAGACTTCTTCCCGGCAGGGTTCGGATTCTGCCGGCCCTTCAGCCGAGAATCCCCCGTGCGCATGCGCCGCTGCAGTCAGCGGCGCATTGCACGGGGAATATCTCCTAAACCGTACAGGTTAAGGAGATATTTTTTTTACCTACAGGTAAGCCTTATTATAGGCTTACCTGTAGGTAAAAGTTATAATTTTGACTTTACTTCCACTTTAACACTTCATTATAAAAATAGCAAGTGAGTAAACTTTTATCCTTTATAAAAGTGCACATTAAATAGATCTTAAACATTTATTTTATCCCAAGGGAAGGAGGAAAAAAGGAAAAGAAAAAAGAAAAGAAAGGAGAGGGGAAGAGGAAACATAGCCAAAAGTAAACAGCCTTTACACATCCTCCTCCCTTCCTTCTATTGTATATTGAACCATATTCCCTTATTATTACCTTTTACTCCCCATTCCCCCCCCCCCACCCCCCATATGTTCATGCATGGATTCCTATGTACCTATTCCCAATCGTATCTGTTCCTCTTCTATCCTGGGTAGAGCACCATTATAATTAGGCCCTCTACTCCAAGGGATTCATTTTTACCAACCAGGGATGCCACATCTTCTTAAACTCTTTGAGGTTACCTCTCTTTATATATACTGTTCTTTCTCTACACAAGATCTCATTTACTGTCCTGATCCAATTACTTACTGTAGGGGGTTCCCTTGATTGCCATTTGGTTGCAATCAATTTCCTGGCCTGGAACAAGCATCTTAAGATTGCTACTGCTTTGCTTTTCTTCTCTTCAGTTTCCCTTCTATATCCCAGTATACACGCCCTAGCTTCTCTCTCAAGCTTGATCCCAAATACCTCACTCATGCCGTTAATCACTCCCGCCCAATAACAGTGCAATTTAGGGAATTTCCACAGCATATGCAGGAGATCACCAGTTCCTTGACATCTGGGGCAGCTATCGTCAGCCCTCCTCCCAAATTTAAATAACCGTTTAGGGGTATAATAAGCTCTGTTTATCAGCATCAAATGGGATATCCTCTGCAGGGGGGAAACTGAGACCATCGGGCCCATCTCCAGAATTCTCTTCCACTGTATACTGGTTATTACGCCTATATCCTCTTCCCATCTTGCCTTTACATTTTGGAGTTTCTCCCCTGCATTCGCTTCTTGACCCATTTGCCCATATATCTCAGATATTAACCCTTTAGTAGAGCCAACTTCTAGTATCTTTTTAAAGAGCGGTATTTCTATCCATATCAACAGCTGTTCCAAGAATTGGGCCTCTAGGGCATGAGCTATTTGTAGATATGCATAAGCCGTGTACTGCGGTATATTAAACTCTTGTTTCAGATCTGAATTTTTTTTTTTAGCAAATTACCTCTGTACAATTGTCTCAGTCTTGTGATACCCTGTTTTTCCCATGCTTTAATTTTTCCTACCTGAAGAACTTCATGTAGGTTTTTGTTGTTCCATAGGGACGAATACTCAGTTAATCCGTTATAGTGTAACGTTTTTTTAGCTTTTGTCCATATTTTAGTTATCATTTTTATTGTGGAATACTTATAGCAAAAAGAGTCCGCTTCCAGAGTTTCTATTATTGTATTATGCCCAGTCTCCATCAGCATTGTTCTTCCACTTGGGGTGCCCCCCCCCCAGAACACCACATCCTATTAATTGTTGTAATTGAGATGCCAGGAAGTAACGTTCCGGGTTGGGCACCGCAAGGCCCCCTTCCTTCACAGGGAGTTGCAGGGTTCGAAGCCGAATCCTGGCTTGCCCCCCCTTCCATAATAATTCCCTAAAAAGGGACTCGATTTTTTTGAACCACTTCCTGCCTATCCACACCGGCGAGTTGTGCAATATGTACAATAGTTGTGGCATCCAGATCATTTTGATCAACCTGCACCTTCCCGCCACTGATAAAGGAAAACATTTCCAAATATCTATTTTTTTTTTTTAAACTTTACAAGTAACGGTTTAAGGTTTTTACTTATAAATTGACTGGGATCCTTCGTCAAGACTATCCCTAGGTATTTCAATGAGTCTACCGCCACAAGATGAGGCATCCCTGGTATTCTTACTTCAGAGGTGGGGTCTATTGGTAGTAGTTCCGATTTCTCCCAGTTTATTTCTAAGCCTATGAACCCCCCACATTTCTCTACTATATTCATTGCTGTAATTAATGACTGGCCTATATCTCCCAAGAAAAGCAGCACATCGTCCGCATATAGCGCAATTTTTTCTACCCTTCCTTGGAAACCCAATATCTCGGGGCAGGTTCTTATAGCAATAGCAAGAGGTTCCATTGCGAGGGCGAAGAGAAGGGGTGATAGAGGATACTACAATAGGATAGTGCAGCGCAAAATAAATGATAAAACTGAATAGATAACATAAATAGGATAAAATCAGTCCAAGAAGGAATCCAAATATATCCCAGTATAAAGTGCCAGTGCAAAATAGCAGCTTCTAGTGGAAAATGGTGACACAATCCAGAGAAATATCTGTGGTGGTGATCCCTTCACAAAGAGTAAGGATGGCCTCTCACCTCCCTGCTTCGACCCACAATAGGTCACAAAGCAGTATGCAGCTAAGTATAAAACTCTGGTCTCCAACCGTCAGGAATCGATCTCAAACGCAAACAACCAGGTCCACAATGGTATCCAGCATACATAAGGGTGAAAAAAAGGGGGGACAACCTAGTGCTCTCTGTATTGAATATAAGTTTATTGCACAAGTAGAAACATAAGAATCACACTCACATTAGCATGCACTCAGTCCCGAGTGCCGGCGTTGTATGCAATATGATCCAAAATGGCCGCGGGTGACGTCACTCGTGCTAACCGAGGGACAGGGTAGCACGAGTGACGTCACCCGCGGCCATTTTGGATCATATTGCATACAACGCCGGCACTCGGGACTGAGAAACGAGGGACAGGGTAGCACGAGTGACATCACCCGCGGCCATTTTGGATCATATTGCATACAACGCCGGCACTCGGGACTGAGAAACGAGGGACAGGGTAGCACGAGTGACGTCACCCGCGGCCATTTTGGATCATATTGCATACAACGCCGGCACTCGGGACTGAGAAAGCGAGGGACAGGGTAGCACGAGTGACGTCACCCGCGGCCATTTTGGATCATATTGCATACAACGCCGGCACTCGGGACTGAGAAACGAGGGACAGGGTAGCACGAGTGACGTCACCCGCGGCCATTTTGGATCATATTGCATACAACGCCGGCACTCAGGACTGAGAAACGAGGGACAGGGTAGCACGAGTGACGTCACCCGCGGCCATTTTGGATCATATTGCATACAACGCCGGCACTCGGGACTGAGTGCATGCTAATGTGAGTGTGATTCTTATGTTTCTACTTGTGCAATAAACTTATATTCAATACAGAGAGCACTAGGTTGTCCCCCCTTTTTTTCACCCTTATGTATGCTGGATACCATTGTGGACCTGGTTGTTTGCGTTTGAGATCGATTCCTGACGGTTGGAGACCAGAGTTTTATACTTAGCTGCATACTGCTTTGTGACCTATTGTGGGTCGAAGCAGGGAGGTGAGAGGCCATCCTTACTCTTTGTGAAGGGATCACCACCACAGATATTTCTCTGGATTGTGTCACCATTTTCCACTAGAAGCTGCTATTTTGCACTGGCACTTTATACTGGGATATATTTGGATTCCTTCTTGGACTGATTTTATCCTATTTATGTTATCTATTCAGTTTTATCATTTATTTTGCGCTGCACTATCCTATTGTATTATGCTTATGAGGTATTTTTTGAATTAACCTAAGTTGCAGCAGGCATTTCCGATTTGTGTATTATTACTTTTTATTCTGACAGCGCTGAGTACTCTCTTTTTTACTTATAAGTGATAGAGGATACCCCTGCCTCATCCCCCTCTCCAGCTCTATCTTTTCTGAAAATTTGTTGTTAATTTTTAATCTAGCAATAGGCCTGTCATATAGTAACCTTATCCATCTAGTGAAGGAGGGTCCTTTCCTTCTTTCCACAGCACTATAATGGTTGCCTCTAACATCGAAATGGGCAGCCGCCCTTCCCTGCCCGGGTCTTCCAGTGTCTTTAATAATTCCGGGAGTAAAATCCCTCCATAGTATTTATAAACCTCTATCGGAAGCCTGTCCGGGCTGGGGGATTTTTGATTTGCCATGCTATTCACTGCTTGTTGAAGCTCTATAAGGGTTATTGGGGCCTCTAATTCTTCCCTTTCTACGGATGCAATGGTTGGAATCTCCAGATTCCCAAAAAAGTCCCCCATTGCACCCTCTACACCGATTTTTCTGGGATGTATAAAGATTTTTATAAAAGTTCCTGAAAGTCTGAACTACCTTTGTGGTATTATATATAATATCTCCTCCCTCAGCTCTAATGGTCTGAATAGCAGAGGATAGAGAGTTAGACCTCAGTTGCGCTAACATGCTGCCAACATTTTCTCCTTCTGCAAAGGTAGAGTGTCGCTGGAAGAGTCTTCAAGTCTCCACCTTCTTCATGATAACTAGCTTGTACTCTTGTAAGGAATGCACTAAGAAGAAAGTAGATAAAGAGTATGATGTCACCTTTATTACAGGTTTTAATAAACAATTCAAGTATTTGGAACAAAGTATAAAAAAGTTATAAAAAAAGTACTGGCCTATTCTACAAAAAGATCCAATTTTAAGAAAGATACTGCAGGGTAAACACAAATTTATCTATGAAAGGGCCCCAGGTCTAAGAACAAAACTAGTAAAAAATATACCTGATCCCCCCCCCCCCCCCCCCAAGAAAATAGTAACCACTATGTTTAATTTGGAAGGTTTTGTTTTTACAGATGTGGACCCCGTAGGAGCACACAGAGGACTCCCAGGAAAAGGACATCTTTCACCTCTCACCAAACCAATAAACAGTACCCCATTAAACCACTCATAACATGTGGCACTAGACGTGTAACTTACATCCTGGAATGTACCTGTGGCTACCAGTACGTGAGCAGGACTTTTAGGACGTGAACAAAGCAAGTCAGTGAACACATAACAAATATCCGTAGTGAATTCCTAAAACATAGTAGGCTAAAGGGGCATATGTGTCACTATTTGATAGGTCTCTCCGTTTCCCGTGAGTATGCGTCTCTATCCAGAATTACAATAGCCCCTCCTTTATCCGCTGGTCCGACAACTATATCTTTGCTATTGCACAAACTATCTAATCCTATTCTGACATTACGTTGAGGTTGTACAGGTCGTACTCTCAGATTTTGTGAAGTCTTTCACAACCAAATCCGAAAAACATTAATGTTAGGGGCACTGTTTCCAGAGCGATTAAAGAGAAATGTGTTAGTCAGGCCGGAATGAACAAATTCTGATGTGCCCCTTGCTAGTTGCCTAGTGGGATTACTTATGAGATATCTTTTAATATTCAGCCTACGAGTATATTTCTGTATATCTATAAAAGTCTGGAACTTGTTTAGATTACCAGGGGGTGAAAATGTAAGTCCTTTTACAAAGGGTTGTGACCTCTTCTTTAGATAGTTCCTTGGTACTAAGATGAATTATACAACTGTCACTTAGGTCCTCCTTCTTTTTGGGGTGAAGGTGCCTCCCCCTCTGGTCCCTTTCTTTTGTGTGTGCCCCCCCCCCCCGGTGCCCCACTTAAAAACCTGTTGATTATGGTTATCACTTGGGTAATTATGAGTGGTGGCTGGTGATAAAAAAATTGGGGGGGGGGCGCGAACCCCTCCAGGTCCTTACCTGCCCATCCTCCGCTGTCATGGCTCCCAATACCCGAACACACTATACACAGAGCATACAGAGCACACAATGCATACAGAGAACACAGAACACACAGTACATACACAGAACACACAATACACACACAGTACATACACAGAACACACAGTGCATACACATAACACACAGTATATACACAGTACATACACAGAACACACAGTGCATACACATAACACACAGTACACACACAGTATATACACAGTATATACACAGTACATACACAGTACATACACAGAACACAAAATACATACACAGAACACACAGTACATACACAGAACACACAGTGCATACACAGAACACATAGTATATACACAGAACATACAATACATACACAGAACAACACAGTACATACACAGAACACCACAATACATACACAGAACACACAGTACATACACAGAACACACAGTACATACACAGAACACACAGTACATACACAGAACACACAGAACACACAGTACATACACAGAACACACAGTACATACACAGAACATACACATAACACACAGTACAGACACAGTACATACACAGAACACACACAGAACACACACAGAACTCACTTCTTCCCAGCATGAATGCCTGTTTTGAGTTTGACACATTTTAAAACAACCCATTGCTGTGAAACTCACCCATCTTCTTATCACAGAGTCCCACACAGTAGCTGGCTGCTGCCATGCAATGAGTTACTGCATTTGCAGAAGAGACAGCCAAAGCAGTCTGCCTAAAGGGGGGAGAAGAGCAGCAGCATGACATACAGACTCTGAGTACAAGCTGCAGTAAGGATGGCCACCTTTGCATATCTGACAGTCACAGTTCTGATATCAGCCTATTTGTGATTGGCTGATATCAGAACTGTGACTGTCAGATATGCAGAGGTGGCCGTCCTTACTGGAGCTTGTTCCTGTAAATTGGAATAATGGCACTGAAACTCACTGTTACTGGTGGATGATGGATCGGCTAGTCAGGGGCATTGACGACCCGTCCCTTCCTGGTTTTCTCCATGTGTTCAGTGGAGAGGGGAGGGGCCTCCCCTCTCCACTGAACACAAGAGGATTAGTTCTCACGGATGCTGGTTGGTTGGCGATTGATTGCACCGAAAAGCAGCTCCAAACAGCGCCAATGAAGCGCCCCGTCTTCAATCTCGTGATTGCATTGACGTGGCGCTTCCCATAGTGCACTGTGTCCAGCGCCCGAGCATGCACTTAGTTAAAGGACTTTTTTTTTTTTAATTAAAGCAGAGGTTTAATTAAAACCTCCACTTTTCAGAACCCTCCTCCCCTCCTGTGTCACATTTGGCACCTTTCAGGGGGGAGGGGGTGCAGATACCTGTCTAAGGGCATAGACTGCTGGGACACACACGGGTCCCAGAGACAGCAGGGACCATTCAGGTTGCGCTGCGCGACTTCCTGATTCCCTTACCGAAGATGGCGGCGGCAGCATCTGAGGACCGAGGGACGGTTCGGCCTCGGGTGCCAACATCGCTGGACCCTGTGACAGGTATGTGTCCTTATTTCAAAAGTCAGCAGCTGCAGTATTTGTAGCTGCTGACTTTTTTAAAAAAAATGTTTGCAAGACATATTTTTATTTTATTTTATTTTTTTGTGACTACAGGAGGGGGGACAGCGCCCGGGCACCCCCTTATGGACGGACCGACACTGGTAATGATCATACGAGGGAGGTGGGACTGGATGATCCCTAATGACTCTGGTTGATTATGGTGACGGGTGTCATGCCGTCAGGTGTATAATCGTAATTTCCAAACACTCTTTTCTCCCATGGGACTTTCTTTGATGGAATCCAGCTCTATATGAATTTTTTGTTTGCACTATTGCACTTTATTCACATGTGATGTAATTTTGCATATTCACTTTATTCACAGTTATTATCTATATATAATTGATTTTCTGCATATTAGTATATTTGTTTGCATTCCCACGAATGCTCTTTTATATATATATATATATATATATATATATATATATATTTTTATTTATTTGTAGAGCTGCACTTTTTTTACATATACGTATACACATACATTTATCTTTTATCTGCCTGATATCCTGTTGCCAACCTCTGCCTGCACCTTGACCATTCTCTTCCTGCTGTTTATGCTGATACCTGATCCTCTGTTGCTAACCTGGCTTGTCTGACCCTGCATCCAGTTATCCATCTGTCCTGCACTGCATAATGCCTGGTGACGCTTTTCCTACATCTGCTGTGTGCCTGCATCTGCTGTTCCTGTTGCCATCCGCTGCTTCAGCCATCCAGTCCAGCTCAGGTGACACACCTGCCACACACTTTTGAAACCAACGGAAGATCCTGCAGGCACTCTTACCTCACCGTGCTCTCAACTGTCGCAACTCCAGTGGCCCTTGATCCAGGGCTGTACAAGAGGTCTCCCTCTACACGTTACAATCTAATTGCACAATCTCCTTTAGATTTACAAAAAACATATAATAGGAGGACACACCTATCTGTCCAATCACTCTGTATGCAATCAAGCAGGAGGTCCAGCCAGTGCTACATCTTGATAGGCCAGCAACTCCACATCACTGCAATCAAAGCCACCCTCAGCCCCTTCTCCAACGATTTTGCTAAGAAAGTCTTTTGAATAGAAGATGATTTGTGATGCTGTGAAAAGTACAATGCTCACTCCCTAAACTTCCAGTTATAGCAAGCAGAGCAATAAGATACCAAGCAAGGCATTTTTACTACTTTAACCACTTGACCTCCGGAGGATTTACCCCCTTCATGACCAAGTAATTTTTTGCAACACGGAACTGCATTAGTTCAACTGACAATTGCTGCGACGCTGTACCAAAATAAAATTGATGTCACTTTTACCCCACAAATAGAGCTTTCTTTTGGTGGTATTTATTCACCTCTGCGATTTTTATTTTTTGTGCTATAAACAAAAAAAGACTGACCATTTTTGAAACTACAATGAGAAAAATTATAAATGCAACACTTTTGTGTTTGCCCCTATTTATCATGAACTCTAAGATCTACGACTTTTTCTATGTACACAAAAGGCCTATTTCTCTCAAATATGGTTCACAAATCTGTCTAAATCTGTGTTAGTGAGCACTTCTCCTTTTTCAAGATAATCCTTCCACCTCACAGGTGTGGCATATCAAGATGCTGATTAGACGGCATGATTATTGCACAGGTGTGCATTATTCTGGCCACAATAAAAAGCCACTCTAAAATGTGCAGTGAATACATTTTTTTTTTATATATTTTTTACGGATATGTATTATAACAGAAAGTAAAAAATATTGTTTTTTTTTTTCATACATTTTGGTTTATAGTGCAAAAAATAAAAACCACAGAGGTGATCAAATATTACCAAAAGAAAGCTCTATTTGTGGGGAAAAAAGGACATCAATTTTGTTTGGGTACAACAACGCGCGCAATGGTCAGTTAAAGCGACGCAGTGCCGTATAAGAAAAAAAAATGGCCTGGTCATTAAAGGGGTAAATCCTCCCAGGGCTGAAGTGGTTAAAGGATGAGTTCACCTTTGTTCACCCTTTTTTTTTTTTTTCTAAATTCCAGCTCCCCTATGTGCCATTATAACATTCATGTACTTTTTTTGCAAAAATATCAAAGCTTTCCATTAAATCTACAGACACTTAATTCATCATGTCCTCATCCATGTTTCCAAACATATCGATTGCTTCTGCCCTACTTCCTGGTCAGACTATAGGTCATGACACAGGAAGGAGTTGACCAGCTGATCTTATTAGCACACACCCTGCATCATCTACCCTCCTACCTACCCACCCATTCCCAGCTGCATGTTTTTTAAATTAAATGCAACCAATTAGTGATCACCTTTCTCACTAAATACACAATATATAATCAGATTGCATAGTGTATGGCCATCTTTATACAAGTATATAGGAAGGATAGGAGAGAAACACTCAGCTGTCAAACACCGTTTACATAGGGGGAACTCGCATTCCCTTCTGCGTTTTTCTTAGTTTTTTTTAGGGGGGAGGCATTTTGAAGCATTTTCACTCCTTACACATAGGGCAGCCCATCCACCTGAATGGGCTGCCCTACACGCAGCAATCACCCCAAAAAGCTTCAGAACTTTTTTTATAGAGTGGAGCTTGGTGCGTTTTTTACTGCAATTTTTGGTGCAGTGCATTTCTGAAATGCAAGAAAACACACAGATGGAGCCTCATTGTTCTTCTGTTATCGCACCAATTTCACTTATAGGCACCATTCAGAGTAGTGCACATTTTGTGCCTCGTTTTTCCTGTGACACGCATAGGGCAGCCTGTTGATTTCAATGGGCTGCACTACATGTGGCTCATGGGACATGTTGGTGTTTTGTGGGTTGCATGTTTTTTACTGTGCGTTTTGCAGAATTTGCCACTTTTTTCACATGGTAAAATGTGTGTTTGCTTCTGTGTTTGGTGTGCCATTAACAATAAATGGCACTGAAAGTGCAACTAGGTCATTTTAGGTATATCAAAGTAGCCATACACTATACAATCTGATTGTACAATCTCCTTTAGATTTGCCAAATTTATATAATAGGGGGAAACACCTATCTAGCCAATCACTCTGTATCCAATCAGGCAGGCCCTTGCACTACATAATTGATGGCAGATCTAAAGGAGATTGTACAAACAGATTGTATAGTGTATGACCATCTTTATACACCTAAAATTACTAGTTGCGTTTTCAGTGCCATTAATTGTTAACGGCACACCAAACACAGAAGCAAACACACATTTTACCATGTGAAAAAAGAGTGGCAAATGCTCCAAAAAATGCACAGTAAAAAACACGCAACCCACAAAACCCCAAAATGTCCCATAAGCCACATGTAGTGCATCCCATTGAAATCAACGGTCTGCCCTATGTGCATCGAAGGAAAAACGAGACACAAAACGTTAGCTTCCACTATGCTACATGTAAATGGGGCCTGAAAGTGAAATTGGTGCGTTAACACAAGAACAATGGGGCTCCATTCACATGCGTTTTCCTTGCATTTCAGAAACGCACTGCACCAAAAACCACAGTACAAAATGCACCAAGCTTAACTTTAAAAAAAAGTTTGAAGCTTCTTTGGAGGGATTGCTGTGTGTAGGCCAGCCCATTCAGGTGGATGGGCTGCACTATGTGTGATGAGTGAAAATGCTCCAAAATGCCTCCCCCCCTCGCAGCTGAGTGTTTCTGTCCACTCCCTCCTATGTACTTGTATAAAGATGGCCATACATTATGCAATCTGATTATATATTGTGTATTTAGTGAGAATGGTGATCACGGATTGATTGCATTTCACACGCAGCTGGGAATGGGTGGGTAGGTAGGAGGGTAGATGATGCAGGGTGTGTGCTAATGAGGTCAGCTGGTCAACTCCTTCCTGTGTCATGACCTATAGTCTAACCAGGAAGTAAGGCAGAAGCAATGGATACATTTGGAAACATAGATGAGGACAAGTGAAGTAAGTGTCTGTAGATTTAATGGAAAGCTTTGATATTTTTTCAAAAAAAAGTACATAATTGCTATATTGGTACATAGGGGAGCTGGAATTTAGAAAAAAAAAAAAAGAAGGTGAACTTATCCTTTAGGCTACTTTCCCACTGGGGTAGGGGGGGTGGGCTTTAGCAGTAAAACGTTGCTAGTATTAGCGGCGCTTTACCGTTGTTTTAGTGGCGCTTTTCAGACACTAGCGGGGCACTTTTAACCCCCGCTAGTGGCCGAAAATGGGTTAAAAGCCCCCGCAAAGCACCGCTGCCGAACCGCTTTGCAGGCGCTTCGGCAGCGCTGGCCATTGATTTCAATGGCAGGGGGGTTTCAGGAGTGGTGTATTCACCGCTTCCGCAACTCCCCAAAGATGCTGCTTGCAGGACTTTTTTTCCTGTCCTGCAAGCGCACCGCTCCAGTGTGAAAGTACACGAGCTCTCACACTGGGGTTGTAGGGGAGGCATTTTTCAGGCGCTTTACAGGCGCTATTTTTTAGCACAAAAGGGCCTGAAAAACGCCTCAGTGTGAAAGTGGCCTTAATGTGGGACAATTGGCCAAAATGTACTAGCAGAAAAAGTACAGGTAGGTGTTTTAGTAGAAGAATTAAGAGATTGCAGATGGCACAGCAGTTTGAAATTGGCCAGCAGGACAGTTTGACCACTTTAAGACCAGCTTCGTTTTGGATTTTAGGTGTTTACATGTTTAAAACTGTTTTTTTTGCTAGAAAATTACTTAGAACCCCCAAATATTATATATTGTTATTTTTCTAACACCCTAGAGAATAAAATGGTGGTTGTTGTAATACTTTTTTTCACACCGTATTTGCGCAGCGGTCTTACAAGCGCACTTTTTTGGGAAAAAAATCACTTTTTTGAATAAAAAAATAAGAAAACAGTAAAGTTAGTCCAATTCTTTTTATATATATCGTGAAAGATAATGTTACGCTGAGTAAATTGATACCCAACCTTTCACGCTTCAAAATTGCGCCCGCTCGTGGAATGGCGTCAAACTTCTACAGGTTGCATGTTTTGCGTTAAAGAGGAGGTCTAGGGCTATAATTATTGCTCTCGCTCTACCGATCGCGGCGATACATCACATGTGTGGTTTGACCACCGTTTTCATATGCGGGCGCTACTCGCGTATGTGTTCGCTTCTGCACGCGAGCTCTTCGGGACGGGCCGCTTTAAAAAACATTTTTTTTTTTCTTATTTATTTTACTTGATTTTATTTATTTTTATACAAAAAATTGTGTCACTTTTATTCTTATTACAAGGAAGGTAAACATCCCTTGTAATAGAAAGAAAGCATGACAGGTCCTCTTAAATATGAGATCTGGGGTCAAAAAGATCTCATATTTGGACTTAAATGCAAAAAAAAAATGACAACAGAAAATGTTCCTTTAAGAGGTAAGGGCGGAAGTGACGTTTTGACTTCTATGCTTTGGTATAGAGATGGGTGGGGGCCATCTTAGCCTCACTCATCTCCATACCCAGCAGAGGAAAGGACCTGATCGCCCCCGGCTCTGGTAAGCGGCAGAGGGCATGGGAGAGTGGCAGCAGGGGTGGGGGCACCTCTCCTGCCGCCGATAACGGTGATCTTGCGGCAAATCCGCCGTGGAGACCACCATTATCGTAAACACGACCGGCGCTTGAAGAGATGGATATCTCGGTTGTGGCAGCAGCTGCTGCCGTTACCGAGATATCCCTCTTCAAAAAAGGGACGTACATCGTCGTGCGCTGGTCTTAAAGTGGTTAACCACTTCAGCCCCGGAAGATTTGGCTGCTGAATGACCAGGGCATTTTTTGCGATTCGGCACTGCGTCTCTTTAACTGACAATTGGGCAGTCGTGCAACGCTGCACCCAAACAAAATTGATGTCCTTTTTTTCCCACAATTAGAGCTTTCTTTTGGTGGTATTTGATCATCTCTGCGGTTTTTATTTTTTGCGCTATAAACAAAAAAAGAGCGACAATTTTGAAAAAAACACAATATTTTGTATTTCTTGCTATAATAAATATCCCCATTTTTTTTTTTAAAAAGCAAATTTTTTCTCAGTTTAGGCCAATATGTATTCTTCTACATATTCTTGGTAAAAAAAATCACAATAAGTGTATATTGATTGGTTTGCGCAAAAGTTATAGCGTCTACAAAATAGGGGATCGATTTATAGCATTTTTATTATTAATGTTTTTTTTTTAACTAGTAATGACAGTGATCTTTGATTTTTTATCGGGACTGCTACATTATGGCGGACACATTGGACACTTTTGACACATTTTTGGGACCATTGGCATTTGTACAGCGATCAATACTATAAAAATGCACTGATTACTGTAAAAATGTCACTGGCAGGGAAGGGGTTAAGACTAGAGGGCGATCAAGGGGTTAACTGTGTTCCCTGTGTGTGTTTCTAACTGTAGGGGGAGAGGACTGACCTAGAGGAAATGACAGATCGTGTTTCCTAGCTATTAGGAACTCAGGATCTGTCTCTCCTCACAGAACAGGGATTTGTGTGTTTACACACACACGTCCCTGTTCTGGCTCTCGTGCCCACGATCGTTTGTGGTCGGTGGTCATCGCGACCGTCGGCCTCTGAGTGCAGCGGGCACGCGCGTGCCTGCTATCCTGCTTGAAGGAGCCGACATACAGCTACTCGGCTCGTGGGATCGTGCCGACCTGCTGCAGTATGACGGCGGCTGGTCGGCAAGCGGTTAAATCAGGGATAATAGGTCTAACTGGTGTTTATTTTCTCTAAGGCAGGCATGTCCAAAGTTCGGCCCGTGGGCCAATCACGGCCCGCGCTCTGGTTTTGAACGGCCTGTCTGGTTATTTGGTTATTGGTTATTCCAACTATCTCCCAGCGCCGGGGCCACAAAAGATATATATGTCCAGATGCCTTGAAGGGAACAGGGAGGAGGCGGGACGAGTGCCGTGCACACAGGAGTATTTCCTGTTTACACAGCGGCCTCTGTAATTGGAAGTCCCGTCTCCGGCGCTGTCATTGGATGACTGATCTGTCCATCAAAGGAGGTGAGACTTTCTTTTAAAGAGGCCGCAGAGAAAACAGGAGTGTCTCCTGTAGCTAATCTTTTGGCGCTCGTCCCGCCCCCTCCCTGTCCCCTCCGAGGCTGCAGATGGATGGGAATCATTCAGACTGCAGTGATTGCAATGGTGAGTCTGCAGTTCCTAGCAATGATGGGGGGCTGAATTCCTGGCAATGATGGGGGGCTGCAATGATGGGGGCTGCATTCCTGACAATGATGGGGGATGCATTCCTGGCAATGATGGGGGCTGCATTCCTGGCAATGGTGGGTGCTGCATTCATGGCAATGGTGGGGCTGCAGATTGGCACTGACCCTTATTTTGCTTCATAATTCTTTAAGTAAAATTTTAGTTTTTTTTCTGAAACTTCCCTTAAAGTGAAGATGCGTGTTATATGCCAATAAATACGGTATATCCAAATAACACGCCCAAGATCATCTCTTTACTCACACACAGCCACAAAGGCAAGAGAATTCTTGTTGGGCAATGTATTCGTGCTCGGACTAACACACAGACCGAATTTTAATGGTCCAAATAATGTCAGGCAAAATGGTCGGCCCTCACGCACGTTCACTTCATCAAATCTGGCCCTCTTTGGAAAAAAGTTTGGACACCCCTGGTCTAAGGGGATGCTGTGGTGTACAGAGTGTGAGTGATTTATTGTGAAGTGATTTTAGTGTAGAGTGATCTTGAACTTGTTTTTTTTTTTTAGTTTAAAACTTTACAGTGGCGTGCTGAAAACAACTGGCAGCTTAAAGAACAGATGGTCAGTAACAAGTGAATGCTTTCTTTTAAACACCCCAAAACGTAAAAAAGGTCCTATTAAGATACAATTCCCCTGACTTTTATAGTGAGTGAACTGGCTTATCCAGAAAGCCCCCTTTATTAGCCTTTATAAGCCTGCTAGCTATAGTTCAAAGGCCACGCAGTGCATTGTAGTTTAAAAAATGATACTAGGCAAAACTGCACAAAATTTTTTTGGGACCATGAATCTCAAATTTCATAGGATTTGACTCAAATTCATGGTAGTGACAATCCTGAAACTCCCCTTATATGTTTTGGACTGCACAGTGAAAGTTCTCCTTCAGGAGCCAAAGCCACTGCCTGGTGTCGCAAACACATTTTACTGTCCATCGACAAGATTCTGAAAACTCGTAACATGACATCATTAGGAAGGGTGACCAGCAAGGCTGGATGGTAGCATTCTGGGATTGCAGCAGTGGATCACTGTCCTATATTCCCAAAAAGTGGCTGTTGAGGGTTTCATGAGGGTGGACCTAGATGGGTGAAAACCTGCTCTGGGGGCCTTAAAAAAAAACAATCGCTGAATAGTGAAGTTGGAAAGGAGGGTTACTTTTGTGGACTTGAAACAATGGTTTGGTTTGTAAAAACATGCTCTGTCTGCAATTCCTATGCAGGTAGCAGCAAATAGCTTATCAAAAAAGGATGTGAAATTTTTGTGCAGCCCCAGGGTTGCACTCACTCCTTTGTTTTTGAAGCTCAAAGCCTCATACACACTGGCAGTTCTTTTTTGTTCAACCCAGCGGGCTGAACAAAAAAAAAAACTGAAGAGCTCGGGATAGAGTTCAGAATGTTAGTACAGCGATTTCCCCCGTCCCCCTGCCAGAACACACTGGTCAGGCCCTCAGCTATTGCCAATTGGCAGACCTTTTTTGATCATGCCCCTTCGACAGAAGCCGGACGTTTGGCCGGCTTCTGTCGGACCAGCTGCCATACACACGGGCCGAATGTTGACCGGTTTCTATTGAACCGGCCAATAATGCCCGATATTCAGTTTGTGTGTACAGGGCTTTAGTAAACTTAGTTTATACTTAAAGCAGAGTTCCACCCCTTTTTTAGTTTATAAAAGGTCAGCAGCTACTTTTGTAGCTGCTGACTTTAATAAACAGACAATTACCTGTCCCACGGTCCAGCGATGCGGCGCTGTCATAGCAACTGTGGGCATGCACTGCGCACGCTGCTATTGGCCAGCCAATCTTCTGGGACCTGTGACGTGTCCCAGAAGATCGCTGGCAGGGAGGGGCCACCTAGGGCGAGAGGAGGAGTCACCTAGGTGGCCAAGAAGAGGAAGGAGGGAGTGGGACAGGAAGTCCCACTAAAAAGAACGTACACCCCCCCCCCCCCCCCCCCCAAAAAAAAATGACATGCCAATTGTGGCATGTCAGGGGGTGAGGAGTGCTTAAAGCGGAAGTTTGACTTTTGGGTGGAACTCCGCTTTAAGTATTATAGAAACCCTATGCAAGACACTTGGTTTAGGACACTTGTGGCTAAAATTAATCACACCATTTGAATTAGCTGTTCTGGGAACAGGCATACTTCGCTGAACCATTTTTTTAATTAGAAGTGATGTTGAGCAGTTTCTAACTAATTTCAGGAAATTTTCACCAGAAAACAACCTCTCCTCTACCCAGCTGCATACTGTATTGGTGGCTAAATAGCAAATGGCTGTCCTTCACACATGGCAGACTGGACCTAGAAATAGGCAAGAGCTGCTACTATAAAAACGAAAGGACTGAGTAGGAAGGGTGTCCTCTTCCCGCAAATTGCCCAAAAAAAGGGACCACTAAGCAATAAAAACATAATTTCTGCTGTAACCTTGAAGGTGCTGTTATTAAACAAAAATGTTGTTATTGGCACATAAGAGTTGTCAGCTGCAGAAAACTCTTTGCACCCTGCTCTCCATCTAGCCAGCAGAATCTGTGAAAGAAGTTTAGGGGAAAACAGCTTGCTTAAAAACAATTGGGGTTTTGAGATAATTCAATACATTTGTACATTATAGTAACAGATTTGCATGCAGTTTTAGATTTTCTCTCGCGATGCAAGAAAATTTAAGTGAGAAAACTGAAGAAAGTATATAGAGAATCCTCTAGAGGCTGGTCACACAGTTTCTGCTAATGAAGAGGATCTTGAGGGAATGTTGATTGGCTAACTCTGCCTGCATCTGGCAGACACCATGTGACCAATGCACTGTTCACATGGCCAACTGCTGGAAAGACATAGATTCCAGTTATTATAGCAACAGACATGTTTTAATTTTACTAACATTTCCTTATGTCTTGCAGCTGCATTTAAAAAAGAACAGTGAAATAACTTAAACTTAAATATTCAAGAAATAAAACTTGAGCAACAATAAGTAAATTTCACAAACATTCAGCTTTATGTGGAAATACAATCTCTAAATATAAGGTATACTTTTTGGAAGGTATATCGTCAGGTCATGAATGTCTGTTTCGCTGTAAAACATTTAGGTCTAAATACTCTTTTTTAATGAATGTATCATATTTCATGCTGTTTTAATAAAAAATAAATATATATATATATATATATATATAAAAAAAAAATAAAAAAACTGATTGGTTACAAGCTAAAATGTACTAACAGGGTTGTACTCACAGTCAGTCTTCAGGCAAGAGTCATTGTGAAAAATTGCCCCTCCCAACCATGTGTCAGGGCCTGGATTTGAACCTGGAACCTCTGCTGTTGCTTCTTACTGAGCCACCTGGAATGCAGGACTGTTTCCTGGACAATTCCTTGAATGATCCTGTCTTGAACATTGTTTGTCCTGAACGTTGAACTCTTTTCTCCTCCTCTGAACTTCTTGATTTAAGCCATGTCTCTGCACATCCTGCTTGCCAGATTATTTTGCTCTCTCCAACCAGTATCTCGCTTTTGTCTTTCCTGCTGCCATCTGTATCTTTACTACCACTCGTTACTGACACTTGGCTTGACTACACTTCAGCTTGATCCCAACCTGCAACTACTTGTTACTGACCTTTGGCTTGTTTACTGCCAATGCTTCTGTTTGATCCTTACCTGCTATATACACTAATGGACCCCACCTTACTCACCTCCTGGTGATCCCGAGGACCGCGACCTGGTACTAACACGCAGCTAAACACATCTCCACCACCAGGAGCTCTGGTGAACACTGGTTAGTACTTAGACTCCGCACCTCAGGTGAGCCTGTGTTTATTGCCAGGGTGTCCTGCTTGTATACCAATTGTTGGATAGCAACAGGGTCTGGTGTCATATTTCTGTAGTTTCTCTGTCAATGTTACTGCGTTTATAGGTAACAGTGTGTTGGTATTATCCAGAGTTTGAATTGGATCTGTCATAAATCCGTTACATATCTGTTTCCTATTCCCAAAGATCACCCAGGCTAATCCTTGCAATTTTAAAAGGGTTTCTTTACAACCAAGCATTTGCTTTCCTGGGGCGGTCTGGAATGTAATTTCAGCTCTTGGCTCTGGACCGTCTATTGCTATAACCCAAACTTGAAAGGGGCCATGGCTGACAGGATAATTGATGATGGTAGGTGACAAAGATCAAAGGATTGACAGGCACCTAAAGATTGACATGGACATTGCCAAAGTACAGCAGGACAGACATTACTGTTGAGAAGGACTGCCCCATAAATACTGTGATTTGTCAAAAGTCTAGATGGGATGGCAATGGGGTTGGGTTTTAAATGATGTATGATCAAAGTATAAAAGACTGAGCAAGGAAGAGAAATAGCCCATTTCCTTTTGGATCATGGCGATGGCCCTCTCTTGGTCATCTGAGCCTAGCCGATCCTACAAAGCCTCACGGAGGGCCTTGTGATAAGTATCTTTGATATTCTTGTATTGTTTGTAAGCGTTGTGATATTGTAATGTCTTTTAATACTTCATGTTAGCTTTCCTAATTTCTTGGGAAATACATAAGGTATTATTTTTACTAGCAGCAGTGTGTGTGTTTTCATAACTAACTTTACATCAGTGTGCCTAGCAGGGTATATAAACCAGCTAACTATGGGACTAGACAAGTTAATAGTAGTTTGTATATTGCAGCATGTCCTTCACCAATCCTGCTGCTTGGTGGGAGTCCCTCTACTGCTATAGCTACTGGTCTCTGAGCCTGACCCCTGACTGTGACACTGAGTTTTGTGTCCATTAATATTTACAAATGAAAACTTTGGGTGTTGAGATTTTTCATGTTAATTGTGAGTTCCACCTGGCACTGTCACGTAGGATGGAGAAACTCTGATCCTTTGGCCAGCCATAGACAATTGGAATCTGCTGAACCGGCAGTGTATGGGCAAGCTAAATGTACCAATTTGATTAATCAATCAACTTAGGTACAACCTGCCTTCCAGATTTTACATGCGATTATCGCTAGCGGCTGCTATAATTACTCTCTTCTCCCGGTGGGGATGGCTTTCACCGCCCCCTTGCTGGGAGACTATAATTGTATCAACAGGAGGGATTCCCCTGACAGCACTGTCTGTGCTGATGGGGGAATCGGTGCAAATTTCTTTTCTGCAACCATGGGTGACAGGAAAGAAATTTGCACGTCTATGGCTTGCCTTACTCAAAGTATAGCCAGCAGAGCATGAGCAATGTATATACAGGCTAAGTTATAGCATTCTTAGATTTTAAACAATGACCTTTTATTACCCTGGGACTGGACCTGTCTGCATTGGTTTACTACAGCATTGGCCTTTTGGCTTATGTTCTTTTTCCTAGCTTAAGGTGTTTTTCTGATCTTAGGGCTGACCTTTTTTTATATGTAACTGAGAATGTATGCCGTGACTGACAGAATGAAAAAGGGGACACAATATGGGTCCACTTTCCTGAGATTGTGGACTCCCCCTCCCCCCCCCTTTTCTTTTTGTGAGGTAAAATAGCATTTATTTCAGTGTCAGTTTAATATGTTGCTGTCCCTTTAAGGTAGAGAGAGTGGTAGTCAGGAAGAGCCAATCAGGGAGTAAGGAATTTTCTGGAAGTCTGTGGAGGCTATATAAGGATATCAGGAAAGGGGCTTGCCCTCTTTCCCTTTGGATCAGCAAAAGATTGGAGCTCCTACCTGTCCTGCGATGGAGTCACTATTACATCAGCTGATTGAGAAAGCCGGCAGTGCAGGAGGAGAGGCATGGCTTCGCCGCTGCCTGGCGTCTGCCAATGAAGAGGAGGAGCCCTGTGTCATGGCTGAAGGCGGAGGCTCTGCGGTAGGCGGCGAACAGGCGGACCCTAATGGCGTGGGGCGGTATGAAGGAGAGCCCGCCTTGCGTATGAGAACTAGGAGGAGCATTCCTCCCGAACGTTTTCGCCAGGTTGCGGCCGCAACCGAAGAAGAAAGCACGCCTCAGGAACGTTCGGACGCCGGCCGGTCGGTTCGGGGCCGCCGAGGGCCCAAGAAGAGGAGGTCCTGTTCCCAGTCTCCAGCGGGCAGAAACGGTCGGATGAGCATAGCCCAGCAGCCCACCAGTGAAGCCAGGGGAAGACAGTCGACGCCGCATCATCCATGGCAGCAGACATCTGAAACAGTGCAGCATGACACTCAGCGCCCTGAGGTGTCTTATCAGTCCCAGGTTGGGCAGCAGTTTCAAGTCCCAGACCCTGCAGTGCTGCTGGAGGGAGACAGACAGCCTCCAGCAGCTGGTGAGTTGAACCAATTATCTATTTTAAATGGTTTAATAGGATCTTTGTCTTCTTTAGTTCAATCTTTGTCTCAGGTGACTGTACCTGTTTCTTCTTCTATGGCAGCTCTGCCATTTAACTCTCCTGCTGCTGTGCTATCTCCTCCCCCTGTCAGTCTGGCTGTGCATGATAGGAATGTTAATGTGGGATTGCAGAATGACATTATTTGCCCTGAGTCACTGTACACGGCTGCACCTGTTAAACTAAATATACCAGAGACATGCATGAAAGGGGTAATGCCTTGTGAGATGTCACCTTTGGGTTGTCATTTGAGCGCAGCGATTAAAGATAAAATATGGAAGGGGGAATATATAGAAATTCTTTCCCTTTTGCCTTCACATAAGGATTTTGTGTCTAGAACAGAAAGAAAGGGGGAGGAGAAGGGTGAGGAGGATAGACGCAGATCGTTTCCTCGGTCATTTAATAATTGGCTGCAGGCTTTCTGTATTTATGCAGGTATATTGGCTGACAAGCATCCTGAAATGTGTGGAGGCCTTTTCCAGCATCTGGACCATATTCTAGAGGCCTATAAGAACTTTGGGGGCCTGGGATGGTTCTACTACGACGAATCTTTTCGTCAAAAATTGTCTATACACCCATCGTTAAAATGGGGAATGAAGGACGTGGGTTTGTGGCTCAATTTAATTCTGCCTCAGAGGATAGCGGCACCTAAACCTTCCATGGCTAACCCTCAAAATCCTGCTTTCAGAAGAGGATGCTGTTTTGCATTTAATGAAAGTCAGTGCCGGTGGAATGCGACCTGTAAATATAGGCATGAATGTTCTATTTGTGCGGGTGCGCATCCAGCAGCTAAATGTTTCAAAAATAAAGCTAATGTCAGTCAAAGTCCTGCGCAGAGGGATATTTTTCCAAAAAGCCTGCACTCCAGTGAGGCTGGAAAAAATGCGCCCATGGCTGGACAGATACCCAGACAGGGAGAAGGCATATTTTCTCACTGAGGGCTTTTCCAAAGGTTTTCCTTTGCCTGCTTTTTCAGGGTCTGGTTGTACAGTTATGAAGAATTTAAAGTCGGTCGATTTTTTTCCCCAGGTGGTAAGGGACAAATTGTGCAAGGAACTTGCAGAGGGGCGTATTGAGGGGCCTTTTAAGCAGCCGCCTTTCCCTAATTTTCGGATTTCCCCATTGGGGGTAGTCCCTAAGCGCGAACCCAATGCGTTCCGCATAATACACCATCTGTCATTTCCAAAGGGAGATTCCTTAAACGATGACATCGATGCAAGCTTATGCTCAGTTTCTTATGCAACTTTTGACGACGCGGTTAAAAAAATCAGGTCGTGCGGTCAGGGGGCTTTTTTGGCAAAAGCTGATATACAATCGGCTTTTCGCCTTTTACCTATCGCTCCAGAGGCATTCAATTCATTGGGGTTTTTCTTTGAGGAACATTATTTTTTTGATAAGTGTCTCCCTATGGGGTGTTCATTATCATGCGCATATTTTGAGGCATTCGCTACTTTTCTTCATTGGACTTTAGACGAGCGGTCGGGTTCGGACAGCGTTATTCATTATTTAGATGATTTTTTATTTATCGGTCCGGCGGACTCCACGCGTTGCGCTGATTTGTTAATGGATTTTCAGGCACTGGCGGTTGATTTCGGTATTCCGCTAGCGGCTGAAAAGACATGTATGCCCAGCATGGTCTTAGAGTTTTTGGGCATCGAAATTGACACCCATAGAATGGAATTTCGTTTGCCCGAGGTAAAGCTGCGCAAATTAAAATGGCTGATCGCTGGGGTTCTCCAGAAGAAAAAAATTCGGTTGAAAGAGATGCAATCTCTCCTGGGTATTTTGGCGTTTGCGTGTCGTATTATGCCAGTGGGCAGAATTTTTTCGCGTCGTCTCTATTTATCCATCTCGGGTTACAAGTCCCCTAGGGCCCACATTCGCATGACAATTCCTCTTAAGGAGGATTTGTTAATTTGGGCAAATTTCCTTGATTGTTACAACGGGCGGTCGTTTTTTCAATCTGAATTCATTTTTGCCCCTGATCTCAGGTTGTTTACTGATGCAGCGGGCTCCCAAGGTTTTGGGGCCATTTGGCACACACACTGGTGTTGTTCCAATTGGCCTAATGCCTGGGTACAATTAGGCGCAACTAAGAACATCGTTTTATTGGAGTTATTTCCAATTTTAGTGGCTTTGGAGTTATGGGGGTCAGATTTAGCAAACAAGCGTATCCTGGTGGAAACGGATAATAAAGGCGTACTTTATGCAGTAAATTGTCTCTCCTCCAGCTCTGTGTGGGTGATTAAAGTACTGCGCCAGGTGGTTTTTAGATGCCTCAAATTCAACATTTGGCTGAAAGCTAAATATACGCCCGGAATATTGAATAATATAGCCGATTCTCTGTCTCGTTTTCAGATGGACCGTTTCAGGCTGTTACTTCCAGAGGCAGACCGGGATGGCATCCCATGCCCAGACCATTTGTGGGAAGTGATCTCAGTATAGTGTCAGAAGCTATTCAGGGTTCCTTGGCCCCCAAGACTTGGGCCAGTTACTCAGCAGCATGGAAGAGCTGGTTGTCATTTGCTAACAATGAAAGTTTTCCGTTTAATATGCCGTCAGAGGAGTTGATTTTGGCTTTTTTGGCAGGCCTTATGCGCCAGCGGTATTCATATAGTTATATAGCGAAAACGCTGGCCGGCATTTCCTTTTTCTTTAAATTGTTTGGCTTACAGCATTGTTCTTATTATTTTTCGGTGAAACAGGCACTAAAGGGATACAGGCGGTCAACATTTGAGGCCGATGCCAGACGACCAATCTCACTTGACATCCTTGGTGGCCTTTGTAGAAGTACCGAAGTCATTTGCTTCTCAGCATATGAGGCCTTGCTATTTAGAACGGCATTTGCGCTTGCATTTTTTGGCGCATTCCGCATTTCGGAGCTGGTTCCCCCGAATAAGCGGGGAGGCTCTGGAATTAGGTTGGAACAATTGGTAATGGACAGCGAGGGAGTGCATATTAGGTTACATCATTCCAAAACAGATCAATGTGGCAGGGGTAGCTGGGTCCACTTGCGGGAGCAGGGGGACTTATTTGTGTGTCCAGTAGCGGCCGTCAGGCAATTCCTGGTAATTAGGCCATCTGTGTCGGGTAATTTTCTTATTCATAAGGATGGGATCCCTTTAACGAAATACCAGTTCGATGTAGTCTTCCATAGATGCCTGACGCATTTAGGCTTGAGAGGGTTCAAGTTTTCATCACACTCATTTAGGATAGGTGCAGCTTCCGAAGCAGCTCGCTTAGGGGTCCCGGAGTCTGATATTAAAGAAATGGGGAGGTGGAGGTCCCAATGTTATAAGTTATATGTTCGTCCTAATTTGTTTATCTAATTTCAGGTACCCAGCACACGGTATGGATCCTGGGACACTCGTTTATATATTGGGCACAAAAAAGAGCGGCTCAACGCAGTTACTCATTGAATCTGTCTCTGCAGCCAGAATCCTTTCAGTTATTTTGGAAGGGTGTGAGAGGACTTCAGTGGTATCAACTTTATTTTCAGTTAACTAGGTTATGTCAGATGTGGCCCCCGCCTTCCATAGTGATTATTCATGTAGGGGGGAATGACATAGGTAACCTTAGAACGTTGGATTTGTTATTTATGATAAAAAGGGACCTCCTTCGTTTTAGTATCACGTTCCCAGGTACAGTGTTCATATTTTCTGAAATAGTTCCTCGTTTTTCTTGGCTCTCCTCTGGCCAGAGGAGGGTTATGGAAAAAATGAGGAAAAGGGTTAACAAGGCGATGGAGAAATTCATGCCTCAAATTGGCGGTTTATCTTACCGTCATGTAGATCTCGAGGGTGGTTTCCCAGGGCTATATAGGCCTGATGGGGTTCATTTATCAGAAGTGGGGCTGGATATATTTAACCTTGGTTTGCAAAATAGCATTGAGAATGCAGTGGCCGCGGTGGTGGGGGTGGGCCGTCCTTGTTACTCAAGCCCGGCTTGTGGGGACGGTTAATTATATTTAAAATGGTGGTACTGCTCGAGTTCTAAAAACTGAGCAGATAGAATTCGGTGTTGGTTGAATTGATGATTTGAATAAAAGAGTTATATTAATATGTTTAAACCAATAAAGGTGCCGCGGCCAATTATTTTGCCAAAAGGAAAATGGCTTGTTGGTGTTTATTTAATTTATGTTTGGTGGGTTTATAAGGTCTAAGTGGGTCCTACAATCTCATGAAAAAGGGGACACAATATGGGTCCACTTTCCTGAGATTGTGGACTCCCCCTCCCCCCCCCCCCCCCCTTTTCTTTTTGTGAGGTAAAATAGCATTTATTTCAGTGTCAGTTTAATATGTTGCTGTCCCTTTAAGGTAGAGAGAGTGGTAGTCAGGAAGAGCCAATCAGGGAGTAAGGAATTTTCTGGAAGTCTGTGGAGGCTATATAAGGATATCAGGAAAGGGGCTTGCCCTCTTTCCCTTTGGATCAGCAAAAGATTGGAGCTCCCCCCCTCCCGCCCTGTCGCGTGCACCCTTATGTGGTAGGGTCACCCCGGATTCTGGGGGGGACGGTTAATTATATTTAAAATGGTGGTACTGCTCGAGTTCTAAAAACTGAGCAGATAGAATTCGGTGTTGGTTGAATTGATGATTTGAATAAAAGAGTTATATTAATATGTTTAAACCAATAAAGGTGCCGCGGCCAATTATTTTGCCAAAAGGAAAATGGCTTGTTGGTGTTTATTTAATTTATGTTTGGTGGGTTTATAAGGTCTAAGTGGGTCCTACAATCTCATAGAAACATTAGGGAATATATGTTTATTTCTCCTGACAAAGAAATGCTAACCTCATTATTTTCTGATTGGTCATATCAAATTCTTGTGCAGACCAGTATTTGTAGAAAGGCCAGAGCTTACACAGGCAATATTAAAGAGAACAGCACACTTACAGATAAAACTCTGAAGACTTTGATTCTATGTGGAAAACATATAGGTAATTTTATTTTAGGTGACATGCAACCAACAGTAGTCAATGCTTAGAACACAGAAATCATTTGAAAAAGTAAACCAGCACTGAGGAAAGAAACTGAAAAAGAATTAGCCTAGAACTACATTGGAAATTGCTTAAAACAAATTTCATTAAGAATATTTTAAGTACAAAACATTGTCAGGAATTTTGCTGATCAAAGTGTGTGTACAAAGAACTATAGATGGGTAGAAAGGTCAAATAGACATCTCAAGCAGATAATGTTGTTGACGTACAAGCATGAGATATGGTATATCGTATATCATAGAACATAGGCTGTGCATCTATAAAACGTTTTACTCTTGGTCCCCTGGGGCGGGGAGGAGTTGGAACCACGGTGAGCTTGTTATTGCCTGCTTTAGCTACAAATAAGGGGAAACCAATATCAAAAATATTACCATAATACCAATTTTTGTGGTATGCTTTGAATAGAGCAATCCAATGAAAACAGTAAGGTGTGTGCCTCAATGAATCATGTAATACCAGTCATTGAGACATATAATAAATGATATGAAAGGGCCAAGGCCAGAGAATAGGAGAACAGACTTGCTGGCTTAGAGTTTTGCAGTGGTCCTGATCATGCTAGTAGGCTGGTCTTATAGTAGTCTGAGCTGTAGTATGAACTGTTTTTTACAGCTTTTTACTCACTGATCACCAGTCTAGTGTCACCACAGTAAAACACACAAAGTAAACACACAAAGTAAACACACATGTCCCCATAACACATGTCCCCAAAACACATGTCCCCACATAGTAATGATCCCCAAAACACATGTCCCCCACATATATAACAGTAAAATCACACGTCCCAATGATCATTTGCATACATATGTCCTTGATCACCTGCGCACATCTGTACATGATCATTTGCGTACATATGTCTGTGATCACACAAACCAATTATTATACACAAACATGTAGCAGAATACATTTTGGCTTAAATTTATGACAAAATTAGATTTTATTGGATTTCTTTTAAAATAGAATTAAGAAAATATAGTTTGTTTTCCAAATTTCCGCACTTTTTTCGCCTATATCGCAAAAAATAAAAAACAGAGTCGTGAATAAATACCACCAAAAGAAAGCTATATTTGTGCGAACAAAATGATAAAAATTTTGATTTGGGTACAGCATTGCATGACCGCACAATTCTTATTGAAATTGCAAGGGCGCTGAAAGCTGAAAATTGGTCTGGGAAGGAAGGGAGTGAAAGTGCCCAGTATTGATGTGGTTAAATACGCACAAAGGGAGTGATCCCATCATTACAATAAAAGAATAGACATCATTGCACATGAAATACAGTGTGTTTGAAAACATTAAACATGTTGCATCAATATCATGCACGTATGTGTGGGAATATCATGTTACTCAGTTTGCATGTGAAAATGTTGAACGACATGGTCCTCCCTGTTTTTTTTTCTTTAATGCCGCGTACACACGGTCGGAATTTCCGATGGAAACAGTCCGATGGGAGCTTTTCATTGAATTTTCCGACCGTGTGTATGCCCATCGGTCTTTTTCTGTCGGAATTTCTGACAGACTTTGGATTGAGAACCTGTTCTTAATTTTTCCGGTGGAAAACCTTTCTATCGGATTTTCCGATCGCGTGTATGCAATTCCGACACGCAAAATTCCGACGCATGCTCGGAAACAATTTGACGCATGCTCAGATGCATTAAACTTCCTTTGATAGTGCAGTCGAACGTGTTTTATGCCGTGGTGTTATTGACCGTCGGAATTTGGTGTGACCGTGTGTAGGCAAGACAGTTTGAGCAAAATTCCGTCGGAATTCCGACGGGAAAACCATCAGAGCTTTTTCCAACGAGAATTCCGACCGTGTGTACGCGGCATTAGAGTACTAGAATAGTAGTAGCATAACTACGAAAGGGTGGAAAGGGATAAGAATAGAGGGAAAGAAGGGGAGGGGGGAACCACGACAGGGCGAGGGCACGGAGAAATATTACTGTTCTAGGGCACTAATGCTGCGTACACACGATCGGACTATATGGCGGACTTAGTACCGTGGACAATCCGCCGGACTTTCCAGTTGAGGTCCGCCGGACTTTCAGAACGAGCGGACTTACCCACACACGCCCACACACGACCGGACTCTTGGCGGAGGTCCGCCAGACTTTTGAAATGAACGGACTTTCCCACACGCGGAGTAAAGTCCGTTCATTTTGAACGTGACTCCAGGTAGACGGGACTAGCGAAGGAAGTCAATGCCGCTGCCTCGATCGGCGAGATTGACACCTTGCTAGCCCCGTCACCTGGTATGGATTTAAAGGGAAATACCTATGCCAAAAAAATGGCGTGGGGGTCCCCCTAAGATCCATATCAGACCCTTATCCGAGCACGCAGCCCGGCCGGTCAGAAAAGGGGGTGGGGAAGAGCGAGTGCCCCCCCCTCCTGAGCTGTACCAGGCCGCGTGCCCTCAACATGGGGGGGTGCTTTGGGGAAGGGGGGATGATGGGACTGTGACATCATAAGGGGCGGGTTTACCATGTGACATCAGCCGGTGACCCCGCCCCTTGTCCCTATATAAGTCACCGCGCAACACGTCCCGGCCATTACAAGCAGAGAGATCATCGTGGCAACATCGGAAGAAGAGAAGAAGAAGAAGGAAGAAGAACAAGAACAAGGCGGTGGAGGCGACAACAGCGACGAACCAGAAGAATGGGCCAACGCTAGTAAAAGAGCTGCAAGAAGATAGCGGAGACCAGGCAGAAGAAATGAAGAGCGGGACAAGACCTCCAAAGTCGGAAGAAGACCCCCGGAGCTGTCTAATAAAGTACTTTAAAAACCTGTGTGTTTTTTTTTAACACTTTTTCCCTCGGGTGAATGAATATTATGAAGGGCCACTGTCACCCAAAGTTTGTGACAATCTGCTTTGCACCTTTCCCTTGGAGAAACAGGAACTTGATTATGGTCCTATGCGCTTTCACATTGAATTTTTCTGGAGGTGCTGCCATGTTCAGTTTAGACCTGAAAAAGAAAGATAAGTTAAAATTGTAGGTAGGTGATTTTTGGATCATTGAATATAGACAAATGGGACAGTACACCCTGCAATTTACAGCTTCCTAGCTCAATTTTTTCTGGGTAAGGCTCAATACTTATCAGCACCCCCTCATTTATCTATTGTGATTTGTAAGAAACTTGACCAACAAATCTCTACAGCTAGCATTTGCTTTCAGTCATTTTCCAGTCATATTTAGAACAATTTGTAAGAAAATATTATCTTCGTATGTACATTTTCTTTCAAAAACATCAAATTCATTGAAATATAAAAGGCACAACAGTTCTAACACGAAGAGCTATGGCTTTAATTCATGAACAAAAAAGTCACCAAATTTCCTTGAAAAAAAAAAGAAATTATTTTTTAACTTGCATTTTTGATCACTGCATCCTGATATATAGAACAGCTCAGGCAATAGCAGAACAGTGACATCTTCCACTGTATCTTGAGCCATTTATAAATTATTCAGGTGTACACAATTTTGAGGTGTGTTCTAGCATTTCTAAAATTATGCTGTAATTAAAGCGGAGTTCCACCCAAAAATGGAACTTCCAATTTAAGGGAAGGTGACCCCTGACATGCCACATTTGGCATGTCATTTTTTTTTGGGGGGGGGGAGCAGAAACCCTCTTTTTAGAGGGTTCAAGCTCCCACTTCCTCCCGGGGCACCGCGGCGCCGGAAGGAAGATCACCTCTCTCCCTCCCTCTCGGCAATCATCTGGGACATGTCACAGGTCCCAGATGATTGCCCGGCCAGTCACAGCGCACTGCACGGCTTGCGCCCACAGTGACAGTGCCGGTGCCGCAGAGAGGAGGGGGAGACAAGTGAGGCTTCATTCCCCCGCATCGCTGGACCCTGGAACAGGTACGTTTCTGACTATTAAAAGTCAGCAGTTGCAGTATTTGTAGCTGCTGATTTACATTTTTTTTTAAAAAGCGGAACTCCGCTTTAAGTACAAACAGCCCACATCAGAAATCTTAATTAGATGAGCAGTTACTATGACCTTGTAAAAATGCTGTTCACACAGCACACAAATTGCTATTATTGATTTAAATACAATAGCTGGCAGGGAGCTCCGGGTAGCACAGAAAAACTCAGCTGCTCATTGGTCCCTTTCCTACAGTGGTGACAAATGTAATCTTTGTTAGCCAAAAAACTAACATCTATGGGACCATTTGTATTATAAGTAAAGCAGGTTCTCACGGCTCCTACTAATTCTTGGAAGTTTAGGCCTCAGGGAAAAGGTTTCACAAAGCGCATAACTCCAGACACTGTTATTAATGAGATATTTGATTGGGAAGCCTGTGAATCACACTAGAAACAATGCAATCCCTTCATTGTCCATAGGGAACACGTTTGACAGAAAACAAGCCTTTACAGTGGTGTGAAAAAGTGTTTGCCCCCTTCCTCATTTCATGTTTGTCACACTTAAGTAAACACAAAATGCAATTTGTAAATGAAGGTGTTTATTATTAAAGGTGAAAAAAAATCCAAACCATCATGGCCCTGTGTGAAAAAGTGATTGCCCCCCTTGTTAAAACATACTATAACTGTGGTTGTCCACACCTGAGTTCAATTTCTCTAGCCACACCCAGGCCTGATTATTGCCACACCTGTTCACAATCAAGGCATCACTTAAATAGGAGCTGCTTGACACAGTAAGGTCCACCAGAAGATCCTTAAAAGCTACACATCATGCCGAGACCGAAAGAAATTCAGGAACAATTGAGAAAGAAAGTAATTGAGATCTAGCAGTCTGGAAAGGGTTATAAAGCCATTTCCAAAGCTTTGAGAATCCAGCGAACCACAGTGAGAGCCATTATCCACAGATGGCGAAGACATGGAACAGTGGTGAACCTTCCCAGGAGTGGCCGGCCGCCCAAAATTACCCCAAGAGCGCAGCGACGACTCATCCAAGAGGTCACAAAAGACCCCACAACAACGTCCAATGAACTGCAGGCCTCACTTGCCTCAGTTAAGGTCAGCGTTCATGCCTCCACCATCAGGAAAAGACTGGGCAAAAATGGCCTGCATGGCAGCGTTCCAAGGAGAAAACCACTGCTGAGCAAAAAGAACATCAAAGCTCGTCTCAATTTCTCCACAACACATCTTGATGATCCCCAAGACTTTTGGGACAACATTCTGTGGACCGATGAGACAAAAGTGGAACTCTTTGGAAGGTGTGTGTCCAAGTATATCTGGCGTAGAAGGAACACTGCATTTCAGAAAAAGAACATTATACCAACAGTAAAATATGGTGGTGGTAGTGTGATGGTCTGGGGCTGTTTTGCTGCTTCAGGACCTGGAAGACTTGCCGTGATAAAAGGAACTATGAATTCTGCTGTCTACCAAGAGATCCTGAAGGAGAATGTCCGACCATCTGTTCGTGTACTCAAGCTGAAACGAACTTGGGTTCTGCAGCAGGACAATGATCCTAAACACACCAGCAAGTCCACCACCGAATGGCTGAAGAAAAACAAAATGAAGACTTTGGAGTGGCCTAGCCAAAGTCCAGACCTGAATCCTATTGAGATGTTGTGGTATGACCTTAAAAAGGCCGTTCATGCTCGAAAACCCTCTAATGTAACTGAATTAGGACAATGCTGCAAAGATGAGTGGGCCAAAATTCCTCCAGGACGCTGTAAAAGCCTCATTGCACGTTATCGCAAACACTTGGTTGCAGTTGTTGCTG
Organism: Lithobates sylvaticus; assembly: GCA_028564925.1. Classification (NCBI taxonomy): domain Eukaryota; kingdom Metazoa; phylum Chordata; class Amphibia; order Anura; family Ranidae; genus Lithobates; species Lithobates sylvaticus. The sequence continues at coordinate 185,559,208 of CM053032.1, forward strand.
CTAAGGGTGGCCCAACCAGTTATTAGGTTTAGGGGGCAATCACTTTTTCACACAGGGCCATGATGGTTTGGATTTTTTTTCACCTTTAATAATAAACACCTTCATTTACAAATTGCATTTTGTGTTTACTTGTGTTGTCCTTGACTATTGTTTAAATTGGTTTGATGTTCCGAAACACTTAAGTGTGACAAACATGCAAAGGAACAGGAAATGAGGAAGGGGGCAAACACTTTTTCACACCACTGTATATTCTGTAACTTCATAAATAGTACTTGACAGCATAACAGTCTGGAGCAACATTTGTAACTGGTATTAATACAGAAGTAAAACCAAACAAACCGAAAAGTACCAACATTCTGAGTAGAAAGAATGTTTCCATCTCACCTTAATTATTTAGATAATAAATGATGAGTAGATAAAGGGTATTAGAAGGGCTACCTCCAGAGTCTCAATGCCTAGGCAATTAGTTATGTGATCTCTGTAAAAGTAGTGGACCAGCATACACGTTTGTTGATTTACTCTAGCCAGCAGAGGTCAGAAGACCAAGTGCCTAAATGTTCACATATATTGCCAATAAGGATAAGCAAAACTTACAAGTTCCACCTTGCCAAAGTGTTGGATGAAAATTGAGACATTTTTGTAAAATGCAATGGAGTCCATAGGGAAGGTGAATTTGGGGTAGTTCATAAGGGTGCAATGGTCTTTAAATGGCTCATATAGTCTATTCTTAAGTACAAGTACAAGTGTCATGTTACAACCAGAAAATTAAATGTTTTTTGTTGGGATTTTATGTGATTGCCACTTTGTTTTGGTCTGATAATTGTGAATTGGAATGAAAATGATAAATGGTTTTCAAAATGTTTTACAAATAAATATGTGAAACGTGGCATGCATTTGTATTCAGCCCCCCACTACTTTGTAGAACCACCTTTTGCTTCAATTACAGCTGTAAGTCTTTTTGGGTATGTCTCTATCAACTTTGCACATCTAGAAAGTGACATTTTTGCCCATTCTTCTTTGCAAAATAGCTCAAGCTCTATCAGATTGGATGGAGAGTGTCTGTGAACAGCAATTTTCAATTATTGCCACAGATTCTCAATTGGATTTAGGTCTGAACTTTGACTGGGCCATTCTAACACATGAATATACTTTGATCTAAACCATTCCATTGTAGCTCTGGCTGTATGTTTAGGGTCGTTGTCCTGCTGGAGGTGAACCTCCGCCCCAGTCTCAAGTCTTTTGCAGACTCTAACAGGTTTTCTTCTAAAGCCCTGTACACACGATCCGACATTCTGACAACAAAACCGTGGATTTTTTTCCGACGGTTGTTAGCTCAAACTTGTCTTGCATACACACAGTAGCACAAATGTTGTCGGAAATTCCGATCGCCAAGAACACGGTGATGTACAACGCGTACGAAGGCACTATAAAAAGGAAGTTCACTACCATGTGCGCCACCCTTTGGGCTCCTTCCGCTAATCTCGTGTTTATCTCGTGTTAGTAGAAGTTTGGTGAGAGACGATTAGCGTTTTTCAGCCTCGTGCTTTTCAGTTCATTACTGCTCTTCAGTTTGTGCTTGTGGGTTCGTATCTGTTCTTCAGTGCGTGTTGTCAGTTCGTTCCTCTCTTTTTGAAGCCATGTTGCAGGTCCTCTCCGTTTTGTAGCCATGTTGCAGGTACGTACTCGTTGTAGTCATTCGTGCTGTGCAGGGGCTTGGTGTTGGAGTTCTTGCTTTGACCCAAGTCCAGTCCATGAACAGGGCGAGTCGGAGTTCATGGACAAAGAATTGGTTGCTCCAGCGTGACCAATTCTCATATGCCTTTGCTGTGGAAGATCTGTGAGAATAATCCTGATGATTTCAGGAATTATCTCCAGATGACTGACCCCATTTTTCACTGTTTGTTGGCTTTGCTGTCCCCTTATATTACGAAGCAGGACACCTGCATACGGCAAGCCATCACTCCCGAGCAGAGGCCCGTCACCACCTTGCGGTACTTGGCGACGGGGAGAAGTCTGCAGAGCATCAAGTTCTCGACAGGCATCTCCCCCCAGGCTCTGGGGATCATTATTCCAGAGACCTGCTCTGCCATTATTCAGGTCCTGCAGAAGGACTATATTAGGGTCATTTTTTTCCTTTAACATCACATTCTTTGTATTTAATGTTTGCTAATGTATTGTATATCTTTCATCATTCCATAATTACCATGATTGTAATATGCTGTGAATGTCCTCTTTGTCCGCATGCATGCTGTAAGCTTTTGATGCTCCTTTTTTGTCCTTCGTGCATATCTGCTGACTTTGCCAAACCCATACACAGTATACCTACCTCTTTTGTGGTCATATTTATGGATGAATTCACCAAAGCATGTAGTGCAAGGGCCTGCCTGAATACTTTCAAATGGTACTGTTTAAAGTTTGGTTCTTCTATTATCTTGATAGGTAATTGCAGAATGTAAAAACGTGCTTCGATTTGTACAGTGTGTATTCATATTTTTGGATTATGACACTTCTTACCTGTCCAGTGGGCTGCCAATAGTGTAAGTAAGGAGGGGCTGGACAAAGTAACACACATTATTTATGCATTCAGCTCTCAATGAAGTGGAGAGGGTTACCTGTCCAAAACATCCCCTCCCACCCTAAAATTTTTACAATGGGCCATCAGAGGGGGTGAGGAATCTGATAAGTGGACCTTATACTTTTGTCTTTAAATACTCCTTGAAATAAATGTTATACTTATGTTGGCCAAGGATGTTTGTGTCTAATCTGCTTGCAATGTTATGTGCAAAAGTACAATTTTTTTTTCTTGTTTGACTCCACAGTTTCCTTCAAACCCACAGGAATGGCATCCCAGTTTGCCCAGCATTGGGACTTTCCTAACTGCGGAGGGGCAATAGATGGGAAGCACGTCCACATCGTCCCAGCCCCCAACTCGGGGTCGTACTATTATAATTATAAGGGGTTTAATAGTATTGTGATGTGGATTGTATGTGGATGTGGGGAAAAATGGCCGGATGTTGGATGGCGGCTTGGGCTTGCCACCTCCGGAAGACAACGTGGCTGGTCTCCCGTTTGTGTTCGTCGCTGATGAAGCATTTGGGCTGGATGACCTCTCTCATGGGCACATTCCTGATGAGGACCCTCACCTCAGAGCAGAGGGTTTTTAACTACCGGCTGGCCAGAGCCAGAAGAGTCACGGAGAATGCATTTGAAAAAATGGCCATCCGGTTCCGCCTATTTCTGACAGCGATACACATGGCAGAATATAAACTGAACTATATTGTCCTTGCCTGCTGCATTCTCCACAATTACATCAGCAAAAATGCAACAAACTATGTGGCCTCAGTTGGGACTGAGGCCGGATTTCAAAATACTAATCTGACGACACATGAACCTGGTCGTCCTGGCTTGCCCCCCCCCCCCCCCCCCCAAAGCACCTGTAAAGTTAGACAAAGTTATCTCGAGTACTTTGCGGGTAGGAGGGCATTGATGTGCCAGAGAATTAAACGATTTTTTAAATAAAGATTTTTTATAAAATGGCCTTTTTTTTGGCCATTTTCTTCAATAGTGCAAACGTAATTTATTTGATACATGAGGTGACAATCTCTTCTTCAGCTAACTATTATGTTGTGGGTCTGCTACACACACACACACATTGTTTTTGTTGTTAATGTATGTAATGCATCAATGATAAAAATAATCATCCTTTTCAGCACCATGAATTAATTGCTTTGAGTCCCTAAAATGGCCTGATTGGGGCAAATTTTAAAGCACTGTGGGGGTTATTTACTAAAGGCAAATCCACTTTGCACTCCAAGTGCACTTGAAAGTGCACTTGTAGTGCAAATTAAATACCCCACATTGTCACTGTAAACACCAACTTACTCCAAAAACTGGTATTGAGCATTGAAAGAAGAAGCCACGCATTGTTGAGTATAAAACATTTTATTCCGTGCACATTCACATGAGAAAAGGGTTTTTTAACAAACCAACATCTTTGGTGTATAATATTTTTATGTTTTACAGTAGAAATATCCTTTTTTTGGTTAAACAGGCATTTTTAAAACCATAACATACACAACTTGGGAACTTACAAAGTTCAACTTTGTCAACGTGAAGGCCAGATCAGACATTAGTATGCCCAAACTGTGTTGATCTTGCCTTCATCAGATGGGGTGATGTCACCCCTGTAAAAGCCAAATTTTGGAGATGCATACAAATTGGGAGTCAAAATGTGGATTTCCCTCCTGATCCAATGGCTAATGTCAACATGTGCTAGTTCCCATCATGGGGGATCAATGGATGTGTTTTGGGAGTGCAACCCCTTCCTCTCACCTACTTGAGTTGCGAGGAAGAGGTTGCACCCACAAAACACGTACATTGATATACCGTGATGGCAGATAGCACATGTTGACACTGTGCAATTTTTTGAAAAATAAAAAATATAACGACAAACTGTAAAAATGTTTGGGTGTTTTAGATTCTGCATAAAACATCAATGACGTTGAGTCTTTTTTTCAACATCATTGATGTTTTCCTTTATCTTCTCTAATTCCCGATTGCACACCATTATCCTCAGTGCACTTGCACTGTTGAAATTAGTTTCTTCTTCCACAACATCCACATCACCTAAAAATAAAAAAACACACCATGTATTATAAATATGTAGGCATACATCTATTACCCGAAGCAGTGGTCTCAGTCACTGACCTGTTGTGGTCACTATTTTGCCCAATTCATGAACCTCTCCTCCCTCCACATCTTCATGGTGTGTGGAGATTTCCCCTTCTTTATGAGGTGTGGTGTTCTTGGTGTCCTCAGATGTCCCGAGTCTTTTCTCCCCTATGTGAATAAAAAAAAAAGGTATACTTAGCACACAAATATTTGAGGCAAGAAATATTAATATGAAACATTGCTTGAAAGTGTCGTACAATTGTCTGTTTTGGCAGAGTTCCAAGCTGAAGACATGATTTTTTTCCCTTTCTTAAAGCTGGAATACTTTTACCTGTTTTGGTAAAGTTTCACACATGGAGAGACCACTAGTATCCACTGGAGCACCTGTGTGGGACACCCTAAAAAGGGTGTTCTGGTGTCCCACACTAGTGCTCCTGCGTCTTAGATGTATAAACAGCTGTTGAGTGTCCTTTCCTTACACTGAATCAAGTTTGCATGTCATTCTAGTTACAAACCCATCTAGACAACAATGTACTAAACTTATTTTAATACAAATAGGCCTGAACAAATGTAGTTAACCTGCATCTACCAAAAACATTGTATTAGTGGTCGAATGAATGATGTTTACTACGAACGATTACTGTGCCCATGAACCTGAAACTTGCCATTTTAACCGCCATTTTAAACTGTCCAACAGTAAAGAAAAGCAAATGGAGCAGCATGCAAGTAATAATAATAATAGGAACACAGGACAAATACATACTTTTTAGAAGCAGTTTCCTGATCCTTCTGTACTGATTGTGCTCCCTCAATTTCAGGTCTGACCAGTGTTTCCTCAATTGCTCCTTGGATCGTCATACCCCAAAATTCCGGTGCAGGCCTTTCTCACATTTGGGTTTGGGTACGGTCCATACTTCCCATCATAGTCGGCCCTCTTCAAGATGTCCACCATCTCTTCAAAGGCCTTATTTTAGGCCTTACATCTCCTCCTGGATTGGGATGTTTCTGGCTCTGGGCTTTCCTCATTGTTGCTGCTATTATCATGCACCTGTTGTCTCTCCGCCATGTGCTCTCCCACTGTGCCGAAAGAGAAGGAGCGGGTAATATACTAGAAAAAGGGGTGGAGTTACACGCATGTGCAGTGTAGATAAAGCATAACATGCGTGCATCGTACGTACGATCTGTGAGCAGAGGAAGGAGTAGCGTAAGCGCCAATTGTGCTAACGAAGGTACAATTTTAACTTGGGGCATCAGTGGTCAGTGGCCTATACTGCTTATAGATTGAGGCCTATATTGGGACAAGATTAGGAGAGTTTAGCCTAACATTAGGGTTTGTCTTGTGTTGTTTCGTGCAGAGAATATGGAAAAATGTAATGACCACGACTTCCCAACTTCATTGATAAGTACAGGGAGCTGCCCTGTCTGTGGCAAGTGAAACACCCATTTTATAATAACAAAATAAAGAGGAAGACAGCGATGCATCAACTGTTGGAATTGGTGAAGCCAGTGATTCCCACGGCAAACATCCCCTATTTGAAGTGCAAAATTGTTGGCCTGAGGAGCACATATAATAGGGAGCGCAAGAAGATCCAGGATTCCATGAGATCAGGAGCAGCAGCAGCAGACGAGATTATGCGAACGTGATATGTTCTGGATATACACCCTTGATACCCTTGTGCCTAATGGGTTGAATTAGGAATTAGAAATCAGTACCAAAATTGTTGGCCTGAGGAGCACATATAATAGGGAGCGCAAGAAGATCCAGGATTCCATGAGATCAGGAGCAGCAGCAGCAGATGACGTTTATGTACCCAGGCTCTGGTACTACGACAGACTGCGTTTTTTGTCAGACCAGAGTGAACCCAGGCAATCACTATCGACACTTCTTTCCACTCTTCCTTCCACCTCAGCTGATGTTTCCGATGTACAACCTGGGCCTTCCACCCAGGAAGAAGATGTGGAGGAGCCCAGCTTGAGCCAGGTATAGCATTGTTCAACATATTTCTTGTACAAAAATTGAATGCTATTATTGATCACTAATTTCTGATTTAACAAAGTGGTTTACATATCAATAGACAGTAGTAGCCAGAAATGATTGGGACAAGAATGAAAAATGCTGGGGTCAGAATGATAGTCTTTTCTATTTGTTAACATTCAATTTGCAACAGTCATGAGCTCAAAATAGTGTGTGATTGATGACCAAAAAATGAAAACTATGTCCCATTTTCATACACGGGAAAGTCTCAGCCATGAGGAGGCCGTGGAAAGTGGCAGCCAGGAGGTGGCGGGGGAAAGTGGCAGCCAGGAGGTGGCCGTGCCCAGTAGCTTGACCGAATCGCAGCTTCCTCCCCTCAGCCTTCCATCAAAAAGATCCAGGAAGGGGAGGAACGTGGAGGAGTCGGCGCTTGGTTTGATTCGGCAGGCTACAGCGGTCCTCACAACCACCCCTAATGTCCAGGAGGCCTTTGCGTCTGTGACGGCCAGTAGGATGCAAGAAATGGAGGGGGGCAACGCCTCATCTGTGAGGAGGTCATATTTCAGGCCCTAAATAAGGGGGTGAGGGGCCAACTTGCCAACATAAGTCATGAATGTGAGTTGGACCATACTCCTCCTCCACCTCCTGCCACAACTCCAACACCACAGCCACAGCCTGGAAGGAAGTGTGGAAGGAAGTCAAGAGAGTGATGGCCTGGGTTCGGTCTGGTCTGGCAAAAGAGGCAGGCTGTTGTAAGATCACAGCCTGGGGACATATATGTCATCTGCTGCTGCTCCCGATCTCTCTGAGTCCTGGACCGGATTGCACTCCCTATGAAATGGACTCCTCAGGCTACCAATTTTGCCTGTCAAATAATTGATGTCTGACCTGGGGTAAAAAACACACATAAAAAACACCTATGCATACATAGGTGCATTGAAGCAGTGTACGCATTTAAAAAAGCTTTGCCACAGAGAGTGGCAATGTACTGGATCTTCCTCCTTGAATGTTAAATGAGGATTTTGAAATCAGTGCCATACTATAGAACTTTATCTCATTCATCACTAAATTCTTAGCCTCATATGTATGCTCATTACACAGTGTCCATGTTCCCCTTAGGTATGTCCTTCATTGGACAATTATATTATATGGGATGTGTATGCATGTACAGATGCAATGCACGTGTCTATGCTGCCCTTTTTTTTTCTTTTTCTTTTTAAATGCGTACACTGCTTCAATGCACCTATGTATGCATAGGTGTTTTTTTATGTGTGCATACACTTATACACATGTATACCCATATATTTTGTCTGTTACCCCCAAATATTGATTAATTGATCGTTCTTCCAACGATTCATTTTTTATTTCCATTTTTTTTTTATATATATATATATATATATATATATATTTTTTTTTTTTTAATATGATTTTTTTCTTAAGCTCCACCACGTATTTTAGTGTTTTTCATGTAATATGACTGAATTTTTCCTTTCCCCTCCCTAATGGCATCTGTTATTGAGGGGCGATGTGTGGTCTGACTGCTGTGTCCCACTCCATACCTTTATTTTGTTTGTTTTTTTGACATTTGCAATGTCTTGTTTTATCCCAGTCCCATGGATCACAGTACTTTTTGGTCCAGGGTTAAAGTTGCATTGTTTTCCCTCCTCTATTCCCGCCCATAATCCCACCCACAGCCCCGCCCACAGATTACAAGAAGCTTAGCTTCTGCTAACTCGTTGTCATTTGCTTAAAGAAGTAACCAATCAGTAGTTCCGAAACGCATCCCATTTTGATGACCTACAGTACTTCCGGCTTGCGGTCCATGCTGGTTGCTGTCCCCTCCCGCTGACGTCATTTCTGGGATCTATGCTCCACAGTGATTCAGACAATGTGATTGCTTCACCAGTACTTCCAGAGCCTGTGGCGTTCATCTGCTGGTCACCCTGGGATCTTCTGCTGCTGCACATCGACATGTCTGGAAACCTGTAATACACTGGGACCTTCCTGATGCCAGATCACCTGTTCTATATACCCATGAAATGCTCCTTCCAATCCTTGATTTTGTAAGTGTTTTTAATACTTTTTGGGGATATTAAAAGTTTTAATTCTGCACTTAGAGGCGCCTTTTTTTCTCTTTTGTCTGTCAAAGGCACAACTGGCCTGTGCTGTGGTGACTGTCATGAAAAGGAACCTATTAGCGCTATTAGTGTGGGCTTTAGGCACAGATTGCTCTTCACAATGATATTAATGATGGTGCACTATTCCTCCCCTAATATCAAATGTAACAACAAAAATTCTAGCACACAGGATTGGGAGGTGGATTGGGGACAAGTCTTTAATAAAAGTCCAAGGGTAAGGTGGATAAAAACAGTCCAAATGGAATATGGTGGTGTTCCTTTAAGGATGATGGTGATGAGTCTGGAGGGTAAACACACTCCGCAGGAGTGAAGCCAACTCTGGATATCCATAAAAGAAAAAACACAGGAAAGCGCCTCTGATTGCAAGGTTTAATGTACAATAATATAAGTAATCGAACACTTACATAACAGTAATGGGAGATGTGTTCGTGACAAGGTTCACCTGTGTTATAGGAAGAGTCCTTTTTATTTCTCGCATATAGAGGAGTGTATTTCTCCCATGGTTCAGAGAAGCAGGACCTTCCATTCTATGGATAACGTAGAACCCACTGACATTGGGGTACTTTGACGTAGTAGTGGGTTTAGCATTATATGGCCATATGGTGTAACTAAATCTCCATATTTTCTGAATATGCTCATGTGTTTTTAAATAGCCTTGCAGGAGTTAAATGTCATTTTTGTATGTGTGTGCTGTAATCTTTTTTTTCTTTTTTTATTGTCTTAAAGTTATCTCATAGCTTCAGCAACATAAAAAGTTCTATCTTGGATGACAAACCCTCCCCCTTTATCGGCTGGCTTGATGACTAGATTGGGGTTGTTGGTAAAACGTTTAAAGGCAGCCATTTTCCCAGGGTTGAGATTATGGTAACAATGTTTATTGGTATTGTCAGACTGTTGACATCATTTTTGGAAATCAGAAAAGACCACTCTATAAAAGGCTTCCAAATATGGTCCCTTTGATCTAGTCGGATAAAAAACTGAATTCGGTTTAAGCTGAATATGTACTATGGGAGGTGATGTTTGGAGATGTTGTGTGAATAGTTTGATGTCTAAATCAAACTCTATTTCTCTGAATTATAGACAAGAATCATACATACTAATGAGACTCACTAGAATGTCTTCTGATGTCATTTCTCGGGAGTCTGTGGCTGGCAAAGTTATGTCCAAGTCCACAGGTAAATCTTTTTCCGATTGAATGTTGAAATACCTTTTTAGGGTAAGGTTCCTTATGAATTTATTGAGATCCTTAAAAAGGAGGAATTAATTGGGTTGTGTGGTGGGGGCAAAGGTGGGACCTCTGCTCAATAAATCTTCAGATGACAGCATATTGGAGGATAAGTTAAAAAAACTTTACTGTTTCCCTTGTTTGGCGTTTATTTATGCGTTTTATTTTTAATCGATGTTTTGGATGGGGGCCTCTCTCTAAAAAAGAGTGAAGTGGAGTCTGATGGTATTTTACAAGTCTTAAAGTCCCCTATAAGCACATCAGTGATGGTGGAATTATTAACCTCATAATCACCAATAGTCAGAAAGGAATCCCTAATAAAAAAGTCCCAAATCAAAGTCCATAAATGAGATTGGATCACAAGAATCGCTTCCCATCCAAGATGGCCAAAGTACAAGAAAGTGGCTACTTCCAAATTGCATGTAGAGGCAAATACTTAAAATGTCCAAATAGTATGCTTACCAGAGGATAAGCAAGCATGCGCAGTTGGCTTATACCCAGCCTGGGCCTTTTGATGGAAATTCCAGCTGCCTTGCATTCATTCAATCACCTCAGAAATATTTGATTCCGTGTATTTGTGGCAAAGCAGAAAAAAAAAAAAAAACATAGCGTAATACTGCTAAAACACTAAATTTGTTTTCAAAAAACAAAATAATCACTTAAAAGTGAAAAAATCGTGAAAAAGATTTAATGAAAAAAATTAAGAAAAAAATAAAAAAATATATAAAAAATAAAAAATAAAAAAGAGAAAAAGTAAAAGCACCCAGTGGTCAACTCAAACGACTTAGAGTGATCAAATGAAAAAAACACACCTCCACCTTCCAAATAGTAGGCTTACCAGATGGTATTTTAAATATGCACCAGTGATAATGGCAAACTGCTATTTGTGACCCAACACCACACAGCGGGGCTTCTTACCAGATGTACATCAAATATTGCATAATGGATCTCGGATAGGATTGCAGATGGTATATGCTAGAGATGAGAACGCTAACTGCTCCCAGTTTAAAGCAAACGATCGGTCCGTTTTTCTCTTTACTGCAGCAACTCATATGCCCCCAAAAAGAGAAAAAAGCAGACCATAGTGGAGTACATCTTGACAAGTTTAATCAAATAAATTAAAGGTTACACTTACACAAATGTAGATAACATCGAGCGTATAGAATAAAAATTGCCGGCCGGCTACATAAAACAAACTCCCGTCCTCGTCGACGGCGTGGTGACGTCAGCACGTACGTCCCAGACGCGTTTCGTCATAGGTTGACGTTTTCAATGGGAACGGGTAGCGTGCTGAACCACCACTCTATTTATAGATATCCAAGCCTCGTTCTGAGTCCCGGACTAACGAGGCACAGACCACCATTTTGAAACTGGGCATGGCAACGCTATTATGGGCTAAATCATAAAGCGATTCAATTAGGGGATTGGGTAGATTGTTACTTACACCAAAAACCTTTCTGTTAATACATAAAGCGCCAATATGAAGAAGTTACAAAAATCTTGTTTTTATATAAAACATATTAAAAAAGCACTAAACTAAAAAAAACATAATAATGACGTTTTTGGCAAATATTTTTCGTTCTTATCCCATTTTTATTTGGAGGAAAAAACGATTTATATATTTGACCTTTATCTAGCACAGATCTAATCCGTAGGATGAACCATGGTAAAAACATGAAAAATTACGAAATATGGAAATGAAAAATAATAAAAATTATAAAAAATAAAATTACAAATAATGAAAAAAATCTGTAAACAGATATTCAAAAGAATCTATAAAAAATATTGTGGCTAATGGAATGTAAAAAATATATTTTAGACTTATTTACTTTTTGGGGGTGGGAATCTTTTGACAAGGATTAGGATAGAAAAAATCATAGAGCTATTGATTATACAGGGCTGAGCCTTCGTACAAAAAAAAATTTATTTTTATTTTTTGGTATGGTATGTTGGTATGTACTCGCTGCACGTGGCTCAGAACCAGTTCACATAAATTCAGCATTTCTAGAACATTAAGAATTGTCAATAAACGCATTAACATCTACGTCTATGTTTAGGCCATAAGGTACATAAGTTTTAACCCTATGTATCCAAGACATTTCTGACTTTGAGATCTCACGTACAAGGGAACTCCCCCTCCAGTTGGCACTAAATTTGTCAATACCCAAAAAAAGTGTATTTGAGGGGTCTCTCTTATGCTTAAACAAATAGTGCTTTGAAACTGAGTGGTTCCGAAATCCAGCCTTAATATTGGTAATGTGCTCATTTAACCTTACCTGTAGTGGGCGTTTGGTCCGCCCAATATATTGTAGGCCACAGGGGCACTGCAATAAGTACACTACCCCTACTGTAGAACATGTAATGAAGGGGGTTATAGTGTGTTGTATTTGTGTACTAGTGGACAGAAATTTTTGTGTCCTTCTGTTTTTACAACTATTGAGCGAGCATACCCTACATTTTCTACATTGATAGAACCCAGTTAGTTGGTCAAAGAAAGTTAGTTTTTTAGTTGGTGGATCAAAAATATTAGGAGCCACTCGGTTTCGAAGTGAAGGAGCTCCCCTAAAAACTATCTGAGGCCTATCGGGTAAGACTTCATTTAGAATCCTATCATTACTAACAATATGCCAATGTTTGGAGATAATTTGTTTGATGCTCTTGTGTTGGAGAGAGTAGGTAGTCACAAAGGGTACCATTGAGTTACAGAACTTATTTTTTGAGTTTTTTTCTTTAAGTAGGGACTCCCTGTTCATCCCCTCCACCTCATTGAGAACAGGTAAGAGTGAATTCAAAGCATATCCCTTTTCCAAAAATCTTTTAGTAAGTATATCGGCCTGGCTCAAAAAAACTTGTGGGTTGGAGCAATTTCTCCGTAGCCGCATATATTGGCTTTTCGGTACTCCATTGAGCCAGGGCCGATGGTGACAACTATCTAGTGAAATGTAGGAGTTGCGATCAGTTGTTTTAAAGAACGTAGATGTGGAAAATGACCCATTAGCTATAGATAGGGTCAGGTCTAAGAAATGAATCTGAGTTTGGCTCATTTCAAAGTTCAAATGGATACCACAATCATTTGAATTAAGTGATGTTATAAAGTCCTGTAGTTCTTGACCATCGCCATCCCACAGGAGGAGGATGTCATCAATATATCTAGCCCACAGGACCAGTTGAGGGGCCCTGTGGGCATAGATGACATCCTCCTCCCACTTGGCCATAAACAAGTTGGCCAAGCTGGGGGCATATTTAGCCCCCATAGCTACTCCTCGGCTTTGTCGATAGAATTTATTAGAAAACCAAAAATAGTTATGGGAGGCAGCATATTCGAGTAGCTCCATAATAAAGGATATCTGCCTTCTCGATAAACCTGAATCCCTATTGAGAAAAATTCTAACAGCCTCAAGGCCCTTATCATGAGGTATAATGGTGTAAAGGGAGGTGACATCTGCGGTCACCATCCACATACCTGGCGTTGGATTCAATTCGGACAGGAGATTTAAAACCTGTCGGGAATCTTTTAAATAGGAGGGCATATTCCGAACAAGGGGCTGTAAGTAGAAATCGATATATCTGCCCACCCGGGATGTGATTGAATCTATGCCACTCACTATGGGGCGTCCCGGGGGGCAGATAGGGTTCTTATGCACTTTTGGGAGATAGTATATCGTTGGTGTTCTGGGAGCCCTTGGGATAAGATAGAGGCTCTCCCTCTTATTCAGAATTCCCGAAGACAGACCTTTTGATACAATAACCTCCAATTCCTTTTGGTATTTCAGTTTTGGATCACAGGGGAGTGGGACGTAGGTGTCGACATCACCAAGGATTATATCCATCTCTGCCATATAATCCTTGCGGTCAAGAACAACAATCCCACCCCCCTTATCTGCAGGTCTGATAACAATACCCTTATTTTTGCAAAGGGAATCTAGACCCTCTTGCAGGATCTTGGAATTCCTGGCCTTTTTGATTTCCAAGGCGTCAAGATCTCTTAGAATAACATCTCTAAATACTTTTAGAGAAGGGGCCAAAGCCCCTGGAGGGTTAAATAAGGATGCGTTGGCCAGTCCTGAATGAACAAAAACATCTGGACCTGGTATGGAGATGTTCTCTTTTTTGCTAGACATATATCTTTTAATATTTAATTTTCTCACGAATTTGTGAACATCCATATATGTATCGAACTTGTTCATACTCTTAGGGGGTACAAATTTGAGGCCCTTCGACAGGACTGCCTTTTCAGGTTCAGTCAGAACTTGGGCACTCAAATTAAAAATGCCTTGTTCATTTATGTTCTCGGTCTTTTTTGATCGCATGCGCCCCATTTTTTTAATTTGAGTGCCCAAGTTCTGACTGAACCTGAAAAGGCAGTCCTGTCGAAGGGCCTCAAATTTGTACCCCCTAAGAGTATGAACAAGTTCGATACATATATGGATGTTCACAAATTCGTGAGAAAATTAAATATTAAAAGATATATGTCTAGCAAAAAAGAGAACATCTCCATACCAGGTCCAGATGTTTTTGTTCATTCAGGACTGGCCAACGCATCCTTATTTAACCCTCCAGGGGCTTTGGCCCCTTCTCTAAAAGTATTTAGAGATGTTATTCTAAGAGATCTTGACGCCTTGGAAATCAAAAAGGCCAGGAATTCCAAGATCCTGCAAGAGGGTCTAGATTCCCTTTGCAAAAATAAGGGTATTGTTATCAGACCTGCAGATAAGGGGGGTGGGATTGTTGTTCTTGACCGCAAGGATTATATGGCAGAGATGGATATAATCCTTGGTGATGTCGACACCTACGTCCCACTCCCCTGTGATCCAAAACTGAAATACCAAAAGGAATTGGAGGTTATTGTATCAAAAGGTCTGTCTTCGGGAATTCTGAATAAGAGGGAGAGCCTCTATCTTATCCCAAGGGCTCCCAGAACACCAACGATATACTATCTCCCAAAAGTGCATAAGAACCCTATCTGCCCCCCGGGACGCCCCATAGTGAGTGGCATAGATTCAATCACATCCCGGGTGGGCAGATATATCGATTTCTACTTACAGCCCCTTGTTCGGAATATGCCCTCCTATTTAAAAGATTCCCGACAGGTTTTAAATCTCCTGTCCGAATTGAATCCAACGCCAGGTATGTGGATGGTGACCGCAGATGTCACCTCCCTTTACACCATTATACCTCATGATAAGGGCCTTGAGGCTGTTAGAATTTTTCTCAATAGGGATTCAGGTTTATCGAGAAGGCAGATATCCTTTATTTTTGGTTTTCTGATAAATTCTATCGACAAAGCCGAGGAGTAGCTATGGGGGCTAAATATGCCCCCAGCTTGGCCAACTTGTTTATGGCCAAGTGGGAGGAGGATGTCATCTATGCCCACAGGGCCCCTCAACTGGTCCTGTGGGCTAGATATATTGATGACATCCTCCTCCTGTGGGATGGCGATGGTCAAGAACTACAGGACTTTATAACATCACTTAATTCAAATGATTGTGGTATCCATTTGAACTTTGAAATGAGCCAAACTCAGATTCATTTCTTAGACCTGACCCTATCTATAGCCAATGGGTCATTTTCCACATCTACGTTCTTTAAAACAACTGATCGCAACTCCTACATTTCACTAGATAGTTGTCACCATCGGCCCTGGCTCAATGGAGTACCGAAAAGCCAATATATGCGGCTACGGAGAAATTGCTCCAACCCACAAGTTTTTTTGAGCCAGGCCGATATACTTACTAAAAGATTTTTGGAAAAGGGATATGCTTTGAATTCACTCTTACCTGTTCTCAATGAGGTGGAGGGGATGAACAGGGAGTCCCTACTTAAAGAAAAAAACTCAAAAAATAAGTTCTGTAACTCAATGGTACCCTTTGTGACTACCTATTCTCTCCAACACAAGAGCATCAAACAAATTATCTCCAAACATTGGCATATTGTTAGTAATGATAGGATTCTAAATGAAGTCTTACCCGATAGGCCTCAGATAGTTTTTAGGGGAGCTCCTTCACTTCGAAACCGAGTGGCTCCTAATATTTTTGATCCACCAACTAAAAAACTAACTTTCTTTGACCAACTAACTGGGTTCTATCAATGTAGAAAATGTAGGGTATGCTCGCTCAATAGTTGTAAAAACAGAAGGACACAAAAATTTCTGTCCACTAGTACACAAATACAACACACTATAACCCCCTTCATTACATGTTCTACAGTAGGGGTAGTGTACTTATTGCAGTGCCCCTGTGGCCTACAATATATTGGGCGGACCAAACGCCCACTACAGGTAAGGTTAAATGAGCACATTACCAATATTAAGGCTGGATTTCGGAACCACTCAGTTTCAAAGCACTATTTGTTTAAGCATAAGAGAGACCCCTCAAATACACTTTTTTTGGGTATTGACAAATTTAGTGCCAACTGGAGGGGGAGTTCCCTTGTACGTGAGATCTCAAAGTCAGAAATGTCTTGGATACATAGGGTTAAAACTTATGTACCTTATGGCCTAAACATAGACGTAGATGTTAATGCGTTTATTGACAATTCTTAATGTTCTAGAAATGCTGAATTTATGTGAACTGGTTCTGAGCCACGTGCAGCGAGTACATACCAACATACCATACCAAAAAATAAAAAAAAATTTTTTTTGTACGAAGGCTCAGCCCTGTATAATCAATAGCTCTATGATTTTTTCTATCCTAATCCTTGTCAAAAGATTCCCACCCCCAAAAAGTAAATAAGTCTAAAATATATTTTTTACATTCCATTAGCCACAATATTTTTTATAGATTCTTTTGAATATCTGTTTACAGATTTTTTTCATTATTTGTAATTTTATTTTTTATAATTTTTATTATTTTTCATTTCCATATTTCGTAATTTTTCATGTTTTACCATGGTTCATCCTATGGATTAGATCTGTGCTAGATAAAGGTCAAATATATAAATCGTTTTTTCCTCCAAATAAAAATGGGATAAGAACGAAAAATATTTGCCAAAAACGTCATTATTATGTTTTTTTTAGTTTAGTGCTTTTTTAATATGTTTTATATAAAAACAAGATTTTTGTAACTTCTTCATATTGGCGCTTTATGTATTAACAGAAAGGTTTTTGGTGTAAGT
This sequence comes from Lithobates sylvaticus, assembly GCA_028564925.1. Lineage (NCBI taxonomy): Eukaryota > Metazoa > Chordata > Amphibia > Anura > Ranidae > Lithobates > Lithobates sylvaticus. The sequence continues at coordinate 185,576,330 of CM053032.1, forward strand.
AACAATCTACCCAATCCCCTAATTGAATCGCTTTATGATTTAGCCCATAATAGCGTTGCCATGCCCAGTTTCAAAATGGTGGTCTGTGCCTCGTTAGTCCGGGACTCAGAACGAGGCTTGGATATCTATAAATAGAGTGGTGGTTCAGCACGCTACCCGTTCCCATTGAAAACGTCAACCTATGACGAAACGCGTCTGGGACGTACGTGCTGACGTCACCACGCCGTCGACGAGGACGGGAGTTTGTTTTATGTAGCCGGCCGGCAATTTTTATTCTATACGCTCGATGTTATCTACATTTGTGTAAGTGTAACCTTTAATTTATTTGATTAAACTTGTCAAGATGTACTCCACTATGGTCTGCTTTTTTCTCTTTTTGGGGGCATATGAGTTGCTGCAGTAAAGAGAAAAACGGACCGATCGTTTGCTTTAAACTGGGAGCAGTTAGCGTTCTCATCTCTAGCATATACCATCTGCAATCCTATCCGAGATCCATTATGCAATATTTGATGTACATCTGGTAAGAAGCCCCGCTGTGTGGTGTTGGGTCACAAATAGCAGTTTGCCATTATCACTGGTGCATATTTAAAATACCATCTGGTAAGCCTACTATTTGGAAGGTGGAGGTGTGTTTTTTTTCATTTGATCACTCTAAGTCGTTTGAGTTGACCACTGGGTGCTTTTACTTTTTCTCTTTTTTTTTTTTATTTTTTATATATTTTTTTATTTTTTTCTTAATTTTTTTCATTAAATCTTTTTCACGATTTTTTCACTTTTAAGTGATTATTTTGTTTTTTGAAAACAAATTTAGTGTTTTAGCAGTATTACGCTATGTTTTTTATTTTTTTCTGCTTTGCCACAAATACACGGAATCAAATATTTCTGAGGTGATTGAATGAATGCAAGGCAGCTGGAATTTCCATCAAAAGGCCCAGGCTGGGTATAAGCCAACTGCGCATGCTTGCTTATCCTCTGGTAAGCATACTATTTGGACATTTTAAGTATTTGCCTCTACATGCAATTTGGAAGTAGCCACTTTCTTGTACTTTGGCCATCTTGGATGGGAAGCGATTCTTGTGATCCAATCTCATTTATGGACTTTGATTTGGGACTTTTTTATTAGGGATTCCTTTCTGGTTTTTGGTTTAGCCCCTTGCTAATTACATCGGGATTAAGTCATTTCACCATTAGATGCCACTTATCAACTGCTGTTATAAAGTGTCACTAATTTAGTTCCATATATAATCATATTGATTATTAGATACTCAGTTTTAAATGCACTGTAATTTTCACATCAGCGCAACTTCTCTTTTTTTATTGTCTATTTTGTGTATATCCCACAATAAGTTGCAGCTTTTATATTTCTTTTTAGGTTTATTTTCACCATACCAAGCGCAGTTTTTCCATTTTCAATATGGTAGAGAATTGTTTAGAATGAGAAGAGGATGGGATAACTGGCCTACAGGTGTGGGCTATTGAAGCAATACCAAAACATCTATCTGGTGCCAAACGTTTCTCGAGATTATGTGAACGTGATATGTTCTGGATATACACCCTTGATACCCTTGTGCCTAATGGGTTGAATTAGGAATTAGAAATCAGTACCATAATATAGTTACAAATATAGATTACATCATTTAGCCTGCTTCATATCTTCGCCTACATATATATATGTTTTTGTCCCTCTCTTAATACACCCCTAATCATTGTTCTAATATTAGTTTAGTATATGATTATGTTGTTAGGTAATTGTCTTATTATTTACATTGGTGTAATCCATTTTTAAAAACTATATGTATTTTAATACCCACCTTAACATAATATATTTAATATTATATATATATATATATATATATATATATATATATACATACAGTTGTGCTCATAAGTTTATATACCCTGGCAGAATTTATAATTTCTTGGCCATTTTTCAGAGAATATGAAATAACACAAAAACATTTCTTTCACTCATGGTGTTTGGCTGAAGCCATTTATTATCAATCAACTGTGTTTACTCTTTTAAAATCATAATAACAAGAGAAACTACCCAAATGACCTTGATCAAAAAAGGTTTACCTCCCCTGGTGATTTTGGCCTGATAACATGCACACAAGTTGACACAAAGCGGTTTGAATGGCTTTTAAATGTAACCTTCCTCACCTATGATCTGTTTTCTTGTAATTAGTGTGTGTGTATAAAAGGTCAATGAGTTTCTGTACTCCTGACAGACCCTTACATCTTTCACCCAGTGCTGCACTGACGTTTCTGGATTCTGAATCATGGGAAAAGTAAAACAATTGTCAAAGGATCTGCAGAAAAAAGTAGTTGAACTGTATAAAACAGGAAAGGGATATAAAAAGATATCCAAGGAATTGAGAATGCCAATCAGCAGTGTTCAAACTCTGATCAAGAAGGGGTTCTGTTGAAACTGTTGTAATTATGATGAAGAAATAATAATTTTATAATCTTCTGGTGAAGATGTTAAAATCGGTTAGGCCTCAATACAAGATAGATGGACTAAAGGTCTTTGTGAATTCATGTTTTCCAAGTTTTCAATGGATCAACCATTTTTAGATTGAAACAGATTTGCCTGAACAATAATGTCCTGTTTCACAAAACAAGAAGATATTTACCTGTCTTGGTGGGTAAATAAAAGCGAAAAACACAGCCATAGAAAAAAAGGGTTATACAGAATATTATCACATAAAAATCACCCTTGTCTAGCAAAACCCATTGTGTTAGATTTTAGGATCTGTGTAGATAGCTAATCCATCTCTAAATATCCATTGAGTCTGTCCAAAGTTCACTTCAAATGGTGCAGTCAGTATTATGTTTAAAATACATGTGGTTATAAGTCATCCAAATTATATATTATATTCCAGATCACAGATACAATTACAATTTTAGTATCTACTGACCTAATGATAATTCTGTTATAAGGTAAAAAATATTGTGATTTAGGACAAATTATAAGTAGAATTGTTTAAGATTCCAATCAGTATTATGAAAGACATATGAATTGTATTATAACTGTATAAAAATGTACACATAGCACGTGTTTTTAGATAAACAAATATGCATTGGATATACCAGAATTATACATTTATCCATATAGATAATCATGTTATGTGATACTGATTAATATATAACATGTGTCTTTCCTAGATAGACCAGTCTTTATAAGATATAAATGTATATATATATATATATATATATATATATTTATTATATAGAACCATTTTTAGTGATTAATCAAAATTGTAGAGAGCGTATTTTATATTAGACCGGTTACCAGAATACTTAAAGATATATATTCTTCTCACCAAAATACAAACAAATACACATTATGATTAATATGATTAATAGAAATTTTTATTTAAAAAATAGTTCAGATCACATTTTTTCTGCTCTCAGACATGCCTAGTGGTTGAAGGTTATATTACCTGACACTCACTAAAAAGTTAATAATTAGATTTCTTTAACCAATGGAAAAGAAGCCATACCTTTTGGGCTGAGCCTATTATAATTTTTATGATCTTATTGTCTGAGATGGTATTTAGACGGAGGAGAGATGCCATAAAAGAGGGACTTAAGAACATTCAGAAACACCTAATTACCATCAATCATACACACAGACACATATACCCTTCATCTACTCTCACTTTTACATTCATGAAGATTACTGAACACCTTATGCTTGAAGTAATTCCTCTTTAAGAACCATTCTAAAAACTCTGGTAACCAGCAATTCAGACCAGTAGCCGTTTTCGAAGAGGTAATTATGTCGTGTTGATTTTATTTTATATTCATTTGTGTTTTCTTCAATATTGATTTATTGAGTATTATACAATTGATAATTTTTCTCCCGAATCAATAACCGCCTTTTAGATTTTTCTTTAAAGATGAAATTTTCAAAATATATTTTTCATTTTGCATAGTTTCCATTTTATGACATAACAAATGACTAATTTTATTTCACGCTGTTAACCACTTACTTACCTGTAGTATAGTATCAGTTGAATTTGTGAAATATGGACGTTCTGTCTAATTGTCATTTTACAAGGTTATTGATTCTACACGGAAGTTTATCACTGTTGTATCACATCAAAGGTACTACACTCCAGTTTAACGAGTGTTTCAATTCATATTCAAGATTTTATGTAATGCAAACGGTATTTTAATTTTATGTAACATTTGTTTATGTCAACCAATATATATAACTATTTTGAATGATTACATGTCTGGTGAAATACATTTCATATTTTTAGACTGTGGTCATACAAGATTGAATCTGTATCTTAAAAATATCATTGTTAAAAATTACTTAATCATAAATACTGTGCAGGAAAACTTAACTTAATAAGCACAACAAAACAAAACCACGGTCAGGTAGACCAACTAATATTTCAGCCACAACGGCCAGAAAAACTGTTCGGGGTGCAAAGAAAAACCCACAAATAACTTCAGGTGAAATACAGGACTCTCCGAAAACATGTGGTGTGGCTGTTTTAAGATGCATAATAATGAGGGACTTGAAGAAAGATGGGCTGCATGGTCGAGTTACAATACACCAAACAGCACAGAGACAAGCCTCAAACCTTCTGGCACAAAGTCACTTGGAGTAATGAGACCAAAATTGAGCTTTTTGGCCACAACTATAAACGCTACATTTGGAGAGGAGTCAACAAGGCCTATGATGAAAGGTACACCATTCCTACTGTAAAACACGGAGGTGGATCTCTGTTTTGGGGATGTGTAAGCTACAAAAACACAGGAAATTTGGTCAAACTTGATGGCAAGATGAATGCAGTATGTTATCAAAAAATACTGGAGGAACATTTGCATTCATCAGCCAGGAAGCTGCGCATGGGACATACTTGGGCATTCCAACATGACAATGATCCAAAACACAAGGCCAAGTCGACCTGTCATTGGCTACAGCAGAATAAATTGAAGGTTCTGGAGTGGCCATCTCAGTCTCCTGACCTCAATATCATTGAGCCATTCTGGGGAGATCTCAAACGTGCAGTTCATGCAAGACAGCCCAAGAATTTACAGGAACTGGAGGCTTTTTGCCAAGAAGAATGGGCAGCTTTACCATCTGAGAAGATAAAGAGCCTCATCCACAAATACCACAAAAGACTTCAAGCCGTCATTGATGTTAAAGGTGACAATAAACAGTATTAAGAACTGGGGTATGTAAACTTTTGATCAAGGTCATTTGACTAGTTTCTGTTGTCATTATGATTTAAAAAGAGTAAACACAGTTGATTGATAATAAATGGCTTCAGCCAAACACTAACCATGAGTGAAAGAAATGTTTTTGTGTTTATCATTCATATTCTCAGAAAAATGGGCAAGAAATCATAAATTCTGTCAGGGTATGTAAACTTATGAGCACAAGTGTGTGTGTGTATATAAAACTTTGCTTAATTTGTCCAATACTCCCTTATATACCCCCTATACGCAATCCTATAATCAAACATTATCTTTCCCTCTGGGATAGGTTTAAATTTACACATCACTTACAATCTCCACACAACCCTCTCCTCTCCTTCCTCAAAAATCCAGCCTTCTACCCTTCATGGATCTATCCCTTGTCTTTCAAAGTATGGTCATCCTTATGCCGCGTACAAACGAAGGGACAATCCCGCGGGATTATCCTCTGGACTCAAGTCCAGCGGACAATCCCCTCATGTGTTGGCGTCGGCGGACTTTTTGGCGCCAAAGTCCGGCGGACCAAAGTTTTAAGTTTGGTTTTAAAATTATCCGCTGGACTTGGCAGTCCGGCGGACAATCCCGCCGTTAGTAGGCTAGTCCGCCGGACTTTTGAAAATGAACGGACTTGCCGCTCATCGGCAAGTCCGTTCATTTAGCACGTGACTTCAGGTTACGTAGCTAGCGTAGGCAGTAAATGCCGGCGCGCTAGCTCTGTGACCTGGCATGGATTTAAAGGGAATACCCACGCCGAAAAACGGCGTGGGGGTTCCCCCCAAATCCATGTCAGACCTTTATCCGAGCACGCAGCCTGGCAGGCCAGGAAAGGGGTGGGGGGCGAACGAGCGCCCCCCCCCTCCTGAGCCGTACCAGGCCGCGTGCCCTCAACATGGGGGGTGCCCTGGGGAAAGGGGGGCTGTGCGGCCCCCCCACCCCAAAGCACCTTGTCCCAATGTTGATGAGGACAAGGGCCTCTTGCCGACAACCCTGGCCGTTGGTTGTCGGGGTCTGCGGGCGGGGGCTTATCGGAATCTGGGAGCCCCCTTTAATAAGGGGGCCCCCAGATACCGGCCCCCCACCCTATGTGAATGAGTATGGGGTACGATGTACCCCTACCCATTCACCTAAGGTGTAAAATGTAAAGTACAAAAACACACACACTTGAAAAAATATTTTATTGCACTGCTCCGGGGGTCTTCTTCCGTCTTGGGGGTCTTCTCGCCGGACTCCTCCGCCACTCCATCCTCCGGGACTGTGACATCAAAAGGGGGCGGGGTCACCATGTGACATGAGCATGTGACCCTGTCCCCATGTCCCTATACAAGTCCCAGCACAGCGTGGCTCTGGCATTCCGGGCAGAGACAGCGACGGGTCAACATCGGAAGAAGAAGAAGAACAAGAAGAAGAACAAGAAGAAGGCGCTGGCGGCGCGGAAGATGACGACCGCCGCAAGAACAGAAGAGACCCCGGAAGACCCCCGAAGGCGGATCGAGACCCCCAGACGACGGCGGCGACGACGAAGAAGGTAGCCGGACTTCTCCGCTCGGTAAAAGAGCTTGGTAAATGGCGGAGGAGTCCGGCGAGAAGACCCCCAAGACGGAAGAAGACCCCCGGAGCAGTGCAATAAAATATTTTTTCAAAAGTGTGTGTGTTTTTTTGTACTTTACATTTTACACCTTAGGTGAATGGGTAGGGGTACATCGTACCCCATACTCATTCACATAGGGTGGGGGGCCGGTATCTGGGGGCCCCCTTATTAAAGGGGGCTCCCAGATTCCGATAAGCCCCCGCCCGCAGACCCCGACAACCAACGGCCAGGGTTGTCCGGAAGAGGCCCTTGTCCTCATCAACATGGGGACAAGGTGCTTTGGGGTGGGGGGGCCGCACGGTCCCCCTTTCCCCAGGGCACCCCCCATGTTGAGGGCACGCGGCCTGGTACGGCTCAGGAGGGGGGGGCGCTCGTTCGCCCCCCACCCCTTTCCTGGCCTGCCAGGCTGCGTGCTCGGATAAGGGTCTGACATGGATTTGGGGGGAACCCCCACGCCGTTTTTCTGCGTGGGGAGTCCCTTTAAATCCATGCCAGCTTACGGAGCTAGCGTGGCTGCATTTACTGCCTACGCTAGCTACGTAACCTGAAGTTACATTCTAAATGAATGGACTGCTCCGTGTGTGGGCAAGTCCGTTGATTTTGAAAAGTCCCGCGGACTTTGGCCAGCGGATAGTCCGCCGGAGAAGTCCGCGCGTGTGGTCAAGTCACACGCTCGGAAAGTCCGGCGAAGCCCCGCTGGAAAGTCTGGCGGATTGTCCGCTGGACTAGGTCCGCCGGCAAAAGTCAGCACGTGTGTACGCGGCATTAGATGTACTAAGGATGCACAAATTTGTCACCTCTTCATCCTTTATTCCCTTCCCATCACTCTGTGAAACTCAAGGCATACCTCAATCAGAATTGTTCCGGTACCTCCAAATCAATTTTTTTCACACCTAATACAAATACTGATGTACCCCTGAACTAGTTTCGAATTTGTAAAAATGATCCACATGCTAAAGGGCTAATTTCTTCCTTCTATTCCCAACTATTTCCAACTATTAGTTAAATCTGACATAGATAAACCAACTTACACTCAGAAATGGGAAGAGGACCTGGAACACACACTGGATATTGCAGAATGGTCAAAATCTGGTTACCAACTAAGTCATCCTCCCCTAATATTATAGCGATTGAAACCAACTATAAAGTATTGACCAGCTGGTACCTTGTACCAGCTAGAATAGCTAAATATATTCCTACCTACTCTGCTCTGTTTCTGAGGTTGTACAATTCTGGGTACGCACATGCACATTTGGTGGTCCTGCCCAATAGCACAGACCTTCTGGAAAGAAATCTTTATATATACCTCCAAAATGTTTGTAGTACCTGTGCAACTTAACCCCACCTCGGCACTGCTTATCCTAAAACCAGATTGTCTGACACACGCCCAATTCAAACTCTTTATTCATCTCCTCACAGCGGCTAAACAAACATTGGCAAAGGCCTGGAAAACCCCTTCATTGGCAATAGCTGAGACAAAACAAAAAAAAAATGAATAATGCCATGATTCACGCTAAAATGGTGGCTATCGAACATAGTTCCCAAATTTCATAAAATATGGCAGCCTTGGATTAAACATTACCTTCATCTTTTGATGACTCAGTCCTAATGCCGTGGTAGTTGATTTGACATTACATTGCTCAAACTGTACTGCGCTACATCTCCTGGATAAACCTGGTGGACCTCCCTCTGCTCTTCACTTTCCTTCTTTCTATTCTTTCTTTAAATCTCTTTTACGATTTTGAAGCTCTTCAAATTACAGAGTAAAGCATTATACTTTGCAGTCACCCTATTAACTCTTGTTTGTACAGAAAGTTTTCACATTTTAGTAACCACCTTCTAACAGTTTAATGACATTACATCAAATTTCATATAATTGTCGACCTATTGTTTTGTATTCTTACCAAATTATTTAACCCTAAACATTATATTTGCCATTATACGTTACATAATGTATCTGTATTGTATATTTTATTGTACTAAATAAAATATTTTTGACAGGAAAAAAACAATACAATCTTTAAGAGAAAAACAAAAACAAACACACACACACACAAAATGTACACAGCAAAGGTAATTAGGCTTGTATAGCTGGTGAGATAAGGCAGGGAAACGGCTATGGAATTGGATGGGGTAGAGAGTCACAGAGGTTACAATAGTCATAAAAAAAATGTTGAAACTTGATTTAGGAAGCTATGGGTCCACATTATACTTTGTTTAAAACAGAATTATCATTCTTAGTTCAAAAGTTTTCCTTCCCGGAGTAGTTTTAAAGTTCCCTTTAAGAACCAAAACATTCAGGTCTCCCATATTGAATGATGTTCCACATGTGTGCAGAAATCATCTTCCTGATGCTCGTTAACCGCTTCCGGACCACCCCACGTACATTTACTGCAGCAGGGCGGCCCCGGGGCGCAAAATCACATACCTGTACTTGATGTACTTTTGCATGCGATTTAGGCGGCGCTCTTGCACCTGCAATGTGCCGCTCCCGCTGTGGTTGGATACAGAGGGAGGCAATCAGCAGGTCTGGCAGCTGCGATGGCCGCCACAACCTGCCAATTGTTCACAGGAGAGACAGATCCGCGGTGTGCTGATGTAAACAAAGCATACCACTGATCTGTCAGTGAAAAAAGTGAGAGATTGTGTTTCAGTTAAGCTTTTCCTCCAGTGTAACACTTCTCCCTACAGTTAGAAACACCTGCTAGGGAACACATTTCACCCATTCCCTGCCAGTGCCATTTATACAGTGATCAGTGCATTTTGATAGCACTGATCACTGTATTGGTGTCACTGGTCACAAAAAAGTGTCACTTAGGGTCAGATTTGTCCGCCAAATAGTTGTAGTCCCGCTAAAAATTGCAGATCGCCGCCATTACTAGTAAAAAATAAAAGTCCGTAAATCTATCCCGCAGTTTGTAGACGCTATAACTTTTGCACAAACCAATCAATATGTGCTTATTGGAATTTTTTTTTTTTTTTTTGTTTCATAATATTGAGATTTGTTTTACCAAAAATAGTTTTGTTTTTTTTATTTTTTTTTTTTTGTTTTGATATGTATTATAGCAGAAAGTAAAAAATATATATATATATATTTTTTATTGTTGGTCTTTTTTTGTTTATAGCGCAAAAAATAAAAACTGCAGAGGTGATCAAATACCACCAAAAGAAAGCTCTATTTGTGGGAAAAAAAGGACATCAGTTTTATTTTCATACAGCTGCGCAAGACCGTGCAATTGTCAGTTAAAGCGACGCAGTGCCAAATCGCAAAAAATGGCCTGGTCAGGAAGTGGGTAAAATCTTTCGGGGCTGAACTTGTTAATGGTGTGTCTGTCCAAATTCATTTGTGCTTGTAATTTCTGCACTGTTTCACCAACATAAGGCGCTTGGTTCTATATTTTGCATTGGATAAGATACACAGCATTGCCGAAGGTGCAAATGCATGATTCTGTGATACTGGAGGTCCTTTTTGTGTGTGCAACATTTTTTAAAGGATTGATTTGGCTGCACAGTTTGCCTTTTTTTTTTTTTTGCAGGGTCTCTTTCTTTATTTGTGAATTAATAGTCAGAATGAATTTTCCTGACGATTTGTTTCTGTCAGAGGTTGGGTGGTTGCCTGAAAGCCAGCATTGGGGGTTGTTGAAATATTTCTTTCAGTGTTTCATCCTCTATTATGATGGGTTGTAAATCCTTGATTATATTTCTTATCCCTTCTAATGAAGGATTGTATATTATTATGAGAGGTACAAGGTTCATTTTTTTTTTCTCTTTGTATTGGATGAGATGTTCTCTTCAGGTTTTCAGGGCCGTGTTTATGCTGGTATTGATGGTTTTGATCTTGTACCCTTTCTTATGGAAGGAGTTTGCTAGTCATCTGAGATTTTGATTTGTCTTCTGGGTCTGAACATATACAGTGGTATCTGATGGCCTGGCTGTGTATAATGGTTTGTTTAGTGTGCTAGGGTGGAAGTTGGAATTGTAGAGAGAATTGCATCTGTCATTGAGTTTCCTGTATATTGAGGTGTGCAGCTTGTCAACTCTGTGTACGGTGGAGTCTAGGAAATTGATTTGTGTGTTCTGAATAGGCCATTTTAAGTTTGATTGATGGGTGAAACATGTTTTTGTTACATTTTCTTCATCTTCTGTCCTTATGATGAAAATCTAATCGATATAGCTAAAGAGGACATACGCCAAAAGCTTGTCCTGAAAAATTGTATGTAACTGCAAATAAAAAAAAGTATTACGGACAGTACTCAATTGTTTAATCACCTCTGTCAGTGTTAAGTGGTTTGTCTCATCCATGTAAACTGATACATTTTGGTGGAGAGTGCTGTGAAAAACAACAGACTTGCTGGCTGGTTTACCAGATGAAAATAGAAGAAAGCAAGCATAAAAAAGGAAACAAATACAGCCATCACATCTAAGAATTGCTAAACTGTAATATAATGTTTGCTTTTGGGATTATTACTGCTTTAAATTAATAATGCCTTGAAGCCAGATTCAGCAAGTCTATGTTTATTCATGGTTAGGACTATATATTTTCTTGTGACAGGAATCTGCGTAGGATAACTTGCCCATCTCTTAAGCATTGTACACACAATCAGATTGTTGGCCCACAGAGTGTCAGACCTTTGTCCGAAGGGCATGTGCCGGGAATTTGTCTTGCATACAAACAATTGTCGGCCAACAAACACAAATGTAGACATACTACGAGCCAATAAAGAGGAAGTTAAAGCGGTTCTGCACTCTGTATATATTTTTTTTTTGGGGGGGGGGGGTATACAAAGGATGCTTACCTTAATTGGGGGACTCACCTGTTCCATCTTCCATCTCGATCACCGCCGGTTTTCGTCCGATGAAGTTCTTCATCTTCTTCTTTTGTGCTGGGGGCCATCTTGCCTGTGGGCATGTGAAACCCCCACAGGCACTTTAGATGGCCCAGCATGCACCGCCATTACTCGCGCGTGCGCAGTAACGGCACATCTGCCGACATCTCACGAGATTTCGGAAGATGTGGCCGAAATCTCGTGAGATTTCGGAAGATGTCCGCACTGACTCCTGGGAACAATGACACCAGATCCCAGGAGACAGTGCGGCCTGACGACGATCGACGCAGAGACCCCGCCCACCCCCGAAGAGACAGAAGACCGGAAGTCATCAATTACAAGGTAAGTAAAAAAAAAAAAAACATTTCATTTAGTACTCTTTGCCTGATTTGGAAGGCAAAGAGATTTACTAAATGAAATGGGTGCAGAACCACTTTAATTTGTCAGGCGCCACCCTTTGGGTTCCTTCTGCTAATTTCGTGTTAGTAGAAGTTTAGGGAGTATTGATTCGCTCTTTTCATTTTGTTTCTGAACAGCCGTTCGTCAACCAGCCATGTTGTAGAATCGGAGGAGAGAACGTGCTATTGGTCTTGGAGTTATTGCTTTGACCCAAGTCCAGTCCAGGAACAGGAGGAGGAGGATTTATTGGCCCAAAAATTGGTTGCTTAATTGTGACCAATTATGTCATATGCCTTTGCTGTTGGCGCTCCAGGAGAATAATCCGGATGATTTTCGGGAATTATCTCTGGACGACGGACTCCTGCTTTCACCAACTCTTGGCATTGTTGACCCCTATATTAAGAAGCAGGACACATGCATGTGTTATATTGTCTATATTTTTGGATGCATAGAATGCATGTTTTGGTTCTATTGGCAGATAGCATGTCAAATTTTTTTTGTTTTCTTTTTTTAATGCACAATAAAAAAATTGTGTAGAATAATACTTGGCTATGTGTTTTACTTCAAATGACAGTTTGGGAGTAGGCCAGTACATTTTCAAAATGTAAAAAATTAACAAGGGACACCAACATAGTTGTATCTTTGAGATTAAAAACTACAGGATAATAGTGTTGTGATAACTTGGCCAAAACAAATAAAAAATACAAGCATAATAATATTATTTATCACTAGAAAACAAAAGAATTTTCAAATACGTTTGCCAAAACTCCATCAGTATCACCACCAAAGCAGCTTCATTATTATCCCATTAAAGAAGAGAATTGTGCACTGCATTTTGCCAATTCATAATTTGCCAGGTCATGAATGTTAACCACTTGCCGCTCGCCCTATTGTAAAAGGACGTCGGCAAAGTGGTTGTCAAATCCTGACCGGACGACATAGGACGTCCTCAGGATTTTGAGCCGCTGTACGCCCCCAGGGGCACGCATCGCGGCTATCGTTGTTGCGGGGTGTCAGTCTGACACCCCGCAACTACGATCTTGGTAAAGAGTCTCTGACGGAGACTCTCTACCACGTGATCAGCCATGTCCAATCACGGCTGATCAGTGTAAATAGGAAGAGACGTGATCGGCTTTTCCTCACTCGCGTCTGTCAGACGCGAGTAGAGGAGAGCCGATCGGCTGCTCCTCTGACAGGGGGGTCTGTGCTGATCGATTATCAGCGCAGTCCCCCCAAGGATGCCCACACTGGACCACCAGGGATGCCACAAGACCACCAGGGATGCCTAGCACAAGGTATGCCACCCTAGACCACCAGGGATGACACACAGTGCCCACAATGGATGCCAATCAGTGCCCACAATGGGAAAAAAATGATAAAAATTTCATTTGGGTACAGTGTTGTATGACCGCGCAATTGTCATTCAAAGTGTGACAGCGCTGAAAGCTCAAAATTGGTCTGGGCAGGAAGGTGTTTAAGTGCCCAGTATTGAAGTGGTTAAATCTTCATTACGAATGCTATGGGGTTTGCCCTTGCAATTCGGGATCGTCCTTGCTTCCGAGCATGCGTGTTTGTACTTTGGACTATTGCGCGTCGGACATGTGTACACACAATACGAAAATCTGACAACAGACTGTTATCCACATAAAATTTACTAGCCTGCTATTCAACATTTTTTGGCTGAAATTTGGACAATTGTCTGATGGAGCTTACTAACGGTCGGTTTTCAAGCAAACAGTCTGTCATCACACAATTTCCGGCCAAAAATCTGATTGTGTGTACAAGGCTTAAGAAACAAGAAACATAAAAATGGGTTAAGAGGAGCATGCCTGGTCTACACACTTACAAGCTTGGGAACTATAGTTTACAGAATACTACAGAACTAGCAACAAACCACTTTAAATACCTGGTAATCTTCTGCTATGTCTGAATGAAAAACAGTGTCAGGAAGGGCATACGAGCAGACAAGATGGCTCTTCTGCACTCCTGTCCTGTGCATAGGAGAAGGCTAATTCATGGTCCTTTGGATGCACTTAGGAAATGTGCATGTGTCCATGCTCAAACGCATATGCGTGCATACACATCTGTTGCTCACATTGGCACCAAGCGGGCTATTTAAACTGAGCCTGTGCCGTCTTGTCTACAGCGTTCCCATGCATACCTGCAACCTGTTACTTTTCATTTGGCTACTGTTCCCAACCCGGCTTGTCCAGACTACTCCTGAACTCCACCTGCACTGACCCTGGCCTGCCTCTGACCTTGCTTCTGCCTGTGCCCTTTTTTGCTGCTCCACTGATCTGTTACTGACTTGACTTGTATTCTGATCTATCTGCACAAGATCCATCTACCTGTGTATGACCCAGTTCGTCTGACTTTGCTTCTGTCCCAATAATTGCTGGACTGCCTACTGCAAGCCTCTGCCTTCATTTTACTGGTGCCTGCTACCAGCCTGTGCCTGTCTGCTTTTGCCTGTGCTAGCCTGCTTCTGCTTACTGGTGTCCATTTGGCACTCCTGCTCCGCTGTGGTCCACTGATGGTCTTCTCCTGCTTGATCGAGATAGTCTATTCAGCCCTGCTGTTAGCAAGACCAACAGGCACTTGTGTCACTCTGTGCCATCTGTCTGCTCTATCAGGGGCCCAAATCAGAGGTGTAAGAGGCCTCCCTCATCATGTCAGGCTCTTCAACCAAGTACATGACAAAAAGTTTTGCATTCTGAGTAGATAGTATATTTCATTGGTTACACGTTGAAGTGTTTCCATCTTTTGTTTTTTTTCAATGCAATATTTCTGCCTAATGTAAGTAAACTTTTTCTGACAAGGATATTTCTCTTTGGTCAATTTTTTTATTTATTTATTTTACAGGTTATCATTTATACTTCATGCACACTAGAGCTGTCAAACGTCCATTTTAGAAGCACTTGACTTTTTTCTGCCCCTAAATGCCCCTCTATGTAAGCCCATGTGTCCATGCACACATGGCCTTTAGAGAAGTTTAGAGGCAGGGGTGTTAAGGGGCAGAAACCTGAAAGCATCAAAATCGCATTCAGGAGAGGAACGTTTGGGCAGAAAAAAAAATACCTGACACGTCTAAACGTGTGTAAATGCACCTAATCACAGGGTGTGTTTAGCGCTTGAGCATTTATTCATTTAAATGGGCAGGAGACTGTAGATTAATATTCTGGCCAATAAAATGAATAAATGCTTGAACGCATCTTAAAAAAAAAAATAAAAATAAAAAAAAAACGCAGCTTTAATCGCTTTTTAAACACTGCTTTTCTTCTGTCAGGAGAAAAGCATTCAAATGAGCCTAGTGTGCATGAGGTATTACATAAATTATTTTACATATGAACCTTTAATACAGGGTGTGTTCATGCCGATTGCTTTGTTAAACATGCTGGGTTTTCCATCAAGAAAGACCAGCACTAGCTCTGAAGCTGTTGGCCATTCTTGCAGACACAGTCTATTGAGAGAGGTTGCTCCTGTGACTCATTCAGTTGTTATGTAATTTAATATCTGCATACTGGTAAAATGTCCTTCATTTGTAATGTTTCAGATTAACTTGACAAAAAAAAAAAAAATGGTAACCTGACAATACATGACATTAGTATTAATTTTCCTGATTACAAGTTAGGTATGCACATATACAGACCTACAGCTTGATTTCAAGAAACAGTTTTATGGCTTTTTTTTTTTTTTTTCTTGTATAAACAGTATTAATTAGTTTAACCACAGCATTAAGGCAAACTTCCCAGAAAAAACAGAACATTCTCAATTATTTCCAAGAAATAAAAACTATAAGTCTGGAAAAGATAAATAAAACAGGAAAGACAGGTATCCATTCCAGCAAGAAAGTGAGAGTGAATGTGTGATTGAAATATAGGAAAACCACAGACTGCACGAGCTGTGTTGAGGTAAACAATACATCTGTAGGCACTGGCAGACGCGTATGCTTGCCAAATTTGGCCTCTGCTCCTTTAGATAAATAACATTTCAGTGACGTGTTGTGTTGAAATTACATAAACAGCAGAAATCACCAAGATCTGGGCCCCAGGGTTTTGTGGGTTTCAACATCTTATGCAATCAATACTCCAACATCTGCAAGCATTTTTCTTTTGCGTCCTTGCCAGAAAACGTACATGATTAACATTACTTAGTAATGTTAAAAGAAAATCAACTTGTATACATTTGATTACGGTATACTGCAATAATCATTCTTTATCCACATTACTGATAAGTCATTTTTCTCCAGTGTCACCTTATATGGAAAGCTCTGAAGAATCAGAAAGCTGTAACCCCCTCCTTCAGTTTGTGGATTCTGGACAAATGTTTATGCTGAGATTTTTCTTTTCTAACAAAACTGTTTACAGTGCATGAGAAAAGCACTTTATTGGCAAGACGCTATGCAGATTGGACTATCACTACGAAAATGTAACTTTTTTTTTTTGTGTTAAAGAGCTTGTGTTTCCCAAAGCAACCACATTTTAACTACATGAGGTCCATTAAAATGATTTTAATAACAGTGCAGAGAGCCAAAGAAACAGGTTTTTTGTACTCACTGTACATTCTTACCTTGGAGACCATTAAGAAACACAGGAAATCATTAACTGTCAGGTTATGCCTCTTAAAGGATGTTTGGAGACAGGTAAAAATAAAAGAATGGTTAAAAAAAAAAAAAAAAAAAAAAAAAAAAAGGGGGAAGTTGTCCCCCAAAAGGGGTTTTCTAGGCAGAAAGGCAATCAGGGAATGATAAAATGGGATAAATTTTGAGTTTCAATAAATTACAGTAAAAATATGAGCTGTGGTACAGGAGATGTAAAAGCGATTTTACATCTCCTGTACCACAGCTCATATTTTTACTGTAATTGCCATTTCTTGAAACCATGTCTCAATAAAGTTTATCCCATTGTTAACCTTCCCCGATTGCCTTGCTGCGTAGAAAACCCCTTTTGGGGGACAACTTCCCCTTTTTGATATTACTCGGGGTGTGCAGCATCCCCTTCTTTTCCCAAGTGTTCCCTTGTTTCAAATAAAAGAATGGTAAGCCAGCCTAGGCTAGCCCCTCCTGACCCCCAGCATGCCTCAGTAGGCAAAGTACCAAGTACCAAGAATGATCCTGCAAAGCAGATGAGCAAGGAGTTTCAAGGGAGGAGAGGCTTAATTTAGGGTGTACTTATCCCACAGAACTTCTACCAGAGACACACTGTACCTGCAGATGAACCTGGAGGCCAGGACACCTCCAGGTATAGGGATCATACCCCTGGATCCACATTTTGCTGGCTGAGGAAATCAAGCAGTGGACAAGGAAGAACATGAAGTTTTACCTATTGGCAGGGCATTTGGTTCCACCCTAATTGTTGAGTTCTGCCATTGCCTTGGCATTGTCCAACTGAATCCAGCAGAGCAGGTAAGTATGATTTTGTTTGTTTCCTTTTAAAATAAAACTATCACTTTAAAATCCCAAAACAGGATATTTTCAGAAAGTAGACCACACTAGAGAAAAGTTTATCAAGCATAACATTTCAGTAAATAATACACTAAATGACAGTATTTTCCGGACAAACGCATTACCAAATTTTCAGGTAAAATATAAAAGATGTGGTTGTACCAAGTAAATAGATCCCCAACATGTCAAGCCTTAACCACTTGTTGACTGCCTACCGCAGATGTACTGCGGCAGGTTGGCTCTATTGCGTGTAATGACGTACCTGAATGTCATTTTGTACAATAGACACTGGGGGGGGGGGGGGGGGGCATGCGTGCTGATTGGACACAGGGGATGCCAATCAGCGGGTCTGGAGGACCAGATGTCTGCCGGCCACCCGCGATTGTTCCCCAATGAGGCAGAACGGCGATCTGCCTATTTAACCGCTTGCCGACCAGCCACCGTCATTTTACTGCGGCAGGTCGGCACAATCCCGCTAACCTCCGTAACTTTACGTCGGCTCGCGGGATCGGGATAGCAGGCGCGCACGTGCCCGCTGCACTGCGGGGGTGCCGATGCTCATGGCCGACGGTCGCTATGACCACCGGCCACAAGCGAGCACGAGGGACAGAACACAGAAGTGTGTGTTTAAACACACAAATCCCTGTTCTGTTAGGAGTGACAGATCGTGAGTTCCTAATAGCTAGGAACCACGAGCCGTCACTTCCTCTAGTCAGTCCCCTCCCCCTTCCGTTAGAATCACCTCCCAGGGAACACAGTTAACCCCTTGATCACCCCTAGTGTTAACCCCTTCACTGCCAGTGGCATTTTCATAGCACTGATCGCAGTATAAATGCCAATGGTCCCAAAAATGTATCAAAATTGTCCGATGTGCATAATGTCGCAGTCACGATAAAATCGCAGATCGCTGTCATTACTAGTAAAAAAAAAAATAAAATAATAATAATAAAAATGCTAGAAATCTATCCCTATTTTGTAGACGCTATAACTTTTCGCAAACCAATCAATATATGCTTATTGCGATTTTTTTTTTTTTTAACAAAAATATGTAGAAGAATAAATGTCGGCCTAAACTTAGAAAAAAATTTGCTTTTTTTAAAAAAAAAAAATGGGGATATTATTGCAAAAAGTACAAAATAGTGTTTTTTTCAAAATTGTCGCTCTTTTTTGTTTATAGTGCAAAAAATAAAAACTGCAGAGGCGATCAAATACCACCAAAAGAAAGCTCTATTTGTGGAAAAAAAAAAAAGGACATCAATTTTGTTTGGTTTCAGCATCGCACGACCGCACAGTTAACCGCTTCCCGACCGCCCACTGCATATATACGTCAGCAGAATGGCACGGGCAGGCAAAACCACGTACCTGCACGTGGCCCTTTAAATGCCTGCCCGTGGGTCGCTCGCTCGCGACCCGGTCGGGAGCTCCGTGACCCCGGCCGCGGGACCAGCGGACCTGATCGTCGCTGGTGTCCCGCGATCGGGTTACGGAGCTGAAGAACGGGGAGAGGTTTGTGTAAACAAACCTCTCCCCGCGCTTCCTACTCTGCCTGTCATTGATTGGCTGTTCCCGGTCATCGGGAAAGCCGATCAATGACGTCAGACATCAGCCCCGCCCCCTAATGTAAAAAAACACACACGTCACAGCCCATAACCCCTCCCCTCCCCCTAGTGGTTAACTCTTTCACTACAACTGTCATTTATACAAGAATCAATGCATTTAAATAGCATTGATTGCTGTATAAATGACAATGGTCCCAAAAATGTGTCAAAAATGTCCGATGTGTCGGCCATAATGTCGCAGTCACAATAAAA
The DNA here is from genome assembly GCA_028564925.1 of Lithobates sylvaticus. NCBI lineage: Eukaryota > Metazoa > Chordata > Amphibia > Anura > Ranidae > Lithobates > Lithobates sylvaticus. Next base: position 185,595,614 of record CM053032.1, read on the forward strand.
AAATCGCTGATCGCCGCCATTACTAGTAAAAAAATAAATATTAATAAAAATGCTATAAAACTATCCCCTATTTTGTTAACGATATAACTTTTGCGCAAACAAATCAATAATCGCTAATTGCGATTTTTTTTACCAAAAATATGTAGAAGAATACGTATTGGCTTAAACTGAGGAAAAAAAATGTTTTTTTATATATTTTTTGGGGATATTTATTATAGCAAAAAGCTAAAAATATTGCATTTTTTTTCAAAATTGACGCTCTATTTTTGTTTATAGCGCAAAAAATAAAAACCGCAGGGGCGATCAAATACCACCAAAAGAAAGCTCTATTTGTGGGAAAAAAAGGACGCCAATTTTGTTTGAGCCATGTCGCACGACCGCGCAATTGTCAGTTAAAGCGACGCAGTGCCGAATCGCAAAAAGGGGCCTGGTCCTTTGGCTGCCAATTGGTCCGGGGCTGAAGTGGTTAAAGTGCCGAATCGCAAAAAATGGCCTTGTCATTCAGCAGCCAAATCTTCCGGGGGTGAAGTAGTTAAACAAGGCAGATCGCCGTTCTGACAGGGAAGAAGAATGGAGATATTGTGTTCCTGCTAAGCACACATTTAACCTTTTGATCTCCCTCGATATTAACCCCTTCCATGCCAGTACAGTAACAGTGCATATTTTTAGCACTGGTCACTGCATTAATATCACTGGTCCCCAAAAAAGTGTCAGGTGTCCGATTTGTTCGCCGCAATATCGCAGTCCTGCTAAAAAAATCGCTGATCACCGCTATATTACTAGTAAAAAAAAAAAAAAAAAAATTAAATAATTCCATAAAAATGGGGGGGGGGGGGGGGGGCTGGGGGGGGTTTAAGTGCTTTTTTTAACAAATATTATATCTACAATATATATATATATATATATATATATTATTTATATATATATATTGGATATAAGTATTCACACCCCTTTTAAAATGTCAGGTTTCTGAGATGTAAAAAAATGAGACAAAGATAAATCATTTGAGAATGTTTTCCACCTTTAATGTGACCTATAAACTCAGTTGAACAACAAACTGAAATCTTTTAGGTGGAGGAAAGTACAGATAAATAAAATAAAATAGTATAGTTGCATAAGTGTGCACACTTAATACTTTGTTGAAGCACCTTTTGATTTTATTACAGCACTCAGTCTTTTTGGGTATGAGTCTAATGGCACATCTTGACTTGGCAATATTTTCCCACTCTTCTTTGCAAAAACACTCCAAATCTGTCAGATTGCGAGGGCATCTCCTGTGCACAGCCCTCTTCAGATCACCCCACAGATTTTCAATCGGATTCAGGTCTGGGCACTGGCTGGACCATTCCAAAACTTTAAAAATCTTCTTCTGGTGAAGCCATTCCTTTGTTGATTTGGATGTGTTTTGGGTTGTTCTAATTCTGAAAGATGAAGTTCCTCTTCATATTTTTAGGAACTGGTCATAATTGCCTCTATCTTGATTAAGGCCCCTGTTCCAGCTGAAGAAAAACAGCCCCAAAGCATGATGCTGCCACCACCATGCTTCACTGTGGTATGGTGTTCTTTTGGTAATGTGTAGTGTTGTTTTTGCGCCAAACATATATTTTGGAATTATAGCCAAAAAAGTTCAACCGTGGTTTCATCAGACCACAACATATTTTCCCACATGCTTTTGGGAGATTTCAGATGAGTTTTTGCAAAATTTAGGGAATCCATCCATCTGGACTGAACAGCAGCCTTGAATGGGTGCTCAACCTGCAGCCCTCCAGCTGTTGCAGAGCTACAGTTCCCATCATGCCTCTGCCTTTGGTAATGCTTGTAACTGTCAGCAGCTTGCAATGGGCCTTGTAATTCTGCAACAGCTGAATGGCCACAGGTTGAGCACCCATGCATGGCTCTGACTACTTTCAGGCAATATAGAGAGATTTCCTTTGGCAGCTTAGGAGTATGGCACAAGGATGTCAGTACTTTCATTTACATCTTTATTTTGTTCGATTGGTCACAAGTTTTTTTTTTTTTTAGGTTTTGTCACACTCTCACAAGATATGTTAGTTATAGTCATACGAATTACCTAAAATGGTGGTCACACGTTGAGTATTTTGGTTTATAGGTAGATGAATTAGCGCAGCGCCTATTTAAATTTGTCATATTCACTGCTGATCCCATAGATAAGAAGGGATATACTGTTTCTTGGTGGGAGCAGCTTCTCTAAGATAATTCTATCACTCTATGAATTGTAGGATCCACAGTATTTTCATTGAATTAAGTGGTCCTGCTTTGTACTATAAAAAAATCCTGCAGCTATAGATATACTTAAAGTGGTTCTAAAGCCTTAACAATTTTTACCTTAATGCATTAAGGTAAAAAATGTTTAGGCATCAGCTTCCCCCCCCTTCTCCACCTTTTACTTACCTGAGCCCTCATTTGATCCAGCGCTGTGCATGTCTGAAGCTCTTCTCTCGCCTTATTTTGAGGTCTCGTTGACTTCGCTGGGGCACCGGAAGCCATTGGCTCCCAGTACTATCAATCTACGGCAGTAACGAGAGAGGGGCGCTAAGTCCTGCTGTCTTTGTCAATGGAAGCAGCGAGCTTAGGAGCCAGCACACGAGTGCCCCCATGGGGAGAGGCTTCCTGTGGGGGCACTGGACAGAGGAGCGGGCAGGAGCACCGGCGGGGGACCCATGAAGAGGTGGTTAGCAGCCACTCTGTGCAATTCCATTGCACAGCGCAGGCAAGTATAGATACATTTGTTATTTACATTTTTTTTTTTTTTACCTTTACAAATGGCTTTAAATCACAGCCCATTTTATGCCTGTTTTTGGAGTCTTAGATAATATGCATTTTTAAAATTTACAGTGTCAGTTCCCTTTAAATCACTATTACAAAGTTTACACTTTATTATAGATGTTTTTATAATGGTATAAGGAGCTCTTATTGTAGGAGTATATTAATATATTGCAGCCTAATTCCTATTTAAAACAAAAGATGGCGTTGAAGAATGTTAGGATTTAGATAAATGGAAATGCCAATTAAATAGGAGAATATATGAGGCACAGAGCAGCCAGTGCTGCAGAGCCGACCCAACTGCTCTGAGCTCCAAGATGTTGATGGGGAGCGTGACTTCCTCAATGACCATGTTCCCTGAACGGTTAGGGATTGGAACATTTCTCCCCAGCCTGAGACACTTATGTCTTCCCCATTGTTCGGGCTGGGGTGGTGATCCACCAAGATATGGAATTTCTTGCTTGGTTGGACAGGAGCAAAAAAAAAAAAAAATCAAGAGTCTTCTGCTTTTCCAGGTCAACAAAATGGTTTTGTTGGCATGTTCTTGAATGGAATTTGGTGAATGGTACCCCGCTTCATTAGAAGGCTATTAGACTTCGAAAACACTCATGGATAATCTAAATGTGGAATGTATCTCGGATCTCAGTTCCTGAGACTGTTTTTAGAGAGAGAGGAAAAAAAAATAAAATAAAAAACTTTGTGGGAAAAAGTAATTTGCTTGGGATGTGTTCAGGACCAGACCCATGTATTTCAGGTCAGGGTAAGGCTGGAGAATAGATTTGTTTTAATTGATCACCCAACCAAAGGCCTGAAGCATCTGAATTTCCATTAATAATTTATGAAAATTTTAATTTTATGATAGCCAGAATAAGATGAGCCCTACAGAAGAAAGTAATCTAAGTTAAGACATCCAAGTGACAGGCTGAGTTGCAAGAAGGGCAAGCATAGGTCAACAGGCAGTGCAGCAAACTGGAAGTGGCGATGAGGTGGGTAAATGGGAACATGAATATTAGGTATCTTGGATGTCCCCAGATGCCATGTATTCCCCTTGCCTCAAGATAGGAAATTACTGCCCTTGCAGATTCCATGCGAAGTTGGGGAAGGAACTTGAGGGATTTTAAATCTAGAATTGGGCAAATACACACTTGGGATCTGGAACTAGTTTAAGTAAATTCTTTGAACCGATCTTATGGAAGTACTGGCACAATGACTTCCTGGAACAAGAGGTGGTTTGGGGCACTCAGCAAATGTAACTATCCTTTGACAGTTTTGGCTCATTTAAACAAAAAAAAAAAAAGCGATGGAGGCAATAGTTTTGAACTTTATTTTGTACTCGTTTGAAAGCACCAATTGAATCAACAGGTCAGGGATGTCTGTGAGCGGCAAACTGTACAGGTGTTTGGTTTGACTGCAGTCCACATTCAGTCAGCTACATTTTATACCCATATGATTAGGATAGTGGTGTCTTGATCCTGCTCATAAACGTGTATTTTTGTAATTGCTGTACCGTATACTTTTTATTTTTGAATAACAGTGCTAATTATAAACATAGTTGTATTGCTCATCAGAGAGCCTCACTTTCAGGTCACTTTCTTCTAGTGAACTTATTTTTTTGTGGTATGAAACTGTACAGGTGGTCTGCAATAGGGGAGAATGGCTTTCAGCAGTGGAAGTGAAATCTTCCTACCGGCAACCTTTTTGATGGGTCAAGTGCCTCACCATCTGTCATAGAAACGAATACACGTGAGGCATATTTTTTTTTAGGAGTCCAAGCATTTAGCCATAAATTTCTGTGTATTAGAATGGAGATTATAGCAATTCTTGAAAATTTGTCACAGCATGTTCTAGGGCAGTGATGGCGAACCTTGGCACCCCAGATGTTTTGGAACTACATTTCCCATGATGCTCAAGCACTAAAGTGTAGTGGAGCATCATGGGAAATGTAGTTCCAAAACATCTGGGGTGCCAAGGTTCGCCATCACTGTTCTAGTGCATCTACACAGAAAAGCAGAGCAGAAGGCTATTGATACAATTGCTGTGTAAAAGCATGATCCTGGAATACAAGGTCACGTTGGTTGTCTATTGACAAAACTGCAGCAAGGGCTGGGCCTGCAAGAGTAAAATGTTCCTTCAAGAGCATCTCAATTTTTTATCTGCAGAATTTTTGAACAAAGGAAAATCTTCAATAGGAACAGTGAGATGTTTACGACCAAGATGGCATGGGGGATATGATCTTTACTGGAGAATATACAAATTATGTTTATGTCCACATAATTAAAAAAATATTTTTGAGGTATCCTGTGGTAGGCGACATGTACTTTTTGGGCATTTGTGTGATTTTCTCAGTGAAGCAGAAAAGGCCCATCACCTTCAGACACTAGCACAAAACGAAGGACTTAAGGAGTGGCGCAGGGTTACAAGAGTAGTACCCAGGGGGAGTGTCCTTTAAAGCTTTGCCAGTGTCCAATCACCTGAAGGTACATGTAGGAATACTCTGTTGAACCCTGTATATTAAGACATATGTTCCTGCTCTGCATACTGTCAAGACAATTGTATACAGAGATGCAACAATTAACACCATTTACAAGAATTAAACTGTACTTTGTAATGTACCTATTACAAAAGTGGCAACAAGAGAGCCTTAATTAGATTGCAAATAATTTATTATAGTATATATACACCCATAAATACAAAAAAAACAAACACACACACGTCTAGTGTCAAGTCTATTTCAATTACAACAATCATATGAGATCGTTAAAGAGAGGGTGTAGCAACGCTTCTTCGGCTGTGATCCTTGTGGCTGGATTCATATCCAGCAATCTGTCCAATAGATGGTATGCCTCATCTGGTACTCTGTCCCAGCCATTTATGTTACATTGATTAAATTCTGTGCCCTCAGTCAAGAGTGTGTACTTTAAACCTTTATCTGTACCCTCAGCAGGATTGACATCAGTCTGCTCAACGAACCAGCCATCTTGATTTTCCATTATTTTTAGTTGCAGCGATATTTGCTGTTTTTGAATTTCTGTTTCACTACCTGATGCAGGCACCATGCACACTCTTAGTCCTTCACATAATGTTCTTAAATCTTTTGGAGGAAGCACTTTGCTACAAAGCACGGTTTTACCTGGTGTAAAAAAAAAAAAATAGAAGAGAAGAAGTGTAAAAATAAAATAAATAAATAAATAATAATAATAAAAAAAGTCTCCCGCTACTTAATAAAAAACATAAGTCCCATCCTTAATGCCTGCGATTTAAACAAAAAAAAAAAAAAATGGACATTTTTGTGGTTTTCGCAACCTTAGAAGAATGAAGTGCTAAACATTACTAGAATATAATTACAGACAGACATACTTAAAGCCCAACTCTGGGAAAACTTTAAAATTCTTCTTTGCAGTTTTGCTGCACTCACACTGCAAGGGATAATTGCTCATTTAGGTCTAGGGGACACAAAGGAATTTACTTACCTGCAAATTCTATATCTTAAACTACAGTAGATGACAGCCTGAGTATTCAGACTCTGCTTGGACATGCCACCTGGGCACCTCACCTATAACCCTATTCCACTCAGCAAGTCCTCAGTTTTATAGAAACAACGCAGAATAAACCAAGAATAGGAGGAGGTGGCCCATGTCCTGTATTTTAAAGTGGGACTATACTCACTTGTTTTGAAGGGCTGTGATCCCTTGGAGCTGGCCACCAGCTGCTGACCTCTTCAGCCTAGCGGCTTCCGGGTATCGGTCCCCGTGCATTTCAACTGGCTGGCCCACGGTGACAGCATTCCCGTGTATGTGCAGGAGATCAGTCAGCTCAGAATTACTGAAATTCCACACTGAACTGCACCTGTGCAGCTCAGTGTACAGTGCGGAAAGGCAGATAAGGGAACTTTAATGTAGCAGAGACTTAGTATGCCTTTTCTGCATTAGAAATCCTGTCTGTCCACGATTTTATTCTTCATTAAAGTACCACTTTAAGATATAAAAATTGTAAAACAAAATTCCTCTAAGTGTACAGTACAAGACACCGGCTGAGTATTCATAGACCATGGGATGTCCGCAAGCAACAAGGGAAGGGAAGGCAACAATTTGGCAAACAAAACTGTGCCAACAGGACCAACACCAGGCGCGTCGACAGATGCAGCCTCAGTACCGCTAACAAAGTACCTTGCAGCCGAAAGCTGCATCTGCAGATGAATGGACGTCCGCCTGGTGGAACTTTGAAAAGGTATGAACAGAGCAAGTGGCAGGTTCTGCTCATAGGATCTCCTTGTTTACAGATTACATCCTAATGACTCTGACATCACCCAGAATCTCTTTGCCCAATTTATTCTCCCTTTGAGACTGTTGCGTCTTTCGGGTCTACGCGTTAACCCTAAGTCTAAGGCAATGTCCAAAAACCTTGAACTGACCTCTCTAAAAGCAGATTTTCCATTTCAATGGCTCCCCTCATTGCCCTATTTGGGTATATGTCTCACCCCTAAATATGAAGGACTGTAGCAGGCCAAATTTTCCTCCTTTTAGAAAGCTCACTGACATGCCATCTTCCTGGTCCCACCTCCCGCTATCCTGGTTTGGCAGGATCTCTGCGGTTCTTATGACCTACCTCCCGAAATTGTTGTATTTCTTTTGAGTATTACCAGTTCCGGTCGCCTCGTACATATTGCAAATTCACCAACGCAAGCTCTTGAAATTCACCTGGGGTTCCACCTGACCCCGGATCAATAAAAACGGACCTTGTACGCACAGGGGTCTTCCGGTCCCCAATCTTCAAGCATACTGCATGGCAGCGAACATAGCCCCATTATCTCATCTTCATGATGCATATCAAATGCCACTATTGATCTGGTTGAATCTCACCCCAATTCCCATTTCCTTTGTACCCTGGCTCCCTCCCATATAACACCCGCATGGGTTTGGGCCGTGTTTGACACACTCTCCACCTATGGGACACTGTTACATTTTCAGCAGAACCATTACCCCCCCCCCCCCCACCATTACTGAGTCTTACTCATTGCCCATTATTTCCCTCCAGTTGCAAGAACCCTACACAATTCTTGTGGTGGACGGATAATGGAAAATTGTATACTCACCTTTCCGTAATTTTCCTTTCCTGACGCACCCCATGGCAGCACACACATTGGGTTGTGACTCCGCCTCCACAACCTGATAGGACTGGTTAGCTATAAGATTCGAAGAGGAGTCCACCGTTGCATTCTCAGTAACTATCACCTTAGAGGGGTGGGTCCTGTGTGCTGCCATGGGGTGCGTCAGGAAAGGAAAATTACGGAAAGGTGAGTATACAATTTTCCATTTTCCTGACGCACCATGGCAGCACACACATTGGGAAATAACTCGCTACATGGGTGGTTGCTTGCAAGAAAAAATTTATTAGCTCAAGTACAAGGTATGGATGAGTTTGTTTGGATGATTGCTTTTCCGAACTCGGCTGTGGTTAACTGAGCCGGGTCTATACGGTAGTGAGCCATGAAGGTGGTCTTTGAGGACCAGGTTGCTGCCCTGCAAATGATCTCTGGTGAAACCTTACAATATGCTGCCCAGGAGGTTGCCACTGCTCTTGTCGAGTGGGCCTTTAATTGTTCTGGTATTGGGAGACGCTGAACGGAGTAGGCTTTTTTTATAACCTTCACCAGCCAAGATGCTATGGTTCTTGAGGATGCTGCCTGGCCTTTCTTCGTGCCGTGCGGTATGACCAAAAGGCGTTCCGTTTTTCTAAATGAGCGCGTAATCTCCAGGTAGGAGGAGATGGCTGACTTGACATCTAGGGGATGGGGATTCCCTTCACCGTTCAGGAGTACTGGAAGGTTGATTTCTGATCTGAAATGGAATGTAGTTGCTACTTTGGGCACAAATTGCTCCGATGGTCTGAGGATGACTCTGTCTGGGTAAAATACCAGGTGTGGTTCCTTGATTAGCAGGGCCTGGAGCTCCGAGACCCTCCTGGCCGACGTTATTGCCAGTAGGAAAGCTACTTTTAGGGTTAAGTCCCAAAGGGATGTTAAATCCAGAGGAAAAAATGGTTCTTTTGAGAGTGCTTCTAGTACAATTGGTAGGTCCCAAGTCGGAAAGATTGGTTTTCTGGGCGGCTTGATCTTCAGACATGCTTTTTGGAATTGAATCACTAGAGGATTTGCGGCCCATTTGACACCTGTCATGGCGGACAGAGCAGATACCTGGACTTTCAAGGTGCTAGAGCTTAGCCCTTTTCTAGTCCTAGTTGCAGGAATTCTAGGACTTGAGAGATTGAAGGGGATATTGGATCCAAGGATTGCTGGAGGGAAAAGGTGGAAAATCTTTCCCAAATCTTACTGTATACGTTGTTGGTTGATTTTTTCCTGGCTTGTTGTAATGTGGATATTACGCTAAGCGAGCACCCTTGATCCAACAACCTCTCCCTCTCAACCTCCAAGCCACTAGATGAAGGCGTTCCGGGGATGGATGCAGGAATTGCCCCTGCGAGAGTAGGTCCGGGTATAGTGGAAGCGGAAGAGGCTCTTCGGTGTTGAGTTGCAGGATGGTCGCAAACCAGGGCCTCCTCGGCCAGAATGGCAGTACCGCCACTACCGTGGACGTTGAGTTCCTCAATCTGGCCAAGAATCTGGCTATTAGAGGGACTGGAGGGAATATGTACCCTAGCTGGAATTCCCAAGGATGGTGTAGACAATCGATCCCAGTTGCTGTTGGGTATGCTATTCTGGCCAGAAAGCGAGGGCATTTGCTGTTCTCTGGTGTTGCTGCTAAGTCTATGTCTGGTGTTCCCCATCTGCGTGTTAGCAGAGCAAAAGCCTGATTGCTGAGGGACCACTCGTTGTTTGACACAAACACACGACTTAGGTCGTCCGCCAGCTGGTTTTGTGCTGCTGGGACGTATATTGCCCTTAGATCCGTTAGATGGACCTGTGCCCATTCGAGTATGGGTCGCAGTTCCTGCATGAGAGTGTTGCTTCGGGTACCTCCCTGTCTCTGCACGTAGTTTACTGCTACCGTATTGTCCATTCGGAGAAGGACGCTTTTCCCTGTGAGGAGGTGTGAAAAAGTTCGAAGGGCTTGCCAGGCGGCCCTGAGTTCTAGGACATTGGAAACTGTGCCCTGCGGTCGAAAGGGCCAATGGCCTTGCACTCCCTGATGTTGGTAATGCGCACCCCACCCATGGAAGCTGGCATCCGACGTTACTACTTCTGGTAGTGGGGGTACAATAGGACGATGACGTGTGGTGGTTTTGGTCCACCATCGTGCAGAATTCTTCACTGCCTGTGTGATCACTATTCGTTGATTCATCGAATGTCCATTCCATTGCTTCAGGAACGAGTTCTGGAAAGTCCTCGAGTTCCACTGGGACCACTGGATCATTAGGAAGGTGGAGGACATTGACCCCAGAATGCTTAGACATGTTCTTGCGGATAAGTGGTCCGCTGTCAGGAGTCTTTCTATTTTGCCGATAAGTGGGTGCAGTTTCTCTTGGGGAAGACCCACCGTGTTGGAACTGGTGTCTAATTCTGCTCCTAAGAAGACCATCTTCTGTGTTGGTATCAGGCTGCTCTTTTTCCAGTTTATCAGCCAACCGAACTGCTGGAGTGTAGAGATTAATACGTCTCGATGTTGTAAGAGCGTTTCCTGACTGTCTGCCAGGAGGATAATGTCGTCTAAATAGTGTAGGGCTCTTAGTCCCTTCTCCCTCAGATGTGCTATGACCGGAAGCAGTACCTTTGTGAAGGTCCTGGGTGCCGTTGAAATTCCAAATGGGAGGCTTTGAAACTGGAAATGTTGCTGGCCGATGGTGAATCGCAGGTATTTTTGAAAGGTTTTGTGGACTGGAATGTGTAAATAAGCGTCGGACAAATCGACTGAGAGCATCCAGTCTCCTACCCCCGTTGCTAGTAGTATGGACTGAAGACTCTCCATCTTGAATGATTCGACTTGTATTGATCGATTGAGTCGTTTCAGGTCTAGCACTGGTCTTAGATCGCCTGTTTTTTTTGTGACTAGGAAAAGGGGGGAGTAGAAGCCTGCCCCTCTCTGTACCTCTGGAACCTCTGTGATTGCTTGCTTCTGTAGAAGCTCTATGATGTATTTGACTAGGAGCTTGCGCTTCAGGATTGAAGATGGAAGTCTGGTGGCCCTGAAATAATTTTGAGGAGGAGTGTGTTTGAATCTCCACTGATTGTCCAATGGTCTTGGATATGATTTTTCCATACTTGAGCGAATAGCCTCAGCCTCGCTCCTACTATTGCGGGCTGGGCGGTCGTGGCATCAAAAGGACTTTGGTTGGTCCCCGGGGGTTGTGCCTTTAGCCTTCTGTAGTCTGACGAAGGATGGCTGTGTACCCCGCCAGTTCCGCTTGAACTCCTTGCCTGGTCTGTATGATCTTGCATCCCGGTACCTCTCGGGCAGATGGCGTCTGAAGGGGGGGTTTTTTTGCTTGGGCCTCCTATCCGACGGGATAAGGCCCGATTTTTCTCCCGTGACCTTAGAAATTGCAGAGTCCAGTTTGGGGCCGAAAAGGTTGATACCGTCATAGGGGATCCTACACCAGCTGGACTTAGAAGTTGTGTCTGCCACCCAGGGCTTTAACCATAGTGCTCTTCGAGCGGTCACGGAGGACAACATTGCTCTCGCTGAGGACCTGATTACATCCACCGCTGCTTCTGCTACAAAGTCCCCTGCCAGGTTAAGTTCTTGTAGGGCGGATATGATCTTTTCTTGATCTGCCGCCTCCAGTAGCAGTTTCTCTATGTTAGCGGTCCAGCATGAGATGGCTCTACCTACTGCTGCCAAAGTGATCGCTGGCCTGCAAGCTCCCCCTGCTGCTGAATAGGTCTTTTTAAGGTCGAGATCTATCTTGCGATCCATCATGTCCTTGAATGTAACTGCGTCTTCTATTGGCAGGGTTACGTGGCGTGCTAATCGCATAAGCGAGGAATCCACTACCGGGGCCGAAATGAGGGGGCTCACCGATGTTTCCTTCAGCGGGTAGAGCTTACTTAGCCTGTTGTTTAACCCTGATTTTTTATCTGGTTTCTGCCACTCGTCTTTTATGAGTTCCTCGATGAACGGGAATGTTTCCGGGTCCTTTTTGAGGTTTGGAAAATATTTTCTTAACTTCGGGGGAGATTCCCCCTGCTCCTCCCATCCAATCGCCTCTTTTACCGATTTTGCGAACGGTTCTATAAACGCAAAGTCAAAGGCCGTGGGTGGTAACACTTCATCTTCCTCTGGGGAATCCTCCTGTTCCTGCTGGGAATAGGAGGTAGAGGCTGAATTAGCAGGTCCGACCGGCTCATAGGCTGCTACTTGCATGATTGATTCCTTCACTGATTCCCTTATTATATTAGATGCCTCTCTTGCATCGGATTCCTTGTCACGGGTTGCTTCCTCCCAACAGGCTTGGCATGCTAATTTGCCTGGTAGGGCTTGCGCTCCGCAAACCCAACAGGTATTAGGCGCTGGACGTGTATGTCCTCCGTCGCGCTGTGGGTGAGCAGAAGAGGAGCTTCTGTGGTGAGAGGATCTTGAACGACTCCTATGGGAGTGTGAATGCCTTGAGGGGGAGCGCTCTTTTCTTTTAGAATGTGATGACCCCGATGATCTGCCGGAACTGCCAGAGAAAGAATGGCGTTAGTGGCAATGCTCTCTTTTCTCCTCTTCTTACTTACCTAGTGAGGTGCCCCCCCTACCTTGTAGTTCGCGGCTGGTCTGCTGGAGCAGCGGCCTCCATAGGAAAGTAAGGTATACCTGAGAGGGTGAAAGGTGTGTGTTGTTTTTTTTTTTTTTAAATGAAAATACATTGCAGAGTGAGCAGCAGGTGCTGGTATCAAAGAAAGAAAGTAAAGGACTGCTTACCAGAGACTGAGGACAAATAGGCCAGCAGGACAGCGTTTTTTGGAGAGGAAAACCAGGATGGAGAGTGTTGTCTTGCAGTATGAAATGGGGGCAAAAACCGCGCTAATCTGTGGGTATCATGCAACAAGAGCTGCCAACAAACTAAACAAACAAAGTCACAATAAATGGGGAAAAAACCGCGCTAATCTGTGGGTATCATGCAAGAGCTGCCAACAAACTAAACAAACAAAGTCACAATGCATACAAATCAAAAATTGTAGCGCTAATACATGTAGAGGAGTGCATGTGTGTCACGACACTCTAAGAGCAAGAATATTGATATATATATATACACCATATGTAAATGATGAACTCAAAATAGAAACACAATGTTATAAATAAAGTTCATGTGGTGAGAACATCAGAAAATTGATCCTTCTGGTCTGTTCAAACGAAACCAACTGAAAACATATGTTTGACTGATGTCACTGTACGGCATAGGTACTCTTACCGGAAAAGTTGGATGTGTGTACCGTACGGCATCCACATCAAACAGGCTTATAGAGGAAGATACTGCAGGCTGGGACTCCAACAATTTCAGGAACTGGGTACTGGATCGATCAGCAGCGATGGATAAACTCGACATACGATCGTCAAATGGCCGTGGAGATGATAGTAGAAGCCAGGGAAATGTAATGAAAAAACGGAGACCACTCCAATGGTGCAGGTCAAATGGGCATAGCTTTATTCACATATGCATGTGAAAATTAAAAACAAATAAAATCTCGAGATGATATAAAAGAAAAGTTCGGCAATATGAGGGGCATGAGATGGCTGGCCCGACGCGTTTCGACTAAAAGTCTTCCACAGGGGCATATCTCTAACCCCCCCACATTGCCTCTAACATTTATAGACATGAGCCAAAGGAGGAAACCGCCCCTTCGTTCCAGGCAGGAAGTGGACGCCTCCCGCCTGAACCAAATATGATGGGGGGGAGTAAGTACAAAATGGTCCCCAATGTTAAATAGGTTACATTACTAAAAATATATTCCATGGTAAGCAAACACTACAAAATGCATCCTGGCTGTGAGATAGACACCAAAGGCAAGTATGAAGGTATTATTTAGGTCGCTTGCATTCTGATGGAATGTAGCATAGGCACACAAAATACCCCCACTCATGGACCAGTCCTGGGCTGGGAACGCGTGGCCAATCATGGGCTGAACGCCGCTATTCCCGCCAAAACTTATGTCCAATCGCGATATTTCCGAGTCAGAACATGCCATGAGTGGCCAGCTGATTGGGGCGTCATCTCAAAATGTCAAAAACGTGACTAGCGGCGGCACGCTATAGGTGCGCGGCGTCACATTGTGCTTAGTGCGCAGGGAGCAGGGGAGGACATGGACTGCCGACTTCCGGCCATGTGACCGGAAGTGAGCGTGCGCCGGAAGTGCGTCAGGTGAAACCGGAAGTGAATGCGGCCTCCAATAAACTGAGACGCCAAGTAAACATAGGGAAGGAAGAGCACCAATCAGGCACCTGCGAACTGGTGCACGGGATGACCTTACACATCCCTCACCTATTAATAGACGAACATTGAACAGGGATCCACATCCATAGGGACATCTAGTGGATTAAAATGAAATGACTACGTATATGTAAAGTGTGCACCAAAATTATCTCTGAGAAACGTGTGAACTATTATCTGATACTTGATACCTAAAATGTATGGCAGATCAGTATAAAGAACAAAGTAAATGAACATTGGAATTAAAATTAAATTAGAAAGGGAGCCCCACTCATAGGAACACCCATTAGTGCTGAAACCACCGTATAACCCAATGGCGTCCAGATAGTGTGAAAGGGGGTTAGCTAGGTGTGTGGATAGTATGGTGAACCCATTGCATATAACAGCCGTAAAAGGCTAATGAGCCCCGGCTGGTAGCATGATATAGTGTGACGTGATAATAAACTATACAGAAAAGGATACACCAGGGAGTGTATGTAGAGTGTCCTCACAGGACCATAAGTGAATGACCCATTGTGGGGCACATACAATAATCTATCAAGTGTGCTAAAGACAAGGGGCTAAAAATCTCTAACTCGACTCATAGGCCCTGTCTAGTGTCCTGGTAGTAAAAGTGATGAAGGTAGCGAGTGAGGCTGTAAATGCACAAGGAATCTATATAAAGGTCCCTGTAGCTAACGTGACGTGAGGGCATATAGTGAGTATAACCGTCATAAAAAATAAGTATATGTATATAATGTTCTGCAACCGAAATAGATTGTAGAAAAAAACGATCGATAAAAAGTGACAAAAACCAAAGAAAGGGAAGAAAAACTAGTGTGTATGTGACCAAATGTTTTCTAAGTGAATTAGGATATAAAACACATACTGGCCCTGAGTGGCCATCTCACATCCAGTATAAACCATATAACACATGAATCTTAGAACAGAAACAATGTATATCGAAGTGTAAAAAATGAAGGTATAGGTCTCCAGTATGATCGATCTCGAACGTGAAGTGCCACTCACCCCCGGTTGATGAAACAATTGATGTCCCACTCAACATTCATACCAAAGGGTGAGTAGCACTTCAACTGGTGGATCCAGTATGTTTCTAGCCTGGAGACCCCGCGTAGGTTGGACTCGCCACGCCAGTGTGGAACAAACTTATCAATTATCTGAAACTTGGTCCCTAATGGATCTCTATTGTGGTGATCCCGATAGTGTCGGGGAACACTATGTTTGATACAACCCTTTCGGATCTTGGCCAAGTGTTCGTTTACACGTATGGAGAACGTACGAATAGTACGTCCGACATATTGCTGTTTGCACGGACATGTGATCAGATAGACAATAAATTTGGTGGCACATGTGGTGAAATGCTTCATGGCATAGGTGCGTGCCGTAACAGTGGAAGAGAAAGTATCTGTCATGCGTCTCCCTAGTATGTTATGTTGACAGACGTTACATTTTTTGCACGGGAAATATCCTTTGCAATTTTGGAAAAAAGAAGTCGTCCTGGGGGGATCAACCACATTGGGAGCGATGTCGCCCTGAACGGACCGGGCACCCCTAAAAATGATGCCCGCCCGTTCAGGGAGAGAGGGTCCCAAAATGCGATCGCTACGTAGGACCTTCCAGTGTCTGGATATAATCCTCCTAACCTCATTGTGTTGGGTAGAGAAGGAAGTGAAAAAGGACCACCTGAATTTGTTGTCTCTAGAGGTCTTGGGACGATCGACCAATAGGGACTTCCTGTCAACGGTAGCCACAGATTTTATATCTGCGTCTAAGATCTCTGGTTGGTACCCTTTTTCCACGAACCTTTGCTTTAAAATCTGACACTGTTGGAAAAACATGGAGTCATTTGTACAATTCCTCCTCATTCGGAGAAATTGTCCTTTTGGTACTGATTTGAGCCAACGGTCATGGTGACAACTCTCGACAGGAATGTATCCATTCCTGTCGGTGGGCTTGAAATACGTTCTAAACTCAAAGCCTCGTGCCGTGGACTCTATCTCCAGGTCGAGGAAATGTATGGTGGTACAACTGGCCTCATAGCTCAAGACTATCCCCCGATCGTTATGATTGAGGGTCGTCATGAACTCATCTAAGGACTGCATGTCTCCCTTCCATAGGAGGAGGACGTCGTCTATATATCTGGTCCATAGGACCAGCTCGGAACGCCCGAGAGCATAGACGGCGTCCTCCTCCCACTGGGCCATGAATAGGTTGGCCACACTAGGGGCATATTTTGCCCCCATGGCCACTCCTTTGATTTGGGAGTAAAAGGTGCCTTGAAACCAAAAGTAATTGTGTTTAGTGGCAAATCTCAGTAAATCCAAAATAAAATTCTTCTGAATGGAGGGAAGGGTTGATAGACTTGATAGATAAAACTCCACCGCGCCTATACCCAGATGATGGGAAATGCAGGTGTATAGCGCAGCAACGTCGGCTGTAACCATAATCAGACCCTCCTGATGATCTACTGACTCTAGCAGCCGAATCACATCCTTAGTATCCTTGAGGTACGAGGGAATTAGTCTGACTAATGGTTGTAGGTAAAAATCAATGTACCTACCAATCCTCGAGGTCACCGAATCGATGCCACTAACGATGGGGCGACCTGGAGGATTGGTAGGACATTTATGGACCTTGGGAAGGTAGTATATGATGGGAATTCTGGGGGCCGAAGGAACGAGGAATTCCTTCTCCTTGCGATTGAGTATGCTAAGAGAGAAACCTTCCTCGATTAGTTCGGCCAAAGCCTTTTTGTATTTCTGGGTGGGATCTCCACTCAGGATGGTATATGTGGATCGATCGTTCAATTGTCTTAACATCTCCCCATTGTAGTCCTCTTGATCCAGTACCACAATCCCACCTCCCTTATCGGCAGGGCGAATGATGATGTTTTTATTTTTGCACAGGGATTTTAGTCCCTGCGATATGGCTGGATCTTGATGTACCTTTTTGGTGGGGAGTGTTTCTAGGTCGTTGAGGACCAAATTCTTAAACACATTAATGGAGTGAGACGTAGTATTGGGTGGATTAAAGAGTGATGGGTTGGATAGACCTGAATGTACACTAGAGGAGGGAATTGCGCGGCTCGTCATAGTGGGGGGAACAGTTAGAAAATGTCGTTGAATATTCAACTTTCTGATGTATTTGTGTACATCGACAAAGGTTGCAAAGCGATCTAATGGCCGTGGAGGGACAAACTTCAAACCCTTGTCTAATAACCGAGTTTCTGCATCAGATAGTTGGACTTTGCTAAGATTGTAAATACCTGCACCAATGGGGGTTAAACCCTTTTTCTTTTGCCTCTGAAGGCGTCGCCCCCCTCTGTTACCTCGTTTCGTTTTGGACTTGGAGGGTAACTGGGGGGGTCCCTGTGAAAACCCGATGGCTGAGATGGCCCTTGGGATTGAGAATTCTGAGGGTAGGGATAGGGGTTCCACATGGGTTCTCTACCTTGGTTGCCGTATGGGTATTGTTCCCCATACCTCCCCTGATTCCCATACTCTCGAGGGGGTGCATGTCTGGCATGGTCTCTGACAGGTGTGCTTTGGGAGTACTGGTTTCTGTCGTCTTGCCAATATGGAGGAGGTGTACCATATGGCTCGGCCCGACGGGAACCACCTCTCCCTTTCCATTGGTTGTTTCTCCCTCTTGTGGGATGATTGTTCCCCCTGGAGTTATGTCTACCCCTGTTATTGTTATTCTGAACATATGTGTTGGGGGTGTACTCCAACGGGGTATACTGATCATCCCTAGAGCCTCTCTGGGGATTGGACGGTGGAGGTTCGCGAAACAACCTTCGATCTGGTTGAAGTATAACCGGTTCAACTGTGTCCATAGAAGGAGTAATGTCAACGGTATTACTACTGGTGACAAGCTTTTTTTGCCAGTTGAAAACTAGATTGTTCTTATAATCTGTTAGATCTCGGTTGTACTTTTTCTGTTTCTTATTTTTCTGATCTTTTTCTTCCTTTTCTAGAAAGTTTTTTAGGTTGGTGGAAAGGGTAATATAATCATGTGAACCATTGAATGGTGTTAATTTGGTTTTAAGATCTTTGATTTCCTGATCTATGGCCAAAAGCCTTGCTTGTTTGCGTTCAACCAAGAAATCATTGAGCTTAATCCCGACATCGTTAAAATATCTGGACCATGATTCGAGGTCTGAGTCTCCCTGTTGGGGGGATACATCCCATCTCAGTCCTCTCGGTACCATACGTTCCTTAGTATATTGTTCAAGGAATGCTATGTCCCACTGTAGATGGATTTCAGTGGTCATAACATTCTTAAGTCTAACAAATAGACCACTTAATTCGGTGTCTGTGTTGGTGGTAACAAAAACACCGTTAGTGTTGAGGGACCTGGAGATCCTATACTCAAAAACATCCATAATGATGTTAAAGAAAAGCAGCAGTGATAAAAGTGTCAGCAAGGAAGAATAAATGGGGAAAAAAACCGCGCTAATCTGTGGGTATCATGCAAGAGCTGCCAACAAACTAAACAAACAAAGTCACAATGCATACAAATCAAAAATTGTAGCGCTAATACATGTAGAGGAGTGCATGTGTGTCACGACACTCTAAGAGCAAGAATATTGATATATATATATACACCATATGTAAATGATGAACTCAAAATGGAAACACAATGTTATAAATAAAGTTCATGTGGTGAGAACATCAGAAAATTGATCCTTCTGGTCTGTTCAAACGAAACCAACTGAAAACATATGTTTGACTGATGTCACTGTACGACATAGGTACTCTTACCGGAAAAGTTGGATGTGTGTACCGTACGGCATCCACATCGAACAGGCTTATAGATGAAGATACTGCAGGCTGGGACTCCAACAATTTCAGGAACTGGGTACTGGATCGATCAGCAGCGATGGATGCACTCGACATACGATCGTCCAATGGCCGTGGAGATGATAGTAGAAGCCAGGGAAATGTAATGAAAAAATGGATGTGATTCGGCTGCTAGAGTCTGTAGATCATCAGGAGGGTCTGATTATGGTTACAGCCGACATTGCTGCGCTATACACCTGCATTTCCCATCATCTGGGTATAGGCGCGGTGGAGTTTTATCTATCAAGTCTATCAACCCTTCCCTCCATTCAGAAGAATTTTATTTTGGATTTACTGAGATTTGCCACTAAACACAATTACTTTTGGTTTCAAGGCACCTTTTACTCCCAAATCAAAGGAGTGGCCATGGGGGCAAAATATGCCCCTAGTGTGGCCAACCTATTCATGGCCCAGTGGGAGGAGGACGCCGTCTATGCTCTCGGGCGTTCCGAGCTGGTCCTATGGACCAGATATATAGACGACGTCCTCCTCCTATGGAAGGGAGACATGCAGTCCTTAGATGAGTTCATGACGACCCTCAATCATAACGATCGGGGGATAGTCTTGAGCTATGAGGCCAGTTGTACCACCATACATTTCCTCGACCTGGAGATAGAGTCCACGGCACGAGGCTTTGAGTTTAGAACGTATTTCAAGCCCACCGACAGGAATGGATACATTCCTGTCGAGAGTTGTCACCACGACCGTTGGCTCAAATCAGTACCAAAAGGACAATTTCTCCGAATGAGGAGGAATTGTACAAATGACTCCATGTTTTTCCAACAGTGTCAGATTTTAAAGCAAAGGTTCGTGGAAAAAGGGTACCAACCAGAGATCTTAGACGCAGATATAAAATCTGTGGCTACCGTTGACAGGAAGTCCCTATTGGTCGATCGTCCCAAGACCTCTAGAGACAACAAATTCAGGTGGTCCTTTTTCACTTCCTTCTCTACCCAACACAATGAGGTTAGGAGGATTATATCCAGACACTGGAAGGTCCTACGTAGCGATCGCATTTTGGGACCCTCTCTCCCTGAACGGGCGGGCATCATTTTTAGGGGTGCCCGGTCCGTTCAGGGCGACATCGCTCCCAATGTGGTTGATCCCCCCAGGACGACTTCTTTTTTCCAAAATTGCAAAGGATATTTCCCGTGCAAAAAATGTAACGTCTGTCAACATAACATACTAGGGAGACGCATGACGGATACTTTCTCTTCCACTGTTACGGCACGCACCTATGCCATGAAGCATTTCACCACATGTGCCACCAAATTTATTGTCTATCTGATCACATGTCCGTGCAAACAGCAATATGTCGGACGTACTATTCGTACGTTCTCCATACGTGTAAATGAACACTTGGCCAAGATCCGAAAGGGTTGTATCAAACATAGTGTTCCCCGACACTATCGGGATCACCACAATAGAGATCCATTAGGGACCAAGTTTCAGATAATTGATAAGTTTGTTCCACACTGGCGTGGCGAGTCCAACCTACGCGGGGTCTCCAGGCTAGAAACATACTGGATCCACCAGTTGAAGTGCTACTCACCCTTTGGTATGAATGTTGAGTGGGACATCAATTGTTTCATCAACCGGGGGTGAGTGGCACTTGTTTCACGTTCGAGATCGATCATACTGGAGACCTATACCTTCATTTTTTACACTTCGATATACATTGTTTCTGTTCTAAGATTCATGTGTTATATGGTTTATACTGGATGTGAGATGGCCACTCAGGGCCAGTATGTGTTTTATATCCTAATTCACTTAGAAAACATTTGGTCGCATATACTCTAGTTTTTCTTCCCTTTCTTTGGTTTTTGTCACTTTTTATCGATCGTTTTTTTCTACAATCTATTTCGGTTGCAGAACATTATATACATATACTTATTTTTTATGACGGTTATACTCACTATATGCCCTCACGTCACGTTAGCTACAGGGACCTTTATATAGATTCCTTGTGCATTTACAGCCTCACT
The DNA here is from genome assembly GCA_028564925.1 of Lithobates sylvaticus. Taxonomy (NCBI): domain Eukaryota; kingdom Metazoa; phylum Chordata; class Amphibia; order Anura; family Ranidae; genus Lithobates; species Lithobates sylvaticus. The sequence continues at coordinate 185,616,591 of CM053032.1, forward strand.
CGCTACCTTCATCACTTTTACTACCAGGACACTAGACAGGGCCTATGAGTCGAGTTAGAGATTTTTAGCCCCTTGTCTTGAGCACACTTGATAGATTATTGTATGTGCCCCACAATGGGTCATTCACTTATGGTCCTGTGAGGACACTCTACATACACTCCCTGGTGTATCCTTTTCTGTATAGTTTATTATCACGTCACACTATATCATGCTACCAGCCGGGGCTCATTAGCCTTTTACGGCTGTTATATGCAATGGGTTCACCATACTATCCACACACCTAGCTAACCCCCTTTCACACTATCTGGACGCCATTGGGTTATACGGTGGTTTCAGCACTAATGGGTGTTCCTATGAGTGGGGCTCCCTTTCTAATTTAATTTTAATTCCAATGTTTATTTACTTTGTTCTTTATACTGATCTGCCATACATTTTAGGTATCAAGTATCAGATAATAGTTCACACGTTTTTCAGAGATAATTTTGGTGCACACTTTACATATACGTAGTCATTTCATTTTAATCCACTAGATGTCCCTATGGATGTGGATCCCTGTTCAATGTTCGTCTATTAATAGGTGAGGGATGTGTAAGGTCATCCCGTGCACCAGTTCGCAGGTGCCTGATTGGTGCTCTTCCTTCCCTATGTTTACTTGGCGTCTCAGTTCATTGGAGGCCGCATTCACTTCCGGTTTCACCTGACGCACTTCCGGCGCACGCTCACTTCCGGTCACATGGCCGGAAGTCGGCAGTCCATGTCCTCCCCTGCTCCCTGCGCACTAAGCACAATGTGACGCCGCGCACCTATAGCGTGCCGCCGCTAGTCACGTTTTTGACATTTTGAGATGACACCCCAATCAGCTGGCCACTCATGGCATGTTCTGACTCGGAAATATCGCGATTGGACATAAGTTTTGGCGGGAATAGCGGCGTTCAGCCCATGATTGGCCACGCGTTCCCAGCCCAGGACTGGTCCATGAGTGGGGGTATTTTGTGTGCCTATGCTACATTCCATCAGAATGCAAGCGACCTAAATAATACCTTCATACTTGCCTTTGGTGTCTATCTCACAGCCAGGATGCATTTTGTAGTGTTTGCTTACCATGGAATATATTTTTAGTAATGTAACCTATTTAACATTGGGGACCATTTTGTACTTACTCCCCCCCATCATATTTGGTTCAGGCGGGAGGCGTCCACTTCCTGCCTGGAACGAAGGGGCGGTTTCCTCCTTTGGCTCATGTCTATAAATGTTAGAGGCAATGTGGGGGGGTTAGAGATATGCCCCTGTGGAAGACTTTTAGTCGAAACGCGTCGGGCCAGCCATCTCATGCCCCTCATATTGCCGAATTTTTCTTTTATATCATCTCGAGATTTTATTTGTTTTTAATTTTCACATGCATATGTGAATAAAGCTATGCCCATTTGACCTGCACCATTGGAGTGGTCTCCGTTTTTTCATTACATTTCCCTGGCTTCTACTATCATCTCCACGGCCATTTGACGATCGTATGTCGAGTTTATCCATCGCTGCTGATCGATCCAGTACCCAGTTCCTGAAATTGTTGGAGTCCCAGCCTGCAGTATCTTCCTCTACAAGCCTGTTTGATGTGGATGCCGTACGGTACACACATCCAACTTTTCCGGTAAGAGTACCTATGTCGTACAGTGACATCAGTCAAACATATGTTTTCAGTTGGTTTCGTTTGAACAGACCAGAAGGATCAATTTTCTGATGTTCTCACCACATGAACTTTATTTATAACATTGTGTTTCCATTTTGAGTTCATCATTTACATATGGTGTATATATATATATCAATATTCTTGCTCTTAGAGTGTCGTGACACACATGCACTCCTCTACATGTATTAGCGCTACAATTTTTGATTTGTTAGCTCATTTAGAGACTGTACAGACAGGGCTTCCAGCTAGGAGAGGCTGAACCTAGTGGGGCGAAGCGGTAAGGGGGGGGTCCCATATTCTAACCGATCCTTCCAAGATCAAAACGATTGACTATCAGGTGAGGAAAAAAAGGAGAATGCAACGGTGGACTCCTCTTCGAATCTTATAGCTAACCAGTCCTATCAGGTTGTGGAGGCGGAGTCACAACCCAATGTGTGTGCTGCCATGGTGCGTCAGGAAAATGGGTTCCCAGACAGACATTCATTCTCTGTTCAACCTGTTAACATTTGATGCCCTTAGATCTTCCCATGATACCCCCCTTTGGGAACATTACAGTCAATTCCTCCAACAACTTATAAAGGCCTGACCTACCCCATACACCTTGACCCCCTTTGAAAGCATCTGCAGGGCTAAACCTCATTCTCCGGGATTACCATCTTTACTTTACTCCTCAACCATTTCCTCTAGGAAACCCCCAGTGAGATTGTATCATCTCCAATGGGAGAGAGACGACTTGGGTAAACAATTGGATCCAGAGGACTGGCAGATAATGACAATAGCCCTTACTAAGAGTTCTAGGAATGTCCTCATTCTCGAAAATGCATACAAGGTGTTCTACAGATGGTATTATATGCCAGCCAGACTAGCTCGTTTTATACCTTCCTATTCCCCTCTTTGTTTTTAGGGTTGCTCACAGGAAGGCACCATGACCCACATTTGGTGGACATGTTCTAAGGCATTTAGACTATGGGTCAGGGTCGATACCAGGGGTAGGCAACCTTTTGAGCAGTGTGCTAAAAAAATGTTTTCAATGAAATTGGAGCGTGCTGCTTTTAGAACAAAAAAGTCACTCTCAATCACGTAAAGGATGCTGTAAACTACTTTAGTAGTATGAAATTAACATCCTGCACTCACGCCTCAGATCACTGTCCCCCCCCCCCCCACTGTACTACCCTGCTCATCTGCCCTCCCCCCCCCCCCCCAATGTACTACCCTGCACATCTGCCCCCCTCCCACTGTACCCCCCCTGCTCATCTGCCCCACCACTGTACCCCCCCTGCTCATCTGCGCCCCCACCCTGCTCATGTGCCCCACCACTGCTCATCTGCCCCACAACTGTCCCACCACTGTACCTCAATGCACATCTGCTCCACCACTGAACCATCTTCATCTGTCCCAACACTGTAACCCCTTTTCATCTGCCACACGACTGTACCTCCTGCATCCTACCTCTGTTCCCCCTGCTCTTCTGCCTGACCACTGTAACCCCCTGCTCATGTGTTCCACCAATGTACCTCCTTTCTCCTCTGCCCAAACACTGAACAACCCCTGCTCATCTGGCCCACCATTGTAACCCCGTTGCTTTTCTGTAGCACCGCTGAACCCCCTTTCTCATTCCTCCCACCACTGTACCTCCTGCACATCTGCCCCACCACTGTACCCCCTTGCTTTTCTCTGGCCTACCACTGTAACCCCCCCCCCCCGCTCATCTGCCCCACCACTGTACTTCCCTGCACATCTGCTCCACCGCCATAACCCCATGCTCTTCTGCCTCACTACTGAATCACCTTCTCATATGTCCTAACACTGAACCCATCTGCCCCACCTCTGTAACCCACTTTCTCATTTGCCCCAACAACGTAGCTCCTGCATATCTGTCACCTCTGTACCCCCCTGCTCTTCTGCCCCACCAATACACCTCCTTCTGCCCCACCACTATTACCCCGCTCTCCTGCCCCAACACTGTAACCCCCTGCTCATCTGCCCTACCAATACACCTCTTTTCACATTTGCCCCACTGCTCAACCCCCGTTTTTTCCCGCCAACGCTGAATCCCCTGCTCATCTGGCCCATCACTAATCCCCCCCTGCTCATCTGTCCCACTGCAGAACCCTCTTCTCATCTCTTCCACCACTGTACCTCCCTGCACATCTGCCCCACCACTACACCTCCTTTCAAATCGGCCCAACTGCTTTTCTGCCTCAAACACCAAACCCCCCCCTACTCATCTGGCCCAATACTGAAACCCCTACTCCTCTTTTCCACCACTACCTCCCTGCACATCTGCCCCACCGCTGTACCCTCCTGCTCTTCTGTTCCATCTTTGAACCCCTTCTGCTCATTTTCCCCATCGCTGTACCCTCTTCTCTAAGATATGCGGAGTGGTGAAAGGAAGCAGATGAGACATCTACCTGTCCTGGGAGACTCATCCTGCTGATCCATCTCTCGCATCCAGCCTACGTGCTTGTATGTGATGTTAATTACAAGCATCGGGAATGGATGCACAATGATGAGCTCAGGTCAGGGGCATTTTCTGACAGCAGTGGGCCTGTGTGCAGGCTCATAGGTTGGGCCCCCGCAGCTGAGAAAGTGGTTGGGTGCGATTTTCATTGTGCTGAATACTGGCTGTGGCTTAAAAAAGGGACAGAGAGGGGTTCAGTAGTGACGGAAAGGTTCAGGAATAATTTCAACAAAGTTACCAGAAGCTCAACAGTAATTCCACAAACTGTTAGCTGATTGTAGTTCTCAGTGAAATCCCTTCCGAGATTGGTAGTGGCAACCGAGTCATCTTCCTCCAGATGGTGAACGGGGCTAGCAGGACTGCGATTGGCTTTAGCAGTGGCCCAGACAGTCCTCCTCCAATCTCTTCCACATCACAAAAGCTGATGATTGCGGCTACAGAAAAGTTAGAGAACCAATGTTTCCCATCTTTTACAATGTGTGGGGGGGCACAGTGCCTCCCCCTCAGGGCAGGTGCGGTGTGGGGTATTCTGAAACTGGAGTGCATTAGTGTCTCAATGACACTTCCCTGTACTGCTCTGCTGAAGGAGAGAGTTGAGTGCCGGCAAGAGAAGCTTTGTGTGCCGCTTGCGGCACAAGTGCTGGGGGTTGCCTACTCCTTGTCTATACCCTTCTTCGTAATATGCTCCATTCCAACCTTAAGAGACCCCTATGAAGCCCTTCTGTGTAAACTTATCCTTGAACTCCTCCGCCAGAGCACCAATCGGCTCTGCACCTTTTTAATGCAACTAAGTTGACCATTGGGAGGGCATGGAAAACCCCTGTGCTCAGGTTTGAACTTGTTAAAAACCCGCATGAACAACATGATTAATGAAAAGCTGGTGGCCCTTACCTCTGACACCGACGCACACACACAAATACATTTCTCAGGGTCTGGCAACCATGGATATACAACCAACACTCCAGGTTCACTAACCTACTTCTTTCAATTTAAGGGTCTCCTTATGCACCCCCCCCCCCCCCCCCCCCCCAGATGGACTCTTCCCCTTTTTTCTCTTACGTCTAACCATTTCCTGTATTTTTCTGTGAAAATTTGACACTCCTGGTTCCCAGGAGTCGGTCTTGTGAAGATGGTTACATTGATAAAAAAATAAATATATTCTTATACATAATATGCAGTTAATCTATGTATGCATGGACTCTTATCGCTTGGGGTTTCCAAGCTTTTGCCTAACATACAGTATAATCTGGGGACTAGATAATCTTCATCGCGACGTACCGCTGATGTTTTCTATTGTACTGATGAATATTGTAACGTGTGTATATAGCATCCAACATACTGTTGAATTTACTTTTCTACCAAGATTTTTGTTTTTTACAAAAAGTATGAACAGAACCAGGTGCTGATTTTACAAAGCTGGGCTAAAGGGGCTTTGTGCCGGAAAGCACAGGAAACATCCACTTGCCTGCTGAAGTGGTCGCATAGAAGCGCAGGAGGAGATTTTAGAGTGCAAGTTCTGGCGATGAGCTGTCTTATCCATCTAGTGTTGGTGGACTTTGAAGCAGGATGTCCCATGTGAGGACAGCAGGGTGGAATAAAAAATAAAAAAAATTGGGAGTTAGTCTTCCCGAAAGAAGCTTTTGCTTTGGGAGGTGGACTTTGACCGTATCCAGGCAATGAAGAGCAATTTCTTTTGGGTGCTTTGGAGTGGGGCACACAAATGGAAGGACTAGGTTTTCATTGAGGTGAAAGATTGATACCACCTTAGGAAGAAAAGATAGTCTTGTGGGGTAAAGACCAATTTGTTTTTGTGAAGAACGAGGAATGGAATGGGAGAGCTGGCAGTATGGATTAGACAGACAGACGCGATAACCAAGATGGCCAGTTTGCAGGAGAGGTCAGCTAATATGAGTTCAAAAAGATGGTTTCTGTAGGGCAGAGAACCAAACGCAAGGTCCAAAAAAAAAACAAAAACAAAAAAAAAAAACAAACAGGGTGCAGCAAAGGGGAGGCCTGATCCCAGGATACATTCTCATTAAATGTTTTGACAAAGCTCAAGAAAGGTTTTTTTTATTAATTTGTGTCCTTTGTGTCCTTTGAGTGCTTAAGGTCAAATTCTAGTTAAGTCCTGACTGTGGGAAGGTCAGAATGGGATTTAAATGCCTGTGTTCACTGCAGGCAAAGGCCACTTTCCAGGTACAATAGATCTTTTTGGAAGTGGTTTTTTGCTTTCAGCAGAGTAGGAGTGAAAAATCTGCAAGTCCCTCAAGACCCGGTCTTCAACAGCCATGCCGTTAAAGTTAGTGGAATAGAAGCCTCTATGAGGCCAGGGGTAATCTTAGTAGGTCTGTGTACCAGGTTTTTCAAGGCCAGTTTGGTGCAATCACAGGTTTCTTCTCTAACCCTATTTTGTGCAGAATTTGAGGTAGAATTCACACTGGAGGGACGGCAAAGATTCGCTTCAACAGACCGGGTAATTATCAAATCATCTGACACAAGTGCTGGAGGATCCATTGACCTGGCCACAAATAGGAGGTAGCATGTTGAATCTGGGAGGCCAGGATATCCACATCCAGGGCAGGAATTTTTTGAATGTCTTGGCAGACTAGCTCAGGGCTCTTCCAGATCAGTCAGATTTGCCATAATAGGATCTGACCTTTCAGCCTATTATGCAGTTGCTGGCTTTGACAACAAGGCTGTTGAAGCCTAAGTTCTGAGGGATAGGAGGTACAGAGGGTCCCCTACTTACAAACATCTGACTTACAAACGACTCCTACTTACAAACGGAGGGAGACAACAGGAAGTGAGAGGAAATCCACCCCTAGGAAGGGAAATTCTCCTGTAAGAGTTAATATGGGAAAAAGGTGTCTCCATTGATGCTTTAGCACCAGTCCATGTTTCCCTAACAACCCAAAATTTTCAAAATCCAATTGTCATTGGGACAGAAGGTGAGGTGAAATCTTATGAACAGGGGCACAGACAGCAAAACAAATGTTACAGGGGTGATAACCCTTCTCTCTGTTATCTAAAAAAAACTTAATAGATTTTTTGGCTGGAGCTACACTTAAAAAATTTTACCTGTTCCGACTTAGAAACAGATTCAACTTAAAAACAAACCTACCAGTCCCTATCTTGTTTGTAACCCGGGGACCCCCTGTATTTGTTTCTGTAATCTACCCTTCTCAATGCCAGAAAGTTGTACCACCGTACATAGGAAGCCTTTTTTTGCCTGGTGTGAGGCTTACAAGTGTCATCTCCAATACCATATTGCAAGGTGCATTTTGCCCACTCTCTAATCTAGTGTGATGGTCTTTAGCTTTAAGTACCATCAAGTGGCAGATCTTGGCCTTGGCTGCTCTGTTTTAGAGACTTATTTTAGCTAAAAAAAAAAAAAAAAAAAAAAAAAAAAAATTTAGTTTAAAGGGCTCACATTAATTGCCTTTCCTGCGAGGCCCCCTTGTCTTCGAGATCTGAATTTGGTCAGATTAGTTTTGCATACACTTTTTTGAGCCTCTCCAAGAGATTGCCTTATCGCTTCTTATGTGCAATATTGTATTTTTGGTTGCCGTTACCTAATCTCTGAGTTGACTGCGCTCTCCTGCGAGGAATGTTTCACCAGGATTAAAAGGTGGTGTTGAGATCTCAGTCTTTTGTATTATTGTATTGCAATCCTTTTGTCCTAAGCATACTAAAGCAAAAAGTACTTCAATTCTTGGAGGTTAGTCCAATTCATCTGAAGTCTACAGCTTTATTTCGACAATCTGATTCCCTGTTTGTTCCACCCGAGTGTTCTCGCAAGGGTCAAGACACTTCGATTCACTATCTCTAGGTGGATTTGTCAGCTTATTTCTCAAGCTCATGGTATTATCAAGGGCAGGGTTTTTCCTTTCCTGCTCAAGACCCATTTCAACAGAAGTGCCAGTATCAAGCTTCTGTTCATGTTTGTTACGCTGTCACCCGGTATTCTCTTCACACATTTACCAAGTTCTACCAGCAGGATATTCACACCTCAGCTGGCACCAGTTTTGGGCAAAAGATCTTGCAGGTGGCTTTGTAGTGGAGCTTTTCTCTATTTGACATGTCATACTTAGTGCTCTGCTGTCCATCCCCCATGCTCAGTGCCTTTGGATGTCCCAAGCAGTCATGAATATGAAGTGCCCTGGGATGTATGATAGGAAATTATGCTTTTTGCTTTGGCATTTTCTTGCAGCCTCTTGCCTGTTCTCACTGCTTGACACTGAGGCTTAGCGGAGCTTGATGGGGTCCAGTGTCCATTCACCTGAAGGTGACAGCATAACTCAAGTTGCGATGAATACGAAGTGCCCTTTTTGTCCTATAATGTACTCAAAGAAAGATTTTACACGTAAACCAAATATCCTAATTTTCTTGCTAATCTATAGGGTTGATTTACTAAAAGTGAAAGTGCAGTCACTGTAGATCTAAGGAAGCTCTGAAATGAGGAGAAGGAAGCTCTGAAATGAGGAGAAGGAAGCCCTTCCGATTTTATCATCCAATCATGTGCAAGCTAAAATGCTGTTTATTTTCCATGCGTGTCCCCCTCAGATGTACAGCGACTGCACTTTCAAGTGCGCTTGTAGTGCAAAGTGGATTTGCCTTTAGTAAATAGCCCCCTATGAATAAATTGTTTTATCTGTTAGCATAGCCTTAATAGCAATTCAAGTATCTGCTTTATCAAAAGCTTTAATTTTCCGCCAACAAGTCAGGCACATTTTGCATGGCTTTCAGTTAGATTACAGAACAGAATTTAGATTGCAATATCTTACCAAACTAAATATGACTTTAAATAAAGTAGAAGCTGCACATGTGCTAAAATTGGTTCTCCTCTGAATGCTTACCAAACTGCTTAGCAGCTTTAATGGTTTCTTGTGAACCACGGATTGTTATGATTTGTGCCAAAGCATTCATATCATCACCAGCATTGAAGAAATGATATCTTCCACTAAGCAGGGACAGAAAGATGATGCCTGCAGACCACATGTCAATTGCTGAAATAAAAAGTAGAATTAGAATGACAATCCTGCTTTTAATCATACACCCTAAAGCCCAGCAAACAGAAGGAATATTTTAATAAAAGTACAGAGTATAAACCTCAAAGTTTTTTTTTTTTTTTTTCTAAAGACTACATAGTCAAGGGATCTGTGATAACTAGGGTTGCACCGATATCACTTTAAGACAAAGTACAAGTACCGATACTTATTTTTATGTCATGTGACAGTGGCACGTGTCAGTAGTTATTTTTTATTTTAAAATGTATTTATTTTTTTAAATTTCCAGTAATTTTTTTTTTAACGCTTTCTTTTTTGTGGGGGGGGGGGGGGGGGGGGAGGAGGTGGTCCGTGGGGGGGTAGTGGACAGTGTCTTTTTATATATATATATTTTTTTTAAATTTAACTTTGAAATATTTATTAACCACTTTCAGACCGGACCAATTTGCAGCCAAAGGACCAGGCCCCTTTTTGCGATTGGGCACTGCGTTGCTTTAACTGACAATTGCGCAGTCGTGCGATGTGGCTCCCAAACAAAATTGACGTCTTTTTCCCACAAATAGAGCTTTCTTTTGGTGGTATTTGATCGTCCCTGCGGTTTTAATTTTTTGCGCTATAAACCAAAATGTGCGACAATTTTGAAAAAAAAAAAAAAAAAAAAAAAAAAAAAAAAAAAAAAACGCATTCTTTTTAACTTTTTGCTATAATAAATATCCCCCAAAAATATATAAAAAACATTTTTTATTTTTCCTCAGTTTAGGCAGATACGTATTCCTCTCTTGTATCGGAAAGAGGTGTTACTGTTTAGATGTGCTGGCAACACAAAGTTGCGCGCATTGCTTAGCTTTTCTTTATACCCTGCTCTTGAAAATTTTGGGGAATTTTTTTTGACATTTTAAAACAGAGAACATAAATAAAAATAATGCGGTAATACAAATTGCACACATCGTACCCCTAGTATGCCACAAGTGTATCAATTGAAGGTAGAAAAGGTAGAAATAAAAATGATACACAAAACAAATTTCCAACTCAAATACTGGTAACACCACCACCTGTTCCCCCCATGCAGTTGTACAGCTACAACCACTAGGCCTGTGTAGAAAGAACCATTATCAAAGGGAAAACAAAATAGGATCACCCACCCGTTGCATGGATTCAAAAACACAAGGACTATAAATTTCAAGAGCCTCACCTAATATTAACCCCTGTGCCCCAATGAGGGCCTTGGGAAACAGATAAAGAACCAAAACACACCACTAACCAACTACAGACATTAAAGCCACTATGCAACAGCCTCTACTCAGATAGGTGGCCTTATATGGAGGGCAACACTACCTTTAATCCCTTCCAAAAGAAGAGTGGGAGCTTACAGCTTTTTTTCCCCCCAATGCAAGATCACTACTTTAAAAGTTCATAAAACAAGGCAGTCAGGAATGTTCTATATGCCCTAAGGGGAACTACCTCCTCGACCAGATGCAGCATTAAAAAAAAAAAAAAAAAAAAAAACGAAACAGACATTGGGATTGGCAGTGGTGATATCTGTAAATATTTGGCAGACTAGAGGGAAGTGGCAGAAAATACAATCAAAATCCGCTGAGGAAAAAGAAAAAAAAAAAAAAAAAAAAAAAAAGGTACACTGCCAGCACTCCACAGAGGGGATCGATACATTTTAGTCAATTTGGCAGTCGTAAAGTAAATTCTGTGAAGGAATTTAAAATGCATCAGTCCCTTGCTAAAACCAAATACATGAAGGCGTAATGCCATATGTCATCCCAATCATCCCCTTGAAGGTTGAAACATTTATAAAACCAACTCTCCCGACAGTGTTTAAGAGCAGTCGACCTTACAGGAAACTAATCCTTATACACTTCAGACAGTGGTTTCAACATAGAATCGGTACAAATCAGCTTTTGCGGGCAGGAAGTCCGAGTCTCTAGAGTGGCAGAACCAGAGATAAACGTGTGTGTCAGTTGTAAAACAGAAAAAAAAAATCCCTTTCAGGATTTACAAAAAATAAATAAAAAATCCAGGTATCCGGTTCGACATTAGTCAGTTTACTTCCTGTCTCATAGCCAAACAGGAAGTAGAAGGAAATCCTTGCAAATTAAGGTAATCCCTTGGGGACCCCCAGGTCACCAGAATTAGTGCCCCCATTGGAAATTACTTTTCTGGGGACAACTCAAAATTAGTGATTTTCTTTTACTTTCAAGAATGGTAAACAGAACAAATAGAGACAGTGAATCTCCCTAACAGGGGCACAGACAGGTGTTCTAATCCTTCTCCACAAAACTAAAGAAAAAATGTTTTGCCTTTAGTTATACTGTCAATCCTCCGATTTCCCTCATACCTCTGCAGCAGTAAACTTCCAGTGCTGTGGGATTTAATACATGCCAACGTACCAGTCATACACTCGTCAAGAGAGCAGACCATGCCCAGTCAACTCTCGACAAGTGCATATGATTTGGTGAGGGAAATTAGCGGGGAGAAATCAGAGGACTGAGGATTTCAACTAAAAAAAAACAAGTGAAATTTCTCATTGACTTTCAGGAAGAACAGATTTTGCAGGGTCGCCAGAGCAACCACTATAAAGTCCCTTAGATACCATGAGCAAGGTATGGAACTTTATACCTTGTGGTAGAGTCATGATGATAGGAGATCCATGTTCAGCGCGCCCCCCCCCCCCCCCCCCCTCCGACAAATGTCCTAAAAACACCTGAGTGAGGGATCACTATGTTCAGCTTCTGGCAGCTTAGAAAGTCAGCCTGACAATTCACACTTTGAATGTGTACAGCTGACAAGGGTGGACTATAACTTTTGGTTTCAACCCAGGTGACAGAGGTAAGCTGTGGCGTTATTGGACTTAACTCACATCAGCATGCCCCAAAGAGGCTTCTCTTTGGGGCATGAAGAGAACATTTTAATGAGAATTTGGGATTCCTTCGCCAACCAAGTTCCCTGTACCACTGCTGTCCCGAGTTTACTTCCCCAGCCCAACCTGACAGGTTGGGCTCTGCCATCTGCAATCACTGTCCAAGTAAACAGGAGAAAGGACGTTTCACAAGCTCCTTTTTTCAGGGTCCGTAGAAATTCATCCCAGTTCGAGACATTCTTTTAGTACAGACTAACAGACCGCAAGAGTCTGACATACTGCTATAGAGGCAATAACTGGCTGATTTGACGGACCCCTGAGGGCTTCTAAATGAACCCCAAAGCTCTTACCAGCACTGTTCTTGATTGCCAGGAGGTTCTCCCCTAGCACTGTTAGAGAAGTGTTGAGAGAGGCCATAGCCTAATCAACCTTAGGAACCAAATTTCAGAGAAATTAATCCTCTATATGGAATTGTTGAGTAGTGTTTTGGAGGAGGCATAACATTTTTTCAAGCTATAACCAGTCACCATATAGAATGTCCTCCACGAAGAAGTTGAAATGGTGGTGGTCCTAAAATGGCTGCTGCACTGGCCAGTAAGCCTGAGCCACTCCGGCCCCCCAGAGAAGGTGGAAGGACTGCCCAGGGCTGTTAGCAGCAATGCCTGAGTGATGGGATTTAACTTTTGAGCCTGCCCAGTAGCACTGTCACATATACAGGAAGCAGGGGTGACAGAAAGCAGAAAACATCCAGGACACAACCTTAATAGACAAATGGCTGAAAAAGCAAGGGAGGGCACCGCCATGGCAGTAGGGAAGGCACCCAGGGCATCACATGCAAGTATAATTCTAAAAATAGCTCCTAATAGGGGTGATGACCTCACCTTCAGAAGGGCATATCCTCTTAAGCGTAGGGGGTCTTCAGGGACTTGGTCATACATTCAACTTGACTTGATTTATAATCCACTGCAGTTCTAGCAATTGCTCAGCCCTGGCCAGGCGGCGATACTTTAAGTACTCGCCGATACAGATTACCGATAGAGGAGATCTCTCTCTATATCTATATACAAGAGATTATATAGATATGTCCTCTAATTTTTTTTTAAATCATGCGACAGTGGACTGTCAGTTTATTTTTATGAAATATTTTACAATGCTTTTTGGGGGGGGGGGGGGGGGGGGGAGTGGTGATTGATATTGGACGGATGGGGTCAGTTTTTTTTTTTCAAATCAGCCCTATTGAGATATCAGGGGTCTAAACAGACCCCTGACATCTCTGAGACAGGGAAAGGGACTGAAGATAGAGATTCACCAGTCCCCTTTCTCAGCATTACATTTACCGGCTCCTTCCTCCACTCTCCATCCTGACAGATCCAGGACAGGGAGACACAGGGGTGATAAGTGCGACGGTGGGGAGGGGGGGGGGGAGTTACAAGCACTCCCTGTATAGATTTCAATAAAGCAGCTTGGAGTTGATGAAAGCCCTGCTCTGAAAATGGTAATCCTTCTCTTCTTCCTTCAATTGCCAAAACAAAGATATTTGACAGATCTCCCTTAGTGGGATATGCAGGTAGGCATATTAAGTTCATGGTGGCCATAAAAAGGTGCAGAAGGTTTATTGAATAGATTCCATTTGAAAAACTTTTTGTAGCATATGGACGCATTCAGGGGCTGGAGGTTTAAGATCAACCAGTACTTTTGGGATGGTTTCCATATCACAAAACCCATGCAAGTAAAAACCTCTTCCTTGTTCTTGAATGGGGACTGGTATCTGTACACTTTGATCCACAAGCTCTCCTATAAGGATGGGGCAAAGAATGAGTCTTTGCAGGGTCTCTTGAAAGCTCAGATTAGATATCTTGTTGGCAGGCTCCTGCAAAATTTTAGGGCATAACCTGCCTTTATAAAGTTTAAAATAAATTTGTTGGAAATCACTTTTTCCCACCATGGAAGAAACCTTCCCAATCTTTCTTCCACTGGGGCTTTGGATTTTGACAAGTCTTTTTATCCAGTTCCCAATACATTATAATCGTGTGGATACAGATGCGTCTCTTCTTCCTGGATCTCTAGTGTCAAATTGCACCCAGTAGATCATCCTCCACCTCTAGGAATAATTAAAATTTTACAGCTCTGCTAGTTTTGGTCTGGCCTTCTTCCCCATTAGATTCTGAGTCAGAGGTCAGGCTTCATTCCAAGGTAGAGCTAGGTTCTATGGCACACAAGGCCTCGGTAGCACCCGTTTAATGGGCTAGAGAAGAAGTCACATGTCCAGTGCGGCTGGTGTGCTTGCATCAGCAATGAGCTTGTGGAAAGCTTTTTTTATGACAGCATAAAAAAGTTTGTTATAGCTAGAAAAAAAAAATCTTGGTGCCACAATTAGAGCATTTCTTCTGAGAAGATTTGTCCTCCCTAGGAGCCTCTTTGCTCTGTAGAAAAAGCCCACAAACAAGGAATGGGGGAATTATATACCAAACAAATCCAGCTACCACGTTTATGAGCATATCAAATTAAACTATTCAAAAGCATAACAATCTAAGAACTACCAAGAAATATGCACTAGATCAGTGATCTCCAAACTACAGCCCAGTGGCCCAATGCGGCCCTTTGCTTGCCATTATCTGGCCCTTGAGGCACTATTCACCCACTGATACGAGACCCTATTCTGCCAACTGACAATGGGGCACCATTTCTTTCATTGACACCAACAATAGGTCTCCCAATGATGAGGCACTATTCCTCTATCATATACCAAATGTGGTAATGCTTACTCCCACCGATGCCAGGAAAATTTCCACTCATGCTGGCCACAGTCCGGCCCCCTAAAGTCTGAAGGACATTAAACTGGCCCTTTGTTTAGAAAGTTTGGAGACCCCTGCACTAGATACTCAAATATATTAGATCACAGTATCTTGCTGCATCTTCATATTTTGGTCCAGTGCACGAGTCCTACACATCATGATTTTTGCAGGTGAATTATGCACAAAGCCTATTCAATACCACAAAAGGAGTCTTCACGCACAGATATACATAAGCATAAGCGCGCGCGCACACACACACACACACACACAGTTGCGCTCATGAGTTTACATACCCTGGCAGAAGTTATGATTTCTTGGCCATTTTTCAGAGAACACAAACTAGTGTTTGGCTGCAGCCTATATCAATCGTTTACTCTTTAAATCATAATGGCAAACAAACTACCCAAATCTAAAGTTTACATACCCCAGTTCTTGGCCCCTCTAACATCAATGACAGCTCGAAGTCTTTTGTGGTATTTGTGGATGAGGCGCTATCTTCTCAGATGGTAAAGCTGCCCATTCCCTCTTGGCAAAAAAAAAAAAAAAAAACCCTCCAGTTCCTGTAAATTCTTGGTCTGTCTTGCATGAACTGCACGTTTGAGATCTCCCTAGAATGGCTTAATGATTGAGGTCAGGAGACAGATGGCCACTCCAGAACCATCACTTTATTCTGCTGTAGCCAATGACAGGTCGACTCTTTGTCATGTTGGAATGGCCAAGTACGTCCCATGCGCAGCTTCCTGGCTGATGAATGCAAATGTTCCTCTTGTATTTTTTGATGACATACTGCATTCATCGTGCCAATTTTGACCAAATTTCCTGTGCCTTTCTAGCTCACACATCCCCAAAACATCAGCGATCCACCTCAGTGTTTCACAGTAGGAATGGTGTACCTATCATCATAGGCCTTGTTAACTCCTCTCCAAATGTAGTGTTTATGGTTGTGGCCAAAGAGCTAAACTTTGGTCTCATCACTCCAAATGACCGTGCCAGGTGGTTTGAGGCTTGTTTGTGCTGTTTGGCATATTGCAAGTCGGATACTTTGTGGCATTTGCGTACTAGGCTTTCTTCTGGCGACTCGACCATGCAGCCCATCTTTCTTCAAGTGCATCTTGAAACAGTCACACCACATGTTTTCAGAGTCCTGTCTTTCACCTGAAGTTATTGGTGGGGTTTTCTTTGCATCCTGAACAATTTAACTGGCAGTTGTGGCTGAAATTTAGTTGGTCTACCTGACCATGGTTTGGTTTCAACAGAACTCCTCATTTTCTACTTCTTGATTAGAGCTTGAACACTGCTGATTGGCATTCTCAATTCCTTGGATATCTTTTTACATCCCTTTCCTGTTTTATACACTTCACCTACCAAGTCCTGCAGATCCTTTGACAATTACTTTGCTTTCCCCATGACTCAGAATCCAGAAACGTCAGTGCAGCATGGGAGGAAAGATACAAGGGTCTGTCAGCAGTCCAGAAACTCATTGTCCTTTTATACACACACAAATTACAAGTAAACAGATCACAGGGGAGGATGGTTACCTTTAATAGCCATTCAAACCCCTTTGTGTGAACTTGTGTGGATATTACCAGGCTAAAATCACCAGGGTATGTAAACTTTTGATCAGGGTCCTTTGGGTAGTTTGTCGTCATTAGGATTTAAAAAGAGTAAAAATGTTTTTTTGTGTTATTCATATACTCTGACCAAGAAATCAAATTGTGCCAGGGTATGTAAATGAGCACAACAATATAATTTTTTTTATTGGATAGATAGAGATGTATGTATGTGTATATATTAGAGATATAGATATAATCTCTCAACATTACACACACCAAATAGATTTTTCTCTTCATCTGTAAAGGGACTCTACTGATAAGATCAGTATGCTCAATTTGCTGGGTCTGTACACCTGC
This sequence comes from Lithobates sylvaticus, assembly GCA_028564925.1. NCBI lineage: Eukaryota > Metazoa > Chordata > Amphibia > Anura > Ranidae > Lithobates > Lithobates sylvaticus. Next base: position 185,633,316 of record CM053032.1, read on the forward strand.
TGTGAACATTATGAGGGATCCCACTCTCCCTGGTGGAATTTTTTGATTGTATACTAAGAAAGCAACAGAACGTGCGGAGACATGTGCGATATTAACTATAGCAGAGACACCCAACTTTTTAATCATCCAAGAATCGTCCACAAATCTAGGGGCTATCCTAGCTTATAAGCTTAGGTTATATTACTTTTAGGTGGACTAGCAAGCAACCATCATTTACCCCAACACAGGGGAGTAATTTGTTCATCATGCTCAAACCTACAATATGATTTTCAAAACTAGACTTCCCACTTTAATCCTACAAATCAGGAGAGTTCCCCCTTCCCCCATCATCTGAACAGATAAAACACTAAACATTCGTACACATGAAGAATGCCAATGAAGTTGGTGGTTCTTTTAACCAAGGAAAATAAGAAAACTGAATATTTACCAGTAGTTTGATTAGGACACTTTGTCAACACCTCTGGAGCACGAAACCCAGGAGTACCAGCTCTAGGAGCAACTTGTCTGGTTCTTTAAAAGGAAAAAAAAAAAAAAGAAAAAAAATTAAAGTGATGAAGTCTGTCTCCACACTAGCACATATTAAGATGGCACAGAAAGCCAAGACAGTTTGTGAAGTCTAAATGAAAATGACAAAAAACATAACTGATCCCAGAGTAGATTTGTGCACATACTCTTGCTACCAATCCAAGCATATTCTAAGCCGAGCCAGCTGTGTACCAGAAGACAGCTAATGTTGCTAGACAAAGTTCTACGTGGTTTTATAACATTATCAAATTACATTACCTTGCAAGGCAAATACTGCAGACTTGATCTCTTGCGTAACAGTAACAGGTCAGGCTCACTGGGCAAGCGCTGGCAGTCTTCCTAACCACCCCAGTACTTGTGTTTTTTGCAGGCACAGTCTTCCTAGCTGCCAATTTTTTGGCTGCAACATCTGATGTCTTGGGCTGCGTTGTGCTCTGTAAAAGTGCAGTTGTGGTATAAAACTTAATCCAATTATGCCTTGTATAGAAACGTTATTCTAGAAGAATTTGTATACAACTACTTGAAGCAGAATTGAACTTACAAAAGTTGAAAAAAAAAAAAAAAAAAAAGGGGGAGGAGAAGTTGATTGATATTTGACAGATGAGACCCTATTGGTCTCTTCTCCCTGCCAGCATTTTTGTACACAGAACTGCGCATGTGCAGCTCAGCATACATCTACAGCACTGCTCTGTGCTGCGATGTGACTCCCTTACACATGTGCAGGAATGGCAGAAACACAGCTTGGCCAATAAAATAGCTGAAGAATATAAAACTGGAAGGAAGACCGGGAAAAGATGTTAGTGCCCCAGACAGCAAAGATTGCCGACATCGCAGCAATGAAGAGCAATGCTTGGGAGGCAAGTCTGCAGCAATATGTTATTCTGGCATAAAGCTCCCAGGCGATTTTTTAATGTGGAGGTTTAATTCCACTTTAAAAGTCTATACAGTAAATGCTGAAAGTTTATAGGTGCCATCCAACACCTTGATAACAAGTGTGCCTGTAATTTCTATACACATTTCGCTCATTATATTACTTATCTATATTGTCTTGATTCTTTCCTCTAGCTAGTAGTAGTCGCATTCAACCAAAATTGCTCTATGTTACATGACTTAATCGTTAGTGTTATAGGATAAAAAAAAAAATCTTAGTTACTTACCGGTAACGGTATTTCTATGAGCCTTTCAGGACAGCACCTTGGAGAGAGAGTGTAACTCCACCCTTCACAGGAACCACTGCCGTGACAACGCCCTTTAAATGCAGCTGCTTCCACCATGCCAATAGTCGTCCGAGTATTCCTCCGACATGCTGGAAGATATACGCATAGAAAGCACCACCTACCATATCTCTATCTATATTTATTAAGCAGGGGAGGGGGAGTAGCTGCTGTCCTGAAAGGCTCATAGAAATAACATTACCAGTAAGTAGCTAAGGTTTTCTCCCCTCGCCTTTCAGGACAGCACCTTGGAGATAACCGAGTACTTACTTCAGGGTGGGACCACAGCTTATAGGATCTTCCTGACAAATTGATCCAAGGCAGATGGCAGCTCTAACCTGTAGAGCAGGGGTCTCAAACTGGTGGCCCTCCAGCTGTTGCAGAACTACAATTCCCATGAGGCATTGCAAGACTGACAGTTACAAGCATGACTCTCATAGGCAGAAGCATGATGGGACTTGTAGTTCCACAACAGCTGGAGGGCCGCCAGCTTGAGACCCCTGCTGTAGAGCCTTACAAATGCCAGGTAAGCTTCTTTAATTGCCTGCTTTTAGCCCCCTTCCCAAAGTACTTCTGGAAGCTTTCTCCCCTTTGAATGCTCCTGTTGCCAGGATGAACAGGGCGGTAGACTGAAGCGTTTCTTTACTTCAAGATATTAAAAAAAAATGAAAAAAAAAAGGACGACATCCGATGTCTAGAATGTGAAAGGCCTCCTCTCCTGGGCCGGAGGGAGCTAGACAGAATGTGGGCAGTATAATTATTTGCGTACGGTGGAACGCTGTAGACATTTTTTGGAAGAAAACTCAGATATGCCCCTAAGATTATTCTGTCTGGAAAACATCTCAGGAAAGGCTCAGCATTAGATAGGGCATGCAATCCGCTAATCCTGCAGACTGAAGTTACTGCTACCAGGAGGATTGTTTTCAATCTGCGCAACTCTATGGCTCTCTTCAGGGAAGCCTATCCTACCCACACCTAACTGTGTTCATTTTGACCATTTGATCATCCCTCAGTTATTACCTTTTGTTTCCACTTGACCTTCCCTTCTAGATTGTAATCACCTACAATTGTACTGTCTGCCCTGATGTTGTAAAGCGCTGCACAAACTGCTGGCGCTATATAAATCCTGAATAATAATAATAATAAATAATAATAATAATAATACTTTCGTGAGCCCTTGACGAAGAAAGATAAATCCCACGTCGGGAATACTTTGACCAGCATAGGCCTACCCCTAGCTCAAAAAAAAGAAAAGACAAGGAGAAGACAAGGAGAAGAAGAGAATAGAAGAGAAGAAGATGACATGAATCAAATGGATCTAGATTAGGTTCTCTATAAAACACTGAATGCTGCCACCTGCGCGTAGAGGGTGCTCGTTGCTAACCCCTTCCCCATTCCCTCATGGAGAAATTCTGTAAAAAAAGAAAAAACTATTGAAATCAAAGTTTTTTTTTTTTCTGGAACCCTAGGAGTTTATAATACTTTCAAACTATGGAATAAATTACCCTGGTTACCTTATCCCTGCTTTAAAAAAGGTGTTGAAAAGCTTTTGAGACAGGCCTCTGCGTCTTAGTAGGTCCGCCACAAAAAACAGGCCATCAGGTTGAGATAGGCTGGGTCCGGATGAATGACAGACCCTTGACTCAGCAAGTCCCTTCTGACTGGTAATCTCCAGGGGGCTTTGCTGATAAGTTCAGCAGGGCTGAAAACCAAGGTCTTTTTGTCAAAAGGGTGTGTTTAAAATCAGATCCGTGGATTCCACTATGAACTTCGCTAGTATCTGCGGGATCAGTTAGAGGGGGGGGGGGGGGGGGGGGGGGGTCCAATTTGTGAGCCGCCAAGTCATCTAACCCCATAGCCTGATCCACTCTGTAGAGCAAAAAGAAGGCAGGTGTCTTAGAGTTTCCCTGGTCCGCAAATAAATCTATGAGATAGGCCGCCGCCCCCCCCCCCCCCCCACTTCTGAGATTATCTCCTGATTCAACGACCATTCGGACGCCTTTATCCTCTTTCTGCTTAGAAGGTCTGCTAGGACATTTTGTGTGCTCTTAAAGTGCACTGCTGACAGCAAAGCTAGATTTTGATTTTGCCCAGATGTGCCAGCTCCAGGTATAAAACTGCTGACATGTCTGACAGAACCTGAACATGCTGATTTTCTAAGGACCGCCAGAAGAACAAAAAAACAAAAAAAAAAACAAACCTCAGTTGAATCGCCCTTCGTTCTCTCCCGTTGAAGGATCTTCCTTTTATAATTTAGGGAAGCCCGTGTCAGGAGTTATGTTTAACATAGAAAGAACAGAACGTCTCTACATGAAGTGGCATGTTTGGACTGCGAATCCAGAACTTCAGCGATTGTAGGTGGAAATGCCAACCTCTAAGCCACTGTGCTGCCAGTTCTTGTAGCAAGCGATCTTTTTCATCGACTCCTGGTGCAACCACTTCTGGAGTCTATCCTATGGCACACGTGGGATTTTAACTTGCAACCTCACGATTACTAGCAGGGCCCATTTGCCCACTTTTCTTAATTTTTTTCTCTGTGTCGAGTCCCTCTCATGACCCAGGAATCTTACTTGCTGTGCCATTCCACATTGTTTAGGTGCCGAGGCATCTGCAGATTGTCTGCTAACTGAATTTTGAACTCTGCAAAAAGTAGCAGATTGTCCAAATAGGGTACTATGGCGACCCCTCCATTAGGGGTTCTAAAGCTTATGCCATTCTTTGGTAAAACTCTGGGTGAGGAGAAAAGACCTAGGAAGGTAGAGCCCCGATCTGCCCTATTTTGTTTCCTAGATTAACTGCCAGCAGCCGAAACTCTTGAGACGAGCTTGCAATTGGGATGTGTAGATAAGAGTCTCACATGTCGATTGACGCAATGAAACAACTGGAATGAGCAGATTTTAGAGAAAAAAAGATCTTGTCCACCCAAAAACTTTTGTACCTGATGGATCTGTTTAGGATCTTCAAATTCAGCCAAAATTTTCCTGAAGGATTTTTGGCTAGAAAGATGTGGGAATAGAAGGCTGCTGCCTCCTGCTCCCTCGGGACCCCTGTTGAATCAGTTCCCTTAAAAAGGGACATCATGGCCAGGGCTTTCTTTTGATCCTTTGGTTATATAAAACCTGTTCGGGAAAGTCTGGAAAAAATTCTGGATTGCCTCCTCCCACTGCGGTTGGAAGGCTTCAAGCCTCCCCCCCCCCACTGCAAGGTGGCAGTCATTGCCTTTTGTTCTGGAGGCCTGAAGAGCACGCCCCCTCTACCTCTTCCCCTCTGGGGGTACCCCGGGTCTCTCCTGGCTCTGGTCTTTTTCTTTTGGAGACTGAAAAAGGACAAAGCTTTTTTGGCAGTACGCCCTTTTTCTTAGTCGGAAAGGCCTTCTTATCCGTTGTCCTGACTAGGACGGTTTCCAGGACTGGACCAAACAGCGAGTCTCCTGTAAAGAGAATTCCACACCATTTCAACTTTTAACGCCATGTCTCCTGACCAGGTCTTGAGCCATAAAGCCTTCCGGGCTTAGTTTTATAAGAGCCAACGATCTCAATGACATCCTGGTGGATTCTGCCAAGATGTACGCCATGTAGTTTACTGCTTTTAAAAGCGTAGGAAAATACTCTAGTAGATCCTTTCTTGATGTACCGACCCTTTAACTGCTTAACCCAGTATTTAAAAGGTTCCTAGCCCGGTCTGTGCATTTTAAGACCTGCGAGAAGGCAGCATCGACCCTTTAGCCCCGAGTCAGGAGTTATGTTTAACCACATATGAAGAACAGAACTTCTCTACATGAAGTAATATGTTTGGGATGCAAACCCAGAAAGTCAGTGCTGGTAGGCGGAAATGCTAAACTGTTGGCCACTACTTGAATATCAAGGGTAGTATAAATTGCCTTTAGGAGATCGTCCGCCTCTTCCCAGGTGAATTTGTAATGGGAGGTCCTCACCTCCTCTGAGTCCAGCGTAGGAGGGATACTTTTTTCCTTCCTCCGATTCGCTCTTATCTTTTTGAGGTGGGTGGCAGAGGGTTGAAGCAAGAGAGCGTGAGAGCCAGGAAACACCCCTTTCCTGTAACACAGAGCTACCCCATTCTGCTGTACTGCTAAAAGAACATTAAACCTCTAGCAGATAGCACAGGCTTCTGTGGAAGGACAACACAACAAAGCAAACACCCAGTGAGTAAGATTAGAGGCACCTCTGTACCCCTTACCTGGGTCTGGCTGGCACCGGGCGCCTGTATCCAACTTCAACCGCTGTGGCAATACCTCCAAAGCAGGGTACCCAATGGTTGCTGCTGCCATTCCAGCTCTTTAAAAAGTATCCTTCCGGCGTCTTCTCCTGCCTTACTGCTCAAGGGCCGGAAGGACACCAGCCAATGACCCACCTCTTCCGCCTGCGTTGCAATGACCGTAACCACTTGCCGTACACCCACCTCGGAAGTCCCGCCTACCGGAATGACATCACCCACCCTACGGGACTTGGATCCGACATGCCGAGCGCTCTGTAAGCATGCACGCTGCCTGTGCGCCGAGCACACAGGCGGGGTTTCCCCTGGGTGGCCATCGCTCCCATGAGCCGGAGAAGGCACCGGAACACCCCTTTCCCATGCACGGGGGTGCTGGGCTGGTCACAGATGATTCCTGGGAGGTACTGCCAACCCCTCTCCCCGCGAAAAATTTCTTGGAGAAAGCACAGCCCCCCCATTAGGGCTTCCACCATGGAGGAAACAGCTGCATTTAAAGGGCGTTGTCACGGCAGTGTTTCCTTTCAAGGGTGGAGCTACACTCTCCACGGTGCTGTCCTGAAAGGCAAGAAAATAATAATAATAATAATATTCTCCAGAGGAAAAAAAATTGCGCTACAAATCACCATTTAGATTTGTACAAGACATCTCAGCCTCCATTTACAGTTGAAACAGTAATTGCAAGTAAAGCAGAAATCACATTTCCTTACTTTTCTCACAACTCAACTTTTAGGCTCCATTCATATTTGGAGTTTTGGGATCTACACTGTTTTAGGTGCCGCTGAAAAGGAATGGCAGCCGAACATGTGTTTGAGATGGCAGAATTCTGCCCGCGATCTCAAGTCACACTGCAATCGCATAAACAAGTTTGGCTGCCATTCATTTTCAACTACACCTAAAAACGTGGTGCAGTTTTGCCACGATCAGGGATCGCGGCATTCCGCAACCAGTAAAGCTTGCCGCCCAAATAAGGAACTTCTTTTCGGGTGACAAGCCTGTCGCATTGTGGTTTGACACGATAATCATGGCAAAACCACACCACGTTTTAGGTGCTGTTGAAAACAAACCGCACCCGAACATGTTTTTGCAACTGCAGCGTGATTTGAGATTGTGGGCAGAATAGTAACGATTCTACCCAAGATCCCAAAACGCCAAAATGTGAACGGAGCCTTACTGAGGGGGAAAAATAAAAATAAAAATGTTATTGCTTGTGGCGATTCCCAAGTGACAGTAATGATGAGAGCAGGGAGAATGCTTAACTACTTTTAAGTGCTTTATCACTGCTCTCTAAATACCAAGAGAGATTCAGCAGCCTTTTGGTTAGCGAGGGAACACCAGCATAAAAACCAGGTGTGTACTTTCATTATCACCCTTTTGCTGGTAATACCTTGCCAACAAGAGGATAGCTAGTGTGAAATGGCCCTATGAATTTAAATCAAGCAAGCACATCCATGTTTGAAATTGAAGAAGTTTAAAAAGGAGAAACTGCAGGCGTATGTGAAAAAATTAAAAGACAGCGGCTACAAATATCGTAGCTGCTAAATTTTAATAAAAAACTCACTAGCATAAGGAACCAGTGCTGTCATCACCCAGACCAATTCTTCACCAGCCTTCAGGTGCCCGGCATGGCCATCTTGACAGTAGGAAGTTAGCTGTAACTTCCCGTTTCATACCTGGCTTTGCACTTTTGGACTGCTCCTGCAGCCTCTTGGAACCTGTGATGTGTTGCCGGTGGACAGGGGGTAAGATTGAGTAGCAAATGCAATATATTAGTGTAAAAATAATAAAAAAGGGGGATTTTTGCTTTACCTGTAAAAACTATTGTTGGAGTACAGGACATCTTCATATCCATAATGATAGGGATAATGCTGCCACCTTCTGGTAATTGAACACTGGCACAAAGATAGAAATCCCTGCCCAGGCATAACCCCTCTCAGCTAGTCACAGTTTCAGTTCTGTAGCAAGCCATGAAACAAAGGAAGAGGCTGGGATCCTTGTGCCTTAAGATATAAACCAAAAACGTCTTCTATTCATTGTAAATCCCAGGACAGATTAATTTTCATGTCCATTACAATAGGGGTGTTCCAAAACCGGCTGAAGGTCATGTCCGCAATAACCCGAACGTCCACCTGGCAAAACTTTGTAAAAGTAAGAACAAAGGACCAGGTAGCGGTCTTACAAACTTGCGCTATCAAAGTGACTTTTAATAGCCCATGACGTAGCTAGTTACCTCATGATTAATTGAGCCATCACCAGGAATTGCAAAAAAAATAAAATTTGCCTTTGCCTTAAAATTTTGCCTTTAAACAGTAGTTAAAAAAAAAAAAAAAAAAAAGAGAAGAAGAAGGACAGACATTCAACAATGGTAGATTTGAAAGCAGTGTGAACTTTCCTGGGTCCTTCAGGAAACACAAAGAGGGAATCAGACTGAATTTTTTTAGCAGCCGACTTCAGGTAAACCTTAGCTGCATGAACCACATCCAATGTATGAAGAGCCTTGTACCCTGAGGCTTAGGACAGGAGGAGGGAAACACAACATCCTGGATAAGATGGACCGAAGACACAATCAGCTTGTCACCGTGATCACCAGAAATGGTTCATTACAGGCAAGAGCTGACAATTCTGAAATTCTAAAGGCGAAGTAGTGGCAACCAAAAAAAAATAAAAAAATAAAAATTAATGTTACTTGACAGTAGGACTAAAGTGAATGAACACGATAGGTTCAAACAAAGATTTCTGTAACATAGCAAGTACCAAGTTGAGGTCCCACAGAATTAAAAGGAGTTCTGACTGATGGAACAATAAGTGTGACCCTTTGTACAAAATGTGCGCACCAAGGAACACAAAGCAATGAATCCCTGGATGAGAACCGCCAGGGCTCAAATCTGATACTTGATTGTACTCGTAACCAAACCCGGGTCCACACCAAAATGCTCATACTTGCATGGATGAAATCCCAGAGCCTCACATCAGGCAAAATAAGACTTCCAAGTGCGCTGGCAAGTCTTCTTTGAAGTCACCTTCCTAGCCTTCAAAAGGCTAGGGATAACCAAATATGATACAACCCCTGTCTCAAAACTCTGGCTTGAACAGCCATGCCGTTTAAAACCAGCAAGTGTAAAGGATGGAACATCAGTCCTCGTGACAAAAGGTCGGGTAAATCTTGCAGGGTCCACCGACAAGTTTACGATGTTGAAATACCATTTTCTTCCGGGCCGGCTGTGGCGATCGGAATCACTGGAAGGAATGCCTTCCACCAGAATTTTGCGACAGAAGCTGTAGAGGCTTTTGGGACAGAAGCTGTAGAGGCGGACAGACATGAATTAGGGGGAAACAATCCCAGTGTCACCATTGCATCTACCAGGGACACTCGAGGGTCTTGGATACAAATCTGGCCAGTTTCGCAGTGAATCTGAATGCCAGAGGATCCACATCTGGGGGTTCATCTTTTACAGAGCTTTTAGAACATCTCTGGCTGAAGAGACCACTACTCTGGAGTCAGTTGTTAACAGTTGAGAAAATCCAGTTGCCAGTTCTCTACAATGGGAATATGGACTGCAGACATGGAGGGAACATGACTTTCTGCCCAAGACAGGAGAAGAAGATCTGTCTCCACCTGAGTGGCCTGTCTCCTGAAGCCTCCCCAATTTATGTATGCCACCACCGCGCGGTCTGACTGAACGTTGAGAAAGGTCCTTCGGTTGCACCGACCAACGCAGTAGAACAAATCAAAATTACCTCCAAGGGCATGATATTGATGGGCAACAACATCTCCTGCGAGATTCTCCTGAACTTCACTGCAGCCCACCAGTCTGGCGTCCATCATCAGAACTCTCCAGGAAGGATTTAAATTCCAGCCTGTATCCCAGAGCGACTATACTGCAGACCCAATCATGTGCAAATGTCCCCCCACCCGAAAAAGTGGGACCATAGACTGACCATTTCATCCGCTGGCTGTATCCCTTGGGTACAACAGGGTAGGAATTTGCATCACTAATGGGTTTAGCCTGGAAACAGGGGTGGATAGAGAGATATACACACACACACACACACACACACACACACACGCACACGCTTTCTATTTTTGCCTCCGCCCCTTTTTTTTTTTTACAGTGCCGCTTGTGCCCTGTAGCAAAATGAGGCCCTTCTCTATTGTGAAGTGCACTTATATTCTAGGTCCTGCTCAGTTGCTGTGTTAACCTATTTGTTAATGTGTATTATACTTGTAATTGTATTGCTAGAAGTGTACTTGTGTTGGTTGTACTCCATGTATTGGCAGTACGATACCAAGAACCTTACAGGTTTGTATATTTAAATGTTCAACACGATACCTCGTCCACTGAAACTGAAAGGGTCCTGTTGAGAAATCCTCCCTTGGCATAAAGTAACTGGGAGCAAGAAAAGTATTTTACAGGTAAACCAAAAATCCAAATGTCTTAAGCTGTACATCACAGGACACAGAGAAGTCAAGTCAATAGTCATTACAACTTGGGATGTCCCAAAGCAATAAATCTGAAGGGAGGGCAACACAGCAACAAGGTACACCAAAGCAAAATGTTATAAATACAAAGTGCTAGAAAATAATGGTTGATGCACAATATCACTTAATACCAAGGTAAAATGTTTTTTTTAACTGGTTGCAACCCAACCACAGTACATTTACTGCAGCAGCAGGGCATCACAGGCAGGCTGGATTACTTACACATACGTCACCCAGCCAAGGGGCGCGCAGTGCTCTACTTCCGCGACCGCTGTGTCTGGAGGATCAAATGATTGCTATGCGATCACAAGGTCAGCAGAGCTATTCTGAATTAATTTCACACATATTATAGTGATGCTGTTCTTAGCCCACAACTATCCCATGCTACATTGGCCAGTTACAGCGCCCTGTACCATGTGATAGCTGTGGGCCAATAACAGCACACTATTACTAAATCTTTTTTTTTTTTTTTTTAAAGGCGAAATATGGGCAAAGCTTTTTAGACCATACGTCTCCTGTGGCCAGTTTTTACAGAGCCAGTTCAAGCTCTGAAATTATCCCAATGTAGTAGCTGCATTCATTTTCAGGCTCCTCCCCCCCCCCTTTTCACCTGGTAATTCTGTGAACTCTCTCTCACTACCACCAACTGTTTAACAATGTGTTCTAGCAACCAGTAACAATATGGCACAAAGCTACTACTCTGAGGATAACGAGGAAAATGTATTATCAGTCTTCACCATCACTGAAAATTATTGTAGAAGAAAGTAATATTATACACACAGACAGCTTCCAAGTTAATTATTTATTTCAGTACATGTTATCTTGTAAATATGTACATGTGTATTTTATTTTCATGCGTTTCTTACTTTTGCAACTGTGACTTCATGGGGGGCAGTACTGTAAACATTAAAATTCTTCTCTCCAAACACAGACCTCTGTGTAGATCCGCCAAGTAATCCTTCCTAGAAAAGACAACCAAATGGCGCACAATAAGAATTATATATCTGTCATTTACAAACAGCAAATTATTGCATATTTAGGGAGTGAAATAAAGTTAGAACAGCTGCATGCATGATTTCAGGCATATAAACCCTTAACATATGCAGAAAGAACAGTCTAGACAGAGCAATAAACATAATAAGCATCATAACACCCATTGGAACACACAGTACTTGAGGTAAAGCAGACAGACTGCAGCGTGGAAAAAAAATAAAAAAATCCAATATCCAACAAAATTGCTAATCACACTGTTAAAGTGAAACTCTAGACATCTAGGATATGTTTTTGGATGAAGTTCCACTTCAAGTGCACACAAGTGACATGTCTGTGCTGCATTGCATTCTAAAAATTTCTCATATAAGTTGGAAGAGTTCTACATGACAGGATTTAGCGGCTTTATGATAAATATACCCTTTCATTTACTTGTTCATCTTTTAGCATGTCAATGTGCTTGAAGCGGATACTTCCCAGACTTTGTAAATCCCTATTAGGTCAGCCACCATCCTACAGTACAATTGGAAGACCCACACTGGATATACGCCATAAATTTTTCATAACATTGACCGTTTTCATCCCATTGTAATAAGATAACCAATTCCATTGGAAACCATCGCTTGAATCCAACTGTTTGCAAACATCTATTTGATAGTTTTTATGATGAAAGTATAAATTTTATAGTGATTTACCATAAAAGTCAGTTGGTACGTTGAACAGTTTGCGTGCTAGAGTTTAAAAAAATAAAAATAAAATACAAAAAAAAAAAAAAAAACCCTGGGACAAAAACGATTAGCAATTGTTAATGAAAACAACCAGAATTCTAACCTACCCAATTGTTTTCATTTTTAAATTACTGCTATGAAACTGGACAGGAAGGACCAAACAATGGTTTAAAACTGATTAGAGTTTGCTGGATCTAACTATACTTAACCATACTACAGAATGATATACACACAGCCAGCAACATGGCACGGAAACACCACTCATGTGCACCCCTTTATACTGCAATCGGTTATAGTAATTCTCATTAAAGGATGGAAGCCATGCTTTGGTTTTTCAACATTAGTAGAGAAGAAAAAGACTTAAAACCTTTGCACTGTTTCCTGGATTTATCTGTGAAAGTGACCAATGTCTTTTAACAGACTGTTTTGTTGAGGTTGGTAGAACTACTTCTCTAGGTACTGGTATATTTCCTGAAATTGTGTGAAGTTTACTTTGTATACAACTCCCCTGTTTTTTGGAGTGAAGGACTTTGAGAAGTTCTATTTGTGTGTCCGGTGTTCCTTGGGCCAACCCAAAATCTACCAGGGCGTACCTGCAAAAAACAAAAACAAAAAAAACACTGAAGGGTGAAGCGGCAAATTTTTTTAAAGTCAAAACTTTTCAGTTTTGGATAGTGTATGGGATTGTTAAAGCCCTCCATTTGTTTCTATAAGTGTGCGTAGACTTTACAATAAATAATGTTGCAAAAATTCTATAGCTTGATCTAAAACCTCATATAGTAGTTGCAAAAAACATGCTGAGCGCAGAAGAATGACGTTTTGCCTGGACAGTCCACATACTTTGACTGCTCTAAACCTTAATTATGAACTGTGAGGGCACATTCCAACTCCAAACTAGTCAGTCAGATTCTTCTTTTCAGATGCAGATATTAAAATAGGAAGAATGCCAAGATACACAGAGAATAATTCACCTAATTGTACACCTGTGCATTATTACGAGTGCTCTATACATGCCCCCAAAAAAACAACACCCTTTTGTCCAACCTTGCTGACACCCAAACCCCTTTCCTTTTCTGGCAATACCCAGTTGTCAAAATGACAGGGGTAGTTGATGTGAATACACAGCAGCTGTAATTATTTATATATATATATATATATATATATATATATATATATATAATATATATATATATATATATACACATATACACACATACACACACACACACACACACACACACACACCACACACACACACCTTTTTTAAAACAGGACAAGTTAGAGAATTACATTTATACTTTAAGTACAGTAACTTTTTCCCACAAACCAACATTGATTCAAGTAGAAAAATAAAAATATAAATAAAAATTGTGATTTAACCAGTTAAGGATCGGAAAGGATTTATTCCCTTAATGACCAGCCATTTTTGCAATACGGCACTGTATTACTTTAGCTGGCAACTACGTGGGCATGCGGCGCTGTACCCAAATAAAATGTATGTCCTTTTTTCCCCCCCACAAATAGAACTTTTTTGGTGGCATTTGATCACCTTCATATATAAAAAAATATATATATATTTTTTTTTCTGCTATAAAACATATCCAATAACATTTTTTAAAATCAAATTTCTTCCTCAATTTAGGCCAATATGTACTCCGACATTTTTTTACCAAACATAACACCCAATAAATAGATAAATAGGATGAAACTTAAAAACCGCCCTAAGGTTCACCCCTCCGCGCTTATTAGATGTGTACTCTTAAAAATATATACATACAATGGATAAAATTGCTAAAGGTATACACCATTCAGGGTACAAGCAGCTGCTTAAAATGAACAGTATGTGAATATGGCAGTAGTCTAAAATAGTGCTTTGTAAATAAAGTCTATAAGAATAATGCAGCAGCGCTATAGTCCCTATTTCACCGAGGACTTGCGGTAAAGATGCAGATGAATTCACGATCAATAATAATCTGGTAAAGGGAGTGCCAAAGTCTCTAGTGTGATAATCATAGAAGAAGCTTCCACCGATATTTATCCACCAAGAATCCACCACGTGAGATCCAGACTCCCCTATGGGGATGCACTCACCAGAGGTTAGATCAAAATAAGCCCTTCAATCAATCCACAGCACCACTGCTCCTCTCCTTACTCTCTCCTCTCAGAAGCAAGCCGTCAAAATAGCCTCATACAGGGAAAAAAATAAGGTGCATAGCGTAGTACAGTTTTTTTAAAGAAAAGGTATTTTATTGAAACATCCATAAAACAGAAGCCCCCCCTAGTACTAAATGCGTACCATAAACACAATTAAAATGAGCATATAGTGCACTGTGCCTGATCCTTGTCGCATCCGCCGGAACTCCGCTCATCCCACACCGCCGTATAGAACTGCGCTGTGTTTCCTGTATGCTGAGACCGTCCGGAGCGCACGGTGAGGCGCACGACGTCACTTCCGGTTGTAGGTCACGACCCTGACGCGTTTCGTCACTTCCTGACTTCGTCTGAGGGCGTGACCTACCAACCGGAAGCTTAACCTTAAATAGTACTTCAGCCCAGGGCCCTCCAATCAGGGCGCTGTATGTGAGATGGACATGTCTGGCGCTCAATCGAGACAAGCCACTCTGATGTGTTCTACACGTACATTGCTGATAGTACAACCACAGTACCGTTCTGGGGTTTAGTTTGACATGCCAGCGCAGTGTTATGTGACCCGTTCCGGCCACAAAACAATGCTAGTATCGGGTAGATGGTTATACACATACAATCCGTGTTATACCATACCCGTTTTTGTTATTATTAGAAGAATTTTCAGCAATCATAATCCAAGGCACCTATCATATTCCCATTATTGATGCCATGGTGGGTATACATTACATTTAGTGTTTCACCGCCGTCAGCGGACTACTTCTATGTGATTGCCTTAACCCCCTGTGCCCTTGGCTGCAGTAGTTCTGTACACAGATCTAATAACGGTGAGTCGATCGGCCGATCGTCCTACCATGTATGGTGGTTAATCCTGATTTTGTGGAAATGTTTCCACTTGATCGATAGTTTAAACTATCGTACTCCCGTGGGTCAGGACAGAACTATTTTGATTGCTGAAAAATCTTTTCTGCACTATAAAAATACAAATACACACATTGCATAGAACATACTACAAATTCTATATGGATACCCTATGTATATGTACCACATTGCGCTGAGTCATTACGCATAGGGTGGATGTATAAATTAAATTCTAATGAGAAAGAATTCCAGTGAGAGAAAATGAGAAAAAGTGAGAAAAAATGAGAAAAAATGCGCCTATACTTATACATATATATGACCAAGGTTTCCAATACGATTTTATGTCTGTCCTTCCTGGGTGTCATACTATGCAGAAGTTTTATACATCTAATGGCTAAATGGATAAAAGATGTATGGATACCTATACGCCTGTTATCAGGCTGATATATAGACGCGAGCAGCGGATATATCCGTGCATACAGAAGTTTCATAGTGAAAATATAGGTATCCATACATAATTGGCGACAATGCTGGAGGCACCTATGTGCTGAGAAATACATAGAATACACCGGGGTCACATATATCAATATATAGTTGCAATGATCTTTTATCCATTTAGCCATTAGATGTATAAAACTTCTGCATAGTATGACACCCAGGAAGGACAGACATAAAATCGTATTGGAAACCTTGGTCATATATATGTATAAGTATAGGCGCATTTTTTCTCATTTTTTCTCACTTTTTCTCATTTTCTCTCACTGGAATTCTTTCTCATTAGAATTTAATTTATACATCCACCCTATGCGTAATGACTCAGCGCAATGTGGTACATATACATAGGGTATCCATATAGAATTTGTAGTATGTTCTATGCAATGTGTGTATTTGTATTTTTATAGTGCAGAAAAGATTTTTCAGCAATCAAAATAGTTCTGTCCTGACCCACGGGAGTACGATAGTTTAAACTATCGATCAAGTGGAAACATTTCCACAAAATCAGGATTAACCACCATACATGGTAGGACGATCGGCCGATCGACTCACCGTTATTAGATCTGTGTACAGAACTACTGCAGCCAAGGGCACAGGGGGTTAAGGCAATCACATAGAAGTAGTCCGCTGACGGCGGTGAAACACTAAATGTAATGTATACCCACCATGGCATCAATAATGGGAATATGATAGGTGCCTTGGATTATGATTGCTGAAAATTCTTCTAATAATAACAAAAACGGGTATGGTATAACACGGATTGTATGTGTATAACCATCTACCCGATACTAGCATTGTTTTGTGGCCGGAACGGGTCACATAACACTGCGCTGGCATGTCAAACTAAACCCCAGAACGGTACTGTGGTTGTACTATCAGCAATGTACGTGTAGAACACATCAGAGTGGCTTGTCTCGATTGAGCGCCAGACATGTCCATCTCACATACAGCGCCCTGATTGGAGGGCCCTGGGCTGAAGTACTATTTAAGGTTAAGCTTCCGGTTGGTAGGTCACGCCCTCAGACGAAGTCAGGAAGTGACGAAACGCGTCAGGGTCGTGACCTACAACCGGAAGTGACGTCGTGCGCCTCACCGTGCGCTCCGGACGGTCTCAGCATACAGGAAACACAGCGCAGTTCTATACGGCGGTGTGGGATGAGCGGAGTTCCGGCGGATGCGACAAGGATCAGGCACAGTGCACTATATGCTCATTTTAATTGTGTTTATGGTACGCATTTAGTACTAGGGGGGGGGCTTCTGTTTTATGGATGTTTCAATAAAATACCTTTTCTTTAAAAAAACTGTACTACGCTATGCACCTTATTTTTTTCCCTGTATGAGGCTATTTTGACGGCTTGCTTCTGAGAGGAGAGAGTAAGGAGAGGAGCAGTGGTGCTGTGGATTGATTGAAGGGCTTATTTTGATCTAACCTCTGGTGAGTGCATCCCCATAGGGGAGTCTGGATCTCACGTGGTGGATTCTTGGTGGATAAATATCGGTGGAAGCTTCTTCTATGATTATCACACTAGAGACTTTGGCACTCCCTTTACCAGATTATTATTGATCGTGAATTCATCTGCATCTTTACCGCAAGTCCTCGGTGAAATAGGGACTATAGCGCTGCTGCATTATTCTTATAGACTTTATTTACAAAGCACTATTTTAGACTACTGCCATATTTACATAACACCCAATAAGTGTATATTTATTGATTTGTTTGCGCAAAAGTTATAGCATCTACAAAATAGGGGCTAAATTTATGGCATTTTTATTGTTTGATAGTAATGGCAGTGATCAGCGATTTTTAAGTGGGACTGCGACATACAGATCGGACATCTGACATTAACACTTTTGGGAACCAGAGACATTATTACAGTGTTCAGTGCTAAAAATATGCACAGACATTGTACTAATGAGACTGGCAGGAAAGGAGTTAACACTAGGGGGGCAATCAAAGGGTTAACCGTGTTTCCTGGGTGCATTTACTAACTGGCCTTGGCCTTGGATAACGCACAGATCAGTCTTCCTGCATAGCAGAAAGAGAAGATCTGCGTCATCCCATCAGAAAGGAGATCCGACTTGTTTACTTTGGCAGATCCCCATTCTGTTTGCGGGGGAACGATTGGCGGCCACAGAGTCCAACAAACCCGCTGATTGGCTCCCCGCTGGCCAATCTGCACGTGCGCCCACACAAGGCAGTGAACTAGCCCAACGTACAGCTATGGCGATGTGCGCAGCCGAGCCAGCTTGCCGCAGTGTAACGGCTGGTCGGCCAGTGGTTAAAGTTTTATTATTTTCTCTCGGTTGCTTAAAAACAAAATTGCTTGTTTAGTCTAGGGGCAGAGGATTAAGGATACTTACCTTACTCCTCACGCTTGCAAACTCCCCCCAGCCCTGAGACTGGTCCCCTGCAGCTGCTCTGGCTCCAGTTACACTACAGTCTCCTGTAGTCATTTGTACAATACAGGGTAAAAGGCACAGAAGTTCTTCATAAAGACTGAAGCTTTGGGCAGAGGGCGCTGGAGCTAGGAATCAAGTGTTAGGAGCCAGTTCTGCAATCCTCTGGATATAAACGCACATAGATTACTCCTAACAGGAAAGGCAGTACATGAGCTGCATTTATGAACACTTTATGCTAGCCAATCACATACAATATGTACATATGACATGACCTATACAATAATGTGCCCAAACTTACTTCTTCAGTTTTCTGTTATACAAGAAGTTGCTTGGTTTAACATCCCGGTGAACAATCCCAAAGTAGTGGATACGTTTAAGGGCTTTAAATAGGTTAAACACGTACTCCTTTGCTTCTTGAAAGCTTAGAGAATGTAAAATATCCTAAAAAAGAAAATAAAGATACAGACATGTCAGCAGAACAAAGAAAGCAGTTTGCAAATGAGTGATAAATTAGGAATTTGAAGTAACAAGTAAAAAAATAAAAATATGAAATGTAGCATAACATGAGTAAACAAAAAACTCACAGAATTTTTAAAAGGTGGCGTGGGTATTGTGTGTTAGATGGACAGAATTGCACAAAACAGCAGCGCTTGAGTGGTTAATGCTGCTCCTTCCTCTCCTAGTATGAGTAATGCTGTAAAAGGGATTGTACACTTTCAAAAGTTTGTTGTTTAAGGTACCTTTCTTGTGTAGCGTTTACCTTATCTTGTAATGATGGGCTCACATGTTATGGCTGCAGTTTGTAGGGTCATGGCTAATTGATTCCCCTGCGGCCAGGTAATATCTATTGAGTATCTCCATCGCTCTATACATCTATATCCACACACACACAGGACTTGAAAGTGTGCACCATTTCTTCACATGCAAGCCATGAACCAGTTTAGTAGGTTTCCTAATTCGGTCTTCACTAATCTGTCAATATATTCTTTGCAAAATGTCCCCCCTGCGCACGCCTCACCCCCCCCCCCCCCCCCAAAGAGCATGACATTTTGATTTTACACATTTCCTTTTGGAGGGTTCACTGGCTGATGGCCGTGCACGCAGAGTCCAAGCAGTGTAAAGAAACAAGTCAGTGCTGCAAGCCAGGGAATTAGCTGTCTACCCCCACCAGAGGTACCCACCCACAGAGGGGTGAGAATATGTCAGCTTATGCCTCTGCATATAAACTAAACATACTTGCTTGTGCCCCCCTCCAGCAAGTGGTAGGAAGAAACCTGAGGTAGCCCCTTACCAACCCCACTTTCCTACCTTAGGTCTGGTCTCCACTTGCTCAGTCAAATCTGACATGGCCACTTCATTGGATGTCAGACTTCAGGTACTCCCTTTCTCTCTCTCTCTCTTCCGGAGGGAATTTTAGTCTGTTGTAGGCTCCGCCCACACCCGTGTCTATCCTGTGCTGCCACCAGCATGGCGCTGTGGATCAGGAACCCACTAATAAAGGCCGCCAGCTCTGGGCTTTGCTGTGCATTGCGGCATCCACCACCCATAGCCAGGATAGCTGCCTGCAACTTCCACCACACACGGAAATTACGTCACACCCCAAGCCCCAGAAGTCACGTTCTACTGAAGCTTCCAGCGTCATTGGCCACACCATCTACACAGGTACTTTACATGAGCACATCCTGAGCCCACATTTTTTAGGAACAGGTCCACTAACCTCTGCAGCCAACACAGACAGGTGAATCCTCCAACCCTGGAGTTATCACCTGGACAATTTAAAAAGGGAGAGGGGGGTCTCTAAACCTGCTATTTACCACCAGCAGAATGCTGATACAAAGACTGGGGCAATAGCACCTCCCAGTGGATGCATGCTCCTGTTAAGGGAAGACCATGTCTGGGATGCCCCTGTCACCTAGTAGAGTGGCCTGCAGAAAAATAAACAGCTGTGGTCCTGTATGGCTAGAAGGAAAGCAACTGAAGTGCAGGATGGAGGGTCTTTGTATTAATATGGATCACGTATTTTCTGTGTAGGTGGGAGGGGCCTCTCTCGTGAAGCTGTCCTGGAAGAGGGCTTGGGAAAGAAGAAAAAACAAACAAATGCAGCCACCCCATTTAAGTGAAAATCCAGCCTAATGCTAAAGGTACGTATTATGCCTTACCTGTGAATAAAAAAGAAAGGGTATACATACCTATTTTTAGTCTGCACCGGTCATGTGATCCTGCAGCTCCACCTCGCCCATGGGCGTCCGCAGAACTTTTTTCAAGGTGGGGCATCATTTTTAGGATCACCCATGCACCACCCCCTTTCAAAAATGTCATTATCACATTATCATGGTCAGAGACTACAGACGTAGTACAGTCCCTAGGATAAGTAATCCCCATGTCCCATAATGCTCTCCTCTCCTAGTTTCCTTTGATTGGCCCTCAGTTATGGCCAATAGGGAAGGAACGGAGCCCACACCACGATAGCAACGCAACTGTGCTGAATTTAAGATCCGATCCCTGATTCCAGGGGCGGCACTTGACCCCCCTTGCCCCTAACCTGGACGCCCATGACCTCGCCTGTGTCAATGAGCAGGGGAGGTGGAGCTCCACGTGACCGGACTGGAGAGAAGTTAGGCTGAAATTCCACTTTAAAAAAAGGACTGGTAGGCTGCAATATATTCAGTTTTTGAGGGCGTTTAACACTTAATTAACATTCACCAAAAATCTTTTACTCCTCCTCCCTTTCCCTAGCATTCCCGAACTTATAGAATCTAGACTTTGTATAGCCAAGTGTTTTTTTGTAGTAAATGATGCCAAGTCAAGCTGTATTGTTAAACTGTAAATCTAATAAAATACTTTCAAAACAGAAGATATACTTACAGTATTAATATTCAAGAGGAGGTCCACCTGAATTTTATTTTTTTTTTAAAAGTCAGCAGCTACAAATACTGCAGCTGCTGACTTTTAATAAATAGACACTTACCTGTTCCAGCGATGTCGGCAGAAGATGACGAGCGATCGCTCGTCTCTCGGCTGCCCCCACCGCCATCCTCCGTCAGGGAATCAAGAAGCGAAGCTTGCGGCTTCACTGCCCGGTTCCCTACTGCGCATGCACGAGTCACGCTGCGCGTCTTTATTGGTCCCCGTTGTGTCCTGGGAACTGTGTTTCCCAAGACACAACGGGGCATCTTCGGATATGGGCGGGCCAGCTTCAGCTAGCTAGTCCAGGAAGTGGGTGCAGATACCTGTATTATACAGGTATCTGCACCGCCCTCCCCCCTGAAAGGTGCCAATTGTGGCACCGGCGGGGGGTAGGAATCCGATAAGCGGAATTTCCACTTTAGGGTGGAGCTCCGCTTTCAGTGAAATAATCTTTGGAAGAGGGACATCAGAAATATGGAAACTTCCATAGCTAATGAAAGTCAAATCTTGAAACATTAAAATAAAACCTGCAGGGAGAAATTGGGTCTTCCATTGCAGACCTGTGCCTAGGAATACTAGTGGCCTGGCTTTAATTTGCAAGGTTACTTCCCAGGACAAGCAAGCATCCCGTGAAGAAGTCATAATTCCTGACTTGTATACTTGTTCCAGATCAGAGTTTCAAACTACTGAAAGTGATTCTAAAAAAAAAGGCAAGTTTTTTATCATTATTATACTGGATTTATATAGCAACAGTTTGCGCAGCGCTTTAAAACGTTAGGGCAGACAGTACATTTACAGTGAGGGGAAAAAAGTATTTGATCCCCTGCCGATTTTGTACGTTTGCCCCCTGACAAAGAAAGGATCAGTCTAATTTTAGTGCTTCACGGTGGGGATGGTGTTCTTGGGGTCATAGGCAGCATTCCTGCTCTAAACACAGAGTTGAGTTGATGCAAAAGATCTCGATTTTGATCCCATCTGACCACAACACTTCACCCAGTTCTCCTCTGAATCATTTAGAAGTTTATTAGCAAAACGCCAGATGGGCCTGTACATGTGCTTTCCTGAGCAGGGGAACCTTGCGGGCGCTCCAGGATTTCAGTCCTTCAAGGCGTAGTGTTACCAATTGTTTTCTTGGTGACTATGGTCCTAGCTGCCTTGAGATCATTGACTCTCCCATGTAGTTCCGGGCCGATTCCTCACCGTTCTCATGATCATTGAAACTCCACAAGGGGAGATCTTGCACGGGGCCCCAGACAGAGGGAGATTGACAGTTATTTTGTGTTTCTTCCATTTGCAAATAATCACACCAACTGTTGTCAGCCTCTCATCAAGCTGCTAGGTGATGGTCTTGTAGTCCATTCCAGCCTTGTGCAAGTCTATCCATCCTTGGACAGCTCTTTGGTCTTGGCCATGGTGGATATATTGGAATCTTATTGCTTCTTGCCAACAAGCCGAGATTAGGAGCACTCCCTTTAAGGCCCCTTTCACACTGGGGCGGGGAGCCGCGGTGACGGTAAAGCAGCGCTATATTTAGCGCTGCTTTACCGTCGTTTTAACCGCTGTTTTCGGCCGCTCGCGGTGCGGTTTTACCCCCCCGCGAGCGGCCGAAAAAGGGTTAAAGACCCCCCGCAGAGCGCCGCCGTAGCGGCGCTTTGCGGCGGTATTGCCGCGGTGTCCCATTCTAATCAATGGGAAGGAGCGGTATAGGAGCGGTGAACACACCGCTCCTATACCGCTCCAAAGATGCTGCTAGGACTTTTTTTGCCGTCCTGCTAGCGCACCGCTCCAGTGTGAAAGCCCGCCGGCTTTCACACTGGAGTTAAAAGGGGCCGGATTTTTTCATGCAGTGAACAGGCGCTATTTTTAGCGCTGTACCGCATGAAAAACGCCCCGGTGTGAAAGGGGCCTAAGAGAGTACTCATAATCTCAGCTCGTTACCTGTATAGAAGACACCTGGGAGCCAAAAATCTTGCCGATTGAAAGGGGGATCGAATGCTTATTTTAATCATTAAAAAGCAAATCAATTTATAACTTTTCTGAAATGCGTTTATCTAGATTTTTTTGTTTTATTCTGTCTCTCAAATGTTAAAACTAAACCGACCATTAAAATTATTTCTTTGTCAGTGAGCAAAACGGGCAAGTGGGCAAACCTACAAAATCAGCACGTGATCAAATACTTTTCCCCCCTGTACAATCCAATACAGGAGGACACAGAGGGCCCTGCTGTTAGAGCTTACAATCTAGAAGGGAGGGTTTATCTTAATGTATTCAGTGTGCAGCAGCCCCCCTCATACTTTCCAGAGCCCCATCTCGATCCAGCGATGGCCAAGAGTGCCTTGGTTGTCCCACAAAGAGTAGTAAACAGCACAAGGTATTCACCCTTAAAGTACCACCTCTGCTGCACAAGCAAAGGGTGCTGGCCCTGTGCGTAGCAGAAAGTCTGGAATAAAGGAGACGCCTGAAAAGGTAAATAAAATTATCTTTATTTGAATATATAAAAAAAAAAAAAAGTGATTTTATTGTCATGCGGCCATCGAGACATCCCTTCTTTATTCCTGCCTCGGCCATCTGGGACTCTACCTCCTGATTGTCTGAGACACAGCATAGTGCCACTGGCTCTCGATTATGTCAAAGTCAGTTGAGGGGGGGGGGACCGAGGGTTCTGTGTCTGAATGGACACACACAGCTGCGGCTCGGGTGCCCCCATAGCAAGCAGTTTGTTATGAGGGCACTCGACAGGCGAGATGGGCCAAGAGCCAGCGAGGGACCCGAGAAGAGGAGGGGGACTGGGGCTGCTCTGTGCAAAAATCACTGCACAGAGGCGACAGGTATAACAGGTTTTAAGGGGGGGGGGGGTGTGGGGAACCAAACACACACAATACTTTAGTATCACTTGGAGCCACTGCAAGGGGTTCTTTCACCTTAATGCATAGGAAGCATTAAGGTGAAAAAACCGGGAGGGTTTACAACCCCTTTATAATGGTCAAATGCGAAGGATCCACTTACGTTGCTCTTATACTTCAATATATGCGCGCGCACACATACATACACACACACACACACACACACACACACACAGTAATCCTATTAGATAAGGGGCAAAACCATACAACAAATCTGATGCTTGTACTCTATTTCATTCCCCCTCATAGGCTTTCTTCCTTTTCTGCAACTTCTTTTCATTATCAACTATGTGGTCTTTATTTGGATTCCTTGCACATCTGCCTCTTATTTTATATCCTTACTTCTCATGCTTTGCATTGACCCGTGAAGGCTAGTTAACTAAACTTAAATGTAAAACCAATTAAATAAAATGAGGAAAAGCCAAAATCACCAAATAAAACCAAATTAACACCTCCCAAGCTTAAAATAAGGAAAACAAATATGCAGGCCAAAAATAAAAAATAAACTTTGGGGTTGATTTGAGGGTGGTACAGTTGTTCATGGTAGCCAATCAGCTTCTAACTTCTGCTTGTTCAATTAACTACTTCAATACCAGGCACTTTCACCCCTTCCTGCCCAGACCAAATTTTCAGCTTTCAGCGCGGTCGCATTTTGAATGACAATTGCAGTCATGCTACACTGTACCCACACAAATTTTTTTATAATTTTGTCTCTACAAATAGGAGCTTTCTTTTTGTGCCATTTGATCACTGCTGGGGTTTTTATTCTTTGCGCAACAAATAATAAAAAAATAAAAAAAATATATATATTTTTTTCTAAAAGTTTGTTGTTTCGGTTATAAAATTTTGTAAATAAGATTTCTCCTGCACTGAAGGGCACTGATGAGGCAGCACGGATAGGCATCACTGATGAAACATCTGGCAGGCATTTTTAGTTGGCACTGACTGGCATCTTTTAGGGCACTATGGCATCCCTGGTCACCCATGTGTGCTGGCCATCCCTGGTAGTCCAGTGCGGGCATCAGCGGGGGGGGGGGGGGGGGGGCTGCACTGATAAACAATCAGCGCAGACCCCTCCCCCGTCAGGAGAGCCACCGCTCCGCTCTCCTCTACTTGTGTCCATTAGACGCGAGTGAGGAGAAGCCAATAAATGGCTCTTCTTGTTTACACGGATGAGCCTCCGTCAGAGATCGTGTCAGACTAACAGACTGCACCACCGATCGCGGCTTATCCTGGACGTCATATGATGTTCAGTCAGGATATTTATTTTTATTTTTTTTTTTAACCACTTTCCGCCCGGCCTATAGCAAAATGACGGCCGGGCGGAAAGCGGTTAAAAAAAATAAAATAAAAAAAATAAATAAATAAAAAAGGAACCTGGAAACCGATTGGTTTCTACAGAGAGCTGCACCCGATTTTGCATTGTCCAGGATTAGTAAACCAGCCCCTTTATGTAAATGTACTCAAAAGATAGGCTTTTCTTGCATTATGGGGGCTTAGTTTTCAATTTCACGACCAAAAACAGAAAAATCTTGTATTCACCCTCTGAAAATACCCAAAATATGCTTTGGCGTGACCAAGTTGCTGGAAAAAAAAAAAAATCTAAAATTTCCTTATGTTTACTGTGACACAAGACACAGCAAACATGTGGAAAGGTTTTCTGTTCGTAGACCAAAATGTAGCATTTTGGGCTTAATTTAAAATTGCTTACGACCTTGAGAACTTTACCCAAAAATGGTGAAGCACATGGTATAAAGGTAAGGCATGGAGAATTAATACAAATACTGGGCAAAATAAGAGCATAGTCTGCAAGTGGCCCAAGATGGGATAGAGATTAACCCCTCCTGTAATACACAGTCCAAATCCACAATTAAGTGGTTTAAAAAACAGGAACTTGCATGTCTAAGAGTTGGTCCAGTCAAAAACAGTTCTGCTTTGTATATGCAGCTATTAAATGTATTTTTTTTAAAAGTAAACTTTAAGCCGTAAACTATTTTTATTGTGCAATAGGGTAATGTTAAAAAGGGAGAAGTTCACTTTTGGAAATATGTTACATGTTCTGCGAGTGAATGAACTACATGTGCATTTAAAATGTGAACTTATCCTTCAAAGTAAATTCAAGCTGTAACACTACAAAATGCTAAAAGTGGAGGAATACTTGTGCAAAGCAAATGTATGACTCCCTCTAAAGAGCATTAGTAGAGTTGTTCACGCTACATTTACAGTATCTCACAAGAGTACACCCCTCACATTTTTCTAAATATTTTTTTTTTTAGATCTTTTCATGTGACAACACTGAAGAAATGACACTTTGCTACAATGTAAAGTAGTGAGTGTACAGCTTGTATAACAAATTAACTCAAAAACACAGCCATTAATGTCGAAACCGCTGGCAACAAAAGCGAGTACACCCCTATGTGAAAATGTCAAAATTGGGACCAAAGCATCAATATTGTGTGGCCACCGTTATTTTTAGAGGTTGACCGATATGGGTTTTTCTCTAGCCGATATATGATGGCGATTTTTTTTTTTTTCCTTCATCTCATAAAATCTAACAGTTAGACACCTTTTACACTGGGGCGTTTTTCCAGACGCTTTTGGGCTTAAAATAGCACCTGAAAAGTGCCTGCAAAACGGCTCCCCTGCAGTCTGTGTGAAAGCCTGAGTCCTGCAAGCAGCATCTTTGGAGCGGTGTATACCGCTCCTCCACCACTCCTGCCCATTGAAATGAATGGGCACCGCTGCTGACGCGCCTGCAATGCAATTTGGCAGCAGTGCTTCAGGGGCGCATTTAACCCCTTCCTCGGCTGCTAGCTGGGTTATAAGTGCCCCGCTAGCAGCCGAATTGCGCAGCTAAAACTAGCCGCGTTTTACCGTCAACACCTGCCCGATCCAGTGTGAAAGCAGCCTTAAAGCGGGATTCCACCCTAAAGTGGAACTCCCGCTTTTCGGAACCCTCCCCCCCCATCCGGTGTCACATTTGGCACCTTTCAGGGGGGAGGGGGGTGCAGATACCTGTCTAAGACAGGTATCTGCACCCACTTCCGGGCATAAACTCCCACGGGAGTTTACGTCACCTCCTGTCCCGGCGCGCTGTCTGCCGGGACACACACACGTGACCCGGCAGACGGCGCTGAAGATTCTCATTGCGCCGCGCGACTCGCGCAGTAGGGAATCGGGAAGTGAAGCCACTTCCTGATTCCCTCACCGAGAATGGCGCCGGCTACAGCAGGGAGCCGATCGATCGGCCTCTGCTGCCGACACCGCTGGACCCTGGAACAGGTAAGTGTCCATTTTTTAAAAGTCAGCAGCTGCAGTATTTGTAGCTGCTGGCTTTTAAATTTTTTTTTTTCAGTACAGTCCCGCTTTAATAAGTGATACAGAAAATTTCTTACATTTAAACATTAAACAAAACAAACCTCCAATCAGTTCACTTGTATGTATAATTTGGATAAAAAAAAAAAAAAACACTATTACCTGCTTCCCAACTGGCGCACGGCGATGTACGTCGACAGAATGGCACGGACAGGCATAAGGGCGTACAGGTACGTCCCCTTTAAGATGCCGTTGTGCCATCAAGCGAGCCGACGGGGATACCCGCGATCATCTCACAGGAAGGCTGAACGGGGAAGATGCGGAAATAAACAGCATCTCCCCGTTCTGCCTAGCAACTAGTGACGCCGATCTCTGCTCCCTGTGATTGGAGCAGAGATCAGCATTCACTAGCTCACAGACACGCCCCCCCACAGATAGAAACACGCCTCTAAGAACATATAACCCCTACACTGCCACCTAGTGGTTAACCCCTTCACTGCCAGTGTCATTTACACAGGAATCAGTGCATTTAAATAGCACTGATTGCTGTATAATTGACAATGGCCCAAAAATATGTCAAAAATGTCAGATGTGCCTGCCATAATGTTGCAGTCACAAAACAATAATAAAAAAAAAAAATTAAATAAAAATGCTATAAAAAACTATCCCCTATTTTGTAAATGCTATAACTTCTGCGCAAACCAATGAATAAATCGCTTATTGCGATTATTTTACCAAAAATATGTAGAAGAATAATACGTATCGGCCTAAACTGAGGGAAAAAAATGTTTTTTTTTATATATATTTTTGGGAGGTATTTATTAAACGCAGAAAGTAAAAAATGCATTTTTTTTCAAAATTGTCGCTCTAATTTTTGTTTATAGCGCAAAAAATAAAAACCGCAGGGGCGATCAAATACCACCATAAGAAAGCTCCATTTGTGGAAAAAAAAAAAAAAAAAAAAAACGTTAATTTTGTTTGGGAGCCACGTCGCACAACTGCGCAATTGTCAGTTAAAGAGACGCAGTGCTGAATCTCAAAAAGTGGTCTGGTCTTAAGCCAGCAAAATGGTTCGGTCTGAAAGTCGTTAAAATACACAAAAACAGGTAATCAAAACTTTTGGATGAGAAAAAAAAAATAAAATAAAAAAAAAAAATTAAATAAAAAGGGTGCTAACTTCACTGTTTTAGTTTTTTTTTTTTTTTAATTAGAGTATTTTTTTCCTAAAGAAATTGCATTTGAAAGACTGCTGCGCAAATACCGTATGACATAAAATATTGCAACAACTGCTATTTTATTCCCTAGGGTCTCTGCTAAAAAATATATATATTTTGTTGGGGGTTCTAAGGGATTTTCTAGCAGAAAATGCAGGATTTTTACTTGTAAGCAACAAGCATCAGAAAATATTTAGTCTTTAAATGGTTAAACTAAGAACTCCTCCACACAGAGTTCAGTTCATTCATAAGTATAAACATTGTATCTCTTATGTATGTCCAAGTACACTTTGGCATTCATGGTTCCCTCAAAGAACTGTAGCTCCCCAGGGCCGGTAGCAATCATGCAGCCCCAGACCATGACACTCCCAGGACAATGCTTGACTGTAGGCAAGACACACTTGTCTTTGTAATCCTCACCTGGTTGCCGCCACACACGCTTGACACCAGCTGATCCAAATAAGCTGCTCAGTGACAGAAGTTTTTTCACCTTAATGCATCCTATGCATTAAGGTGAAAAAACATGAGGGTTTACAACCCCTTTAATGGCTGTGAGTTGAGTTAATTTTGAGGGGACAGCAAATTTACACTCTGTTATACAAGCTGTACACTCACTACTTTACATTGTAGCAAAGCATAATTTCATCAGTGTTGTCACATGAAAAGATATAATAAAATATTTTACAAAAATGTGAGGGGTGTACTCACTTTTGCAAGATACAATATATCCAAACAAATTCCACAAAAAAAGTTAGCCGCCATTAAGGGAGTTAAAAACACACTCCTGAGAATTTTTCAGTGCCAGTTCAAAGCGTACAAACAAGTAAAAATGGATTATAGAAGTAGATTTCTTTCTAGTAAACAAAACAACAAGCACACCATAAGAGCCGGTTCACAATGAGGCAGCACGACTTGGAGCGCGACTGCCTCAGGCGACCGTCATCCGACTTTAGTGGCGGCTTGCAAAATGACTTCTGTATAGAAGTCAATGCAAGTCGCCCCCAAAGTACCGTGTTTCCCCGATAGTAAGACACCCCCGATAGTAAGACGTATCGGGAGTGTCAGAGGGGACAGCTAATGTAAGCCGTACCCCGAAAGTAAGACGTATGTCTTACTATCGGGGAAACACGGAGGATTTGCCTGCAGAGACCAGAGCCGAATGAGATGCAGAGTAGCGCAGGAAGCGTCTACTGTCATACGTTGTCTCTCATGTCACTCAGCGCTGCTCGCTCCCCGGCGGCCCCTCCTCTCTTCTCGTCAATCCCCATTGGCTTGAGACATCATCTGGGATAGACGAGAAGAGAGGAGGGGCGGCCAGGGAGCGGGCAGCGTGACATGAGAGAAAACATATGAAAGATAGACGCTTCCTGCGCTACTCTGCTCGCAAGTAAGATCCCCAGATGTGCCCCATGCCCTGATGCCCTAATGTGCCCCATGCCCTGATGCCCTAATGTGCCCCATGCCCTGATGCCCTAATGTGCCCCATGCCCCATAATGTGCCCAGATGTGCTGTGTCCCCCATAATGTGCCCTGATGTGCTATGTGCCCCATAATGTGCCATAATGTGCCCTGATCTGCTATGTGCCCCATGATGTGCCCTGATGTGCTATCTGCCCCATAATGTGCTATGTGCCCCATAATGTAAGACATACCCCGAAAGTAAGACATAGTGGGGCTTTTAGGGATAAAAAGAAAGTAAGACACTGTCTTACTTTCGGGGAAACACGGTAGTACAAGAACCTTTTTCTAAGTCGGAGCGACTTGTGTCGCTCCTATTAGAACGGAGCCATACTACAGAATGGGACGCGACTTGTCAGGCGGCTAAGTAGCCTGATGAGTCGCCCCGGGTCTTACTGTTGCAATGTTTCACAAGCACTGAATTTTTTATACACTGGTATACAATTGGCAAATTTTCTAAGAATGCAATAGGTCTTCTCTCACATACTGCCCAACACATTGGTGTGAATAAGCACTACTGAAAATAAGCAGATTGTCCCATTACACCTGCACTGGAGAACAGCTGGTGCATCTGGTGTGGACAAACCCATGAGTCAAAAGTCAACTGGGCAACTGTGTACTTTTACAATAATACTATTTTCCAGAGAAACCTACCTTTAACATTAGGTTTCTATGTTCTATACAGAAAAGTAATCAATGCAAGCAATTAAAAATGCAAAAAATAAACACTTACCACAAAACATTCATGCTCCAAATAAGGCATAACTATAACCACATGATCATTTTTTCTAAAACAATATTTTACACCCATGACGTTGTCATCTCCGCTAGTAAAAGAAAAAAAATTCATGCATCAATCTAACACAAAATGAATAATCATTGTCAGATACAGGAAATATAGACAAAATCCACAAGCAGCTGAGCAGTTTATTGTATTGTTACCAGGAAATCTTCACAAGGAAAATACACTAGAAATTAACATTTTATAGTGAATGGCTCCATAGGTGTCTGGAGTTACTATGCACTCTCATAAGATACACTATATATTGAAAGATTTGTAGGAGATCAGACAATCGCAACTAAGCAATAAAGTTTTTTTTTCATCCTGTTCCAAAACCATGAGCATTCATATGAAGTCGTAGGACTACGAAAACGGACTGGGGCGGGTTAAAAATAGGAAAGTACACAGATTAGGCAGAATAGATAGGAGTGGGGAGGGAATATTTAATTATAGATCTAGTTAGGCCCCTTTCACACATGTCGTCTGTTTTTGACTGGCTCCGTTTGCTCAGCGGTGATCGCACCATTGGTCTGCGCAGGTCCATCTCTGATTTGGGGGGGGGGGGGGGTCGGAACATAAAAAATATCAGATGAAAAATGGATCTGCCTGTCCATTTTCATCCGGTAGATGGATGAAAAATATGTTTTCCATTCGTCTGAATTTAGCGGATCGGATATCAGCGGAAATGTCACCGCTGACATCCGTCGCTCCATAGAACTGTGTAGAGCATCTAAAAAAAAAAAAATTGAACGTTCCGCATGTGGCCATGTAGTAGCTGTTATGATCAAGTGTCCACAAATGCAGTAAATCTATGAAATTAAATGGCTTCTCAAAGTCTTACGGTCATCTGACATGTAATAGACATCACTGCTCAATCATACAGCACTAGCACATGTCAATACACGTTACATTGTGTGGCACCAGGGATAGAAGTCCACACAAATCTTTCTGGACACATTTCTTGTCTGCTAACCAGATGGCAGTCACACATACAGTAAAACAGCAACAGTTTGTGGGTTTCAATGAACCTTGCAACCTGAGAAAAAAAAAAAAAAAATAAAAACGCCAAAAGTAGTACAGAAAATACTTTTGTAAATCGGTGCGGCACCGATTAGGACGGTGGCATTGCTGTCGATTTGGCAATGCGATTTGACATGTCAAATCGCACCAATGTGAACCAGGCTTAATGACAAGGAAGGGTTAAAAACACTTACAAGATGGAAGTGATAAACAGGCATATCAATTAATCCATAACATCCAGAGGGATGTTACCTGGGAGTAAAGACAGCTGCAGGTATAAGTTCCAGCCGATCAGCGGTGGGAAACACCGTCTCTGATCCAAGATGGAGAGCCGTGCTGTCAGGACCAGCATAAAATCCAGGCAACTAGAAGGGACGTCGTCGGGATGGATGGGACATATTTGAGAATGCCCAATCGTTCCTTCAAACCTTGGTGACAGCACGGCTCTCCATCTGATATGCCTGTTTTTCACTTTCATATTGTAAGTGTTTTTAACACTTACTTGCCATTATAGTGTTTTATTACTGCACTTAGAAGCGCCTTTTTCCTCTTATAGGAGTGTGCTTCCCTCTTCTAAAGTGCTGCTGTGTCCCGCGATCGGGTTACGGAGCTGAAGAACGGGGAGGTTTGTGTAAACAAACCTCTCCCCGCGCTTCCTACTCTGCCTGTCATTGATTGGCTGTTCCCGGTCATCGGGAAAGCCGATCAATGACGTCAGACGTCAGCCCCGCCCCCTAATGTAAAAAAACACACACACACACACACACACACACACACACACGTCAGAGCCCATAACCCCTCCCCTCCCCCTAGTGGTTAACTCTTTCACTACAACTGTCATTTATACAGGAATCAATGCATTTAAATAGCATTGATTGCTGTATAAATGACAATGCTCCCAAAAATGTGTCAAAAATGTCCGATGTGTCCGCCATAATGTCGCAGTCACAATAAAAGAAATCGCTGATCGCCGCCATTACTAGTAAAAAAAAAATATTAATAAAAATGCTATAAAACTATCCCCTATTTTGTAAACGCTATAACTTTTGCACAAACCAATCAATAATCGCTAATTGCGATTTTTTTACCAAAAATATGTAGAATACGTATCGGCCTAAACTGAGGAAAAAAAATGTTTTTTTTATATATTTTTTGGGGATATTTATTATAGCAAAAAGCAAAAAATATTGCATTTTTTTCCAAATTGTCGCTCTATTTTTGTTTATAGCGCAAAAAATAAAAACCGCAGGGGCGATCAAATGCCACCAAAAGAAAGCTCTATTTGTGGGAAAAAAAGGACGCCAATTTTGTTTTGGAGCCACGTCGCACGACCGCGCAATTGTCAGTTAAAGCGACGCAGTGCCGAATCGCAAAAAGGGGCCTAGTCCTTTGGCTGCCAATTGGTCCGGGGCTGAAGTGGTTAAAGTCTCCTTGTTATCCCGAGCGCCCTATTCTCCACACTCCTTGTACCACACTTGTTTGAACCTTCTGAAAACTGCCCAAAAGGTCCGATATCACTACTTTCAGAGACAGCAACCTGAAACAAGTAATCAGAACAGTTGATGTGCCTACTTGATCAGTTGATCAGAAGGACAGCCGTAATATCCAGCATTCTTAACAGGAAAAGTCAGAACAAGTATCACATAATTCTGTACAGTTACCTTTAAAAATACTTACCCAGCTACTGTAAGACACTGCAGTTCCGCTGCTATTCGTGTGGGGTGACTTGTAGGGATTAAATGTTTCAGAGCAAATTTCATATCCTCTCCTGACCTTAATCTTGCAATAGCCAAATACACAGAACTAAATGTACCTAGAAAAGAGAAAATATTCAGTTAAGGTATTTCTTGGGGGAGGGGGGGCGGCAGAGAGAAACAAATGCGATGGTCTGTCAGCAGTCAGGTAAGCAATGTACCCAACAACCTGGATTTTTTTTTGAAGGATATGTGCATGTTAAACATTACCCAAAAAACAAAAATCTATAAAACATGCAATAAGCCTTCACATGCATACTAGCCAATTTCCAATCAAACACCCCAGAGAGGAATTTGAGCGCAGTCAGTTCTGTATTGTTTCTTGAAGGTAAAGACCATACAGAGCAGCCCCCTCTTTCCCTTGCTTTGCTACCAAGCAACAGACTTCAAACAAGCAGGTTTCGAACACCTTACACAAACTTGATCCATGTCAGTAGCTCACTATTTGGGGTTGTTCGGAGAGGAATGATGGCTCTGAAACCTGCAGACAAAAAAAATCAGCAAATACCGTTCCAATAATTTTCCTTGACAGGTTTAATTTAAAGTGAATGCGTTTCTCACATGCAGGGCAAACAAGTTAACTTTAATAGGGCCATACCAGCAGCTTATATTTACTGTTATTTATTTAGCTGGATAGCGTAACGAAAAATAAATCTGGGAATGTGGGGCTTAGGACTTTAAACAGTCCTTATTCCTGTACAAACACCAACACACAGAGCAACTTTCTACCAGAGCTACTTTTTTCAGCCCGCCAGGGCTAAAATCTGACCTTCGATTGTACACAAGGGCAATTCCAGATTGGAGAAAAGTCAGGATGCAATCCACTACATACTTGCGAGATGAAACCCCCCGACCCTCGCACCAAGCAAAATAGATTTCCTAGTTCTGTGGTAAGGCTTCCGTGAAGTCGCCTTCCAAGCCTTCAGTAGACTAGGAAAGACCGAATCAGACTGAATGAGATATACTTTCACCTGAGAAGCTTAACTCTTGGTGTCTCCTTGATGAATTACGTACACCACTACCATGGTGTTGGTTCAACTGGACCTTACAGGTAGGTCCTTCAGCTGCATCGATCAATACAAGGCAAATCGCTGTCAATCCCTGATGTTGATGGGCAGCAACCTCTCCTGTGGTGACAATGTTCCCTGGACGAGAAGAAGTAATCCAGAACGCCACCACAGTCCATCAGGCTGGTGTTCATCTTCAGGAACCTCCGGGATATAGGCATGGTTTTCCTATTTCCAGCATCTGTGAGAAAATCCACCAGTCTTGGGATTATAGTCTTAAGTAGGTCTACCTGAGCCCTCAGAGTAAGACATTTGTTTAAAAAGGATGATCACTCATCTGGATGGTTTCCAGGATCAGGATGAAAAATTCAACCCTCTGGGTTGGGCAATTAAGGGCCCATGCTAGCTCTCCTGAGTGTGCACCATGTGAGACACATTGATCTCCAGTAGAGATGTGGACTGCTTTCTTAGAAGTCATTAATTTATCCTATAACAGGGAACTCTGGGTACAACGGAGACTCAGAAATAGGCCAAAGCCTTGGTGAACACTCTGGAAGCTGTTGCAGGCTAAATGGCGGGACAACAAACCAAAAGAACAGAATTTGCAGGTAAGCATCTTTGATATCCACTGATGCCAAGAAAACTCCCCGTTAGAGGAGCGGTAACCACTGAACGCATCAATTCCTTCCAGAACTTCTGAGCTCATACAGAAACTTGGAGACCCTTGAAAATGTATGATCTGATAAACATTGCTGTGAACAGGTTTTAGTAGAAACCATGAAGCATTTCACTTTCTGGAACTGGATAGATCACTTCTTGAGATAGGATGATCAAGAGCTTGCAAAGGAGCAAACTCTTTTGTAGATTCAAAGAAACACTTTAAAGCATTAAGCAAGGAGGGAGAAAGCACTGCAGCATGTAGCCATGAGCCATACTGTGGATCAACTTGTTCGTCCTTCCAGATGTAATCATCTTAAGCAGGATAAAAACAAAATGTTCCCCTAGAAAAAAGTAAATATTCTACATGCTTCATTTATGAGAATACAACTGACTAACACTTTGGCCAAATAAACCCGTGCAAGAGTATGGATAAGACCCCAAGATATAAAAAGTTGCTTCTGGGGTAGTTCTTTAACCACTTCACCCCCAGAAGGTTTCACCCCCTTCTTGACCAGGCCATTTTTGCAATACTGCACTGCTTTACTTTAAACAGACAAATGAATGGTTGTGCG
Organism: Lithobates sylvaticus; assembly: GCA_028564925.1. Lineage (NCBI taxonomy): Eukaryota > Metazoa > Chordata > Amphibia > Anura > Ranidae > Lithobates > Lithobates sylvaticus. Next base: position 185,668,975 of record CM053032.1, read on the forward strand.
ACACTGTACCCCAATAAAGTTAATGTCCTTTTTTCCCCACAAATAGAGCTTTCTTTTGGTGGTATTTGATCACCTTGTTTTTTGCGCTATAAAAAATAAAAAAATAAAAATAAAATTGACAAAATAAAAATATCCAATTTCTTCATCACTTTAGGTCAATATGTATTTAGCTACATTTTTTTTTTGTTAACCAAAAAAATAAAATAAATCCCAATAAGCGTAAATTGATTGGTTTGTGCAAAAAGTTATAATTACTATAAACTAAATAAAGCCACTTGTGCTCCACGCTTGTCCTGGATACCTTTCGAGCACCTCCGGACACATCCCACACTGCCGTACTATGCCCCAGATAACATAACAAGTGCCTGGAACATCCCACATCCATGCACAGGCGGCAGTTACACTTACAGTGTTGCGACTTATGAACAAACCTACGGTCCCTATTGTGTTCGTAACTCTGGGACTTCCTGTATATATTTATGGCATTTTTATTAGCAATGGCGGCGATCAGCAATTTTTAGCGGGACTGCGGCATTGCAGCGGACAAATCTGAAACTAAGTGACACTTTTTGGGGACCAGTGACACCAATACAGTGATCAGTGCTAAAAAAAATACACTGTCACTGTAAAGACACTGGCAGGGAAGGGGTTGACATCAGGGGCGATCAAAGGGTTAAATGTGCTCCTAGGGAGTACTTGTCAACTGTGTGGGGGATGCTTTGACTGGGGGAAGAGAGAGATTAGTGTTTCTGCTTAGACCCGCTGATTGGCTCCCGCTGTGTCCAATCATATCGGGAGCGGGTCGCCCCAGACCCGGCAACATACAGGTACGTCGTTTCGTGCACCGTGGCGCCCCCCCCCGCAGTAAATGTGTGGTGGGTGGCCCGGAAGCGGTTAAAGCATCCACTGAGAAGCCAAGAGCATGTGATAAACCCTCCAGGTCAGATTCAGTATTTCCACTAGTAGAATACGCCTCTTGTCATGCAATGAGCCCAGACCTTAAAGTAATTGTATTTTTTTTTTTTTAACAAACGTTATACTTGCCTGTTCTGTGCCGTGGTTTTACACAGAGCACACACAATCCCAGTGTCTTCAGCCACCGGATTGTGTGCGATATCCCCCGCTGTCAGGTCAGCAGCGAAAGGGTTAATGATGTCCTTAACAATGACAGGTATGAATCCTATTATATGAAGAAATTTCACATAATGAGAATAGAGGATAAAATAAAGGTGAAGGGTATTTGGGACCCTTCACCCCCTCCTCTCTGGCATTGAGACATTGTCCGCCGACCTGTATATAGGAACCCTTGCTGGAAACAGGTCTGAGTCAGCCGAGAAGACACTGGGCACCAGTGCACCGATTACCCTAGGAGATTTCCCACTAATTTTGACAGGTCTTAACTCCAGGTGGAACTGTTGAAACATTTTCATGAAGAACAGACATGGTCATAACCTACGGTACTAATTATATATAGCCTAACGGGGGGGGGGGGGGGGGGGGAAGTTATGTCTGGAAGGAGCTTGCCATTTTGCCAGTTTTTAAATCACCTGAAAGAGGACGTAAACCCTGATGGGATTTACGTCCTCTTTTTTTTTCTCCTGCATAGTAAAAGCATAATGGCATTATGTGGCACTTACCTGCAAACGAAGCCCAGCGTTGTCCTTGCATCCATCTTCGCCCCTCTTCCCTCCCGGGGCTGCAGACTCCAGCTCTGTGACTGGCCAGAGTCGCGCAACGTCATGCATGCGGGAGCCATCAGTCATGGCACTTGTTAGTGAAGAAGAGGGACGTTTCTTCACAGCGTATGCGTCAATAACGTTAGCGCAAGCATATATATGGTAAATATCTCCTAAACCGTGCAGGTTTAGGAGATATTTACAGTACCTACAGGTAAGCGTTGTTATAGGCTTACCTGTAGGTACAAGTGGTGTAACTAGGTTTACAACCACTTGAAGGTGGCAGCATAATCCTATCAATTGATAATCAAGACTCTCTCCATCCTGTGATGTACAATAGCAAAGAAAAATACGTGTGCTGGCTTTTAATCTAATAGGCCATCTGTTTTTTGTTTTCTCTTTAAAGTACCACAGCAAATGCGTTGAAACTTACCCTCTCCAATTTTCCCCATTACATAGAAGACATTGCGAATCTGTGGAACAGCTGCATACAGCTTCTCAATTTCTGCTGGCAATAAAGAAAGAAGCAGTTACATAACACACATTTAGACAGAAATACCACATGCTAAATAGAAGTGTGATAAAAAGGAGAATTTATGCACTTCTTAAACTGCACATACTAAAGGGCCAGTACCCCAAACAGATATTTCGTTTCAGCAGCTAGAGGAGGAATAAAGCAGTTTCCCACATTTTCTAGTGAGTCTAGTGGAAAAAAAATTACTTCATTTGAGTTTTCCGATCTGCATACTTATTGCAGTTATTGAGGTCCCAAATGTCTTACGAGATATGCAAATGATATGTTATATTATGCAAAAGAAGCAATAGGTCACACCAAGAACAGCATTCTAGGAGCATATGGAAGAAGGCAGGCGGAATGCCAATAGTAAGGTGTGAAATGTATAAATGCTCAGGCCAGAGCCAAGCAGCTTCACATGTTCCTAGTTTCAAGACTGACATCACTGGCAGCATTGATCTCACACTGACAAATTATGCTAATCAGGTGTTTACATGCAAACAAACCTGGCAGCTTAGCCATCACCTCGCTTCATGCAGAGAGGGGGCAGAGGTCCTGTTACATTGTGAATTAAATGGTTTGTCTCATGTAAACTGATATAGTCTACTTGAGAGCATGCGCTTCTTTTTTTGTTAAATACAGAGATCCTGGTCCCTTAAAGCAGATTAATCAGCCCCTCTCAAAACTGTACAAAAAAAAAAAAAACCTCCCCGAACCGGTCACACTTCCTGTATCCCCCTCTGTACTGACCACGGTGGTCAGTTTGCATCCCTCCGTCATATGCAGCCTGCTCTCTGCTCTCCCCCCTCCTGTCTGCCAGTCATCTGTGTGTCTCGCCACCCAATTTGTAAAATAAAAAAAATAAAAAAAATTAGAAACCATCACTGCCAGCTCTGTATTATAGGCAGACATAACACACTGTTCTTTTATAAAAACTAGCATTGTTTAGGGTTTAGCGTGATCCTCAGGCAAGTCACGTAACTCAGCCGATTTCCAGGGCTACTGTAGGAGGGGCTGAGCGGCCATGTGATCTCCCCGGCTGACGTCAGAGGGAGATCACGGACCGTCTTACATAAGCCATCCATTGGAGCTGTACAGCGCTCGCGAGTCATGTTACAGGCCTGAAGACAGCCAACGAAAACACCAAAAAAACGTCATGTAGTGTGCTATGCCAGGCTCCAATAGAGGGGCTGGCAGACTTGAATGATGGGGTTAACAAACACTTTAAAATTGGCCAAAAAGATTGTTGTTGTAAAGACGCTTGGCTCACCAATGGTCATGGGGGGTGGAATATTACATGTAGGATTGATGGAGGCTTCACCTCCCTCTCATACCAAGACAGGCTGGAGAGGCGTGACAACCTGTGAGTGTCAGGAATCCATCCAGTCCATGTTATTTCCACAAGTGTGTGAGTGTTTTAGTTTTGTTGAACATGTGACCAACAGCAGGGGACTAGAAGCTTCTCCTGCTTATTTTTCCCTGCAGACAAGCTGGGAAAAATCTGGGTCATGCGACAGCTGTATTATCAATTAGGAAAAATGTATTTATTAAAATTACAGTGCCACCATCCACATACAGAAATAGAAAGGACAGTGTAAATTAAACACCGTTTAGTATCACTTTAACCACATCCCACCCAGCCTATAGCAAAATGATGGCTGGGCTGTGGCTCTCCTGTTCGGACAGGAGGTCATTTGACGTCCTTCTGAACGAGGCAAGCAACACGCGATCAGTAGTGCGGTGTGCCGCTCCGATACATCGCATCTTCGATCACTGTAAAGAGCCCATGATGTAGGCTCTTTACCATGTGATCAGCTGTGTCCAATCAAATCGTAGCTAGGAAGTGAAGGTTAGGGTTGCACCAATACTAGTATCCGTGCAGATACCAAGCATTTGCATGAGTACTTTTACTCGTGCAAATGCTCCGATGCTTGACCTGATACCTGGGTAGTCTCAGACATGACCCGGAGGGGGACACAGGAGTACAGAGGGGGACTCGGCGGACACAGGGGACAGTTACAAGCACCGATCTCCCTGTATAGATTCTCTGACAGCCGCTTCTCCACCTCTCCCTCCCGCAGCTGTCAGGGAGATTGGTGCTTGTAACTGCCCCCCGACTGTCCCCTGTGTCCACCGCCAGGTCCCGATCCGCGTCCTCCTAAATCCCAATCCTTGTCCTCCCCTGGCCCCCCTGTCCCAGATCTGTCAGGATGGAGAGCGGAGGAAGAAACCGGTAAATCTGTAATTTACTGGCTCCTTGTTCTGAATGAACAGTTCGTGATCTCTGTTCATTCATAAATGAGCATCCTAAACAAGGTTGTTTAGGATGCTTCAGTTTACGAATGGAGAGGAATGCAGAGTGTCCCTAAAGGTGGTAACAGGGAGGACTTTGCTCGGAGAAGCAGGGGTTGCAAGCTGCGATGACCACTGGATGGTGGCTGTTGAGCAGAGTGCATTGCTGGGCAGAGGTCCTTCAGAGTACCAGGTGAGACTTGGCAGCAGGGAGAGCCAGGAGCAAACTCAGGAGCCAGGCCAGAAATCATGCACGGAATATCAGACAGGCGTAAAGCAGCAAGTAGAGTCCAGAATCAGCCGAGGTCATACACTAGTAGTCAGGCAGCAGAGAAATCAGAAGAGCAAGCCAGAGGTCATACACGGATCAGCAGACAGGAGCGGGGTCACAGGAGCAAGCCAAAGGTCAAAGCCAGGATTGGAGACAAGACAGGTCAAAAAGGTAAGCCGGGTCGGTAACAGAATATCCAAATAACAGGAACGCAACTCAGAAACACACGGGGGAGCTGAAGATCATCCGGCAATTAGTAGTTGCTGCTGGATTTAAATAGGCCAAAGGGCACCAGAGTCTGTCACGCACTGCGTGAGCTTTGGCGTGGGGAATCTACACTGATAATCAGTGCAGTAATTATCAGTGCAGCCTCCATCAGTGATGCCTGTCAGTGCCTCCTCATCATTGCCGCCCATCAGTGCTGTAGATGGGTGCCCTTTCACACAGAGGCACTTGTGCTAAAAATAGCCCCAGAAAACTGCTTCTCATTAATTTCCATGGAAACTTTCACACTGGGGCGGTGCAAAAAGCCCTGCAAGAAGCATCTTTGGAGCTCTTTAAAAAGCGCCCCTGACAGTTTAACCACTTCAATACCGGGCCATAGTAAAATGACACCCACAGATGGGATCTCCCATCCTGGGTGGGCGTCATATGACGTCCTTGGTATTTTGCCTCTCCTGCGTGCCCCCGGGGGCCGCAGTGCGGCGATCGTGGATGAGCTGTGTCCCTCGGACACAGCCCATCCCCGATTGGCATCTCCGAGCCACCCCCGGTACACGTGACCGGCGGTGTCCAATCACAGCCGGTCACATGTACTGTCTATGTGAACGGCGCTTGTGCACGCCCCTAGGGCGCGTGCAGAGCGGCGATCGGGGACAAGGCTTGTCACCCAGACACAGCCCAACCCCGATCGCAGTAAAGAGCCAATGAAATTGGCTCTTTACAACGTGACCGGCTATGTTCAATCACAGCTGGTCACAGAATGTCAAACCGCGGTAACGAGATGTTACCGGGTTCTCCTCCTCACACACCGATCGTGTGTGAGAAGGAGATTGCGGTAACATCTCGTTACCGCTTAGTGTACACACCAACTACACTGATTACCCCCCCTAATAAAGAGGACCCGTCACCAGCCCATTCGGAGTACCCGAGCACCCGTCACCAGCCCATTCGGAGTACCCGAGCACCCGTCACCAGCCCATTCGGAGTACCCGAGCACCCGTCACCAGCCCATTCGGAGTACCCGAGCACACCTCACCAGCCCATTCGGAGTACCCAAGCACCCGTCACCAGCCCATTCGGAGTACCCAAGCACCCGTCACCAGCCCATTCGGAGTACCCAAGCACCCGTCACCAGCCCATTCGGAGTACCCAAGCACCCGTCACCAGCCCATTCGGAGCACCCAAGCACCCGTCACCAGCCCATTCGGAGTACCCAAGCACCCGTCACCAGCCCATTCGGATTACCCAAGCACCCGTCACCAGCCCATTCGGAGTACCCAAGCACCCGTCACCAGCCCATTCGGAGTACCCAAGCACCCGTCACCAGCCCATTCGGAGTACCCAAGCACCCGTCACCAGCCCATTCGGAGTACCCAAGCACCCGTCACCAGCCCATTCGGAGTAGCCGAGCACCCGTCACCAGCCCCTCGGAAGTACCCGACTACCTGTCACCAGCCCCTCAGAGTACCTATTTGCAGCCCATGCCTCATAGAATACACGTTGGGGTGTTTGCTTTCCAAAATGGGGTCATTTTGTGGGCAATTCCATTGTCCTGGTGCTCCAGGACCTTCAAAAGTGTGATAGGTAGGAATGAGATGTATATTTATTTTATTTCCACGTTTTCCGAAGACTTTTGGGGGGGGGGGGAATGAACTGTTCAAACGACTCATTATGCCTCATAGAATAGACGTTGGGGCGTTTTCTTTCCAAAATGGGGTCATTTTATGGGTAATTCCATTGTCCTGGTGCTCCCGGGCCTTCACAAATGTAATAGGTCGTTAGGAAATTAGGAGGCGTTATTTATGCTCCTAGAACCCCTGATGGCGCTCCCTGCATGTTGGACCTCTCTGTGTGGCCAGGCTGTGTAAAAATCGCACACATGTGGTATCGCCATACTCGGGAGAAGTTGCAGAATGTATTTTGGGGTGTAATTGGAAGTATGCATATGCTGTGTGTGAGAAATAACTTATGACAATTTTGTAAAAAAACTAAAATAAACCTTCTTTTTCACAAGAATTGTGGGAAAAAATTACAACTTCAAAAAACTCACCATGCCTCTTACTAAATACCTTGGACTGTCTACCTTTCAAAAAGGGGTCATTTGTACTTTCCTTACATTTCAGAGCCTCAAGAAATTAGATAGGCCATCAGTGTATCAGATGTGATCATCTTTCAATGATTTGCACCATAGCTTGTAGACTAAGTTTCAAAGAGACTAAATAATATCCACTAATTTGGGTTATTTTTACCAAAGAGATGTAGCAGTATAAATTTTGGCCCAAATTTATGAACAAAAATGACTTATTTGCAAAATTTTATCATAGAAACAAAAAAAAAAACACTTTATTTTTTTTTATTCTCAAAATTTTGCTCTCTTTTCACTAATCGCAAAAAAGTCGCAAAAAATAAAAAACCTAGGAGGCGATTAAATACCACCAAAAGAAATCTCTATTTGTATGAAAATTTTGTTTGGGTACAGTATTGCATGACTGAGTAATTGGCATTCAAAGTGTGAGAGCGCTGAAAGCTAAAAATTGGTCTGGGAAGGATGCCCTGTATTGTATATACCACCCACCCATAGTCATATGACATCCACAAGGTGGATCTCCTATCCTGGGTGGACGTCATATGACGTCCTCCCATTCCCGGCCGCCTAGGGGGCGCACGCGGCGTCGCTCGGGACCCGGTGCGTGTGCCCGGCGCCCGGGAAAACAGCAGGATCATGGAGCTGCACGTCCTGTCAGTGGAGATGAGACCGATGGTGTGTTCCCAGTACAGAGGAACACTGATCGGTCTCCTCCCCTTGTGAGTCCCCTCCCCCCACAGTTAGAATCACTCACATAGGGAACATATTAACCCCTGCAGCGCCCCCCTAGCGTTAACCCCTTCTCTGCCAGTCACATTTACACAGTAATCAGTGCAATTTTATAGCAACGATCGCTGTGTAAATGTGAATGGTCCCAAAAATGTGTCAAAAGTGTCCGAAGTGTCCGCCGCATTGTCGCAGTCACGAAAAAAAAAAAAAAAAAAGGCAATACATCTATCCAATATTTTGTAGACGCTATAACTTTTGCGCAAACAAATCTATATACGCTTATTGCGATTTTTTTTTACCAAAAATATGTAGAAGAATACGTATCAGCCTAAACTGAGTAAAAAATTTGTTTAAAAAAAAAAATGGGATATTTATTTTAAAAAGTAAAAAAATTGTGTTTTTTTTCAAAATTGTCGCTCTTCTTTTGTTTATATCGCAAAAAATAAAAACCGCAGAGGTGATCAAATACCACCAAAAAAAGCTCTAAAAAAAAAAAAAAGTTAGTTAGACAGTGCCGAATCGCAACAAGTGCTCTGGTAAGGAAAGGGGGGTAAAATCCTCCGGGGCTGAAGTGGTTAAGGACCAGACTCTGATTTCATGTTTAAAACAGTTTTTTTTTTTTTTGCTAGAAAACTTAGAAAAAAAAACAATATATAATGTTTGGGGGTTCTAACACCCTAGAGAATAAAATGGCGGTCATTGCAATACTTTTTTTTCACACCGTATTTGTGCAGCGGTCTTACAAGCGCACTTTTTTTTTTGAAAAAATAAAAAATAAAAAATCACTTTTTGAATAAAAAAAATAAAAATAAGACAACAGTGAAATTAGCCCAATTTCTTTTTATATTGTGAAAGATAATGTTATGCCGAGGAAAATTGATACCCAACATGTCATGCTCGTGGAAAGGCGTCAAAATTTTTACCCTCAAAAATCTCCATAAGCGACATTTAAAAAATTCTACAGGTTGCATCTTTTGTTACAGAGGAGGTCTATGGCTAGACACATGTGTAGTTTGACTACCGTTTTCATATGCGGGCACTACTCACGTATGCGTTCGCTTCTGCGCGCGAGCTCGTCGGGACGGGGCGTTTTAAAAAATATATTTTTTTTTCTTATTTAATTTTACTTGAATTTATTCATGTTTACACTGTTTTAAAAAAAAAAAAAATGGATCACTTTTATTCCTATTACAAGGAATGTAAACATCCCTTGTAATAGAAAAAAGCATGACAGGTCCTCTTAAATATGAGATCTGGAGTCAAAAAGTCCTCAGGATCTCATATTTGGACTTAAATGCAATAAAAAAAAATAAAGTAATTAAAAAAAAAAAATGACATTGAAAAAAATGTTCCTTTAAGACGTATGGGCGGAAGTGACGTTTTGACGTCGCTTCCGCCCTCCTATGGTATAGAGTGGGGGCCATCTTAGCCTCACTCGTCTCCACACCCACCAGAGTGCAGGACCCGATCGCCTCCGCCGCTACCGACGGCTCCGGTAAGCGGCGGAAGGCGCGGGAGAGTGGGTGGCACCTCTCCCGCCGCAGATAACTGATCTCGTGGCGAACCCTCCGCAGAGACCACCATTATCGTAAACTGAACCGCCTCCTGTAAAGATGGATATCTCGGTTGTGGCAGCAGCTGCTGCCATTACCAAGATATCCCTCTTCAAAGTCAGGACGTATATGTACAGGAGGTGGTCGGCAAGTGGTTTAAATGACTGGGACCACCCGCCGTCATTATACATAGCAGATGGATAGCACACAACCCTGTTATTTTCTGAAACAAGGGGCGGTTCGCTTTAAGATAAAAGTGGTCTCTGGTGGATTCGCCGCAAGATCACTTATCAGCGGAGGAAGAGGTGCCACCCCTCCTGGCGCTTTCCGGTCATATCCGCCGCTTAAAGAGATGGGGTTACCATGGCTGCAGGTAGGTCTGCGGAAACAAAAAGGTTTTTCCTCCAGGAAATGAATCAAGGCGAGTAGAAAATTCTGGACAGCCGCACTCCAAATTGCCGGAGCCGTCAACAGCGGTGGAGACAATCCAATCCTTCCCCCTCAGAGGCACCAAGTCGAGCGAGGGAATGATAGCCCCCCCACTCGACTCAATGACGTTGGATGACGGAAGCGACGTCAAACGTCACTTCCGCCCGACAGCCTTAAAAAGGGACTTTTTTTAGGAGGTCCTGTCATGCTTTTTTTCTATTATAAGGGATGTTTACGTTCCTTGTAATAGGAATAAAAGTGATCCAGAATTTCTTTTTTCAAGGGATAGTGTAAAAATAATTTAAAAGCGCCCCCGTCCCGCCGTGCTCACACGCAGAAGCAAATGCATATATACGTTGCGCCTGCATATGTAAACGGTGTTCAAACCACACATGAGGTAGGGCCGCGATCGTTGGAGCGAGAGCAATAATTCTAGCAAAAGATCTCCTCTGTAACTTAAAACTGGTAACCTGTAGACATTTTTAAACATCGCCTATGGAGATTAAGTGTCAAAAAGTTTGTCGCCATTCCACGAGTGGGTGCAATTTTAAAGTATGACACATTGGGTATCAATGTACTCTGGGTAACATTATCTTTCACACATACATACATGAATGATGTTGGGCTCACTTTTATTTTTTTTAATTAAAAAAAAAAAAAAAAATATCAAAAAAAAAAAAAAAAAGTGAAAAGTGCATCCCCCCCCCCCCCAAAAAAAATTGTGTTTGAAAGCCTGCTGCGCAAATACGGAGTGACAACATTTTCCAACGACCGCCATTTTATTCTCTAGGGCAGGCCTCGACAATTCACGGTCGCCAGGTCACAATGGCAACTAGAATTAGGGTCCTGGCGCCTGGGGCGACACAGCTGGGGTATCCTGTCTTCCTGTGGACCCCGACCCCACCATGTGATCGAATCGGCCCGCGCCGTCCAGTAATTTAGGCCGTGGCTTTGCGGCCTTCTGAAGCACTAATATGTAAAGCGGCGCCATCTGGTGGTGGCCGTTGATATTGCAACATCTCTAACATTGATGGAGCTTCAAAGCCCTGCCCGTTTCTCACTGCCCGCCCATCTCCTTCCTAATGTGGAGAAGAGAAGAAGAAGTGATTGCAGGCGTCATCTGGCGCCTTTTGCCCAACGCTCACCGTTGTGGTGGTGGCTGGTTTGAATTCATATAGCCTTTTTTTTTTTTTTTTTTTATAATAGCTCTGATTTTTATTTATTTTTTAAAAGTAAAAAAATTATTATTATTTTTTTTCCCTTAACCACATGCCGACCGGGCCATAGCCGAAAGACGGCTACAGCGCAGTCGGCTTATCCTGAGTGGACGTCCTCCCAGAAACTTGCTCCCGCGCGCCCCCTGGGGCGCGCACTCGGGAACATCCGTGACCGCCGGGTCCCGAGGACCCGGCGCATCACGGATCACGGTAAACAGCCGCTGATGGCGGCCGTTTACCACGTGATCGCTCCGTCAAATGGACGGAGCGATCACATGTACACAAACCGGCGTCGGTACAGTGAGAGGGGAGAAGCGGAAAGGGGGAGAGACGGGACCAGCGCTGTGGGCTGGATGTGTCCACAGCGCTGGTCAGTGCCTGCAATATACTGCCCCCACTGTGCAATGCTCTGCCACCACAATACTGTGCAACACTGCAATGCTCTGCCACCACAATACTGTGCAACACTGCAATGCTCTGCCACCACAATACTGTGCAACACTGCAATGCTCTGCCACCACAATAATGTGCAACACTGCAATGCTCTGCCACCACAATAATGTGCAACACTGCAATGCTCTGCCACCACAATACTGTACAATACACTGCAACACTCTGCCAATGCTCTGCCACCACAATACTGTGCAACACTCTGCCAATGCTCTGCCACCACAATACTGTTGATACAATACAATACGGCTGATCATGTAATAAAGAGCCTCCGTCAGAGACTCTTTAAGGAGATCGGTGTAGCGGTCTATCACGGGCAAGCCCCGGCAGTTATCCTGAAAGACGTCATAGTCAGGATAACTGAACCTCCACCCAGCCGTTATTTTGCTATAGGCTGGACGGGAAGTGGTTAATAAACATTGCCAGCTGCTTTTTTTTTTTTTTTTTTTGACAGCTCCAATTACTGGACTTTTTTTTAACACTGGGGAGACCCACTGACAGCTCAAAGAACCGAGCCTGGAAGTATCGGTGCATTTTCATGAGTACCGATACTTGTGCAAATACTCGGTATCGGTGTGCAACACACACACACACACATATTTTATATTTATATTTTTTTCTCAGGGATCACCTGAAGGTAGCAAGAGTTAGGGGATAGCCGGACAGGTCGAGGTAGCGAGTTCCAGAGGATGGAAGAGGCTCTGGAGACGAGCATGGGAGAAGGAGACGAGAGCTTAAGAGTAGGAGGTCTTGAGAAGACCAGAGAGGACGGTTTGGGTGATATAGCTCGGAGCAGAGTTGTGAATGGCTTTGTATGTTGTGGTTATTTTTTTTTAATTTAATTCACTGGGTGATTGGGAGCCAGTGTAAGGATTGGAAGAGAGGGTTGGCAGACAGAGTTTAGTAAGGTCTATAAATCTGGCAGCAGCATTCATGATAGACTGAAGAGGGGATAGCCTATGGAGAGGCAGGCCAATGAGAAGGGAGAGGCAGGCCAATGAGAAGGGAGAGGCAGGCCAATGAGAAGGGAGTGGCAGGCCAATGAGAAGGGAGTGGCAGGCCAATGAGAAGGGAGTGGCAGGCCAATGAGAAGGGAGTGGCAGGCCAATGAGAAGGGAGTGGCAGGCCAATGAGAAGGGAGTGGCAGGCCAATGAGAAGGGAGTGGCAGGCCAATGAGAAGGGAGTGGCAGGCCAATGAGAAGGGAGTGGCAGGCCAATGAGAAGGGAGTGGCAGGCCAATGAGAAGGGAGTGGCAGGCCAATGAGAAGGGAGTGGCAGGCCAATGAGAAGGGAGTGGCAGGCCAATGAGAAGGGAGTTGCAATAGGCAAAGCGAGAGATAACAAGGGAGTGAATGAGGAGTAAGGATGAGCTCCAGTGTGTTTGCATAGGGCACGTGCAGCGCCCGCCAGGAAGTCGGCACTGCAGAGCGCTAATCACAGGCAGTGAGACATTTTCCTGATGCACCGCTGCAGAGATCGGGAAATGTCTCACTGCCTGTGATTAGCACAGCGCCGACATCCTGGTGGGCTCTGCACGTGCCCTATGCGAACACGCCAGAGCTCATCCTTAATAAGGAGCTTTCATTTTTTAAAAAGGGGCAAATTTTAAAGATGTTACGGAGGTGAAAAGGTTTTTATTATATTATAATGTTCGGGGGTTCGAAATCAAAAGGAAGAACTCCGGACAGCCGGACACCGGGAAAATAAAATCCAAAGGGTTTATTTAAAAGCAAAAGGACACCACAATCCAAACACGGCAAAAAGGGGGGTACAGAGCTGACGCGTTTCGCACTGTATTTCAGTGCTTACTCATAGCTATGAGTAAGCACTGAAATACAGTGCGAAACACGTCAGCTCTGTACCCCCTTTTTTGCCGTGTTTGGATTGTGGTGTCTTTTTGCTTTTAAATAAACCCTTTGGATTTTATTTTCCCGGTGTCCGGCTGTCCGGAGTTCTTCCTTTTGATTTCTAATCGATGTGCTATTAGCCAGCACCTGGGGCTCCCACACAGGAGCAGGAGCATACGCTTGTAGGGAGAGTCTTGGAGCGGTGGTCGTTTGTTTTCAATGTTTGGGGGTTCTTAGTAATTTTCTATGAAAAAAAAAAAAAAGGATTTTAACTTGTAAAACAACAAGTTTGAAAAATAGGCCTGGTGGTCCTTAAAGCGGGATTCCACCCTAAAGTGAAACTTCCGCTCATCGGAACCCCCCCCCCTCCGGTGCACATTTGGCACCTTTCGGGGGGTGCAGATACCTGTCCAAGACAGGTATCTACACCCACTTTCGGGCATAAACTCCCGGCGCGATGTGTGCCGGGACACAGACAGCAGACAGCGCGGACGATTCTCATTGCGCTGCGCGACTCGCGCATGCGCAGTAGGGAAACCGGGAAGTGAAGCCGCAATGCTTCACTTCCTGATTCCCTCACAGAGAATGGCGCCGGCAGCAGCAGAGAGCCGAGCGATTGATCTGCCTCTGCTGCCCACATCGCTGGAACCTGTGACAGGTAAGTGTCCATTTATTAAAAGTCAGCAGCTGCAGTATTTGTAGCTGCTGGCTTTTAAAAAAAAAAAAAAAAAATTCAAGTACAGTCCCTCTTTAAGTGGTTAAAAAAAGTGCACCACTAAAGCGCCCAACGTTTTATGGACAGTTTTTGAAAGCCTAAGGGCTCTTTCACATGGACGGACCGTATGTCCGTTTTTCATCCTTCCGTTTTCGGACGAAGAACGGACATACAGGTATCCCTATGGGATAGCGGGTGTCAGCGGATGAGCATCCGCTGACACCCGCTCTCGTCCGTGCCTGCTCTGCTCCGTTTCTGCAGACGGAGGAAAACCCTATTTTTTCATCCGTCTGCAGAGCGGATCGGGTGACGACGGACTCTACGGTCCGTCGTCACCCGATCCCCCATAGGGGAGAGCGGCGCTCTGACAGGTCCGTCCCTGCACGGAGTGCAGAGACGGACCTGTCATCTTCTGCTCAGCGAAGATCGCTCCGGCGATCCCCGCTGAGCAAGCGGCTATCCACGGGGCGGATCTGCACCGATCCGCCCCGTGTGAAAGAGCCCTAAGTGTGAAAGGGGTCTTAGTGCTGCATATTAGTGCCTCATCATCAATGATGGAGAAAATGCACTTGTTTACAAAATTTTATAAACAGCAAAGAAAAATGTTCCCCCCTTTTCACGATTTTTGGTCTTTTTTCCATTTGTTTAGCTAAAAAAATAAAAAAAAACAGCGGTGATTATATACCACTAAAAGAAAGCTCTGTCAAAAAAAAAAAAAAAAAGAGGGAAAAATTGTTGTTTGGGTACAGCTTTGCATAACCATGCAATTGTCATTTAAAGTGCCCTGTATCCAAGTGGTTAAACAGGCTGCCCTATGTACACCAAAGTAACTGGTGTACCTTCTTTGGCACAGAGCTGGGCACGTCTTGCAATCCACATGTTTTTTTTTTTTTTTATATGCAGCGACATCCACCTGCATTTGGGTGCCATGTACATTTCTGGAAGCCAAATTACGAATGGGGTCTCAGAGAGGGTTATAACCTCCGTTATGGGTGGGGAAACTTATGTCCTATTGGGGAGATTTCCCTTCACTTCCTGTGAGAGGAAATCTCTCCAAAGTGAGGAAATCCTGGCTGTGTCACCTTTGGAAGATTTCTCCTCTATTCCTGGGGACAATGCAAATTTGTGTTTTTTTTTTTTTTTTTTTCACTCTTGGTAAAAATGGCAAAGAGGGTGAATCTCCCTAACCAGGGCACAGACAACAATAACCTGACAGCCCTCTTCTCCATTAGAATAAAACTTTCCCCTTTAGTTATACTGGAACTTTCCCTCGCTGCAGTTGCAGAACATTTATGACCTTTCCGCTGCTGTGAGGCACCAGCGCTGACAGCCTACATACAGGAAGCAGCTACACATCAGGAGTCATGCTCCGTTGCTATGGGTTACGGCTTTTACTCAGCACAGAAACAAACATCACTCTCTATGCTGAATATTTATTCACTAACCTGCCGCCTCGCCGTTACCAACCATTTCCCCGATACTACGAACCTTCATCACACAGAAAGGCGCCAAACGCTGCCAGGACCTAGAAACCTCCCGCCTTCATACACTAGGCGGGGAGAACGTACGGCTCTCTGCGCTGATTGGAGGGGAATTCCGAGGCTCTCGTCTGTGCACAAATAGAACAGCGCTTTGGATTTGGATTCGGATTCTAAGCTGCGATTGGATACTTCGCAGCCGTGGGCGGGAGAAAGAGCTTCGGTAGCTGACTGAGTCAGGCTGTGTAGAATCGTGACGCGTCTGCGTTGGGAGAAGCAGTGTACGTCCAGGGCTGTCTGTGCTCCTCCTGTGTCTGTCCTTTGTGTATGGGCGGTGTGGAGGGTGTTCCTCAGTCAGCGCTGTGTACAGTCACAGGTTCTCTGTTTCTGAGGTAATTTGCTGACTGGATTTATTAAGTTTCCTGTCAGGTATTTAGCTGTGTACAGCGCCATAGAATGTCTGAGGTAGGGGTTTACACTCATGAATAGTCAGGCCCCCAATGTCCTATAGAGAACACTAGTAGTCAGTGTCCTGTTCATACCAGAATGTTGCGTTTATGGGTCACACCAGAAGTTGCGTTCTTTCATTTGGGGTTGAAATGCGTTTGACACGTTTTCATGTGTTTGCGGAGCATTTTTCCCAAGTCTTTGTAATTCCTTTGAGGTCTCTGCCTCCCTTTTTTCTTCTGTGGGTTTTTATGTACGTCGCTGTTCATTTCTGTTTTTCACACGTTTGCTGTGAAAAAGTAGTCCTTTTGGGTTGAACAAAAAAAAACACTTGCTGCTCAGGTTGGAGCCGCTGTACTAACAATCCAATGTTAGTACAGCTATTTCCCCTGCTGTGCTATTGCGTTTTG
The DNA here is from genome assembly GCA_028564925.1 of Lithobates sylvaticus. Lineage (NCBI taxonomy): Eukaryota > Metazoa > Chordata > Amphibia > Anura > Ranidae > Lithobates > Lithobates sylvaticus. The sequence goes on from CM053032.1 coordinate 185,685,312, forward strand.
ACAGGGGGACGCTGGCTGCGACTGCTGATCCGGAGCTGGTCAGCAGACCGTGTTTGGTCATGACCCTTCAACAGAAGCCGGCCCGGCTGCCATACACACAGGCTGAACGTCAGCTGGTTTTCGATTGAACCGGCCGATGTCGATTGACGTTCTGCCATGTGCACAGGGTTTGTGCCAGTAATCTGCGCTTGAAAAAGTTGAAATATTTCCTGCAGATAGTTGTGATTTGTAAATGAGTTTAACCACTTGCCTCCCGGGCACGTACGCCCCCTTCCTGCCCAGGCCATTTTTCAGCGCTGTCGCACTTTGAATGACAATTGCGCGGTCATACAACACTGTACCCAAACTACATTTTTTCCCCCGACAAATAGAGCTTTCTTTTGGTGGTATTTGATCACCTCCTGGGATTTTTATTTTCTGCTAAACAAATAAAAAAAATTTTGAAAAATTATTTTTTTTTTTAAATGTTCTCCTTCACTGATGGGGTTGCACTGATAAGGCGGCACCGTTGAGGTGGCATTGATATGTGGGACGGATAGGCGGCATGGATGAGTATGGATAGGCCACATACATGGTGCTGGGCATCCCTGGTGGTCTGGTGGCATCCCTGGTAGTCCAGTGTGGGCATCCTCGGCGGGACTGCGCTGATAATCGATCAGCACAGACTCCCCCTCCCCTGTCAGAGGAGCAGCCGATCGGCTGGCTCTCCTCTACTCGCGTCTGACAAGTGAGGAAAAGCCGATCAACGGCTCTTCCTATTTACACTGTGATCAGATGTGATTGGACACTGCTGATCACGTGGTAAAGTGTCTCCGTCGTAGACTCTTTACCGAGATCGTAGTTGCAGTGTGTCAGACTGACACACCACAACAACGATCGCCGCGATGCGTGCCCCTGGCAGACGTCATATGACGCCCAGTCATGATATTGAAACCACTTTGCCGCCATCATTCTGCTATATACACTCTGTCAGTGTGAGGCGAGGAGAGCCGATTTCCGGCATCTCCGTGTTTACATGTGATTGGACACAGCCGATCACATGGTTAAAGAGCCGCAGACACGCCATGTCCTAGCAACATGGTGCGGCCGCGGCACTGCACGCCCCTGCGGGCGCACAAAAGCGGCCATTCTGGGATGCCGTCACATGACATCGTCCCAGGGGGAGAGCCGCACCGCCCTGCCGTCATTTGACGGCAGGGCGGGCGGCAAGCAGTTAAAAGTGATAGTAAAGTCAAGTTTTTATTTTTTATTTTTTCCTATAAAAATAACAAACCTGTTATACTTACCTGCCCTGTGCAGTGAATCCACTGCACAGCGCAGCCCAGATCCTCCTCTTCTCGGGGTCCCTTTTCTGTGATCCTGGCCCCTCCCTATTTTTCATTGCCCCCACAGCAAGAAGCTTGCTATGGGGGCACCCGAGCCGAGTCACAGCTCAGTGTCCTGCGGCCTGCCAGGTTGCGTGCTCGGATAAGGATCTGGTATGGATTTTGAGGGGGACCCCCATGCCATTTTTTTTTTCCTTAATTTATTTATTTTTTTCTTAATGCGGTTTTTAACAATGAACTTTTATGTGTATTGCTGGTCCGACACTTCATTATAGCCGCGAACAGGGGGGTGTTCGGCTCATCCCTAATGCTAACATGACCTCTGTGCAAATATCCTTAAAAAAAACATAAAAGTGAACCAGCGTCAAGTTTAGAGGTGCGCCCGTTCAACCTATGCAAATGCATTTACGTTGCTTGACATTTACTAAGATTTTGCCGGCGCAGTGAACCAAAGCATTTGAACGTGCGCAAATGCCACTTGCGCATGCGCAGTGCATACATTGACCTCACGCAGTTTTAAGTGTACTTGCAGGCGCAGCAGGCTTGTTCAGAAAAAGTAACTTTCTCATTCTATTTTGGGCATATTGTTACTTGGGCAGTTATTACTATACTTCCTCACATCACCCCCATAATATTGGCACTTCCAGCTTCTTAAAATTTTGAGTCGAAGATGCCGTGCGCCATGTCTATAGTGGCGCACCGATCACCTCCTCCCGTGTGCCGAGAATACTATAATAGATGGGGAATTGCACTGTTACAGGCGCAAATGTTTTGTAAATACGAAAATGGCCGTTGCGCATCGGTGTGCGCTGCAACTCATGGCGCAAACTGTTCGTATATCAGCCCCAAAGTGTAACTATGTGATGCTTTAAATAAGGTGTTCCCTGCCTGTGCCCGCACTGCACACTGGCTGTGTTTCAGGCTTGATTCACGCCTATGCATTTTTAGTGCTTTTTGCATTTTGCAGATTTGCACTACAGTCCAAATTATAAACGCATATATACTGCACTGTCTATAAAAGAAATCAAACAAAATTTTTAAAAACTAAAGCAGCTAGCACAGCAGTGGATAAAGTTGCAAAAAATGACAAATTGGGTGAAATGTGCAGCGCTTATGTGATCATATATACCATAACAAATAATATAAGTACAAAAAACGTGAATAATAAATGATGTGCTCAAAAATACTCCAAGCAGTCCTCTATATGCATATCCTACTGACGCGTTTCGACTTAGAAGTCATCATCTTTTACTGCTAAACACGTGAGTCTATTTCCTTTGCTTTTCATGTATTAAAATTTCCATACAGAGTTACGCTATATGCCTTCCTCTTTTATTTAATGGTGGGGCTGACTGCCTATATCTACTGAGTCCGTCCATACCTTACACCTGTTCAGAGGTCCATCTGGAGGTCATATCTGGATAGAGCATCTGATCCCCTTGGTATATTATACCATAAAGCTTGACTGACTCACTAGGTGTACACCTATTTGAGTTCAATCCCTCAGGTAAGCAGCTTCTGGTGTCATTGGTGGTGGATCTACTATCACAGGGCTTGACAAATTTGCTTGGAATCTAGGAGCCAGCTAAAAAAGTTAGGAGCCAGGTTTTTTTTTTTTAACAACGACTGATAGGTGGCACTGGGCACCGTAGGATGTCCTCCCAGAACCTTGCTCCTGCACGCCCCCTGGGGCGCGCACTCGGGAACATCCGTGACCGACAGGTCCCAAGGACCCGGCGCATTGCGGTAAACGGCCGGCGATAGCGGCCATTTACCACGCGACCGCTCTGTCAAATGACGGTTCGATCGCATGTACACAAACCGGCGTCACGTCATGACGCCGGTTCCTCCCTCCCCTCTCTGTATCGATCGGTACAGTGAGGGGGGAGAGATGGGACCAGCGCTGTGGGCTGGATGTGTAGTGCCCACAGCGCTGGTCAGTGACAGCTACACTGCCAGCACTGTGCAATACTCTGCCAGCAATGTGCCAATACACCGCCAATACTCTGCCAGCACTGTGCCAATACACCGCCAATACTCTGCCAGCACTGTGCCAATACACCGCCAATACTCTGTCAGCACTGTGCCAATACACTGCCAGCACTGTGCCAATACACTGCCAGCACTGTGCCAATACACTGCCAGCACTGTGCCAATACACTGCCAGCACTGTGCCAATACACTGCCAGCACTGTGCCAATACACTGCCAGCACTGTGCCAATACACCGCCAATACTCTGCCAGCACTGTGCCAATACACCGCCAATACTCTGCCAGCACTGTGCCAATACACCGCCAATACTCTGCCAGCACTGTGCCAATACACTGCCAATACACTGCCAGCACTGTGCCAATACACTGCCAGCACTGTGCCAATACACTGCCAGCACTGTGCCAATACACTGCCAGCACTGTGCCAATACACTGCCAGCACTGTGCCAATACACTGCCAGCACTGTGCCAATACACCGCCAGCACTGTGCCAATACTCCGCCAATAAATTTTAATAGAAACAAATCATTTTTTATTTTTACAGAATTTTCAGTATTTTTTGATTTATAGCGCAAAAAATAAAAAAACCCAGCGGTGATTAAATACCACCAAAAGAAAGCTCCATTTGTGTGAAACAAAGGACAAAAAATTCATTTGGGTATAGTGTTGCATGACTGAGAAATTGTCATTCAAAGTGTGAGAGCACCGAAAGCTGAAACGTTCCCAGTGGTTAACATTGCATTAGCATTGTTAGAGGCGTTGCAATACCAACGGCCACCACAAGATGACGCCATATTACAGAAGGATTTCAGAAGGCCGCAAAGCCGCGGCCTAAATTTCTGGCCGGCGCGGCCCGATGCAATCGCGCGGCGGGGTCGGGGTCCACAGGGTCACGGGATACCGCAGCTGTGTCACCCCAGGCGCCAGGACCCCAAATCTAGTCGCAATTGCGCCCGGGCGACCGGGGATTGTCGAGCTCTGTACTATCAACTGTTATTACATCAGACATATTTGAAGTTAAAGACTGTCACTATATCATATCCACATGTAGTTGAGGATTATTATCACACATGATTAAAGTTTGTCACTGACTTATTTTGGACATCACACGTCCAAGTTCCTTTATTTATAGTCATCACATGTGATAATAGAGGACTGCTTGAAGTATTTTTGAGCACATCATTTATTCAAGTTTTTTGTACTTTATATAACTTGTTATGGTTTATATGATCACATAAGCGCTGCACATTTCATCCAATTTGTCATTTAACATGGTTTCCTATGGAACACGCTCTGTAGCGCAAATCTACAAAATGCATAGGTGTGAATCAAGCCTCATTGTGCAGGCTAGTTTAACAAAAATCTTCCCCTATGATTATATGTATGTGTTCAATGTATGTCATACATGTTGTTTTCCTGTAGAAGCCACCCTTGTGTACATATCCAAAAACCCTGAGACTGCTGCTGGATGCTGCCATCTTGAGTGATGGCCGCAGACCCTGAACTGTCACTCAAGCATCACCATAGATCCCAACTATCCCAGATTTGGAACAAACTCCCTCTTTCCTTCTCATTTGTCCCTCATTTTGGTATGATCTATATAGTATATAAAATGTGCTATTTATCAAAAAGCGTATTACAGTGTTAAACCTTCCATCCAATTTCTAAATTGCTGCATTTATAAATTCCAGTATAAAGTAATGGTAGTGGTAAAAAAGCACTTTTTGACAAATTTGCTTGAAATCTAGGAGCCAGCTAGAAAAGTTAGGAGCCAGTTTTTCTCCCTTCGCCTTTCAGGACAGCACCTTGGACCACGCCTCTTCACAGGAAACACTGCGTGACAACGCCCTTTTAAAAGCAGCTGCTTCCACCATGCCATCAGTTTTAGTGTTTCCTCCGCCATGGTGGAAGCACTGCTGGGGAACCATAGGAGCTGCGCTCTCTCTAGAGAGGGTTTTGGCAGTACCTTGTGCTTTTTTCTGTGCTCAGACCAGCCCAGCCCCCCCCCCCGAACGAAGAGGGGGGTGTTCCGGTGTCCCTTCTTTCGTCGGCTCACAGGAGTAATGGACTGCTGGAGGTCGTTCGCCCCTTGCGTTCGGGAGGCCGCGGGTGTGCTCAGAACGAGCGTTTCATGCCAGGCCTCGGCATGTCCGCGTCGAATCCCGGAAGGCGCCAGTTACGGTGGGCGGAGACTTCCGGCAGGGCACAGCAGCAATTGGTTCCAGCTGCTGGAACGCAGGAGGAAGGGGCGGGTCCTCTGGTCGGGACTTCCTTTTGTTTGGCATGGAAGGTAAGCCATTCAAAAGCACACGGACGGCGGCTGCAACGATCGGTATGGCAGCAATGGCGGCCAGTCCCAGGTAGGAGAGGTACAGTGGTACCTCCTTTCCTTTTACATATCACTGGGTGTGTTTTGTTTCTGTGTCAAGTAGTAACCTGCAGCTGTCTGCTTTGGTGTAAAGGTCCATGAGCAGTTCAGCAGGGAGTGAGACTGGGCACTTAGGGTGTTGGCTATGGGTGCTATCTGTTCTACTCTTTAGAGGCTATAGCTAAAGAGGACCTGGATGTTCTTTTGTTTCTGTTTCAGAAAGCTACTGCCAAGTCAGAGAGAACATCAAAGAAATGCCCCTCATGCAAAAATCCTTCAAGGGCCCAAACCTCTGTGCAGATCCTGCATTGCGGATTTAGTGAAAGAGGAGTCCTCACAGGAGATGCAAGGAACTCTTATCTTCTGTAAGGAAAGAACTAGCAGAGGCCCTAGGGACAGTACGTTCCCTTGTGAAAAAACATGGTCCGAGTTCCAGCCAAGAACAGAGTTCTCATTCCAGTCTCCCTCCATCCACTTCCATACAAGTAGAAAGTGAGTCTGAGGAAGAAAGGGAAAGCATTCCTCCCTCAACGTTTGATTCAGAGGATGAGGACGAGGAAGAAGCCAGATCTTCTAGATATAAACTTTCAATTGAGGAAGTAGATGAATTACTCAAGGCAATTTATACTACACTGGAGATCCAGGTAGAAAAGACTCAGCTATCAGTACATGACAAGATGTACCAGGGGCTGGAGGAGGCAGGAAGTGAAACATAAGAGTCTTTCCTGTACATAAAGTGTTAACGGACACTATTAAAAAGGAGTGAAAGGATCCAGAGAAAGGGCAGTTCTTCTCTAAAGCTCTTAAAAGGAGATTCCCTTTTGAGGAAAAGGAGGAGTGTGTTTGGAATAAAAAAATAAAGATAGATGTTGCTTTCTCACAAGTATCACTTGGCCTGTGAGGATATGGGAATTCTCAAAGATGCTATGGGCTACTGAAGAAAGCATGGGAGTCTTCCTTTAGCCAATCTGAAACCCGCAATGGCAGCTACAGTTGTGGCTAGAAACTTGGAATGTTGGTTAGACCAACTCAAGAACCATGTGGTAGCAGGTACCTCCAGGAAAGAGTTATTGGAGTCCTTCCCTACACTGCTTAAAGCCATCAAATACATGGCAGATGCTTCGCAGAGTCCATCAGGATGTCTGCCAGATCATCAGCACTTGTTAATTCCGCAAGAAGAGCCCTCTGGCTTAAGACCTGGTCAGGGTATTCAGCTTCTAAAGTGAAACTGCGGAATTCCTTTTTCAGGGGACTTGATGTTTGGTCCAGAACTAGAGACTGTACTTGATAGGACAGCAGACTAAAAGAAGGCTTTTTCTCAGAAAAAGAAAGTAGTACAGCAGAGGAAAGATTTTCGTCCTTTTCGACAAGCCGATAAGGAAAAAGACCAAATAAAGAAAATACCTTGGAATCCTCAGAGAGGAAGAGGCAGGGGTGGGGTATTGTTCAGAAATCCTGAGCAATCCCCTAAAAAAAACAATGACCATCTCCCAGTAGGCGGGAGGCTTCAGGATTTTTTGTCAGTTTGGGGAGAAACAACAAGAAGTCCATTTGTCCTAGGGATAATCCAGCAGGGTTATCATCTGGAGTTCTCACAAAATCCCCCAAGTCGGTTTTACATAACAAACCTGCCAAGGGATCAGGAGAAGGCTCTGGCTATGAAGTCTCTTCTTCAAGAGCTGATGCAACAGAAGGTCATCTCCCAGGTTCCAGAAGGGCAAGAAGGGAAACGGTTTTATTCCCATATATTTTTGGTCAAGAAACCATCAGGAAAATTCCGCCTGATCCTCAATTTAAAGTTATTGAATCGGTCCATAAAATACAAAAAATTCAGGATGGACATGATTTTTTTCAGTGAAGAACTTGCTGACCCCCAGTTGTCAATTGGCCTCCGATTTGAGAGATGCATATCTCCATATTCCAATAGCACCCCCATCACAGAAATGTCTGCCTCTCTTCCTCGCCCAGAGTATTCACGAAGGTGATGTCAGAAGCTTTGGAACCCCTGAGGCTGAAAAGGATTCCAATAGTGTCCTACTTGGACGATATTCTACTTTTTGCCGACTCAAAGTGTCAGGTGGAAGTTAACCTTCAAGTGACTCAGACACATCTAAAAAGTTTGGGTTGGCTTCTCAACATTCAGAAGTCAAATTTAATACCATCTCAAAGAGTAAGGTTTCTGGGGTACGAAGTAGACTCACTAGAACAGAGAATATTTCTACCTCAGGAGAAAATAGAAAAGATGCAGTGAGTTCTGAAGGCACTTCAATCCAAATCAAGGTTTTCAGTAAGGCAAGCCATGTCACCTCCGGGCCTATTGACAGCAGCAATTCCCGCAGTACAGTGGGCCAGATTTCATGCTCTTCCGATTCAGGTGGACAGTTTGACGAATTGGTCTTGCAGGAATATCTGGAGAAAAAAATTTGTCATAGGGGCAAGAGCAAAAAGATCACTCTGGTGGTGGAGGAACCAGAGAAACATCTCAAAAGGACTTCTCTGGTTCTTTCCAATAACCCGAAGACTGACCACAGATGCCAGCGCATGGGGGGTGGGGAGCCCACCTGGAAGAACAAACTATTCAGGGGGTTTGGTCCAAGACAGAGGCAAGAAGGTCGTCAAACTGAAGAGAGTTGAAGGCTATTCATCTAAGCCTTCTATCCTTCCAGGAAGTTCTAGAAAATATTGACGGACAATATGACGGCATCGTTATATTTAACAAAGCAAGGGGGCACAAAAAGCAGAACTTCGATGGAGCTAGCCTGTCAAATACTGAGATGGGCAGAGAACAAGTTGGCCTCTCTATCAGCAGTCCACTTAAAGGGGACAGAAAACACCTTGGCAGATCTCCTCAGCAGGAGAGAAGTAAGAGAAGCAGAGTGGTCTCTGAATCAGGATCTATTCGAGACGATAGCCAAGAGCTGGGGTTTCCCTCAGGTGGACCTCTTTGCAAAACAAGAAAACTCAAAAGTACCAGTTTTCTTCTCCCTTCAGAGACAGGATCAAGCTCTAGGAATAGATGCTTTGGCCCACAAATGGGACTTCCAGCTGTCCTACGCTTTCCCCCATTTCAACTGATTCCAAGGGTATTAGCAAATTCAGGCTGGAATCCATGGAACTAATTCTAATAGCTCCTTATTGGCCAAAAAGACCCTGGTTTTCAACCTTGATGAATCTCTCAGTGAAACCTCCTTGGAAGTTACCGAAAAGGTCAGATCTGCTGAGTCGGGGCCAGATTCTTCATCCAGATCCAGCGTATCTCAATCTAACAGCCTGGTTTCTGAAGAACAAATCTGAGGCCCTGTCTTATCAGAGAAGCTTATTACTACCCTTCTTGCGAGTAGGAAGAAGGTGACAAGAGACATTTATTTCAAAGTCTGGAAGGTGTATAATATGTGGTGTTCCAGAAAAAACTTTAGTTTGTCTAGTACAATTTCAGTTTTTAGAATTTCTTCAAGAAGGATTGGAGAAGGGCTTATCAGCAAGTACGCTTAAGACGCAGGTAGCGGCTTTATCAGCTTTTTTTGGAAAGAACCCTGTCAGGGGAACCTTTTGATAATTAGATTTATTTTAGGGCTATGGCTAAAGTAAAGCCTTGACCTATGGTTATTTTTCCAAGTGGGATTTATCTTTGGTCCTCCAGGGATTGACGAAGCTTCTGTTTGAACCTATAGAAGGATCATCATTAAAGTTTTTGACATTTAAAACTATGTTGTTAGTGGCAGTAACATCGGCTCGTAGAGTCAGCGAGTTACAAACTCTATCAATCAAAGAGCCCTTCATGAGATGCCTACCAGATAGGGTAGTACTAAAAACAGATCCAGCCTTCTTACCAAAAGTGAGCTCTGCATTTCATCAGGCACAGGAGATTATTCTCCCTACATTTTGCCCTTCGCCTTCGGGGCCAGGAGAAGAAGCCTTTCATACTCTTGATGTCAGGAGATGTCTTCTTAAATATCTGGAGATAACAAAGGACTTTAGAAAATCACCCTCACTCTGTATTAATGGAAGGCACTCACAATGGATGTACAGCTTCCAAAAACACCCTCGGAAGATGGTTAAAGCAAGCCATTAAAGAAGCATACACCTCTTTAGGTTTGCAGCCTCCAGAAGGAATCTTAACTCATTCGACCTGAGCCGTAGTGGCATCATGGGCAGAGAAGGCCGGGGCATCGCCTGAGCAAATTTGCAAGGCTGCCACATGGTCCAGTTTTTCAACTTTTGTAAAGCATTACCGCTTGGAACTGCTCTCAGCCTCAGACGAATCCTTTTGGTAGGAAGGTTTTACAGGCAGTGGTCCCCCCCTGAAGTAAGTTTCTCGGTTAGCCTCTCCAAGGTGCTGTCCTGAAAGGCGAAGGGAGAAAACCTTAGTTAGACTTACCGGTGACTGTATTTTTACGAGCCTTTCAGGACAGCAGCCTACTTCCCTCCCTAGGTTATAATGTGTAATTATAGGGCGTGGTAACTGTCTACTTATATTTTCCAGCATGTCGGAGGATTTCTCGGTAACAACTGATGGCATGGTGGAAGCAGCTGCTTTTAAAGGTGCGTTGTCACGCAGTGTTTCCTGTGAAGAGGCGGAGCTGCACTCTCCAAGGTGCTGTCCTGAAAATGTAGAAATACCGTCAGCGGCAAGTCTAACTAAGGTTTTTTTTTTTCCAGCATGCCCGCTGGCTTCTGTGGGACCGGCTGCCATACACATGGGCTGAATGGCAGCCAGTTTTTATTAAACCGACCAATGTTGCCCAAGTGTACTAGGTTTGATGGTGTGATGGGCAGCGGCTCAGAAGGGAAGGTATATATGGGTCCGGGGAGGGTATATACATATATCACATACCTGGTTTCCTTTCTGTCACTTCTAAGCACATAGATTTTGATTCTGTCTCATGTTTATGACGTCAGTGCAGCTTGAGGTGGGCATAGTTGGTGTGATGGAAGGAGATGGGGAGGCGGAGTCTGTCTCCGGGAAGATGGCGGAGTGGGCAGAGTTGGTGTGATGGAAGGAGATGGGGAGGCGGAGTTGGTCTCCGGGAAGATGGCGGAGTGGGCGAGATGGAAGGAGATGGGGAGGCGAAGTTGGTCTCTGGGAAAATGGTGGAGTGGGCAGAGTTGGTGTGATGGAAGGAGATGGGGCGCCTCGGTGTAACGACATATTCGGTGACCCATCGCACGGAAGTGACGTTCCATCACCGCCATCTTGCTACACCCCACACTCGTCCACAGTAAGTATACACTAAGAAGGGGGAAAGCAGACATGTTGTTACACCCACCGGAGTTTTGCATTTTAGCTGTGATTATAACAGTAAAGTCCAGTTTATATCGTGAAATGCAGGACTTGCAACTCCGTCTGACTACTTAGATCTTGAATTTTAAAAGCAGCGGCAACCCTGGTCATCTTACAGGTTTGCTAATCTCACAAAAGTTTGCTGCTTTTAAAATTCAACATCTAATACTACCTGTATTTCACTATAGAAACTCACTTTACTGTTCTAAATACGTCTGCAATGCAAAACTCCAGTGGGTGTAACATGTCCGCTTTCCCCCTTCTTAGTGCATCTTACTGTGGACGAGTGTGGGGTGTAGCAAGATGACGGCGACGGAACGTCACTTCCGTAGCAACACCAGCCACCAAAGGCGCCCGTTCCCCCGATGTAGGCCGCAAAAGCGGCCTCAATTACAGGTCCAGCGCGGCATCTTAGTCCACGCACCCGTGGGCGGGGGCTGCATAGGGACAAGACACTAGACCCAATGTAGCCCAGGCGCCAGGCCGATATTTCTAGTCGCCAATGCGACCTGGAGCCCGGGGTTTGTCGACCCCTGGTTTAACCAATTATTTGTTTTGCACAGTTCTCCTTTAAAGGGGCATGGCAGGGGGTGTGTCCTATGCCTACATACTTTTGCTAATAGGTGTCTCTCATTTCCATCTCAAGAAGTTGGGAGGTATGCAACACCCTATAGCAGGGTTGGTAAACTTAACTGACACAGGGGGCCTCAAGGGTGGCACCTGACCTCACCAAAAGGCCGCACATAATCTACAGTAAATGTAGTGCTGCAGAAAGCGGTCAGAGACTGCAGACAGGAACAAGGGATGGTCAGAGACTGCAGACATGCTTCCAGAGACAGCCAGACTGGAGTCAAGTTACATTAGACTGCTAAACATCCCTGGTATTACAACCCCATAAAGCAGCATTAAACTCAAAAGCAAACATTTTGTCCCCTTTCACATGGGGCGGGCTCCTTTTGGAGTCCTCCTGCTCAGTGGGGAATCTGTCAGCTGAGCAAGTGGATTGCCGTGTCCGCTCTGCTTATGCAGAGTGGACAGAGACGCAGCCCGCCTTCCTCTATGGGCGGTCAGATGTAAATGGATTAACTGCCCATTCACACCCGATTGCCTTCCAATCCGCCAGACAGAAGGGGATCCCCACCCGTCTGCTTTTATCGGATCAGATTTCCATTTACCCCCGTGGCTCCATAGAGGAGACTGGAGGGTCAGATTGGTCTGCTAGTGTGAAAGGGACCTCATGTTACAGCTTACCAATTCTAAAGCCCCATACACACGGTCGGACAATCCGCGGACCAGGTCCGTCGGACCATGTCCGTCATACTTTGTCTGATGTTGGTTTTGCGTACACACGGTCGGACAAAGTTGTCGGAAAATCCGATCATTCTGAACGTGGTGACGTTTGTTGCCTACGACGGGACTACGTAGAGGCTAGTAGCCAATAGCTTTGGTCTTGTAATGTGATCTGAGCATGCGTAGCACTTTGTCCGGTCGGACAACCGTACACACGATCGGGTTTGGTGTGATCGGACCGGGTTGACGGCAAATCTTTCCAGCAGGAGATAAGACTTTGTCCGTCGGACAAACCGACGAACACTGTCCGATGGTGCATACACACGGTCTGATTTTTCAACAACATTGTCCGATCGGACAGAATCCATGAAAAAGTCCGACCGTGTGTATGGGGCTTTAGATGTGATGGCTGCATTGGCTTTCTTTTTTTATGCCTTCTTTCTTCTGTTTTCATCTGGTGATCCAGCCAGTCTGTTTTTTAAAAGAAGAAGCTCTATTACTGATGTATCGGTTTACAGGTATGAGACAAACCATTTACCACAGTGAAGGATACGTGCAATCATCGGCTTTTATTCATGTAAAACCTTTATCCGAAAAAAAAAAAAAACTGTTTGCTGTAACTGATTATACAGTGTCAGCTGAAATTTGGCTTAATTTTGTTAATGAGAAAAAACAATTTTCCATAGGGGATACCATAGGAGAAGCGGCGTTCCGATATGAGGAAAGATGGCTACTATTGATATCATAGACAAATAAATAAGGTTTATCTGGGATGTATTTAGTATCAAAATTGGTTTATTAAATTACAAAGCATGTGTGTTTTAAAAGGTTAAACCAGGCATAGAAAACCATGCCATATACCCGTATTTATACCCAAAATACACATTTAAACACCCCTATTGTGTACACAAAAAACACACATAACAGACACCGACATACATATATCACAAACATGCAACAAATACGGTTGAGTTGCCTCTGTTACCACGCCCAGTCGAAGCTACGCAACGCTGCGTTGCGAAACGCGTTGGCGTAGGTGCGGGGAGCTGGCCCTCATAGGGTAATCTTAAAGACTGAAGTGGAGATCAAAGATTGACAGCAACAGCCGTTATCAAATGCGGACCGCCAATAACACCTGCTACGTGACAAGCACTGATCAGGTTATATCACAGGCAGTAGCATATGCGGCATATGTAAGGACTGAAAAGATTGATACATTTGTGGACTATATGACGGAGCACTTGGAGTTTCATTTACCGGACTATCTTGACGGCAGCGGGAGAGAAACACAATATCCTCCCTTTATGTGCCAGAAACTAAATACAAAAGCATAAGCGTCTGCTTGAAGATACCAAAAGGAGTGGTAATGTAAAAAAACTCTTTCCAATTTGCAGTCAATTATCTTTTCATCAGTACTTACTGCACGATACATAGCAAGCCATAGCAAGTTTCAGTGAAAAGTATCAATCTAGTGTTTATCAATATGGTAAAGTTACAACACACAAAGAGAATCCTGACTTGCTTTTGAATACAATGTTGCATTGTGAGACCTAATTTCATTTAGTTGAAGGATGAAATGCTCTTACGGAATGAAATCTCTACAAAAATAACCAAGAGAAGATTTATTTTCAGGATACATGTCGGTATATTGTTATCAGACAAACAGTAAGAAGCATCTCTATATCGCAGCATTAGGATGTTTGTGCTATTTTTCTATAAACATCTCATACATATGTCTTGTAACTGCCTATAATTTATCCGCTGATAATAAACAACGATAACGTCTTATACAAATGAAATACGGACTATCATCCCCTGGTAAAACTAGCAACTTACAGCAACCGAGAAACTGAATTGCATGAACTGCCATATACTTATTATCGGGCTTTTCTTAAACTCAACTGGATTGTCAACTAACTAGCTAACCAGGGAATGCAATTTATTATGACACAAGTCATCTTTGTGATGTAGTTCTCTCCACCACCCTAGGGACCACACACATGCCAATTGCAGGTTAATTAAAAACCACTTTTGTGGTTCATGAAATAATCTAACCCATTTTTTTGGGGTATATTGGCATGTAGGTGGTAACAGAGGCGCCTCAACCGTATTTGTTGCATGTTTGTGATATATGTATGTCAGTGTCTGTTATGTGTGTTTTTTGTGTACACAATAGGGGTGTTTAAATGTGTATTTTGGGTATAAATACGGGTATATGGCATGGTTTTCTATGCCTGGTTTAACCTTTTAAAACACACATGCTTTGTAATTTAATAAACCAATTTTGATACTAAATATATCCCAGATAAACCTTATTTGTCTATGATATCAATAGTAGCCATCTTTCCTCTTTTCCATATCGGAACACCGCTTCTTCTATGGTATCACCTATGGAAAATTGTTTTTTCTCATATGCTTACTATTGGCTACGATATCAGCCTCTATAAAACATATGAGGTATGACAAAGTGTTATGGTGGAATTTTTATTATTAAATCTTTGCCTCCAACGTTGGGGGCAAAAATGTGAATATGGTCAGTATTTTATAATTTTTAGAATTAATTTTGTTAATGCGTGTAAATATGCTAGTACATCTAACACTCCTCCCCCCCCCCCCCCCCAATGCTGCTGTCTGCTGTCCTCAGTAATCCAGAGTGGGGGCGCTGTTGATCATACAAGGTGTATTACCAACAGATTACCAGCTGACAACAGGGGAAAAAAACAAAACAAAAGTAATGCAGCCGCCACATGACTTTTAAATTTCATTTTTGGTTTTGGGTTTAATACCACGCTAACAAATTAACGATTAAACATTTTTGTTCCCTACAGCCCCCTTTATATGAATTGTGCCACATTTGATATGTTTCTAATTCAAATCTATTATAAATATCTAAAAATAGAACAAGTAAGATGGTATGAAAGAAAAAATATAACTATTTAAAGGAGACGTATGGCCAAAGCTCCATTGGGCATGCTTCTCCTATGGATCACAGGAGTGCACTTAGGTCTGCACTCCTGTAACCCATATTCAGTTGACAGCGGGCTAAAGTCTGCTGTCGACTAATGTCCCAGAGCAGGTCCGGGCTCTGTAGGGATTCGGACAATGTCGGGATCTGCCCAGATGCCTGACCTGCAGCTGGCTCAGCCTCTCAGTGTGCTGTTGAGAGGCTGAGCCAGCCATTCCCATCCCCTGCACACTCTGGCACTCCAGTGAGCCATGAGGGGCAGAGCAGGGAGGTGGTGACTGGCAGTCACTGGCTCACTGAAGACCAAAAACTGAGCAATCATTGGTTTTGGATCTAAAAAAGATTCAAATTATATCAAAACCTACTCCCTCAGCGCCTATGAAATACAATCTAAATGTGTATCAGCAGCTACTAGAATTAAGTACATAGAATTGTATATCATCAGCAAAAATTATTCCAAGGAACGTTCTTACTCAAGATATTAGCAGCTCTTTAAAATTCAAATGTCTATATTAATACAGGTAACCAAATGCCTTGCATAAATATTAGATCAGAATGAAAGTGTTCATTAATATATTCAGCAAAACATTAGCAGTGCAAGAAAATTCTTTCACACTCTGTGCCAAACATGCAAAAAAAAAGCCCAAATCTATGGAAGTTTCACTCGTGGCCAAACATGTCCACCACACCTTCTGTGCAGGTCCCTATAGGTGATGCACTTACCAGACTCAGCTGGTTTAAAAGCGTATAACACAAGTGGGTAGAAAATCCATATACTGCAACTTCCAGCATGTAATCGGAGAAGAAAAGAAGCCTTCATAGCGCAATCTCGTATTAAATTTTAAAAGCATGCAGGTAGGGTACTCGCAAAGCAAACATTTAAAACAAGCATGTATCAATCAATATCCCAGCCTGCATCGAATCTGACCTTACACCGCTCCTGCGGTGTTCCCGGGAAGGAGAGATCTTTGCAAGCTGGTAGGGGTGCTGCATAGCACAGCTCTGACGCGTTTCAGTGTTTACTCTCATCAGAGAGCATGACTACGCAGCGCAGCTAATCCCAATATATACATACTGATGCCGTAGGGGACACTTCCTCATACGGTCATGTGTTTACTGACGTAATTTCTGTCTATCAACAACAGTGCGCAAAGAACGGCATGTTGTCGAATTTTGAAACCAGCCTTTGAATTTTGAAACTACGACAGTAAAGCTCGACAACACAAATGGACAGAATGACACATTGTCAAATCTGCAACAAGCAGGCAGAAAGATCATCAGCTTAAATGAACATTATACACATACTGCTATGTATATTTGGATAATATCATTCTCTTGCATTATAATCATGTTTCTGGATCAAAAACACATAAATACATTCAACTTAGTTTTATACACCTATATTTTCTTATATTATTTTCATTAACCACCATATGTGTATATAATCACAATACTTCATATATTGGTTTATGTGGTGCTCTCAAGATATAGTCGCTAATCGGTGAAGACACAGCACCAAAGCACCATATATTGATCACCATAGTTGATATCGATGGTCCAATGAGG
Source organism: Lithobates sylvaticus (assembly GCA_028564925.1). Lineage (NCBI taxonomy): Eukaryota > Metazoa > Chordata > Amphibia > Anura > Ranidae > Lithobates > Lithobates sylvaticus. The sequence goes on from CM053032.1 coordinate 185,702,099, forward strand.
GTGATTAGTTTACCATACATGGACAGATTTAGATCACACATATACCAATCTAATCGCAATCTCACTAATGCATAACATCATTAAAATTAAGATACCCACATTGTTATGGTATCTCATATCATTCAATATAAATGTATATGAATTATTATACCTAAAATTTGATAAATAAAAATAAAATTAAATCATTTTATAAAAACGCACAAATTAAAAGTCGCTAATAAAACAATTCAAGTCAAGCTCCACGTTTAGCCCATTGGGACATAATGTGTCAGCCATAAATATCCATTTAGTTTCGCATTTGGATAATTCATGGACTTTGTTGCAACCACGCCAATCGGGGTGCAACTTTTCTACCCCCCCAAAATTTTAATCCTGAAGGGTCCATTTTGTGTTTTCAATTTAAAATGCATGGATACATTATGTTCTTTGTACCCTATTTTTATATTATTAATATGCTCAGACACCCGTTTTGATAAAGTGCGTTTAGTGCGTCCTATATATAATAATAAATTACATGGACATAATAGAGCATATACTACATGAGTTGTCATACACGAAATTAAGTCCTTGATTTTAAACGACCTAGAGGTGATTGGAATTCGGTAATGCCACGCAATTTGCTATGTACCTGTCTACAGGAAATACATTTTCTGCAGGCAAAAAAGCCTGGTTTGTCCCAAAGCATTGTGGGTCTAATAGGTTGATCTATAATTTTTTTGACAATTTTGTCTCTAAACCACCATCCTTTTTTATAAATAAAGACTGCATTTTCTGGTATTGATTCTGATAAAATCCTATCCGAGGTCAATAATGGCCAGTACTTTTTAAAAATGTTCTCCACTTCTCTGTGTTGGGTATTATATTCTGTAATAAGCCCCCATTCATGCTTATTGTCCAGTATTTTTTGGTTTATCTGTTAGACAGGACTCTTGATATGTAATAAATACTTCATTTGTCACTTTTAATAACGAATTCCTGTTGTAACCTTTTTTCTTCAAAACGGTCCTTTAGGACTTGTACTTGTTCCAGAAAATCTTTATCGTGGGTACAATTTCGTCTGACCCTCATAAATTGCCCTTTCGGGATGTTCTTCAACCATACTGGGTGATGCCCGCTGTAAATTGACAGATAACTATTTCTATCACTTTGAAGTAACATTTGGTGGACAATTGATGATCATTTAACATTACTGTGACATCTAGATAATTAATGGATTCACAACTCCAATTGCACTCCAGTTTGATGTTGTTTGTGTTGTTATTAAGAGTAGAAATAAATTATTCTAAAGATGATTCGGTGCCCACCCATATAAAGAACAAGTCATCTATATATATATCGTTTATAGAACAGTAGGTCTTGTCTGTAATCTCTATATATAGATCTGTCCTCCCACTCACTCATAAATAAATTTGCCAATGATGGTGCGAATTGAAACACAAAATGGACCCTTCAGGATAAAAATTCTGGGAGGTAGAAAAGTTGCACCCCGATTTGGCGTGGCTGCAACAAAGTCCGTGAATTATCCAAATGCGAAACTAAATGGATATTTATGGCTGACACATTATGTCCCAAAGGGATAAACGTGTAGCTTGACTTGAATTGTTTTATTAGCGACTTTTAACTTGTGGGTTTTTTTATAAAATGATTTAATTTTATTTTTATTAATCAAATTTTAGGTATAATAATTCATATCAATTTATATTGAATGATATGCGATAGCATAACAATGCGGGTATCTTAATTTTAATGATGTTATGTATTAGTGAGATTGCGATTAGATTGGTATATGTGTGATCTAAATCTGTCCATGTATGGTAAACTAATCACCCTCCATTGGACCATCGATATCTACTATGGTGATCAATATATGGTGCTTTGGTGCTGTGTCTTCGCCGATTAGCGACTATATCTTGAGAGCACCACATAAACCATGAAGTATTGTGATTATATACACATATGGTGGTTAATGAAAATAATATAAGGAAATATAGGTGTATAGAACTAAGTTGAATGTATTTGTGTTTTTGATCCAGAAACATGATTATAATGCAATGGAATAGTATCCAAATATGCATAGCAGTATGTGTATAATGTTCATTTAACCGCTTCCCGACCGGCGCATGACGATATAGGTCGGCAGAATGGCACGGACAGGCATAAGGGCGTATATATACGTCCCCTTTTAAGATGCCGCCGTGCCGGTCGGGATCCCCGTGAGGCCGGTCGCGGATCCCGCGGACTCTAACGCCGCGGGGATACCCGCGATCGTCTCACGGGAAGGCTGAACGGGGAGATGCGGAAATAAACAGCATCTCCCCGTTCTGCCTAGCAACTAGTGACGCCGATCTCTGCTCCCTGTGATTGGAGCAGAGATCAGCATTCACTAGCTGACAGGCACGCCCCCCACAGTAAGAAACACACCCCTAGGCATACTTAACCCCTACACTGCCACCTAGTGGTTAACTCCTTCACTGTCAGTGTCATTTATACAGGAATCAATGCATTTAAATAGCATTGATTGCTGTATAAATGACAATGGTCCCAAAAATGTGTCAAAAATGTCCGATGTGTCCCCATAATGTCGCAGTCACAATAAAAATCGCTGATCACCGCCATTACTAATAAAAAAAAAATTATTAATAAAAATGCTATCCCCTATCTTGTAAACGTTATAACTTCTTCGCAAACCAATCAATAATCGCTTATTGCGATTTTTTTTATTTTTATTTTATTTTTTTTAACAAAAATATTTAGAAGAATACGTAACGGCCTAAAGTGAGGAAAAAAATGTTTTTTATATATTTTTGGGGGATATTTATTATAGCAAAAAAGAATGCGTTTTTTTTTTTTTTTTTTTTTTTTTTTTCTTTTTTTTCAAAATTGTCGCTTTTTTTTTTTTTTTGTTTATAGCGATCTGGCGATCAAACACCACCAAAAGAAAGCTATATTTGTGGAAAAAAAAAAGACTTCAATTTTGTTTGGGAGCCACGTCGCACGACCGCGCAATTGTCAGTTAAAGCGACGCAGTGCCGAATCGCAAAAAGGGGCCTGGTCCTTTGTCTGCAAATTGGTCCGGTCTGAAAGTGGTTAAGCTGACGATCTTTCTGCCTGCTTGTTGCAGATTTGACAATGTGTCATTTTGTCCATTTGTGTTGTCGAGCTTTACGGCTGGTTGCAAAATTCGACAGCATGTCGTTCTTTGTGTACTGTTGTTGATAGACGGAAATGACATCAGTAAACGCGTGACCGTATGAGAAAGTGTCCCCTACGGCATCAGTATGTATATATTGGGATTGGCTGCGCTGAGTAGTCATGCTCTCTAATGAAAGTAAACACTGAAACGCGTCAGGGCAGAGCTACGCAGCACCCCTACCAGCTTGCAAAGATCTCTCCTTCCCGGGAACACCGCAGGAGCGCTGTTAGGTCAGATTCGATGCAGGCTGGGATATTGATTGATACATGCTTGTTTTAAATGTTTGCTTTGTGAGTACCCTACCTGCATGCTTTTAAAATTTAATAAATTATTGAGACGAGATTTCGCTACGAAGGCTTCTTTTCTTCTCTGATTACATGCTGGAAGTTGCAGTATATGGATTTTCTACCCACTTGTGTTATACGCTTTTAAATCAGCTGAGTCTGCTAAGTGCATCACCTATAGGGACCTGCATAGAAGGTGTGGTGGACATGTTTGGCCACGACTGAAACTTCCATAGATTTGGACTTTTTTTGCACGTTTGGCACAGAGTGTGAAAGAAGAATTTTCTTGCACTGCTAATGTTTTGCTGAATATATTAATAAACACTCACTCACATTCTGAGCTAATATTATTTATGCAAGGCATTTGGTTACCTGTATTAATATAGACGTTTTAATTTTAAAGCGCTGCTAATATCTTGAGTAAGAACGTTCCTTGGAATAATCTTTGCTGATGATTATATAATTCTAAGTGGTTTTGGATCGCTCAGTTCTCAATGTAGAGCTGGTGGGTACAGCTGCAGCATTGGATCAATGTTGCAGCCATCTAGGTGAGTATAAGGCTGGGTTTTTACACATGCTGCAGCCTCGGCTCACAGCAGGGGGTTCAGTGTGTCCCTGTTCACCAATTTAGGCAAAAATTCGGACCGGAATTTACACCCGAATCAGAATCGGAGACGCACAGAACCCTTTCCAAATGCAGACCGTGGCCACCTGGGAGCTGTGTGAACCAGCTGCATTGAGAGCCGGGCACACTCCCCTGTCATGCGAATTGGATGCGGGGAAAAATCCACATCCAATTTGCATATATGTGAACCCACCCTTAACCACTTCAGCCCCAGGAGCTTTTACCCCCTTCCTGACCAGAGCACTTTTTACAATTTGGCACTGCTTTGATTTAACTGACAATTGCGCGGTCATGTGACGCTGTACCCAAACAAAATTTGCATCCTTTTTTTTTTCCCCCCACAAATGGAGCTGTGTATTTGGTCACCTCTGCATTTTAATTTTTTTGTGCGATCAACAAAAAAAGCGATTAATTTTGAAAAAAAAAAAAAAAAAAAAAACATATTTTTTGCAAATTTCTTCATCAGTCTAGGCCAATATGTATTCTTCTACATATTTTTGGTAAACCAAACGCAATAAGTGTATATTGATTGGTTTGCGCAAAAGTTATAGCGTCTACAAACTATGGGAAAGATTTATGGCATTTTTATTATTTTTTTTTTTTTTTTACTAGTAATGGCGGTGATCTGCGATATTGCGACGGAAAGATCGGACACTTTTGACACATTTTTGGGACCATTGACATTTATACAGCGATCAGTGTTATAAATATGCACCGATTAGGCTGGCTTCACACTGGGGCGGTGCGGGGCGGCGACGGTAAAGCAGCGCTATATTTAGCGCTGTTTTACCCGCGGTATGCGGCCGCTAGCGGGGTGGTTTTAACCCCCGCTAGCGGCCGCAAAAGGGTTAAAAACCTCCGCAAAGCGCCGCTGCAGCGGCGGTTTGCGGGCGGTATCCCCGCGGTTTCCCATTGATTCCAATGGGAAGGAGCGGTATAGGAGCGGTGAATACACCGCTCCTTCACCGCTCCAAAGATGCTGCTAGCAGGACTTTTGTTGCGGTCCTGCTAGCGCACCGCTCCAGTGTGAAAGCCCGCCGGCTTTCACACTGGAGTGAATGGGGCCGGTTTTTTCAGGCGGTATACAGGCGCTATTTTTAGCGCTGTACCGCCTGAAAACCGCCCCAGTGTGAAAGGGGCCTTACTGTGTAAATGTCACTGGCAGGGAAGGGGTTAACACTAGGGGGTGATCAAGGGGTTAATTGTGCGTTCCCTGGGTGTTCTAACTGTGAGGGGATTGGACTGACTAGGAGAGGAGACAGATCATTGTTCCTACTTTGTAGGAACACCTGATCTGTCTCCTCTCCTCTGACAGGACAGGGATTTACGTGTGTACACACACAAATCCCCCTGCTAGCTCTTGTGCACGCGGTCGCTCATTTCCGGCGGCGATCGCGACCACTGGCCATGCGCATCGGTTCCCACCATGCAGCCGGTGCGCGTGCCCTCTGGCAGTTCTTAAGGGGAAACCCGTGTATGGGATTTCCCCCAAGAGAGCCATTGTGCCGCAGTAAATCTGTGGGAACCTGTTAATGTTGTTGTAGGTTTTTATTTTTTAATTATTTTTTCGTGTTTTGTAGCATTTTGTAAACTGTTGTGCTAATATCTTATGACATATAAAATTAAAACTGCCACTTTTTTATTCTCTAGGGTGTCTGCTTTCAGAAAATATATAATGTTTAGGGGTTTTAACTAATCTTCCAGCTTAAATTTTTTTTTTTTTTTTTTTTTAAACATGTACACAACAAATTCAAAAATGACTCCGGGACTGCATTTATTGGGTTTAGTTTTCTTACTATCACCTGCTGACAAGACTCCAACAAAACAGGACACAAGTGAAAATCTGCTCAGTGGTGATCCATACACCAGACAAACATTAATGAATACAGGTAGCATGCAGACAAGTTCTGGTCTTTCTAGCTTGCTGCAAAGACCAGAGACCAGAAGCATGTTGGGTATTGGGTAGGGGTACAACGGATCAAAAAACTCACGGATCGGATCGTTCCTCGGAATTCCACCACCATATAGTCCCAACTGTAATATCCACGTCATCTCCCCCACTGTAATATTGGCTGGGTATTACCGGGTATTGGCTGGGTATGGCCAGGGTATGGGCTGAGCATGGATGTATGTAACTGCAATTGTCACAGAGCAGAGCTGTGGTCACTACAGATCCAGATTATCCAAAATAATTTTGCATGTTTGAATTTTGAAAAATGATCATGTTTTTGATATTAATGTGTAAGTGTACTCTTAGCAGGTCCTGTGGTGCTCTGTTTCTGGGTCCTGTGTCCTGAGGTTGTGGCAGCATTTTACTGACCTAAGTAAAAAAGGAATTCCTGAAAAATTCATTCCAAAGCTTGGGGAAGGTAATTTTTTTTTTTTTTTTTAAATGTATAATTGCCATTTAGATCTATGATACCCTAAGGCAGTGTTTTTCAACTCCAGTCCTCAAGGCGCCCCAACAGGTCATGTTTTCAGGATTTCCCTCAGATGAAACGGCTGTGGTAATTACCAAGGCAAGGAAACTGATCAAATCACCTGTGCAAAATAATGGGAAGCCTGAAAACATGACCTGTTGGGGCGCCTTGAGGACTGGAGTTGAGAAACACTGCCCTAAGGGCTCACTTACACTTGCTTCAACTTCAACACATTAAAGCGCCTACTGCTTAAACATGTGTTTTTGGTGGTGCTTTTTTGAAGCTTGGAAGATGCCCTGTGTATATGCTGATATCTCATACCTGCAATACCTCCAAAACAATGCAAAACTAAAGCTGAATTAAAGCCTCTCAAAAGCTGCAGGTGCTTCAAGCAAGCTTTGCCATAGACTTCTATGGATACTTAGACACTTTGAAGTACCACTAAAGCGACATGGGGTATAATTTGTTAAGCAAAGCAAACCCAAGGTGTAAACAGGACTGTAAGCTAACCATTTTATTAATGACAGGTGCTTTGATTGGTGTTCAAAGAGCTTTAAAAAAGCCTGTCCGAAGCCATGTTTTAAAGCGAGTGTTAATGATATAGTGATTCGTCCGGCAGATAAAAGGGGGGGGGGGGGGTTAGTAGTAATGAGTAAAATCTACTATCAAGCAGAAATGTCGAGGTAATTGAATGATCAAGATACTTATCAAGCACTTAATGGCAACCCTATGTTGATATTTAAGAATAATTTGCATTTACTGATTGAAAATGGCAAAAATAAAGGGATTCTGAATCGTAAAGAAGCATCATACCTTGACCCTTTATATTGTAGGATTCCTATAATATATTTTTTGCCCAAACTACACAAAAATGCTGACCAGCCGCCAGGACGACCAATCGTCAATGGAATAGATTCTGTTACATCGCGGCTAGGTTAATATCTGGACTTCTTTTTACAGCCTCTTGTCATTAAAATGAAAGCTTATTTACGAGAAACTAAGCAGATAATTCAGATCCTTGATAAATTACATTGTACTCCCACTAGTCCCACTGCTGATGTAGGATCGTTATACACCATTATTGACCATAATGCAGCAATAGCTTCAGTGAAATGGGCCCTGGCAGAAACAGACCTTTCTGAAGAGCACATCCAATTTTTATTGGAAGGTCTTGATTTCTGTTTACTTAACAACTCTTTTTGGTTCGACCGTGATTACTTTTTACAGATACGCGGTGTTGCGATGGGTGCCCGTTTTGCTCCCAGTGTGGCCAATTTGTTTATGGTCCACTGGGAGGAAGAAGCAGTTTTTCATAACCGCCCACCGCAATTATCATGTTATAAAAGGTATATTGATGACCTAGTGAGGATATGGGAAGGTGACATGCCCAGTCTACAGCTATTTATGGACAAATTAAATAGTAACGATAGGAACATTAAACTTACTTGGACCTTGAATCCACAACAGATTACCTTTCTTGATTTAGAAATTTTCAAAAAAGATAATAAATTCCAGACGAGGAATCATTTTAAAGTCACTGATCGAAATTCATATATTCCTCTAAATAGTTGCCATCATCGGTTATGGCTATGCAACATCCCTAGAGGACAATTTATTCGCCTCCGAAGGAATTGCACTTCAGAAGATGAATTTTTAATCCAGTCCCAGGTTTTAGCAAATCGTTTCAAACAGGATACGCACAATCAGTGATTGACTCTGAGATTGAGAGGGCAAGAGCCACAGATAGAAATCTTATTGTGGCTGATAGGATTACTAATTCTAATGTCCAGGACAACTCCAAAGGGTTTAAGATGATAATGGACTATAGTATCCAACATAAAAAATTTGAAAAAATAGTAGCCAAGCACTGGCCTATCCTGAAGTACGGTCGAGTACTTGGTCCGTCACTTCCAGACCATCCAGAATTTATTTACCGAAAGGCCCCCTCCTTGAGAGACTGTTTAGCACCAGGAGTGATTGACCCACCTAAAATAGGGGAAAATAACTTATTTAGTTTTTTTACGTTTTTTACGCATGTGGCAGATGTGCGACTTGCAAACACGCTATGAACAATATTAAGAAACGGAAAGATTTTATTTATACTATTACTAAGAAACAATATCTGATTAAAGATCTCATCACATGCACCTCTGTGGGAGTAGTATATATGTTAGAATCTGACTGCGGCCTACAGTATGTGGGCCACACGTCAAGAGCATTACATGTGCGTGTGGGTGAGCATATTAGTAACCATTAAACAAGGAATAAAAACCCATAGTGTGTCTAGGCATTTTCGTAATTGTCACCAACGAGATCCTAAGTGTCTCAAGTTTTGGGGAATTGAAAAGGTCCCTAGACACTGGAGAACAGAAGTAGCGGGATCGCGCGCGATCCCGATGCGCTCGTGTCACCCGGACACGGCGCATCTCGGATCAGCAGGAGGGCTCTGTGATTGGCCCTCCTGATCACATGACGGCCGTGTCCAATCACAGCCGTCATGTGATGTAAGCAAACAGCCGGTTGCTAGGCAATCGGCTCTCCTCTCCTCACACGGAAGTCTTCGATGAGGAGAGGAGAGCGGATCGCTGCAGCCGGCTGATGATCAGTGAGTATTAGCTGTTTTTTTTTACAGCTTTATACTCACTGATCACCAGTGTAGTGTCACCAACACAGTAAACATACATGTCCCCAAATAAAAAAAAACACATGTCCCCCACATATGTCCCAGTAAAATAACAACATGTGCCAATGATTATCTGCACACATATGTCCGTGATCACCTGCACACATCTGTACATGATCATTTGCGTACATACAGTGCCTTGCGAAAGTATTCGGCCCCCTTGAACTTTTCAACCTTTTGCCACATTTCAGGCTTCAAACATAAAGATATAAAATTTAATTTTTTGTGAAGAATCACCAACAAGTGGGACACAATTGTGAAGTGGAACGAAATCTATTGGATATTTTAAACTTTTTTAGCAAAAAAAAAAACTGAAAAGTGGTGCGTGCAAAATTATTCGGCCCCTTTACTTTCAGTGCAGCAAACTCACTCCAGAAGTTCAGCGAGGATCTCTAAATGATCCAATGTTGTCCTAAATGACTGATAGTGATAAATAGAATCCACCTGTGTGTAATCAAGTCTCTGTATAAATGCACCTGCTCTGTGATAGTCTCAGGGTTCTGTTGCAAGCGCAGAGAGCATCATGAAGACCAAGGAACACACCAGGCAGGTCCGTAATACTGTTGTGGAGAAGTTTAAAGCCGGATTTGGATACAAAAATATTTCCCAAGCTTTAAACATCCCAAGGAGCACTGTGCAAGCGATCATTTTGAAATGGAAGGAGTATCAGACCACTGCAAATCTACCAAGACCTGGCTGTCCCTCTAAACTTTCAGCTCAGACAAGGAGAAGACTGATCAGAGATGCAGCCAAGAGGCCCATGATCACTCTGGATGAACTGCAGAGAACTACAGCTGAGGTGGGAGAGTCTGTCCATAGGACAACAATCAGTCGTACACTGCACAAATCTGGCCTTTATGGAAGAGTGGCAAGAAGAAAGACATTTCTCAAAGATATCCATAAAAAGTCTCGTCTAAAGTTTGCCACAAGCCACCTGGGAGACACACCAAACATGTGGAAGAAGGTGCTCTGGTCTGATGAAACCTAAATCAAACTTTTTGGCCACAATGCAAAACGATATGTTTGGCGTAAAAGCAACACAGCTCATCACCCTCAACACACCATCCCCACTGTCAAACATGGTGGTGGCAGCATCATGGTTTGGGCCTGCTTTTCTTCAGCAGGGACAGGGAAGATGGTTAAAATTGAGGGGAAGTTGGATGCAGCCAAATACAGGACCATTCTGGATGAAAACCTCTTGGAGTCTGCAAAAGACCTGAGACTGGGATGGAGATTTATCTTCCAACAAGACAATGATCCCAAACCTACAGCAAAATCTACAAAGGAATGGTTCACAAATAAACGTATCCAGGTGTTAGAATGGCCAAGTCAAAGTCCAGACCTGAATCCAATCGAGAATCTGTGGAAAGAGCTGAAAACTGCTGTTCACAAACGCTCTCCATCCAACCTCACTGAGCTTGAGCTGTTTTGCAAGGAAGGATGAGCAAGAATTTCAGTCTCTCGATGTGCAAAACTGATAGAGACTTGACAAGCGACTTGCAGCTGTAATCGCAGCAAAAGGTGGCTCTACATAGTATTAACGCAAGGGGGTCGAATAATTTTGCACGCCCCACTTTTCATTTTTTTATTAGTTAAAAAATTTTAAAAAATCCAATAGATTTCGTTCCACTTCACAATTGTGTCCCACTTGTTGGTGATTCTTCACAAAAAATTAAAAGTTTATCTTTATGTTTGAAGCCTGAAATGTGGCAAAAGGTTGAAAAGTTCAAGGGGGCCGAATACTTTCGCAAGGCACTGTATGTCCGTGATCACGCGAACCAATTATTATACACTTAACGGAATTTTTTTTACTAAAAACATGTAGCAGAATACATTTTGGCTTAAATTTATGACAAAATTTGATTTTATTGGATTTCTTTTAAAAAAAAGGAGAAAATATTGTTTTTTTTTTTCAAATTTTCCGCTTATATCGCAAAAAAAAAAAAAAAAAAAAAAACGGAGTCATGAATAAATACCACCAAACTAAAGCTCTATTTGTGCAAACAAAACGATAAAAATGTAATTTGGGTACAGCATTGCATGACCGCGCAATTGTCATTGAAAGTGCGAGAGCGCTGAAAGCTGAAAATTGGGCTGGGAAGGAAGGGGGCGAAAGTGCCCAGTATTGTAGTGGTTAAATGATGTTTGGTATTCCGCTTCCCGGCATTTTATTTGTGCTGTACGGACTATGGGGAGTAATCCATGTGACCTATGCAGCGATTGGGCTGCTTTGTCCCGGGACCCGATTGGTCCATTAGCGGTTACCATGGTAGCATATAGCAGAGCCGCCCATCTGCGTGTCATCCTGCCCCACGCTGAAAAAGTCCCGCCTTGGACGTAACGCGTACGGGGGTCAAGGAGCACGTGTGACGTCACCCGCGGCCATCCTGGTTGGCTACACTTGTTGCGCCGGCACTCGGATCTGAGTGCTTGTTAATGTGAGTGTTTTTCTTTACAAATTTTGTGCAATAAATATACCTTATATACACAGAGCACTAAATTGCTTCCTTCTCTTTACATATGCTGGCAAAACTGGATGTGGTGAATTTTTGCTGAGACAAGACCTGAGGTTGCTGCATTGGTTACCATTCCTACCGCTACTGTGTACTGCTTTGTGACCTGTTTCAGGTCGAAGCAGGGAGGTAAGAGGCCATTCTACCTATGGTGAAGGGATAACCGTCACCAGATACTTTCGTCCTGGGCTTGCATTCACTTCACTAAAAGGAATAGTGTTTTTGCACATGCACTTTCTTGGAACTTTTTACTAATAATCTCTGGGACTGATTGCTATTTATTAGTTTTATTTATGATTTTATTGCGCTGCACTATTTAATTTTAAATGTTCATGTGGGGTATTTTTGAGTGTCAGCTTGCAGTTGGGTTTTTTATTTTTTTTTATTTTGTGTCAGCGCTGAGTACTCTTTTTATATTATTAATGAGACTTAGACTGTGACCACCACACTACCAGTTCCTGTGGTTTGCAGTTACCACTGCCAAGAAAACTCTACTTATTTCACAATGTAAGGTCTTTGAAAATCTTGACTTTTCCTGGATGTCATCATTAGCCCTGTATCAATGAGCTACATCTAGAACCTGTTAGTCAGCAAAGCTAATTGCAGTTGATCCACATAGCATATACTCGGGCTGCTCCAAAGATTTCCTAGTGGGTTTATCCTCAGTTTAGACTTCCCAACAAGGCTATGATACAGATATTCACAGGGGACAACCATTGTTTTAATCATACAAAGCCATAGTATAGTGAGGAAGTTTACACATCAATAATGGATCAAATTGAAATGCAATACCTTTAAAACCTGATTAAGATGGGATATGAAAGGTAATCTCATAAAGCAAAGTGGTAGATAGGATCTTTGTAATCGTATAGAGTTGCCTCAAAGTACTTGTCACTCCAAATATTGATGCATCACCAGTAGGGATGGGTCCGGTGCTCGATTCGAACCCAAGTTAGAATCGAGCACCGGGCGTTCGCCCGCTCGGCGAGCCCAGAACTATTTGGGCCGTTTGCATCACATTCGTGTGATGCAAACGGCCCGCAATGCATTGCGGCCGGCGCAGTGCATTGCTGGCTGATGATTGGCCAAGCATGCACTGTGACCCCACATGCTTGGCCAATCACTGCGCCGGCATCGAGAAGAGCAATAATTGGCTACAGGCAGGACGCCTGTAGCCAATTAAAGCTCAGGGGCTTTAGTACACGCCCCACTCTATAAAAGGCTGCCACGCCGTCGGCCCAGGGCACATGTGTTCCGGCTTTTAGAAGAGTGAATAGGCAGTCTGCTGATTGATTTATTCTTTGCTAAACCATTGCTGATTCATTCAATACTGATCATTGCTGCTGATTGCACTGCTGAGTGTGACATTATCTGCTGCTGGGGATTAGTCTGGTGTGTGCGTGCTGTTAGTACAGCATTGCAGTAGCACCAATCGCAGTGCTGTTAGAACAGCATTGCACCCCAACTTTCTGTCCCATCCCAGGCAGGGATTTATAGGAGCCATATCGTGTTTGTGTCCGCACACATAGGAGCTAGTGTGTGTGTTGTCAGCACACATAGGACCTATATTTTTGTGTCAGCACATATAGGACCTATAGTGTGTTGTGAGCACACATCGGACCTATATTTTTTTTGTCAGCACACATAGGACCTATAGTGTGTTGTGAGCACACACAGGAGCTATATTTTTTTGTCAGCACACATAGGAGCTATAGTGTGTTGTGAGCACACATCGGACCTATATTTTTTTTTGTCAGCACACATAGGAGCTATAGTGTGTTTGTGTCAGCACACATAGGACCTATAGTGTGTTGTGCGCACACACAGGAGCTATATTTTTTTGTCAGCACACATAGGAGCTATAGTGTGTTTGTGTCAGCACACATAGGACCTATAGTGTGTTGTGAGCACACATCGGAGCTATATTTTTTTTGTCCGCACACATAGGAGCTATAGTGTGTTGTGAGCACACATAGGAGCTATATTTTTTTGTCAGCACACATAGGAGCTATAGTGTGTTTGTGTCAGCACACATAGGAGCTATAGTGTGTTTGTGTCAGCACACATAGGAGCTATAGTGTGTTTGTGTCAGCACACATAGGAGCTATAGTGTGTTTGTGTCAGCACACATAGGAGCTATAGTGTGTTTGTGTCAGCACACAAAGGAGCTATAGTGTGTTTTTGTGTAAGCACACATAGGAGCTATATTTTTTTGTCAGCACACATGGGAGCTATAGTGTGTTTGTGTCAGCACACATAGGAGCTATAGCGTGTTGTCAGCACACATAGGAGCTATAGTGTGTTGTCAGCACACATAGGAGCTATAGTGTGTTGTCAGCACACAAAGGAGCTATAGTGTGTTGTCAGCATACATAGGAGCTATAGTGTGTTGTCAGCACACATAGGAGCTATAGTGTGTTTGTGTCAGCACACATAGGAGCTTGTGTGTGTGTCAGCACACATAGGAGCTAGTGTGTGTCAGCCCAGTTCTTGTCATCTAAGGCAGCCTCTATCTGCCATAGGGCCCTGTTTCTGTCATCTAAGGCATCCATCTGCAGGAGTTAGTGTGTGTGCTGTGTGACTCCAGCACAATATACACTACCCACTACAATAGCTGGAAGACCGCCAAGGAGAGGCAGACAGTCCCGAGGCAAGAACACAGGGCAAGCAGGCTCTGTTTCTAGAGACAACAGTGCTGGTCGTGGACGTGGTTGTGCATCGTCATCAGCACGTGGCCATGGGACACGCCTGTCTTTGTTTTCGGCAGCTGGACATGTTGAGCCGCATCATGCCGAAGGCTTGGTAGAATGGATGACCAAGCCCTCCTCATCCTCCTCATCCTCTCTCACCCAGGCTCAGGGTATTGGCAGAGCAGCTGCCAACGCGTACTCAATGGCATCATCAGGCACCCCTTCCCTAGACCCACCATGTCCTCCTGAGGAGTCCCCCGAACTGTTTGAGCACAGTGTTGGGTACATGCTCCAGGAGGATGCCCAACGATTTGAAGGCTTGGATGATGATACCCAGCTTGAGGAAGGCAGTAGTGTGCGCGCAGAGAGAGGGGATGCTGAAGGACAGTAATCTGGCAGTCATGTTCCACCAGCTGCAGCTTACTGCCAGGTTTGCTCTAGTGGTGAAGAGGGAGGGGATGATGAGGTCACTGACTCCACGTGGGTGCCTGAAGGGAGAGAGGAGGAGGAGGAGGATGCGGCGGCACATGTCCAACGAGGCAGGATGCCCTCCGGAGGCCAGCTAGAGGCCAGCACACCAACTGAATCACACCGCAGAGCTCCGCCTGTGCAGGGCGCTGCCTCTGCACGTTATCACAAAAGTTCTTTGGTGTGGGCCTTTTTTGAGACGAGTGCATCAGATCGCACCACTGCTATTTGCAATATTTGTCTCAAGCGTATCTCGCGTGACCAAAACATCAGCCGCTTGGGCAACACAAGCATGACCAGACATATGTCGACCTGCCATGCAGCTCGTTGGCAAGCGCACATTAAAGACCCACACCAAAGAACAAAGCGGACCTCTCCTTGCTCCTCATCAGCTGGGATCTCCATCCCCACTATATCTTCAGTCCTCTCTGAAAGCTGCTCTGAGAGGACTGAAGGTGCAGAATTAGGTGTGTCACAACCAAGTACTTGCAGTACACCGACGTCCGATTGTAGCAGGCAAATTTCCCTGCCCCAGCTGCTGGACCGTCGAAAGAAGTATACTCCCAGCCATCCACATTCCCAGCGGTTGAATGCTAGCTTGGCTAAATTGCTAGCACTTCAACTGCTGCCTTTTCAGTTGGTAGACTCGGCCCCCTTCCGTGAGTTTGTTCAATGTGCGGTTCCTCAGTGGCAGGTTTCCCAAACGCCACTTTTTCTCACGGAAGGCGATTCCGTCTCTCTACCGGCATGTGGAAGGCAATGTCCATGCCTCGCTGGAAGGCAATGTCCATGCCTCGCTGGACAGGGCGGTCAGCGGTAAGGTGCATATTACCGCTGACTCATGGTCCAGCAGGCATGGACAGGGACGTTATCTGTCTTTCACGGCCCATTGGGTCACTCTATTGGCAGCTGGGAGGGATGCAGGACAAGGTGCAGTAGTGTTGGAGGTTGTTCCGCCACCACGCCTCCAAAATGCTACTACTGGTTGTGACACACCTCTCTCCTCCACCCCCTCCTCTTCTTTCTTCCATGGCCTCTTCGAGTGCTCTGTCCTCGGAACCAGCGGTGCTCCGTAGGCGTACAAGGGGCTACGCGAGTACGCAGGCAAAAAGATGCCATGCCGTGCTTGCGCTGGTGTGTTTGGGGGACAGGAGCCACACTGGGGCAGAGGTTCTGGCAGCTCTGCAGGGGCAGGCCGAGAGGTGGTTGACACCACGCCAGCTTAAGCCAGGAATGGTGTTTTCTGACAATGACACCAACCTCCTCTCCGCCCTGCGACAGGGGCAGCTCACCCATGTGCTCTGTATGGCTCACGTCCTCAACCTGGTGGTGCAGCGGTTCTTGGGCAGGTACCCAGGCTTACAGGATGTCCTGAGGCAGGCCAGGAAAGTCTGTGTGCATTTCTGCCGATCGTATAATGCCAGTGCTCGGCTGGCTGAGCTGCAAAAGGAGTTGAACCTGCCGAAGAACCGCCTAATATGTGACATGCCCACCAGTTGGAACTCAACGTTGGCCATGCTGCAGCGACTGCACACGCAGCAGAGTGCCATCAATGAGTACCTTTGCGACTACGGCACCAGGACAGGGTCAGGGGAGCTTGGCTTTTTTTCCCCCACGCCAGTGGAGCATGATCAGGGATGCATGCACTGTCCTGTCACCATTTGAGGAGGCCACGAGGATGGTGAGCAGTGACGGTGCATGCATCAGTGACACTGTACTTCTTGTCCACCTGTTGGAGCATACGCTGCATGGGATAATGGACAGGGCACTTAAGGCAGAACAGAGGCAGGAAGAGGAGGACTTCCTTGCCTCTCAAGGCCCCCTTTATCCAGTGTTCTTTCTGTCCCACCCATCACACAGGAAGAGGAGGAGGAGGATTGTGTGAGCATGGAGGTGGAGCCTGGCACTCAGCAGCAGCAGTCTTTTAGGGATGATGTACAGTCCCAACAAACCAGTGGACTTGTACGTGGCTGGGAGGAGGTGGCTGGCGATCATGTCGTCCTCAGTGACCCAGAAGACTCCGGACCGAATGCCCCAGCTAACCTACGTTGCATGGCCTCCCTGATCCTGCAAAGCCTGCGGAAGGATCCTCGTATTCTTCGGATCAAGGAGAGGGACCATTACTGGCTGGGCACTCTCCTTGATCCACGGTACAAGGGTAAGGTTGCGGACCTTATCTTGCCGTCGCAGAGGGAGCAGAGGATGAGACATCTCAGGGAGGCCTTGCAGAAAGGTCTGTGCAACGCGTTCCCAGAAACTGGGAGGTTACAAACTCCTGGTCCTGGACGACGAGTTGCTGAGGCTTCGGTCAGTAGCAGAAGGAGCGGTGGGGAAGGTGGACGTCTGACCGATGCGTTCAGACAATTTTTTTAGTCCGCAGCCCCAAGGTATGATCGGTTCCAGCAACCATCGCCAGCGTCTGATATACATGGTGCAGGAATACCTAGGGGCAAGGTCAGACTTGGACACCTTTCCCACCGAAAATCCTCTGGCTTACTGGGTCTTGAGGATGGATCACTGGCCAGAGCTTGCACAGTATGCAATTGAGCTACTGGCCTGTCCTGCATCCAGCGTTCTTTCCGAACGCACATTCAGTGCTGCTGGAGGATTTGTCACCGATCACAGGGTGCGCCTGTCCACCGACTCGGTTGATCGACTGACCTTCATAATAATGAATCGGTCTTGGATCACCACCAGCTACCAGGCACCTGAAGCGGATATAACTGAATAATTTATAATGTCACATACCTTCAAGACTGCCTATGCTGATGCTGAGTGACTGTCCTGTTATGTTCACTGACTATCCTCTTCCTCCTCCTCAATGATCCATTCCTTGATAGCTTGGAAGAACATTTTTGTTTCTGGGTGCCACCACACCAGTGCCTAAGGCACAATTTTTCAGCCCCTGTGTAACAGGGGCGTGTAATTACAATTTTTTAAGCAATGCTTCGCAACAGGTGTGACTGCTGTGCTCCAAGTACAGTATCTGTGAGGGGTTGCAGTGTTGTGGCACCAGCACCAGTGCCTAAGGCACAATTTTTCAGCCCCTGTTGGGGCGTGTAATTACAATTTTTAGGCAATGCTTTGCAACAGGTCTCATTGCTGTGCTCAGAGTACAGTATCTGTGAGGGGTTGCAGTGTTGTGGCACCAGTGCCTAAGGCCCAATTTTTCAGTCCCTGTTTAACAGGGGCGTGTAATTACAAATCTTGATCTAATAGTTCACAGGGGCCCATTCCTGCGCCCACCAAGAGTAACTGTGAGGGCTTACAGTCTTGTGGCAACACCGCCACCACCAAAGCCCAATTTTTTCTGCCCTGTTCAACAGGTGCATGCAATTACAAATCTTGATCTAATAACTCACAGCAGGGCCCATTCCTGCGCCCACCAAGAGTAACTGAGGGCTTACAGTGTTGTGGCTACACCAACATCTAATGGGGCAAATTTCTGCAGAGTATATACGGCAGGCCCCTACTTTCAAACATCCAACTTACAAACGACTCCTACTTGCAAACGGAAGGAGAAAACAGGAAGTGAGAGGAAATCTACCCCTAGGAAGGGAAATTCGATCCTGTTAGATTTAATTTGGGGAAAAAGGTATCTCCTCTCTACTGATGCTTTATCACCAATCCTTGTTTCAATTAAAACCCCACTTTTCCAAAAACAATTGTCATTGGGATGGAAAGTGAGGTGAAATGTTCTGAACAGAGGTGCAAAGACAGCAAATGTTACAGGGGTGATAACCCCTCCCTATGTTCTCCAAAAAGCTTAAAAATAGATTTTTTAGGGATGGAGCTACACTTCATAATGTACCTGTTCAGATTCTACTTAAGAACAAACCTACAGTCCCTCTCTTGTTTGCACCGCCTATATACTGCTGTTCAGAGTATATAGGGTTGTAGGTATAGGGTTTTATTTTGGGTGCGGGGTCCCCCTTAATATCCATACAAGACCCAAAGGGGCTGGGGGGGGGGGGTGATGGGGTAGCCATGCCATTTTTCTCAAGGATTTTCAGCCATATGGCCAGGACAAGACATGACATTAAAGCCGCAAGTGGTTTTAAATGGCTTCTTTTTTTCCTTTTACAAATGTCATTTTGTGCAGGGACAGTTCTAAACACAGGAAACACATGCCACTTCACAGGCATACTTTAGACACCCCCCAGGTACCATATTTAAAGGAATATTTCACTTTTTTTTTTTTCACTTTATGCATCATTAAAATGACTGCTCCTGAAGTTCTTTTTGCATTAATATATGTCCCCTGGGGCAGGACCCGGGTCCCCAAACCTGTTTTATGACCTTAACATGCATATTGGCCGTTGTAATTAGCAATTTTGATTTCGAACGTTCGCGTCCATTGTAACGAATAGGGTTGGAAAATTTGCGCAAACTTTCGGTCAGTTCGAAGGTTCTGGTGCGAACCGAACCCGGGGGTGTTCGGCTCATCCCTAATCACCAGGTTGATTTATTCTGCAATTCTGTATCTGCAGTATCAAACATACAGCATATTTGGACTGAAACAACTAATCAATTTAATGGGTAATAAAAATAGTTGCCGGAACCCTGCGGAACTCATTACCCTTTCTCTATACATTCCTCTCTTTCCTTCTACCCTTCTTCCCTTCTTATCTTTATTTATATCCATATTTACTGCTTGAATGTGGAAGCTCCCACATATGCTACCTATGATCATATAGAATTTTTACAGTTATAATTGTATAAATTAAGATATTTCAAGATATTTCAGAACAGTTGCTTATAACTTTATTACTTAAAAAAAAAAAAAAAAAAAAATATATGCTATATATATATTTATATATATTATATATAATAATATATAATATATATATATATATATATATATATATATATATATATATATATATATATATATATAATAGCAATCTGTACTATTCTTTGCATTTATATAACTGAGCTTCATTAATTTGATTGATAACAGATTATATTGTACACTTGTATAATTTACCTTTTGAATACATAATAAAATATTTTGACAAAGAAAAATAGTTGCCGGGATTTTCACTACAGATTAGTTGGTCAGCCAATTATTTGGCCTGCATACAGAATGCTTTATTTGTTTACATGTCAGTATAAACAATGCAGTACATATACAGTTCAGTACACCATCCATACATATCTGTAGCACACATACAGCTTAGTACAACATCCATACAGTGGGGATGGAAAGTATTCAGACCACCTTAAATTTTTCACTCTTTGTTATATTGCAGCCATTTGCTAAAATCATTAAAGTTAATTTTTTTCCTCATTAATGTACACACAGCACCCCATATTGACAGAAAAACACAGAATTGTTGAAATTTTTGCAGATTTATTACAAAAGAAAAACTGAAATATCACATGGTCCTAAGGCCTCATGCACACGGACGTTTTTACAGACACTTTTTTTGAGCATTTTTTGCAGCTTAAAAACGCCTGTCCATGTTAGTGTATGGCTTCATGCCCACCTAGGCCTTTTTTTAGAGCTGCAAATGGCATAGGCGGTTTTAAGCTGTAAAAAAAAAAACCCAGGACCAGTGCGTTCTGAGGCTCCAGCATTAGAGCTGTAAAAATGTCAGCAAAAGGTGTTAAACAGCAATTAACAAGGCTTAACGCTGTGTTAAGCCTCGTCCGGCGTTTCTGTCTCTATTCAAAATCAATGGTTCCCTATGGGAGCCCATTGATTTGAATAGAAGTCGTACCAGAAGTCGGATCAAGATGATCCGACTTGCGGTGCGACTTGTGTGCTGAGGATCTTGAAGGGGGAACCCCGCAAAAATGTAAAAAAATAATTTGCGTGAGGTTCCCCCCAAGATGATACCAGGCCCTTCGGTCTGGTATGGATCTTAAGGGGAAACCCCACACTGAAAAAAAGGTCCCCCCAAAGATCCATACCAAACCCTTATCCGAGCATGCAGGAAGGAAGGAAAGGGGGCAAACACCGCCCCCCTCCTGAACCGTACCAGGCCGCACGCCCTCAACATGAGGGGTTGTGTGCTTTTGGGGCAGGGGGGCTTGTTGATGAGGACAAGGGCCTCTTCCCGACAACCCTTGCCCAGTGGTTGTCGGGGTCTGCGGGCGGGGGCTTATCGGAATCTGGGAGCCCCCTTCAATAAGGGGGCCCCCAGATCCCGGCTCCCCACCCTATGTGAACGAGTAAGGCATACCCCTACCCATTCACCTGGGGGGAAAAGTGTCAAAAAAAAACACACTACACAGGTTTTTTAAAGTCATTTATTAGGCAGCTCCGGTGGTCTTCTTCCGACTTCGGGGGTCTCTTGCGACTTCTCCGGCCTCTTCTCCCACTCTCTGATGCCTTGTGACGGGCTCCAACGCTATCTTCTTTCAGCTCATTTACTAGCGTTGGCCTGGTCTTCTCCACCGCCGCCGTTCTCTTCTCTCTTCTCTCTTCCGATGTTGACACGATGCTGTCTCCCGCTGTAATGCGGTGTACGCGGTGCGTTGCGATTGCGTCGTGTCAACATCAGAAGAGAGAGGAGAACGGCGAAGGAGAAGACCGGGCCAACGCTAGTAAAAGAGCTGAAAGAAGATAGCGTTGGAGTCCGGCAGAAGGCACCAGAGAGCGGGAGAAGAGGCCGGAGAAGTCGGAAGAGACCCCCGAAGTCGGAAGAAGACCGCCGGAGCTGCCTTATAAATTACTTTAAAAACCTGTGTGTGTGTGTGTGTGTGTGTGTGTGTGTGTGTGTGTTTTGTTTTTTATTTTTTACACTTTTTTTTTCCCCCAGGTGAATGGGTAGGGGTACCCCTTACTCGTTCACATAGGGTGGGGTGCCGGGATCTGGGGGGCCCCTTATTGAAGGGGGCTCCCAGATTCCGATAAGCCCCCGCACGCAGACCCCGACAACCCTTGTCCTCATCAACATGGGGACAAGGTGCTTTGGGGTGGGGGGCGCAGGGCCCCCCTTCCCCAAAGCACCACCCCCCCCCATGTTGAGGGCATGCAGCCTGGTACGGTTCAGGAGGGGGCGGTGTTCGCCCCCTTTCCTTACCTACCGGGCTGCGTGCTCGGATAAGGGTTTGGTATGGATCTTTGGGGGGACCCCTCGTCATTTTTTCGTTGTGGGGTTCCCATTAAGATCCATACCAGACTGAAGGGTCTGATATCATCTTGGGGGAACCTCACGCAAAAATGTTTTTCAAATTTTTGCGGGGCTTCCCTTCAAGATCCTCAGCACAGAAGTTGCACCGCAAGTCGGATCATCTTGATCCGACTTCTGATACGACTTCTATTCAAATCAATGGGCTCCCGTAGGAAACTATTGATTTTGAATAGAGACACATGGCTGAAAGCTAGCACGCATTAACGTACATTGAATTCAATGCAAAACGCTGAAAAAAAATCTCGTTTTTAACGCTGCTTTTTTCCTGGCTTTACAGCCCGTTTTTTAAAACGTCAATGTGCATGAGGCCTAAGTATTCAGACCCTTTGCTGTGACACTCATATATTTAACTCAAGTGCTGTCCATTTCTTCTGATCATCCTTAAGATGGTTCTACATCAGGGATCCTCAAACTACGGCCCTCCAGCTGTTGCAGAACTACACATCCCATGAGGCATTGTAAAACTCTGACATCACAGACATGACTAGGCATGATGGGAATTGTAGTTCTGAACAACTGGAGGGCCATAGTTTGAAGACCCCTGTTCTACACCTTCATTTGTGTCCAGCTGTGTTTGATTATACTGATTGGACTTGATTAGGAAAGCCACACACCTGTCTATATAAGACCTTACCGCTCACAGTGCATGTCCGAGCAAATGAGAATCATGAGGTCAAAGGAACTGCCTGAAGAGCTCCGAGATAGAATTGTGGCAAGGCACATATCTGGCCAAGATTACAAAAAAAATTCTGCTTCACTTAAGGTTCCTAAAGCCCCATACACACGGTCGGACTTTTTCATGGATTCTGTCCGATCGGACAATGTTGTTGAAAAATCAGACCGTGTGTATGCACCATCGGACAGTGTTCGTCGGTTTGTCCGACGGACAAAGTCTTATCTCCTGCTGGAAAGATTTGCCGTCAACCCGGTCCGATCACACCAAACCCGATCGTGTGTACGGTTGTCCGACCGGACAAAGTGCTACGCATGCTCAGATCACATTACAAGACCAAAGCTATTGGCTACTAGCCTCTACGTTGTCCCGTCGTAGGCAACAAACGTCACCACGTTCAGAATGATCGGATTTTCCGACAACTTTGTCCGACCGTGTGTACGCAAAACCAACATCGGACAAAGTACGACGGACATGATCCGACGGACCTGGTCCGCGGATTGTCCGACCGTGTGTATGGGGCTTAAGAGCACAGTGGCCTCCATAATCCTTAAATGGAAGAAGTTTGGGATGACCAAAACCCATCCTAGAGCTGGCCGTCCTGCCAAACTGAGCTATCGGGGGAGAAGAGCCTTGGTGAGAGAGGTAAAGAAGAATCCAAAGATCACTGTGACTAAGCTCCAGAGATGCAGTCGGGAGATGGGAGAAAATTGTAGAAAGTCAACCATCACTGCAGCCCTCCACCAGTCGGGGCTTTATGGCAGAGTGGCCCGACGGAAGCCTCTCCTCAGTTCAAGACACATGAAAGCCTGCATGGAGTTTGCTAAAAAAAAACACCTGAAGGACTTCAAGATGGTGAGAAATAAGATTCTTGGACTGATGTGACCAAGATAGAACTTTTTTGCCTTAATTCTAAGCAGTTTGTGGAGAAAAACAGGCACTGCTCATCACCTGTCCAATACAGTCCCAACAGTGAAGCATGGTGGTGGCAGCATCATACTGTGGGGGTGTTTTTCAGCTGCAGGGACAGGATGACTGGTTGCAATCGAGGGAAAGATGAATGCGGCTAAGTACAGGGATATCCTGGACAAACCTTCTCCAGAGGGCTCAGGACCTCAGACTGGGCCGAAGGTTTACCTTCCAATAAGACAATGACCCTAAGCACACAGCTAAAATAACGAAGGAGTGGCTTCACAACAACTCCGTGACTGTTCTTGAATGGCCCAGCCAGAGCCCTGACTTAAACCCAATTGAGCATCTCTGGAGAGACCTAAAAATGTCTGTCCACCAACGTTTACCATCCAACCTGACAGAACTGGAGAGGATCTGTAAGGAGGAATGGCAGAGGATCCCCAAATCCAGGTGTGAAAAACTTGTTGCATCTTTCCCAAAAAGACTCATGACTGTATTGGATCAAAAGGGTGCTTCTACTAAATACTGAGCAAAGGGTCTGAATTCTTAGGACCATGTGATATTCCAGTTTTCCTTTTTTAATAAATCTGCAAAAATGTGAACAATTTCTGTGGTTGTCTGTCAATATGGGGTGCTGTGTGTATATTAATGAGGAAAAAAAATGGACTTTAAATAATTTTAGCAAATGGCTGCAATATAACACAGAGTGAAAAATTTAAGGGGGGTCTGAATACTTTCCGTCCCCACTGTATATGTCAGTATACACCGTGTAGAGCACATGCAGCTTAGTATACTGTTCATACATGCCAGTAATTGCCTGAGAACTTGTGAATGTGTGAGGAGCAATGCGTCATGGGCAGTGATGTAAGTAACTCAGTTAAAATAAACTGAGTTACTTAACGCAGTTACTTTTAGAGGGTAACAAGTAATCTAACTGATTACTCTTCCCCCTCATGGTAACGCAGTTCCCATTACTTGGGCGGCTTTACCCCAATTACATCTACTGCCGTAGCCGCGCTGCCTGCCCGTTCGTTCCGCCGCGGGGAGGGGGGCTTTCGCCCGCTAAGCTGAGAAGAGGCTGAGACTCAGAGAGACTGTCTGGACCGCCCCGCCTAGCCAGAGAGAGAGAATGTAGGGAGGCGGGCGGACACTGAAAAATGAAGTCAGCTGACACCAATCGAGTGAAGGGGAGGGTCTCTCTCTCCCCAATGCGGAAAGGCATCCCTGGAGGCATTCAAGTAAGTGACTGTCTGATGATTCGAATTGCAGTGCAATCAATTCATCCCAAGTCCTCCACCACCTGTACTTCTTACTGATCCTATCCCTACCCACCCACCATCAGGGTATGGGGGGATAGGGTAGGGATGAGATCAGTGGTGGTGGGGGATGGGATCAGTAAGTGGCAGAGGTGGTGGTGGGAGAGGATGGCACCACCACCGCTGCCACCCCCCCCCCCCCCCCCCAAGTACCACCGCTGTTACCCCCCCAAGTACTGTACACCACCACCACTGCCACTCCCCAAGTACCACCGCTGCCACCCCTGTCAGTTACTTAGCTGAGTAACTAATTACTTTTCCAATGTAGTAACCAAGTTACTAACGCAATTACTTTTTGGGAGAAGTAATTTGTAACTTAACTAATTTTTTAAAGTAAGATGACCAACACTGGTCATGGGACATGTAGTCCTGGGAAGGAGAAGGAAATGATATAAGGGCTCCATGCAAGGAAGATTGGCATCTGAAGTCTGAGAAGCTGGAGGCGGGTCGCGGGGCAGCACACCATCTGACTGCTCATCAGGCAGCAGGCTGAACATCAGGCAGAGGACCACCAGACTAGGCAGTAGGTGGAGGATCAGTGGCATCAGACTGGATGTGGGTAGCAGGTCGAAGCTCAGTAGAGTCAGACTGGAAGGCTGAAACATGGGCTTGATACATGGTGGCTTTGGGAAATGGTCAAGGACCCCACTTGGCTGAATAAATCAGTCTGTCCCAAGGATGGATAGAGCTTTTTGGGCCAGTTCAAGCAGATGCAATTGTGGTAGGATGAGGCCTGGCCATTGAGAGTCCCAAATATAGAAAGTCAGAAGACTGAGCAGAGGATGAGTCGGAAGTAGACTGACCCATAGATGACGCAGTGGCAGGCAGGCCTAGAACAGAAGGCTTAATTGATATGGGCTTGACCAAAGCTACTGGCATGGTGGCAGACTGGACCGGATCGGCTGGTGTGGAGGCAGGAGTGCATAGTTGCAGAATAGTGCGAGTTGGAAAGAAGATTCAGTTTCTTTTTAGGTTTAGATGCTGAAGTTATGCAAGTGATAGCAGGGCTGTAAGCTGGATGTGCAGCTGATGGAGGAGTAGAACTGAGAGATAAAGAAAAGGAAGGAGTAGTTACTGAGGAGGGTTTCTAAGGGGTCGCCAAGGGCAACGAAGTAAAAGGGGAAATTTTCAGTGGGTTAAAGGCAGAAGTGCAGCTAGTGGAGACAGGGTACTGACATGGTTGGAAGCCAAGTATTCTGGGCTGCAATGTGGTTGCCATGGGTGACAGAGGATGCTACTTGAGCAAGCTGGTTTCTAGCAGCAGGAATGGATTGTGCAAGCTGACTGAGGCTTAGTGCAATATGTCCGACAGGGCCGTCTTTAACCACTTCCATACTGGGCTAATTCTGGCACTCCTCTCCAACATGTAAAAAAATCAGAACCCCCAAACATTGTGTTTTTTTTATTTTTATTTTTTATCAGACACCCTAGGGAATAAAATGGTGGTCGTTGCAACTTTTTCTCGCACGGTATTTGCACAACAATTATTCAACTGCTTTTTTTTGAAAAATGAATTTAATTTCATGAATTAAAAAATAACAAAAGAGTAAAGTTAGCCCAATTGTTTTGTATAATGTGACAGATGATGTTACGCCAAGTAAATACCCAACATGTCGCGTTTTTAAAATTGCGCCCACTCATGGAATGGCGCCAAACTTTGTTACTTGAAAATCTCCATAGGCAATGCTTTCCATTTTTTTTACAGGTTACCAGTTTAGAGTTACAGAGGTGCTAGAATTGTTGCTCTTACGCACACGGCGATGCCTCACATGGTGTGGTTTGAATGGCGTTTACATATGTGGGCGGGACTTGCTTGTGCGCTTGCTTCTGTGCGCGAGCTACCGGGGACAGAGGCGCTTTAAAAAAAAAATTTATTTTTTTGCTTATTTTACTTTATTTTTACACTTTCTCTTTAAAATTCGTTTTATTAAAAAAATTTTGATCACTTTAATTCCTATTACAAGGAATGTACACATCCCTTGTAATAGGAATGGTGTGTGACGGGTCCTCTTTGTGGAGAGATGCGGGGTCAATAAGACCCCACATCTCTCCTCCAGGCTGGAAAGCATGAGATAGAAAAAAGAAAATCATGATCCCATGCTTTCCAGCCACGCTCGTGGCTTTGTTTACAAGACGTGACGCCATACCATCGCGCCCGGGCCTCCGATGGTCAAAGAGATTTAATCTCTATGACCGTCATCCGGCGGCGGCCGATTCTTTCTCTGGGTCCCCGATGGCACGGGAAAGCCCAGAGAAGCACCGGAGGGCGGTGAGAGGGGGGTGTCCCTCCCGTCGCCTGTAAGAATGATCTAGCTGCTGAACTGCCGCTATGATCATTCTTACGGTGCGCAGAATCGCGGGCTAAAAAAGAGGATATCTGAATGATGCCTGTAGCTGCAAGCATCATTCATATATTCCCACTAAAAGTCAAGGACATCATATGACATACTTGGGCTGGAAGTGGTTAAGGCAGGGCAAAAGGGGCAGCTTCCCAGGGCCCCATGTGGGGACAAAAGTAGCTGCCTCATACTTGCCAACTATCCCAGTTTAAATTCCCTTGTCCCTTGAAGTTTTAGTTCTGTGCTGTGTCCCGATATCTCAGTGTGAAGTTTTATTACTAATGTTGCCCAGCTCTGCCCTATTGCCGTGTACAGATGACTCCCCTGCAGACCGTGTGTTTACATGTAAATAACCTGCATTAATATGTAAATAGCTGCAAACCAGCGGCATTGATATGCATACGAATGCCATCTCTATTTACATATCATGCCCCTCATGAGGTCATATCCACCATCACTTCTGCTGAATGCTGCTCACTGGGGAGGTAAAGGGGGGCATGCTGGAAAGTTTTGCCTACAACTGGTCATTAAGCCTAACATCAGCCTGTTCTGCAAAGGTAAGCAAATTGGAGGTGGAACCCTTCTTCAAAATAACATGGTGCCACAGCAACCTGAATTTTGGTGCATGTGAATACGCACATCTCAGCAGATGCGTGAGGGTGTAATTAACAATTAATGGCACTGCTGTGTATCTGCTAAAGGGCAGCATGTTTCTGTGGTGTCAAAGCGATTTTGCATGCGTTCCTGACACACACAAATGCGAACGCAGGCTAAATGTCTGTTACATTGGTGGTCAATGTACCGTATTTGCCGGCGTATAAGGCGACACGGCATATAAGACGACCCCCTACTTTTCCATTAAAAAATTTGGTTTTGTGCAGTACTCACTGAATAAGACGACCCCCCTTCAGCGGTAATACCATATCTTCAGAGACGAAGTTGGCGCCAGGTAACATGCTGTCCCACACAGTATACATACAGTATACCGCCCTGAGCCAATCACAGCGAGCTATGCATTCTATTATTGAATACAATGCCTGCTCGGATTGGCAGAGGCTGTTACATCATCTCATTACATTGGGGCTTGGTGTACAATCCTTTCATTTACACTAGTGGCCAGTGTGAGTGTCCCCCTTGGTCAGTGTAACTCCCTCCCTACATTGGTGGTCACTGTGAATGCTCCTATTACATTGGTGGCCAGTGTAGAAACTCCTCTTTATATTGGTAATTGGTTAGTGCAGTTTGGCCACACCCAGCGTTCGATGTAGTTTGGCGGGGGACCTGGTTGAGTTCCTGCAACCACAATGCTGATGCAGCCCAGTTTGACATCCCTGCCCATGGCTTTCCTTTCTTCCTTCCAAAGATGGTTTCAACATTCTGTCTTAATAAGGACAAAAGACATACAGTAAACCCCCGCTCTATCAGGTTCAGTTTTTGCGGTCCCGGTATATCGTATATAATTAGGACCCGTTATTCCGATATCGCGGTAATATTTTGCGGTTATGTAACGGTTAATCGGAGCGAGGCAGCGGTGGAACGCATGCCTCGCTTGTGGACCGCACCGAGCGTGTTGACGTTAGAGGGGGCGGTAACTGTGCTTGTACTGTACTTGTGCCAACCACAAGCAAGGATACAGTAGCTGCAAACATGCCACCCAAACGCCGATCATCTAAAGCCCCATACACACGGTCGGATTTTCCGATGGATTCTGTCCTATCGGACAATGTTGTCGGAAATTCCGACCGTGTGTAGGCACCATCGGACATTTTCCATCGGATTGTCGGACGGACAAAGTTGTATCTCCTGCTCTAAAAATTTTCCGACAACAAAGTCCGATCACACCAATTCCGATCGCGTGTAGCGAATTCCGACGGGCAAAGTGCCACGCATGCTCAGATCACATTACAAGACCAAAGCTATTGGCTACTAGCCTCTACGTAGTCCCGTCGTAGGCAACAAACGTCACCACGTTCAGAATGATCGGATTTTCCGACAACTTTGTCCGACCGTGTGTATGCAACACCAGTGTCGGACTAAATCCGTCGGACCAAATCCGATGGATTTGGTGGTCGGATTTTCCGACCGTGTGTATGGGGCTTAAGGCTACGGCTTCTGGTGAGCCACAAAAGAAGAGGAAGTTCCTTACAATAATGGAGAAGGTGAAACTTCTTGACATGCTAAAGGAAGGACAGAGTTATGCTGCTGTAGCCCGCCATTATGGTATGAATGAGTCAACTATTCGCTACATCAAGAAGGATGAGAAGAATATCAGGGCAACTGCTGCACTGTCCATCAACCAAGCTGCAAATGAGTTGTTTCTTCCCGCAATAAAAACATTGTTAGGATGGAAACTGCGTTGGCCATTTGGATCCAAGATTGCAGAAAAAAAGCATCACATTGGATGGTAACACCATCAGGACCCAGGCAAAGAAGCTGTACGACACTTTTGCCAATCAAGGAGGCTCTGAAGGAGGCTCTGCTGCAGCTGAACAGTCAGACAGCGATAATCCTGATCTGCCTTCTAGTACATCCGGAGGTTTTTCTGCCAGCAAGGGATGATTTGACCGCTTCCAGAAACGCTATCAGTTGAAGAGCGTTTCATTGCAAGGTGAAGCTGCATCTGCAGACAAAGAAGCTGCTGCAAGGTACACTGAGACCTTCAAGAGTATCATTGAGGAGGGTGGGTACCAACCAGTGCAAGTCTTTAATATGGATGAGACCGGCTTGTTCTGGAAAAGAATGCCCAAACGGACCTACATTATGAAGGAGGAAGCCCGAGCACCTGGATTCAAGGCTTATAAGGACAGAGTAACCTTGGTTATGTGTGGAAATGCTGCTGGGTTTATGATCAAGCCAGCCCTGATCTACAAGGCCAAGAACCCCAGAGCACTGAAGAATAAAAACAAGAACCAGCTACCAGTCCATTGGATGCATAACAGTAAGGCTTGGATGACTAAAGTCCTCACAACTGAGTGGTTCCATAATTGTTTCATCCCAGCCGTCAAGGTCTACCTTGCCCAACTTGGCATTGGTTTTAAGGTGCTTCTGCTGATGGATAATGCAGGAGGCCACGCCATGGATCTATCATACGAAGGAGTGCAAGTTGAGTTCCTTCCACCCAACACCACGTCTTTAATTCAGCCCATGGACCAGGGGGTGATACGAGCATTCAAGGCGCTGTACACTCGCAACTCCTTGAATCATCTTGTCGAATCCATGAACAATGATGAAAATTTCAATTTGAAGGACTACTGGTGTAATTACACCATTGCAACCTATCTGGAGAACATACAAAAGGCCCTCAAGGAGATGAAGAAGGAGATGAAGAAGGCAATTAGGCTGGCCAAGTTGCTAGGAGGCGAAGGTTTTCAGGATATGACCCAGGACGACGTCAATGACCTAATTGAAACCCATTCAGCTCCACTTACCGATGAGGATCTGACAGAACTCGCCAAGTCAGCGAGTGAGGAGGAAGTGGAGGAACAGGAGGAGGAAGAAGATGAAGGCTTGTCAATTGAGCCAATGACCTGAAACAGATGTTAGCTGAGTGGGATCCTGACATGGTTCATTCACTGCAGTTCCAAAACAGCATTGATGGAGCCATCCAGGTGTACAAGAACCTCCTCGCCCAAAAGAAGAAACACGCCCAGCAACTGTCTATAACTATGTTCTTCCCAAAACAGAAGAAGGCCGCATCCACCCGGCCACCTCTGATGTAGAATTTGAGGTTCTGGAGCAGCAAGAAGACAACCCACCTACACCTGAAGAAGCTCCTGCTGAACCTGCACCTTCAGAAGAACAGTAGCTGCTCTTATTTGCTTATACTGTAGTCATCTTCTTTTCTGCTGAGTAGTGAGTACAGTACTGTACATACAATACTGTACTCTATTTTTTACTGTACAGTATACTGTACTGTTAACAAAATATTTTTGTGTGATCTCTCTCTCTATCTTTTTTTGTGTTTTTTTATATTGCTTAAAAGTGTGTTTAAAGACCTTTTAAATGCTATTAAAAAGTTAACAAAACATGCCTAGGGTGTATTTAAATAGGGTCTTTCTATTTCGCGGTTTTTCACTTTTCGCGGGTGGGTCCGGAACGTAACCCTGCGATGGAGGGGGGTGTACTGTATATTGTTAGGTGTTTTGGTTATTTTTACCCACTTCCTGTGTATAACAATGAGCTAAATTCTGATACTTAATGCTAAGTATGACATTATTCATGGTTGAAAACTAGCTAGGGTCTGACTTATTCTGTAAAACATTTTATAGACTTACCTGCAGCACAAAAACCTAGTATATATGCAAAGTTCAATTTTTGTAAACTTTATACCACAGTTAACGGAATGACAGATTTCAAGCAGATTTTCCATTTTGTTTTTTCTATTCATGCATGTTGAAATTGCCAACTCCAAATCGACTTGCCCGTGGCAATTTTACTTTGCATGAACATCTGTTTTAAAATAAACAGATTTTTAAATTTAAGGTGACACTGCTAATAGAAATATTTTTTCAGGCAATTGCTCCTTTGCTTTTCTGGCCGCCTCCTACCTCATGCACCAAAAACACATTAAATATACAACAGCACATTAAATATACAGTGCACAGACTTTTAACAGCTCCAAGACAGTTTAATTTTTGATTTCCCCCAAGTCCAACACCTGATCTACCATATGCTTTGAATCTTTGTAGCTTCAAAAGATTATAGGCTGGTCCCAAGGGTTGAATAGTTAGAGCAGAGTGACAGATCATTTATACCAGAAGGGTTTAGTTCAGATTGTCAAGGTCCTACAAAGAATGTACAATCTATGAATAAAACAATGGGTCTTGTTCTGGCTTCATAGCATTGAGGTAACTTTTTTTTTTTTTTTTTTTGTCTGAGAGTCTTTATGACACTCTGGACATTTAGCAAATAGAAACATATAGATTGAAAGTGTTTCCTCCTATGAACTGTATTGTTCAATTTAATGATAGCAGTGCCTTGATTAGGTTTTGGCTCTCATAATCGGAGGTGTAAATAGCATAGCAGTAGATAAGTAGCATATACCCAGAATGGGAAAGATAGTATTGTAGTAGAATTGCTAGCAACTATTCTGTAGGTAGCTGAAAGATCTAATACACGAACACATAGCTTGACCTCAACTGTGATTCATTTGCATTCTATAACCCATTTGTATCCATTACTCAATAAGCATTGGCTTTTTATACTAGTTACTTCCATGGGATACTATGTGATTTCAGATGCCTGGACGTACATACACGAATTCCTCTCTTGTATGCCATCGCCTTGTGTATATAGATAACAAAATTATTCGCTCAATGTTCAGCGCTTTGTTTATATGCTAATTAAACAATTCTATAATTTCTCCTACCACGTGTCTTGTGCCTCACTCAAAGTCCCAAAAAACGTTTTCTTATTGCTGAAAGATCTAATTTCCCCAGTGTAAATGGGTGGTTATGGTGTTTAAAGTAAAGGTAAACCCTTACTGAATGTGAAATAACTGCCCAGCGTTTGCTGCAGGCGTGACCTCCCCTGGTTTGGCGAGTTGTAACGGACCAAGGACCGAATACATCAAGGCCCACACTTGTAAAGGGAGGATCTGAGTTAAGTCTGTCAGGTGGAAGGTCAGCCATCTTTTGGGTTTGCAAAGGTCCACGGAGTTTGTGGCAGGTAACGCAATTAAAGATACTCTTGCTCACACATCTTTTTGCTCCTATTATCCACAGTCCAGCAACCCTCAAAGCTCCTTCAGTGAATAGTCGGCCTTGGTGTTTAACTTGACTGTGATAGTGTTGTACAAGCAGGGCAGTGACATGGTGCTGAGCTGGGAGAATGAGAGGATGCTTCTCGTCATACTCCAAGGTAGCTTCTTTAAGGCGTCCTCCGATTCTCAACAGGTTACTGCTGTCGAGGAATGGATCGAGTTTCCTGAAGACGCTGTCTTTAGGGATTGGCTTTTTGTTGTTAAGACAGTCAATCTCTCTAGCAAAGGTCTCTTGCTGCACAGTGTAAATGATCAATGTTTTGATTGCTCTAGGTCAGTAACTGAGTAGGTATTTTTACAGTGGTGCCAGCCTTTTCAGTTAGTCCTTTTCCCAAAGGAACGAGCTATGTGGGATAAAGTAGTAATGGCTCAGTGTCTGGTTTTCTCTGGAAATTACATTTAAGAACAAACATTTAAGGACTTGTTCCTTGTTATTAGGTAGACGCTGTCTATGACTGCATCTACCAAGCCCGAGAATTGTTTGATCTGCAGGGCCAGTAAACCATGTTGTGTCCTTAAGACAGTTGGCTGGGACAGCTCTGGTCGCTAGGTCTGCAGGGTTGTGTTTAGTTGGAACGAAGTGCCACTGTTTTGGTGGTCTGGGTCGCTGTCACAAGCGTGGTCATCTGTGTCTGGGTATACCCCAGGACTTTTATGTCAGTAAGTGTCTGGTTTTCTCTGGAAATTACATTTAAGGGAGGCAAAGCATTTAAGGACTTGTTCCTTGTTATTAGTGGTGGGGTTTAAAAAGGTGCGACCCAATTGTTTGATTATTTGCAAGAAAAGTCTTTCTTCAAAGGACATTGCTACCTGCTGGTCTTACTTTATGAACCTGCAAAATGTCTCTACCCAGGAGCAGCATTAACTGTGCTTGCTCATCATATTCTGGTAGGAGATGGGCCAAGGTATGAGGTTGGTGAATTGCTGCATCTGGTGTAGGGATTTCTGTCCGGTTGTCAGGAATCTGGTTGCACTCGAGTATGGTGGGTAAAGATAGGCGAGTCCGACCGTCTATGGACTCTATACAGAAGGCGGGATGGCTCTTCTCCCCGCCGTCTCAACAGTACCCGCACAAAGTCTTTAGGGAATAAGGGGAGCTTGGACCCCTGACACCGAAGGTGTCAAAGAATATGGATCTAGCCATAGAGTGGTTGCTTTGGTCATCTAAGAGTGCATACATCTTGACAGCTTTGTTTCTGTGCCCGCTGGATGCTCTAATAAGTTCAAGACCTTGCAGGATCTTTGCATACCTCAGTACACTGTGAAACCATTGAGCTTCCCGACCGGTGCACGCTTTTCGAAGGTCCTGCATTTTGGTAGAGGGTAGAGGGCACTGCTTGCTAGGATCTCTGACTTTGTCGCCGAAAAATGGAGAACACATGAGACTTGTTCACGGTCACTGGCATCCTTGGCTGTGCTGTTTGAAGCTAGGGGGCGTGACTGATGCAACTTAGCTTGCTCTGAAACAAAACTCCTTTCCCTGATAGCTTGTGGAGGAGGAAGATAGATATGGGCTTACCTTCGATGCCACGGATGGGGAGAGATGGCATCTAGGCTGCTGCCATGATATGAACATGCTTATCACTGAGGTTGCTTCACTTCCTGACTAAAGAGGATATGACGATTTTTACATCACTTCCTAAGTAACTGGATATCTCTTATAAACTATATTAATGTTTGAAATGGAACAGGCATATAGAACCATATGTGACCCACCTTTGTTGTAGGTCTTCATTAGCAGCTGTTATTTTCATGAAAACTGTCAGTTACAAAAAAGAGAAAAAAAAATAATCCCTCTGGCCGCATCCAGGGACGGACAGGCATAAGGGCGTATATATATACGTCCCCTTTTAAGATGCCGCCGTGCCATCGGTCGCTCGCGCCGGTCGGGACCCCCGTGAGGCCGGTCGCGGATCCCGCGGACTCGATCGCCGAGGGGGACACCCGGGATCGTCTCGCAGGAAGGCTGAACGGGGAGATGCGGAAATAAACAGCATCTCCCCGTTCTGCCTAGCAACTAGTGACGCTGATCTCTGCTCCCTGTGATTGGAGCGGAGATCAGCATTCACTAGCTGACAGCCACACCCCCCCCACAGTAAGAAACACACCCCTAGGCATACTTAACCCCTACGCTGCCACCTAGTGGTTAACCCCTTCACTGCCAGTGTCATTTATACAGCAGTCAATGCATATAAATAGCAATTTATATAGCAATTGATTGCTGTATAAATGATAATGGTCCCAAAAATGTGTCAAAAATGTCCGATGTGTCCGCCATAATGTCGCAGTCACAATAAAAATCGCTGATCGCCGCCATTACTAATAAAAAAAAATTAATAAAAATGCTATAAAATTATCCCCTATCTTGTAAACGCTATAACTTCTGCGCAAACCAATCAATAATCGCTTATTGCGATTTTTTTTTTTTTTACCAAAAATATGTAGAAGAATACGTATCGGCCTAAACTGAGGACAAAAAATGTTTTTTTTTATATATTTTTGGGGCATATTTATTATAGCAAAAAATAAAAAAGAATGTGTTTTTTTTTTTTTTCAAAATTGTCGCACTTTTTTGTTTATAGTGCAAAAAATAAAAACCGCAGGGGCGATCAAATACCACCAAAAGAAAGCTCTATTTTTGGGAAAAAAGGATGTCAATTTTGTTTGGGAGCCACGTCGCACGACCGCACAATTGTCAGTTAAAGCGACGCAGTGCCGAATCGCAAAAAGGGGCCTGGTCCTTTTGGCTGCAAATTGGTCCGGTCTGAAAGTGGTTAAATTGCAGTGCCTAAATTCACAGATCTGTGTACCCAAAACAGTTGAATGATATACACATCTAATAGATTACACAATACCGGGCCTTAAATTTCCAGTATAAATAGCCTTCACAACATTCTATCTATATATATATATATATATATATATATATATATATATATATATATATATATATATATTGTGATGTTATGCAACGTGAGATACACGATAATAGGTACATTTCACCTCACATTCGTGCTATTGTAAGGGACTAAACCAAAATTTGGCCCCGTTTTTCCAGCCTCTGTAGCAGGCTGGGTTCTGGTCCGGATGTTTGAGTCCACAGTCAGCTGGACTTTAAAATATCCAGGAAGAGAGCACAGCAGAGTCTGGTTTTGAGACTCAGGAAGGAACCTGAGTGAGAGGAGCTCTGGCTGTACTAAAAAAGGTTTGCTTTTCCGTATGTTTTGTGGGTGACGAGGGCCAGCCCCGCACTGTATAGAGAGGAGACTATTTGTTTAGTTAGCACCAGACGGCAAGGATTTAATTTAGTTTGTTTTTACTTTGCAAACCTCCTGCAAATAAACCTGGCATCCGCCAGATTTTTAAGAAAGTGCCTGTTTTGCTGACTGTCATTCAGAAAAGGAGATTCCCCACGAGCTAATCTCCCACAATATATATATATATTGATATGGAGGATCTGAGATCACCAGCAAGATGCTTGTAAAAGTAAACGCTCTATTTTGGCCTCTTAACCACTACGCGCCCGTGCTATAGCCGAAAGACGGCTGCAGCGCGGACGCTCCCTGCCGGGAGGACGTCCCTGGACGTCCTCCTGTTTACTTCCCTAATGCGCGCTCCTGAGAGCGCGCATCGGGGAAGTTCTGTGCTGGCCGTGTCCGTAGGACACGGCCGGTCACATCTCGCTGTAAACGGCCAATCACAGCGGCCGTTTACAGCGAGATCGGCGTGTCCAATGAGAGATGATCTCATATGGAAACATATGAGATCATCTGTCAGCGCCGCTCTCTCTCCTCACACTGACAGCGTGTGAGAAGAGAGAGAGAGATGAACGGCCGAGCGGCCGTAAGTAAAAAAAATAAAAATAAAAAAAAATGTGCGATCTGTGCACGCTGCCTGCTGCCCCCATCTGTACCCCCCTGCCTGCTGCCCCCATCTGTCACCCCGCTGCCATCTGTCCCCATCTGTCACCCCGCTGCCATCTGTCACCCTGCTGCCATCTGCCCCCCCCCTGCCTGCTGCCATCTGTCCCCCCCCTGCCTGCTGCCCCCATCTGTCCCCCCCCCTGCCCGCTGCCTGCTGCCCCCATCTGTCCCCCCGCTGCCATCTGTCCCCCCCCCTGCCCGATGCCATCTGTCCCCCCCGCCCGCTGCCATCTGTCCCCCCCGCTGCCATCTGCCCCCCCCCTGTCCGCTGCCATCTGTCCCCCCCCTGCCCGCTGCCATCTGTCTTCATCTGTCCCCCCCTGCCCGCTGCCATCTGTCCTCATCTGTCCCCGCTGACATCTGTCCTCATCTGTCCCCCCTGCCCGCTGCCATCTGTCCCCAGTGCACCTGTCCCCAGTGCCATGTATAAGCGCCACGTGTCATCAGTGCCACGTATCAGTGCCATCTGTCAGTGTCACGTGTCATCAATGCCACGTATCAGTGCCATCTGTCATCAGTGTCACGTGTCATCGGTGCCACGTATCAGTGCCATCTGTCATCAGTGTCACATATTAGTGCCATCTCTCATCAGTGCCACGTATTAGTGCCACATGATATCAGTGCCACATATAAGTGCCATCTGTCACCAGTGCCACATATTAGTGCCATCTGTCAGTGTCACGTGTCATCAGTGCCCCGTACTAGTGCCATCTGTCATCAGTGCCACATCAGTGTCGCGTGTCATCAGTGCCACGTATCAGTGCCATCTGTCATCAGTGCCACGTCAGTGTCACGTGTCATTGTCCTGGTGCTCCAGGGCCTTCAAAAGTGTACTAGGTAGTCAACAATTTAGATGTGTAATTTATGCTCCTAGAACACGCGATGGCGCTCCCTGCATGTTGGGCCTCTCTATGTGGTCAGGCTGTGTAAAAGTCCCACACATGTGGTATCGTAATACTCAGGAGGAGTAGCAGAATTTATTTTGGGGTGTCATTTGTGGTATACACATGCCATGTGAGAGAAATAACCTATTACAATGACAATTTTGTGGAAAAAAATAAAAAATAAAAAATAAATTCATTTTGCAAAGAATTGTGGGAAAAAAATGACAACATCAAAAAGCTCACCACGCCTCTTACTAAATACATTGGAATGTCTACTTTCAAAAAAGGGGTCATTTGGGGGGTATTTGTACTTTCCTGGCTTGTTCGGGTAACAAGAAATGAGATCGGTCACCAGTGCATCAGATGTGATCAATTTTGTATAATTCGCACCACAGTTTGTAGAGTCTGTAACTTTCACAAAGACCAAATAATATCCACTAATTTGGGTTATTTTTACCAAAGATATGTGGCAGTATAAATTGTGGCCAAAATTTATGAAGAAAAATTAATAATTTGCAAAATTTTATCACAGAAACAAAGAAAAATGCTTTTTTTTCAAAATTTTCGGTCTTTTTTCATTTATAGCGCAAAAAATAAAAAACCCAGAGGTGATCAAATACCACCAAAAGAAAGCTCTATTTGTGGGAAAAAAAGGACAAAAAATTCATTTGGGTACAGTGTTGCATGACTGAGTAATTGTCATTCAAAGTGTGAGAGCACCGAAAGCTGAAAATTGGTCTGGGCAGGAAGGGTGTTTAAGTGCCCAGTAAGCAAGTGGTTAAAGCAGGCAAACACAGATGGCTTTCTTCAACAAAATAAAGGCAAAAAATCTATGGTCCTAGTATATTGAAGACCACAAAAAATAGCTTGCCACCAGTATCTAGATCTGAAGGAAAAAACAGGGAGGGGAAGGCGCCGAATGGACCCTGCCTAGGTCCAATCAGACGCCGGTGACATAACTTCCTGTTCCATGGTCAATGCTGGTCAGTGTGGAGCTTCATAGTTCCTTTGCTCCTGGAGAAACACTGTGATCCATTGCAGCCAGCTGCTCAATCCTTTCCAGCTATCCGGAACAGCGGTGGGACCTACAGAGCCATGTGGAATGCCAGGACTGCACTTTACTTTGACGAGCATGCATCTTCTATCATCTTGTAAGTGTTTTTTAATCTTATCCTATTAAAGTCATCATTTTAATACTACACTCAGGTTGGCGCTTCCCCCTTTCTTTTTTTTTTTTCCTTGCATGTCTTGCAGAGTTCTGGACACACTCTGAAGGATGGTTGCCTTCCTTTTTAACCCTTAATACCCCTTTCTATGGATACATTACCATCCAGCTATTACAGCAACAGACTATACCCCTAATGCGGCGTACACACGATCGGACTTTGTCCGCCGGACCCAGTCTGGCAGACAATCCGCCGGACTTTGCAGCGGGGCTTCGCCGGACTTTCCGAGCGTGTGACTTGCCCACACACGCCGGGACTTCTCCGGTGGACAATGCGCGGGAAAAAGTGTGCGGGACTTTTGAAAATGAACGGACTTGCCCACACACGGAGCAGTCCGTTCATTTAGAACGTAACTGCAGGTAGATGGGGCTAGCGAAGGCAGTGAATGCCGCTGCGCTAGCCCCGTCACCTGGCATGGATTTAAAGGGAATCCCCACGCCGAAAAAACAGCGTGGGGGTTCCCCCCAAATCCATCTCAGACCTTTATCCGAGCAGGCAGCCCGGCAGGCCAGGAAAGGGGTGGGGACGAGCGAGCGCCCCCCCCCCCCCCTCCTGAGCCGTACCAGGCCGCGTGCCCTCAACATGGGGGGTGCCCTGGGGAAAGGGGGGCCGTGCGGCCCCCCCACCCCAAAGCACCTTGTTCCCATGTTTATGAGGACAAGGGCCTCTTCCCGACAACCCTGGCCGTTGGTTGTCGGGGTCTGCGGGTGGGGGGCTTATCGGAATCCGGGAGCCCCCTTTAATAAGGGGGCCTCCAGATCCCGGCCCCCCACCCTATGTGAATGAGTATGGGGTACGATGTACCCCTACCCATTCACCTAAGGTGTAAAGTGTAAATAAAAAAAACACACAATTTTTTTTAAAAATATTTTACTGGGGATCACCCATATTTACTTACTGGGGATCACCCATATCCCTCAACATTATTTAAAGGGGTGCATTTATATCCCACCTTGGAATGTGAAATATTTATGGAGTCACTGGCATAATGGAAGGGTAACCAGGGGGGGGGGGACCTCTATCTTCCCCTAATGTGTGCTTCAAGCCAATGGGGCACATTAATAATGCCCAACTCTTCTATACAAGTTTGCCAACTTGAGGATGAGCAGTTCCCCTACTGATGGCTGGCACTGACAAAAATGTTAGCCCCCTTGCTCACATCACATGGGTTTCCATGCCCCATGTAACTGTGAGTTGCTGTACCTCTTATCTCTACATGACTGTATGTTGTCCAATATATTTATCCTTCTCTCTTTTTTCCCAATCTCACTCGATTATTTGTGGTTTTATATTCCCCTTTAATTGCTATTATTATTATTATCAGTATAGACCTCTTTAGATGGGTCTATACAAATATTAGTGGCTTAGATTTTCTTTATGGGCTCATATTGTCTGATATCAACTCAGGATATCCTAGCCTTGGGGGCTGGGGTCAATTTGATCCATGCTCTGTTTGGAAGTTCATAGTATACAGTTTTACAGGGTAAAAACTGGGATTGGTTT
Source organism: Lithobates sylvaticus (assembly GCA_028564925.1). Lineage (NCBI taxonomy): Eukaryota > Metazoa > Chordata > Amphibia > Anura > Ranidae > Lithobates > Lithobates sylvaticus. The sequence goes on from CM053032.1 coordinate 185,742,654, forward strand.
TAGTCTGACTAGGTATTTTGCATAGAGGATTCGATCCCACCTCCTACCACTAGGTGGGAGTGTGTATTTCCAGTCTATTATAAGGCTGGGATAGACTAGTGAGTTACCCAAGGATGCAGTTTTATCAGTCTTTATCTCCACATGACTGTATGTGGTCCAATATATATTTATCTTCCTTTTTTTCCCAATCCCACTCGCCTATTTGTGGTTTCATATTTCCCCTTTAACTGCAATTAATATATCAGTATAGACCTCTTAGATGGGTCTATACAAATATTAATAGCTTAGATTTTCTTTATGGGTTCATATTGTCTGTTATTAACGCAGGATATCCTAGCCCTGGGGGCTGGGGTTAATTTGATCCATGCTCTGCTTCATAGTTCATAGTATACAGTTTTACAGGGTAAAAACTGGGATTGGTTTTAGTCTGACTAGGTATTTTGCATAGAGGAGTCGATCCCACCTCCTACCACTAGGTGGGAGAGTGTATATCCAGTCTATTATTAGGCTGGTATAGATCAGTTACCATTGTGTGTAACCATAGTATTACGAGTTCCCATTAACTGTATTAATGTTTAAACATAAGCGTATTATTTGTAAAAAACAAGCGGAGATACTATACCCCCCTTACTAATTTTAATTGCTGGGTTTATTTGGCAGCGTTGGGGCATCCTTTTTGGTGAGATCAAGCCCCACGTAATATCCGCCCTAGCTATGGGAGTACACAGGGAGAGGGCTGCTCGAATTGACGAACGGCTGAGGATAGGCTAATTATTCTAGTAATTCACCTCAGGCTGCTGGTGATAGGCCAATTATCCTATTAACTTACCCCCAGTGGGAGTGGCATGTATCTTTGCCTGCTTTAAATATTGAGGAGTGCAGCAAGATGGCGTAGCCTTTGATAAAGTCACTTGACGAAACGTGCATAAGGCGCGCTTGCATCACTTCTGGGACGGCACAGGTGCTTTGGAACGCAAGGTGGAACGCACGCTGTGGAGCGGCCTTCCTGGTACTGTTTATCGTTCCTAGCACATATATTTTCAGGTTTTCAAGCGGGACCTGAGCCTGCCTGTGCTGTGCCTAGTGTATGTACTTGTGGACATTATTTTTATGTCCTTGTGGACATTTTTATATATATTTTTTATTATTATTTTATTGGAATAAAGATTCTTGTTATTTTTACTTAATACACTATGAGACCCCATTTTTCCCCTATCGTCTTTCAGGACAGCCACCTGAGAGACCTTGGCTCCTCCCCTCTGTAGGAAACACCTGCGCCAGCTTGCTATAAATTTCCTCCTCCCCTGCTGCTCCTCAGTTATTTGTGTTTCCTCCAGGAGGGGAGACACCTTTTTGGAACCAGCCAGAAAGAGTCAGGATTACCAGGGGGTATGGGCTCAGGCAAAAGATACATGTCCACAAACGAAGCAGCAGCGGCTCCTTCTGGACAAACAGACCAGGTAACTAACCTGGGGAGACTGCCGCCCCTGCATCCCTGAGTGCAAGCGGAGGTCAGGGGGGTTTCCTTCTCAGCTCCGAGTGCGGAGCACAAGTACAGGTCCTGCCGTTCCATACCTCCAGCGGCGTGTGGCGCTCTCAGCGCGGAACACGCTGGGTATAGGAGACCGGCGTTGTCAGTGACGGGCGACGTCACATCCGACAAAAGGGGCGTGTACTTCCGGGTTCGCGGTTTCCGGTTCCGGCCGCGAATCATGAAAAGGAGGCCAGGCATGGGCTAGGAGAGGAGCTACACATGCTGTAGTGTCAGCTAAAGCTCCGGTGGTGACACAAGCATGTCGGACGCAGAAGGTAGAGACCAGACTGCTACGACAGAGACCAGCTCCAGCCATGTAAAGGTAAGGGGAACCTGGGGAGGACCTCCCCTGGCCTATATCAACCACCCATCCCCCTCCCCTCAAGGGTTCAGCAAGGGGGGGGTGGGTAGGTCCCTCCTGTGTCAGAGGGTTATTTTTCATTGGGCCCCTAGTGTGGTAAGCCCATATGAAAGACGCTGTGCACCTGCATGTTGCAGGAAGCTTATGTCAGTATTAATATGTGTGGGGTTTCTCTTTATGTCTTTTCAGAAACCTGACAAGTCCAAGCCCTCTCATAACTCAAAAAGGAGGTGCCCTTCTTGTAAAAACACACTAAAAGATTCCTGGGGGAAAGCATTATGTAAGGAATGTATTCACAAGTTGGTGCAAGAACATTCCACAGAGCAGGGCAGTGATTTAGCGGCATCTGTCAAGGAGCTATCAAGTACCTTTTGTAGCTTTTAAAACCCTTTTTGAAGGGTTCCAGATCCCTCAACTGCAAACTGCCCCCCCACCAGTACTACCGGTACTAGGAAAAGCACAGGCACTACCCTCCACTTCAGTTACTCCTAGAGAGGAGGCAGAGGACGAGCCTGACAGCACAGCGTCCGGCTCCCAAGAATCTGAGGGTGAAACACTGGAAGGGGATTCCAGAAAACCCTCCAGATACAAACTCTCATTAGAAGAGGTAGACCAGCTGTTGGGAGCCATTCATACCACGCTGGGCACCCGAAAGGTTATTAGAAAACCTCGAGTACACTCGGGTATTCCTAGAGAGTCTAGGTTGGTTGGTGAATGTAGAAAAATCAAGTCTACAACCCACGCAACAGTTAAAATACCTGGGTTATGTAATAGACTCGGTTCAGCAAAGAGTTTTTCTACCCGAGGAAAAGATAACAAAGATTCAAAGAGAAATAAAGGCAATACAGACCAGTATACCCTGTTCTATAAGAAAAATAATGTCAACACTAGGGTTGCTAACATCTGCAATCCCAGCAGTTCAGTGGGCAAACCTGCATTTCCGACCACTGCAAATGTTCCTATTAAAGATATGGGATCACAGGCAGGAGTCTCTGGATTTGCAGGTATCAATACCAGCAAAGGTAAAAAAGTCCTTATGGTGGTGGAGAAAGACAGAAAATTTAGACATAGGACGGCTATGGATCCTACCTATCTCCCGAATCCTAACCACAGACGCAAGCGGTGTAGGGTGGGGAGCACACCTGGACTCCCAGTTAGCACAAGGTGCTTGGGGGAGGGAAGAACGGACAAGATCGTCCAACTGGAAAGAACTGAAAGCGGTATGGTTCGCACTCCAGTCCTTCCAGAAGGAATTAAAAGGACATCATGTACAGATCAGATCAGACAACTCGTCAGTAATAGCTTACATAAGCAAGCAAGGGGGAACCAGAAGCGGAGTTCTGTGGGCCCTAGCAGAAGAGATCCTGAGATGGGGAGAGAAAAACATACTCTCCTTTTCAGCAGTACACCTAAAAGGAGACTTAAACAGAGTGGCAGACTTTCTCAGCAGGAAGAAAGTAAGAGAAGGAGAATGGGTGCTAAAACAAGAGGTATTCAACCAGATTACCAAAAAATGGGGAATACCTCAGGTGGACTTATTTGCTTCCAGAGAAAGCAGGAAAGTCCAAGCCTTCTTCTCCCTAAAAAGGGAGGAGGGAGCACTCGGGGTAGACGCATTGGCGCAGAAGTGGGCGTTCAGCAGATGTTATGCTTTTCCCCCACCAGTACTACTACCCGCAGTAATAAGGAAATTTCGTACAGAAGACACGTCATTAATCCTTATAGCACCTCACTGGCCCAGGAGACCGTGGTTCTCTATGCTCAAAGAACTAGCCATAGAGCCTCCTTGGTTTCTACCAATCCAAGAGGATCTGCTAGCCCAGGGCCCAGTGCACTGTCCACAGGTGGGAAAGTGGAAACTAGCCGCCTGGTATCTGAGGAGCAGCTATTAAGAGCTAAAGGGTTCTCAAACCGTCTGATAGACACACTGCTGAAAAGCAGGAAGGTTGAGACACGTAACATCTACCAGAAGGTATGGAAATGTTTTAATCGTTGGTGTACAGAGAACAACTTTAAAACACAAAGCTCAGTAGCAGTCCTAGAGTTTCTACAGAGTGGTGTAGACAAAGGACTAAGCCTCAGCACGTTAAAGAGTCAAGTGTCAGCACTGTCAGTTTACCAGGAGAGGAGTTTAGCCTCAAACCCCTGGATAATCAGACTCTTTAGATCCGTGAGCAGACAAAGGCCGCCACAAAACACAGCCTTTCCCAAGTGGGACCTGTCATTGGTGTTACAAACTCTGACAGCAGATCCCTTTGAACCATTAAAGGATTGCAGCCTGAAGATGCTGACACTTAAAGCAATCTTCTTGGTAGCAATTACTACAGCAAAAAGGGTCTGTGAGATGGAAGCCCTATCTATCAGACCCCCATTTTGCCAGATCTTTCCGGATCGTATAGTCTTCAAAATGGATCCGGGGTTTCTACCTAAAGTGGCCTCAAAATTTCACAGAGGTCAAGAAATTGTATTACCATCATTCTGTCCGAATCCTTCTCAGGAGAAGGAAGTGAAATTTCATAGTTTAGATGTCAGGAGATGCATCCTGCATTATTTAGAGGCAACAAAGTCAATCAGAAAGACGGAGTCTTTATTTATTTTATACACTGGAGCCAGGCAAGGGCACAAGGCTTCAAGAAGTACAATAGCCAGATGGTTAAGGGAAGCCATAGAGCAGGCTTACAAAATAGGGGGTATGCAGATCCCAGAAGGAATCAGGGCACACTCCACAAGGGCAATGGCAGCGTCACAGGCAGAGAGAGCTGGAGCGACGCCGGAACAGATTTGTAAAGCGGCAACATGGTCCAGCTTTGCCACTTTTGTAAGACACTATAGAGTGGACTTATGGTCAGCTAAAGATCAGACCTTTGGACGTAAGGTCTTACAAGCTGTGGTCCCGCCCTAGGGGTAAGTGCTCGGTTATCCTCTCAGGTGGCTGTCCTGAAAGACGATAGGGGAAAAACGAAGTTACTTACGGTAACGTTCTTTCCGGGAGTCTTTCAGGACAGCCGGGTACCCACCCAAATGTATATCAAGTATGAGGTTTCCTTACAGGAAATGTGATATAAATTATTATATGTGTATCATATGTTTCTTGTGTCTCCCCAGCAAACTGGAGGTGCTCTTCAAAGAACTGAGGAGAAGCAGGGGAGGAGGAAATTTATAGCAAGCTGGCGCAGGTGTTTCCTACAGAGGGGAGGAGCCAAGGTCTCTCAGGTGGCTGTCCTGAAAGACTCCCGGAAAGAACGTTACCGTAAGTAACTTCGTTTTTTCTTGTCTCCCGGTGTGGAGGGCCATATGTTTTGAATGTTGCCTGGTGAAGTGCTGCTGCCGCATATCAACAAACGGACCCTTAGGATACTAAGCGAGATTGACCTGCTAGAATCCAGGATCCGGATACCGCTCCCTGGGACTCATCACTGGGCCATCCAGGGGTTTCTATCAGTGCCTGATACCCCTGCAGGGGTGCACATCTCTGGTGAGTGGGGAACCATGTGGGGCTGCACCAAGTCACCATTTTCCAGCAGTGAAGTCACCAAAGTCACCATTCATTGAATATTGAACCTGTCTCCAATTCAAGCTATCTGTTTATATCCAAAGACACGTTATTGCTATTATACTTTTATATTTTTTTTCCCCTTGGGATTACGGTCCCCTGGAGGATCCAAAGTTTTTTTTCACGGTGGTTTTGCACACGTGATGGACTTACAGGACACTATTTATTATTAGCATTAATATCTATCACTGTTTTATTGTCACTTATTTACTTTGGAGGATCCAAGGATTTCTTTTTTCACATAGGTTTAGCATATTTGATGGCTTTTTTGGGATACTATTATTGATCATTATTGCTTAACCCTGACTGCTATTTACTATATTCACATGTCACATTGGTCTTGTGTATAGGGCCTATTTTAGTCATTGGTTGCTTTTCACCTTTAATTAGGTACGGCACTGATTCACATTAGGCACTGATTATTACGTTTGGGGCTCGGATTGCACCATTTGTTTAGGGATGCCAACCAAGTAGCAGCCCATTTTTTCACCCATTTTTATTTTATTAGTGTGTTGCACCATACTCTATATTGGATACTTTATTATTTTTAGGAAGCGCCAATATCCCTTACACTTTTATTGTATAAATCAGGGATGCTGCCCGTCCTTTTTGCGAAGACATCATCTATGTACCTGTGGCACAGGTACGTAGACAAGGCCTCACAGGAAAAGATGTAGATTGATCCTGTTCTTGTAAGAAGGTTCTTACTATTGAGATTCCTTATATAGGGCTTGTGATTGGACACGGACGTTGCTCTTTACAGAGATCGGGGGTCGCGACGCGTCCTAGCAACATGGCGTGGCCGCGTGAGAGCGGCTGTTCTGGGACGCTGTCATATGACAGCGTCCCAGAACGAGAGCCGCACCATTCCACCATCATTTGACGTGGGCGGGTGACAAGTAGTTAAGGTGAAAGAGATCCACCCAGTCACTTTTATGGGGCTCTAAAGGTGTACCAATACATAACACTTGCCAGTTAATACATTCATTTATTTTTTTCATTTTATGAATATCCCTTATTTGGGGAAGGGCGGGCCGCCTATGGTGGTGAGATTGTATGCTCAATTTTTGCTGCTGCCTGTTTTTCCCCCGTGCACAGAATTACACCTTCCTCTTGCTGCTGCCTATCCCCTTCCCTCTGTTTTGTGGAAGGGCATGCAGCCTATAGCTTTAGGCCCCATTTACACCTGAGCGTAGCATTTTCAGGCAAAAAGTGGTGCGATTTTTTTTTTTTTTTTTTTTTTTTTTTTTAATTTTTTTTTTTTTTAGACGCGATTTTGTACAGGTCAAAAGGTCACCAATGTAAAAAGCAGAAAAACGCCCAAATCTGCCTTAAAAAAATTAAACTTTGTTTGAGCTTTAGGTGTTTTGGAGTGGAGAGGTGAACCATCGCCATAGAGAATAATTTGATTTTTTAATTTTTTTTCCCCCTCAGGCTTCAAGCTACAAAACACTCAGGTGTGAATGGGGCCTTACACCTGTAGCTATGCCTCCAACTATATTAAAATAAATAACGAAAAAAAAAAAACACAACTTGCTACTAAGTGCATGGGGAGAATGAGTATACTGGCAAAATGGGGAAATTGCAGACGTGCCTGGCCTCAGTATAGTAAAAAAAAAAGAAAGAAACTGCAGCTTGCCTGGGGCAACCTAGGCCAGGAAGATGTCACTAGATTGTATTGGGTGAGTTGCAGTGCAAAGTGTTCAGACAAAGGGGACAGAGGGGCCCTTACTGCTATACTTGGGTACTCAATGTTAGTGTAGCTTTTTCTTGCAGCTCCAGGTGGCAGCTGATGCCCATTGTACACTGCGACATCCCCCTGCTTCCTCTTTTAGATCATCTATGCTCTCCAACTTCTGACTGTCCTTTAGGGATATCCTGCTTTCCGTGCTTTGCTACCCACGTTCATTCTGATGCATTATCTTCGTACTACTTATTGGGGCCCAGCTTGTAGAAAGCACAAGCTGCTGGCCCTTTGAAGGATGGTGCTTCTGTTTTCTACCTAGTGTTTGATCTCTTCAAGAGCGATGCCCAACTCACCCTCTCTTTTTCCACTTTTTTAATCATTTTGTCATTGTCAGTTCTCCTGAGAGCAAAATTAGAAATATGCATTTCTCCACATTCAACAAGGAAGAAATGACACAATCAAACTATTCTTCTCCAGGTGTAGAAATGCAGTGCTCATACGTTGCAGTTCAGTTTTGGGCACCAGTTTACAAAAAGGGTATTGGGGAACTGTAGAAAGGGCAGAGATAAGTAATCAAACTGATAAAGCGGCATAGTGGAGCTCAGCTATGAGGAAAGATTAGCAGATCTGAATTTAGTCTCTTGTAAGTAGAGGAGATTTAGAGGGATATGATCAACATGTATAAATACATAAGTGATCCATATAGTGAACTTGGTGGTGTTGTTCACTTTAAGGTCATTACAGATGACAAGGGGGTACTCTTTACGATTGTAGGAAAGAGATTAAATCTCCAAATACAGATAGGCTTCTTCACAGTAAACTGTATAAATGTGAAATAGACTCCATCAAGGGCTGGTTCTGGCCAGCTCAGTGGCTTGGTTTAAGAAAGGCTTCCATTCATTCCCAAATGCACATAACTGGATACCAATATACTTGCAGGTATAGTTATAGTTGATCAAGGGAATATCTGATTACCGTCTGGGGGATCAGGAAGAATTGGAATCATGCTTTTATTGTGGTTTTTATATATTTTTTGCCTTCCTCTGGATCAACTGTGGATGTAGGACAGCATTTATGGAGGTTTTCAATTTGAGTGTGGTGGGTTTTTTTCTTTCTCTGTTGCTTGAACTGGATGGACTTGTGTCTTTTTTTTTTTTTTTTTTCAACCAGACTAACTATGTAATTTTGCAGTTGTAGCTAGTTTCAATGGTTCTGGGATTCACAAACTTCAAACAGAATTCAATAAACCTCTTGGAAATCGATCCTGGGCAGATTTGCCCACCCTACTCGCACTGAAATGACTGAGGGGTAAATGCTTCATGGGGTTTAAATGAATTACACTACAGCTGGGAGGATACCAGTGTGCGATCTTTGTTTTTTATGGGTATATCCTCCATGATTCCTTGCTAATTAGACTTCAAGCATACTGGGCATTTGAATTTCTCCTCTGACCGCCATTTACTCCTGGAAGAAAAAATGTGTTTAAAAAAAAATACTCTTTTTGCAGGTGAGTTTAAGTGCGTCCAAACATTTGACTCTATATTCCATTAGCCATCATTTTTTTTATTTTTTATTCTGGCCGCTGTAACGAATGAACGCTCAACACAAAGGATTGCATTTTCTTTGGTTTGTAATGCAACCTAATGAATTTAAGATTGAAATGCCACACCATGGGTTATAGGTCCAGATATAAATGTATTCAAATGCAGGACTTCTTCAAGTAGAAGACTCTATGAAAAAGCCATGATGTTTTGGGGGCAAAAACATGACACCTATATCAGGGCTAGAACAAAATGGATATATTATTAATCCTCAATGCATTGGACCAGGCAGAGACTGCATTCTTGTGAAGAATCAGTAACAGAATAGGGTCCTGTCTAGTACATAGCGTGGACCTCATGCGTGCTGATTAACCCCTTCACTTCTGTACCCCATGACCAGGCCATAGATCTCTGTAACGCGGGTTCGGATTGGGTTGCTACTGGAAACCGACCACCGGTGAAGGAGCCAGACAATGACCTCCTCGCTATCGACCGACCAGTCGCCTTACCAGGTACCATGCCTAATGTCTGGTGGTTTGTAGCATGTTCTTCTACTTGGTTATCCATAGCAACTTCACTCTCACTCCACCCTAAAAAAAAATAGCATTAATATTCTTAAAAAAAAAAAAAACATTTGAAAAAAAAATATCATTTATTTAACTTACCAGAAACCCCTGTTGCTAGGCAGTCTTCCTAATCTGCCTCTTCCTACTCCTGCTATGATCTTCAGTCTTCTCTCCTCCTCGCGTTTGTCTTCTGGGGAAGGTGGCGTGGTGTGTTCTGGGAACTGTGTGTGTGTCCCAGAACACAGCGTGCCCTATTCACAAAAGCGATGCGCGACTCGCGCATGCGCAGTAGGAAACTTTCTGTTTCCCTTAGTGAGGATGGCGGCGCCGGGACACGATACGAGGGACGAATTGGCCTTGGGGGGGGGGGGGGGGCGGGGAGACATCGCGGGCGCCCTGGACAGGTAAGTGTCCTTATTAAAAGTCAGCAGCTACAGTGTTTGTAGCTGCGGACTTTTAAAAAAAGATTTTTTTTCCGCTGGAACACCCCTTTAACCTTTTTTGTAGTGGTGTTACTTCATACTCCTCTGCTTTACAGGCCCTGGTTATTTTGATACGTCAGCACCCACATGCACCCCTTTGAATAACTTCAGACCAGACCCATATTGGTTAACGTAACTACTAAAGAAATGTGGCAGAAAAGTTCAATATGAACAATGTCTTTACTCTAACCCTAACTATAGTAGTGTAGTGGCACAGGAATACCTTTAGTGAGGAGAGAGCTATTATGACATTGTCCATGGTTGGATGTCTTTTGCAAACCCTGGTGCCTTCAGTAGTGCCAGACGATTCCACTCGCAGGTAATACTGGAACACACCGGACCCGGAACCCCTGGACCTCAGTCGTCCCGCTTTTTATAGCACAGGTGGACTGGCTAGACCAAAAGCCCATAAACTGAGCTTGCAACATTTAACCCTCCCCCACCAGCCTGGGCCAACTGCTGATTGATACAGTTCAACCTGCCTATACATATTTATAATCAAAACCTGTAAGAATGAATCGAAAAGTTTACCAAGGCTCCATCACAGGATGGTGCTGTGGGAGTCTTAATGATAGAACAGTGCCAACGTCCTATACCCATTTTGAATCGAAGAGCAATACAGGAAAAATTGACTTGTAGGCACCAATTATAAAAATAACATATTAGTTTATTAAACATATAGTACAAAAAAAGGTCATATTAAAAATTATTTTGCAAAGTATATAGATGCAAAAAATTTGCTAATATCTCTCTAAGACAGCAAGAAAATTATATTTGGACATCATAATGCTCCTGCTATCGTTGTATGGTGTGCAGAAAGAGAACGCTCCACATGTTTTGCAATTAAATGCTTCTTCAGGAGCGTAATAACTGTTCTATAAGAGAGAGAAATGTGTAAGCATATAAAACAGTACATAATCAACAATGACATATTGGTAAGGTGTTTCACATTATTGGCAGGGTTTAATCAAGGGGTAACCACAGAAAGGACTCCCATAGTGACATGCATCAGGTAATACAGGGATTATGCGCGGGGGCGTGCCCATTAAAAAAGGAAATGAACAGGTGTATATGAAGACAAAAAAGTTCTTGAGGACCATGAACACACACCATCCATAGTCCAGATTAGACAGGTAGACCAACAAGGGGTTAACCAGAAGTAGAAAGAACCACTCCATGCAGAGAAACACTGAAGAGAAAATACCTATAGCCACTCAGTAGTCACATTAAGCCTACCTTCGCAGAGTTACCAAAGAGACTGTCTCACAAGGAACCAAACATTCAAATTATGATGATATTAGTAATAAGTTACGTAAGCGGACGGCAATAGCCTAAAGCAAAAATAAAGGTATCAGCAAAAACCCAGAATATTATAACTTGCAAGGCTCAAAAATGACAAGGTAAAAAGTTTGATGGTATTTAAATAGCCATTTCGCTTGTTATCCATCTTTCGCCCCGCCTCCCCCCTTTTCGTCCTATATGGATGCTTTAGATCTGTTAGAGAGGCATCCTAACATCTGCTTCCCTTCAGTGTTTATTCGCTGCTGGTACTGTGGGTTCGTGACCATCAGGGGGAGCACCCAGCTCTGTGACCTAGAGGGTGGATCGTTCCTCGAGCGGGGATGTGCTGCGCAGCGCCATCTTAAGTATTGTTTTCTGAGTCCACAGTAGAATGTATTTCCATATGTAAAATAGAGTGTAACCAACAGATATGAACCTCTTAAATCATGGATAAACAATTAAAATATATAAAAAATATAAATATATATGAATATATAAATATCTAAATATATAAATAAATGTGAATTCAGTCCACCACTTCTGGTGTTAGCAGCTGCTTAACCACTTGCTTACCGGGCCTATTTTGGCCTATTTTCCTTCATGTAAACATCATCATTTTTTTGCTAGAAAATTACTCAGAACCCCCAAACATTGAGTACGTTTTTTTTTTAGCAGACACCCTAGGGAATAAAATGGCGGTCATTGCAACTTTTTATCTCACACGGTATTTGAGCAATAATTTTTCAAACGCCTTTTTTTGGGAAAAAAAAAACGGTTTCATGAATTAAAAATAAGAAAACAGTAAAGTTAGCCCAATTTTTTTATATAATATGAAAGATGATGTTACGCCGAGTAAATAGATACCAAACATGTCACGCTTTAAAATTGCGCACAACCGTGGAATGGCGCCAAACTTCGGTACTTAATAATCTCCATAGGCGACGCTTTAATATTTTTTACTGGTTACCAGTTTAGAGTTACGGAGGAGGTCTAGTGCTAGAATTGTTGCACGCGCTCTAACGCACGCGGCGATACCTCACATGTGTGGTTTGAGCGGCGTTTACATATGCGGGCGGGACTTGCGTGTGCGTTAGCTTCTGATCGCGAGCTACAGGGGACAGGGGCGTTTTAATTTTTTTTTTATTTTTTTTTTTTATTTTTTACACTTTTTAAAAAAAAAAAAAATTTTGGATCACTTTTATTCCTATTACAAGGAATGTAAACATCCCTTGTAATAGGAATGTATGTGACAGGTCCTCTTTATGGAGAGATGTGGGGTCAATAAGACCCCACATCTCTCCTCCAGGCTGGAAAGCATGAGATCGGTAAAAATTTTTTTACCGATCTCATGCTGACAGCCGCGATCGCGGCTTTGTTTACTTCCGGGTACCGGGCGTGACGTCATAACGTCGCGCCCGGGCCTCCGACGGTCATAGAGATGACTGGTGACCATCTGGTCACCGGAAATCTCTATGCTCGTCATCCGGCGGCGAGCAATTCTTTCTCCGGGCACCCGATGGCACGGGAGAGCCCGGAGAAGCACCGGATGGCGGCGGGAGGGGGGGGGACGTCCCCTCCCACTGCCTATAAGAACGATCAGGCGGCGGAACTGCCGCTATGATCGTTCTTATGGTGCACAGAATCGCAGGCCGGTAAAAATGATATCTGAATGATACCAATAGCTGCACGCATCATTCAGATACCCCCCCTCAAAGTCATATGACGTCCTTGGTCGGCAAGTGGTTAAAATCTGTGATACTGTAGAATATGGCAATATTATGAACAAGCAATCCTTTGAGCTCAGTTTCTATATTACTGAAGCAGCGCTTTTGTCCTTATTATCACCCAGGACTAATTGGTAAAAATACAGTCTGATCTTAGAGAAATATTTCCACGTAGTGTTTTCTTGTATAAAATAGTGACAGCTTCCACCGTATATTCCAATCAATTCTCCACCACGTGCGGAATAAACTCCCCTTTGGGGATACACTCACCAGACCAATGGTCAAAACAAGCCTTTCAGTAAATCACCATGCATTAGCGTTCCTCCCACGCTTTATCTCCTCTGCGGCAAACGGCAGGACCATGCTCAAACTTCTCCTCGCAAAAACAAAGGGGTATTGCAATAGTGTGATACTGTTTTTAAAAAGCATTTAAAAAACATAAGCATTCAAATAATGTGTGTCACTGTGCCTGTCACTGTGCGATTTCCTCCGGAACTGATATTATCCTTGCTGTATAGAACAGCAATACGATATCCTGTGTAGTCTGGAGTGTACATCTGAGGCGCACACACGTCACTTCCGGTCTGTAGATCACCGCCCTGACGTTTCGTCGTTGACGGACTTCTTCTGAGGGCGTGATCTACAGCCGGACATTCTCTCCTAAATACCTCTGGTGGGGGAATCCTCCAATCACAGGGTTAGCCACGGATGATTGGCATGGGTGCCGTGCAATAGGAGCGTCCGCCCGATGCACTTTCCCCCAATCATCACTAAAATTGTCCGCACGGCATGTATTACATTATGCCTGTCTGCATAGCATGTATCTGGTGGAGGGAACATCCAATCCCACAGTTAGCCCAGAATGATAAGCATGGGTGCCGTGCAATAGGAGCGTCCGTCCACCGCACTTTCCCCACACTAAACACTGAAAGTGTCAGCGTACCGTGTATTCAATTACTAATGTCGGCATAGTAGATAATGCGCATTTCATAGTCCTCCTCCCCACTCGCACAGTGACAAGCAGACCGATCCACGTGTAATCACTGGTAATTCTCAAGCGGGCAGAGGGATATTTGCAAACTATGGACAATATTTTTGCACATATAGTTCCAATCTTTGTGTATAGTAAGCTTGCATAGTATGATCATATGGAGTTGTTACATTATTATTAATTCACACTATCCTATATACCCACAGTGGACTATAGATTACCCTAGGGTCTCTCATATAGGATATTTTAAGCGGTTTGAATTCACAACAATATACAGGAGGTCCACCAAGAAGGAGGAGACCCCCAACTCAGGCACCCCCCAATCCATATTACAATTACCCCCCCGAACAGCTGACCCATATGGGGGCAACAACAAGGGACCATTATCCAAGGGGAGAGAGGATACCCCAAGACCCCCAAAAAGAGGAAGTAGTAGAGGCTGTAGGGCAGGGCATAGGGCCCAACAAAAGAAGGGGATCAGAGTAGGGGGCATTTTTAACTTGTCACAAGCTATTTTATCGCATAAAGAATTGAATATTTTAAATCTGGGATTAAAATGTGGGATTAAAAAACCAATTAATAAATTTGATGTTTACATAGACATTCACAAGTATATACGAAAACTTAATATAAAAAAACATTTCTTAGGAACTAATCCCCGTATTGAACCAGTGGTGTCCTATGAGAATAGGAATTTTTAACAGTGGTTTAAAAAACAAATCCTTGTTCAATCCCCCAAACAACCCGAACCATCAGATAGAGGTCTTTAAGGGGTTGATATTGCAAGATTTGGAAGCCATAAGACCAAAGAAAGAAATATGCGTAAGGCATATCAATGAAGGGATCGAGCAACTCGAGAAACGGAAAGATATTATTATCAGACCAGCAGATAAGGGAGGAGGTGTGGTCATACTGGACAAATCATTTTATGAGAGTCAAATAGCAGAGATGCTATCAGACACTAATACCTATAAAAGGCTGGAAAAGGACCCAACGGCACCGTATAGAGACGAGCTGGAGATCCTGATTGACACAGGAACAAAGAAAGGGGTACTAACGGGAAAAGAAAGAAGATACCTGTTATCATCAAGCAGTAGAGTGCCGACATTATACACACTGCCAAAGATCCACAAGGACCAAATGAATCCTCCCGCTAGGCCTATAGTCAATAGCATAGACTCAGTATCAGCAAGACTAGGCCAGTACCTCGATAAATTTTTGCAAAAAAGTGTACAAGAAACGAGGTCTTACCTAAGAGACACAAAAAGCTTCCTGAACAGTTTACAAACCATAGATTTAACAAACAAAGCCCAAATCTTCCTGGTAACTGCGGATGTGTCATCACTGTACTCGATCATCCAACACGACGATGCTCTATTGGCCCTAAATTGGGCTTTAAGCAAAAGAGGACATCGCGCATAACCAAAAAATATTTTTAAGAAATAGCTTAGACTTCTGTCTAAGCCATAACTATTTTTGGTTCAATAGTGAATTTTACTCACAAGAACGGGGCGTAGCTATGGGGGCCAAGTTCGCCCCGAGCATCGCAAACCTTTTTATGGCAGAATGGGAGGATAAGACTATTTTTAATCAACAACCGCCAGAACTCATCTTTTATAAGCGTTTTATTGATGATTTGTTTTTTATTTGGGCGGGCACAGAAAATGGTTTGGATGATTTTATTAAGTTTTTAAATATCAATGAACGGAACATTAAATTAACCTCTGAACGGAGTGAGCAAGAGATCAACTTTTTAGATTTGAAGGTGTACAAAAAAGATAACAAACTGGAGACAATGGTGTTTTTTAAGAAGACAGATAGGAACAGTTATCTGCCTACATCAAGTGCTCATCATCCACAGTGGTTGCGTAATATCCCTAAGGGCCAGATCATGAGGGTACGGATAAACTGCTCAGAAGACGCGAATTATATCACACAGGCGAACGTTTTGGCAGACAAATTCATAGCGCGAGGATACGACCCAAAAGTACTACACAAAGTGATAGAGGAAATTGGAAACGTGCCAAGAATGCAGTGTCTGGAAGAAAAACCGAAACCTGGAATTAACATGGATTGTTTGAGGATTTGCATCATTTAATTTACAGAACATGGCCACAATTTAGAAAAAAAAATTTTTTTTTGATTGTGAAGCAAACAACAAATAGGACAAAATAGCAGAAAAAGTAAATGCATAACTATTCACCCCCCTAAAATCAATACTTTGTAGAGCCACCTTTTGCGGCTATCACAGCTTCAAGTCACTTTGGATAAATCTCACATCTTACCACTGGGATTTTTGCCCATTCCTCCTTGAAAAACTACTCCAGCTCCTTCAAGTTGGATGATTTGCACTTGTGAACAGCAATCTTTAAGTCTGACCACAGATTTTCTATTGGATTGAGGTATGGGCTTTGACTAGACCATTCCAACACATTTTACATGTTTCCCCTTAAACCACTCAAGTTTTGCTTTAGCAGTGTGTTTGGGGTCATTGTCCTGCTGGAAGGTGAACCTCTGTCCTAGCCTCAAATCGCACACAGAGTGGTGCAGGTTTTGCTCAAGAATATCCCTGCATTTAGCACCATCCATCTTTCCCTCAACTCTGACCAGTTTCCCAGTCCAGACTGCTGAAAAACATCCATGCAGCATGATACTGCCACCACCATGTTTTACTGTGGGGATTGTGTTCTTTGGATGATGTGATGTGTTGGGTTTGCGCCAGACATAGCGTTTTTCTTTGACCAAAAAGTTCAATTTTAGTCTCATCAGACCAGAGCACCTTCCTACATACATTTTTGGAGTCTCCCACATGCTTTTTCGCAAACTCAAAACATGCCATTTTGTTTTTTGCTTCTGACCACTCTGCCATAAACCCCAACTCTATGGAGCATACAGCTTATTGTTCTCCTATGTAAAGATACTCCTGTCTCTGCTGTGGAACCCTGCAGCTTCTCCAGGGTTATCTTAGGTCTCTGTGCTGCCTCTCTGATGCCCTCCTTGCCCTGTCCATGAGTTTGTGTGCGGCTGTCTCTTGGCTGTTGTGCCATGTTCTTTCCATTTGGTTATGATGGTGCTCCTAGGGATCATCAAAGATTTATATTTTTTTTTTTTTTTATAACAACTTCACCAACTTAGACTATTGTGTTCTGATCCATCACATATAATTCAGATTAAAAAAAACATTGAACTAACAGGCTGTAATGTAACAAAATAGGTAAAAAGCCAGGGGGGGGGGGTTGAATACTTTTGCAAGGCACTGTATATTGTATTCTGACAGCAGTGAAGTCTGCTCAATGGGAGGGTTCCCCCCCCCTTCTTTTTTTTTTTTTAACCCTAATGGGTTAGAGGCAGGGGTCAAGTCCTGGGGGAAAAAGTGTGGGAACTCCCACCCAAGATCGCCCACCAAAAAAAAAAAAAAATGATACGTTCATATGCACAAACGCTTCAAAAGTGGTATTTTTCATCCAATTTTCATATTGTGTGTATGAAGCTTAACTGTTAGTACATAAAAAAAAAAAACAATCCTCAATAAACATAAATAAAGTAATTCTCTGAATAATCAGCATTCATTCAATTGTGCTTCCATGCAAATGTGAACATCATGTTCTGATCTTTATTGGGGAATTTTATTTTGTATATAGAGTGTTTATGTGGTGAGTTTACACTTTTCATTGAACAGAGTTTGGATAACACAGGGTTAAACGGAAAGGTCATAAATTAACTGCACATTATCTGGACAGAATGCTTGGGGAGATAGTGATGTGTTCCTGCTTAGGAGATGTATGTTAGCTTGGGGGGCTGCAAACTCTGCAGGGCTCCAACACACACTTGCTGCTATTCCAACCCTTCACATATTTCCACATAAACTTCCCTCCTGGCATTAAACTTTGCCAGGTATTGTGCTCAGCTTACCACCCAAACTGATGTTCCTCCTCAGCTCACCTCTCTCTCCCTGCATGTCCTGTGAGCAGAATAGCTGTGCTTCTCCTCTGGGTTCTCTCATAATATGGCACTGAAGATGGAGATGGGGGGGATTCAGCGGGACACACAGAGAAAGTATGCAGGAGACTGGGGGGGGGGGGGGGGGTGAGGAGACAGAAAATCAGGAGGGGCCGGCGGGGAGGAGCACATCACGAGAGGTCTGACTAAATACAATCTCTTAGCAGCAGGGACCTGATCTACCCGTCAGATAGCTGTGATTGACAGGTAGATTGAAGTGGAAGCTGTCATGGGGCCCCCTACTGGCAATGCCTGAATGGTCAGGTGTGCAGCATTTGCTATTGCGAGCTGTGTCGGCATCTGCTGGTGTAGCACCTGCCACACAGCTCGCATACTTCAAAGTCTTGCAGGACACGGCTGCTAACGGGAACTGAGTTCCTGTTGTGGAAAAAGTACCCGCAGGACTTGAGCGCTGGTTAGAGGCAAAAACTTCACACAAATTTTTTTTTTTAAATTGTAGAAGGCCTTTACATTGGTGGTTAGTGAAAAAGTGACCCATTCCATTGGTGGTAATATAGTTACGTAGTTGCATAGTTAGTAAGGTTGAATAAAGACACCAGTCCATCCAGTTCAACCTGAGTGAGTGTCCACAATTGTCCCTATCCCTGTACATTGCACACTCACATCAGTCCCTACCTAGCAACAAGTGACACTGATCTTTGCTCCCTGTGATTGGAGCAGAGATCAGTGTTCACTAAAACACAGCCACGCCCCCCACAGTTAGTAACATGCCCCTAGGAACACTTAACCCCTACACTGCCACCCCCTGGTTAACCCTTTCACTGCCAGTGCCATTTACACAGGAATCGGTGCATTTAAATGGCACTGATTGCTGTATAAATGACAATGGTCCCAAAAATGTGTCAAAATGTCCGATGTGTCCGCCATAATGCCGCAGTCACAATAAAAATCGCTGACTGTCTCCATTACTAGTAAAAAAAAAAAAAAAAAAATATTAATAAAAATGCTATAAAACTATCCCCTATTTTGTAAACGCTATAACTTTTGCGCAAACCAATCGCTTTTGCTATTTTAAATTTTTTTATTTTTTTACCAAAAATATGTAGAAGAATACGTATCGGCCTAAACTGAGGGAAAAAAATAGTTTTTTTATATATTTTTGAGGGATATTTATAGCAAAAAGTAAAAAATGTGTTTTTTCAAAATTGTCGCTCTTCTTTTTTTGTTTATAGCTCAAAAAATAAAAACCGCAGGGGCGATCAAATACCATCAAAAGAAAGCTCTATTTGTGGGAAAAAAAGTATGTCAATTTTGTTTGGGAGCCACGTCGCACGACTGCGCAATTTGTCAGTTAAAGTGACGCAGTGCCGAATCGCAAAAAGTGGTCTGGTCTAAAGCCAGCAAAATGGTCCGGTCTGAAAGTGGTTAAAATGCATGGTTTTCCCTTTTATGAACAAGAAAATAATGACGTTATGCTGTTGGGCTGGTATAATAATGCTATGGGGCTGGTATGACATTTTTTCCAGTCCTGGTTTTTACTCCCAGTCCGGTCCTGTCATCCGGCCAATATCATCCCTACAGTGAAGCAAGGTGGCAGCATTATGCTGTGGTGATGTGTTTCAGTCGCAGGAACTGGGAGACTAGTCGGGACTGAGGGAAAGATGAATGCAGCAATGTACAGAGACATCCTTGATGAAAACCTGCTCCAGAGCACTCTGGACCTCAGACTGGGGCGAAGGTCAGCCAATATATCAAATGAGTGGCTATGGGAGAACTCTGTCAATGTCCTTGAGTGGCCCAGCCTGATGGAGCTTGAGAGGTCTTGCAAAGAATGGTTGAAAACTGGCCAAAAATAGGTGTGCCAAGCTTGAAGCATCATACTCTCTCTCTCTCTCTCTCTCGATCACTCAATCTCTCTCTCTCTTTCTCGTCCTTCTCACTCGATCTGTCTCTCTCTCTCTCTCTCTCTCTCTCTCTCTCTCTCTCTCTCTCTCTCTCTCTCTCTCTCTCTCTCTCTCTCTCTCTCTCTCTCTCTCTCTCTCTCTCTCTCTCTCTCTCTCTCTCTCTCTCTCTCTCTCCAGCAGGCGAAAGCCCCCCTCCACGCGGCGGAAAGAACGGCCTGGCAGCATGGCCAGGGCAGGCCTCCCGGGCAGGAGATGTAATTGTGGTAACGCCGCCCAAGTAATGGGAACGGAGTTACCATGAGGGGAAGAGTAATCAGTTAGATTACGCGTTACCCTCTAAAGTAACTGCGTTAAGTAACTCTGTTTATTTTAACTGAGTTACTTACATCACTTCATATGTATATATTCTGGATATGTCTGGTGCTGACGTCACATCTGGTGTGGAGCAGCAAGAAGGTGAGCTGGATGCAGACTGGAGCGGAGCAACTTGCAAGCGGCACACATGGTGTGCAACATGGGAATGCGATAGCAGAAGTTGAGCGGGGACTGGAGAGAGAGGACTGAGCGGCAGAGGATCAGCAGTGCTGGAGGACCAGAGCAGGAGAAACTAGCAGATGTCATGTGAACAGTGTGGGAGCAATAAAGTGAAGGAGTATCAGAAAACCAGAGGATCAGCAGAGCTGGGGGTTGTTACTGAATGGAGGATGAGCAAAGATGGGGGTAATACTGAGTGGGGCATCGGCAGAACTGGGAGTACTACTGAACAGGAGATGTGCTGAACGAAGGTACTGCTGTGCTGGGGATTTGCAGAATGAGAGTACTAATAAGCTGAGGATCTGCTAAACAGGTGTACTAATGAGCTGTTGTCTGCTCTGTGGGGGTACTACTGAGCCAGGGTTCTACTGGACCCCTTTAAAACTGCACGCCAGAGGACCCGATGCACGTGGCCGGCGGGCGCGATCGCCGCGGGCACAAGAGCTAGAACGGGAATTTGTGTATGTTAACACACAAATTCTCGTTCTGACAGGAGAGAAGAGACAGATCTGCTGTTCGTAGTAATTACGAACAGCAATTATGTCTCCTCCCCCAGTCCGTCCCATCCCCCCACAGTTAAAAAACACTCCCTGGGGAACACATTTAACCCCTTGATAGGGACCTAGTATTCGGTGCATTTTTATAGCACTGATCGCTGTATAAATGTCAATGGTCCCAAAAAAGTGTCCGATCTGTCCATCGCAATGTCACAGTCCTGCTAAAAATCACAGATCACCGCCATTACTAGTAAAAAAATAAATACAAATACCATAAATCTATCCCCTATTTTGTAGATGCTATAACTTTTGCGCAAACCAATCAATATACCTTATTACAATTTTTTATTACCAAACATATGTAGAAGAATATATATTGGCCTAAACTGATGCAGAAATGTTTGTTTTAAAAAAGATTTTTTGGGGGATATTTATTATAGCAAAAAGTAGAAAATGTATAGATTTTTTTTCAAAATTGACATTTTTTTTTTTTTTTTTATAGCGCAAAAAATAAAAACCGCAGAGGTGATCAAATACCACCAAAAGAAAGTTCTATTTGTGGGAAAAAAAGGACGTCAATTTTGTTTGGGTACAGCATCGCACAACCAAGTAATTGTCAGTTAAATTGACGCAGTGCCGTATCGCAAAAATGGCCTTGTTATTAAAGGGGAAAATCCTTCCGGGGCTAAAGTGGTTAAAGCGCCCACCACTTCAACATGCTTTTTTGATGTGTTTTTAATGCCTCTGTAATGCTTCAGTGGTGGTTTGATAAAGCATCAGCGGTGCTTTTTTTTTTTTTTTTTAAAAGCTTTAATGAAGCTTAGCAGATGTCCTGTGTGTGTGTGTGCGTGTGTTGATATCTCATACCTGCAATTTTCTCCAAAACAAAGCAAAGCTAAAGCTGATTTTAACCACTTCCCGACCGCCTAACGCCGATATACATCGGCAAAATGGCACGGGCAGGCAAAATCACGTACCTGTACGTGATCGTGCATGTGCCTGCCTGTGGGTCGCGCGCGCGCGCCGCCGGCGCGGTCGCGACCCGGTCGGGAGCTCCGTGACCCCGGCCGCAGGACCAGCGGACCCGATCGCCGCTGGTGTCCCGCGATCGGGTTACGGAGCTGAAGAACGGGGAGAGGTTTGTGTAAACAAACCTCTCCCCGCGCTTCCTACACTGACTGTCAGTGATCGGCGGTTCTCTGTCATCGGGAACGCAGATCAATGACGTCAGACGTACAGCCCACGCCCCCCTACTGTAAAAAAACACACACACACGTCACACTGACTCCTCCCCGCCCCCTAGTGGTTAACCCCTTCACTACAACTGTCATTTACATAGGAATCAGTGCTATTTAAATAGCACTGATTTCTGTATAAATGACAAATGTCCCAAAAATGTGTCAAAAATGTCCGATGTGTCCGCCATAATGTCGCAGTCACAATAAAAATCGCTGATCGCCACCATTACTAGTAAAAAAAAAAAAAATTAATAAAAATGCTATAAAACTATCCCTTATTTTGTAAACGCTATAACTTTTGCGCAAACCAATCAATCGCTAATTGCGATTTTTTTTTTTTTTTTTTTACCAAAAATATGTAGAAGAATACGTATCGGCCGAAACTGAGGAAAAAAAATGTTGTTTTATATATTTTTTGGGGATATTTATTATAGCAAAAAGTAAAAAATATTGCATTTTTTTTCAAAATTGACGCTCTATTTTTGCTTATAGCGCAAAAGATAAAAACCGCAGGGGCGATCAAATACCACCAAAAGAAAGCTCTATTTGTGGGAAAAAAAGGACGCCAATTTTGTATGGGAGCCTTGTCGCACGACCGCGCAATTGTCAGTTAAAGCGACGCAGTGCAGAATTGCAAAAAGGGGCCTGGTCCTTTGGCTGCAAATTGGTCCGGGGGTGAAGTGGTTAAGCCGCTCAAAAGCTGCAGGTGCTTCAAGCAAGCTTTGCCATAGACTTCTATGGAGGCTTCGAATATGCTTTAAAGCACCAATAAAGTGGCATGGGGTATAATCTTCTAAGCGAAAGCAAAGCAAACACAAGGGGGGTAAATGGGACTGTAAGCTAAGCATTTTAGTTAGTGACAGGAGCTTTGATTGGCACTTAGAGAGCTTTAACAATGCGTATCCGAAGCCATGTTTTGAAGCAAGCGTAAACGAGCCCTTAAAATCAAAACAAGTGTAAACTGCACCAGTCGAGACAGAGTTCGTCTCGGACATTATTTATTAATTTCTCTTAACAGTCTTTAGGATCGGGACTGATAAGCTAACTTTAGACTTGAGTCTAAACCATCACACCTGACAATGTAATCATCCTCACCGTCTTTTTTAACCCTATTCATTTGAATAGGTTCTCTTCAGCAGGTTTACTGCCCATTGAGCGTGACTAGAGTGACAGCTTTTGCCGCAGGCATGAAGTAAACCATCCTGACCACGGCTAGGGATGGGCCTGGTGTTCGAATCGAACATCGGCCGTTCGTCCACTCGTCGAGGGCAGAACTCTGAAGGCCGTTTGCATCAAATTTGTGTGATGCGAACGGTCCACAATGCACTGCGCCAGTCGCAGTGCATTGCTGGCTGATGATTGGCCAAGCATGCACTGTGACCCCGCATGCTTTGCCAATCATAGAGCCAGTGGCGAGGAGAGCAATAATTGGACACAGGCAGGATGCCTGTGGCCAATTATATCTCAGGGGGTTTAGTACACACCCCACACTATATAAGGACGCCGCACCGGCGGCCTCGTGTAGTGTGTTCCGGCTTTAGGAACAGTGACAGTGTACTGTACATGTACACACTATATGTGAATCATTTCTGTGTGGGGAAAGTGTAGGGAAAGAGGAAAAATAGGCAGGGATACTGTATTCTTCTCAGCCTTTGCTTGTGGGGAAAGTATAGGGATAGAGGAAAAATAGGCAGGGATAGTGTATTCTTCTCAGTGATGTTCTCTACCAATCCAGCCATCAGTAGGAGTTAGTGTGTGTGTGTGTGTGTGTGCTGTGTGAGTATAGCACAGCAGTAGCACGCTAAAACCACCTTACACTGTATCTGCCCTGTTGTCACCTAAGACAGCCATCTGCAGGAGTTGGTGTGTTTTGTGTGCCTCCAGCACAGCACAGTATACACCAACAGTCCATACATACATACATACATACATACATACAGTATATACCCTGTTTGCACCGCCTGTATACTGCGGTTCAGCGTATATAGGGTTTTAGGTATAGGGTTTTATTTTGGGTGCAGGGTTCCCCTTAATATCCATACAAGACCCAAAGGGGCTGGGGTGTGGGAGGGGGGGGGGGGGGTATGGGGTAGCCATGCCATTTTTCTCAAAGATTTTCATCCATATTGCCTGGACAAGACATGACATTAAAGCCGCAAGCAGTTTTAAATGGCTTATTTTTTTCCTTTACAAATGTCAATTTGTGCAGGGACAGTCCTAAACATGGGAAACACATGTCACTTCACAGGCATACTTTAGACACCCCTCAGGTACCATATTTAAAGGAATAATTAACTTTTTTTTTTTTTTCACTTTATGCATCATTAAAATCACTGCTCCAGATAAAACGTCTCGGGTCCCCAAACCTTTTTTATAACAATAACATGCATTTTGGCCGTTATAATTAGCACTTTAGATTTTGAACGTTCGCGTCCATTGTAACTAATAGGGTTCTAACGTTCGTGCAAACTTTCGGTCCGTTCGCAGGTTCTGGTGCGAACCGAACCCGGAGGTGTTCGGCTCATCCCTACCACGGCATATAAACACCCTTGTCTACTGCCTTTGCAGCTTAAGGGGAGGTGGTTGGGG
The DNA here is from genome assembly GCA_028564925.1 of Lithobates sylvaticus. Classification (NCBI taxonomy): domain Eukaryota; kingdom Metazoa; phylum Chordata; class Amphibia; order Anura; family Ranidae; genus Lithobates; species Lithobates sylvaticus. Next base: position 185,767,096 of record CM053032.1, read on the forward strand.
ACACTACAAATGTGGCTACACATCATGTTTTTAACACACCTTAACTGAAAGTCTCGGTGGGTCCATGTTTTCTACAGCCACAAGTGTTTGCATTTGTGTTTAGACTTTTTATATTCCACACTGGTCACTTTTTTGCAGCCACTGAAATTTTGGAGCATTTCATGTGAAAGGAGCAGCAACTGAGATTGGCAGCAGCTTGGTGTTTCCAGGGAGATTTTGTTGTTTTTTAAAGAGGTGGTTGACCTTTTTGCTGCATTTCATTTTCTAATTTCCCTTCACCATATTATTTTGTTCAGCAGTTACACTACAATCTTTTTCTAAATAGCTCTGGAACCTGTGGCCAGTGTCCAGATTTAAGCTGGTTGTGTTGCAGTACCTGCCACTGCTGGCTGATACCAGGGCATATTCCCCCTAAGGCTGTCGTGCATATAAATGATGAACCCTGCTCAGTACCACCAACAGTAAGCCGGAATACCACTAATACCAAATGGCTTACAGTTTTGGAATCATTGATTTGATCCTGAACCTCTGCTGTAGTTCTTGTCTGGAAAGACATATATTTACAGTTAATATAAAGTAAAATAACTGTTATTTGTAGGTAATGTCAGTTTGTACAAATTACCACTAGATGGCCTTCTGAGCTAACTTATTGAGCTGCAGCGTTCACGCAGTAGGTGTCTTTAATGTGGCATCAGAAAACTTGGGACATATTTATCAAGAGGTAAATTTAACCAATCGTTTGCAACTTTCAGTTTTGTATAGTTGTCACATCATTTACCATGTTTCACCTAATATCCATCCAGATTTACTTGTGCAATCACCCAATTAAGAAACATTTACCTATATTTTGGATTTTTTGTTTTTTCACTGTGAAATCCAGGTTACATTTTATAACATGGCAAAATATACATTAGTCATCAATGATTTTGTCAATGATTCCTCAAATGGGCGCATACTCGCTCATCCAAGTCTAGGTTCTTTACATATTTAATGCAAAGCACAATTTTACCCTTGAATTATAATCTCTGTCATCGGGAGCGGCGATTGCTGTCATGTGACTTGAAGCTCACCCCCTCACAGTTAGAATCACTCCCTAGGACACACTTAACCCCTTCATCTCCCCCTAGTGGTTAACCCCTTTACTGCCATTGTCATTTACACAGTAATCGGTGCATTTTTATAGCACTGATCGCTGTATAAATGACAATGGTCCCATAATAGTGTCAAAAGTGTCTGATGTATCCGCCATAATATCGCAGTCCCCTATGTTGTAGACACTACAACTTTTGCGCAAACCAATCAATATACGCTTATTGTGATTTTTTTTTTTTTTTTTGTTTGTTTTTTTTTCTTTACCAAAAATATTTAGAAGAATACATATCGGCCTAAACTGAGGGGGAAAAAAAAGTATTTTTTATATATTTTTGGGGGATATTTGTTATAGTAAAAAGAAAAAAAAGTGCGTTTTTTTTTTTTTTTTAAATTGTCGCAAAAAAAATTGTCCCAAAAAATAAAAACCGTAGAGGTGATCAAATACCGCCAAAAGAAAGCTCCATTTGTGAAGAATTGGGAAAAAAAGGACATCAATTTTGTTTGGGTGCAACGTCACACGCAATTGTCAGTTAAAGCGACAGTGCCGAATCGCAGCCAGCATTACTGAATAGACATTTAATTGAAGCATTTTCTCTGTGCATTAAGAGTAACTCTGGTGCAATGGCTTTTTTCTTAGTCATACAGTACACAGGATTTGCAGTCCTTACCATTGGGTTAAATGCAGCTATCTTCAGGTAATTGAACACCCTCCCATTTACAGCTAGTCATTTTTTTGCTAGGTCATTAGGTGATGGACCTCTTCACTCTGCGAGAAATGTACCTTTTTCCTGTAGTGCCCTACTAGATAAGGTGCTAGGATTAGTTGGATTTAGTGCTGCCTCACTGTGTTCAATGAAACTGTATTTTTGTTTGCTAGGTAATTGGCTTGTTTCACTGTAACCAGTGTGGCTGTAATTACTGTGTTAGGTAAATTTTGTTGTGTTCACTGTAATCGGTGCAGTTGCAAAAAATGTGTTAGGTCTGCTCTGTGTTTCAGCTGCTGCTAGTTTTGACTGTTTCCTCTGCTTTCCAGAGAACTAGAGAATTCTCTGGAACCATAGGTGTGAAGCAATGCAAATCGCAGCATAAATATTTATTCAACCCTGGCCAATCCCCAGGGAAGATGGCCCTGAAGGCTGCTGGAAGTCTGTATAAATACTCTTCCTTCAGGAGAGGAACACAGCCTGGAAGAAGTCGATGCCCTCTAGGGCAACGCTGCCATGTGCTTACTGTTTGTGAGGCCTCAGGTGGGCGAGCTGAGGGCCTGGATGCTGAAGCTCCAGAGAGCTGACTGAGGGTCTGTCTTCTAAAGATCTAGTCTGGTATTACCGAAGAAAGGTGTCGAAGAAACAAACCAACTTTCTCTGGACATTTGCCAGCACCCTTATGCTAGAGAGTCAGCTGTGTGTTGTTTAAAGGGGACATCGACTGGTGTCCTGAACAGCTTAGTCTATTTAGTTCTTTCACCAGTGATCACCGTATAAAATGTCACTGGTGACGCTGGTTAGCCAGTTAGTTATTTCGTTATTTAGGTTCCCCGTCAGGTTTTTATATAGCGTCAGGTACCCCCATATATTACCTAATAAAGGTTTAACCCCCTGATTGCCCCTAGTTAACCCTTTCACCCCCTTTTGCCAGTGTCACTAAGCGATCGTTTTTCTGATCCCTGCATTAGTGTCGCTAGGTAACCAGTTTTTTTTTGTATTACTGTTACGGGTGACGCTGGTTAGTTAGCTTGTTTTTTATACTGTCAGGGCACCCGCCATTTATTACCCAATAACGGTTTAACCCCCTGATCGCCCGGCGGGTGAATCAATTAGGTTTTAGGGTCAAATAAGGTCTGCGTCGCCCCAGGTTAGTGCCAGTACCGCAAACACCCACGCGCAAAGCATACACCTCCCTTAGTGGTATAGTATCTGAACAGATCAATATCTGATCTGATCAGATCTATACTAGCGTCCCAGCAGTTTAGGGTTCCAAAAAAACGCATTGTTAGCGGGATCAGCCCAGATACCTGCTAGCACCTGCGTTTTCCCCCTCCGCCCAGCCCAGCCCACCCAAGTGCAGTATCGATCGATCACTGTCACTTACAAAACACTAAGCACACATAACTGCAGTGTTCGCAGAGTCAGGCCTGATCCCTGCGATCGCTAACATTTTTTTTGTGGTAGCGTTTTGATTCAGTCGCTAACAGTCAGGAGCTTTTTTACCTGTGAATCTCAAAAAAATAAAAAAAACAAAAATAGTTGTCGTTTTATTGTTCTCTCTCTCTCTCTATTGTTGCTCTTTTTTTACTCCATTCTATTCTGCAATGTTTTATTATGTTTTATCATGTTTTATCATGCTTGCTTTTCAGGTATGTAATTTTGTTTACTGTGTTTTAGTGTTAAGCATTTTTTTGTTTTCAGGTGCGCCATTCAGTTGCAGCGCGGATTTATTTATCTTGACAGCAACAGCGTTTGCTCCCACGATACATAAAGCCGCGACTCCAACGCTGTAGGAGGTGATTTCACCACCACAGTTAAAAAAAAGAGCATATATGCCGAAGCATGGGGGCAGCAGGGGGCGGGGAGGAGCGATTGGCTCCTAATGCCACGTACATACGGTCGAAATTCCGACCGTGTGTACACGGCATAACTTTTGCGGGAGGATGCCCCCATGCATCGGCATATATAAATGGTGCATGTATGCCCATCATTAGAAGTGGGTGGATGAAGGGAGGTATTCTAATGGTGGGCATACCCACCAATCAATCTCTTTTTTTCGTTCAGCCAAGAGGCTGCATGAAAAAAAAAAAGATTACAATATATGTCCAGTATGTTGCTGGACTTTGAATGGTTATACCAGAATGATGCCTGCAGGTTTAGGTATCATCTTGGTATCATTCTTTTCAGCCAGTGATCGGCTTTCATGTAAAAGCAATTCTAGCGGGTAATTAGCCTCTAGACTGCTTTTACAAGCAGTAGGAGGGAATGTCCCCCCTCCCGGATATAAACCGCGCCATTGGGAAATTGGGAAAGCATTTTATCACACCAATCTTGGTGTGGTCAGATGCTTTGAGGGCAGAGGAAAGATCTAGGGTCTAATAGACCCCAATTTTTTCAAAAAAAAGAGTACCTGTCACTGCCTATTGCTATCATAGGGGATATTTACATTCCCTGAGATAACAATAAAAAATCATAACAAAGAAAAAAAAATGGAAGGAACAGTTTAAAAATAGAATAAAAAAGCTAAATAAATAAAAAAAAAAACTAAAAAAAAAAAAAAAAAAGCACCCCTGCCCCCCCTTCTCTTGCGCAAAGGCGTACACAAGCGTTGGTCTGGCGTCATATGTAAACAGCAATTGCAGCATGCATGTGAGGTATCACCGCGAAGGTCAGATCGAGGGCAGTAATTTTAGCAGTAGACCTCCTCCGTGAATCTAATGTGGTATCATGTAAAGGCTTTTAAAGGCTTTTAAAAATGTATGTAGTTTGTCGCCACTGCGTGTTTGTGCGCAATTTTAAAGCATGTCGTGTTTGGTATCCATGTACTCGGCCTAAGATCATATTTTTTATTTCATCAAAAATTTGAGCAATATAGTGTGTTTTAGTGCATTAAAATAAAAAAAAGTGTATTTTTTCCACAAAAAAATGCGTTTGAAAAATCGCTGCGCAAATACTGTGTGGAAAAAAAAAATGCAACACCCACCATTTTAATCTGTAGGGCCTTTGCTTTAACAATATATATAGTGTTTGGGGGTTCAACGTAATTTTCTTGCAAAAAAAAAAATATGTTTTCATGTAAACAAAAAGTGTCAGAAAGGGCTTTGTCTTCAAGTGGTTAGAAGAGTGGGTGACGTATGACATAGGCTTCTAAATGTTGTGCATAAAATGCCAGGACAGTTCAAACCCCCCCCAAATGACCCCATTTTGGAAAGTAGACACCCCAAGCTATTTGCTGAGAGCAATGTTGAGCCCATTAAATATTTTTTTTTTTTGTCCCAAGAGATTGAATAATGAAAAAAAAAAATATATATATTTTTTTTTTACAAAAAGTTGTCACTAAATGATATATTGCTCAAACATGTCATGGGCATATGTGGAAATACACCCCAAAATACATTCTGTTGCTTCTCCTGAGTACGGGGATACCACATGTGTGGGACTTTTTGGGAGCCTAGCTGCGTACGGAACCCCAAAAACCAAGCACCGCCTTCAGGCTTTCTAAGGGAGTAATTTTTTTATTTCACTTCTCACTGCCAATCACAGTTTCGGAGGCCATGGAATGCCCAGATGGCATAAAACCCCCCAAAATGACCCCATTTTGGAAAGTAGACACCCCAAGCTATTTGCTGAGAGGTATTGTGAGTATTTTGCAGATGTCGCTTTTTGTCACAAAGTTTTGAAAATTGAAAAAAGAAAAAAAAAAATTTTTTTTCTTTACTTTCTTCATTTTCAAAAACAAATGAGAGCTGTAAAATACTCACCATGCCTCTCAACAAATAGCTTGGGGTGTCTACTTTCCAAAATGGGGTCATTTGGGGGGGTTTTGTGCTATTTTGGCATTTTATGGCCTTCGAAACTGTGATAGGTAGTGAGGAGTGAAATCAAAAATTTGCACCCTTAGAAATCCTGAAGGCGGTGCTTGGGTTTCGGGGCCCCGTACGCGGCTAGGCTCCAAAAAGTCCCACACATGTGGTATCCCCATACTCAGGAGAAGCAGCAAAATGTATTTTGGGGTGCAATTCCACATATAACTATGGCATGTGTGAGCAATATATCATTTAGTGACAACTTTTTGAAGAAAAAAAAAATTATTTTTTATTTTTGTCTTTATTCAATCACTTGGGACTAAAAAAAAAAATATTCAATGGGCTCAACATGCCTCTCAGCAAATAGCTTGGGGTGTCTACTTTCCAAAATGGGGTCATTTGGGGGGGTTTTGTACTTCTCTGCCATTTTAGCACCTTAAAGGGGACATCGACTGGTGTCCTGAACAGCTTAGTCTATTTAGTTCTTTGTGAAGGGACTCTGCTCTTGGTTCTCTAAAGGAGAAGCTTTTACCCTTTTAACTGCTTCTACTACCAGGTCAAGTCCACAATTTGCTTGTGTAAGTACTTTTGTTTCAGCTTTACAAAAAGGAGTTCACTGTCCTCAACCTGTACATAGTTCTTTTTTTTTTAATGTATTTTATGTTTTTGTATCCCACTCAATTCCCTCAACCCTATCCCAGTTACTCCAAATATAAAAACAACAAAAAGAACACCCCTAGACTGTTTATTGAGGAATAGAGTGACTGTGATCGAAAGTCTGGCTATGGGGCAATCTAATAAGAAAAGAACCTGGGCAGTTATCAGCGGCTCCTTTTGGAGGGTGCACTACATTCCTATGGAGGTTTCTTCTGCCAAGATGATTGATCAAGATTCCTGCTGCACCATAGCCAGTGTGGCTTGTACGGCAGCTTCTGGATCAGATGACTCCTCGGCAGAGCCTTGTGGGATGATATCTGGACCCCGGTAGAATAAAGAATTTGAGAAGTAGGACTAGCCAGTAATGTTGCTGATATGCACTGGATCCTGCTGTAGGCCCTCCCCTTGGTACTTAGCGCAACACATAGTTAGCCACAGGGTGCCTTATAGGTCCAGGGCTGTTGTCTTCCAGCTATCCCTAAAGAACCCTGTGGGGGTATGCCTTCATGGTGGGTAAGCAATGATGGGGTATATCCTCCTGTTAATCCTGCCTGCAGCAGGTTAAATGGGGAGTACAGGGTGAACGATTCATGCCTGGGGTGTTTTTTTTTTTTTTTTTTTTTTTTTTTTACTTCTAAACCTCCTTGAGGTATGTGGCTGTCAGTGACCACCTTCTAGTGGTTGCAACCGGGAGAGCCAGCTCATTTTAAATTTAGGTTCCATTTCTGCTCACAGTGCCACTAACTCTTATCTGGGTTTCTGTGGCTACACCCCCTGCTCTTTTTCTTTCTGGGCATGCTTTCCCAATGGCAAAAGCTTGAGGTTTTCATGCATTGACACCGTAAAGAGGTTTCTCTGCACTTCCAGAGATCAGAACAGGCTACAAGTGCTTGGCACCAAAGCCTTCCCCTACTTCTCCACAGCAGCAGAAGTCACGAGTACCTTTCTGGGAGCAATATTTCACAAGCATAGCAGAGCACAAGTGCAAAAGAAAAGCATCAGATGGACTCATCAGCTCAGGCTGGGCACTGGTAGATTATCCACTCAAGACCCCGGTCAGTTTACTATGATTGTTACCCCCACTTTGACTCTGTTTTCCTCTGGCCATTCTGCTGGTCTGTGTGCCATCTAAGCTTCCTCTCTCCTGTTTATAGAAGAATTAACTCCCACAATGTCAGATTTCTTGTGTAGAATTGTAGGTATTGTGGCTTTGGATAGCAGGCGTCCTGCCTGTGTCCCTTCATCCCTTTAACCTCTGCTCGAGAACTGGTCTTTGACTTTGCTTATGAGCGAAACACCTTACCTGAGATGAGTGTAGTTGAGGATGATCCCTCTCCTCCTGAGAGGATGACATATCTGTAGTAGGGATGAGCCGAACACCCCCGGGTTCGGTTCGCACCAGAACCTTCGAACCGACCGAAAGTTCGCGCAAATTTTCGAACCCTATACGTTATAATGGACGCGAACGTTCGAAATCAAAAGTGCTAATTACAACGGCCAATATGCATGTTAATGTCATAAAACAGGTTTGGGGACCCGGGTCCTGCCCCAGGGGACATATATCAATGCAAAAAGAACTTTTAAAAACTAACGTTTTTTCGGGAGCAGTCATTTTAATGATGCATAAAGTGAAAAAAAAAAAGTGAAATTTTCCTTTAAATATGGTACCTGGGGGGTGTCTAAAGTATGCCTGTGAAGTAGCATGTGTTTCCCGTGTTTAGAACTGTCCTTGCACAAAATGTCATTTGTAAAGGAAAAAAAGAAGCCATTTAAAACCACTTGCGGCTTTAGGTTTGTTCTTAAGTAGAATCTGAACAGGTACATTATGAAGTGTAGCTCCATCCCAAAAAAATCTATTTTTAAGCTTTTTGGAGAACATAGAGAGGGGTTATCACCCCTGTAACATTTGCTGTCTTTGCACATCTGTTCAGAACATGTCACCTCACTTTCCGTCCCAATGACAAATGTTTTTGGAAAAGTGGGGTTTTAATTGAAACAAGGATTGGTGATAAAGTATCAGTAGAGAGGAGATACCTTTTTCCCAAATTAAATCTAACAGGATAGAATTTCCCTTCCTAGGGGTAGATTTCCTCTCACTTCCTGTTTTCTCTTTCCATTTGCAAGTAGGAGTCGTTTGTAAGTTGGATGTTTGAAAGTAGGGGCCTGGCGTATATACTCTGCAGAAATTTGCCCTATTAGATGTTGGTGTAGCCACAAGACTGGTGGGCACAGGAATGGGCCCTGCTGTGAGTTAATAGATCAAGATTTGTACTTGCATGCACCTGTTGAACCGGGCAGAAAAATTGGCGGTGGTGGTGGTGGTGGACGGTGTTGCCACAAGACTGTAAGCTCTCACAGTTACTCTTGGTGGGCGCAGGAATGGGCCCTGCTGTGAGTTATTAGATCAAGATTTGTAATTGCATGCACCTGTTGAACAGGGCAGAAAAATTGGGCCTTTGGCGGTGGTGGTGGTGGTGGTGGACGGTGTTGCCACAAGACTGTAAGCTCTCAGTTACTCTTGGTGGGCGCAGGAATAGGCCCTGCTGTGAACTATTAGATCAAGATTTGTAATTACCCGCCCCTGTTAAACAGGGGCTGAAAAATTGTGCCGTAGGCACTGGTGCTGGTGCCACAACACTGCAACCCCTCACAGATACTGTACTTGGAGCACAGCAGTCACACGTGTTGCGAAGCATTTTGTGACAGACCTGGCTGGGACACAGGCTGTTGGAGGGGACTGAGTGCGAGCCTGTTGCCTTGCGATTATGGCCCCTGGCATTTGGGGGAACAGTGCTCTTTGAGCTGCAAGCCTGGGACCCCTGAGCTGGTGATACTTGTGTTCAGGTCCATGCTGGCCCCCAATACACATCTGTATGTGTATTTGGCATATTAGCAAGAGACGCTAATGTCATGACTCATGAACTCCAGCCACCTGTCTGTTGTGTTAATGAATATTGTCTGGCTTGTAAGAGTATTTCACCTATTGTTGTATGTGCTAATTAACCCTGCAATTGAATGATGGAGCCCAGTGTTGATTAGGATAATTAGCTCATGCTAATTAGGTTAGGCTTGAGTCATCTGTCAACTGTATATAAGTGTGACATGTCAAATAAAGATTAATTCCTGATATACCTCAAGAACTAGTGCCGTCTAATTCTTGGGGGTTCCTATAACCAGATCCATTGGACTCATGTTCCAGGACTTAGGAAGCATTGAAGGCGGACACCTTGAATACAGGATCCGTCACACATTTTTTTTAAAAATTGTAAGTACACGCCCCTGTTAAACAGGGGCTGAAAAATTGTGCCTGAGGCACTGGTGCTGGTGCCACAACACTGCAACCCCTCACAGATACTGTACTTGGAGCACAGCAGTCACACGTGTTGCGAAGCATTTTTTTTAAAAAATTGTAAGTACACGCCCCTTTTAAACAGGGGCTGAAAAATTGTGCCTTAGGCACTGGTGCTGGTGCCACAACACTGCAACCCCTCACAGATACTGTACTTGGAGCACAGCAGTCACACGTGTTGCGAAGCATTTTTTTTAAAAATTGTAAGTACACGCCCTTGTTAAACAGGGGCTGAAAAATTGTGCCTTAGGCACTGGTGCTGGTGCCACAACACTGCAACCCCTCACAGATACTGTACTTGGAGCACAGCAGTCACACGTGTTGCGAAGCATTTTTTTAAAAAATTGTAAGTACACGCCCTTGTTAAACAGGGGCTGAAAAATTGTGCCTTAGGCACTGGTGTGGTGGCATGGATCATTGAGGAGGAGGAAGAGGATAGTCAGTGAACATAAGAGGACAGTCACTCAGCATCAGCATAGGCAGTCTTGAAGGGATGTGACATTATAAATTATTCCGTTATATCTGCTTCAGGTGCCTGGTAGCTGGGGGTGATCCAAGACTGATTCATTTTGATGAAGGTCAGTCGATCAACCGAGGCGGTGGACAGGCGCACCCTATGATCGGTGACAAATCCTCCAGCAGCACTGAATGTGCGTTCGGAAAGAACGCTGGAGGCAGGACAGGCCAGTAGCTCAATTGCATACTGTGCAAGCTCTGGCCAGTGATCCATCCTCAGGACCCAGTAAGCCAGAGGATTTTCGGTGGGAAAGGTGTCCAAGTCTGACCTTGCCCCAAGGTATTCCTGCACCATGTATATCAGACGCTGGCGATGGTTGCTGGAACCGATCATACCTTGGGGCTGCGGACTAAAAAATTGTCTGAAGGCATCGGTCAGACGTCCACCTTCCCCACCGCTCCTTCTGCTACTGACCGAAGCCTCAGCAACTCGTCGCCCAGGACCAGGAGTTTGTAACCTCCCAGTTTCTGGGAACGCGTTGCACAGACCTTTCTGCAAGGCCTCCCTGAGATGTCTCATCCTCTGCTCCCTCTGCGACGGCAAGATAAGGTCCGCAACCTTACCCTTGTACCGTGGATCAAGGAGAGTGGCCAGCCAGTAATGGTCCCTCTCCTTGATCCGAAGAACACGAGGATCCTTCCGCAGGCTTTGCAGGATCAGGGAGGCCATGCAGCGTAGGTTAGCTGAGGCATTCGGTCCGGAGTCTTCTGGGTCACTGAGGATGACATGATCGCCAGCCACCTCCTCCCAGCCACGTACAAGTTCACTGGTTTGTTGGGACTGTACATCATCCCTAAAAGACTGCTGCTGCTGATGCTGAGTGCCAGGCTCCACCTCCATGCTCACACAATCCTCCTCCTCCTCCTCCTCCTCCTCCTCCTCCTCCTCCTCCTCCTCCTTATCCTCATCCTCTTCCTGTGTGATGGGTGGGACAGAAGGAACACTGTCTGGATAAAGGGGGCCTTGAGAGGCAAGGAAGTCCTCCTCTTCCTGCCTCTGTTCTGCCTCAAGTGCCCTGTCCATTATCCCACGCAGCGTATGCTCCAACAGGTGGACAAGAGGTACAGTGTCACTGATGCATGCACTGTCACTGCTCACCATCCTCGTGGCCTCCTCAAATGGTGAGAGGACAGTGCATGCATCCCTGATCATGCTCCACTGACGTGGGGAAAAAAAACCAAGCTCCCCTGACCCTGTCCTGGTGCCGTAGTCGCAAAGGTACTCATTGATGGCCCTCTGCTGCGTGTGCAGTCGCTGCAGCATGGCCAACGTTGAATTCCACCTGGTGGGCATGTCACATATTAGGCGGTTCTTGGGCAGGTTCAGCTCCTTTTGCAGCTCAGTCAGCCGAGCACTGGCATTATAAGATCGGCGGAAATGCACACAGACTTTCCTGGCCTGCCTCAGGACATCCTGTAAGCCTGGGAACCTGCCCAAGAACCGCTGCACCACCAGGTTGAGGACGTGAGCCATGCAGGGCACATGGGTGAGCTGCCCCTGTCGCAGGGCGGAGAGGAGGTTGGTGCCATTGTCAGAAACGACCATTCCTGGCTTAAGCTGACGTGGCGTCAACCACCTCTCGGCCTGCCCCTGCAGAGCTGCCAGGACCTCTGGCCCAGTGTGGCTCCTGTCCCCCAAAACACACCAGCGCAAGCACGGCATGGCATCTTTTTGCCTGCGTACTTGCGTAGCCCCTTGTACGCCTACGGAGCACCGCTGGTTCCAAGGACAGAGCACTGGAGGAAGAAGAAGAGGAGGGGGTGGAGGAGAGAGGTGTGTCACAACCAGTAGCAGTAGTAGCGTTTTGGAGGCGTGGTGGCGGAACAACCTGCAACACTACTGCACCTTGTCCTGCATCCCTCCCAGCTGCCAATAGAGTGACCCAATGGGCCGTGAAAGAAAGGTACCGTCCCTGTCCATGCCTGCTGGACCATGAGTCAGCGGTAATATGCACCTTACCGCTGACCGCCCTGTCCAGCGAGGCATGGACATTGCCTTCCACATGCCGGTAGAGAGACGGAATCGCCTTCCGTGAGAAAAAGTGGCGTTTGGGAACCTGCCACTGAGGAACCGCACATTGAACAAACTCACGGAAGGGGGCCGAGTCTACCAACTGAAAAGGCAGCAGTTGAGTGCTAGCAATTTAGCCAAGCTAGCATTCAACCGCTGGGCATGTGGATGGCTGGGAGTGTACTTCTTTCGACGGTCCAGCAGCTGGGGCAGGGAAATTTGCCTGGTAGAATCGGACGTCGGTGTACTGCAAGTACTTGGTTGTGACACACCTAATTCTACACCTTCAGTCCTCTCACAGCAGCTTTCAGAGAGGACTGAAGGTGTACTGGGGATGGAGATCCCAGCTGATGAGGAGCAAGGAGAGGTCCGCTTAGTTCTTTGGTGTGGGTCTTTTATGTGTGCCTGCCAACGAGCTGCATGGCAGGTCGACATATGTCTGCTCATGCTTGTGGTGCCCAAGCGGCTGATGTTTTGGCCACGCGAGATACGCTTGAGACAAATATTGCAAATAGCAGTGGTGCGATCTGATGCACTCGTCTCAAAAAAGGCCCACACCAAAGAACTTTTCTGATAACGTGCAGAGGCAGCGCCCTGCACAGGCGGAGCTCTGCGGTGTTGTACAGTTGCTGTGCTGGCCTCTAGCTGGCCTCCAGGGGGCATCCTGCCTCGTTGGACATGTGACGCCGCATCCTCCTCCTCCTCGTCCTCCTCCTCATCCTCTCTCCCTTCAGGCACCCACGTGGAGTCAGTGACCTCATCATCCCCTCCCTCTTCACCACTAGAGCAAACCTGGCAGTAAGCTGCAGCTGGTGGAACAGTACTGCCAGATTCCTCAAGCTGGGTATCATCATCCGAGCCTTCGAATCGTTGGGCATCCTCCTGGAGCATGTACCCAACACTGTGCTCAAAGAGTTCGGGGGACTCCTCAGGAGGTCATGGTGGGTCTAGGGAAGGGGTGGCTGATGATGCCATTGAGTACGCGTTGGCAGCTGCTCTGCCAGTACCCTGAGCCTGGGTGAGAGAGGATGAGGAGGATGAGGAGGGCTTGGTCATCCATTCTACCAAGCCTTCAGCATGATGCGGCTCCACATGTCCAGCTGCCGAAAACAAAGACGCGCCTGTCCCATGGCCACGTGCTGATGACGATGCACGACCACGTCCACGGCCACGTCCACTAGAAACAGAGCCTGCCTGCCCTGTGTTCTTGGCTCTGCACGCTCTGCCTCCCCTTGGCGGTCTTCCAGCCATTGTAGTCGGTAGTCCTGTGGGTGCTGCTGAGAAGAAAATATAGGAGCTCTGTGTGATGCCACTAACACACTAGAAGTCCTGTGGGTGCTGCTGAGAAGAAAATATAGGAGCTCTGTGTGATGCCACTAACACACTAGAAGTCCTATGGGTGCTTCTGCAAAGAAAATATAGGAGCTCTGTGTGATGCCACTAACACACTAGAAGTCCTGTGGGTGCTGCTGAGAAGAAAATATAGGAGCTCTGTGTGATGCCACTAACACACTAGAAGTCCTATGGGTGCTTCTGCAAAAAAAATAGAGGATCTCTGTGTGATGGGACTAACACACTTCAAGTCCTATAGGTGCTTCTGGGAAGAAAATATAGCTCTGTGTGATGGGACTAACACACTTCAAGTCCTATAGGTGCTTCTGGGAACAAAATATAGGATCTCTGTGTGATGGGACTAACACACTACAAGTCCTATAGGTGCTTCTGGGAAGAAAATATAGCTCTGTGTGATGGGACTAACACACTTCAAGTCCTATAGGTGCTTCTGGGAACAAAATATAGGATCTCTGTGTGATGGGACTAACACACTACAAGTCCTATAGGTGCTTCTGGGAAGAAAATATAGCTCTGTGTGATGGGACTAACACACTACAAGTCCTATAGGTGCTTCTGGGAAGAAAATATAGCTCTGTGTGATGGGACTAACACACTTCAAGTCCTATAGGTGCTTCTGGGAACAAAATATAGGAGCTCTGTTTGCTGCCAGTGCCTGCCACGAACACACTACAAGTCCTATAGGTGCTTCTGGGAACAAAATATAGGAGCTCTGTTTGCTGCCAGTGCCTGCCACGAACACACTACAAGTCCTATAGGTGCTTCTGGGAACAAAATATAGGAGCTCTGTTTGCTGCCAGTGCCTGCCACGAACACACTACAAGTCCTATAGGTGCTTCTGGGAACAAAATATAGGAGCTCTGTTTGCTGCCAGTGCCTGCCTGCCACGAACACACTACAAGTCCTATAGGTGCTTCTGGGAACAAAATATAGGAGCTCTGTTTGCTGCCAGTGCCTGCCTGCCACGAACACACTACAAGCCCCTCTTTCTAAATGAATCTTTCTAACTGAATCTTTCTAAATGAATCTAGCAGAGTGACACAGAATGAGCCTGCTCTCTCTAACGCCGGAACGCATGTGACCGGCGCCAACGGCGTGGCGGCCTTTTATAAGAGGGGGCGTGTACTAAAGCCCCTGAGCTGTAATTGGCTACAGGCGTCCTGCCTGTAGCCAATTATGGCTCTCCGAGTTTCCGGCGCTGTGATTGGCCAAGCATGCGGGGTCACAGTGCATGCTTGGCCAATCATCAGCCAGCAATGCACTGCGCCGGCCGCAATGCATTGCGGGGCCGCTCGCATCACACGAACGTGATGCGAGCGGCCAAAATAGTTCTGGGCTCGCCGAGCGAGCGAACACCCGGTGCTTGATGCGAACGTGGGTTCGCATCGAGCACCGGGCCCATCCCTAATCTGTAGTGCATATTCTGTCCAAGTTTAAGGATTCCATGGTTACTTTTATTGACATTGTACACTTCTGCTTAGCAGTAAAGCAGCCTGAGCCTGCTCACCTCATGTTACCCAGCATAGGGTCCCTTAAATTGCCTAAACCAGCTAGGACTTTTCCCTTTCAATATCTGGTAAAGCCTGTTATGTATGGGGAGTAGCCTCAATCAGGGAAGAATTTTACTCCTCCAAAATGCTTTGCTCAGCATTATCCTACTTTTCATAGGAAAGTTTCCTATGAAAGTGGTCAGCTCCTGTGGTAGACCCTGTCATTTCTTATCTTCACAAGACCCTCACAGGCAGTCTGCCAGACCATTGCTGTCAAATATATGGCCCAAGATCCTAGTTCTGTCCTAATGGATGCCTCAACCGACAGTCAATTAGACCTTTTTTTTTTTTTTTTTTTTTGCCTTGCGTTCGATCCTGAGCGGATTGGCAGACCCATTTGATGAGTCTTTTTTCCATCCACACGTGAAGGATTCTCTGGCTTAAATTCTGATCAGCTGGGCTCCCATGCAAGCAGCACCTTGCATAGTTACCATATGAAGGCAAATGCCTGTTTTGATATTTCTTTGGATAAATAGGTCAAGATGATTACAGAGTGTAAGAAAACTCTTTTTCTCCAGAAAAATGAGGCTTGTGTCTCTACCAGTAGAACGTCTGTTTCTGAGGTTAGGTAAGGTACCTTTTTGTCTTTCTCAGCCTTCCAGTTCCAAATATAAGGCATGAACATACTTTCATAAGAAGACATGTCCCTCAAAGCCTGCCAAGGCTGGTTCCAAGACTTCCTCTCAGTGATGGGGGCACCCAGTTCTCAGCGTGGGGGATGTCTTTTGGCTTTATGGTCCCAGAAAATCAAACGCGTAGGTCCAGAGTGTCATTTACAGGGGCTCAAAACGGAGGTTTTGCATTCTACTTCCTCCCGATCCATCCGTTCAAACTTGCACCTGTCCTTACGAAGGGCAGATTTGCTTGCTGTTGTGCAGTAGCATTTGTCTCAAGGGGTCATTACCCCTGCACCAACAACAGAATGTTCTGTAGGTTTCTACTCAAATCTTTTTACAGTTCCCAAACCAAATGGAGGAGTCCTGCCCATTCTGGATCTAAAGACTCCCAATTTGTTTCTTTGGGTGCAAAAGTTCCACACTGCCAATTTTGTCATTGTTTCCCTTCTTCTAGGGAATGCTTAAGAGATTCATGTTGTGGAGTACCTGTATTATCTTCTGTTAAAGTACCAGTCTGCCCTGCCCCTTTTAGCCAACATCCAGCAAACCATGCAGACTCTGCAGAGCTTCAGTTTAATCCTCAATCCTGAGGAATTCATCCCTGGTCTTCTCTTACAGACTGGAGTACTTGGGCCGACGTTAGACACGGCCCTGTCCAGAATCTCTGAAAGCTCTTTAGGCCCAGGGAAAGTTTTCGCTTTGTGCCTTTGTGGGGGTTTAGGGTCTAATGGTTGCCTATTCCGAGACTTTGCCTTACACCCAGTTTCACTCCATTGCAACCCAACATTCTTGCAGCTTGTGAGAAACAGTCCTTGGATTGCCTTTGCCTCTGACACACAAGAACAGACTCTCCCTAGCGTGGTAGATTTCCAACCCAGCATTGAAGTTAAGGAAGCCCTTTCCAAAACCATGAAACGTTCCCACAATAGATGACAGTGGGGGCGCAGTCTTGGATGCGTTCTTGGTGCAGGGGACATAGTCGTTGAAAGAGGCCCGCCTTCCTATCAACATTCTAAAAGCTCAGAGTGATTCCATTGTCCCTTCAATGCTGGACTCCCCTACTACGAGGACACCTGGAAAGAATGCAGTCAAACAATTCAACAGCAGTGACTTATATCAATGATGAAGAAGGTTTCAGAAATCTTGCTGCTCAATAGGTAGCAGACTTGACCTTCTATAGGGCAGAACTGCATGTTTCAGCCCTGTCTGCAGTCCACTCAGACAATTGGCAGGCAGTGAGTATCGGGATCTGAGGGAATTGTTTCTCTATGCTCAGGTGTAAGCCCTTTGTATAGGTGGGGAACACCGGACATGGATCTTTTGGCATCAAGTTTCTAAAACAAATAGACCGGTTTGTTGGCAGGTCCAAGAACGCTTTGGCCTTCGCAGTGGATACTCTGGTGACTCCATGGGATAAGTACAAACTGATCTATGCCTTTTATGAGACCTACAGATTCTCTGTTATCTGTATCTGCAAGATTGAAATGAAGTGCATTCTGGTGATTCTTATAACAATGAACTGCCCAGGAGGATGTGGTACTTGAACATATTTAGACTCTAGGTACAAACTGGGCCGGTGTTCCATCCTGCTTC